>CAVLGL010000068.1:36400402-37661240 GCA_963668995.1 Parnassius mnemosyne | reverse complement strand
ATACCAGGTCTTCTAAGTCATCATTCATCATCATCATTACAGCCCTTCACACGTCCACTGCTGAATATAGGCCTACCCCAGGAGAGCCATTCTAACCTCGCTCAGATTGACGTCCGGGATATCATCGGAATAGTGTCGGATAAGACTCGCTCTTGACCGTTACTCACACTTACGTGTAGCTCCAGCGATGACGTGTACAGCTGCCCATAGAACCTCTCAATCTCACTCAAAATCTCAGGTGTCTCGGAAACGACGTTGCCACACTCGGTCTTCAGCGTCGACAGTTGGCTCTTTCTGGTAGACAGATCTCTAGCAAAGACTTTGGAGCCCGAATCCGGCAACTTGCTCTATCACCATGAGGGTATAGAGCAAGTTGCCGGATTCGAGGATTACCGTGTCCTTCTTCTCTCTTCTGACCTCGGGTAATTCTATGATATTCCAGCGTAACTTGTCTATCTCTTTTTCCAGCTCCACGATTTTCTCGTCAGTCATCAGGGTGCGTGCGTTGTGTGTTTCCAGGTCGAGTCGTCGTAGGTGGTATCCGAACATCCACTGGAGATTCTTTCACCCCCTGCCCCGCCATTACCATGGTTGCCACCGTAGCCAGGAATAGCGGGGCCGCCGGGAACTATGGACCGTATATTAATGTCATTGCTCATGGGGGTATATTGCCATAGTTGCCACGCTTGGTGAGCGTTTTAGCAACCGCAGTTTTTTTATTGTTGGTTTGCTGTTATCAGAAAGATGCTGCTGCCCATCCTCTGCCTCAGTTTCCCTCTGTTGCTTCTTACGACACCCACTTGAAGATATGGGGTAGTGAGTATTCTTACCCGCCACTACACGGGGGTATTACCATAGACCACATAAATACCCTTCGGCAAATTGTACAGAAGACAGAAAAGTACATTTTGTCATTTTGCCTTGCGTATGTGGACTATGAGAAAGCCTTTGATTCTGTCGAAATTTAGTCAGTGCAGTCCTTTCAGCGGTTCCAATCTGACTGTCGGTATATCGAAGTGCTGAAGTGTTTGTACAGTAGAGCTACGATGGCTATCCGAGTACAGGATCAGAGTACAAAACCTATCCAACTGCACAGAGGTGTAAGACAGGGTGACGTTATAACCCCGAAACTCTTCACCGCTGCATTGGAAGACGTTTTCAAGCTACTGGATTAGAAAGGATACGGCATTAATACCAATGGCGAGTACATCACTCACCTTCGATTAGCCGACGATACGTAGGTCACTCTATAAGTTTTTGTCACCCGTGTTATATGTTTCTAAAAAGCAAATTTATTCAAAAATAGATTTCCATAAGCCAATTGCTCAATATTAAAAAAAAACAAAGTGCTATTAATTTTCCTTCAACGTTTCCCGCGCTTTACATTTAATACGATGTATCTTAACCGTGAACATTTGCGCGCTATGATATATTATGATTTTAAATTTGGTTTAACGAACAATTAAGTTTACAATGGTTTGAATCAGCATAAGGGGAGTCAGCTCCGTCAGTCAGTTCGTATAATTGAAGAAACCGTGGCTGCCTACGAAGAAGCGATTTCTGACCTGTCAGATCAAGACTGGCTAAAGTGTTTTCAGAGTTAGTTTAGGCGAATGGAACTTTGTATAGAGCGTGATGGAGAATATTTTGAAAAGATGTGAAATAAATATTAATAGTATTTAGAATACTTTTTGTATATCTTAAAACTAACTTATCGAGTGTCCTATATAGTCCTTATGGCAGAATCACTAGAGGACCTAAGTACTATGCTCAATGACCTCAATAGTGTCTCCCAACGGATAGGTCTTAAGATGAATATGGATAAATGGACAAAGATCATGTTTAATGTCCATGTCATACCTATGCTAGTATTTGTTGGAAGCACTAAGCTCGAAGTTGTTGATGAGTATGTTTACCTGGGATAAATAGTCCGACTAGGTAAGTTCAACTTCGACCGAGACGTCAATAGACGGATTCAACTAAGCTGGGCAGCGTTCGGGAAATTGCGACACATCTTCTCGTCAAGTATACCTCAACACTTGAAAACGAGATTGCACAACCAGTGCGTATTGCCAGTGATGACCTATGGAACTGAGACATAGTCCTTCACTGCTGGCCGTATGTGGACGCTCAAGATCGCTCAGTGAGTTATGGAGAAGGCTATGCTTGAAGTTTCTCTGCGTGATAAACTAAGAAATGAGGATATCCGCAGTAGAACCAGAGTAACCGATATAGCCCAACGGATTATTAAGCTAAAGTGGCAACAGGCCGACCATATAGCTCGAAGAACCGACAACCGATGGGGAAAAAAGTTTCTCGAGTGGCAGCCTTATACCAGTAGGCGAAGTGTAGGGCGACCCACCACTAGATGGAATAAGGACCTTGTAAGACATGCCGGAAATCGATGGATGCAGGTGGCTCAGGGCCGTGTTTTATGGCATTCCTCGGGGGAGGCCTATGTTCAGCAGTGGAATTTGGAAGGCCTGTATTGATGATGAATAATACAGATTTGTAGTATATGCACACATAAAAAGCGAAAAACAAACATTCGTTTTTATATAAATTATATTTTATCTTTTTGCAATGATTCGATAGCGCGCCATCACAAACATTTATCGAATGAAGTCGTTGACCAAATATCAATCCCAAAATATTATTGTAGCACGATTCTCAACACCAGTAATTAATATAAGAATAGGCCTATTTCTCTGAGACGTTGATTTAAGTATACTTGTTGCATTAATACGAGTATAGTATACTTGTTGCATTAATAAGTGCTAACATCATTATCATCATCATTACAGCCCTTCACAAGTCCACTGCTGAACATAGGCCTCCCCCAAAGAATGCCACAAAGCACGGTCCTGAGCCACCTGCATCCATCGACTTCCTGCATATCTTACCAGGTCGTCACTCCATCTAGTGGGGGGACGCCCTACACTTCGCCTGCCGGTACGAGGCTGCCACTCGAGAACCTTTCTTCCCCATCGATTGTCGGTTCTTCGAGCTATATGGCCGGCCCATTGCCACTTCAGCTTACTAATCCGTTGGGATATGTCGGTCACTCTAGTTCTACTGCGGATATCCTAATTTCTGAGTTTATCACGCAGGGAAACTCCGAGCATAGCCCTCTCCATAGCTCGCTGAGCGACCTTGAGCTTCCTCATCCGGCCAGCAGTGAAGGACCACGTCTCAGTTCCGTATGTCATCACTGGCAACACGCACTGGGTGTACAGTCTCGTTTTCAAGTTTTGAGGTATACCTGACGAGAAGATGTGTCGTAGCTTCCCGAACGCTGCCCAGCCGAGTTGAATCCGTCGATTGACCTCTCGGTCGAAGTTGGACTTACCTAGTCGGACTATTTATCCCAGGTAAACATACTCGTCAACAACTTCGAGCTTAGTGTTCCCAACAACTACCGGCATAGGTGTGACATGGACATTAAACATGATCTTTGTTTTGTCCATGTTCATCTTAAGACCTATCCGTTGGGAAACACTATTGAGGTCATTGAGCATAGTGCTTAGGTCCTCCAGCGATTCTGCCATAAGGACTATATCGTCGGCAAATCGAAGGTGAGTGATGTACTCGCCATTGATGTTTATACCGTATCCTTTCCAGTCCAGAAGCTTGAAAACATCTTCCAATGCAGCGGTAAAGAGTTTCGGGGATATGACGTCACCCTGTCTTACACCTCTCTGCAATTGGATAGGTTTCGTACTCTGGTTCTGTACTCGGATAGCCATCGTAGCCCTACTGTACAAGCACTTCAACACTTCGATATACCGACAGTCAACTTGGCATCGCTGAAGGGACTGCAGCACCGCCCAAATTTCGACGGAATCAAAGGCTTTCTCATAGTCCACATACGCCAGACATAGTGGCAAATTGTACTCCTCGGACTTCTGTACAATTTGCCGAAGGGTATGTATGTGGTCTATGGTGCTAAAGCCTTTTCGGAAACCGGCTTGTTCGGGAGGCTGGAAGTCGTCAAGTCTGCGCGCGAGACGATTCGTAATGACTCTCGAAAACAGCACGTAGACGCGGCTCAGAAGGGATATCAGTCTGTAGTTCTTCAAGAGAGCGTTGTCGCCTTTCTTGAAGAACAAGACCACCGCACGTCTGCTCCACGCCTCCGGTGTAATGCCACCATGGAGGACGGAATTAAAGAGCTTCTGAAGGACTTCAAGTACCGGTTTTCCACCCGCTTTCAGAAGCTCCGCTGTAATTCCATCCTCGCCTGGGGCCTTGCCGTTTTTAAGGTGCTGGAGAGCCATTCTAATCTCGCTCAGACTGACGTCCGGGATATCAACGGAATAATGTCGGATAAGACTCGCTCTTGGATCGTTACTCACACTTGCGTGCGGCTCCAACGATGACGTGTACAGCTGCCCATAGAACCTCTCAATCTCACTCAAAATCTCAGGTGCCCCGGAAACGATGCTGCCACACTCTGTCTTCAGCTTTGACAGTTGGCGCTTTCTGGCAGACAGATCTCTGGCAAAGACTTTGGAGCCTTGGTTCCGCTCGATCGCTTCTTCAATACGAGCTGTATTGAAGTTGCGTAAGTCCCGCCGCATGCATTTGGAGATCTGTCTGTTCAGTTGCCTGTATGCAGTTAAATCTGTTGAAGAATGCAGCTTCATCGCCCGTCTAACAGCCATGAGATTAAGAGTGTGATCGGAGAGTTTTTGTGTTCTTCTGTGGCGGGTCTTGCAGAACTTAGCTCCGACCGCATGGACAGTTTCCACGAGCTTGTCATTCAAATCGTCCATTTCATTGCAGTCTTCTAGGCACTGAAAACGGTTTTGTAACTCGAGCTGAAAGGTTTCGGGACTTTGGATTAGAGCACGAGGGGGACGGAGCGTTGACTTCATTAGACGAGACCTCTCCAACTTAACGTTTAGGTTCAGTGTGCCTCTAACCATTCGGTGATCGCTGCCGGTTTTCACCCTCGCGATCACTGAGACATCACTGAACAGTTGTCGTCTGGTCGTCATAATGAAGTCAATCTCATTTTTTGTCGAACCGTCGGGGCTCGACCAGGTCCACTTTCTGTGGGGCCGCTTCTGGAAGAAAGAGTTCATCATAAAGAGTCCCTCTTTCTCCATAAAGTCAGCCAACTGCTGGCCCCTTGGGTTCCGTTGCCCTATTCCAAATTTCCCTACTTTCAGCTCACCGTTCTCTCTTGTGCCTAGTTTTGCATTGAAGTCTCCCATTAACACCGTATATTGGGTTTTGGAGGAATGCATGGCTCTAGAGATATCCTCATACATTTCCTCCACCTCCTGATCGGGGTGTGCCGAGGTTGGTGCGTCAACCTGTATGACCTTCAGCGAATACCGTTTGGTGATTCTGAGTATAAGGTACGCAACCCTCGTCGACACACTCTCAATCTTTACAACGTTGTTAACGAGAGACTTGTGGACGATAAATCCGACACCTCCTTGGGACAGATGGTCGCCCTCCCGGTAATAGAGCAAATTGCCGGATTCGAGGATTACCGTGTGCTCCCCCTCTCTTCGGACTTCGGATAATCCTATAATATGCCAGCGTAACTTGTCTATCTCTTCTTCCAGCTCCACAATCTTCTCGTCAGTCCTCAGGGTGCGTGCGTTGTATGTTGCCAGGTCGAGTCGTCGTAGGTGGCAACCGAACCTCCACCGGAGATTCTTAGCACCCCCTGCCCCGCCGTTACCATGGTCGCCACCGTAGCCAGGAATAGCGGGGCCGCCGGGGACTGGGGGCCGTCTCTTTGTTACACTCATAGGGGGGTATTTGCCATAGTTGCCACGCTTGGCGAGCGGGTTGGCAACCGCAGTTTTTTTATTGTTATCTTGGCTATTATCAGGAAGATGCTGCTGCCCATCTCCTGCCTGTTTCCCTTTGTCGCCTTTTACGACACCCACGGGAAGATATGGGGTAGTGGATATTCTTAACCGCCACTACAAGTGCTAACAAACACTCTTAAATCCGAAAGATTAGTGACGTATCATAATGCAATTTAGACGCCGTCCATACGCCTACTCACGTACAATTGGTTACTGTAAGGCTTTAGTTTAGGAAAATACTCTAACAATATATATTTTTAAAGTGTTACAAAGTGTTGGTTCAATACTCTTAAAATATATTCGTAAAAAATATGACTTTCTGATGTTTTAAATTAGGAATATAGAAATATAACGTACATGTTGTATTCCGAAACATTTTTTCGTATTTCTGGACTTCAGTTTTAGCAGCATACTTCAAATAGTACGCAGTGATCATAAAAAAAAACCTTGGTCAAAAATTTTCATGAACATTCCGGTGAAAATTTATTAAAGATCGAACTATCTAAAGATAAAATGTTGGAACACCTATTTCACGAGTTACAGTTATCACATATAATATAGAAGTTAACACAAAATATTTTACGTAAAACCCTCATCAACGTATGTAATTAGGAACGTTACAGCTACTGTTTTTGATATATATAATATCTATCTATTCTTATACTATAATAAAATTGTTTTTAGGCCAAATCTGTACACTAAATAATATTTTTAAATTTTTAATTGCATTAAAATATAATACAATACAATAAAATATAATAAAATACTCTTTATTGTACACCAAGAAAAGATAACAACATCAAAATTAAAAAATAACAACTATTGAGGGTGTTACGGCGTGCAGCTGCCTATCTAATGGTAGGATCCTCCTAGGCCCATTGTAAGAAGAACCTATAGGCAGATGCAGGTCGGGCCTTTAAGGCCAAAGTGGAAGTTCTC
Organism: Parnassius mnemosyne; assembly: GCA_963668995.1. Lineage (NCBI taxonomy): Eukaryota > Metazoa > Arthropoda > Insecta > Lepidoptera > Papilionidae > Parnassius > Parnassius mnemosyne. The sequence goes on along the minus strand of CAVLGL010000068.1, from coordinate 37,654,470 downwards.
TAGTTAAAATAAACGAGGGGGAAAGATCAGTAAGAGAAAGGCACTTACCTGCCTCAGGAGCGGAGACGGTTCACCAAGACCGGCCCGGCTGATGGCAGTGTCGTGAATGTATGTGTGCTGGTATGGATATGTGTGTGTACGTGGCCTGGTCTAGATGACACAATGCCGTCCTGTAGAAGGTATCCGCTGGTGGCCTCGGAACTATTCCCCTCTTGAGGCACTCTTTCTGTTTTGTCACGCAATGGGACAGCTAAACGTAGAACTTCAGAGGTAAATCACTATAGGAGTTGCACAAATAATTTAACAGAAGTTAATAAGTCCTGAAGAACAATACGTGTTCTCACAACGATTTACGCGGGTTGATACTTTCGTAACAAAATTAGGCGCGAAAAACAGACGTCAGTTTAGATCGCAAAAAACTTTACAATGAATCTCGAGAAGTCCGTCCGATACCGCTGCGGAATGCGGCCAGGTGGGGGGCGGGTGACCTTGCTGTTGAGGCTACGCACGCACGTTAAAGAATTTGTTCAAAGGTATAATATTATTGCCTAAACAGAGGGAAATACAAAGGGCGGTCTTATTGCTACATAGCAATCTCTTCCAAACAACCCAGAAGAAGAAATAAATACAAAATAAGAAAAAGGACAATGGGTAGGGTAGGGTGCACTAAAATAAAAAATAAAAATAATAATAAATAATAAAGACAAAATAAAAATAAAATAAAGATACAAACTTATGCATTAAAAAGACAACATTCTTCAGGCAGATCAATGACCATAATTAAGCGGAGGAGATGAGAGGGGTTAGAGAGACAAATAGTATTCTTTAATCTGTTTCTGGAACACGTTTAAGGATTGAGCACTTCTAATTGACTGGGGTAAGGAGTTCCAAAGTCTTACTCCAAGAACAGAGAATGATTTGTCATAATAAGTCGAGGAGTGCACAGGAAATTGGAGGGAGAGATTTTCTTTGGATTGTAAGGAAAAATTATGACAGGAGCTGAGAAATCTAAAACGTTCTTTTAGATAGGAAGAACTAGCTATATTAAATAAGACGCAGTAGAGAGCAGAAAGTATATGAGTATTCCGACGAAGACGGATTGGGAGCCACTTGAGCTCAGTGCGGTATTCCGAGACATGGTCATATTTGCAAAGTCCAAATATGAACCGAATACAGAGACTTTGGAGGCGCTCAAGCTTGTTAAGTTGCTCCTCGGTGATATCAAGGTAACAAATGTCAGCATAGTCGAGGATAGGGAGTAGTAAAGATTGTGCAAGCGTAATTTTGGTGGCAATGGGTAAAAAGTAATTAAGCCTCCGGAGTGAAGCATAAGCTGCAAACAGCATTATACTAAACTATCGTGTAAAAGCTAAAACATTTTTTTAATTTTAGCCTGTCTGTCCATTTGAACACAATAGGCTTTGTAACTATTCAATAAATGTTGATGAAGCTTTGCTTTGTTATTGCTTATACCCAGAAATAAAATTTAGGATTTTTTAAATAAAAACTTTAGATTAGTTGTGATTTCAAACTCGATGAAACGAAAAAGCGACACTGAAAAGAGACAAACATACTCATCTATAGAATGAAGCCTGCTAGAGAATGAGATAGAATACAGAATACAGTGTTTCTTATTATCTAGGTCTCAATAAATTAGTAATGCAAATAAATTAATAATGAACTTTTGTTAATAAAAAATAAATAAGGTTTTATTTTTTTAATATATAATTTTAAATATCATCATCATCATTATTACAGCCCTTCACAAGTCCACTGCTGAACATAGGCCTCCCCAAAGGAATGCCACAAAGCACGGTCCTGAGCTCCCTGCATCCATCGACTTCCTGCATATCTTACCAGGTTGTCACTCCATCTAGTGGAGCCTACACTTTGTCCGTCGTTACGAGGCCGCCACTCGAGAACCTTTTTTCCCCATTGGTTGTCGGTTCTTCGAGCTATATGGCCGGCCCATTGCCGCTTCAGCTTACTAATCCGTTGGACTATGTCGGTCACTCTGGTTCTACTGCGGATATCCTCATTTCTAAGTTTATCACGCAGAGAAACTCCGAGCATAGCCCTCTCCATAGCTTGCTGAGCGACCTTGAGCTTTTTCATCCGGCCAGCAGTGAAGGATCACGTCTCAGTTCCATATGTCATCACTGGCAACACGCACTGGTTGTACAGTCAGTTTTAAATATAAAACTATATATTTAAAAAATAAGGTTGTATGAATAATAAAAGAAGAAAATAGCACTGACTGCATTACTGTGTTTCGGTTTGTAGGATATAGAGAGCCAGTGTAATTAAAGGCTGTAAAGCATTCCATCTAAGTCTTCAGAGGTAACGTTCTCTGCTTGAAGTTGGTTGCAGATTTATATGGGCTGCAGTGGCCAATTAACATCAGATGGACTGTAAGTACTTCACTCATTTTAGTACTTAGGGGTGACATCGCATCTGCATTTTAATTCTTAATAGACGATAGATGTAGATTTCTTTGGGCTACTGCATACACTTGGTGTTAGGTAGACTACGTGCTCGTTTGTAACCATAATTTAATAAAAATATATAATAAGTACACGATCGCAGACAGAACACGTCCGCGGGCAATAAAGCAAAGAGCAGATGCAAGGAGTTAAGTAACTATACCAAAGCAGATGCGTGAGTGCGCGTAAAGACATACGTTGTTAACTGTTGTATCCTAAACTCATCGATTTTCAAATACGGTGTCTGTGTCTGAGCTCCCACCGCGCAAACATATCTTTGAAGTCGGTGTGCTTTATCTCTTGATAAATTTGAGCCCACCAAAGTGGCCCATCGACAACCGACTCTACAATTGAACGTTATATTGGCATAGCCATTAACGGGGTGTGGTGCCAGTGCCAGACAGCAGTACGTCTTTGTTCCTGAAATTCCACTCATACGGTATGAGTCATAGTCAGAAATTTTTCCTTCTCCTTCAAGCGTGTATAAATACCTGCCAGCCTCAGCAATGACTTTTAGTGAAGCACAGGGAGAGATGTTGCACACAGTGGGAGTGGATCTCACCACTAGCTGTAGCCATGGTCAGTTGCTTTATCACAAGTGACGACGTCAATGTACACTTCAGGCAATCGTGTATAGCTGCTTTATAAAACTAATAAAAAAGTGGAATCTACATCAAAATATTTTCTATATATTAGGCCTATATATAAGAAAACGCCTTATTATAATGGAAAGTTGAATTAATATACTACCAAAAAAAAAACGTAATGAAAATCATATTAACTTTCTGTTGGGGCAAGGTTTAGGAGAATATAGTGGATGAAGAAGGGTCTCTAGCTCTAGTCTGCTAAGCTTGAGACTCTTCCTTATTGCCTTCGTGAGGTACCCAAATGGGCACTCTATCGAGCTTCTTTATTTTTTCGATTTGCTGCAAATGATTTAAGATTGTATTGACACTTGCATCAACAGATGACATTAGCTTAGTCGTAGTTTGAGATGGATTCGCTTCCACTATCGCCTAATTCTTTTAATAAAACTGAAGTGACAAACGAACTCTCACTCAGAAAAAGAGTCATTGAAACTAGTAAATACATCGTATTATTGTTAGTAGTACTGGCCCAACTCCACCTTTGGGCTGTTATAATACAGTTTAAAAAAACTGCGTGTTTATGTTGATAGACTATCACTGATCGCTTTGCGTGTTTAGTTGTTGATCAACACCTAAAAGTATACATAATCAAAGATTGACACTGATCGAGAAAAGAGATTTAAAAAATATTTTAACATACATGGAATTGGTACTGTTGTAACATATTATGGTCTAAAATTGCAACCATCCATCAAAACAGGACTCTGCGGAAAGGGACATTATAATTTTGGTGTCCTTGAATTTAATGTAATACCGTATTCTGTGCGATAAATTCCGAAGAGAGAGAGCAAAGGAATTTCATTCATTCATTTTAATATCCCCATTCCACCATCAAATAACCAAAAGCGTCGAGTAAATCACTGTTTTGTTGTCGACAGTTCACTACATTCTCGTTCAATGCTTCAGTTTCGTTCGCATACAATTTGAGAGTTTTCAAGACAAGAGTTCATATATAGGCTTTTGTTGCCCTAAGGCAATGTTCCCAGGGCTTCATCACTACTTACAACAGAGTAGAATTTTAGTCAAGCACTGGTTTGTAATAAGAAAAATTATATATTTCCTATAAAATCATTTCAAATTATAATTACAAGTTTAGATGAAACATGAATTTAAAATTAAGCTTAGTAGAGTTTCATTTTAGAATTAGTGAGAGGCGACGTCTAATTTCATAAATTGCTGTCGGGTTTAAGTAACATTTGTTATTGTTGAAAATAAGTCCTTAGTTGAAATAATTATTTAATTTATTACGCACTAATATATATTATAATTTAAACATAACATACACAATAATAAAATATTATAATTTAAAGTCGTAGTCAAGGGGATAAGCGCTTTCCCTAAATTTCACACTACGCTAGTTATTCGCGTAAGATCTCCGCCTACACTATAGGAGATTTTCATAAAAATTTTAGGTGCTGATTTACCGCGTGTCCGTTGATGAAGAAAAGGATCATAAGAATAACTGCATGTTGTGGAAGAACCGTGTAGTGGCGGTCAAGAATATCCACTACCCCATATCTTCCCGTGGGTGTCGTAAAAGGCGACAAAGGGAAACATGCAGGAGATGGGCAGCAGCATCTTCCTGATAATAGCCAAAATTACAATAAAAAACTGCGGTTGCCAACCCGCTCGCCAAGCGTGGCAACTATGGCAAATACCCCCCAATGATTAGAGCAACAAACAGACGGCCCCCAGTCCCCGGCGGCCTCGCTATTCCTGGCTACGGTGGCGACCATGGAAACGGCGGGGCAGGGGGTGCTAAGAATCTCCTGTTACTAGTCTAATCTACTGTAACCTTAGGTTGCCACCTTAGACGACTCGACCTGGCAACGTACAACGCACGCACCCTGAGGACTGACAAAAAGATCGTGGAGCTGGAAGAAGTGATAGACAAGTTACGCTGGCATATTATAGGATTATCCAAAGTCCGAAGAGAGGGGGAAGAAACGGTAATCCTCGAATCGGGCAACTTTCTCTATTACCGGGAGGGCGACCATCTGTCCGAAGGAGGTGTCTGTCACAAGTCTCTCGTTAACAACGTTGTAAAGATCGGGAGTGTGTCGACGAGGGTTGCGTACCTTATACTCAGAATCACCAAACGGTATTCGCTGATGGTCATACAGGTTTACGCACCATCCTCCGCACAACCCGATGAGGTGGTGGAGGAAATTTATGAGGATATCTCTAGAGCCATGCATTCCTACAAACCCAATATACAGTGTTAATGGGAGACTTCAATGCAAAACTAGGGACAAGAGAGAACGGTGAGCTGAAAGTAGGGAAATTCGGAATAGGGCAACGGAAACTAAGGGGTCAGCAGCTGGCCGACTTCATGGAGAAAGAGGGACTCTTTATGATGAACTCTTTCTTCCAGAAGCGGCTCAATAGAAAGTGGACCTGGTCGAGCCCCGACGGTTCAACAAAAAATGAGATTGACTTCATTATGATCACCAGACGACAACGGTTCAGTGATGTCTACGTGATCGCGAGGTAGAAAACTGGCAACGATCACAGAATGGTGAGAAGCAAACTGAAACTAAACGTTAAGTTGGAGAGGTCACGTCTAATGAAGTCAAAGTTCCGTCCCCCTCGGGCTCTGTTCCAAAGTCCCGAAATTTTTCCAGGCGAGGATGGAATTACAGCGCAGCTTATGAAAGCGGGTGGAAAACCGGTACTTGAAGTCCTTCAGAAGCTCTTTAATTCCGTCCTCTATGGTGGCATTACACCGGAGGCGTGGAGCAGAAGTGCGGTGTTCTTGTTCTTCAAGAAAGGCGACAACGCTCTCTTGAAGAACTACAGACCGATTTCCGTTCTGAGCCGCGTCTACGTGCTGTCTTCAAGAGTCATTACGAATCGTCTCGCGCGCAGACCTGACGACTTCCAGCATCCCGAACAAGCCGGTTTCCGAAAAGGCTTTAGCACCATAGACCACATACATAACCTTCGGCAAATTGTACAAAAGTCCGAGGAGTACAATTTGCCACTATGTCTGGCGTATGTGGACTATGAGAAAGCCTTTGATTCTGTCGAAATTTGGGCGGTGCTGCAGTCCTTCAGTTGACTGACGGTATATCTAAGTGCTGAAGTGCTTGTACAGTAGGGTTACGATGGCTATCTGAGTACATAACCAGAGTACGAAACCTATCCAATTGCAGAGAGATGTAAGACAGGGTGACGTCATATCCTCGAAACTCTTCACCGCTGCATTGGAAGACGTTTTCAAGCTTTTGGACTGGAAAGGATACGGTATCAACATCAATGGCGAGTACATCACTCACCTTCGATTTGCTGACGATATAGTCCTTATGGCAGAATCGCTAGAGGACCTAAGCACTATGCTCAATGACCTCAATAGTACTCCCCAACGGATAGGTCTTAAGATGAACATGGACAAAACAAAGATCATGTTTAATGTCCATGTCACACCTATGGCGGTAGTTGTTGGGAGCACTAAGCTCGAAGTTGTTGACGAGTATGTTTACCTGGGACAAATAGTCCGACTAGGTAAGTCCAACTTCGACCGAGAGGTCAATCGACGGATTCAACTGGGTTGGGCAGCGTTCGGGAAATTACGGCACATCTTATCGTCAGGTATACCTCAAAACTTGAAAACGAGACTGTACAACCAGTGCGTGTTGCCAGTGATGACATACGGAACTGAGACGTGGTCTGGCCCGATGAGGAAGCTCAAGGTCGCTCAGCGAGCTATGGAGAGGGCTATGCTCGGAGTTTCTCTGCGTGATAAACTCAGATATGCAGGAAGTCGATGGATGCAGGTGGCTCAGGACCGTGCGTTGTGGCATTTCTTGGGGGAGGCCTATGTTCAGCAGTGGACTTGTGAAGGGCTGTAATGATGATGATGATGATGAATGATATTGCATGACCATATTATGTATTAATTTGATATTGATTTTAATGATTTATTTGTACAATTTATGCAATTTTAAATGTTATTTTTTGTTCTATATTGAATTTTTTATACATAAAAAGGGGATTGTCATATTACTATCAGTATGCAGGTGGAACAATAAAGCAATAAAGCGGGCGGGTCACAATCGAACCGTTGTCATATTTGCACGATTTGTATAGATCCGCGTGCTGGGGCTACGAAGGAGATAGACAAAAAAGAGTACATGGGTAACGAAGTATTTCAAGTGGTTTCCGACTCATACTAGTAAGAGAAATGTAGGGTGGCACCCGCTTCATGGAGTAGCAACCTATTCAGAGCTGCAGAAAGTCTTTGGATGCACACCGTGCTTTGAGGCATTCCTGGAGGAATATGCACATCAGCGTAATGAGGGCATTCCCGACTTTTTCCGCCACCAGGACAGCGCCACTAAAAAGTGAGGTTATTATATTTGACGGATTTCATAGCGGAGAAGTTAATTTATTCGGAAAATCTGAAAGTTATTGTCTCTTTCTGTACCATTTGCTATATTTTATATTAATAAGAATCAAAATTAATAAACCAAACCGCAGATATTCATATAATAAGAAAAATTAAAAAAAAAGTTAAAAATGTGCAAAAAATTAAAGAACAAACTACTGACCAATTTCTCAATTAAATTACATTATGTAACAAAAAACTTTACCTCAGTGTCAACTAGCGACATCTGGTGAGCAGAAAACTATTACCCCTCATTGTGATGGGCTGTAATAATGGTGATGATCAAAAGTGTTTAAGACCTAAAACCGACTACTTTTTAAAGAAGCCAGGGGAATCAATTATGAAACTATTCTCAGAAGATACTTTTTAAATACATCTTTATAAGTTTTCAAGCCACTCGTTTTCTTCTCCTTGTGCGCTTTGCTTCACCGTTTTGAATTCATACAGCAAAGAAATAAAATAATTTACCATCCAACCAATGTAAGAGTATTTAAGGTAACTGTTTTACTGCGTACTTGATCTAGTGGTCGTAACGCGGTTGCTGATCTCACTCCGGGGACCTTAAATACCGGGTTCGAATCCACAGTCAGGCTAAAATCAGTTTTTTTTTGTGTTTTCTGTCAAGAAATTTTTAGTAGCAGCGCTAAGTCAAGAAGTTATCATTGTTTCACCCCCGTGCCTCGGACAGCACGTAAAGCGGTAGTCCTGCGCCTGATCCTTCTTCGTTCGTGTTGGAGCCAACGTAATATGTGAGTGAGGGAATAGAGAGTGTGCCTGTCCTTAAGCATAATTATACTTGTGCACTATAATCCTGACACTGGCCACCGTGACTGAAATTCGGTCTGGAGGACATTTAAGGTAAAGAATCAATAGGCTTTTGTTTAGCTTAACTAGTGCGCTTTTCCATCTTCAACTACATCACCACTTGTCAACAGGTGGGATAGTATTCAAACACTGAATTACATATAATTATAGGATAAGGGTGACAAACGAGCACACAGTCCACCTGATAGTAAGTGGATGCTGTGGGCCATAGACATTTTATATTTATCCTCTACTACGAATCAAAATGCAGATGCGTTGTCACCCGTGAGGACTAAGTTTGAAAGCTTTGGTTCCAGGAAAAGGGGGTTTCCGGTTTTATACACTTATCATACGAAACACAGCAGCGTTGAACTGCTATTTTACGGTGGTATTCTGTGAGAGCGTGGTCCTTCCCCGGGTGAGCCGAACTATTCGAGCTACAACTATACTCTTAATAAAGCTGAAGCATGGCTCTACCGCGTAATTATATGTACATAATGTAGGTATAAAAATTTCAAAGTTCTCGTGTGAAAACATGAAAACAAGTGACCACTTGCAATTTTTCACAATAACATGATGCGAATCAATACTGCGTTACACTGAAGTGTTCCATTTTAATTACTATGAATGAAGTGCTTTCATTTGTTCCTTATGGGCAGAAAACAAAGAATAAAAGAGGAAATTGTAACTCCAATACTATACGATACTGGTTAAACTGTTAGCAACTAGATGAAATAAGGTTAAACAGTGTTTTGCTCTATAAATACCCACTTCTCTCTCAATATATCAGATTCCATAGGGATGTTAAGGATGTAATCTATGAAGAATTTAACAATTAGGATGTCCATAAATCAAGAAAAAAAGTATAGACTATGAAACTATGCACAAAAAGGTAGCAGTAAGCTTATCCGATCCAGTGCTCGTTGACACATTTGTAATGTCTTCGCAATTTTATTTTTTGAACACGTAGTTTTCCTTACGATGTTTCCTTTCTACGCCGATCAAGCGATGAAGCAGCACTTCAATTTACAATCATTAAATTTACTGATGCCCGCTGCGGTCGAACTAGGGTCTTACTATGAAATTTACTGCAAGCGCTTAACCCTTATCATGTCGCAAAATTAATTTTAATAGACCGACTGACGACTGACTGAGTGACTGATAGATGGTAGGACCCTTTTTCCTATTTCTGCGCCCAATAAGTGCTTGCACTACTGTGTTTCGGTCTGAAGAGGATAGAAAACTAGCATTGACGGCTCCGTGGTGCAGTGACTTAGCAATGAGAGCCACGTTTTCGAATCCCACACGGAACAAGTATTCGTATGGCTTATAAGTAATTGTTCCGGGTCTGGATTTTTGTCCTTGTGCAATATATGTATGTATGTAAGCTCCACCATACAGGAGAAAATCCTAATGTGGGGGTAGTGTTATTTAAAAAAAAAGAAAAAAATACGCACAGGATGTGAGGCATTCCATCCTTTCCGCGTAGTAGAACCACCTCAAGCTATATTATGATTGTAGCACGAATGGGTCGGCTCGACCAAAGAAAGTACCACGCCCTTACCGAAAACTAGCATAGCCCCATCGGTGCCAGCCACCCCATTGCAGCCTCCTCTTCCTCGAGGGGGAATTCGCCTGCTCCCTTTACTTCTCAAGTAAGGTCTACCAGGAACACAAGGTGCGACTTTCTCTGCGGGCTCTTACTCGACCCCCCGAGCATAATACGAGGAGGCCATGGGGCCAGGAAAAAACAAGCACCCGGAATCACTAGCTTTCCTGACCCCAGCGGTGAATCCGGTCAGTGGCCAACCAACTTTAGACCGCAGAGGGCAGGGAGAGTAAAGCCTCACAAAACCGACACTCCTCTTCCCACGCGGCCCTACTACTATTCGAAATCGATAATAATATGAAATCGCCATTCCAACATGCCCTTTCCCCCGCGACTTCATCTCGACTGCAAGGGGTAGGGAAGAGAACAACCCTCTCGCCACAGCCCACAACTTGACGGGAGAAGCAACCACCTCAGGCCGGCCCTACATCTCCTACCAGACAAGTGGGATTTTCTTTGTTCATGCCATGGTTATAGTATTACATGCACTTCGATTTTAATTTCCAACATTTAATTATCTTCAAGTCGACTATGTGCTCCTTTGTCACTCTTATATAATATAAGAAAAAAGGAAAAAGGTCGGGACAACGAATTCTCCATCTTCCTTGTTTTATGTTGACTGAAGGTGTCCATGGACTGCAGTGATCACTTACCATCAGGTAGAATATAAATTCGTTTCGGGCGATAAAAAAGTAGAAAAATTAACAATTCAAGTCACTGTGCAAATTACTTCAAGATAGCGTCCTAACATCTTTTTTATTAAATTAACTCGAAAACGCTGTTAGGAATACTTATTCCAGCGTTATACTGTAAGGATGTACTTTATACTATAGTTTAAATCTTAAATAAGTTAATTATGTAGTATAATTATTTATAATACTAACGCGAATATTACACAATGAATAAATAATTTTATCGATTTCATGTCTTTAGCAAAAGTAGTGTGATTACTGACTACATCACTGTCCGTGTAATGTGTGGTGCATCCGGTGGGATTTTTTAAGAGACTTTGGCGGTAAATTTAAGCAGGAGAAGGGCAGGAACATATTCGTAATAGAATATCATGGAATATAGTTGAATAGAATGGAATGGCTACTGGTTTCCTTGGACTAAACAACAACAACAACCCACTAATAATCAGGTGGACTCTAATTTCGTTTGTTAATTCAGTTTACAAGTAGTAGAGCTAAACCTACCATTGCTCTTACCTCTTGAGCAAAAAATATTTATACATTTTAACTTTTTTTATTTTTCACACACACACATTACACAAACACTCACACCTATCACCCAGAGGGGTAGGCAGAGATTACGGACTTCCATTTGGCGCGATCCTGACACATCTCTCTCGCCTCCTTTACATCCGTATATCTACGCATACACGCTCGTCGGTTAAGGGTACTCCTAATCTGGCCCATTTTTAATGTATCGCCGATTTGGTCGACAAACCTTCATCTAGGGCGTCCCTTCCCTACCCTGCCGTTCACTTCTGCAACATAAATTTGCTTTGTCACTCTTTCCTCGTTCATTCTTTCTACATGACCAAACCACCGAAGCATTCCTTTCTTAATCCTTGTCACAACGTCCTCTTGCAAACCACACTTTTCTCTTATCACACTCTTTCTCACCCTGTCATTCAGATTCAGCCCTAGCAAAATCCTTAATGACCGCATTTCTACAGCATTTATTCTACTCTCATACTTCTTCTGCCAGACCCAACTTTCACCACCATACATTAAAGTAGGGACTAACACTGCATTATGAATTGCCATACGTGCTTTATTTGACACATTCTGACTTCTTATAATAGTGTGTAGAGCCCCATTCACTTTATTTTCTGCGTTCACTCGTCGTTCTATACCTTATCATATCTACCATCCCTGCTAAATAAACATCCCAAATATACAAACTCATCTACTTACTCAATCAACTCCACTTCTATTCTTATTTTACATAACGTTTTACTTTCTTCTCTTTCAAAAACCATCACTTTCGTCTTACTTGCGTTCACTTTCACACCCCTTTCTTTCAATGACCAATTCATTAAAGTAACCATCATTTGCAACTCGGCCGCTGACGATGCAAATATGACTTGATCATCGGCGTACAAAAGGCATTTGACGGTTGACTCACCCATTCTCAAACCACATTCTTCAACTTTCATAGTTTGCAAACAACTGTCCATAAATAGGTTAAACAGCCACGTGGAAGCCACACATCCCTGTCTGACACCTTTATGAATGCCAAACCAGTCCGAGTAGACTCCGTTGATACTGACACAAGCACTAGAGTCCCTATAAAGAGAGCTTAATGCCTGTATCAAGCCAGCGCTCAACCCAAATGGGTTCAGTGTTTGCCATAACACATTCCTGTCCACTCTGTCATAAGCCTTTTCCAAGTCCATGAACGCACAAAACACATTCTGGTTTTTGGCCAAAAACTTCTCCGCAATCATGCGCATGGAAAAGACTTGATCCGTACACCCCATCTCCTTTTTAAGTCCAGCTTGCACTTCCCAATTTTTTCCATCAGTTTCTTCCATAACTCTTTCAATTAACACTTTAGCATACAGTTTACCAACAATGCTAAGCAAGCTGATACCACGGTAGTTTTTACAGTCCTGCTGTGACCACTTTCCCTTATATATTGGGCTTTGCACCAGTCTTCCGGTACCCGCTTCAGATCCCAACATAAATTAAACAGGGTGCACAGCAGGCCTGCAACCACACCCTCTTCAGCTCTTAGCATTTCGAGTAATATTCTATCATATCCAGCTGCCTTACCTGCTTTCTTGCTTTTCATTGATTTCATTATTTCATCTACACTTATCTCCTTACCTCTCTCCACTTCTTCCAGAATTTCTATTTCACTTACTTCAGACGAATCTTCACTCTTAAACACGCTCTCAAAGTATTTCTTCCATCTCCTTAAATTCGAAACTTCATCATTCAGCATGCAGCCATTCTCATCTCGTATAGCATTCATTCTAGGCTGTTTTGAATTTCCTCTGACAGTTCTTACGAGCTTCCAGAACATTTTAATATCTTCCTGGAAGTTATCAGATATCCTTCTATCATTCTTATCTATCTTTTTTTGCTTTTTCCTTTGAACAACTTCTTTTACTCTCTTATTTATACGTCTAAAGTCTGACTTTTTTCTTTCAATCTCATCATTCATACCGCCAAAATTACCAGCTTCGGTTGCTAGTAAATCTAGCCATGCTCTCTTCTTTGCTTTAACTTCCATCCGTACCTCATCATCCCACCACAACGTATTACTTTTCCTTTCATTCGTTCTCTTACTTACACCACATACTTCGGTGGCTGCATCCACCAAAATTTTCTTTATATTATTCCATACATTTTTCAAGTCTAAATCATTCATACATAATTCATTCAACCCACTTATATTTATACTACCACTTATATTTTATTTTTCAATCCATTACTTTGTAATAAATTTTTGATAATGTTATGTTTAAATTATTATACTACTGTTTTCATAGTGAATATATTTTAATTAACGTATTTTAAGAACGCAAAAAAGCAGAAGTGAATTATTTCACAATCAATATAACCCAGACTAAATTCATCTCCTGCCACGGGAGGCTAATTAAATTCTGTTCAATTTATTTGTACTGCAGCATCTGCTTAGCAACTGTTCGGGGTGAAAAAAAGATTGTTAAAAGGAAACTTTTCAAAATTTAAACAATAGAAACGTTCTTCGAAGAAATTTTGTAGGTAGATGAAATAATGTATAACAGTGCACTGGCGTAAGCGGGAAAATGCTATTGAATGAAGATTTTTTATTCTTTTTATTATCAGGGGACTCCTTTTCTGCCTAAAGGTCTACGTAGGCAACTTCTGCTACCAAGAAGTGCGCCCACTGGTTTTTTTACGGTTTGAAGGATATGATTACGATCAGTGCCTGTAGGGCATTTCATAATTAAAGAGGTAACAACGCACCTACAATGTTCTTTGTTTGCAGTTGTTTGCAAGAAGCTACAGAAATCTAATCATAGGTAACGGACCGCAAACTCCAACAGTCGTGTGTTTGATTCCGTCTTTAGAGTAATATCGTAAACTAATTTTAACGCACGCATTTTAAGCTTTTCTGAAGTGGTTTTAACTGGAATTATATGTAAACGTTAATGTAACCGTTAGAATGTGATTGTGGCTTTAAAAACCCGTCGCCAATAGATGTTGATAGGGTCGCCAAAGCGCATAAGATTGTGTAGCCTCTGAAAGACAATGATATAATATACATGTCGTATATATAATGTCCTCTAGACCGAATTTCGCTAACCGCGGTCAGTCTCAACGGAGACTAGACTTACCTTAAAACCGGCAAGGCCACGGGAGAAAATGGAATTACAGCGGAGCTTCTGAAAGCGAGTGGTAAACCAGTACTTGAAGTTCTTTGGAATCTCTTCAATTTCTTTCTCCATGGTGACAATACACCGGAGATGTGGAGAAGATGTGCGGTGATTTTGTTTATCGAGAAAGACGACAGTGCTCTATTGAAGAACTACGGACCGATTTTCTTTCTGAGCTGCATCTACGGGCTGTTTTCTAGAGACATTACGAATCGTACGTAGACTCGATAAATTCCAGTCACCTGAAAAAGCTGGTTTCGAAAAAGTTTTACCATTATAGACCACACACATACCCTTCGGAAAATACAGAATGTACAGAATACCGATGAGTATAATCTGCCACTTTTTCTTTCGTATGTGGACTGTGAGAAAGTCTCTGATTTCGTCAAGGTTTTTTTTTATAGGATAGGGTGACAAACGAGCACATAGTCTACCTGATGGTAAGTGGTTGCTGTGGCCCATAGACATCTACATTTATCCTCGTTTGCGAATCAAAATGCAGATGCGTTGTCACCCATGAGGACTAAGATGGAATGCCTCTTTTCCAGTAAAAAGGGTCTCCGGTTCTCTACATTCACCATACGAAACACAGCATTACGAAATACAAATGTGAGAGCGTGGTCCTTCCCCGGTCGAGCCGACCCATTCGTGCTACAACTATACTACTAATATAGCAGCAGCATGGCTCTACCACGTATATGGTAGAGCCAATTTGAAAATACGCACACACAAACAAAAATGGTTTGTGTGTGCGAATTTGGGCGATGCTACAGTCCCGTCAGCAGTGCCAATTTGGCTGTCGTTTAATGGAAGTTAAGTTTAAGGAAGCTTAAGTTTTTTTATAGTAGCGCTACGATGGCTATCTGAGTACAGAACCAGAGTATGAAACCTATTTAGGGACAAGGCGTTTCCTTTAAAATTCATATAGTCAAACAAAATAAGGGCGATCACCTTTGCCACCCCATTTTAAGTGCTCATCTACATAATGCTAATGAAACATGGAATAATGAAACCTTCGTATAAGGTTTATAAGCTGATATCGGTCTACCAAACTAAATTACAGTAATGGCAGCAAGTTTCAAGGAAGATCAGCTATCTGCGCAAGAAAGAATTATGGTGCATGCAAGCGCAGGTGCACTGCCTATTCCAGATATTGTCACGACCAGAGAGAGATCAGGCGCAGGACTAACGGCACAGGGGTAAAACACACACAGTCGGTAATTCTGTGCTGCTTCTAGGAATTTTGAAAGAGAAACCCAAGAATTGATTTTGACTCAATCTGGGATTTGAACCCAGGACTAAAGTTGTTAGCAGTCGAGCTTACGACAACTAGACAAATGAGACATTTGGTAACCGATTAACCTCAAACAGCAAAACGTTTTACTGCAAAAACTTTCTTCTTAGTTGATAATCTAACAGAAATGTCCCTTGTGCAATTTATGTTTGTAAACTGCCTCCACGACACAGGAGAAAATCCTAGTGTGGAGGTAAAGTTTTTTTAAAAAAAAATTCATTTAATTTAATTCAACATAAACTATGCAAAAAATATGTTAAAATGATAATTTTTTAGTCCCGTCTTTTCAAATTATTTTTATAACAAACTAATATTTACATAAAATAATAAGATTATTTGCTTCATTTTAAAACAGTTTGATATAGAAGTAAAGTTGGTAAATTAACATTCTAATTCATTCAGTTTTAACAAATGTCAATCAAAGTTTTCCGTCTAAGAGAAATTCTAAGACAACTTGGGTTAGCTGAATTTGAAATTCATGTTTTACTAAACTGCAAGACCTAAGACGTCTGTTATTTAGCAAAGTTTGTTTTTGAATGCGAATTCTGATATTTTAAACAACTGACACTACAAACTATAATTTCATATCAATACAAAGGATGGAAAATTATATAATTTAAGGTCAAAAATACGAAAATGCGGTAAAAACTATTTGAATTCTAAAAAACTAAATATTGGCTGGTAAAACTGAAATATCTTTAATACATTTAAAAATAATAAACTGAATATGTTTGATTATAAATAATGATCCAGTAACTTTGTCGGCTGAAAGTTTGCTGTAGTATACGTCAAATCCGGTAGTTCTTGTTAATAATCCTAATGAATAATCCAAGTTTGTGACTTCAAGCGCCGCACGCAACTTTGTCAAAAATCGAAAAATCCGCGAAAAAATAGTTTTTTTTTCAAATTTTGGCCATTATACCCTTAAAGGACTAGTTTGTGAAAAAACTTTTATAGGAGGTTTTGCTACAATATGATACTAGAACTGTCTCTGTGGATCCAATAGTTTCCGAGATTAAGCCTTTCAAAGTTTATCATTTTCGAGCGATAGATAATCGTTGATGAGAAAACCATGGCACAGGTTCTTCAACAGAAATTCTTGTCAAATGGCAAAAACAAGAGTCGTTTCATAAAGCAGCTGACAACAAAAATGGGAAATCACATTACTCAAGTAATCCAAACAGAGGAAGATGCTCATCATCACTACAGCTGTAACTGCCTATGACATAGTGGTGGCTTTTTAGAATCTTAATGACATTCAAACAATAAAAAAAATGTTTAAAAACGAAAACTATGTTGGTTTAAAGCTGACACATCGTTAACAGAAATGGAGCTCAAGCGTGAACATTTCCGTGCCATAATTTATCACAATTTTCGTCGCAGCTTATCTCAAGATAAATATCTCAGCGAACTTGTTTCGATTTATGATGTTGAAGCACCTAGTCAAACAACAATAGACTGCAATTCAGTCGATATTACATAATGAGCTGTGTCTAAGAAAGCTAGTTTCCCGCTGGGTTCCCCACGATTTGTCCGAAGTGCAAAAGGTGGCTCGTGTAGATTGGTGCCGGAATACTCTGCAACGCTTCAACGGAGGGAAGTCAAATGCCGTTTATAATATCGTCTTAGGTGAAAAATCATGGATTTATTCATACGAATCTGAAATAAAACATCAGTCAGCAGTTTTGGTCTTCGAAGACGAGGTCAAACCAACGAAAGTGGTTCGCTCCCGCAGCGTGTCAAACAAAATGGTCGCTACGTTTGTTTCAAAAAAGAGGCATGTTGCTACAATTCCTTTACAAGAACTCAGAACGGTTACCGCTGAGTGGTATATCATGCTTTGTTTGCCAGAAATGATAGCCGAACAAACACAAAACAATGTACGCTTCCACAGCTGCTTCGGGGTCTTCAAACCGTTGACCGGATAATAGATCTTTCATTCTAGGGAATGTAAAGAAATCGTTTTGAGCTCAGGTCAGAACTGCACGGAGGATGGCTCATCAGCTCAACGTTTTCCTGTTTCAAAAAATCATTTGTCATCCGAGCCGTATGGGAGCTCGCATTATCGTGATGCGACGTTTCGGGTTATTTTTTTTGGAGTTCGGCTATCATTTCTGGCAAACAAAGCATGATATACCACTCAGCGGTAACCGTTCTGAGTTCTTGTAAAGGAATTGTAGCAACATGCCCCTTTTTTGAAACAAACGTAGCGACCATTTTGTTTGACACGCTGCGGGAGCGAACCACTTTCGTTGGTTTGACCTCGTCTTCGAAGACCAAAACTGCTGACTGATGTTTTCTTTCAGATTCGTATGAATAAATCCATGATTTTTCACCTAAGACGATATTATAAACGGCATTTGACTTCCCTCCGTTGAAGCGTTGCAGAGTATTCCGGCACCAATCTACACGAGCCTCCTTTTGCACTTCGGACAAATCGTGGGGAACCCAGCGGGAAACTAGCTTTCTTAGACACAGCTCATTATGTAATATCGACTGAATTGCAGTCTATTGTTGTTTGACTAGGTGCTTCAACATCATAAATCGAAACAAGTTCGCTGAGATATTTATCTTGCGATTATCTTGAGATGTAATGAATGGGTAGCATATTATGTACGTAGAATATTTTAATCGTTTAATTATGTTTATAAGAAGAAATTCTTAAAGAATAAGAACTTTTGGAACAAAGACCTTTATCGGATGGTACGGATTTGGCAAATGCCGGCCAGTCGACAAAAAGTGTAAGATTTTTCCGTCATGACCTCTGCTGACGTAGTGTAGACAGTCTTGGCGGCTATAAGGAAGCGAGATGGAATAATATCCAGCAAATTATACAGAAGAGGATTATAATCTGCTACTTTGCCTTGCGTATGTGGACTATGAGAAAGCCTTTAATTCCGTCGAAATTTGGGCAGTGCTGCAGTCTTTTCAGCGGTGCCAAGGTAACTGTCGGTATATCGAAGTGCTGAAGTGTTTGTACAATAGAGCCACTATGGCTATCCGAGTACAGAACGAGGCTAAAGAGTACGAAACCTATCCAACTGCAGAGAGGTGCAAGACATGGCGACGTTATATCCCCGAAACTCTTCACCGCTGCATTGGAAGACGTTTTCAAGCTGTGGGACTGGAAAGGATGCGGTATCAACATCAATGGCGAGTACATAACTCACCTTCGATTTGCCGACGATAAAGTCCTTATGGCTGAATCGCTGGAGGACCTAAGCACTATGCTCAGTGACCTGAATAGTGAAAGAAATATTATTTTAAATGACGCTTCATTCAAATAGATGATAGTAATTTATTTATTTGTATTTGCTTATCAATAATATAATACGTGTATCAATAATAATATACTACGACAGGAAATTCGTTCTAACCGAGTGTTCCACGACACTCACGCATGTTTTTTTTTTATTTAAACCAGAAATTGTATAGTATTAAATATATGTTACTTTATTCATTGGGGGGTATATGTCCTGCACTTTCGTACAGGAAGGCTTTGTAAAACTGGAGGATCACTTTTGGGTGGATGTATAACTAATTATAACCATTACCGCTACAACCTATTAAAGTCCACTGCTGAACATAGGCCTTCCTCATAGATTGCCTTATAGGGGGATATTTGCAATAGTTGTCATGCTTGGCTAGCGGGATGGCAATCGCAGTTTTTTTTATTTTTAATCATTATTATGTATACACTGCTGCCCATCTCCTAATTAGTATCCCTCTGACATCTCTTAAGTCACCCACGGGATAATATGGGGTAGTGGTTATTCTTACACCATCAATAATTTTTTTGTAACATTTTTTATTATAAGACCGAAACCATAAATTAAAGGCGCATATAGACTTTTTAACTTGTGTATATTCTATATTATAAGGTAATATTATAAATATTGGGGAAAAAAATCTACTTATGAGTTTCTTGCCGCTACTTTTCACATGGTCTCACCATAAAGCACGCAATAGCAGCTTTTTGACGTAGAATTACCAGATATTTGCTTAATAAAGCTAATTTGGTACATGTGTATATCTCAAAACATAGCATCTGCAGCCGAACTAGGAGACTTGTGCCTCAGCTGTCTGCACCATATCCCCACAGTTAACCTAAATAAATATTAGAATGGAGGCACAAATTAATTAAGGAAATATCATCTAAAGAGTTTGTACATTATGCTCACATAGCTTAGGTGTGATGAAATTCAATGGATCACGTGTTATGTTTTACATGCTAAGTTATCGCTTATGCGAAGGTACAAACAAGATAATAATTAATATTAATAATGTCGTTCCTCTCTATTAAGATGTGTTAGGCTTGTACTAAGAAGTATTTGTGTAATGAGTGTAATGTGAACGAGAAATGGCGGGTGCAATTTATTTAATAAATTATAATTAGGTCTGAATATTAAGAAGCCCCCACTCTTGCCCTGTGCCCGCTTGACGTTGAGTTTCGGGACACGTTGTATAATATACTAAATAAAACATTACACATTAACCACCTTAATAAAATAGACTGAAAAAGAAAACTGTACTTACTTATCTGTAAAAATTAACCTATATTGAAACTGATAATCTGCTTAGTATTCAGACATAATCATAATTTATTACATTTTTTATAAAAATTGTTTTAAAATTAGTTGTATCTACAGAAAGTTTCCTTAGTTTTTTTTAAGTTGTATAGCAATAAACTATGTTGTTAGATAATAATAAATAAATTTATATTGATTTATGAAATAGTTCGCTAAATATGTCAATGTCTTGTTTAAAACTTAAATTACTATCTATTATAACACCTCATTTTTATCCATTTTAGCAGTGCGTTGCAGTAATTATGAAATCGTCGGGATATCATTTGATCACTTTCACTGTCTGGAAAATATCTAGCCCTATTTTCATTATCACGGTGACGAACACATCTAAGAAGAACAGTCGTAAACCATGATTTGATGATCTTTTTTGTCGTGGCAAATTTATTGATTTAGTATGAACTTTAATGACTGCTTTTAATTTCTTAACTAAGTATTCAAGACAAGTATTTAGATCTTTAGCATAATATATAGGTGAAATTTCAATGTTTTGCATATCCGAATGAAGTTTATCGTGATAAATTTTTCGGATAATTGTTGTAAAAACTATTGGCGTTGTTTATTTTTCATACGTAGAATTACAGGTTTGTGATCAGTAACTGAGGTTTGAGGAACTACAGTAAGTGAAGGATTATTAGTTTTGAACAGAATATGATCAATACACCAACCGCTTACGTCACGTGATACTAGAGTATGAATAGGTAATTCCCAGATAGAAATTAGGTAAAACCCACGGAATGTTGCAAATACTTATCGGATTTAGTATTTCTGTTTTATCACTGTTAATGTTAATATTTATATCTCCTATAATAATTATGTTTTTATGATTCGAATATTTCTACAGTACACTATAAAAGACAAAAAGTATTCTAAGTTTTTATGTGACGGTGATCTATATATTGAGATAATAACAAATAATTCAGAGTTATCATACAATTGAAAATGAGCCTCCTCAGTCATTACCAAATGTTTTTCTTTTACATATACATAATATTACTAATCCGTCATTTTGGTTGTTATTAAATTAGTGGAGCATAAATGATAACCATTAATGTTAGGTCAGTTGTCCTTATTAAACAGCCAGTATTCACTTAGTACAATGACATCAAAATCTATTTTTAATCTTGTAAGCAGTACTTCAAAATATGTCATATTGCAGTTAATACTTCATCTATTATAATATGTGCTTCGTAAATAATAATTGTGAAGTTGGATTCACTCGAAATACTTACAACGATTTTCAACATCAGAGACTATTGATTTTGATACCGTAATTTTATCTTAGTTTATTGTGAAGCTTTGAGCATTATCGAATTTTATTCATTGGTTTAAATTTCTCTCAAAGGTCTTTTTACTGCTTTATAATATATTTTATTAGATAAATTAATAAATATATGAAGCTGTAATTTGTATATTTGAAATGAGTGAATATGGTTTAGTATAATATATTTCGTTTTCTTTCTTTATAGGAGAGGGGGCAAACGAGTACATAATGGTCATATACCATTAGGTGGTCACATACCTAATGGTATGTGACCACCACCGCCCATTAACAACTGCAACATCAGGGGAATTGCATCCCTAAGTCGTATCGGTCCGAAAAAATTGCCGGTGGCAAACTATGCCACACAGAAGTCATACGCGGAAGATATTAAGAGTAGTTTTAAAGATGATTCGGAGAGGGATCGTTTAATTAAAGTATGCGGATTGTTTGTATTTTATTTATGTACTATGCGTAAATTGTAACTTTGTGAATTACAAGGTATGGCGTTATAATATATTTTATCCTTACTATGCCAGTTGATGCGGAAATATCAAATCTAAAACTTAATACTAGTCATTCGGTCTTCCGTAGATTTTCTAGATTTATTTCATTATTTATTTTAGTTACATAATTTACATAATTTGAGAAGAATTTTCATTCTTGCGTAGGTATGTAATTTCTCGATATGAATAATTTGCAATAAACATTTAATTAAATTATAAAGGTGACTTTTTTGTTTCATAAAATTATATCATTTTAAAATGTCAGTCACATTTATTTGAAGGGCCTTTAATTTTTTCGCCATTTTTAATTTTTTGTTATTTCTAAATGCCATGTCGTAGCAACCCGTAGGTTTCGTAAAGCGACAAAAGGAGACTGAAATAGGAGACGGGCAGCATCATCTTCCTGATAACAATACAAAATATTAAAATACTGCGGTAACCGAGCCGAGTGCCACAATAAGCGCGACAATTATTGAAAATATCCCTCCTGTGAGCCAATCTTCTGCGATTGACTTTTGATAGGCTATAATAATAATGATTATATTTTAAAAATATCTATATCTTTCTTTTTTGAGAGTAATAGCAGTTTATTATATCCTTGTTGTTATTAGGAAGATGCTAGTATGTTTCTGACATGATCTCCTAGTACGAGTATGTTTCCCTCTGTTGGCTCTTACGACACTTGCGGGATGAAAAGAAGTTAAATCTACAGTCTAGATTTATGTACTTAGGTTTATTTTTTTGTTTTAGGGTAACAACTACGCTCAATGAAGTTTCTAAAGAAACCACATCTTTAGCTGATCTTCTCTCGTTTCTACCTGTTTCTTTTTACGTCCAAAGACTAAGTATAGCATTTAATGAAGAACCGTAGCCAGCGTTCTTTATAGTTTCATTATACCGCGGCAAGAGTAGGTATATGATATTTTTTTATTAGTAGTACTTTGCTTTGTTTACAAGTTTCAAGGCAGCGGTGATGAGTTTTAAAGTGAATTAACTCACACAAACATATCTTAATAACTAAACTGTAACTTTCCAAGTCTTCAACATCATGATCATAATTTTATATATTTATAGACTATCAAAAGGAGATTGCTTCGTAAGGGGAATATTTGCCACAGTTGCCACACTTGGCAGGCGGATTGGCAACCGCAGATATTTTATTTTCAAGATGTTGTAGGAAAGACACTACTGCCCATCTTCTGGTGTGCTTCCCTCTATTCTCATACAATACCCACGGTAGGATATGGGTCAGTGGATATTCTTACACTTCCGCTTCAGAATTAAACACCACTCTCTCCAGGTGAGTGTGGTGTACATGTAACCTAACCATCCAAGTAAATTTCAATAAATGTAATGACATTTAATAACCTGAAACAACAAATTTAATTATTAAATGGGTATTCAATCTTAATTTAGTAAAAACAACATCTTCATAGACTTCGTAGAACCACGGTGAAACTTTACAGCGTTGTTTTGTTTGAAAATAAGTCAACAACTTTTCTATCATATTTATCTGTGTAATTAAGGCGGCTACTCCATTTATTTGATGCCAAAACGAACGTTCTAAGTACGTTTCAAGTATCCAGCTGCTCTTTAGGTGCTTCTGAATGAAATCACTTAATTTTATTTTTATTTATTTTGTGTTCCAATTTTTTCAGTTTTACATCTGGTAAAAATTTAAATAAAAGGCTGTTCAATTTTATAACTCTGCTGTGGAACAGTAAGACATTTAAGATTGTAATCATCAGAATTACTAAAAGCACTGTTTCTTCTTTTCTCCCTTTACAAACCCATTTTTCGACACAAAATTGTTAAAATCATTGATTAATCAAAAATAAATAACATCTGATTTTATTCCTATGTTTTAATAATGTTTTAAATTACATTGTAGTACTTTTAATTCACTTGATAAACTAACCACAGTAATTATATTTACTTTAAAGTACGTAGTAAGTACAATCCTACTTTTGAAGTTTTAATAAGTATAAAGTAAAGCAAATTAGTTTGTAGCAATTTATATTTACTAGATAATCTCATCACAGTATTTATACTTCACTTATAAATATACTTCACTTTAAAGTTCATACAGCTACTAGCATAGTGACGCACTTGTAGACAGTGAACTCACGACTGAACCACCACTAAGATATAGCAGTTCCTTTTATAGAGTACAACGGTGTTACGATTACCCACAAAACTTATTATCAAATCGTGAGTATATGTGCACTTAATAATCATTTATGTATAATATAATTTATTATATAGGTGTCGATGATTTAAAATCCATTGGTAACGTATGACATTTTAATTCTAACGAATTATTCCTATGATTTATTAGTTCTAAGGGATTATCGTTGTAGTGTCGCTGTCATCGCACCACAAGCGAAACATATCGAAGCCTAAATCGCGCTAACAAAGTTCCGAAGTTAATGCAGAATATATAAAATAGCTCCAAACTACTACTCGGAGCGTTGGCCGCTCCCCGGGCAGAACACCTTGCCCGGCGGGAGATCTCCCCTTTTATTTTCTCCGGCTACACCGTGTAAAGGTGGTGTAAGAATATCCACTTTCCTATATCATCCCGTGGGTGTCGTAGGATCAAACAGAGGGAAACTAATCAGGAAATGGGCAGCAGCGTCTTCCTAATGACAACTAAAAATAAAAAACTGCGATTGCCAACCCGCTTGCCAAGCGTGGCAACTATGTCAAATATCCCTCTATAAGACAATCTATGGAGGAGATCTTTGTTCAGCAGTGGACTTTAATAGGCTGCAACCTTAGATTAACGATAAGTCATCGCGCGCTCTGACTAGATGCCGCCGGCGCTCATGTATAATGCGGCAACAAATACTACGCCGAAATCGGCGTACCCAAGCCAGTCGCGTTGCAGGCAACGTGTGAGGTGAACGTACCGAATATTTTATTAAATTTTGATCATAATCCGAAGTAAAATAACAGTTTACGTATTGAAACTGTGTAAAAATAATACTACAAGAAATAAGAAAGACACTGGAATCACATACTATCATGAAGTATCATACAATTTCGAAATTTTTAACACGAAACATAAATAAGTCACAAAATATCAATGGCGCTAATCAGTGTTGCCGCGTATGCAAAAATAAAGTTCCCCGTGGCTGAGAATTTATTGTTACTATATTTTATAATATAGTATATTTAACTTATTATAATATAACTTAATTATATATTATTTAATGTTTATTTCTGTAGTATTGCTCAAATGACATAATTACTGTTTATTAGGGTTCCGTACCCAAAGAGTATCAACGGGACCCAAGTCTCCACTATCGTTCCGTCTGTCTGTCAGCAGGCTATATCTTATGAACTGTAATATGTAGATACTTGGAATTTTCACAGCATGTGTATTTATATTGCTGCTATAACAACATAAAATAAAATATTAAAGCACTCAAAAAAATCACTTTTCTTGTATGAAGACCATACAAGAAACGTAATTTTTTTTCTGTATTGATATGTGTTTTGTTTACAGACTAAAGCGAAACCTGGATTAACACTCAATAAAATGATTGAAAGTTTATCATGAGCTTTTACCGCCGAGTAAAACCATTGATTCGAACCTCTACTACCAATAAATAATGAGACAAGCAAGAAATAGAAAAAATATAGCCGGCATTGATAATCTGAAAAGGTGTGGTCTTTCATCATGATAACGCCAGATCACAAGATAAGTTATCTGTTTGAGACTTTTAATACACGCACATTCCTAAAAATCCAGTATTTGCTTGAGTACTTAAAACTGGTTTAAAAGTTTTAATCATTATTTTCTTGTGTTGCTTGTGTTCTTTAAAAGAAAGCTTTCTGGAGGTTTTAATATTTAAACTCATAATTTTTTTTCCATTATAAATGGGATGACTAAATCCATGTTCCTTCAAATCTCTGGTATTGAGTATATCAAATAAAACTACTTGCCGCATTTAAATAAAACTAATTTTACGGATTTTATCGCGTATATTAACGTATTTTATATTCCCGACGTTTCGAGCACTATACAGTACCAATGGTCACGGGGGGGACTGAGGTGTATGACGTCCCAATGTCATAGTTGAGAAATAATTACTTGTCGCATTTTTTTGATCAAAATTCCAAGATTATTTTTTATTATGTCACTACCTACCAGATGGTAACAAATTATCGAACAGAATGGACCCATATATATTATAATTAAATGTAATAAAACTTTAAAACAAAAACGTCTTGAATTTGTATACAATATATGAAGGAACATTTTCCCCGGTCTTATATACTAACTAAAGGTGTAACAAAATAGTACTTAATAACTTAGGGAATGATTTTGCCCGTCAACATGAATAATTTTTACTATGGGATCATCTTCGAAATTTTCAATTTATACGTGATAGACCCATATTGCTGCTATATTACTGGTATAGTTGTAGCACTAATGGGTCAGCTCGACCAGGGAAGGACCACGCTCTCACAGAATACCAGTGTAAAATAGCAGCTTATCGTTGCTGTGTTTCCTATGGTGAGTGTAGAGAACCGGAGACCCTTTTTACTGGAAACGAGGCATTCCATCTTAGTGCTCACAGGTGACAACGCATCTGCATTTTGATTCTTAACCGAGGATAGATGTATATGTCCATGGGCCACAGCAACCACTTACCATCAGGTGGACTGGGTACTCGTTTGTCTCCCCGATCCTATAAAAAATATCTCAAGGTCAGTTATTCCATACAAAATTTAGTACAAATTTGCTCAAAGTGTATTGAAGACATATTGACCTGTAGAATAGAAATAGAAAGCACTATTTTGATTACACCATATACGTAACTATTTTTTTAAATATTTTTTTTTACTACAAATTTCTATGTTCCTTAATGTTGTGTGTTGGTCAAATTAATGTTTTTTTCTTTCTTTCTTTACTTGGGGCAGCAATCTCGCGCCATCTTTTTGCCTCAGGCAAGTCACGTGAATTCCTCTTCATTCACCGTGGCTGCATATTCTACGCCTAATTATCCTTTTTGCCCCGACAAGATGGAAAGCCGTTTGGGGATACTATTATACTTCTATCCTCGATGAAGAATCTAGATTCAGATGCATTGTTACTCCTCATCCTTTAGGACTAAAATGGAATGCCTCGTTGCCAATATTTTTTATTATTATTACATTTTATATAACAGGCCTGGCTGATAGATGGAATCCCATTAATATATTATATAATCATTAACTCCATATTGATTTCTTAGATAAGGTAATAAATATGAAATGACGCTTAATCAAGCGAAATAACTGACACAAGTAAATGAGAAGACATATGTCGGCCATCCCTGTTCTGAATTAGAACGAGGGTTAAATTGCTTTTAACAGCAGTTATCAAAAAGCGCTTGATTAATGTTCATACCGATTATTTCGCGGACGGCTTTACTCCATATGGTCTCTGTACATAAATTTAAATTATTATTATTTAGTACAACGTAGAAGTAAAGGTGACAAACGAGCACGGTTCATAATTCACAGTTAACCTGATGTTATGTGGATACTGTGGTCCATAATCATCAGCACCTATCATAGATTGAGAATCAAAATGCAGATGCTTTTACACTCGCTCGTAGATCTGGCCTAGATCGCGCAACCATAAGGTTCGGTCACGGTGCTAACGGGTGGCTGTCGCGTGTCATTAAAATGAAGATATCTCAGAAATTTTGTATGGAGATTACATGGCTCATTTGGAGAAACATAAATGAGTTACTTATTATGACAAAGTCCTTAGAAAGTGTATTAATGTTAGGAGGAACAATTTCCGTCAATTTATCGGTTGACATGGCGCTAACGTCGTTATTGTATTTATTCTAATTCGCAAAAACAACTCGCGGAAACAGCGACGTACAGGCACAGAGTAAAGAGTTACTCATGGGGTATAGGTGAGTTGTGCGAAGAAGACTTTTAACGTTATGTTTCGTGCAACACCGACATAATGGTAATTAAAACATTATTTTGTGTTATTTTTGGGGCTACAGAATGAAATTATTAGTCCTTGTTGTCTCAAAAAATATTTATATTTTTGCTTAAGCAATGACATAATTTGAGTTTTACTTAGCAATGTCGTTATTGCACAAAACATATTGTTACGAGCTTGGGGTTCAAGATAATTAAAAACTGCCGAGTGAATTACCAAAATTGACTATTTAATTACACAACACTAATTATAACTTAAAATCACACTAATAATAAAACACAGTTCGCCGTTATTTCGCTTCGAAGTATTCTCTTGTATCGCCAATTCAATACTGCCTTGGTCGTGGTCCATACCGGCCTTATATAGGTCCTCAGAAAGTTTCCAGAACCTTCTACTGTAGCGACATCTAGAATGTTCGAGTACATATCGGTCCCGAAATTTCTGGAAGGATCTCGACTCTCCTAGTTCTGCTACTCGACACTAGAGGGCGCTAGTGTAACTAGTGTTGCCATGTACAAGACATTAATAGTGGCGCGTAACACTGCCCCCTCCTAAGACATGCTCGTCCCGAGCATTATTGGCCCCATAATAACGCGCCAGTCGATCCACATGAACAATCTTAGGAGTACCTCTAACACCTTTCTGTATCCGGTAGGTTACGTCATTGATCCTTGTCACAATCCGGTACGGTCCGTCCCATTCAGCTTGAAGTTTAGGAGATTTCCCTTTGCTGCGAACTGGATTGTGTAACCACACTAGTGAACCTTCATCAAACCCCTTGTTGTTCATTTTGCGGTCATACCGTGTTTTCATCTTCTCAGACGTTTGCTGGCCCGTCTGTCTGACGTGCTCATAAATGTCATTCATTTTGTTCCGCAAGTCATTTGCATAATCGGTTGTACTGCGTGGGGCATCAGGTGGTATTCCGGTGATCAGGTCTGCAGGCAGCCGCAATTCTCTCCCAAAGTTTACGAAAGCTGGTGTCACTGATGTACTTTCGTGAACAGCGCTTCGATATGACAACAAAAACGGTTGTATGTGCCTGTCCCAATCTCGTTGCCGTTTTTCCACAACTTTTGCTAGGTACCTCTCCAATGTCTGATTAAATCTTTCTACCATTCCATCAGATTGTGGGTGGTAAGAAGTTGTTCGTGTTTTCTGAGTACCCATAACTCGGCAAGTTTCCTGGAATATTTGAGACTGAAAATACCTTCCTTGATCGCTGTGAATCTCTAAAGGTACTCCAAAACGACAGAAGACTTCATGAACTAGTTTATCTGCAACGGTTGAAGCTTCTTGATTTGGAATGGCGAAGACTTCTGGCCACTTAGTGAAGTAATCCATCACAACCATGAAATACTTGTTACCACTTTCAGTTTCTGGAAACGGCTCCGCAACGTCAATGGCTATCCTCTCCCATGGTGCACCAACATTGTACAATTTCAATGCGCCTCTACTACGAATTTGAGGTCCCTTTACAGCCGCACAACTTGTACATTTGCGGCACCAGTCCTCGACATCGTCACGACAGTGGACCCAGTAAAACCGTTCTCGGATCTTCAGGAGAGTTCGTTTAACTCCCAGGTGGCCTCCTGAACAACCACTATGGTACAGCTGTAGAATATCCGGCACTTTAGCCTTAGGGACAACCATTTGACGGCTCCGTGGCGCAGTGGTTTAGCAATCAGTTGTTGCGCTGAGGGCCGCGGGTTCGAATCCCGCACGGAACAAGTATTTGTATGGCCTACAAATAATTGTTCCGGGTCTGGATGTTTGTCCTTGTGCTATTTATGTTTGTAAACTGCCTCCACGACACAGGAGAAAATCCTAGTGTGGGGGTAACGTTTTTTAAAAAATAAAAAAAAAAATAAAAAAAAATTTGCAAATGACACCTGTCTCCTCGACCATTTTCCCATTTACGGCACAGGACTCCATCCTGAATCAGCAAGCTGTCCCATTGGGCCCAATAGCTTTTCGTGGTCGAACTCATTGCTGAGACGTCGCTCCACTTGGGCTTAGGAGCAATGGCCTTCATCCATTCCAGAATCGGCTTAATGTCCGAATCTTCCTGCTGTGCATGTTGTAGGCTCTCCTTCCACTCATTGCTGAGCTGGTCTGTCCTGAGTATTCTCACAGATACCACTTCCTTACCCTCTTGCCTAGTACAATGCTTGCAATCTTCAGGGCAAGGTCTTCTTGACAATGCATCTGCATTGCCATGAGATTTCCCGCTGCGATGTTTGACCACAAAGTCTTATTCCTGCAGTAATTCAATCCATCTCGCAACTTGTCCTTCCGGATTTTTGAACTGCAATAGCCATTTCAGTGCAGCATGGTCAGTTCGTAAGTGGAATTTCCGCCCTAGAAGATATTTGCTAAAATGCTGCAAGGACTTTACCACAGCAAGCAATTCCCGTCTTGTGACACAATAGTTCCTTTCCGGCTTTGACAACGACTTGCTGAAGTACGCTATCACAATATCTTGATCACCATTCCGTTGAGACAACACACCGCCAAGTCCTATATCACTTGCGTCTATGTCAACTATGAATTCCTTGCCCGCATCAGGGTACCCCAAAATAGGTGTTTTACACAGACGGTTCTTGAGCTCCTGGAATGCAATATCGCAACTTTCATCCCAGCAGAATTGTCGCTTCTCCTCGGTTAGCTTGTGCAGAGGTTTGGCTATATCTGCAAAGTTCTTCACAAATCGCCGATAATAAGAGCACAAACCCAAAAATGCTCTAACCTGTGTCTTGTCTTTTGGGACCGGCCACTTCTAGGCCAGATCTACGAGCGAGTGTAAAAGCATCTGCATTTTGATTCTCAATCTATGATAGGTGCTGATGATTATGGACCACAGTATCCACATAACATCAGGTTAACTGTGAATTATGAACCGTGCTCGTTTGTCACCTTTACTTCTACGTTGTACTAAATAATAATAATTTAAATTTATGTACAGAGACCATATGGAGTAAAGCCGTCCGCGAAATAATCGGTATGAACATTAATCAAGCGCTTTTTGATAACTGCTGTTAAAAGCAATTTAACCCTCGTTCTAATTCAGAACAGGGATGGCCGACATATGTCTTCTCATTTACTTGTGTCAGTTATTTCGCTTGATTAAGCGTCATTTCATATTTATTACCTTATCTAAGAAATCAATATGGAGTTAATGATTATATAATATATTAATGGGATTCCATCTATCAGCCAGGCCTGTTATATAAAATGTAATAATAATAAAAAATATTGGCAACGAGGCATTCCATTTTAGTCCTAAAGGATGAGGAGTAACAATGCATCTGAATCTAGATTCTTCATCGAGGATAGAAGTATAATAGTATCCCCAAACGGCTTTCCATCTTGTCGGGGCAAAAAGGATAATTAGGCGTAGAATATGCAGCCACGGTGAATGAAGAGGAATTCACGTGACTTGCCTGAGGCAAAAAGATGGCGCGAGATTGCTGCCCCAAGTAAAGAAAGAAAGAAAAAAACATTAATTTGACCAACACACAACATTAAGGAACATAGAAATTTGTAGTAAAAAAAAATATTTAAAAAAATAGTTACGTATATGGTGTAATCAAAATAGTGCTTTCTATTTCTATTCTACAGGTCAATATGTCTTCAATACACTTTGAGCAAATTTGTACTAAATTTTGTATGGAATAACTGACCTTGAGATATTTTTTATAGGATCGGGGAGACAAACGAGTACCCAGTCCACCTGATGGTAAGTGGTTGCTGTGGCCCATGGACATATACATCTATCCTCGGTTAAGAATCAAAATGCAGATGCGTTGTCACCTGTGAGCACTAAGATGGAATGCCTCGTTTCCAGTAAAAAGGGTCTCCGGTTCTCTACACTCACCATAGGAAACACAGCAACGATAAGCTGCTATTTTACACTGGTATTCTGTGAGAGCGTGGTCCTTCCCTGGTCGAGCTGACCCATTAGTGCTACAACTATACCAGTAATATAGCAGCAATATGGGTCTATCACGTATAAATTGAAAATTTCGAAGATGATCCCATAGTAAAAATTATTCATGTTGACGGGCAAAATCATTCCCTAAGTTATTAAGTACTATTTTGTTACACCTTTAGTTAGTATATAAGACCGGGGAAAATGTTCCTTCATATATTGTATACAAATTCAAGACGTTTTTGTTTTAAAGTTTTATTACATTTAATTATAATATATATGGGTCCATTCTGTTCGATAATTTGTTACCATCTGGTAGGTAGTGACATAATAAAAAATAATCTTGGAATTTTGATCAAAAAAATGCGACAAGTAATTATTTCTCAACTATGACATTGGGACGTCATACACCTCAGTCCCCCCCGTGACCATTGGTACTGTATAGTGCTCGAAACGTCGGGAATATAAAATACGTTAATATACGCGATAAAATCCGTAAAATTAGTTTTATTTAAATGCGGCAAGTAGTTTTATTTGATATACTCAATACCAGAGATTTGAAGGAACATGGATTTAGTCATCCCATTTATAATGGAAAAAAAATTATGAGTTTAAATATTAAAACCTCCAGAAAGCTTTCTTTTAAAGAACACAAGCAACACAAGAAAATAATGATTAAAACTTTTAAACCAGTTTTAAGTACTCAAGCAAATACTGGATTTTTAGGAATGTGCGTGTATTAAAAGTCTCAAACAGATAACTTATCTTGTGATCTGGCGTTATCATGATGAAAGACCACACCTTTTCAGATTATCAATGCCGGCTATATTTTTTCTATTTCTTGCTTGTCTCATTATTTATTGGTAGTAGAGGTTCGAATCAATGGTTTTACTCGGCGGTAAAAGCTCATGATAAACTTTCAATCATTTTATTGAGTGTTAATCCAGGTTTCGCTTTAGTCTGTAAACAAAACACATATCAATACAGAAAAAAAATTACGTTTCTTGTATGGTCTTCATACAAGAAAAGTGATTTTTTTGAGTGCTTTAATATTTTATTTTATGTTGTTATAGCAGCAATATAAATACACATGCTGTGAAAATTCCAAGTATCTACATATTACAGTTCATAAGATATAGCCTGCTGACAGACAGACGGAACGATAGTGGAGACTTGGGTCCCGTTGATACTCTTTGGGTACGGAACCCTAATAAACAGTAATTATGTCATTTGAGCAATACTACAGAAATAAACATTAAATAATATATAATTAAGTTATATTATAATAAGTTAAATATACTATATTATAAAATATAGTAACAATAAATTCTCAGCCACGGGGAACTTTATTTTTGCATACGCGGCAACACTGATTAGCGCCATTGATATTTTGTGACTTATTTATGTTTCGTGTTAAAAATTTCGAAATTGTATGATACTTCATGATAGTATGTGATTCCAGTGTCTTTCTTATTTCTTGTAGTATTATTTTTACACAGTTTCAATACGTAAACTGTTATTTTACTTCGGATTATGATCAAAATTTAATAAAATATTCGGTACGTTCACCTCACACGTTGCCTGCAACGCGACTGGCTTGGGTACGCCGATTTCGGCGTAGTATTTGTTGCCGCATTATACATGAGCGCCGGCGGCATCTAGTCAGAGCGCGCGATGACTTATCGTTAATCTAAGGTTGCAGCCTATTAAAGTCCACTGCTGAACAAAGATCTCCTCCATAGATTGTCTTATAGAGGGATATTTGACATAGTTGCCACGCTTGGCAAGCGGGTTGGCAATCGCAGTTTTTTATTTTTAGTTGTCATTAGGAAGACGCTGCTGCCCATTTCCTGATTAGTTTCCCTCTGTTTGATCCTACGACACCCACGGGATGATATAGGAAAGTGGATATTCTTACACCACCTTTACACGGTGTAGCCGGAGAAAATAAAAGGGGAGATCTCCCGCCGGGCAAGGTGTTCTGCCCGGGGAGCGGCCAACGCTCCGAGTAGTAGTTTGGAGCTATTTTATATATTCTGCATTAACTTCGGAACTTTGTTAGCGCGATTTAGGCTTCGATATGTTTCGCTTGTGGTGCGATGACAGCGACACTACAACGATAATCCCTTAGAACTAATAAATCATAGGAATAATTCGTTAGAATTAAAATGTCATACGTTACCAATGGATTTTAAATCATCGACACCTATATAATAAATTATATTATACATAAATGATTATTAAGTGCACATATACTCACGATTTGATAATAAGTTTTGTGGGTAATCGTAACACCGTTGTACTCTATAAAAGGAACTGCTATATCTTAGTGGTGGTTCAGTCGTGAGTTCACTGTCTACAAGTGCGTCACTATGCTAGTAGCTGTATGAACTTTAAAGTGAAGTATATTTATAAGTGAAGTATAAATACTGTGATGAGATTATCTAGTAAATATAAATTGCTACAAACTAATTTGCTTTACTTTATACTTATTAAAACTTCAAAAGTAGGATTGTACTTACTACGTACTTTAAAGTAAATATAATTACTGTGGTTAGTTTATCAAGTGAATTAAAAGTACTACAATGTAATTTAAAACATTATTAAAACATAGGAATAAAATCAGATGTTATTTATTTTTGATTAATCAATGATTTTAACAATTTTGTGTCGAAAAATGGGTTTGTAAAGGGAGAAAAGAAGAAACAGTGCTTTTAGTAATTCTGATGATTACAATCTTAAATGTCTTACTGTTCCACAGCAGAGTTATAAAATTGAACAGCCTTTTATTTAAATTTTTACCAGATGTAAAACTGAAAAAATTGGAACACAAAATAAATAAAAATAAAATTAAGTGATTTCATTCAGAAGCACCTAAAGAGCAGCTGGATACTTGAAACGTACTTAGAACGTTCGTTTTGGCATCAAATAAATGGAGTAGCCGCCTTAATTACACAGATAAATATGATAGAAAAGTTGTTGACTTATTTTCAAACAAAACAACGCTGTAAAGTTTCACCGTGGTTCTACGAAGTCTATGAAGATGTTGTTTTTACTAAATTAAGATTGAATACCCATTTAATAATTAAATTTGTTGTTTCAGGTTATTAAATGTCATTACATTTATTGAAATTTACTTGGATGGTTAGGTTACATGTACACCACACTCACCTGGAGAGAGTGGTGTTTAATTCTGAAGCGGAAGTGTAAGAATATCCACTGACCCATATCCTACCGTGGGTATTGTATGAGAATAGAGGGAAGCACACCAGAAGATGGGCAGTAGTGTCTTTCCTACAACATCTTGAAAATAAAATATCTGCGGTTGCCAATCCGCCTGCCAAGTGTGGCAACTGTGGCAAATATTCCCCTTACGAAGCAATCTCCTTTTGATAGTCTATAAATATATAAAATTATGATCATGATGTTGAAGACTTGGAAAGTTACAGTTTAGTTATTAAGATATGTTTGTGTGAGTTAATTCACTTTAAAACTCATCACCGCTGCCTTGAAACTTGTAAACAAAGCAAAGTACTACTAATAAAAAAATATCATATACCTACTCTTGCCGCGGTATAATGAAACTATAAAGAACGCTGGCTACGGTTCTTCATTAAATGCTATACT
The DNA here is from genome assembly GCA_963668995.1 of Parnassius mnemosyne. Classification (NCBI taxonomy): domain Eukaryota; kingdom Metazoa; phylum Arthropoda; class Insecta; order Lepidoptera; family Papilionidae; genus Parnassius; species Parnassius mnemosyne. The sequence goes on along the minus strand of CAVLGL010000068.1, from coordinate 37,619,004 downwards.
TAGTCTTTGGACGTAAAAAGAAACAGGTAGAAACGAGAGAAGATCAGCTAAAGATGTGGTTTCTTTAGAAACTTCATTGAGCGTAGTTGTTACCCTAAAACAAAAAAATAAACCTAAGTACATAAATCTAGACTGTAGATTTAACTTCTTTTCATCCCGCAAGTGTCGTAAGAGCCAACAGAGGGAAACATACTCGTACTAGGAGATCATGTCAGAAACATACTAGCATCTTCCTAATAACAACAAGGATATAATAAACTGCTATTACTCTCAAAAAAGAAAGATATAGATATTTTTAAAATATAATCATTATTATTATAGCCTATCAAAAGTCAATCGCAGAAGATTGGCTCACAGGAGGGATATTTTCAATAATTGTCGCGCTTATTGTGGCACTCGGCTCGGTTACCGCAGTATTTTAATATTTTGTATTGTTATCAGGAAGATGATGCTGCCCGTCTCCTATTTCAGTCTCCTTTTGTCGCTTTACGAAACCTACGGGTTGCTACGACATGGCATTTAGAAATAACAAAAAATTAAAAATGGCGAAAAAATTAAAGGCCCTTCAAATAAATGTGACTGACATTTTAAAATGATATAATTTTATGAAACAAAAAAGTCACCTTTATAATTTAATTAAATGTTTATTGCAAATTATTCATATCGAGAAATTACATACCTACGCAAGAATGAAAATTCTTCTCAAATTATGTAAATTATGTAACTAAAATAAATAATGAAATAAATCTAGAAAATCTACGGAAGACCGAATGACTAGTATTAAGTTTTAGATTTGATATTTCCGCATCAACTGGCATAGTAAGGATAAAATATATTATAACGCCATACCTTGTAATTCACAAAGTTACAATTTACGCATAGTACATAAATAAAATACAAACAATCCGCATACTTTAATTAAACGATCCCTCTCCGAATCATCTTTAAAACTACTCTTAATATCTTCCGCGTATGACTTCTGTGTGGCATAGTTTGCCACCGGCAATTTTTTCGGACCGATACGACTTAGGGATGCAATTCCCCTGATGTTGCAGTTGTTAATGGGCGGTGGTGGTCACATACCATTAGGTATGTGACCACCTAATGGTATGTGACCATTATGTACTCGTTTGCCCCCTCTCCTATAAAGAAAGAAAACGAAATATATTATACTAAACCATATTCACTCATTTCAAATATACAAATTACAGCTTCATATATTTATTAATTTATCTAATAAAATATATTATAAAGCAGTAAAAAGACCTTTGAGAGAAATTTAAACCAATGAATAAAATTCGATAATGCTCAAAGCTTCACAATAAACTAAGATAAAATTACGGTATCAAAATCAATAGTCTCTGATGTTGAAAATCGTTGTAAGTATTTCGAGTGAATCCAACTTCACAATTATTATTTACGAAGCACATATTATAATAGATGAAGTATTAACTGCAATATGACATATTTTGAAGTACTGCTTACAAGATTAAAAATAGATTTTGATGTCATTGTACTAAGTGAATACTGGCTGTTTAATAAGGACAACTGACCTAACATTAATGGTTATCATTTATGCTCCACTAATTTAATAACAACCAAAATGACGGATTAGTAATATTATGTATATGTAAAAGAAAAACATTTGGTAATGACTGAGGAGGCTCATTTTCAATTGTATGATAACTCTGAATTATTTGTTATTATCTCAATATATAGATCACCGTCACATAAAAACTTAGAATACTTTTTGTCTTTTATAGTGTACTGTAGAAATATTCGAATCATAAAAACATAATTATTATAGGAGATATAAATATTAACATTAACAGTGATAAAACAGAAATACTAAATCCGATAAGTATTTGCAACATTCCGTGGGTTTTACCTAATTTCTATCTGGGAATTACCTATTCATACTCTAGTATCACGTGACGTAAGCGGTTGGTGTATTGATCATATTCTGTTCAAAACTAATAATCCTTCACTTACTGTAGTTCCTCAAACCTCAGTTACTGATCACAAACCTGTAATTCTACGTATGAAAAATAAACAACGCCAATAGTTTTTACAACAATTATCCGAAAAATTTATCACGATAAACTTCATTCGGATATGCAAAACATTGAAATTTCACCTATATATTATGCTAAAGATCTAAATACTTGTCTTGAATACTTAGTTAAGAAATTAAAAGCAGTCATTAAAGTTCATACTAAATCAATAAATTTGCCACGACAAAAAAGATCATCAAATCATGGTTTACGACTGTTCTTCTTAGATGTGTTCGTCACCGTGATAATGAAAATAGGGCTAGATATTTTCCAGACAGTGAAAGTGATCAAATGATATCCCGACGATTTCATAATTACTGCAACGCACTGCTAAAATGGATAAAAATGAGGTGTTATAATAGATAGTAATTTAAGTTTTAAACAAGACATTGACATATTTAGCGAACTATTTCATAAATCAATATAAATTTATTTATTATTATCTAACAACATAGTTTATTGCTATACAACTTAAAAAAAAACTAAGGAAACTTTCTGTAGATACAACTAATTTTAAAACAATTTTTATAAAAAATGTAATAAATTATGATTATGTCTGAATACTAAGCAGATTATCAGTTTCAATATAGGTTAATTTTTACAGATAAGTAAGTACAGTTTTCTTTTTCAGTCTATTTTATTAAGGTGGTTAATGTGTAATGTTTTATTTAGTATATTATACAACGTGTCCCGAAACTCAACGTCAAGCGGGCACAGGGCAAGAGTGGGGGCTTCTTAATATTCAGACCTAATTATAATTTATTAAATAAATTGCACCCGCCATTTCTCGTTCACATTACACTCATTACACAAATACTTCTTAGTACAAGCCTAACACATCTTAATAGAGAGGAACGACATTATTAATATTAATTATTATCTTGTTTGTACCTTCGCATAAGCGATAACTTAGCATGTAAAACATAACACGTGATCCATTGAATTTCATCACACCTAAGCTATGTGAGCATAATGTACAAACTCTTTAGATGATATTTCCTTAATTAATTTGTGCCTCCATTCTAATATTTATTTAGGTTAACTGTGGGGATATGGTGCAGACAGCTGAGGCACAAGTCTCCTAGTTCGGCTGCAGATGCTATGTTTTGAGATATACACATGTACCAAATTAGCTTTATTAAGCAAATATCTGGTAATTCTACGTCAAAAAGCTGCTATTGCGTGCTTTATGGTGAGACCATGTGAAAAGTAGCGGCAAGAAACTCATAAGTAGATTTTTTTCCCCAATATTTATAATATTACCTTATAATATAGAATATACACAAGTTAAAAAGTCTATATGCGCCTTTAATTTATGGTTTCGGTCTTATAATAAAAAATGTTACAAAAAAATTATTGATGGTGTAAGAATAACCACTACCCCATATTATCCCGTGGGTGACTTAAGAGATGTCAGAGGGATACTAATTAGGAGATGGGCAGCAGTGTATACATAATAATGATTAAAAATAAAAAAAACTGCGATTGCCATCCCGCTAGCCAAGCATGACAACTATTGCAAATATCCCCCTATAAGGCAATCTATGAGGAAGGCCTATGTTCAGCAGTGGACTTTAATAGGTTGTAGCGGTAATGGTTATAATTAGTTATACATCCACCCAAAAGTGATCCTCCAGTTTTACAAAGCCTTCCTGTACGAAAGTGCAGGACATATACCCCCCAATGAATAAAGTAACATATATTTAATACTATACAATTTCTGGTTTAAATAAAAAAAAAACATGCGTGAGTGTCGTGGAACACTCGGTTAGAACGAATTTCCTGTCGTAGTATATTATTATTGATACACGTATTATATTATTGATAAGCAAATACAAATAAATAAATTACTATCATCTATTTGAATGAAGCGTCATTTAAAATAATATTTCTTTCACTATTCAGGTCACTGAGCATAGTGCTTAGGTCCTCCAGCGATTCAGCCATAAGGACTTTATCGTCGGCAAATCGAAGGTGAGTTATGTACTCGCCATTGATGTTGATACCGCATCCTTTCCAGTCCCACAGCTTGAAAACGTCTTCCAATGCAGCGGTGAAGAGTTTCGGGGATATAACGTCGCCATGTCTTGCACCTCTCTGCAGTTGGATAGGTTTCGTACTCTTTAGCCTCGTTCTGTACTCGGATAGCCATAGTGGCTCTATTGTACAAACACTTCAGCACTTCGATATACCGACAGTTACCTTGGCACCGCTGAAAAGACTGCAGCACTGCCCAAATTTCGACGGAATTAAAGGCTTTCTCATAGTCCACATACGCAAGGCAAAGTAGCAGATTATAATCCTCTTCTGTATAATTTGCTGGATATTATTCCATCTCGCTTCCTTATAGCCGCCAAGACTGTCTACACTACGTCAGCAGAGGTCATGACGGAAAAATCTTACACTTTTTGTCGACTGGCCGGCATTTGCCAAATCCGTACCATCCGATAAAGGTCTTTGTTCCAAAAGTTCTTATTCTTTAAGAATTTCTTCTTATAAACATAATTAAACGATTAAAATATTCTACGTACATAATATGCTACCCATTCATTACATCTCAAGATAATCTCAAGATAAATATCTCAGCGAACTTGTTTCGATTTATGATGTTGAAGCACCTAGTCAAACAACAATAGACTGCAATTCAGTCGATATTACATAATGAGCTGTGTCTAAGAAAGCTAGTTTCCCGCTGGGTTCCCCACGATTTGTCCGAAGTGCAAAAGGAGGCTCGTGTAGATTGGTGCCGGAATACTCTGCAACGCTTCAACGGAGGGAAGTCAAATGCCGTTTATAATATCGTCTTAGGTGAAAAATCATGGATTTATTCATACGAATCTGAAAGAAAACATCAGTCAGCAGTTTTGGTCTTCGAAGACGAGGTCAAACCAACGAAAGTGGTTCGCTCCCGCAGCGTGTCAAACAAAATGGTCGCTACGTTTGTTTCAAAAAAGGGGCATGTTGCTACAATTCCTTTACAAGAACTCAGAACGGTTACCGCTGAGTGGTATATCATGCTTTGTTTGCCAGAAATGATAGCCGAACTCCAAAAAAAATAACCCGAAACGTCGCATCACGATAATGCGAGCTCCCATACGGCTCGGATGACAAATGATTTTTTGAAACAGGAAAACGTTGAGCTGATGAGCCATCCTCCGTGCAGTTCTGACCTGAGCTCAAAACGATTTCTTTACATTCCCTAGAATGAAAGATCTATTATCCGGTCAACGGTTTGAAGACCCCGAAGCAGCTGTGGAAGCGTACATTGTTTTGTGTTTGTTCGGCTATCATTTCTGGCAAACAAAGCATGATATACCACTCAGCGGTAACCGTTCTGAGTTCTTGTAAAGGAATTGTAGCAACATGCCTCTTTTTTGAAACAAACGTAGCGACCATTTTGTTTGACACGCTGCGGGAGCGAACCACTTTCGTTGGTTTGACCTCGTCTTCGAAGACCAAAACTGCTGACTGATGTTTTATTTCAGATTCGTATGAATAAATCCATGATTTTTCACCTAAGACGATATTATAAACGGCATTTGACTTCCCTCCGTTGAAGCGTTGCAGAGTATTCCGGCACCAATCTACACGAGCCACCTTTTGCACTTCGGACAAATCGTGGGGAACCCAGCGGGAAACTAGCTTTCTTAGACACAGCTCATTATGTAATATCGACTGAATTGCAGTCTATTGTTGTTTGACTAGGTGCTTCAACATCATAAATCGAAACAAGTTCGCTGAGATATTTATCTTGAGATAAGCTGCGACGAAAATTGTGATAAATTATGGCACGGAAATGTTCACGCTTGAGCTCCATTTCTGTTAACGATGTGTCAGCTTTAAACCAACATAGTTTTCGTTTTTAAACATTTTTTTTATTGTTTGAATGTCATTAAGATTCTAAAAAGCCACCACTATGTCATAGGCAGTTACAGCTGTAGTGATGATGAGCATCTTCCTCTGTTTGGATTACTTGAGTAATGTGATTTCCCATTTTTGTTGTCAGCTGCTTTATGAAACGACTCTTGTTTTTGCCATTTGACAAGAATTTCTGTTGAAGAACCTGTGCCATGGTTTTCTCATCAACGATTATCTATCGCTCGAAAATGATAAACTTTGAAAGGCTTAATCTCGGAAACTATTGGATCCACAGAGACAGTTCTAGTATCATATTGTAGCAAAACCTCCTATAAAAGTTTTTTCACAAACTAGTCCTTTAAGGGTATAATGGCCAAAATTTGAAAAAAAAACTATTTTTTCGCGGATTTTTCGATTTTTGACAAAGTTGCGTGCGGCGCTTGAAGTCACAAACTTGGATTATTCATTAGGATTATTAATAAGAACTACCGGATTTGACGTATACTACAGCAAACTTTCAGCCGACAAAGTTACTGGATCATTATTTATAATCAAACATATTCAGTTTATTATTTTTAAATGTATTAAAGATATTTCAGTTTTACCAGCCAATATTTAGTTTTTTAGAATTCAAATAGTTTTTACCGCATTTTCGTATTTTTGACCTTAAATTATATAATTTTCCATCCTTTGTATTGATATGAAATTATAGTTTGTAGTGTCAGTTGTTTAAAATATCAGAATTCGCATTCAAAAACAAACTTTGCTAAATAACAGACGTCTTAGGTCTTGCAGTTTAGTAAAACATGAATTTCAAATTCAGCTAACCCAAGTTGTCTTAGAATTTCTCTTAGACGGAAAACTTTGATTGACATTTGTTAAAACTGAATGAATTAGAATGTTAATTTACCAACTTTACTTCTATATCAAACTGTTTTAAAATGAAGCAAATAATCTTATTATTTTATGTAAATATTAGTTTGTTATAAAAATAATTTGAAAAGACGGGACTAAAAAATTATCATTTTAACATATTTTTTGCATAGTTTATGTTGAATTAAATTAAATGAATTTTTTTTTAAAAAAACTTTACCTCCACACTAGGATTTTCTCCTGTGTCGTGGAGGCAGTTTACAAACATAAATTGCACAAGGGACATTTCTGTTAGATTATCAACTAAGAAGAAAGTTTTTGCAGTAAAACGTTTTGCTGTTTGAGGTTAATCGGTTACCAAATGTCTCATTTGTCTAGTTGTCGTAAGCTCGACTGCTAACAACTTTAGTCCTGGGTTCAAATCCCAGATTGAGTCAAAATCAATTCTTGGGTTTCTCTTTCAAAATTCCTAGAAGCAGCACAGAATTACCGACTGTGTGTGTTTTACCCCTGTGCCGTTAGTCCTGCGCCTGATCTCTCTCTGGTCGTGACAATATCTGGAATAGGCAGTGCACCTGCGCTTGCATGCACCATAATTCTTTCTTGCGCAGATAGCTGATCTTCCTTGAAACTTGCTGCCATTACTGTAATTTAGTTTGGTAGACCGATATCAGCTTATAAACCTTATACGAAGGTTTCATTATTCCATGTTTCATTAGCATTATGTAGATGAGCACTTAAAATGGGGTGGCAAAGGTGATCGCCCTTATTTTGTTTGACTATATGAATTTTAAAGGAAACGCCTTGTCCCTAAATAGGTTTCATACTCTGGTTCTGTACTCAGATAGCCATCGTAGCGCTACTATAAAAAAACTTAAGCTTCCTTAAACTTAACTTCCATTAAACGACAGCCAAATTGGCACTGCTGACGGGACTGTAGCATCGCCCAAATTCGCACACACAAACCATTTTTGTTTGTGTGTGCGTATTTTCAAATTGGCTCTACCATATACGTGGTAGAGCCATGCTGCTGCTATATTAGTAGTATAGTTGTAGCACGAATGGGTCGGCTCGACCGGGGAAGGACCACGCTCTCACATTTGTATTTCGTAATGCTGTGTTTCGTATGGTGAATGTAGAGAACCGGAGACCCTTTTTACTGGAAAAGAGGCATTCCATCTTAGTCCTCATGGGTGACAACGCATCTGCATTTTGATTCGCAAACGAGGATAAATGTAGATGTCTATGGGCCACAGCAACCACTTACCATCAGGTAGACTATGTGCTCGTTTGTCACCCTATCCTATAAAAAAAAACCTTGACGAAATCAGAGACTTTCTCACAGTCCACATACGAAAGAAAAAGTGGCAGATTATACTCATCGGTATTCTGTACATTCTGTATTTTCCGAAGGGTATGTGTGTGGTCTATAATGGTAAAACTTTTTCGAAACCAGCTTTTTCAGGTGACTGGAATTTATCGAGTCTACGTACGATTCGTAATGTCTCTAGAAAACAGCCCGTAGATGCAGCTCAGAAAGAAAATCGGTCCGTAGTTCTTCAATAGAGCACTGTCGTCTTTCTCGATAAACAAAATCACCGCACATCTTCTCCACATCTCCGGTGTATTGTCACCATGGAGAAAGAAATTGAAGAGATTCCAAAGAACTTCAAGTACTGGTTTACCACTCGCTTTCAGAAGCTCCGCTGTAATTCCATTTTCTCCCGTGGCCTTGCCGGTTTTAAGGTAAGTCTAGTCTCCGTTGAGACTGACCGCGGTTAGCGAAATTCGGTCTAGAGGACATTATATATACGACATGTATATTATATCATTGTCTTTCAGAGGCTACACAATCTTATGCGCTTTGGCGACCCTATCAACATCTATTGGCGACGGGTTTTTAAAGCCACAATCACATTCTAACGGTTACATTAACGTTTACATATAATTCCAGTTAAAACCACTTCAGAAAAGCTTAAAATGCGTGCGTTAAAATTAGTTTACGATATTACTCTAAAGACGGAATCAAACACACGACTGTTGGAGTTTGCGGTCCGTTACCTATGATTAGATTTCTGTAGCTTCTTGCAAACAACTGCAAACAAAGAACATTGTAGGTGCGTTGTTACCTCTTTAATTATGAAATGCCCTACAGGCACTGATCGTAATCATATCCTTCAAACCGTAAAAAAACCAGTGGGCGCACTTCTTGGTAGCAGAAGTTGCCTACGTAGACCTTTAGGCAGAAAAGGAGTCCCCTGATAATAAAAAGAATAAAAAATCTTCATTCAATAGCATTTTCCCGCTTACGCCAGTGCACTGTTATACATTATTTCATCTACCTACAAAATTTCTTCGAAGAACGTTTCTATTGTTTAAATTTTGAAAAGTTTCCTTTTAACAATCTTTTTTTCACCCCGAACAGTTGCTAAGCAGATGCTGCAGTACAAATAAATTGAACAGAATTTAATTAGCCTCCCGTGGCAGGAGATGAATTTAGTCTGGGTTATATTGATTGTGAAATAATTCACTTCTGCTTTTTTGCGTTCTTAAAATACGTTAATTAAAATATATTCACTATGAAAACAGTAGTATAATAATTTAAACATAACATTATCAAAAATTTATTACAAAGTAATGGATTGAAAAATAAAATATAAGTGGTAGTATAAATATAAGTGGGTTGAATGAATTATGTATGAATGATTTAGACTTGAAAAATGTATGGAATAATATAAAGAAAATTTTGGTGGATGCAGCCACCGAAGTATGTGGTGTAAGTAAGAGAACGAATGAAAGGAAAAGTAATACGTTGTGGTGGGATGATGAGGTACGGATGGAAGTTAAAGCAAAGAAGAGAGCATGGCTAGATTTACTAGCAACCGAAGCTGGTAATTTTGGCGGTATGAATGATGAGATTGAAAGAAAAAAGTCAGACTTTAGACGTATAAATAAGAGAGTAAAAGAAGTTGTTCAAAGGAAAAAGCAAAAAAAGATAGATAAGAATGATAGAAGGATATCTGATAACTTCCAGGAAGATATTAAAATGTTCTGGAAGCTCGTAAGAACTGTCAGAGGAAATTCAAAACAGCCTAGAATGAATGCTATACGAGATGAGAATGGCTGCATGCTGAATGATGAAGTTTCGAATTTAAGGAGATGGAAGAAATACTTTGAGAGCGTGTTTAAGAGTGAAGATTCGTCTGAAGTAAGTGAAATAGAAATTCTGGAAGAAGTGGAGAGAGGTAAGGAGATAAGTGTAGATGAAATAATGAAATCAATGAAAAGCAAGAAAGCAGGTAAGGCAGCTGGATATGATAGAATATTACTCGAAATGCTAAGAGCTGAAGAGGGTGTGGTTGCAGGCCTGCTGTGCACCCTGTTTAATTTATGTTGGGATCTGAAGCGGGTACCGGAAGACTGGTGCAAAGCCCAATATATAAGGGAAAGTGGTCACAGCAGGACTGTAAAAACTACCGTGGTATCAGCTTGCTTAGCATTGTTGGTAAACTGTATGCTAAAGTGTTAATTGAAAGAGTTATGGAAGAAACTGATGGAAAAAATTGGGAAGTGCAAGCTGGACTTAAAAAGGAGATGGGGTGTACGGATCAAGTCTTTTCCATGCGCATGATTGCGGAGAAGTTTTTGGCCAAAAACCAGAATGTGTTTTGTGCGTTCATGGACTTGGAAAAGGCTTATGACAGAGTGGACAGGAATGTGTTATGGCAAACACTGAACCCATTTGGGTTGAGCGCTGGCTTGATACAGGCATTAAGCTCTCTTTATAGGGACTCTAGTGCTTGTGTCAGTATCAACGGAGTCTACTCGGACTGGTTTGGCATTCATAAAGGTGTCAGACAGGGATGTGTGGCTTCCACGTGGCTGTTTAACCTATTTATGGACAGTTGTTTGCAAACTATGAAAGTTGAAGAATGTGGTTTGAGAATGGGTGAGTCAACCGTCAAATGCCTTTTGTACGCCGATGATCAAGTCATATTTGCATCGTCAGCGGCCGAGTTGCAAATGATGGTTACTTTAATGAATTGGTCATTGAAAGAAAGGGGTGTGAAAGTGAACGCAAGTAAGACGAAAGTGATGGTTTTTGAAAGAGAAGAAAGTAAAACGTTATGTAAAATAAGAATAGAAGTGGAGTTGATTGAGTAAGTAGATGAGTTTGTATATTTGGGATGTTTATTTAGCAGGGATGGTAGATATGATAAGGTATAGAACGACGAGTGAACGCAGAAAATAAAGTGAATGGGGCTCTACACACTATTATAAGAAGTCAGAATGTGTCAAATAAAGCACGTATGGCAATTCATAATGCAGTGTTAGTCCCTACTTTAATGTATGGTGGTGAAAGTTGGGTCTGGCAGAAGAAGTATGAGAGTAGAATAAATGCTGTAGAAATGCGGTCATTAAGGATTTTGCTAGGGCTGAATCTGAATGACAGGGTGAGAAAGAGTGTGATAAGAGAAAAGTGTGGTTTGCAAGAGGACGTTGTGACAAGGATTAAGAAAGGAATGCTTCGGTGGTTTGGTCATGTAGAAAGAATGAACGAGGAAAGAGTGACAAAGCAAATTTATGTTGCAGAAGTGAACGGCAGGGTAGGGAAGGGACGCCCTAGATGAAGGTTTGTCGACCAAATCGGCGATACATTAAAAATGGGCCAGATTAGGAGTACCCTTAACCGACGAGCGTGTATGCGTAGATATACGGATGTAAAGGAGGCGAGAGAGATGTGTCAGGATCGCGCCAAATGGAAGTCCATAATCTCTGCCTACACCTCTGGGTGATAGGTGTGAGTGTTTGTGTAATGTGTGTGTGTGAAAAATAAAAAAAGTTAAAATGTATAAATATTTTTTGCTCAAGAGGTAAGAGCAATGGTAGGTTTAGCTCTACTACTTGTAAACTGAATTAACAAACGAAATTAGAGTCCACCTGATTATTAGTGGGTTGTTGTTGTTGTTTAGTCCAAGGAAACCAGTAGCCATTCCATTCTATTCAACTATATTCCATGATATTCTATTACGAATATGTTCCTGCCCTTCTCCTGCTTAAATTTACCGCCAAAGTCTCTTAAAAAATCCCACCGGATGCACCACACATTACACGGACAGTGATGTAGTCAGTAATCACACTACTTTTGCTAAAGACATGAAATCGATAAAATTATTTATTCATTGTGTAATATTCGCGTTAGTATTATAAATAATTATACTACATAATTAACTTATTTAAGATTTAAACTATAGTATAAAGTACATCCTTACAGTATAACGCTGGAATAAGTATTCCTAACAGCGTTTTCGAGTTAATTTAATAAAAAAGATGTTAGGACGCTATCTTGAAGTAATTTGCACAGTGACTTGAATTGTTAATTTTTCTACTTTTTTATCGCCCGAAACGAATTTATATTCTACCTGATGGTAAGTGATCACTGCAGTCCATGGACACCTTCAGTCAACATAAAACAAGGAAGATGGAGAATTCGTTGTCCCGACCTTTTTCCTTTTTTCTTATATTATATAAGAGTGACAAAGGAGCACATAGTCGACTTGAAGATAATTAAATGTTGGAAATTAAAATCGAAGTGCATGTAATACTATAACCATGGCATGAACAAAGAAAATCCCACTTGTCTGGTAGGAGATGTAGGGCCGGCCTGAGGTGGTTGCTTCTCCCGTCAAGTTGTGGGCTGTGGCGAGAGGGTTGTTCTCTTCCCTACCCCTTGCAGTCGAGATGAAGTCGCGGGGGAAAGGGCATGTTGGAATGGCGATTTCATATTATTATCGATTTCGAATAGTAGTAGGGCCGCGTGGGAAGAGGAGTGTCGGTTTTGTGAGGCTTTACTCTCCCTGCCCTCTGCGGTCTAAAGTTGGTTGGCCACTGACCGGATTCACCGCTGGGGTCAGGAAAGCTAGTGATTCCGGGTGCTTGTTTTTTCCTGGCCCCATGGCCTCCTCGTATTATGCTCGGGGGGTCGAGTAAGAGCCCGCAGAGAAAGTCGCACCTTGTGTTCCTGGTAGACCTTACTTGAGAAGTAAAGGGAGCAGGCGAATTCCCCCTCGAGGAAGAGGAGGCTGCAATGGGGTGGCTGGCACCGATGGGGCTATGCTAGTTTTCGGTAAGGGCGTGGTACTTTCTTTGGTCGAGCCGACCCATTCGTGCTACAATCATAATATAGCTTGAGGTGGTTCTACTACGCGGAAAGGATGGAATGCCTCACATCCTGTGCGTATTTTTTTCTTTTTTTTTAAATAACACTACCCCCACATTAGGATTTTCTCCTGTATGGTGGAGCTTACATACATACATATATTGCACAAGGACAAAAATCCAGACCCGGAACAATTACTTATAAGCCATACGAATACTTGTTCCGTGTGGGATTCGAAAACGTGGCTCTCATTGCTAAGTCACTGCACCACGGAGCCGTCAATGCTAGTTTTCTATCCTCTTCAGACCGAAACACAGTAGTGCAAGCACTTATTGGGCGCAGAAATAGGAAAAAGGGTCCTACCATCTATCAGTCACTCAGTCAGTCGTCAGTCGGTCTATTAAAATTAATTTTGCGACATGATAAGGGTTAAGCGCTTGCAGTAAATTTCATAGTAAGACCCTAGTTCGACCGCAGCGGGCATCAGTAAATTTAATGATTGTAAATTGAAGTGCTGCTTCATCGCTTGATCGGCGTAGAAAGGAAACATCGTAAGGAAAACTACGTGTTCAAAAAATAAAATTGCGAAGACATTACAAATGTGTCAACGAGCACTGGATCGGATAAGCTTACTGCTACCTTTTTGTGCATAGTTTCATAGTCTATACTTTTTTTCTTGATTTATGGACATCCTAATTGTTAAATTCTTCATAGATTACATCCTTAACATCCCTATGGAATCTGATATATTGAGAGAGAAGTGGGTATTTATAGAGCAAAACACTGTTTAACCTTATTTCATCTAGTTGCTAACAGTTTAACCAGTATCGTATAGTATTGGAGTTACAATTTCCTCTTTTATTCTTTGTTTTCTGCCCATAAGGAACAAATGAAAGCACTTCATTCATAGTAATTAAAATGGAACACTTCAGTGTAACGCAGTATTGATTCGCATCATGTTATTGTGAAAAATTGCAAGTGGTCACTTGTTTTCATGTTTTCACACGAGAACTTTGAAATTTTTATACCTACATTATGTACATATAATTACGCGGTAGAGCCATGCTTCAGCTTTATTAAGAGTATAGTTGTAGCTCGAATAGTTCGGCTCACCCGGGGAAGGACCACGCTCTCACAGAATACCACCGTAAAATAGCAGTTCAACGCTGCTGTGTTTCGTATGATAAGTGTATAAAACCGGAAACCCCCTTTTCCTGGAACCAAAGCTTTCAAACTTAGTCCTCACGGGTGACAACGCATCTGCATTTTGATTCGTAGTAGAGGATAAATATAAAATGTCTATGGCCCACAGCATCCACTTACTATCAGGTGGACTGTGTGCTCGTTTGTCACCCTTATCCTATAATTATATGTAATTCAGTGTTTGAATACTATCCCACCTGTTGACAAGTGGTGATGTAGTTGAAGATGGAAAAGCGCACTAGTTAAGCTAAACAAAAGCCTATTGATTCTTTACCTTAAATGTCCTCCAGACCGAATTTCAGTCACGGTGGCCAGTGTCAGGATTATAGTGCACAAGTATAATTATGCTTAAGGACAGGCACACTCTCTATTCCCTCACTCACATATTACGTTGGCTCCAACACGAACGAAGAAGGATCAGGCGCAGGACTACCGCTTTACGTGCTGTCCGAGGCACGGGGGTGAAACAATGATAACTTCTTGACTTAGCGCTGCTACTAAAAATTTCTTGACAGAAAACACAAAAAAAAACTGATTTTAGCCTGACTGTGGATTCGAACCCGGTATTTAAGGTCCCCGGAGTGAGATCAGCAACCGCGTTACGACCACTAGATCAAGTACGCAGTAAAACAGTTACCTTAAATACTCTTACATTGGTTGGATGGTAAATTATTTTATTTCTTTGCTGTATGAATTCAAAACGGTGAAGCAAAGCGCACAAGGAGAAGAAAACGAGTGGCTTGAAAACTTATAAAGATGTATTTAAAAAGTATCTTCTGAGAATAGTTTCATAATTGATTCCCCTGGCTTCTTTAAAAAGTAGTCGGTTTTAGGTCTTAAACACTTTTGATCATCACCATTATTACAGCCCATCACAATGAGGGGTAATAGTTTTCTGCTCACCAGATGTCGCTAGTTGACACTGAGGTAAAGTTTTTTGTTACATAATGTAATTTAATTGAGAAATTGGTCAGTAGTTTGTTCTTTAATTTTTTGCACATTTTTAACTTTTTTTTTAATTTTTCTTATTATATGAATATCTGCGGTTTGGTTTATTAATTTTGATTCTTATTAATATAAAATATAGCAAATGGTACAGAAAGAGACAATAACTTTCAGATTTTCCGAATAAATTAACTTCTCCGCTATGAAATCCGTCAAATATAATAACCTCACTTTTTAGTGGCGCTGTCCTGGTGGCGGAAAAAGTCGGGAATGCCCTCATTACGCTGATGTGCATATTCCTCCAGGAATGCCTCAAAGCACGGTGTGCATCCAAAGACTTTCTGCAGCTCTGAATAGGTTGCTACTCCATGAAGCGGGTGCCACCCTACATTTCTCTTACTAGTATGAGTCGGAAACCACTTGAAATACTTCGTTACCCATGTACTCTTTTTTGTCTATCTCCTTCGTAGCCCCAGCACGCGGATCTATACAAATCGTGCAAATATGACAACGGTTCGATTGTGACCCGCCCGCTTTATTGCTTTATTGTTCCACCTGCATACTGATAGTAATATGACAATCCCCTTTTTATGTATAAAAAATTCAATATAGAACAAAAAATAACATTTAAAATTGCATAAATTGTACAAATAAATCATTAAAATCAATATCAAATTAATACATAATATGGTCATGCAATATCATTCATCATCATCATCATCATTACAGCCCTTCACAAGTCCACTGCTGAACATAGGCCTCCCCCAAGAAATGCCACAACGCACGGTCCTGAGCCACCTGCATCCATCGACTTCCTGCATATCTGAGTTTATCACGCAGAGAAACTCCGAGCATAGCCCTCTCCATAGCTCGCTGAGCGACCTTGAGCTTCCTCATCGGGCCAGACCACGTCTCAGTTCCGTATGTCATCACTGGCAACACGCACTGGTTGTACAGTCTCGTTTTCAAGTTTTGAGGTATACCTGACGATAAGATGTGCCGTAATTTCCCGAACGCTGCCCAACCCAGTTGAATCCGTCGATTGACCTCTCGGTCGAAGTTGGACTTACCTAGTCGGACTATTTGTCCCAGGTAAACATACTCGTCAACAACTTCGAGCTTAGTGCTCCCAACAACTACCGCCATAGGTGTGACATGGACATTAAACATGATCTTTGTTTTGTCCATGTTCATCTTAAGACCTATCCGTTGGGGAGTACTATTGAGGTCATTGAGCATAGTGCTTAGGTCCTCTAGCGATTCTGCCATAAGGACTATATCGTCAGCAAATCGAAGGTGAGTGATGTACTCGCCATTGATGTTGATACCGTATCCTTTCCAGTCCAAAAGCTTGAAAACGTCTTCCAATGCAGCGGTGAAGAGTTTCGAGGATATGACGTCACCCTGTCTTACATCTCTCTGCAATTGGATAGGTTTCGTACTCTGGTTATGTACTCAGATAGCCATCGTAACCCTACTGTACAAGCACTTCAGCACTTAGATATACCGTCAGTCAACTGAAGGACTGCAGCACCGCCCAAATTTCGACAGAATCAAAGGCTTTCTCATAGTCCACATACGCCAGACATAGTGGCAAATTGTACTCCTCGGACTTTTGTACAATTTGCCGAAGGTTATGTATGTGGTCTATGGTGCTAAAGCCTTTTCGGAAACCGGCTTGTTCGGGATGCTGGAAGTCGTCAGGTCTGCGCGCGAGACGATTCGTAATGACTCTTGAAGACAGCACGTAGACGCGGCTCAGAACGGAAATCGGTCTGTAGTTCTTCAAGAGAGCGTTGTCGCCTTTCTTGAAGAACAAGAACACCGCACTTCTGCTCCACGCCTCCGGTGTAATGCCACCATAGAGGACGGAATTAAAGAGCTTCTGAAGGACTTCAAGTACCGGTTTTCCACCCGCTTTCATAAGCTGCGCTGTAATTCCATCCTCGCCTGGAAAAATTTCGGGACTTTGGAACAGAGCCCGAGGGGGACGGAACTTTGACTTCATTAGACGTGACCTCTCCAACTTAACGTTTAGTTTCAGTTTGCTTCTCACCATTCTGTGATCGTTGCCAGTTTTCTACCTCGCGATCACGTAGACATCACTGAACCGTTGTCGTCTGGTGATCATAATGAAGTCAATCTCATTTTTTGTTGAACCGTCGGGGCTCGACCAGGTCCACTTTCTATTGAGCCGCTTCTGGAAGAAAGAGTTCATCATAAAGAGTCCCTCTTTCTCCATGAAGTCGGCCAGCTGCTGACCCCCTAGTTTCCGTTGCCCTATTCCGAATTTCCCTACTTTCAGCTCACCGTTCTCTCTTGTCCCTAGTTTTGCATTGAAGTCTCCCATTAACACTGTATATTGGGTTTGTAGGAATGCATGGCTCTAGAGATATCCTCATAAATTTCCTCCACCACCTCATCGGGTTGTGCGGAGGATGGTGCGTAAACCTGTATGACCATCAGCAAATACCGTTTGGTGATTCTGAGTATAAGGTACGCAACCCTCGTCGACACACTCCCGATCTTTACAACGTTGTTAACGAGAGACTTGTGACAGACACCTCCTTCGGACAGATGGTCGCCCTCCCGGTAATAGAGAAAGTTGCCCGATTCGAGGATTACCGTTTCTTCCCCCTCTCTTCGGACTTTGGATAATCCTATAATATGCCAGCGTAACTTGTCTATCGCTTCTTCCAGCTCCACGATCTTTTTGTCAGTCCTCAGGGTGCGTGCGTTGTACGTTGCCAGGTCGAGTCGTCTAAGGTGGCAACCTAAGGTTACAGTAGATTAGACTAGTAACAGGAGATTCTTAGCACCCCCTGCCCCGCCGTTTCCATGGTCGCCACCGTAGCCAGGAATAGCGAGGCCGCCGGGGACTGGGGGCCGTCTGTTTGTTGCTCTAATCATTGGGGGGTATTTGCCATAGTTGCCACGCTTGGCGAGCGGGTTGGCAACCGCAGTTTTTTATTGTAATTTTGGCTATTATCAGGAAGATGCTGCTGCCCATCTCCTGCATGTTTCCCTTTGTCGCCTTTTACGACACCCACGGGAAGATATGGGGTAGTGGATATTCTTGACCGCCACTACACGGTTCTTCCACAACATGCAGTTATTCTTATGATCCTTTTCTTCATCAACGGACACGCGGTAAATCAGCACCTAAAATTTTTATGAAAATCTCCTATAGTGTAGGCGGAGATCTTACGCGAATAACTAGCGTAGTGTGAAATTTAGGGAAAGCGCTTATCCCCTTGACTACGACTTTAAATTATAATATTTTATTATTGTGTATGTTATGTTTAAATTATAATATATATTAGTGCGTAATAAATTAAATAATTATTTCAACTAAGGACTTATTTTCAACAATAACAAATGTTACTTAAACCCGACAGCAATTTATGAAATTAGACGTCGCCTCTCACTAATTCTAAAATGAAACTCTACTAAGCTTAATTTTAAATTCATGTTTCATCTAAACTTGTAATTATAATTTGAAATGATTTTATAGGAAATATATAATTTTTCTTATTACAAACCAGTGCTTGACTAAAATTCTACTCTGTTGTAAGTAGTGATGAAGCCCTGGGAACATTGCCTTAGGGCAACAAAAGCCTATATATGAACTCTTGTCTTGAAAACTCTCAAATTGTATGCGAACGAAACTGAAGCATTGAACGAGAATGTAGTGAACTGTCGACAACAAAACAGTGATTTACTCGACGCTTTTGGTTATTTGATGGTGGAATGGGGATATTAAAATGAATGAATGAAATTCCTTTGCTCTCTCTCTTCGGAATTTATCGCACAGAATACGGTATTACATTAAATTCAAGGACACCAAAATTATAATGTCCCTGTTACGGCCAACAGCTGCCCTGCCTAAACAGGAGTTGAATCCTTCGCGGCCCATAGACGAAGGAGCCACGGGCAGATGCAGGTCGGGCGTTCCTACGCCGAGGGTCAAAAGTTTCTAATGAACACGCGAGGGGAAAGGTCACTAGAAGAAATGCACTTACCTGCCTCAGGAGCGCAGACGGTTCTCCTAGACCGGCCCGGCTGATGGAAGTTGTGCTTGGTGTATGCGGTGTTGTGAGTGTAGGTGTAATTGTGTGAGCTGGTATGTTGACGGGAACCGATCTGGATGACTCGACGACGTCCGGGAGAAGGCACGCGCTGGTATCCCCGGAACTTCACCCTTCTGGAGGCACTCGTAAGGGGTTGTCACCAAATGGGACGGCTACTCTGGTAGTCCTTCAGATGTAAATCACTTTGATAGTTGCGCGCGAATTTCACCGAGTTAGTACGTTCTAATAACGATACCGTTATTGCAACGATTTACGCGGGTTGTTTCTTTAGCAAGTTTAGGCGCGAAAAAATACGTCCGTATAGTTCGCAAGAAAAATCCTACTACCTCGCGAGAAGAGCCACACCGACTCGTTGCGGCGGCCGGGGGGGGCGGGGGAGAGGGAAGGTGCCCTTGATATCGAGGCCAAAAGCGCGCGTTAAATCCTGCGTTTTTATTGCAAATTTTCCTGCCTAGACAACCCCCCGCCCCGGACATAAGGCATTAAGTCCGCGAGTAGATTGGCAAACGGGACAAGGTCGCGACGGCCCGTTGCAAGACCGAATCTCCGACCAAAACCTCGGCCACTCTAGGCACCCCATCCGTTCCATACGACAATTTAACAATGCGCCCACGGCGCCAATACAAAGGTAGCGCGTTTGGTTCTTTAATCAACACGAGGTCTCCCACCCGAGGAGGCTCCGTCTTGTCAGACCACTTAACGCGCTGCTGCAAAAGATGTAGGTACTCCAGAGACCATCGGTGCCAAAAGCGTTGAGTCATCTGTTGCAGCAGGGCAAACCTGCTAAGCCGTGAAGCACTCGTTTCCCTGAAGGGATACTCGGGCAGAGCGTTAAGAGGCTGGCCAATCAGGAAGTGTCCCGGGGTTAGAACCTCCAAATCATTCGGGTCAGAGGAGAGGGGACAGAGGGGCCGAGAGTTGAGTACCGCCTCAATTTTACAGAATACAGTGGCGAGCTCCTCAAACGTCAAAATGGCTTCACCAATAACGCGACGGAGATGCGTTTTGGCAACCTTAACCACCGCCTCGAAAATACCGCCCCAGTGGGGACACGCCGGAGGGTCGAATTTCCACTGGATGCCCCTTTTCGACATAGCATTTCCTAAATAAGTCCGGTGGCTGGACAGAAATTCGACAACCTCCTTGAGATACCTATCCGTGCCCTTATAATTCGTCCCGCAGTCAGACCGGATCAAGTCCGGCAAGCCGCGCCGCGACACGAAACGGCCAAGCGTGGCCAAGAAGGCTTCCGTGCTGAGGGCGCTCACCAGTTCCAAGTGAACGGCTTTAGTGGAGAGGCACACGAAGACGCAAAGATAGGCCTTACATGAACGCGCGTTACGAAGGTTAGAGGACTTGACGAGGAAGGGGCCAGCGAAGTCTGTTCCGACCCCAGCGAATGGTCGGATGGCCCTGACGCGGTCGGGCGGCAAGTCACCCATAAGAGGCTGCGATATGGGGGCCTTCAGTTTATAACAGGGGATGCACTTAAAGATGACGCTCCGAATGGTGCGACGACCAGACAAAATCCAAAACTCCCGCTGCAAAATAGCCGACAGGGCGTTACACCCAGCGTGGGCATTCCTAACATGGTGGTGGGTTACCAGCAACCGGACAAGGGCGCCGTCCTTAGGGAGCAGCAACGGGTGTCGAGCCCCGCACGGCAGTTGAGAGTTTTTCAAACGTCCGCCCACGCGCAGCATCCCAGCGTCGTCCAGAAAGAGGTTCAGGCGGGCCAGAGCGCCCTTGATAACGGAGCCACGCTTCAAGTGTTCGATAACGGGCTCAAAATGCTCCGTCTGGACCATACGGATCCAATGCATCAGGGCTTCCCGACGCTCGCTAGGGGACAAAACGCAATCAGAGAGTCGGTTGGACGGATCTCTCGAATTGTGGACAAAGCGGCGCAGCCAAGCAGTCACTCCTAAGAGCTTATCGAGAGAGCTGTACCGTTCCAGAAGGGAGAGATCCCGAGTGGGCTTATCCTTGCCCACTCCTACTCGGGCCCGTAGGCCCGGCAACTCAGTAGGTTCGGAGTAATTACCCTGGGGCCAGAAGGATTGAGGATCAGATAACCAACTGGGACCCCACCACAATGAGTGGGCAACCAGCGCGGGGGCCTCACAGCCGCGGGAAGCGCAGTCGGCGGGATTCAACTCCCCGGGGACATGTCTCCAGTGGAGAGAAGTCTCAGAACTCTGGATTTGAGACACGCGGTTCGCCACAAAGACCTCAAGATTGTGAGGTGCGGCTCGGAGCCAACAAAGTACTATCTCACTGTCCGACCATGCGTAGACGTCCGTAATGTCGATTACAGGCTTCAAGGACGAGTGAACGTGGTTGAGGAGCCGCGTGAGAAGAGCGGCTCCGGACAGTTCCAATTTAGGGATAGTTAAACGGGATCTAATGGGAGCAACCTTGCTTTTGGCGAGTACGAGATGAACTGCAGTATGCCCAGAGGAACTCACAGTCCGCAAATATACGACAGCAGCATAGCCCTTCTCAGAGGCGTCGCAAAACCCATGTAGGGTAGCCCTGCATTTCCCTGGAGGTAGGAAGCACCTTGGCATGGAAACCCGGTTGATGTCCGGAAGGGAGGAGAGCATGGAGAGCCACTCTCGCAAGAGGACCCCGCTAATAGGCTCGTCCCAACCCAACCCCGACATCCAGAGCTTTTGAAGAAAGCACTTAGCCAAAAAGATGACCGGGGTGATCCATCCATTTGGGTCGAAGGTGCGAGCTACTGTAGACAGCACGGAGCGCTTGGTCCATGCTTTGGGAGGTGGGTCAAGTTTTACTCTATACGTGAAGGTGTCCTGAACAGGCTGATATTGAATGCCCAGCACAGTCAGCAAATTAGGATTCTCAGGGTGCTCGAACAGATGAGGATCTTGTTGATCCTCTCCTGGGAGGTCCCTCAAAATGTGTGGGGAGTTCGACAGCCACTTGCGCAACTCATAGCCTCCAGACTTCAGGATGGCAATTAATTCGTCTCGCAAGACCAGAGCCTCCTCGACGGTGGAAGCGCCCGTACAAATGTCGTCCATGTAGACCGAAGTCTCTAAGATAGAAGCTCCCCGAGCGTATCTCAGGCGCTCTCTCTCAGCGAGTTCAAGGAGGGTTCGCGTGGCGATATACGGGCTGGACCGGAGTCCATAAGTGGTGGTGTTCAACTCAAATACCTGTATGGGATCGCTGGGCTTCTCGCGCCACAATATCAGCTGATATCGGCGGTCATCACGATGTACCACCGATTGGCGAAACATCATCCGAATGTCCGCGACAAAAACCACTTGGTGTCGACGGAATTGGGTCAGGATGTCGGATATGTCCTTGATCAGTTTAGGACCCGAGTGAAGACACTGATTCAGGGACACACCGTTTGATGTGGGGGCGGAACCGTCAAAGACTACCCGAATCTTACTCTCAGGGGTCCTCAAGACCGCATGGTGAGGGAGGAAGTAGTGCTCATGTGAACGCCATTCGAAGTTGGACGGTGACATGTGACCCAGCTCCTGATACTCGCGCATGAACTTGACATATTTGTCGCGAAAGGCTGGGTCACGCCGCATGCGGCGCTCCATGGAAAGCAACCTCTTCTCGGCCAGAGCACGGGATTGACCCAAAGAGGGGCGGGAGTCCAGAAAGGGTAAGCGAGTGACGAACCGACCGTCAACCCGCCGGCCGGTATTGTTCTGGTAGAACAACTCACACTCACGGTCCAGAGGGTCGACTCGAGCTGCATGGGGTGGTTCCTCAATGTCCCAGAATCGCTGGACAGCGTCCGATAGGGACACGCCCACGACGGAGAGAGGGTCGGCCGTCGGAGAGGGAGGAGACCACATAACCGGTCCAAAAAAGCTGTGCCCAAATATCGTGGAAATGGCTGCCAGGCCATTGGGCTGCAGAGCTCGTATCTCACCTAACAAGAGGGCACCCAGCGTGTCGGCCCCCAGTAACAAATCTATCGGCCCCGGTTGGGCCCACCGAGGGTCTGCCGGTCTCAAAGCCGACGCACAGCGCACAGCGCTGTCATTTATACGAACGTTAGGGAGGAACCCTACAATGTCGTCGAGGACATTTACCTTGACTAAAATACGAAGGTGTTCGCTGTCAGGGCTGAACACCAACTCCGATTGTCCCCTAGGAGCAGGAGGCTCGGCACCTCCGATACCTACCATCGGACGTGATTCAGAGCTCCAGGGGAGCCCCAGTCTTCCCACCAACCGAGTAGAGGCCACACTACGCTGGGAACCCGAGTCCAATAGAGCTCGAACCGTTAAGTGGTCGCCGCTCGGGTTGTAAACCTTCACTGAGGCTGTCGGCAATAGAACAGTTTGACAGGTGGACTGCTGACGACTTATAGGCTCAGTGGAGGCGGCCATGGCGGGAGCTAGGGCGGCAGCCTCCTATCTGGAGCTGCCTCTGTTAGGCCGGCACCCGAACCGGGGGGCCCGAGCGCGGCACTCCGACGGCGTCTCGATGACCCCCGACTGGAATTCCCCGAACGGGCCGACCGAGGGAAACTCGGGGATCCTCGGCTCCAAGGCTCGGGGCCGATACGCAGTCTCCGGAACCCGGTAGTACCGGCACCGGCCAAAGGGGGGCGGGCGGCGTTCCAGTCGCGGCCACTCAGCCAACGGGGGTGAGAAAGGTCTAGCTGACCGCTGAGTGGCCGCGAATCCACTATCAACACGGGGAGGGGGGGTGAAGACCCCCCCGCCCCTGGGGGAACGACTCCCCGACCGATCGGGGGAGGGGCTCCCTTCAGAAGGAGGGGCGCTGCGGTCCGCCGGTGAGCGCCGAGCGTCGCCCGACAGTGGGCGTGGCTGGGCGCCCCCGCCCGTGGGAGTCGGGGGGCTGGCAGGGCCCTGCGAGGACGAGCCCCGCGCACCCAGGCACAAGAGGACGTTGTGGTTGCCCTGGCAGTGCGTGCAGGGCCGCTGGTGCGGGCAGTCTCGTTGTAAATGCCTCTCCAGGCACGAGAAGCACCAGCGGCGCTCCCTGGCGATGGTTCGCCTCGCCTTAGCCGGCTTGCGCAACAACTTCGGGCACGACGCCGTCCGGTGGTCGGATGCTCGACAATAGGAGCAGGGAGGCGCCTCCCGGGCCGCTAGGCCACTATAGGAGGGTACGGGGGGGCGCCCTCCCGCGGGGGCTACACTCGGCCTCAGGGGGGTGGGCGCCGCCTTGGCCGGCTGACTCCGCCTTTCCCTGGGCACCGCTCGGGAGGAGGCCGGGGGGCCCTCGACGGCGCCTGCTGCGTTCTCCAGCAGCCTGCACTGCTCTTCCAGGAACCGCAGCAGGTCCCTAAAGGGGGGCATATAAGAGGCGCCATCCCCTCCGAACCTCTCCTCAAAATGGAGCCGAAGGTCGAGGGGCAGGCGGGACAGCACTATATGAAGGAGCAGAAAAGACCACTCGTCCACAGGTAAATCCAGCCGCCGCAACGAGTTGCACGCTACGACGACTGGATTCACTATGTCTTCACGTAGTCTAGTCCGGTCCTTCAGCAGCGGGAGGTTCAGCAGCCTCCGAACATGATCGTCCGCAATCCGCCGGACGTTGGCGTACCTTCCAGCGAGGAGGTCCCTGGCGTTTTGGTAGGCGTCGTCCGACAACTTAAGGTGGCCGACGACGCTCAGGGCCTCCCCCTCTAGTGAAGCCAGGAGGTACCCCATTTTTTGGCAGGGGGTCAGGTCCCTCCGGGCGTCCACCAGGCTGTCAAACAGGCCGACGAAGGTCATCCACTCCGAGAGGACCCCGGAGAACCTTGGCAGGTCCAGCGTCGGAAGTCGTCCTAGCAGCTCTGGCTGAGCAGACGGCTTCCGCGGGGACTCGAGAAGGCTACTCAGCCGAGCTTCGCGCTCCCTCTCCGCATCCTTGGCCCCCGCCTCGATCAGGTCGTCCGTCAGCGCGAGGAACTGCTCGTAGTCCGCGCGGCAAGATTCCAGGACTCCCTTTTCCACCTCCAAGTCCTCGAGCTCAGAGTAAGCCTCCTCCACGGCCGCCCTTCGAGCATCGACCTGCTCAAGCCTCTTCCTCAGATTGTAGACCCTGTCCGGTCGGCCTATCAACGCGTGTGCGCTGGTAGCCCAGCGCAGCTCAGTCCGCAGGCAACGGATTAGCATCTTGGGCGAGGACATCACTACTAAATTCAAATTACGACGCGGCTCGAGCTCAATTACAACAATAACAAATAAAAAATACAAAAAAATTAACAGCTAACTAATGCAGTTCCTATCAAATCGAGTTGGATAGAATGTACACAAATAAGAACAGCTATTATTAAATCAAACACAAGTAAATCAAACACAAATCAAATCAACAATAACAAATACTAGTACGATCAAATCAAGTTCATTTAAATTACGTAAATACAAATTACCACTCTTTAGTTCAAATACAATTTACAATACGAAAGATATGTAACGAAGATACACATCAACAAAAATGCCTTGCTCGGAAATCAACCCTTCGATAAGTAACACACTACCATCCGACAACGACAATTAACCGATTACGTAAAAATAACCATCTACCTACATGACGCAATCTCCCGCTTGCGCGCGAACCGGGTGTGACCTTTCAATTTTACCCGCTAACAGTAAAGCAAGCTAACAAAGGAAGGAATTTTATTATTACGTATAATAATAAAAAGGTATTTTACGTATTACGGACGGGCGTGATTGTAGCCACAAATCCACCCAACGCTCCTGCCACCAAATTATTTAATTTTTATCCAATACTATGGTCGGTGGATCGACCGGGAATCGATCCCAGCACCGCGTTCTGCTACCAAATGTTACGGCCAACAGCTGCCCTGCCTAAACAGGAGTTGAATCCTTCGCGGCCCATAGACGAAGGAGCCACGGGCAGATGCAGGTCGGGCGTTCCTACGCCGAGGGTCAAAAGTTTCTAATGAACACGCGAGGGGAAAGGTCACTAGAAGAAATGCACTTACCTGCCTCAGGAGCGCAGACGGTTCTCCTAGACCGGCCCGGCTGATGGAAGTTGTGCTTGGTGTATGCGGTGTTGTGAGTGTAGGTGTAATTGTGTGAGCTGGTATGTTGACGGGAACCGATCTGGATGACTCGACGACGTCCGGGAGAAGGCACGCGCTGGTATCCCCGGAACTTCACCCTTCTGGAGGCACTCGTAAGGGGTTGTCACCAAATGGGACGGCTACTCTGGTAGTCCTTCAGATGTAAATCACTTTGATAGTTGCGCGCGAATTTCACCGAGTTAGTACGTTCTAATAACGATACCGTTATTGCAACGATTTACGCGGGTTGTTTCTTTAGCAAGTTTAGGCGCGAAAAAATACGTCCGTATAGTTCGCAAGAAAAATCCTACTACCTCGCGAGAAGAGCCACACCGACTCGTTGCGGCGGCCGGGGGGGGCGGGGGAGAGGGAAGGTGCCCTTGATATCGAGGCCAAAAGCGCGCGTTAAATCCTGCGTTTTTATTGCAAATTTTCCTGCCTAGACAGTCCCTTTCCGCAGAGTCCTGTTTTGATGGATGGTTGCAATTTTAGACCATAATATGTTACAACAGTACCAATTCCATGTATGTTAAAATATTTTTTAAATCTCTTTTCTCGATCAGTGTCAATCTTTGATTATGTATACTTTTAGGTGTTGATCAACAACTAAACACGCAAAGCGATCAGTGATAGTCTATCAACATAAACACGCAGTTTTTTTAAACTGTATTATAACAGCCCAAAGGTGGAGTTGGGCCAGTACTACTAACAATAATACGATGTATTTACTAGTTTCAATGACTCTTTTTCTGAGTGAGAGTTCGTTTGTCACTTCAGTTTTATTAAAAGAATTAGGCGATAGTGGAAGCGAATCCATCTCAAACTACGACTAAGCTAATGTCATCTGTTGATGCAAGTGTCAATACAATCTTAAATCATTTGCAGCAAATCGAAAAAATAAAGAAGCTCGATAGAGTGCCCATTTGGGTACCTCACGAAGGCAATAAGGAAGAGTCTCAAGCTTAGCAGACTAGAGCTAGAGACCCTTCTTCATCCACTATATTCTCCTAAACCTTGCCCCAACAGAAAGTTAATATGATTTTCATTACGTTTTTTTTTTGGTAGTATATTAATTCAACTTTCCATTATAATAAGGCGTTTTCTTATATATAGGCCTAATATATAGAAAATATTTTGATGTAGATTCCACTTTTTTATTAGTTTTATAAAGCAGCTATACACGATTGCCTGAAGTGTACATTGACGTCGTCACTTGTGATAAAGCAACTGACCATGGCTACAGCTAGTGGTGAGATCCACTCCCACTGTGTGCAACATCTCTCCCTGTGCTTCACTAAAAGTCATTGCTGAGGCTGGCAGGTATTTATACACGCTTGAAGGAGAAGGAAAAATTTCTGACTATGACTCATACCGTATGAGTGGAATTTCAGGAACAAAGACGTACTGCTGTCTGGCACTGGCACCACACCCCGTTAATGGCTATGCCAATATAACGTTCAATTGTAGAGTCGGTTGTCGATGGGCCACTTTGGTGGGCTCAAATTTATCAAGAGATAAAGCACACCGACTTCAAAGATATGTTTGCGCGGTGGGAGCTCAGACACAGACACCGTATTTGAAAATCGATGAGTTTAGGATACAACAGTTAACAACGTATGTCTTTACGCGCACTCACGCATCTGCTTTGGTATAGTTACTTAACTCCTTGCATCTGCTCTTTGCTTTATTGCCCGCGGACGTGTTCTGTCTGCGATCGTGTACTTATTATATATTTTTATTAAATTATGGTTACAAACGAGCACGTAGTCTACCTAACACCAAGTGTATGCAGTAGCCCAAAGAAATCTACATCTATCGTCTATTAAGAATTAAAATGCAGATGCGATGTCACCCCTAAGTACTAAAATGAGTGAAGTACTTACAGTCCATCTGATGTTAATTGGCCACTGCAGCCCATATAAATCTGCAACCAACTTCAAGCAGAGAACGTTACCTCTGAAGACTTAGATGGAATGCTTTACAGCCTTTAATTACACTGGCTCTCTATATCCTACAAACCGAAACACAGTAATGCAGTCAGTGCTATTTTCTTCTTTTATTATTCATACAACCTTATTTTTTAAATATATAGTTTTATATTTAAAACTGACTGTACAACCAGTGCGTGTTGCCAGTGATGACATATGGAACTGAGACGTGATCCTTCACTGCTGGCCGGATGAAAAAGCTCAAGGTCGCTCAGCAAGCTATGGAGAGGGCTATGCTCGGAGTTTCTCTGCGTGATAAACTTAGAAATGAGGATATCCGCAGTAGAACCAGAGTGACCGACATAGTCCAACGGATTAGTAAGCTGAAGCGGCAATGGGCCGGCCATATAGCTCGAAGAACCGACAACCAATGGGGAAAAAAGGTTCTCGAGTGGCGGCCTCGTAACGACGGACAAAGTGTAGGCACCACTAGATGGAGTGACAACCTGGTAAGATATGCAGGAAGTCGATGGATGCAGGGAGCTCAGGACCGTGCTTTGTGGCATTCCTTTGGGGAGGCCTATGTTCAGCAGTGGACTTGTGAAGGGCTGTAATAATGATGATGATGATATTTAAAATTATATATTAAAAAAATAAAACCTTATTTATTTTTTATTAACAAAAGTTCATTATAAATTTATTTGCATTACTAATTTATTGAGACCTAGATAATAAGAAACACTGTATTCTGTATTCTATCTCATTCTCTAGCAGGCTTCATTCTATAGATGAGTATGTTTGTCTCTTTTCAGTGTCGCTTTTTCGTTTCATCGAGTTTGAAATCACAACTAATCTAAAGTTTTTATTTAAAAAATCCTAAATTTTATTTCTGGGTATAAGCAATAACAAAGCAAAGCTTCATCAACATTTATTGAATAGTTACAAAGCCTATTGTGTTCAAATGGACAGACAGGCTAAAATTAAAAAAATGTTTTAGCTTTTACACGATAGTTTAGTATAATGCTGTTTGCAGCTTATGCTTCACTCCGGAGGCTTAATTACTTTTTACCCATTGCCACCAAAATTACGCTTGCACAATCTTTACTACTCCCTATCCTCGACTATGCTGACATTTGTTACCTTGATATCACCGAGGAGCAACTTAACAAGCTTGAGCGCCTCCAAAGTCTCTGTATTCGGTTCATATTTGGACTTTGCAAATATGACCATGTCTCGGAATACCGCACTGAGCTCAAGTGGCTCCCAATCCGTCTTCGTCGGAATACTCATATACTTTCTGCTCTCTACTGCGTCTTATTTAATATAGCTAGTTCTTCCTATCTAAAAGAACGTTTTAGATTTCTCAGCTCCTGTCATAATTTTTCCTTACAATCCAAAGAAAATCTCTCCCTCCAATTTCCTGTGCACTCCTCGACTTATTATGACAAATCATTCTCTGTTCTTGGAGTAAGACTTTGGAACTCCTTACCCCAGTCAATTAGAAGTGCTCAATCCTTAAACGTGTTCCAGAAACAGATTAAAGAATACTATTTGTCTCTCTAACCCCTCTCATCTCCTCCGCTTAATTATGGTCATTGATCTGCCTGAAGAATGTTGTCTTTTTAATGCATAAGTTTGTATCTTTATTTTATTTTTATTTTGTCTTTATTATTTATTATTATTTTTATTTTTTATTTTAGTGCACCCTACCCTAC
This sequence comes from Parnassius mnemosyne, assembly GCA_963668995.1. Lineage (NCBI taxonomy): Eukaryota > Metazoa > Arthropoda > Insecta > Lepidoptera > Papilionidae > Parnassius > Parnassius mnemosyne. The sequence continues at coordinate 37,589,132 of CAVLGL010000068.1, read as the reverse complement.
CCATTGTCCTTTTTCTTATTTTGTATTTATTTCTTCTTCTGGGTTGTTTGGAAGAGATTGCTATGTAGCAATAAGACCGCCCTTTGTATTTCCCTCTGTTTAGGCAATAATATTATACCTTTGAACAAATTCTTTAACGTGCGTGCGTAGCCTCAACAGCAAGGTCACCCGCCCCCCACCTGGCCGCATTCCGCAGCGGTATCGGACGGACTTCTCGAGATTCATTGTAAAGTTTTTTGCGATCTAAACTGACGTCTGTTTTTCGCGCCTAATTTTGTTACGAAAGTATCAACCCGCGTAAATCGTTGTGAGAACACGTATTGTTCTTCAGGACTTATTAACTTCTGTTAAATTATTTGTGCAACTCCTATAGTGATTTACCTCTGAAGTTCTACGTTTAGCTGTCCCATTGCGTGACAAAACAGAAAGAGTGCCTCAAGAGGGGAATAGTTCCGAGGCCACCAGCGGATACCTTCTACAGGACGGCATTGTGTCATCTAGACCAGGCCACGTACACACACATATCCATACCAGCACACATACATTCACGACACTGCCATCAGCCGGGCCGGTCTTGGTGAACCGTCTCCGCTCCTGAGGCAGGTAAGTGCCTTTCTCTTACTGATCTTTCCCCCTCGTTTATTTTAACTAGAGAACTTCCACTTTGGCCTTAAAGGCCCGACCTGCATCTGCCTATAGGTTCTTCTTACAATGGGCCTAGGAGGATCCTACCATTAGATAGGCAGCTGCACGCCGTAACACCCTCAATAGTTGTTATTTTTTAATTTTGATGTTGTTATCTTTTCTTGGTGTACAATAAAGAGTATTTTATTATATTTTATTGTATTGTATTATATTTTAATGCAATTAAAAATTTAAAAATATTATTTAGTGTACAGATTTGGCCTAAAAACAATTTTATTATAGTATAAGAATAGATAGATATTATATATATCAAAAACAGTAGCTGTAACGTTCCTAATTACATACGTTGATGAGGGTTTTACGTAAAATATTTTGTGTTAACTTCTATATTATATGTGATAACTGTAACTCGTGAAATAGGTGTTCCAACATTTTATCTTTAGATAGTTCGATCTTTAATAAATTTTCACCGGAATGTTCATGAAAATTTTTGACCAAGGTTTTTTTTTATGATCACTGCGTACTATTTGAAGTATGCTGCTAAAACTGAAGTCCAGAAATACGAAAAAATGTTTCGGAATACAACATGTACGTTATATTTCTATATTCCTAATTTAAAACATCAGAAAGTCATATTTTTTACGAATATATTTTAAGAGTATTGAACCAACACTTTGTAACACTTTAAAAATATATATTGTTAGAGTATTTTCCTAAACTAAAGCCTTACAGTAACCAATTGTACGTGAGTAGGCGTATGGACGGCGTCTAAATTGCATTATGATACGTCACTAATCTTTCGGATTTAAGAGTGTTTGTTAGCACTTGTAGTGGCGGTTAAGAATATCCACTACCCCATATCTTCCCGTGGGTGTCGTAAAAGGCGACAAAGGGAAACAGGCAGGAGATGGGCAGCAGCATCTTCCTGATAATAGCCAAGATAACAATAAAAAAACTGCGGTTGCCAACCCGCTCGCCAAGCGTGGCAACTATGGCAAATACCCCCCTATGAGTGTAACAAAGAGACGGCCCCCAGTCCCCGGCGGCCCCGCTATTCCTGGCTACGGTGGCGACCATGGTAACGGCGGGGCAGGGGGTGCTAAGAATCTCCGGTGGAGGTTCGGTTGCCACCTACGACGACTCGACCTGGCAACATACAACGCACGCACCCTGAGGACTGACGAGAAGATTGTGGAGCTGGAAGAAGAGATAGACAAGTTACGCTGGCATATTATAGGATTATCCGAAGTCCGAAGAGAGGGGGAGCACACGGTAATCCTCGAATCCGGCAATTTGCTCTATTACCGGGAGGGCGACCATCTGTCCCAAGGAGGTGTCGGATTTATCGTCCACAAGTCTCTCGTTAACAACGTTGTAAAGATTGAGAGTGTGTCGACGAGGGTTGCGTACCTTATACTCAGAATCACCAAACGGTATTCGCTGAAGGTCATACAGGTTGACGCACCAACCTCGGCACACCCCGATCAGGAGGTGGAGGAAATGTATGAGGATATCTCTAGAGCCATGCATTCCTCCAAAACCCAATATACGGTGTTAATGGGAGACTTCAATGCAAAACTAGGCACAAGAGAGAACGGTGAGCTGAAAGTAGGGAAATTTGGAATAGGGCAACGGAACCCAAGGGGCCAGCAGTTGGCTGACTTTATGGAGAAAGAGGGACTCTTTATGATGAACTCTTTCTTCCAGAAGCGGCCCCACAGAAAGTGGACCTGGTCGAGCCCCGACGGTTCGACAAAAAATGAGATTGACTTCATTATGACGACCAGACGACAACTGTTCAGTGATGTCTCAGTGATCGCGAGGGTGAAAACCGGCAGCGATCACCGAATGGTTAGAGGCACACTGAACCTAAACGTTAAGTTGGAGAGGTCTCGTCTAATGAAGTCAACGCTCCGTCCCCCTCGTGCTCTAATCCAAAGTCCCGAAACCTTTCAGCTCGAGTTACAAAACCGTTTTCAGTGCCTAGAAGACTGCAATGAAATGGACGATTTGAATGACAAGCTCGTGGAAACTGTCCATGCGGTCGGAGCTAAGTTCTGCAAGACCCGCCACAGAAGAACACAAAAACTCTCCGATCACACTCTTAATCTCATGGCTGTTAGACGGGCGATGAAGCTGCATTCTTCAACAGATTTAACTGCATACAGGCAACTGAACAGACAGATCTCCAAATGCATGCGGCGGGACTTACGCAACTTCAATACAGCTCGTATTGAAGAAGCGATCGAGCGGAACCAAGGCTCCAAAGTCTTTGCCAGAGATCTGTCTGCCAGAAAGCGCCAACTGTCAAAGCTGAAGACAGAGTGTGGCAGCATCGTTTCCGGGGCACCTGAGATTTTGAGTGAGATTGAGAGGTTCTATGGGCAGCTGTACACGTCATCGTTGGAGCCGCACGCAAGTGTGAGTAACGATCCAAGAGCGAGTCTTATCCGACATTATTCCGTTGATATCCCGGACGTCAGTCTGAGCGAGATTAGAATGGCTCTCCAGCACCTTAAAAACGGCAAGGCCCCAGGCGAGGATGGAATTACAGCGGAGCTTCTGAAAGCGGGTGGAAAACCGGTACTTGAAGTCCTTCAGAAGCTCTTTAATTCCGTCCTCCATGGTGGCATTACACCGGAGGCGTGGAGCAGACGTGCGGTGGTCTTGTTCTTCAAGAAAGGCGACAACGCTCTCTTGAAGAACTACAGACTGATATCCCTTCTGAGCCGCGTCTACGTGCTGTTTTCGAGAGTCATTACGAATCGTCTCGCGCGCAGACTTGACGACTTCCAGCCTCCCGAACAAGCCGGTTTCCGAAAAGGCTTTAGCACCATAGACCACATACATACCCTTCGGCAAATTGTACAGAAGTCCGAGGAGTACAATTTGCCACTATGTCTGGCGTATGTGGACTATGAGAAAGCCTTTGATTCCGTCGAAATTTGGGCGGTGCTGCAGTCCCTTCAGCGATGCCAAGTTGACTGTCGGTATATCGAAGTGTTGAAGTGCTTGTACAGTAGGGCTACGATGGCTATCCGAGTACAGAACCAGAGTACGAAACCTATCCAATTGCAGAGAGGTGTAAGACAGGGTGACGTCATATCCCCGAAACTCTTTACCGCTGCATTGGAAGATGTTTTCAAGCTTCTGGACTGGAAAGGATACGGTATAAACATCAATGGCGAGTACATCACTCACCTTCGATTTGCCGACGATATAGTCCTTATGGCAGAATCGCTGGAGGACCTAAGCACTATGCTCAATGACCTCAATAGTGTTTCCCAACGGATAGGTCTTAAGATGAACATGGACAAAACAAAGATCATGTTTAATGTCCATGTCACACCTATGCCGGTAGTTGTTGGGAACACTAAGCTCGAAGTTGTTGACGAGTATGTTTACCTGGGATAAATAGTCCGACTAGGTAAGTCCAACTTCGACCGAGAGGTCAATCGACGGATTCAACTCGGCTGGGCAGCGTTCGGGAAGCTACGACACATCTTCTCGTCAGGTATACCTCAAAACTTGAAAACGAGACTGTACACCCAGTGCGTGTTGCCAGTGATGACATACGGAACTGAGACGTGGTCCTTCACTGCTGGCCGGATGAGGAAGCTCAAGGTCGCTCAGCGAGCTATGGAGAGGGCTATGCTCGGAGTTTCCCTGCGTGATAAACTCAGAAATTAGGATATCCGCAGTAGAACTAGAGTGACCGACATATCCCAACGGATTAGTAAGCTGAAGTGGCAATGGGCCGGCCATATAGCTCGAAGAACCGACAATCGATGGGGAAGAAAGGTTCTCGAGTGGCAGCCTCGTACCGGCAGGCGAAGTGTAGGGCGTCCCCCCACTAGATGGAGTGACGACCTGGTAAGATATGCAGGAAGTCGATGGATGCAGGTGGCTCAGGACCGTGCTTTGTGGCATTCTTTGGGGGAGGCCTATGTTCAGCAGTGGACTTGTGAAGGGCTGTAATGATGATGATAATGATGTTAGCACTTATTAATGCAACAAGTATACTATACTCGTATTAATGCAACAAGTATACTTAAATCAACGTCTCAGAGAAATAGGCCTATTCTTATATTAATTACTGGTGTTGAGAATCGTGCTACAATAATATTTTGGGATTGATATTTGGTCAACGACTTCATTCGATAAATGTTTGTGATGGCGCGCTATCGAATCATTGCAAAAAGATAAAATATAATTTATATAAAAACGAATGTTTGTTTTTCGCTTTTTATGTGTGCATATACTACAAATCTGTATTATTCATCATCAATACAGGCCTTCCAAATTCCACTGCTGAACATAGGCCTCCCCCGAGGAATGCCATAAAACACGGCCCTGAGCCACCTGCATCCATCGATTTCCGGCATGTCTTACAAGGTCCTTATTCCATCTAGTGGTGGGTCGCCCTACACTTCGCCTACTGGTATAAGGCTGCCACTCGAGAAACTTTTTTCCCCATCGGTTGTCGGTTCTTCGAGCTATATGGTCGGCCTGTTGCCACTTTAGCTTAATAATCCGTTGGGCTATATCGGTTACTCTGGTTCTACTGCGGATATCCTCATTTCTTAGTTTATCACGCAGAGAAACTTCAAGCATAGCCTTCTCCATAACTCACTGAGCGATCTTGAGCGTCCACATACGGCCAGCAGTGAAGGACTATGTCTCAGTTCCATAGGTCATCACTGGCAATACGCACTGGTTGTGCAATCTCGTTTTCAAGTGTTGAGGTATACTTGACGAGAAGATGTGTCGCAATTTCCCGAACGCTGCCCAGCTTAGTTGAATCCGTCTATTGACGTCTCGGTCGAAGTTGAACTTACCTAGTCGGACTATTTATCCCAGGTAAACATACTCATCAACAACTTCGAGCTTAGTGCTTCCAACAAATACTAGCATAGGTATGACATGGACATTAAACATGATCTTTGTCCATTTATCCATATTCATCTTAAGACCTATCCGTTGGGAGACACTATTGAGGTCATTGAGCATAGTACTTAGGTCCTCTAGTGATTCTGCCATAAGGACTATATAGGACACTCGATAAGTTAGTTTTAAGATATACAAAAAGTATTCTAAATACTATTAATATTTATTTCACATCTTTTCAAAATATTCTCCATCACGCTCTATACAAAGTTCCATTCGCCTAAACTAACTCTGAAAACACTTTAGCCAGTCTTGATCTGACAGGTCAGAAATCGCTTCTTCGTAGGCAGCCACGGTTTCTTCAATTATACGAACTGACTGACGGAGCTGACTCCCCTTATGCTGATTCAAACCATTGTAAACTTAATTGTTCGTTAAACCAAATTTAAAATCATAATATATCATAGCGCGCAAATGTTCACGGTTAAGATACATCGTATTAAATGTAAAGCGCGGGAAACGTTGAAGGAAAATTAATAGCACTTTGTTTTTTTTTAATATTGAGCAATTGGCTTATGGAAATCTATTTTTGAATAAATTTGCTTTTTAGAAACATATAACACGGGTGACAAAAACTTATAGAGTGACCTACGTATCGTCGGCTAATCGAAGGTGAGTGATGTACTCGCCATTGGTATTAATGCCGTATCCTTTCTAATCCAGTAGCTTGAAAACGTCTTCCAATGCAGCGGTGAAGAGTTTCGGGGTTATAACGTCACCCTGTCTTACACCTCTGTGCAGTTGGATAGGTTTTGTACTCTGATCCTGTACTCGGATAGCCATCGTAGCTCTACTGTACAAACACTTCAGCACTTCGATATACCGACAGTCAGATTGGAACCGCTGAAAGGACTGCACTGACTAAATTTCGACAGAATCAAAGGCTTTCTCATAGTCCACATACGCAAGGCAAAATGACAAAATGTACTTTTCTGTCTTCTGTACAATTTGCCGAAGGGTATTTATGTGGTCTATGGTAATACCCCCGTGTAGTGGCGGGTAAGAATACTCACTACCCCATATCTTCAAGTGGGTGTCGTAAGAAGCAACAGAGGGAAACTGAGGCAGAGGATGGGCAGCAGCATCTTTCTGATAACAGCAAACCAACAATAAAAAAACTGCGGTTGCTAAAACGCTCACCAAGCGTGGCAACTATGGCAATATACCCCCATGAGCAATGACATTAATATACGGTCCATAGTTCCCGGCGGCCCCGCTATTCCTGGCTACGGTGGCAACCATGGTAATGGCGGGGCAGGGGGTGAAAGAATCTCCAGTGGATGTTCGGATACCACCTACGACGACTCGACCTGGAAACACACAACGCACGCACCCTGATGACTGACGAGAAAATCGTGGAGCTGGAAAAAGAGATAGACAAGTTACGCTGGAATATCATAGAATTACCCGAGGTCAGAAGAGAGAAGAAGGACACGGTAATCCTCGAATCCGGCAACTTGCTCTATACCCTCATGGTGATAGAGCAAGTTGCCGGATTCGGGCTCCAAAGTCTTTGCTAGAGATCTGTCTACCAGAAAGAGCCAACTGTCGACGCTGAAGACCGAGTGTGGCAACGTCGTTTCCGAGACACCTGAGATTTTGAGTGAGATTGAGAGGTTCTATGGGCAGCTGTACACGTCATCGCTGGAGCTACACGTAAGTGTGAGTAACGGTCAAGAGCGAGTCTTATCCGACACTATTCCGATGATATCCCGGACGTCAATCTGAGCGAGGTTAGAATGGCTCTCCTGGGGTAGGCCTATATTCAGCAGTGGACGTGTGAAGGGCTGTAATGATGATGATGAATGATGACTTAGAAGACCTGGTATTTAATTTTGCAGTTATATCTCATCCCTAGTTCATAGAACAAGGCTACGTCTACGTCTACGTGCTGTTTTCGAGAGTCATTACGAATCGTCTCGCGCGCAGACTTGACGACTTCCAGCCTCCCGAACAAGCCGGTTTCCGAAAAGGCTTTAGTACCATAGACCACATACATACCCTTTGCCAAATTGTACAGAAGTCCGAGGAGTACAATTTGCCACTATGTCTGGCATATGTGGACTATGAGAAAGCCTTTGATTCCGTCGTAATTTGGGCGGTGCTGCAGTCCCTTCAGCGGTGCTAAGTTGACTGTCGGTATATCGAAGTACTGAAGTGTTTGTACAATAGAGCTACGATGGCTATCCGAGTACAGAATCAGAGTACGAAACCTATCCAACTGCAGAGAGGTGTAAGATAGGGTGACGTGAAATCCCCGAAACTCTTCACCGCTGCATTGGAAGACGTTCTCAAGCTTCTAGACTGGAAAGGATACGGTATTAACATCAATGGCGAGTACAACACTCACCTTCGATTTAGCGACGATACATTCCTTATGGCAGAATCGCTGGTGACCTAAGCACTATGCTCAATGACCTCAATAGTGTTTCCCAACGGATAGGTCTTAAGATGAACATGACAATGACAAAACAAAGATCATGTTTAATGTCCATGTGTTTCATGCCTATGCCGATAGTTGTTAGGAGCACTAAGCTCGAAGTTTTTGACGAGTATGTTTACCTGGGACAAATAGTCCGACTAGGTAAGTCCAACTTCGACCGAGAGATCAATCGTTGGATTCAACTTAGCTGGGCAGGGTTTGGGAATTTACAGCACATCTTCTCGTCAGGTATACCTCAAAACTTGAAAACAAGTCTGTACAACCAGTGCTTGTTGCCAGTAATGACCTATGGAACTGAGACGTGGTCCTTTACTGCTGGCCGAATGAGGAAGCTCGGAGTTTCTCTGCGAGATAAACTTAGAAATGAGGATATCCGTAGTAGAACCAGAGTGACCGACATAGCCCAACGGAATAGTAAGCTGAAGTCCCAATGGGCCGACCATATAGCTCTAAGAACCGACAACTGATGGGGAAAAAGGTTCTCGAGTGACGGCCTCGTACCGGCGGACGAAGTGTAGGGCGTCCCCTACTAGATGGAGTGACGACCTGGTAAGATATGCAGGAAGTCGATGGAAACAGGTGGCTCAGGACCGTGCTTTGTGGTATTCCTTGCGGGAGGCCTATGTTCAGCAGTGGACTTGTGAAGGGCTGTAATGAATGAAAGAATGAATGAATGAAAAAAGGTACTAAAGCGTCTTCGGAAACTGGCTTGTTCCGAAGACATTTTAGGAGGCTTTTGGGAGGCTTCAAGTCGTCGAGTCTGCGTTTGAGACGATTCGTAATAACTCTCGAAAACAGCACGTTGAGGCGGCTCAGAAGGGAAATTAGTCTGTAGTTCTTCAAGAGAGCGTTGTCGCTTTTCTTGAAGAACAAGACTACCGCACTTCTGCTCCACGCCTCCGGAGTAGTCCCACCATTTATAATATTATGTGCCATCGAAATTAGATATTTAAATTACGGCAACTTGAAATTTACGTCGTTAGTGCAACTGTGGTGACTACAGTGAGAACTAGATTTAAGGGATGATGAAGCAACATCGGAGTCAGGTTTAAAATAATTTTCGATTTTGTTCTGAGCAGAGGCTACACGGTAATAAAAATCCAACACCAATAACTCCCTAGTAGTTCACTCGACTTCTTGATTGGCCATATTTGCAATCTGTAATTGATTCTGGAGCTCGTCAAACTCAATAAATAAATTTTGGAATTTGGACAGTTCCAACGCAAGCTTAGAGATTTCTAAACAGGATATGCACACATCAACAGAATCTAGGGATACCTTAATCCTAAATTATTTACGACTTTATAGTTTACAATCATTTTTATTTCCATAAAAATGGACATACTTTTACAGCATGAAGAGATAAAAAGGGCTTTCGCGTAGCCGGGAAAAAAAGTAAATTACTATTTTTCCAAGAGACACCTCAAAGTCTGAATTATTAAGCAAACGACGTAATAAGACAGTCACGCCATAAAAATAAATTATTACAAACGACCGTTTGTACAATTAATCTTTAGAAAGGTCTTACGAAAATATCATAATTTTTTAGTCTCACTGGCCTGTTGGTCGTAAGCACGACTGCTGATGAAGTGGTCCTGAGTTCAAATCACGGAACGCGTCAAAATAAATTATTGGATTTTTTTGTCAAGAAATTCTAAGCAGCTGCCCGGAGTCAAAACCTAGGCGGTTTTAACAGCTTGCCTCGGAAATAACGTAAAGCCGTTGCTCCTGCGCCTGATATCTCTCGTTTCGTGACGGATCAGATTGTGCGAGTGAAGGAATATATAGTGCACTTGTGTTGCGTACACTCTTGATCACTTTAATCGTGTCCTATGCTAATATCAGTCACCGCTGAAACTGATCGCCTCATTATTCATTAGCCTGAAAGCTCTTTTATATTTAGTTATCAATGCTCTGAAGAACGTACAGCCTGTATTGTTCGATTAGTAGTTGCTATGAAAGCCAACTTTTCTTGTTTATCCGACGTAATGAACATTGAAGAGGTATGCTTTTCCGGCCTCAGCAGACTAAATGATGAAAACTGCTTGTATTTGGTAAATCATATGGTTCTTTTTTAATTGTACAAAATATTGTACATTTAAAATTGTATACAAAATATTGTATATTTTTAAGTGGTATGGCCACATTGCAGCTATGCTAGCTATAATAGCTGCAGCACGAATAGTTTGACTCGAATGGGATAGAACCACGCCCTTACAGAGAATACCAGCGTAAAACAGTAGAATAATACTGTGCTTTGTGTAGACAACCGGAGACCCTTTTTACTGGAAATGAGTTATTCTGTATTAGTCCTCAAGAGTGACATTTTTTTATAGAAATAGGGTGACAAACGAGTACACATTCCATCTGATGGTAGTGGTTGCTATGGCCCATAGACATCTACATCTATCCTCGTTTGCGAGTCAAAATGCAGACGTGTTGTCAGCCTTGAGGACTAAGATGGAATGCCTCTTTTCCAGTAAAAAGGGTCTCCGGTTCTCTACACTCATCATACGAAACACAGCAGCATTAAGCTGCTATTTTACGCTGGTATTCTGTGAGAGCGTGCTCCTTTCCCGGTTGAGCCATCCCATTCGTGTTACAACTATATTATAAATATAGCTGCAGCTTGGCTCTACCACGTACAAAAACATGTATTTTGATTCTTAAACGATGATAAATGTAGATGCCATTGGACCACAGCATGATTTTTTCAAATGAAAACTTCATTAGCATCGTCGTGATTTGAAACGAAAAAGCGACACAAAAACAAGACCTATATATAAATCTATAGGAGTGAATGAAATAGAATCTATACATAATTATATAATAAAGTGGAAGAGGTTTTTTGTTTCTTTAAACACTCTAATCTGTGGAACTACTAGTCCGATATGATACATTATTTTTGTATATAATAGCCAAATTTACGAGGAACAGTAAAAGTTATCTAGTACTAGGTTACACCTCTGAACTACCCTTAAATATTGATTTTTGTTAAGTAACTTGGAAGAAAAAGCGCTGCCGAATTTTTTTTTTATAAGAGAGGGGGCAAACGAGCATGCGGCTCACCTGATGGTAAGTGACTACCGCCACCCATGAATAACTGCAACACCAGGGAGGGAATTGCAGATGCGTTGCCGGCCTTATAAAAAGGAGTACGCTCTTTTCTTGAAAGTCCCCAATTCGTATCGGTCCGGAAAAATCGCTGATGGTATACGATTCCACAAGGAAGTCATGCGAGGACGAAAACATCTTCTAAATCGCACAGTGGTGGACCGCCAATCATCCAGATGGTGTGGATGGTATCAGGAGTTCTGCCGCGATGTGCGTTCGTGAAATTTGGCGGCTGGGATTAATCCGAAGAATTCCTTAGAGCACTCCCCATGGTAGATGCGAAAGAAAATGCAAAGGGATGCAACATCTCTTCGCAGTGCCAATGAATCGAGCAGATCGGAAAGGGCTCGGTTGTCGACGATTCGAGCCGCTCTGCGCTGGATGCGGTCAAGTGGAAGGAGCTGGCACTGGGGAGCCCCTGCCCAGAGATGGGAACAGTATTCTATGTGAGGCCGAACCTTTCGAACTGTTTTATATGCGTGCGCTGGCGTAATAGTTAGTGATACTTTAATACTACAGTCTACAAAAATATAGATCTTTCTATAATAAATAGAATCAGGCGTTACTTTGCGGAAATCCATTATATTAAATTTGGTAAAAATTACCTCGCGTATATCCGCTCGATAAAATAAAATGATTACCTAATTTGAAGAGCACCTCCTGCCCTCCCTCAATTGCGTGCACTATCCCCGTCAACACTAATCCCAGGATTACTACTCCCAACACCACACTAGGAAAGATACACCGCCGATGACAAAACGACACGTGTTTCGCATCTTCAGGTGATGTAGACTCTGTGGTGGCTGACCGCTAAGTGAGCGGCGAGTCAAAACAACTGCTATTTAGACAGCGGTTGCGTCAGCGGGCTGTATAAATAGCAGTTGCTTTCGCGGCAGAAATTTCCGGAGAATATAGTGAGTGCTGCATCAACTAAAACCCAACAGTTTGGATGGCAGTGCCAGTAACATCAGATCGATGGGCAGGGGCATTATTATAGTTAAAAAAACACTCCAGCAACTTTTTTAGCAGACGCAGACACCTTGAATATCTTGGCTGGTGGGGAAAATTGCCTATTCTACACCTTGCTTTGGTTTTTCGTTTCCGGGCCAAAATGGTGTAGGTACCTGCGTTTTATCTACGGTTACAAAACGAGCGGAAAAAGAATATGGATCTAATTCAATTATTGCTAAATTTAGCTATGAAATGACAACTCTTGCTTTCTTTTGCACATCTACGTCACACGTCGATCTACCTTAACAATTTATTCGATTTGTTTAACGTTTTCGTTGTTGGCCGCCCTGAGCGAGTGTCGTCATTGCAGGAAGTTCTGCTGCGTTTAAATTCAGCGCAATATGCCACTGTAGAATAAGACGGAGCATTGTCCGCCAAAGTAGACTGTGGTTCTTTAAGAATACTTTTTGTAGAAATTTTATTCAGACAGAAATATTTAATAACCGCACGAAGATGGAGTTTGTCCATTTTGTTGCAAATTTCCTGCAAACGTGAAGTTTGCAAAAAAAAATTGGACAGAAATTTCAATTTTTTTCTGGCTTTGACTGCTAAAGAATTTAAGATGCGAAAAAAATAGAACACATTTCTATAATTCATTAAAAAGTACCCTATTCCGATAACTTATTGATAAATCTACTAAAGCAATCAAGTAGTTCTGGAATGTTGATGAGTAACTTTTTTTTTCTTTATTTTGGCACAAACAGTCATTAAGAAAAAAAAAATAGATAATCTTAACATTAACTTAAAAAAAAGGCAAAGAGTGCCCAAACTTTTAATATTTTTCTTACATTATTAGACTCTTAAATCTAAGACTATTACTAGCATGCCATACGTAAACATTGCAAAGCGCGCATACATTATTTGCCGTACCATGGTTACTTATGAAAATATATTAAGATCTCTGTGGCGTGCATAGACCAGAAGCGGTATGAACCTCTCGCACCCATACTGGAAATTCCTAGACGGTGACGGGAAACAGTATCAAGGGTGTGAGACGTACGTAACCACGATCGCAAATTGCCCGCCGAGTATGGCGATCACGGTGAATCCTCTCTACTATAGGAGAGGCACATTGTCAAGCAGTGGAGGGTGATGGTGAGAATGAGGGGGCTTACATTTGTTTTACCAATGTTTATATTAACAGTTATTATTATTAGCAATTACTAATAGGTACATACAATGTGTCAGTGAGTTATAGAAGAATGTTGTCTCATAAAACTGATAGATAAAGCATTGCACTCTAAAATATGCAACTTTACATATAGAATGGAAAATATTCTGCAGAAGCGTACGCTTAAAACCCTTAGCCTTCTCGTTAAATCGAAACTAGCGATAGGTCTTGCCTCGTCATTACGCGGTGACAGTGACGCTGCAAGTTGAAACCTGTTACTAGAACGTGCCGTTTCTGTAAATCTAGAAGTATAAATCATACTCGTATGTATCTGAAAATAATCAGCGCGATGAATGTTCGTGACGAAATTTTGTTATATCGCTTTGTAATTTGTTGTTGTTACGAAAGACTGTGTGTTACAAGCTGATAGCAAGTCTTATTGGAAAGCTATCAAATTATTAGTTAATATGCTTACAAATTAATTTTATTGTTAGGAATTCAACAAAACTTATACGTTGCGAAGCCATGCTGCAGCTATATTAAGGTTGTAGCTCTAATGGGTCGGCTCGACCAGAGGAGCACAACGCTCTCACATACTCGTAATACCAGCGTGAAATAGCAGCTTAACGCTGCTGTGTTTCGTATATATAGATAACCGTAGACCCTTTTTACTGAAAATGAGGCATTTCATCTTAGTTCTCAGAGGTGCAGTTTGATTCTTAATATCTCTCTGTAAATAAAAATTTATTGCTGTCTGTTATTCGCGCAAAAACTCAAAAATGGCTGGACCGATTTTAATAAAAATTTTGTGTGTGTTTGAGTAGATTCCTCGATGGTTTAGATTCACAATTGGACTCGGTAGGTGGTGCTGTTGTCAAGATTCAAAAACCACTAAAGCGAAGTCGGGACGGATCCCTATTGAGTATAAATGTAGATGTTTATGGGCCACAGCATCCACTTACCATCAGGTGAACTAAGAACTATGTGCTTGTATGTGTATGTACTGTTATTCATATGTTATTTATGAAAAAAGTACCATCACCTCCATCTTTTTCTGCTTAGGTGTCTATTTGCATAAGTTCCTTCTTTGTTTGTAGTTGATTGCGGATATCCATGTGCTCAAATAGTCACTTACAATTACTTATTATAAAAAAATTGTTATACAAATTTGATTTTACATAAATACTGTATAAATTTTAACTACGGCTCACAATAAAAAAGAAACATACGTTTAGCGAATTCTTGGAAAAGTTAGATTAAATGTCATAAAGTCTTTTGTAAGAAGTTTCAGGTTACGGCTTAGTTAAAGACAGTTTGATTGCAACTTTGAAGTAAACATAAGTCAAAGCTTAAAGGCGTTCAAATGTTATTTCAGTTTCACAACTATTACTATTTGATTACATACAAGCACACATTCCATTTAATGATAAAATATACTATGTGACCTAGACAACTATTCCATTACGAAACGACTATCATCGATAAATAAATAAATATAAATAAAGCAAAAAAAATATGATCACAGAAATAGGTTGACATAGTATTATCCTTTTAAAGTCAAACTTGATAGTTTGATGACTATCACATGTAGGCATGTTTTTTGTAGAAGTAAGGGCGACAAGCGGGAACGCAGTCTACCTATGATTAGTGGATATTCTGGCCCATATGTATCTATTTCCTTTATCTAATCCTCAATTAAGTATCAAAATACAGAATGCGTTGTCGCCCTTGAGCACTAATGCCTCGTTTCCAGTAAAAAGGGTCCCCGGATCTCTACACTCACTATAAAAGAAACACAGCAGCACTAAGCTACTTCTTTTTTTACTACTACTTTACTAACTTTTAGCTTTTCACTCTGGATTTCTATGCAATTATGGTAATTTCCCGCCGCTCCATTAGAGCTGCAGTAATAATAAATTTGTAGCGTGACTCTACTGCGTATCACATCATCATCATCATCATCATTACAGCCCTTCACAAGTCCACTGCTGAACATAGGCCTCCCCCAAAGAATGCCACAAAGCACGGTCCTGAGCCACCTGCATCCATCGACTTCCTGCATATCTTACCAGGTCGTCACTCCATCTAGTGGGGGGACGCCCTACACTTCGCCTGCCGGTACGAGGCTGCCACTCGAGAACCTTTCTTCCCCATCGGTTGTTGGTTCTTCGAGCTATATGCGTATCACACGGTACAATAAATTTAATCAAAGGGGTCAGGGTTTTTGAAATATTGTTAACTGTTTGATTCATTTACAACACAAACACTCACGCCTATCACCCAGATGGGTAGGCAGAGACTACGGAATTCCATTTGGCGTGATCCTGACACACCTCTCTCGCTTACTTTACATTCATATATCTACGCACACACGCTCATCGGTTAAGGGTACTCCTAATCTGGCCCATTTTCAATGTACCGCCGATTTGGCCGATAAATCTTCGTCTAGGGCGTCCCTTTCCGACTCTGCCGTTCACTTCTGAAACATAAATTTGCTTTGTCACTCTTTCCTCGTTCATTCTTTCTACGTGACCAAACCACCAAAGCATTCCTTTTTTAATCCCGGTCACAACGTCATATTGCAAACCACACTTTTCTCTTATCACACTATTTCTCACCCTGTCATTCAGATTCAGCCATAGCATACTCCTTAATGACCGCATTTCTACAGCATTTATTCTACTCTTATGCTTCTTCTAGTGAAAGTTGGATCTGATTCATTTAATTTCTAAAAGTCTTCATTGTTGCATTATTGCATAACATACAAGCCTTATATCATTATTAATTCTGTTCTATTCTATTATAGTAACAACCTCGTACTTTAATATTCGTCAAGCCATTTTGTTCGAAACATTGTAAGTTCAAAAAATATAGAGGAACATCTTATAAAAACATTAACCTCTTTCTGGAGCGGATAACAATATCTGAAAAAGATATTTGGACTAATCCAGAAAGACGTTGGTAAGTATTAGAGGTATACTTACTTACTTACTTACTTATCTTCACGCACAATCCCTGACGGGGTAGCCAGAGAGAACAGATCGCCAAGTGTCACGATCCTTACAAACCTCTTTTGCTTCTTTCAGATTCATTATCTTCTTCATGCATGCACGTCTAGGTATCCGAGTACTCTTGACCCTACCCTCTTCGAGCAATTTGCTCACATGGTCTTCGAAAGTTAGTCTCGGTCTACCTCGACACCTTTTAATATTAACTTTCGAGCTATATATTTTCTTCACCATTCGGTCTTCACTCATTCGCTCAACGTGCCCAAACCACCGAAGCACGCCCTTATCAATTTTTGTGATAAGGTCATCTTTCAAACCTGCCATATTGCGAATCTCTTCGTTTCGCTTTCGGTCGGCCAAGGTAACTCCGCACATTTTACGAAGAGATCGCATCTCCACTGCATTCAACTTACTTTTATGCTTCTTCTGGCATACCCAGGTTTCGCTGCCATATAACAAAGTCGGTACCAACACTGCGTTATGTATAGCAAGGCGTGCACTCTTCGCTACGCCTTGCCTTTTGACTAACGCAGTCAGGGCAACATTGACTTTGTTCCCGGCAGCGACACGCCTGTCCACATCTAAATCACATCTTCCATCCCGGCTAAAAGCACTCCCCAAGTATACAGTTTCATTTACCTGTTCTAGACATTCCTGATTTACCCATATTTCACACTTCGTTCTCTCTTCGTCCCTTTCAAATACCAGAACCTTAGTTTAATTAGCATTCAAACGGAGACCTTTAATTTCACATTCCTCTTTCATACACGTGACTAATGCCTGCAGTTCTGCCTCTGATGGTGCAATAAGCACTGCATCATCAGCATACAGCAGACAATTTACTTTTATGTCACCCAATTTCACACCCAAACAGCTATCTTTCAGCTTCTGTAAACAGCTGTCGAGATACAGTATGAACAGCCAGGAAGACATGACACAACGCTGCTTTACGCCCGTTTGGACGTTAAACATAGGTGACAGGTCATACCCTACCCGCACACAGGCTTTACAGTCACGGTAAAGAGACTGCACAGCTCTTAGCAATCGACCATCCACACCATACCCCGGCAACAGTTCCCACATTTTCTTCCTTACAACCTTATCAAATGCTTTCTCAAGATCCACAAAAGCACAGAAAATCTTCTGGTTAGTAGCCAGAAGCTTTTCCGTGATCATGCGGAGAGAAAACATTTGATCCGTGCATCCTTTTCCAGGTCTAAATCCGCATTGTGCCTCCCATAGAAATCTTTCCGATTTCTCTTGCATCCTACGTGTGAAAACCTTCGAGTAAACTTTACTTGCTAAACTGGCCAAGCTGATCGCCCGATAGCACCCGCAGTCAAAATGTGAACCTTTACCTTTATATAAAGGCACAATGACTGCGGATCGCCAATCATCCGGGACATCCCCCGTCCGCCAGCACACAAATTGCACAGCAGATGAAAGCTGTCCCAGACGCGAGGCCCACCATACTTGACCATTTCAGCAGTAACTCTGTCTAGTCCCGCAGCCTTACCACATTTCAAACTTCGAATCGCACGTTCAATCTCTTTCATACTGATGATCTCAGTGTCATCGAGGTCCGGGTCTGGCGTACCAGTCACGGCGTCATCCCCGGATCCCTCACTAAGATCATCACACGCATACATTTCTCTATAAAATTCGCTCCATCGCTGCATGACGTCCGATTTTTCTGAGAGGACGTCATTAGTTCTCGAAAGCACTTTGTTCATTCTTAAGGCCGTCGCACCACTTCGGGTCCTTCCAACCTCTTTCCAGAAGAGTTTGGAGTTCTCCTTAAAGTTGTGCGACAACCTTTCGTCCGCTTCCATTCTACACCTTTCACGCACTTCCTCAATCAGTGCTTTCGTGTGAACTTTCTGCAGCCTATATCTTTCTTTCATCTTCTCTCTCATATCCTTATCATTACTAGAGGCCAAGTAGTCTAACCATGCTTTCTTCTTCTTCTTTAGAGCTTCTTTCACTTCATCATTCCACCATGCATCTCTTCTTTTACTACTGCCTCTTTTTATTGTTCCACACACTTCTTCCGCTGCATTTACCATTCCATCCCTAAGGTTCTGCCAAGTTCTTTCTACACATTCTTTTCTGCCATCGATGGTGTCAAGCTTTTCGGCTACCCTCGCATGATATTTGTCCCTAGTATCCGCTTCCTGAAGCTTCCAGCTTCGGATGCGACAGACCGACTGTGGTTCTGTTACTGCTGTCCGGTAGCGCCAACCCGCGAACAGACCCCTAAATCTAGTAATCACTAGTTAGTGATCCGTTCCCAGGTCAGCACCCCTGAACACTCGCGTATCCATCACCTGTTTTCGCAGTCGGTCATCCACCAGGAACAAATCGATCATACTTCTCTCATTCTTTCTTTCTCTAGTATACATATGGATTTTCTTGTGATTAAACATAGTGTTTGTCACAAGAAGACCCTTTTTCTTGCACACCGCCAGTATCATTAAGCTTGCCAGCATCATTAACCCTTTTATTGCCAAACTTTCCAAGTACCGACTCGTACCCTGGTCGAGCGGTACCAACCCATCCATTCATATCACCACATACAACAATTCTTTCGTTTCCCCTAGCCAAATCTAGAACTTCTCTTACATTCTCCCAAAACTCCTCCAGCTCAGCCTTGGACGACGAAGCTACCGGCGCATAAACAGCCAAAAGGAATAACTTCGTCAGTCCCAATTTAAAGCGAACCCAGAGAAGTCTTGAGTTCACAACCTTATATTCAGTCATAACATCGACCAACCGAGAAGACAGCAGCACCCCCACTCCCTGGCAGGCGTTCTCGCTCTCCGGGACTCCGGACCATAGAGCTAACGCCCCGCCAGGGAGCTCTTCAGTACCACTGCCTTTCCGCTTGGTCTCCGACATACACACGACATCTAATTCTCTTTCTTTCATTATTTCGATCAACTCATTCATCTTATCCCTCATGCCTCCTCTAACATTCCACGTGCCAACTCTGCACTCTGTCCTCCACCTTCCGCCGTGTCGGGCTGTGCGTGACGGGTGTCGGTCCCCATCGCCGCTTTGCGCGCTGCATTCCACACCAACGGGGACGAGCTCGTGTGCGTCGCCTTGGGGGGACGCCCTAACCCTCGTTGGCATGGGTGCGCAGCTGAGTAGAATTTCATATTAGAGGTATAACATCTGAAATTTTAAATTTAGGCACGAACTAGACATTTGTCGCAAAGCATTCTGAAAATCTACCTGATGGAGATACCGAGGTAATGATTTTAGTATTTTAGTGATGACATATTTAAATAAAATTTCTTTGAAGAACTTGATCAAATAAATTACTATTTACAAAGACAGAAGACGATATTTTGGTTTACTTTTTCTAATTGCTATCTTTGAATATTGATAATTTTGTGGAAAAACAAATTGAAGTAGTTAGTATTATAAAGCAAACTTAAAAAAATCTTTATATTATACAGACACTTTGATTTAATTCATAAGTATAAATATAAATAATGGCTTAAATAGCAGCTGAATCGGTGACGAAGCCCTAGATGGTATCATTACAAATACATCGCACTGTCGTATCATTACAAAAACTTAATCACGTTTGCCTTGAAGATGCCCAGATTGTAATCGTTAGGAAAGACAGAGACAGACTGCGGCAATTTTTTTTATTTATTTCTTTCATAGAAGGCAGGAAGTATAACAATTAATAAGGTGTACACATAAACTCTTTTGAGTTTTACCGTACACGCCACGCCGTCGATATACAATAATAAAGATTAAAACTATTTCTAACAATATTTGCTACACACTTCATACATACATACTTAAGAAACAATCATAAGACAGCTACACATTTTATAAACACCATGAGGGTATATCACAAAATAAAGTTATGTAAAAAACTTTTATGGACGTTCCTATGCAGCATTGTCTTAATTTTTTGCTACTTTTTTATTCTACAGGATGCTTTTTAGCATTACGGTTTTAACAGGTATGGTATAAAGTGTGGTTTGTGTTTAGTTAGTGTTGTTAGTTTATATTTATTATATATTTATATTTTATGTATGTTTTGTATGTTGATAATTTTGTTTTCATATTATATATATATTAATATTTTAGTGTTTATATTATGTATATGCTTACGTGAATTTATTAATTGCTATTATGTAGATAGATATAATAATGTTCAAATGTATAAGTTAATGTATATTATTGTGTAAGTAATGTTTAAAAATTGTAATGTATGTTATGTGTATTTTTGTTTATTATTTGTAGAAAATATTGTTTCAAGATGTTTTATAGATTTTATATGTTATTTTTTCTCTAATAGGATTAGGTATAAGGTTAATTAGGTAAGGTATTTTGTAATTTTATCGTCTTTTACCATGCAGGTTATTATAAGAAGGTAGTTGTAGTCTAAGATTATCTTGTCTACGGATTGAATATTTTTTGTGTAGTTTTTGTAGATTTTCTTTTCAAATAATATTGTGATAAAAGAGTTAGTTTTACTTTTTCATGAATTGGTAAAATTTTACAAAATACAGAGAGCTTACGGTAATCTTTAAAGGTATCTTTTATTTTTTAGGAAGTGTTATTTTTAGTATACGTAGCTGGAGTGAAAGAATATTGTCTAGGTGTGTTTTAGAGGTTCTTCCATAACTAGACAACTCATAGGATATTATAGACTCAACCAGGGACTAATAGATTAGTAGAAGTGTTTTATAAGGTATTTTCGGTTTAATAATTGAGAAATTGGCTAATATTACCCTTAGTTTATCACTCACATGGTTAATATGCTCCTTCCAGTTTAGCCGATCGTCGATTACGAGTCCAAGGTATGTATATTTACTTACTTGTTCTATGGTGTCACAGTTACATTGCAGAGTGTTATTTGATTGTTTTAGATGTAGACATTGATGGTTCTGTGCTATAAGTTTTAATCTAAAAGTGTTTCTGTTTTTACTAGAGCTGATGTAAATTAGTTTGGTTTTATTGGAATTAAGTACAAGTCCAACCTCATGAGACCAATTCTTAGAAGTCGAGTAATGGCATCTTCGATGTTTCGTCCTGTGGCAACTAAACATGTGTCATCCGTAAACTGGTACAGCTTACACTTTTTTATTGCGTTTGAGAGATTATTTACGTAGGTGAGGTAATGTAAGGGTCCTAAGACGGAGCCTTGGGCAGTACCTTCGGTTGCTAAAACTATCTTCATTACTGACCCTAACTTGATAGCTTCCGAGTACCGGAACAAACTTGTGTCTGAAGTCGAGTCTTTGCTGGATAAAGTCACGGATTGGGGGCGATTAAATCTAGTCTAGTTTAATCCTCAGAAGACACAAGTTTGCGCGTTTACAGCTAAAAAGAACCCCTTTGTCGTATCTCCTCAGTTTCAAGGTACTCCCCTTGCTGCTTCAGCTAGCATCGGAATCCTTGTCGTCGACACATCGAGTAGTGTTTAGTTTCGTGGTCACTTGGAAGGGAAGGCCAAATTGGCCTCTAAAAAGCTTGGCGTGCTCAGCAGAGTGAGACAGTATTTCATGCCGGCACATCGCTTGCAACTTTACAAAGCGCAAGCTCGGCCTCACACGGAATACTTTTCTCATTCCTTTTCTTTCTCATTCTTGTGAAATAGTTTACCACCAGCGATTTTTCCGGACCGATACGACTTAGGGACTTTCAAGAAAAGAGCCTATTCCTTTTTAAAAGGCCGGCAACGCATCTGCAATTTCCCTGGTGTTGCGGTTGTTCATGGGCGGCGGTAGTCACTTACCATCAGGTGAGCCGCATGCTCATTTGCCCCCTGTCCTATAAAAAAGGTAGCTTTTGCACCAAGTTAGTAGATTACCTCTGACTACCCTGTCGTTCAAGCTTTGTAGAAGCTTGTTATGTCTGAGAGTATCAAATGCCCTACTATAGTCAACGAAGACGACCAATATATGCTCTTTTTTATATAAATGGTTATAAATACTGTCAGTGAAAGTGGATAGCAGTCGTGCTTTTATGTGGTTGAAATCCGTATTGGTTGCAAGTTAGTATACTATTATTGGCATAAAAGTGTTGTATTTGAGTTTCTACATATTTTTCTACTACTTTATTGATCGTATTGCCTACGATGTTTATTGGTCTATAGTGTAGGTAGTTTGCCTGGCTACCTTTTTTAAGAATTGGTCTCACAATGCTGGTCTTGAGTAATTTTGGGTATTTGCTAGTAAGAATGCATGCGTTTATAAGTTTAGCAATGGTTAATGAAATTTTGTCACATATCTTTTTTATATTGATGGCTCTTATTCTATCTACTCCGGGAGCTTTGGTTCTATTAAGAGGTTTTAGTATTTTTGTAATTGATTTGGGTTCTGCAGACCTAAATCTCATACTCACACTTGCTGATACTGCATAGGTTTTTTGTCGAGGAATGGTTCGAGACATTTTGATATTATTTGTTTGACACTATTATTGAATATGACAGCGAATTTATTTGCAACGTCTTTCGATGAGTTGTTATTGCTGCCAAAAGAGCGTTTTAAGCCTTCATCTATAGACGATTTTATTCTACCTCTTAATCTGTTTAAGATAGACCACAAATTTTTAGTATTGTTTTTGTTGGATATTATTTCTGACTTAGTGTTTTTGTTTTTAGTTTCTTGAATCAATGCATTGGCATTGTTTCTAGCTTTATTGTATTTTAGTTTTAAAATCATATTATTTTTATTTTTTATTCATTGAAGAAATAAATTATCCCTATACTCACAGGCTTTTATGATTTTATTATTTATCCAGTAGTTATTAATTCGCGTACTTTGAAATTTAATTTTGATTGAATATTCTTATTTTTTATAGCATTCTGTTGTATAAACATGTACACACAAAATATTTAAAGGCAGGTCATGTCGTAAGTCGGCGTCAAATCTATCTGTTCTAACAGTGAATTAAATTTTTTATTATTAAAACATATTTTATATGTTGGGACATTCTGTGTTCGTGGTCCGACGCAGGCTATTATATCCGCCCGATGGTCGGCCAGTATCGTACTGATTGCCGCTGTGTGTAGGTCTTGTGTACGGGATCGTGAGTAATCTGCGATCTATGCAGGTTTTATTTAGCTTGCCAATATTTAGTTCGATTTATTTCACTCCGTTGGTGTACGCATTATGAAAGACGAATATACTATCTCTCCCCTTTTGCTTTGAGTCTAGGTTTTAAACAGAAAAAACATTTATAGTGCCAGCCTACCCTTTATTCATATTATACGTGGTAGAGCTACACTACAGATTACAATGATTGCAGTATATAAGGGTCAGCTCGACTGGAGAAGAACCACGTTCGCAAAGAATATCAGCGTAAAATAGCGACTTCACACGACAGTGTTTTGAAAATTGAGTGTAGAGAACTAGATACCCTTTTTACCGGTAACGAGATATTCCATACATACACGCATACCACAACTGATATATATATGCTGATAGATATATGCTATTTTAGATAACATCAATGGATTTAACAAGTCACTGGTTCGGTTGACTAATATAAGCATTTGAATATATAAAATTATGTATCGGGCTCTGCAAATGCAGATATGCATACACACTCACACACGCACGCATGCACATGCACACGCGCTCACGCACACGCACAAGCACACGGACACGCACATGCACACGCACACGCACACGCAAATGTAAACGCATACGCAATCGCAAAGGCAGAGGTACACTTACAGGCACACGCACATACCTACACATGCATACGCATAGGCACACAGTCACGTTCGGACACATGCACAATTGACAAGAATAGGGATTATAATAAAATCAACTATATTGTTTTATTTACATGCACTATACCTATTTTTTTATATAATAATGTCACCCTTATGCTACGAGTACACAGTCTGATGGTAAGTGGTTGCTGTGGCCCATAGACATCTACATCTATCCTGGTTTGCGAATCAAAATTCAGATGCGTTGTTAGCCGTGAGGACTAAGATAGAATGCCTCTTTTACAGTAAAAGAGTCTCCGGTTCTCTACACTCACCATACGAAACACAGCAGCATTAAGCGGCTATTTTACGCTGGTATTCTCTGAAAGCGTAGCCCTACCCCGGTCAAGCTGACCCATTCGTGCTACACCCATAATATTATACCTGCAGCGTGGTTCTACCACGTAAAACAATGGTAGTAGTAGTAGTAAGTAATCGCTTTATCTAAATTGCAGCACATTTATTCTTGTTGTATTTAATAATATTGCTTTGAAAGGTGTGCCAGCATAAATTTCGATACATTGATTACGTCTACATATATCTCAACTCACTCACATTTCTAAGACGGTTTCGAGCAAAAGACTCCATCGTGCTGCTCTGTGCAAAATGACAGTCATTAAGTTTTTTTTGTTTGAATTTTTATTCTTCAGAAGTATCGGTTTTTTTACGATATATTACTCCAATGCTGACCATTTGGAAAATCAGCGCTTAAAAAATTACAAGAGAGCAAAAACTGCATGTCTAAGAAATAAACTATTGAATAGATACAATATGTGTGTTTATACGTGGTTAAATAAAGCCGGAACTGTAATATTGCAGCGGCACGAATGGATTGGAAATGACGCAATTCTATCTCTGCCCTCAGGGGTTACAACGCATTTGCATTATGACTATTAATCTATAATAAATGTTGAGCGAACATATGAGGGCATGAATAGGGCACAGCATTTATTAAATCAGGAGAACTGTGCTCATTTTTCACCAATACTTACATTAAAAATGGATTTGGCTTTTATTTCTGGACTATTCTTCTTTCGATTTATGTGTGACTGTGCTTGTTAACTGGATTTTGATTTGTGCTTTTGATTTTTAACTGTTGAAGATGGCGACCTTTACGAACGAAGAATATGCAGATATTTTGATTTGTTTATCTGTAATACTGCAATTGTGTATCCGCACGAGCTCGTGATGAATACATAACACGTTATCCTAACCTTCGAGTGCCGGATGTTAGTGTGTTTGACGGAGTTTACCGACGACTTAGAGAGACTGGCTCTGTTTTAAAGCGATGAGCCGACCTGGGTAGACCATCGTGCTACTCTGTGCAACATCGACATCGTTACATTTAAACTGCTCAACATGGTTCTCACCCAAGAAATGCCACAAAACACGGTGTGAGAGAACTGCATTCAACGACATACTGCATGTACTTATTACCATGGTCGGAGCAAAGACTTCTATGTATATTACGAAACCAGCAATTGAGAACAAAAACTGTGTCACAACTGTGGATTGTTGTATATATAGGAGTCTTTAGTCGGAATTACTCTGTGTCATAGAATCCGTAACGATGATTTTTCATTTGAAACAGAGTAAACGACAACGTAGCCATATTATGGTTGTGGCACTAATTGTTTGCTTCGACCTGAAAAGGACTATGCTCTCCCAAATTACTAGAGTAAAATAGCAGCTCAATGCTGCTGTGTTTCGTGGTGAGTGTGGCCTGTATCGGAATCCTCGGCGTTGACATATCCAGTGACGATAGTTACCACGCATGGCATATGAGTCAGCCACCGCAGTTTTTTTATTATTTTCAAATTGTTTATCTTTGTCTCTTTCGGCACGGACTGGATGATATGAGGTAGGGAGGATTCTCTTAAACCGTCACTACATGGCGAGTCCTTCAAAATTATTGTTTTCTTTTTCATCACATATATCATCCATTTCATTTGTTCGTAATGTGTTGGCGCCGAATGACAATTTCACTCCATATCGTTTCGTGGGCATAAGACAAGCTAGAAAGAAACATATGATGATAAAAAGCATGTGAAAAAAGTACGGTATATTTGGGGGACTGGGGCCAAGCCAGCTGCCGAGCGGCTCAATTATGACAAAATGTGGAAAAGAATCATGTCCATCAGTGGATTTTAAGTGCTGATAAAAAATATGATTTAAATTTCAAGAAGCTCTTTTTGAAATTACAGCGCATCTTTACATAATGTTGTAACTGAAGTGTAAACAATGTTATTAAAAATAAAATTGAAATACATTTACATTCATCAAGATAAAAGTAAACCATTCAATTTGCTAATACAGCAGATTTCGCAGGCGGCATCTGTCGGCTGGAAGGTTTTGTTTATGAATAATTTATGCTATAATTCATTTTTATGGCCGCTTGTTGGTGTTTCTCACCTGAGTTAATTTTTTTTTTGGAAACTGTATTAGTTATTATTATTTTAAGGTTTCCTTTAAATGTAAAATATCGTGAAAAATAATTTATAATTTTTTTTCATAGCATAAGGGTGACAAGCGAGCACATAGTCCATCTGATGGTAAGTGGTTGCTGTGGCCGATAGACATCTATCTACATCTATCCTCAATAAAGAATAAAAATGCAGATGCGTTTTCAGCCGTGAGGACTAAGATGGAATGCCTCTTTTCCAGTAAAAAGGGTCTCCGGTTCTCTAAACTCACCAGCACACAGCAGCATTAAGCTGCTATTTTACGCTGGTATTCTTTGAGAGCGTGGTTTCTCCCCGGTCGTGCTACAACTATACAATTAATATAGCTGCAGCATGTCTCTACCACGTTTACTTTACGTAAATCTATTATATAAAGATGTTATAAATTTATTAGCTAAGATCTTGGCTAATTAAATTTTAACTGTTTTAATATCGTATAAAAATATGAATAATAAGAAAGTTTTTTTTTCAAAATGGGAGGATTTAGCAAAGCCTTTTTTTGTTTTTTGGGGTTTCAAGGCAGATAGTAGAGTTTTGGTGTTGGCAACTTCTCAAGTCTTCGAAACATTTTAGTTTTTTAGATATGCCTCGTTTTGACTGCCTCGTTTAACTAGTGGTCGTTACCGCGATTGCTGTGTACTAGTTTCACGATATTTATTTTAAATTATTATTATACTTATTATGAAAACCGGTCGTGAGGCGAAACCCTTTCTTATACTTATTATAAAATTATTAGAAATAGTTATAACGAAACTAACTACAAAATTCCGCTCGCGACTAATGCTGCCCGGGGCAAGCGGAGCAATACAACCAAGGCGACCCCTGTCACGCTATCCGTGAATTTTTGCAACATCAGCGGACTTCATTCCAACCTTAACGCTTTCCATTACCATCTAGAAACGGTGAAGCCGGCCTTGCTCTTTTCAACCGAGACTCAGGTGTCTATGACTTTGCCTTAGCATATGGTCTAACACAACTGGTTACTTCGCCTACGCGGATCCCAGATGTGGAAGACCATGTACCTTCCCCGTTGGACCTTCTGCTGACCTCTCATCCGGACGGATATCAGGTCTCCGTCTATGCCCCTCTGGGCTCTTCAGACCATTGTCTGATCCGGAGTACGGTGCCACTCTCACTCCAATCGCAGTTGCGATCTGCAGCTTGCCGCCGTGTTTGGCACTATAGGTCAGCCGATCGGGACGGGATGTGGTCTTTTTTTGCATCCTACCCTTGGAGGCGGGTTTGCTTTTCGCCGGAAGTTCCCAACGTTGATGCCGATTCTGAAGCTGATGTGGTACTTCAGGGTATGGAAATTTTCATTCCATCCTCTGTGGTGCCCATCGGAGGTATATACCATGGTTTGTTCGCTCCTGTAAAAAAGCATCACGCTATAAGCAGGAGTGCTACCAGACCTGGGCTGACGCATCAACGTCTCAGGAACTAAACACCAGCGCACTTAAAAAGAAGTATAATTCCCCCTCGAGTTCCTTCAAAAGCGTCATTGCTAAGGTAAGGTCTGAGCACATCGGCAGAATTGGCGAGAAACTAGTTCGCCTTCCTTCGGAAACCCGTGCATTCTGGTCTCTCGCCAAGGCTGTCCAAGGAAACTTCTGTCAGCCATCTCTTCAGGAGAAGATGACTCACTGGCCCATGCCGCAAAGGAGAAAGCCGATCTGTTGAGCTCTCTCTTTGCGTCCAACTCGACTCTAAATGACGGGGGGACACACCGCCGACCATCCCGCGATGTGAGTGCTCCATGCCGGATGCGCGGTTTACATAGCGCTCAGTTCGCAAAGCACTCTTCTCTCTGGACATCAGCAAGTCGAGTGGGCCTGATGGAGTCCCTCCCATTGTGCTGAAGAGGTGTGCTCTGGAGTTGGCACCGATTTTAACGCGTCTTTTCCGGTACTCCTACTCCCAAGGCGTAGTCCCGAATTCATGGAAGACAGCTTTGGTCCACCCGATCCGTAAAAAAGGCGACCGCTCAGACCCGTCGAACTACATGCCTATCGCCACCACCTCCTTGTTCTCCAAAATAATGGAATCCATTATAAACTGCCAGCTCATGAAGTACCTTGAGGATCACCAGCTGATTAGTGACCGCCAGTACGGTTTTCTTCGGGGTCGATCAGCAGGTGATCTTCTAGTTTACTTAACTCATAGATGGGCGGAGGCAGTAGAGTCCAAGGGGGAGGCATTGGCCGTTCGTTTGGACATAGTGAAGGCCTTCGATCGGGTCTGGCACAAAGCGCTTGTTTCTAGGCTTCCTTCCTATAGGCTTTCCGAGAAATTGTGCAAAAGGATCACCAGTTTCCTTGCTGATCGGAGCATCAAGGTAGACGGTGAATGCTCTGATTTCAAGCCTATCAACGCTGGTATTCCACAAGGCTGCGTGCTATCACCAACGCTGTTTTTCTTGCATATCTATGATATGTTGCAATCTGCAAATGCAATGATGTGATGTCTTATATACCGGCCGTGCCAATATTTCTCAGGAAACGTCGCTGAGTACCGGGACAAACTTGTGTCTGAAGTCGAGTCTTTGCTTAACAAAGTCTCGGATTGGGGGCGACTAAATCTAACCCAGTTCAATCCTCAGAAGACACAAGTTTGCGCGTTTACCGCTAAAAAGCACCCTTTTGTCGTATCTCCTCAGTTTTAAGGCACTCTCGTTGCTGCCTCAGCTAGCATCGGAATCCTTGGCGTCGACATATCGAGTAGTGTGTAGTTTCGTGTTCACTTGGAAGAGAAAGCCAAATTGGCCTCTAAAAAACTTGGCGTGCTCATCAGAGTGAGACAGTATTTCATGCCGGCACATCACTTGCAACTTTACAAAGCGGAAGTTCGGCCTCACATGGAATACTGTTCTCATCTCTGGGCCGGGGCACCCCAGTACCAGCTCCTTCCACTTGACCGCATCCAGCACAGAGCTGTTCGAATCGTCGACGACCGAGTTCTTTCTGATCGGCTCGATAGAGTGGCACTGCGTAGAGATGTTGCATCTCTTTGCGTATTTTATCGCATCTATCATGGGGAGTGCTCTGAGGAATTGTTCGGATTAATTCCAGCTGCTCAATTTCACAATCGCACATCGCGACAAAACTCGCGTTGCCATCATACCATCTGGATAATTGGCGGTCCACCACTGTCCGATTTAGAAGAAGTTTTCTCCCCCGCACAACTTCCTTGTGGAATCGATTACCAACAGCGATTTTTCCGGACCGATACGACTTAGGAACCTTCAAGAAAAGAGCTTACACCTTTCTAAAAGGCCCCTGGTGTTGCGGATGGTCATGGACGGCGGTAGTCACTTACCATTAGGTGAGCCGCATGCTCGTTTGCCCCCTCCTCTATAAAAAAAATGTTATATAAATAAACTAGCGATCGGCCCTGGCTTCACACGGGTTGGATCTCGATTGTAAAACTAAACCATTCTCAAATCAACTTAATCACACAAAAAGTTTCATCACAATCGGTAAATCTGTTTAGGAGGAATTCAGTCACATACACACGGACGGAAGAATTTTATATATAAAAATATTTATTTTTTTAGAAAAGCCAAAAGAGGGCTTTTAATTCTTTTGCTAAATATATCTTAGCGGCGACTTCAAAAGATGAAATTATTTTATTATTTTTATTTTCTTGATTTCAGTTTTTTATTTCATTTTATACTAGCTGGCCAGACAGACGTTGCTCTGCCTTTTCAGACGGCCCTTCCTATAAAAGATCCTTAAATTCGCAATAAAAAATATTGAGGGTCACTTTTTGGGATAAAAACTATCCTATCTCTCAAGTTGGACCAAACTCTACACACTGTGCAAAGTTTTATTGAAATCAGTTCTGTAGTCACGAAATTTATCGCGAACAAACATTGTGACTCGTAGTTTTTCTATGTAAAGATTACTTTTTCTATGTTCTTATGGAGAATCAATTTGATATATTTTACTGAATATTTTATTAAGGTATACAGTTCTTTTCGTTTCATAAATCATGGAGGATATTTGGTAGTTGCCACGGTTGGCAAGCGGGTAGGTAACTGCAGATATTAATTATAAAGTTGTTATTATGGAGATACTGACGCCCATCTCCTGGTTTGCGTTTAGATTCTAACCGACATAGGCGAACGGATTAGTAAGATGACAATTAAAGTGGTAATTAGTTGGCCATATAACTCAACTAACCGATTACCAGTGGAGAAGAATGTTTTGGACGCCCCCACTGAATGGAATGAAACCTGGTAAGACTTGCACTGAGACGATGAAATAAATTAGTCCACTCAAACAAGGTACAATAATTTAAGTTCATCCCTAAAACTTAAAACCTCTCTAACTCGGTTAGTATTGACCGAAGGGGAAAAAAATAATACCAACTTTTTATGTAAAATTTTAAGTTCTACACATTTTTAAAGGAATTTTTTTGTCACATTCTTAGTAAAGATTGTTTTTGTATCATTAAAACTACATTACATCAAAAATGCAAAGTTGAGTGCCAAAATTTTGATTTCCGGTCTTAAGTATTTGACTGGACTACGATGCAGGCGGCTCGTGACTAAGTTTTGTGGCATTACTTGAGGGGGGTCTATTGCGCCCTCTTTTCCCAAAAGAGAGTCGCTTCCGATTCGGCAGAGAGGCCTCAAACGCCACTGCCCATCCCCCATAGGTGGTTTTTAGTGGGTAACACTTAGGGTGGTTAGGTTAGACACAGTGAGTCCCGCATAACCACGACACACCGGCTGTCGTGGTATGCATAAAGCATTTACCACCTCCTCGCGTAACGGGGTAGCCCTTTCAAATTGCTTGGGTGCAAAAAAATGGGGGTCTATGTTCAGCTGTACACTTGTGATGGGCTATAATAATGGGGATAATGATGATAACGATAATAATAAAGCTTTTTAATAAAATATATGATAAATAAAAGGCGTGCGTCGAGCACAGGCATTTATTTGAACTGGCGACGGAAATACAATGCGCGCTTACCGGCTAAAACTACCCACCACATTTTATAATATGCAACACCTCCACCCTTATTTTGTATTATACATAATGACTAAGAACATAAGTTATACTTAAAAATAATTATTTTATGTTGTTACAAATATTCTACCTAAGAAAATAATATCAATGAACCTACTACTCAAATAAATATTACATACAATTTCTCTCTTTCGATTTTTTAATTATTACTTGTAACAATCATCTATACCATATCGTCTGACTGGTTTACATACACGGCGAAAACCACGCGATTCATTAGTGACATTGTTGTTCGAGCCATGATTATCTATTTCCTGCACATTGGGCACGTTAGACGTTGGCGAAGTTGCCGTTAATACAGTGTCAGTGTCGTCGGTTGGGTTTGGTTTACGTGGGAATCGTGCGGTCCATGGCCCTGTATGGGGCCCCTGTGTGGGCGATAGACACGACACAGGGGCCCCATACAGAGTCGCCCGCGGGTATCGCACGATTTCCTACGAGGCGGCTTGCGTCCTGGCCGGATCCCCGCCCTGGGACCTAGAGGCGAAAGTACTCGCGTCATTATATCGATGGTGCGAGGAAGAGCGGGCACGGGGCTCGAGGCCGGTGCAGCGGCAGATCGCGCTGCGCCGAGAGGAGCTCCGTCAGGTCTTGGTGGCGGAATGGCGGCAAAGGCTTCTGCGCCCTACCGCCGGCCTCGCTACCGTCGAGGCGATCCGGCCAGTACTCGACGACTGGCTCGGGAGAAGGCACGGCTCCCTGTCGTTTAGGGTGACCCAGGTGCTGTCGGGGCATGGCTGCTTCGACAAGTACCTGCGCCGCATAGACAGGGAGCCGGACGCTCGGTGCCACCACTGCGTCCATTGCGGGGAGGACACGGCGCAACACACGGTCGCCGAGTGTGTAGCTTGGGAGGAGCAGCGCCATGTCCTCACAAATAAAGTAGGAGGCGATCTGTCGCTACCGGCCTTAGTGCGGAAGATGGTCAGTAGCGCAGAGTCGTGGGATGCGGTGGTGTCCTTCTGCGAGGACGTGATGTCGCAGAAGGAAACTGCGGAACGGGAAAGGGAGATCTCGACTCCCTTCCCTGGCCGCAGAAGGCGCACCGGGCGCAGGAGAAGGGCGGACAACGCCCTTTTCCGGCCCCCATAAATGGGTCCAGGGGCGAGGGACTTGGGGAAGCCCCCGCCAGCCCTACTCGATGGACCTGAGGCGGAGGTGCGCGCGGGTGTCGGCGCGCGCCCCTGAGGCGATACACGGGGTAGTTTAACACCTCACTACCCCGTGCAGGATACGAGGCCTGGACAGACCGGGCCAGCAATAGTGTGGGGCTGCGGAAGAATTTGGATTCCCGCGGCCCTACGCGCACGTGTGAGGAGACACCGGGGTGGTTTTAGCCGGTAAGAGTCCGGCACGCCCCTCCGCCTTTCCCCAGGCGGAGGTAGACCATGAGGATTTCCCCCCGTAAAAAAAAAATGGCGATGCGCCCTCCGGTACGGCCGCGCTTGGCCTGTTAACTGGCGCGTCAGACTGTTTGTCGTTGTTTACCGGAAACATTAGCGAAGGGCAGAATCGTTTTACAGGTGATTCGCGTATTGTGTGACTGTTATGATTGTTATTATTATTACGTGTTAAGTTTACTATTTTAGTTACATCGTTTGACATTCTTCGCTTTAGTTGGTCGATATGTCTGTGTTCCTCGGTTCCAGTGATAGATCTGACTTTGTAATCCGTACTACCTGTCCTCTCTATTATTGTCCCTGCCGTCCACTTATCAACGCCGCGATAGTCTCTAAACCAGACCTTCTCACCTGCCGCAAATTGTCTAATCGCTCCCTCAGCTGATGTTTCTGCTCGCTTCTGCCGAGCTTTTACTAATTATTTCTGATCAGGTTTCAAACAATCTAAACGCATGCGTAAATAACGCCCTATGCACATTTTTGCAGGACTTTCACCGGTTGTGTAGTGTGGTGTATTTCAATAAGCTAATAGGAATCTACATAAAGACGTGTGTATGTCTGTTCTACACTTAATTACTTTTTTAATATTACGTTTACACATTCTAACGGCATTTTCCGCCGCCCCATTCGAAGCCGGGTGATATGGGGCTGAAAAAATTTGTTCAATTCCATTGGAACTTAAAAAATTGTCTGAACTCGTTACTGAAAAATGAAGGACCGTTATCACTAACCACTTGTTTCAGTAAACCGAATCTCGCCCATATTTCTCGCAACTCCTTTATAACAGTTTTCGCTGTAGTGCTATTCATTTTAATTGCCTCTATCCACTTTGACTGGGTATCAACTACAATAAGGAAAGTTTGTCCCGCTATCGGCCCCAAAAAATCTATGTGTATCCTGGTCCATGGGCGGTCTGGCCATAGCCATGAGCGCGGTGCGTGCGCCGGTGGGGCGTCAGCTACCGCTGCGCATACGGTGCAGACACGGCACGCTGCTTCTACAGCCTCATCTATGCCCGGCCACCACACATAGCTCCGAGCCAGCGCCTTCGTTTTTACTACCCCCATATGCCCCTCATGAAGCTCCTTAATAACTTTATCCCTGCAAGAGTCTGGAATAAGGACCCTATGTCTCCACATTACGCAACCTAGTTCCATGTACAACTCAATTTTTCTGTTAATATATGGTTTTAATTCTCTCATTTCGACGTCGTTCGGCCAACCATCATGAATATATCTGACTACTCTGCTTAATATAATATCCGACGCCGTTTCTTTTTTTAATTTATGTGATTCCAATAGTAACGCTTCTGAAGCAAAATGTAAATATGTTTGTTCTGGGGTGTCTAATTCTTCCTTAGAAGCCCCTTCCTTATGCTCACTAATCAACCTAGACAAAATATCTGCTGTATTTTTGTCCGTGCGTATGTATTCTATATTAAAATCATAAGCGGATAACTAAATAGCCCAGCGTTGTAGTCGACTAGCCGCCGTGTTGGGAATACCCGCCTGCGGTCCAAAGATTGTGACTAACGGTTTATGATTCGTACGTAAAGTGACTTTCTACCAAATAAATATTGATGGAATTTGTCCATTGTAAATACTATCGCGAGGGCTTCTTTATGAATCTGACTATAGTGTTGTTCAGCGGAGGTGAGCGCGCGCTACGCATACGCCACCACCGGCTCGCCACCGCCGGCGGGCGCGCGCTGCGCTAGCAACGCGCCGAGCCCACGCGAGCTGGCATCGCATGTTACTATGCTCTCCAACGACATATCAAAATGTGTCAACATTTCCGCACTACA
The DNA here is from genome assembly GCA_963668995.1 of Parnassius mnemosyne. NCBI lineage: Eukaryota > Metazoa > Arthropoda > Insecta > Lepidoptera > Papilionidae > Parnassius > Parnassius mnemosyne. The sequence goes on along the minus strand of CAVLGL010000068.1, from coordinate 37,554,401 downwards.
CAAAAGCTTTTTAATTTTATTAAAACACTTTGTATGTGACATTGTCCATCTCCAATGTTTACCCTTTTTTAATAAGTCATAAAGAGGGGTAAAATGAGTACTTAAATTTTTTATAAATTTCCCATAGAAATTAACCATGCCTAAAAACGATTTACCGTGTAGTGGCGGTCAAGAATATCCACTACCCCATATCCTCCCGTGGGTGTCGTAAAAGGCGACAAAGGGAAACAGGCAGGAGATGGGCAGCAGCATCTTCTTGATAACAACAAACTAACAATAAAAAAAAACTGCTATAAAAAAAACTATGGCAAATACCCCCCTATGAATGACAGTAACAAAGAAACGGCCCCCAGTCCCCGGCGGCCCCGCTATTCCTGGCTACGGTGGCGACCATGGTAACGGCGGGGCAGGGGGTGCTAAGAATCTCCGGTGGAGGTTCGGTTGCCACCTTAGACGACTCGACCTGGCAACGTACAACGCACGCACCCTGAGGACTGACGAGAAGATTGTGGAGCTGGAAGAAGAGATAGACAAGTTGCGCTGGCATATTATAGGATTATCCGAAGTCCGAAGAGAACGGGAGGACACGGTAATCCTCGAATCTGGCAACTTGCTCTATGACCGGGAGGGCGACCATCTGTCCCAAGGAGGTGTTGGATTTATCGTCCACAAGTCTCTCGTTAACAACGTTGTAAAGATCGGGAGTGTGTCGACGAGGGTTGCGTACCTTATACTCAGAATCACCAAACGGTATTCGCTGAAGGTCATACAGGTTTACGCACCAACCTCGGCACACCCAGATGAGGAGGTGGAGGAAATGTATGAGGATATCTCTAGAGCCATGCATTCCTCCAAAACCCAAAATACGGAGAGAATGGGAGACTTAAACGCAAAACTAGGCACAAGAGAGAACGGTGAGCTGAAAGTAGGGAAATTTGGAATAGGGCAACGGAACCCAAGGGACCAGCAGCTGGCCGACTTCATGGAGAAAGAGGGACTCATTATGATGAACTCTTTCTTCCAGAAGCAGCCCCACAGGAAGTGGACCTGGTCGAGCCCCGACGGTTTGACAAAAAATGAGATTGACTTCAATATGACGACCAGACGACAACTGTTCAGTGATGTATCCGTGATCGCGAGGGTGAAAACTGGTAGCGATCACCGAATGGTTAGAGGCTCACTGAACCTAAACGTTAAGTTGGAGAGGTCTCGTCTAATGAAGTCAACGCTCCGTCCCCCTCGTGCTTTGTTCCAAAGTCCCGAAACCTTTCAGCTCGAGTTACAAAATCGTTTTTAGTGCCTAGAAGACTGCAATAAAGTGGACGATATGAATGACAAGCTCGTGAAAACTGTCCATGCGGTCGGAGCTAAGTTCTGCAAGACCCGCCGCAGAAGAACACAAAAACTCTCCGATCACACTCTTAATCTCATGGCTGTTAGACGGGAGATGAAGCTACATTCTTCAACAGACTTGACAGCATACAGGCATCTGAACAGACAGATCTACAAATGCATGCGGCGGGATTTACGCAACTTCAATACAGCTCGTATTGAAGAAGCGATCGAGCGGAACCAAGGCTCCAAAGTCTTTGCCAGAGATCTGTCTGCCAGAAAGAGCCAACTGTCAAAGCTGAAGACGGAATGTGGCAGCATCGTTTCCGGGACACCTGAGATTTTGAGTGAAATTGAGAGGTTCTATGGGCAGTTGTACACGTCATCGTTGGAGCCACACGCAAGTGTGAGTAACGATCCAAGAGCGAGTCTCATCCGACACTATTACGAAGATATCCCGGACGTCAGTCTGAGCGCGATTAGAATGGCTCTCCAGCACCTTAAAAACGGTAAGGCCCCAGGCGAGGATGGAATTACAGCGGAGCTTCTGAAAGCGGGTGGAAAACCGGTACTTGAAGTCCATCAGAAGCTCTTTAATTCCGTCCTCCATGGTGGCATTACACCGGAGGCGTGGAGCAGAAGTGCGGTGGTCTTGTTCTTCAAGAAAGGTGACAACGCTCTCTTGAAGAACTACAGACCGATTTTCCTTCTGAGCCGCGTCTACGTGCTGTTTTCGAGAGTCATTACAAATCGTCTCGCGCGCAGACTTGACGACTTCCAGCCTCTCGAACAAGCCAGTTTCCGAAAGGGCTTTAGCACCATAGACCACAAACATACCCTTCGGCAAATTGTACAGAAGTTCGAAGAGTACAATTTGCCACTATGTCTGGCGTATGTGGACTATGAGAAAGCCTTTGATTCCGTCGAAATTTGGGCGGTGCTGCAGTCCCTTCAGCGGTGCCAAGTTGACTGTCGGTATATCGAAGTGTTGAAGTGCTTGTACAGTAGGGCTACGATGGCTATCCGAGTACAGAACCAGAGTACGAAACCTATCCAATTGCAGAGAGGTGTAAGACAGGGTGACGTCATATCCCCGAAACTCTTCACCGCTGCATTGGAAGACGTTTTCAAGCTTCTGGACTGGAAAGGATACGGTATCAACATCAATGGCGAGTACATCACTCACCTTCGATTTGCTGACGATATATTCCTTATGGCAGAATCACTGGAGGACCTAAGCACTATGCTCAATGACCTCAATAGTGTTTCCCAACGGATAGGTCTTAAGATGAACATGGACAAAACAAAGATCATGTTTAATGTCCATGTCACACCTATGCCGGTAGTTGTTGGGAACACTAAGCTCGAAGTTGTTGACGAGTATGTTTACCTGGGACAAATAGTCCGACTAGGTAAGTCCAACTTCGACCGAGACGTCAATCAACGGATTCAACTGCGCAGCCGGCGCAGCGTTCGGGAAGCTACGACACATCTTCTCGTCAGACATACCTCAAAACCTTAAAAAGAAATTGTACAACCAGTGCGTGTTGCCAGTGATGACTTACGGAACTGAGACGTGGTCCTTCACTGCTGGCCGGATGAGAAAGCTCAAGGTCGCTCAGCGAGCTATGGAGAGGGCTATGCTCGGAGTTTCTCTGCGTGATAAACTTAGGAATGAGGAAATCCGCAGTAGAACCAGAGTAACCGACATAGCCCAACGGATTAGTAAGCTGAAGTGGCAGTGGGCCGGCCATATAGCTCGAAGAACCGACAACCGATGGGGAAGAAAGGTTCTCGAGTGGCGGCCTCGTACCGGTAGGCGAAGTGTAGGGCGTCCCCCCACGAGATGGAGTGACGACCTGGTAAGACATGCAGGAAGTCGATGGATGCAGGTGGCTCAGGGCCGTGCTTTGTGGCATTCTTTGGGGGAGGCCTATGTTCAGCAGTGGACTTGTGAAGGGCTGTAATGATGATGATGATGATGAAAAACGATTTTAATTCCGATATGTTAGTTGGATGAGGCATACCTAAAATAGGCTTTAACTTTTCCTGGTTGACTCGAACACCCTTGTTATTTATTATGAATCCTTAATATTTTACTTGGGGAGCCATAAACTCACATTTTTATTTTTTTTATTTTTAATCCGTTAGTTTCCAAGATACTAAACACTTGTTCTATACTTTTTAAGTGCGAGTCCGGCACATTTTTAAAGAGATTTATCATTATCTTTTGCAAAATTCCGGGACTAGAAACGAGACCATACACTAGGCGGTTGTATTTAAACAGTCCTCTATGCATATTAATAATAGTGTAGTTTCTAGACGTTTCATTTAAAAGTAACTGATTATATGCTTGTGAAAGATCTAGCTTGGTGAAGTAACGATTACCACTCAAACCACTAAATAAATCTTTTAACTTTGGAACCGGGTACCTATCGACCAACAAAGCTTTGTTCAGTGTCACCTTATAATCCGCGCACAGCCGTATTCCGCCGTCCGCCTTCCTCGCTATAACCAACGGCGTGGCCCAGTCTGAGCGGTCCACCGGCTCGACGACGCCTGCGCGTAGCATCGCGTCCAACTCTGCATCCACCCGCGGGAGTAGCGCGTACGACACGGGTCGCGCGCGACAATAAATCGGCTGCGTTCCCTCGCGCACGTGCAGCTTGACCTCTTCACCAGTATACTTGCCCAATGTCCCGTCAAATAGATTCTCATGCCTGGAGATAATATCATTAAGCGAGTTATTTTTACATGGTACCATATTATGTATTTCTGTACACTTACTTAGCTTAGGTATTTCTATACACAATTCAGACAGCCACTGTCTCCCTAATAAACTAGTGCTACCCTTATTTATTACATATAAATCTAACTGTTTTACATTATTATTATACTCAACATTTGTCTCCAAGTATCAAAGTCGGATAAATAGCTGAACCATCGTAAAATTTTAATTTTTATTTACACGTTTTTAAAGGTAACTCCTTAAATAATTTAATGTATGTTGAATCACTTTTACAAGATAATGCCGACCCTGTATAGACTTCCATTTTTAAGGGTTTATTATTTATAATTATGTTCATACACACCGGTCTATACTTCGCTAAAGACATCTGATACATCGGTTCCTCGCCATCATCAGACGCGTTCTGATCATCCTCAGAGACGTCACCCGTCGTCGGCCCGCTCAACCAGTGCGCCGCACCGGCCGCAGCTTGGGTGCCCGCGCTAGCGCTCGCTCGAGCAGGCATCCGCATACCGCGTGCCGCCGCCGGCTCCGCCCCGCGGCGCTGCTTCCCGCCGTCCGCGCTGTGGCCGAGCGCGCGACCGCTGCGTGACCTTCCTCGCGCACCGTTTGAATTTGAATTATTCGATGTCATACGACGATCGAATTCCTTCTTCATGCATACTCTTCGCAAATGGCCTTTTTTCCCACAGTAACTGCATTAAAAAAATTTATACGTGCAGTTTTGTGAGCTATGTTCGTCGCCACCGCACGATGAACAATTTCTGTTTCCTAACTTATGTATCTTCTCACTAAGTTCCCGGTCCGGATCTTGTTCCCGCGAGCCCTCCACAGCTCCCGCATCCCGCTCAGATGCCTCTATAAACAGCTTTTTTATAATCAAGATCATTTTCTGCAAATAACCTCTGTCGAATAAAATCACTCCGCAGACCGCACACAAACTGATCTCGTAGGTTTTCCTCTAAGTTAGTTTTAAACTCGCAATATCTAGCCATCTTTTTCAAGTCCGCCACGCAGTTCGCTATCGAATCGCCTGCTAGTTGCCGTCTTTGACGAAATCTGTACCGTTCTGCCAGGATTGATGGTGTCGGTTGCAGTTTAAATCGTCTGTTATTTTGTTAACCACAAAATACATTTCTAACCGATCCACATATGCTGACCAGTTGCCGGTTTACACATCAAAGTCCTTGATTTTGCCTACAGACATTGTTGCGACTATTTTCTACGACACGATCAAACAAAATTATTCCACACCGAACCAAGTTTTATCCTCGTCGCCACTGAAAAATAAAAGGCGTGCGTCGAGTACAGGCATTTATTTCAACTGGCGACGGAAATACAATGCGCGCTTACCGGCTAAAACTACCCACCACATTTTATAATATGCAACAATATATGTTCACAGATTACATTAAAATTGACCTTCCTTCATGTTTAATTAATACGATACACTAATTATGTTAAGTCATCGCTATTGAAATGAGCAAGGAGTGCATTTCACTTTTTTTAACTTATTAAATATATCTGAAAGTAAAATTTACTAATCAGTTTGTTTATTACAGCCGGGCTATATACGTTCTAAAGCTGAGCACAGGCCTCGTCTTATTTCTGTACTCTGCGTCCATGCTTGTTGGTGGACTTGACCTGAATAAATATTTTATTACTTCGACATGCATGCAGTTTAAATACGATGCTTTCCTTCACCTGTTCCTTCATTAGTGCTGGCAGGGATTGAACAGGGGTCGACTTCAAATCTTGTAACGAGCACTATCCCTGAGTTATCACGGCTAGAATCGACGTAGATTAAACTGTTCTATTTAACAAAACAATACGTTTTTAGGTTTTTATATAATTTACAGAACAAAATTTGCAGGAAAACTTCCCACGAAGTATGAGTAGCTCTAACGAGTCTAAAAAGAATTGTAATGTTTCTTGTTTATCCCACAACATTTCCGGAGAGAACGTTTGTGGCTTAAAAGCCAGTTTGCCGACGAGTTCAGGAGTTAATTTTTTTCATGATTTTATAGTGTTCAGTATGTTTAATATGACTGATTTAGTGCACAAGCGTGGCTGATAATCATGAGATTCCGGTTTCGAATCGCTGGTCGGGCTAAAATCAGTTCTTTGATTTTTTCTACCAAGAAAATCTCAGTAGCAACTGAGAGTTATCAAGTTCCTGGTGCTTCATCCCTCCCCCCCTGTCTCAGAAAGTAAATCCGTTGGTCCTACGTCGAATCTCTCTCCGGTCGTGTCGGATTGCCATCCCATCGAATTTAAGAGTGAGGGAAAAGAGAGTGCGCATATGTTTGCGCACACACACATGCACTATAATCCTATCCTGCATAGATGGCTAGTCTCTATTGAGACAGGGCGCCGTGACCGAAATTAGATAAGAGGAGAATGTATATACCGTTACAGCCTATTAAAGTCCACTACTGAACATGACCTGTTCATTCTTCAAGGTATACGGAGCCAGTATAATATTTGTAAAGGCTATGAGAAATTCCATCTCAGTATTGAGGTAACAACGCATCTGTTAAGCCTACTTTGTTTGAAATTAGCTGCAGGTGTCCATTGACTGCAGTAGCCATTACCTTCAGGTGAACTGTAAGTGCACGTATCACTTCAGTCAAAAAAAGAAAATTCAGTCTAAAATATTACAGTGGTAGCTCGTAGGATAGGCGCTAGTCTTCTGATTTCGCATTACGCGATCAAACCTAGTTCGATCCCCGCCAGCAGCACTGTCGTGGATAATTTCAATTTTAAATAATTTAATTTTCTCCAGACCGAATTTTTGCAAACAGTGCTATTACTGTACCCAAAGGTTACATTAAAAATTAGATTAGGCCCAACATTAGCATTTACAAAGCTTTTCTTTACGTCTTTATGTTGAATTTCGATTGATAAAGATTGATATAGTTATTCGATTGATAAAGATTGATTGATAGAGTTAACGTTAAGTAGAAATTAAAATACGTATAGATCTATCTTCTTTTAATGTAAACGGGCCCATAGTTTCCCATAGTAGACAATATTCCGTAGTAGCATACATTAATATATAAATAGAGAATGAGGGGATATGAAATAGCCTAAACTACAAGAAAATTATAATAATAAAAACCCTAATTCTATAAAAGAAATTTGGTTCACTTCGCTTATTCCATTTCCGGTTCGCTTCGCTCTACTCTGTACGGGCTAAATAAATTGTGAACGTATTCATTAACTATTCACTCATACTCTATTTGTAAGCGGTACACTCACAAAAGCTTTACGATAAGGCATAGTCAAAAAAGATTTACAAATTCTCTTTAGTGTTTAATAATAAAATTAACTGCCTGGTGATTTCTTTTCGTTTACATCCTTACCATAATATAATATCTTTGTAATAACGCTTAGTTGTTATGCCTGTAACCGTAACGGTGTATGATCATAGTTATCATAATATTTATGCAATATTTTTGATTTGTTGCTACAATGGTTCATTGCAATACTAGGATCTTATAGGTGGCGCTACATTCAAACAGTCATCAAGTTCTTTTCTTTTAATTTGTATATTACGATTAGATAATGCAAGTGTACTGTAACTCAATTAAATAACTTGTTAATTATATATGGGTTAATTATAATTGAAAATAAACACACAGTTGTTATATTACTAGCAAGCAGACTTAGTTCTGCAGCATATGCTGTAAAAAAGATTAGAAGTCTAACCAGTGTTGAAACAGCTAGACTAGTTTACTTCAGCTACTTCCATAGCATAATGTCGTATGGTATTTTGCTATGGGGACACGCAGCTGACACTGAAATTATATTTGTTTTGCAGAAGAGGGCCATAAGAGCAATTTATGATTTAAAGCCTAAAGAGTCGCTGCGACAAAAATTTAAGGAAATTAATATATTAACTTTGGCCTCTCAATACATTTATGAAAATTTAATGTACGTACACAAAAATAAAAGTAGTTTTATAAAAATAAGTGATATTCATTCTGTAAATACTAGGAACAGACACAAGCTAGTAGTACCAGTTACTCGACTCCATCGAGTCAGTAATTCATTCTTGGGGCGATGTATACGCTTTTACAACAAAATTCCAGAAAATATACAAAGTTTGGCCTGTTCAAAGTTCAAAAACTTTATTAAACTAAGTTTGTATAAAAAGGGTTATTATAATATTAAGGAATTTATGGATGATAATAACCCCTGGAAATGAGGTGATCGCTACCAAGCTATTTCTAATTTGTTGTGTTGTTAATTTGTGTAACATCATGATTGTAAGCTGTTATTTAAAAAAAAAAGTCCCGCTGGGTTTCTTGCTGGTTCTTCCCAGGACAGAGGTTTTTTCCGAACCAGTGGTAATCAAACAAAAGAATGACTTTCAATAAGTATTATTTATAATCTATATTGAATAAAAAAGTTTCTGTTTCTGTTTCTGTTTCTGTATGTAATTTTTATCCCTGAAATCCACACCCTATGAAAACAGAACCAAAATAGCCAAAATAAAAGGTAGTTTTTCTAACGAGATTACCTATTACCGAGAGCAACTATTAAAAATTTTCAAAATAATAATTTGCACTTAAAATAATAATAAATTATCCTTATATAATTTTATATTCAGTTTTAAACATGATTTACTTTAGTAAAATTAACTTTGCCTTGTTCGCAAGTTCAAGAACTTATATTCGCCTTAAGAACATAAGCTTCTTTTATATCAGAGGAATTTGTCGTTAACGTCACGGTAAGCAAGATAAGTATTTAGCAATCTCAGCGCTAGACACCTAAAAATACATACCTTCCCGCCATGGCACCGGTCTAGAGGTTTAAGCCTGCTAATGCTTTCAAAAAGGGTCTCGCGTTCACTCACTATACAGCATTAATCTGCCATTTGACGCTGTCGCTACCCCAGTCGAGCCGACCCATTCGTGCTACAAACATAATATTATAGCTGCAGCGTGGCTCTACCACGTGTAAAATCCTCGATTAAAAATCAAAATGCAAATGTATTTTCATTCTTAAGAAATCAGTTGGAAAACCTCATAACTTGTAAATAGTTCTCCGGTTCTGGTCATTGACCACACAAAACGAACTAGCATTATGGTGCTATTATTCATGATGACCCTGTACCTGTACAGCTAGGTCGCTATATTAAAGGATTTTCCGTTCATATCGATTAGCATTTTTATTCTATTAATTAAAGACGTTAAAATCAATAAGCTAAAATCCGCGTATAGAATAAACATGGCCGTAGTTTATTGATAGCTTAGGTTTTAAACTATGGTTTAAGATTAGTCTTAGTGTGTGTTCCGATATACACTGTGACCACTTGTAGTATGTAACTTCAATTCAGTATACTGTGAAGCCGTTCCTTTTTAGTTTGCAATACGAGTATTGGTTACTGCTTAAAACGGAACGCAATCCAGTATACTGTCATCCCCATTTTGCGACACTGTTTTCCAATGAAAATATTTATTATGTACACGTTTTCTGTTCAACAAGAAAAAATATTATGTGAATGTTGTTGCTTTTTAAACTTATTGGTCAACTTTATTAGAATAACAATATTAATGAACAATAATAACAATCATTCGTCGAAGCTGTGAAATCTCTAGGCGCTGTTATGTTTTTTGATCACGTGATCAAAGTAATTTATGACGTCATATATTTCCCCAAGGTACTGTGGCAGTATACTGGCAGTCCATAACGGAACGAATTTTTCACGAGTGAGAGCAGTGAGCTGTGCTCGCAGTGTATATCGAAACATACCCTTAGTCACTAAAGAAGTCCCTCGATCACGGCGCTACCGTCTTCGCCAAATTTGATACTTGCTGCCAAATTTCACACTACATTGCATACGCATGTTTTCGACTTATTTATTGAAACAGTTTTTAGTTTAAACATGGGACCGACAGTAAACCACTTTTTATAGTAAGACGGCATGTGTCTCACCAAGTTTACAGAGCACCTCCCTCCTTCCCTCAACTACATGCATTATCATCGCCACCACTATTACCGATAGAACTACACTAGTGAATACACACCACCGTCGACAATACGCCAGGTGTTTTGCCTCTGATCGAGGTAAAATCATGAGCAATAGACTCTCATGAATGTTGTAGGAGGTTACATAGGGAAATATACCAGAAAATGGACAGTAGCCACATAATAACAATTAGAACAAAAACTGCGGTTGAAAACTTACCGGCTAAGCCTGGCAGCTATGACAATTATCTTCCACTAAGAGGGTATCTACAGGCAAGGTCTATGTTCAGCAATTAATTTTAATATGCTGTGATAATTATTAAGATAGTGTCACTATCCCGCAAGAAAATATATGAATAGGTATATCACGTCTGTATGGACTAAACGCCGCCACTCATATATCCTCCTAAAATAGGTTAAATTTAAAATGTTGCTTGCAAAACCAATTGACAACCCCTTTTAAAAGACGTCACTTCTATTGGGGAGACTCTCGTTCAGATGTGCTGGTGTTACTGGCTGATAAAAGGTTAAGGATATTTTAAATAATTATATTTTAATAATAAATGTATTTTGTTATATTGACATATATACGGTATATTCTTGGTATCTTAATAGTATAAAGGTGAGTAAATCCCCATTCCATACCATTACTGCCTGTAAAATCCACCACTAAAAATTTTGCTATAGTTGCCACGCTTGACAAGCGGGTTGGCATCCGCAGTTTCTTATAATATTGATTTGTTATGACGAAGATGCTGCCTCGCATTTTCTGTATCAGTTTTCCCCTGTCGCCTGTTACTACATCCACGGGAACAAATAGGTTAGTTGATATTCTTCACCGTCACTATATGGTCAATGATGTGTGTGAATATCCGGCTACCCTCGTGAAGTTCAACATTAGTTGGATATGAGAAGTGAAATCAATTGTGAGTGAAATTGTTCCAAAAAAATTTCCTAGATAACTAGATTTTCCTCTAGTTCACATTAATGTACAAGACATTAAAAAACTTTGGCATAGTTACAAATATTTCCTACTTTTCGGTTTAAGTTAACGAAAGGGATTCGTAACGAATAAATGTACATTCTGGATTGTATTTTCGCAAAGACAGTATCATAAAAGATTCGTATTTCATGAAATGTTATACATACCTTGTAACATTAATCCGTTTTATTAAATACAAATTGGAAGTAATGCGTTTTTTTTATATATAGAGGATAAGGGTGACAAACGAGCACACAGTCCACCTGATGGTAAGTGGTTGCTGCGGCCCATAGACATCTACCTAGTCAGGTCATAAGTATTGTTACACAGTAAAAACTTTTCTTTTAGAATGCTGGCCACAAAGTTTATTGAATTCGAATTTCGAATTATTCATGAAAACAAAACTGTATACTTTTTAGAATTTTAGTCATTTTTAAATATGGGGTGGACGCTTAAAGAAGACCGTGTTGCAGTTATTGCGTTGCATCGTTACCGTTACGCACCAATTCAAATTTTTGACATACTGAAAAATTTGAATATAACCAAAAGATTCGTTTATCATACCATCAAACGATACAATGAAGACTCTAGTGTAGATGGCAGGTCAAGAAGTGGTCGCCCTCGGTCTGTTAGGACTCCAGCAGTGATAAAAGCTGTGAAGGCGCGAATTCAAAGAAATCCCAAACGTAAGCAGAAACTGTTGGCCCTTCAGATGGGGTTAAGCAGAACCACGGTGAAAAGGGTGTTATATGAAGACTTAGGGCTTCGGGCATATCCAATAAAAACAGGACATCGTTTGAATGCTCATCTAATAAACCTGAGACTGAAGAGATGCCGCGCTTTGTTGAAGCCGTACACGGGAAAAAAATATGGTTTAATTCTTTTTTCGGATGAAAACATTTATATCGTAGAAGAAAGCTACAACAAACAAAATGATAAGGTGTACGCACACAGTAGTGAAGAAGCGAGCAACCGTATTCTGCGTGTCCAACGAGGTCATTTTCCATCCTCGCTCATGGTATGGTTGGGAGTTTCTTATTGGGGCTTAACAGAGGTACATTTTTGTGAGAAAGGTGTAAAAACGAATGCAGTTGTGGATCAAAATACAGTCCTAATGAACCATGTGGAACCTGTTTCTCATAACATGTTCAATAACGGGCACCGGGTATACCAACAAGATTCGGCGCCAGCTAATAGAGCGAAGAGCACACAAGACTGGCTGGCGGCGCGTGAAATCGACTTCATCCGGCACCAAGACTAGCCCTCCTCCAGTCCAGATTTAAATCCGTTAGATTACAAGATATGGCAACACTTGGAGGAAAAGGCGTGCTCAAAGCCTCATCCCAATTTGGAGGCACTCAAGACATCCTTGATTAAGGCAGCCGCCGATATTGACATGGACCTCGTTCGTGCTGCGATAGACGACTGACCACGCAGATTGAAGGCCTGTATTCAAAATCACGGAGGTCATTTTGAATAAACTTTAGTGTTATAAGAATCTATGTTTTGTTAAGTTCATTTTGGTATATAAATTGTTACATAATAAATAAACTTGTTTCAATTATTTTATATTATGCATGTGACAGAATTTATGACCTGACTAGGTACATCTATCCTCTATTACAAATCAAAATGTAGATGCGTTGTCACCCGTGAGGACTAAGATGGAATGCCTCATTTCCAGTAAAAAGGGCCTCCGGCCACCTGCACTCACCAAGCGAAACACAGAGGTAAACCTCTACTTCACGCTGGTTTTCTGTGAGGTCGTGGTACCACCCCGATTCGAGCCGGCCCATCCGTGCGACAGCAAAAGCTGCCGCGTGGCTCTACCACTGTTAAAAATGTTGAAATAGTACTTTATTTTATTAATAGTATTGGTAGTCACCCTTAATCGAGCAATCCTCGAGAAAATTTAATAAAGTTTATTAGGAAGGAGGAAAATGCATATTTGTTTTTTTTTCTTGTGGTAAGACTCTCTTTTTGCCCAGAAGTTGGTTTACGTACCACCCGCTCACCTATTATACACGCCATATAGCAGTGCTTGCACTGTTTTATTTTGTTACGGTCAGAAAAGCATAGAGGTGTCGCATCTGTGGCTTTCTGTGTTTGAAGTTGGCTATGGGTATCCATGGAATGTAGTAGACACCTACCATCAAGTGTACAGCAGGTTCGTTTGGCACATCCATTTATTAAAAATTTAAAACATTTGCGGACAGAATTTGCTTTTACAGTGTATTGATTATAATATTTAGTGATATTTATAGTAATTAAAGTTGTTTTACATTTTATAAAAGCTTTTAGAAAAATTTACTTAGCAAATATCCGCGTTATAAAATAAAATGACGTGTCTTACCTAGTATGAATAGCACCACCCGCCCTCCCTCAATTGCGTGCACTATCACCGTCACCACTAATCCCAGCACCGCTACTCCCAACACCACTACACTAGGCAAGACACACCACTGACGATAATACGACACGTGTTTCGCCTCTACACGAGGCATCCTCAGGTGATATAGACTCTACGGTGGCTAACCGCTAAGATCACTTAGCGGTTAGCCACCGTAGATTCTATAACTGGTAGTGCGAATGCAATGGAATAGAAATGCGAAAATGGAACCTACGAGAATTAGAAGAGTATTTCCTTTTGAATTCTCGAAAATTTAGATGAATTAATATAGAATTCCATTTTAATTTAATTCCATTCATCATTAGAGTCCTATTTATGAATTACAACAGTAAAATTATTAAAAAAAAATCCCTTAAAGAAAAGAAAAAGACTATTTGTCGCATAAATTTTAAACAATCTACTTACAAAATAATGTTTCAGTTTTACTTTTTACGGTTAAAAAGGATAGAATTCAGTAACATGAAATAATAAATTTTAAAAGAAATCTCTAGTAACAAAGAACGAAGAAATAGTAGTTCGTACTTCCAATACAAGTAATAAATTAAACTGGACGTATAGAGGTAGTATCGAAGCCCAGATTAAAAATAAATCGCTATTTAAAATTGATTAACTCTAATAGATGTTACACGAATCAAGCAATCATTACAACCTATCATAGTCCACTGCTGAACATAGGCCTCCCCCACAAATTGCGGACGTGGTGATTGTCATAGTTGCCATGTTGGGCCGGCGGGTAGCAAACACATTTTTTTTTATTAAGATTTGTTATCGAGACGATGGTGCTGTCCATATCCTGTTTCATTTCTCACTTACGACACCCACTGGATAATATAGGGTTGTGGATTCTCTTTCGCCGCCACTACACGAATAAATAATTATTAAAAATAAAAATAAATATAGGTTTATTTTTTGACGTGATTTCATTTTTCTTTCCATTGAATATTTTCATGCCAGTGTATATTTAAATTTTCATTGAGCCGGACATCATTTTAGATTTAATTTACTTTACTTCAATGTGTAAGAGTTATAATTCATACAACAAGCGTATGAATTATAACTCTTACACAAAAGAAATAAAAGAATTTTAATATTACTGCATAGAACGTCGCGAACACCTAATTAACAATAGTGCAAAATTTGGTCGTTGATATGGCAGTACTAGTATTGCCTATTGTCAAAATTGGGCCGTTTGTTTATTATGTAGTTAATATTTTACTGTCTAGGACAGGCTCTTACAGCCATGAACATGAAATTGCTTTCGTTCAATTACTTAATTTTTTTAAATAGGATAAGGGTAAGAAACGAGCACACAATCCACCTGATGGTAAGTGGTTGCTGCAGCCCATAGACATCTACATCTATTCTCGATTACGAATCAAAATACAGATGCGTTGTCACCCGTGAGGTCTAAGACGTAATGCTTCGTTTCCAGTAAAAAGGGTCTCCGGTTCTCTACACTCACCATACGAGACACAGCAGCGTTAAGCTGCTATTTTACAATGGTATTCTGTGAGAGCGTGGTCCTTCCCCGGTCGAAGCGACCCATTCGTGCTACAACTATACCTACTACTAATATATAGCTGCAGCATGGCTCTACCACGTAAGAATAATTAATTCCGCGTAATTCGTTTTGGTATACGAAATATCCAAACGGTGGTAGAGCCCTGCAGCAGTTTTTTGCTGTTGCACGTATGGGCCGGCTCGAGCCGGGTTGGTACCACGACCTCACAGAATACCGGCGTGAAGTAGAGGCTCTGCTTCTGCGTTTCGCCTGGTGAGTGCAGGTGGCCGGAGGCCCAATTCCCCCCCCCCCCCCCATCAACATGGTAGCGGAATTAGACAATAGACTACCCCAGGAGGGTACCAGTACCCCTGGAGAATCCCTCGCTGAGCATCCACGACCATGTTATTCCAATCCTGAGCGTGGGTGCTCAGGCTGCCCCGCGTATTCTGGGGGGGGCAAAATTCCGCTCAAAAACAAAACTGCTCGGGGCAAGCTGAGCAACAATACCAAGGCGACCCCTGCCACGCTATCCGTGAATTTCTGCAACATCAGGGGACTTCACTCTAACCTAAACGCCGTCCACTACCATCTCGAGACGGCGAAGCCGGCCTTGCTCTTTTTGACCGAGACGCAGGTTTCCTCTCCGACTGATATTTCGTATCTCTCCTACCCGGGGTACAAATTGGAGCACTCCTTTGTGCCTCGGGCTGGAGTTTGCGTGTATGTTAGAGAGGACATCTGTTCTCGACGCCTCGGCAGTCTTGAAGGTTTGGACCTGTCCATCCTTTGGCTACGCGTAGACAGCGACGACCATCCGCGCGTCTACGGGTGCCTCTATAGGTCCCATAGCGGTAATTCCGAAACAGACCGACTCATCGACCACGTCCAAATGGCTACAGATTTCTTGCTACAACAGGTCCCATCCGCAGAGATCGTGATCCTTGGCGATTTTAACGCCCACCATGCCGAATGGCTCGGTTCACGTTTAACCGATCATGCGGGGAGATCTGTTTATGACTTTGCCTTGGCATATGGTCTGACACAACTGGTTACTTCGCCTACGCGGATTCCAGATGTGGAGGATCATACACCTTCCCTGTTGGACCTTCTGCTGACCTCTCATCCGGACGGATATCAGGTTTCCGTCGATGCCCCTCTCGGCTCTTCGGACCATTGTCTGATCCGGAGTATGGTGCCACTCACGCTCCCTTCGCGGTTGCGTTCTGCAGGTTGCCGCCGTGTTTGGCATTACAAGTCGGCGGATTGGGACGGAATGCGGGCTTTCTTTGCATCCTACCCATGGGGGCGGGTTTGCTTCTCGCCGGATGATCCCAGTGCTGTTGCTGACTCTGTCACTGATGTGGTGCTACAGGGAATGGAACTATTTATTCCATCATCTGTGGTACCCATCGGAGGCAGATCTCAGCCTTGGTTTGGTCGCTCCTGTAAGACTGCATTGCGCAGTAAGCAGGAGTGTTATCAAGCCTGGGCTGCGGCTTCGGTGACTCGGGATGTAAACACCAGCACACTTAAAAAGAAGTATAACTTCGCCTCCAGGTCCTTCAAAAGAGTTATTGCCAAGGCAAAGTCAGAGCACATAGGCAGAATTGGCGAGAAACTAGTTCGCCTTCCTTCGGGAACTCGTGCATTCTGGTCTCTCGCCAAGGCTGTCCAAGGGAATTTCTGTAAGCCATCACTACCATCTCTGCACAGGGAGGACGACTCACTGGCCCAAGACGCAAAAGACAAAGCCGACCTTTTAGGCTCCCTTTTTGCGTCCAACTCGACTCTTGATGACGGGGGGAAAATACCGCCGACCATCCCGCGGTGTGAGTGCTCCATGCCGGATGTGCTATTCTCACAGCGCTCAGTTCGCAAAGCACTTCTCTCCCTGGACATCCAGAAGTCGAGTGGGCCTGACGGAATCCCCCCAATTGTGCTGAGGACGTGTGCTCCGGAGTTGGCACCGGTCCTAACGCGTCTTTTCCGGTACTCCTACTCCCAAGGCGTAGTCCCGAATTCATGGAAGACAGCTTTTGTCCACCCGATCCCTAAAAAAGGCGACCGCTCAGACCCGTCCAACTATAGGCCTATCGCGATGACCTCCTTGTTCTCCAAAATAATGGAATCCATTATTAACTGCCAGCTCATCCGGTACCTTGAGGATCACCAGCTGATTAGTGACCGCCAATACGGTTTTCGTCGGTGTCGATCAGCTGGTGATCTTCTGGTCTACCTGACCCATAGATGGGCGAAGGCAGTAGAGTCCAAGGGGGAGGCGTTGGCCGTTAGTCTGGACATTGCGAAGGCCTTTGATCGGGTTTGGCACAAAGCGCTTCTTTCGAAGCTGCCTTCCTATGGGCTTCCCGAGAAATTGTGCAATTGGATCACCAGCTTCCTTGCAGATCGGAGCATCAAGGTCGTTGTGGACGGTGCATGTTCTGACTACAAGCCTATTAACGCTGGTGTTCCACAAGGCTGTGTGCTATCACCAACGCTGTTTCTTCTGCATATCAATGATATGTTGCTAACTGGTAACATTCATTGCTATGCGGATGACAGCACTGGTGATGCTCTATACACCGGCCGGGCCAATATTTCTCGGGAAAACGTCGCCGAGTACCGGAACAAACTTGTGTCTGAAGTCGAGTCTTTGCTGGACAAAGTCTCGGATTGGGGGCGACTAAATCTAGTCCAGTTTAATCCTCAGAAGACACAAGTTTGCGCGTTTACCGCTAAAAAGAACCCCTTTGTCGTATCTCCTCAGTTTCAAGGCACTCCCCTTCTTGCCTCAGCCAGTATCGGTATCCTCGGAGTCGACATATCGAGTGACGTGCAGTTTCGTGGTCACTTGGAAGACAAGGCCAAATTGGCCTCTAAAAAGCTTGGCGTGCTCAGCAGAGCGGGACAGTATTTCATGCCGGCACACCGCCTGCAACTTTACAAGGCGCAGGTTCGGCCTCACATGGAATACTGTTCCCATCTCTGGGCTGGGGCTCCCCAGTGCCAGCTCCTTCCACTTGACCGCATCCAGCGCAGAGCGGCTCGAATCGTCGACGACCGAGCCCTTTCCGATCGGCTCGATTCATTGGCACTGCGAAGAGATGTTGCATCTCTTTGCATTTTCTTTCGCATCTACCATGGGGAGTGCTCTGAGGAATTGTTCGGATTAATCCCAGCCGCCAAATTTCACGAACGCACATCGCGGCAGAACTCCCGATACCATCCACACCATCTGGATGATTGGCGGTCCACCACTGTGCGATTTAGAAGATGTTTTCTTCCTCGCACAACTTCCTTGTGGAATAGTTTACCACCAGGGATTTTTCCGGACCGATACGACTTAGGGACCTTCAAGAAAAGAGCCTACTCCTTTTTAAAAGGCCGGCAAGGCATCTGCAATTCCCCTGGTGTTGCGGTTGTTCATGGGCGGCGGTAGTCACTTACCATCAGGTGAGCCGCATGCTCGTTTGCCCCCTCTCCTATAAAAAAAAAAAAGAATGGAAACATCATGTTTATGTATGCCTTACATTCACCTTATTTTGCCAGTCTTAACGTCAACATAATCGTACACACATCATTATCGTTATTATTTATAAATTACCATAAGAATCATATAAGTTTATTTCCTTTCCTTTAATTACAAATGCTAAAAGAGGTTCTTCAATTTGCGAAGTCTACGTATTAATATGATGTAAAATTAATATTGAACGAGATGAGAGATAGAGGGGGGGAGGGGGAGAGTACGAGGTTACATAATGTGCAAAACATACAATTTACTCAAGTCTAGCTTATACAAGATGACCCATAAGTCGTTAGAAATGTAAATTTCGAATAAAATACAAAAGGCGCGCATGAGTGGCGCGCGCGGTGCGGGGGGAGTACCGACGGTTTCTGGGAATTCAGTCGCCATGGAGCGTTTCACCGGTGCGGACCGTGCATTTTGTGTGCGCGAGTTTTATCGAAACAATGATTCGGCTACCATTGCGTGGCGTAAATTTCGAGAATATCAGAATTTACGCAACTTTAAAGACATTCCAAGTGTTCAAACGATTAAGAACTGCGTTATTAAGTTCGAAGAGAGTGGTTCGACGTTGGATAAACAACGGTCAGGTCGACCAAGGACATCACGGACGGAAGAAAATATCGATGTAGTGAAACACTCAATTCGTGAAAATCCTACCCAGTCTACTCGTAAGCGTTCCAGTGCATTAAACTTACCCAGAACATCGTTACAGCGAATTTTAAAGAAAGATTTACATCTACACCCGTACAAGATTCAGTTAGTACAGGAATTAAAAGATACTGACACTATCCACAGACTAAATTTCGCAAATGAAATGTTGAACCGCTTTACTTCGTTTAATAACGTGTTATTCTCTGATGAGGCTCACTTTCACATCAACGGCCATGTCAATAAGCAAAATTGTCGCTACTGGAGTTGCGAAAATCCAAATGGCAAACATCAAAAGCCCTTACATAGCCCTAAAGTGACAGTTTGGGCGGCTATGTCAGCGCATGGCATTATAGGCCCTTACTTTTTTGAGAACGGCAGAGGCCGCGCGCTTACTGTTACTTCACAACGGTATGTAGCTATGATCCAGGACTTTTTTACACCAGAGTTGCAGAATTTTCCAGGCTTCAATACGCGGACCTGGTTTCAACAAGATGGAGCAACTGCCCATACCTCTAACGTCGCTATGCCGGTCGTCCGTCAACTTTTCCCTAATAAAGTGAAGAGGAGATATTCCTTGGCCACCACGTAGTCCAGATCAGACCCCAATGGACTTTTTCTTATGGGGTTATCTTAAGACTAAAGTGTACGAAACCAACCCGCGGACAATTGACGTCCTGAAAGAAAATATCCAAAGAGAAATGGCAAACATTACAGAGCTTACTTGCCACGCAGTAATGGATAATTTTAAACGTCGCTTACAGGAGTGCCGCGATCGTAACGGATTACATTTAGATGATGTAATTTTCAAAAAATAATTCCCATTTTATAAGGATTATGACAAAATAAAAACCTTTTTCATAATGTCATTAGTTTTTTTTTTTATTATTTTTTTACATTTCAAGGGACTTATGGGCCAGCCTGTATAGCATACTACATTAAAATCGTAATATATTAATTTTCCTCCGAATATTTCACAGTTATTATTTTCAATAATACTTATATACAAACATCTGTCTTATAAAGCCGTAACAGTTGTAACAATCACTCCACAAATATTCTATCATTTTACAATCGAAAACAAAACAAAACTGCTATCACCTAACTCTAAAACTGACGACAAAACAAAAATAAAATAAAATTATTTTAACATAATAACCTGCTGACATCGGGCTTTTATTCTTCTATAGATTTTGTTTTGGCATCGATTTTAATTATTTTTTAATAATTTTATTGGAATATTAAATTAATCTCAAGTGTTTGCTTTATTACATTTACGGATTACCAATTGAAACAGACTGCGCCATGAAAATAAAAGTATTCAAGCGTAAAATGCTTTTATAAAATGCAGTGATTCCTGATTACGAGTAACTAATGCACTGAATAATGTAATTACATGCTCGTTTTTAAAACCTTACGGTGAATATTGACCGGGAGTGTTCGCATGCAACGAATTAGAATTCGATTTCAAGCAATGCATTACAAAAGAGGTAGTGCTGGAGTATTCGGCGTACTCACGGATGTAATACTCGTACTACCGAAAATGCTGAATACCGAAAGTGCGCATTTATCTTTTAGACTTTATATACATATAAAATACATTTCTGACTGAAGCCTTCACTAATTTTCTACACACGATGTCACAGGAAAGAAATATTGTTTCTATAACAGGTAGAATCAAAAAGTTTCTTTTTGTTTTCTATTTTTAAAAAAAACTTACAATTCGTCGTTTACGCCACGGCGGCCGACGGGGCATCAACGCGAATTAAATTTTTCAAAAAATTACTGGAGAGCAATAAAACATTTATTATTCCCCTATTACTAGCTTTTTCATCAAAAAATTAATCTTATTTGTAGTTTTCCATTAAGTCTAACATATTTAATATTCTAATGAAAAAAAAGCTAGTAATCGGGGAATAATAAATGTTTTCTTGTTCTCCTGTAATTTTTTGAAAAATTGTGGTTGGCCCCGTTGCGGCGTCAACGACGAATTAAACTTCGTAAAACACAAAAAGAAAAAAGTTTTTATATATGTATATTTCCCCCCTGAGGTCTAACATGGAATGCCTCGTTTTTAGTAAAAAGGGTCTCCAGTTCTCTACATTCACCATACGAAACACAGCAGCATTAAGCTGCCATTTTACGGTGGTATTCTGTGAGAACGTGGTCCTACCCCCGTCAAACTGACCCATTCGTGCTACAACCATAATATAGCTTCAGCGTGGCCCTACCAATTTATATCATCATCGTGTAAAAATCCACTGCTGTACATGGACCTAGTCCACCGTAGGAAGGATTTGTTTGATTTTAATCTTTACGCTGGTCAGCCGAATTGTTCAGTGCTAGAACTCTCACACCTTTACATATAACTCCATACATATATTCGCATTTTTACAAGTTCATGTAATAAAACTAATAAAGAAGCACAATATCTTCACACCAGCGTACAGATAAGTGCAGTAACGTGTTTTCTTAACAACGTTACATATCACATGTTATGACTTTACTGCATTACATTACGTTATGAAGAAGGAGCTTTTGCTACTTGGAACGTTTTCAGTTGCTATTATATTTGCAAAAGAAAAACAAAGTTATTATTTTTATTTCGGAAAATTGAAAAACAGAATACTCTATGAGATTTAGCCGGTTGTTTTTAATTATCCTTAGAATAAAAAGCATTAAAATACATTTAATAAAATATTATACTTAAATACTTACATAGATTCTCACTACTGTCACCCAGAATGCTTAGCAGGGAATATGATCGTACTTACATTTTACAGCATCCTGACACACCTCTCTCGCTTCTTTCACATCCATATATCTAAGCATACATGCTTGTCGATTAAGTGTACTCTCAACTCAATATATTAAAATTATTTATTATTTGTGAAATACAGTGTTAGAAGAAGTTAGCAGAGTTTATATATAATCGTTATATGAAATTAAGGATATAAAATGAAACAAAGAAAATCTCATGTTGTCTCTTTTTCTATGGATAGAAAGTGAGTTATAAATGTTGCAGCATTATTTCTATTAGAAAGTTTTCTTTTGTTATAACAGTCGTAGATTTTTCTCGGTTGCTCTATTGATGGACGTTATCACTGCAATATTGTTCCTTATTTCGATGCCAGGAATTGTTATTTTTTACTTCTTTATCAAAGGCATTTAATGTGTATGTCTTTTTGGTAGGCTAAAGATAAAAACGAGCAGATAGTCCACCAGATGGCAATGAATGTTGTTGAAAAAAATGGATTTTGTGTTCCATAGTCGTATGTAAATGTGTTGTCACCCTTGAGGACCAAGATAGAATGCCTCGTAACCAATAATTAGAAAAATATAAAGTTATAATTGTATATTAGGTAGTTTTATCTAACGACAATGAAAGATATTAAATCCCATTACGATTTCTAAATAAAAATTTAGAAAACTTTTCTATACTTACATAGTAAAATAATTGGAGCTTGTACGGTATTCTAAAATATCTTGACACACCTGCAAGATAAATATTTTTATGAATAATTTATGACACTGTCCTATTTTCATGAAGAAAAGTTGGCGTTCATCCAGACATGCGGTGTCTTTAAATACATAACAAATTACCTAAGTTTGAACGAAAACTTTAAGAATAACTTGAGTGCAAATATCTTCATACACAACCTGGTAACTACATAAGAACACTTACAGGCATTTCCTAACATGGACTTGCTCATTACATAAATATAAATAATTTTTACTCTGGTTTTTAAATAGTCAAGTTTTACAGCGAGTAAAAATTTGTCCAATGTCCATTAAATTGTGCGAGAGACATGGCTTTATGATGACTGGACATGGCCTTATAAAGCAAGCATAAGTAGCTAGTCGGTTGGGATTCTCGCTGTCAGCTTTCCTGTATATAATGCAGGCCATTTTAATTTTAAGGATCTGAACTAGATTTTAAATAAGAAGAAGCTACAGATGTAGTTTCGATTAATAGCCGTTACTACAGTAGTAGAGTTTTACACGTGATGACTTACGGATCTCAGACGTGGGCCTTAAATGCTGGCCGTATGAGGAAGCTCAAAGCCGTAGAGTGATCTACAGGGAGGGCTATACACGTGTTTCTTGGTGTGAATAATATAAATATGTAATATATGTTGGGTAGGTACCGATTCAGTATTTTCTTTCATAGCACTAAGCCAAGAAAATGTATATATAGAGAATAATAAGAAATACTTAATGTACAATATGTGGAAAGCTTTTACCAATATTTTGTACATTAATGAAATATTTGCTGCAGCTATAATATTATGCTTGTCCTCAGGGGTAACTAACGATGCAATTGTACTTTGATCCTTAACCAAGGATAGATGTACTCGTATATGTCTACGAGCTACCATAAGTTGGACTTTGTGCTAGTACGTCACTCTTCTAGAAAAAAAAAATCTAAATATTGGCTTTATAATTATTTATATTACAATTTCATTCACAATTTTTCTCTAAGGAGTTATAGAATAAAGTCATGGCTGCTGACGTCTTATAAATAGTTAGTTGTTACTGTGGATCAATCCCTGGCGAAAATGAATTACATTCTTAGCTTACAAAGTAAACGTAAATTACAAACCAGCGCGGCTACAAATAATAATAATAATAAACTTTGTACGGTTTCACAGTTGCACAGTGAAATCATTAATTTAAGAAAAGAGAGCGATAGAGGATTTAATAAATTTGTTTACAAATTAAAGATTCGCTAAATGGTAACATTTGGGCGGTAGAAGAACTAGCCCATTTATCGTCATTGGCTTATGGTGTTTCGACACGATTCAGGAGTTTGATGGACACGTCTAGCCGTATAACCAAACAAACAAGATGAAAGTCAAATATTCTTCTGATAAGATGCGGCCATTAAGGTGTGTTTTGTGTTGAACACAAAGAAAGTTTAAAACGGTTTTGAAATACTCATTCAATGGGTAAAGTTGTCACGTTGGCTTCTGAAAAGAGAAAAAATTACCATACATCCATTACAGCCTATAAAAGTCCACTGCTAGACAAACACCTCCCTCATAGATTGCCTCATGGGGGGATTTTGGCATAGTTACCAAGCTTGGCAAACGTGTGGGCAACCGCAGTTTTTTTATTATTTTGAGTTGTTATCAGCAAGATGCTGCTGCCTATCTTCTGTTTCATTTTCCCTCTGTCGCCTCTTATGACACCCGGGGAACGATTTGGGGTAGTGGATATTCTTACACTGCCACTACACGGTAGTAAAAAGCTTAGATAAAAGTAATTTAATTTCTAGTGTGTACTCGTCTAATACCAATTATTCCGGTGTGATAATTCCAAATAATTTTTAACAAAGTTAATAATAATAATGTCCTCCAGACTAAATTTCAGTCACGGTGATCAGTCTCAACGGAAACTAATCATCTGTGTATAACACTATTCCAGTTCCAGCACACGTGTGTGTACGCAATCACTCTCTATTTACGTGGTAGAGCCATGCTGCAGCTATATTAATAATATCGACGCTGGAAAGGAAAAAATTACCAAGCGACACTTTGGTCGATATTGAGTTATATATATATTTGGAATCAGATTTTTTTTTCTGCATCGATTGGTCCTACTTTCGTGCTGCTGCGATGAATTTAATGTTGCTTAGTTATTTTAAAATACGAGGTTTTTTTTGTTATCGGCGAGTTTTCGTCATTTAAAAAAAATATAACGTTTAGGACAATTATTAATCCACCGTATTTCTACTTAGTAAATTTGTTCTGTTTTTGATGTACATTATTTTGGTTTTAAGTTACTTTTTCTCGAACTTAAGAAATATTAAAAATTTATTTGGCTATATTTTCCTATGTTACAAATTTATTTTTTGCAGCCTCTTACTTTTTACCTGTCCTTAATATTAGATATTTGTTATTTAGATATTTTTACTGGGTGTGATTAACAAAAAGATGTCGTTTAGTGATATTTTGCCTTCCTGTAAATTTGTCGCTTAGATGAATGTGACCTGCCGTTTTCTAATATATTTTGGCGTTAAGATATATCTTCCAGGAATATTTATTTAATAAAACGTCAGTTGAGCCTTCTGCGTTGATCTTAAACTGCCGTGTAACTAGGTTGTGATTTAATATTGAAGTGGTCGTTAGAAACAAAAAATTGAATCACAGTGCTACAAGCTGGTGCTTGGTGAATTGGTGTGTGACCGCGCGTCCCAATGGCTCGCCGCTTGGTCTAAAGAAGCGGTAATTATTTTCATTTAAGTGTACGTAATCTTCTTTAGTTGTCTTAGACTTACTCATATTTTACAACTGTGAAATGCGGGTATTAGTCCCAAGTACCTCGTTAGAAGATAATATACCAAGTATAAGTTATTATTGAAGATAATAATATAATTAACTTTTATTTTGATAACATAATCTTGTCTTTATTTTCAGGACTCCTTACCCATACAAAATGTTTTTGAAGATTATAATGTCGTGTTATTCTAAGAAAAATATTTGATTATTTTGAAGTATTTCAAAGTTGCTTCGCCAACTCGACTCTCGGTGACGGGAGGAACACACTGCTGACCAGTCTGCGGTGTGAGTGCTCAGTGCGCAAAACGCTCCTCTCCCTGAATGTAAACAAATCGAGTGAGCCTGATGAAGTTCCTCAGACATGTCCTGCTAGGCGTAGGGGTAGTCCTGAACTCATGGAGACAGCTTTATTGCACACGATACCTAAAAATAGCGACGGTTCAGCTACAGGCATATTACCTCCTTGTACTCCAAAATCATGGAAACCATTATAAACTGCCAACTCTTTACGTACCTTGAGGTCCACCAGCTGATTAGTAACCGCCATTATTGTTTTCGCCGTGGTTACTCAGCTGGTGACCTTCTAGTGTACCTGACTCCAAGATGATTGATGCAGTAGAGTCCAAGAGGAAGACCTTGGCCGTTAGTTTTGACATATCGATGGCCTTCGATCGGGTCTGGCACAAAGTGCTTCTTTCGAAGTTTCCTTCTTATTTGATTCCCAAAAAATTGTGCAATTGGATCAACAGTTTTCTTGCATGCTCCGACTGGGCATGGGCTCATTTATGGTAGGGTTCTACAAGGCTGCGTGCTAACACCTTAACTGTTTATGTTGAATATCAATTATATGTCACAAACCAGTAACATTCATTGGTATACGGATGACAGCACAGGTAATGTATTTTACATCGACCGTACTAATGTTTCGCGGGAACAAGTCGTCGAGTACTAGGACAAACTTGTGCCTGAAGTCAAATCTTTGTTAAATAAAGTCTCGGATTGGTCTCTGAAGACACAGGTATGCGTGTACACCGCTAAAAAGAACTCCTTAGTTGTATTCCTTCAATTTCAGGGCTTTTACTTTCTCGGCATCCATTTATCGTATGATGTGCAGTTCCGCAGTTACTTGGAAGGGAAGGCAAAATTGGCTTCTTAAAAGCTTGTCATGCTCAGCTTAGCGGAACAGTATTCCATGCCGGAACACCGCTTGTAACTTTACAAGACGCAGGTTCGTCATCACATGGAATACTGTTCGCTTCTCCAGACCGTGACACCTCATTGCCAGCTCCTTCCACTTGATCGCATCCAGCGAAGAGCGACGTCAATAGTTGATTATCAAGTCCTTTCTGATCAGCTCAATTTACTGGCGCTACGAAGAGAATTTGAAGAATTATTTGTATTAATTCCAGCCACCATATTACACTAACACACATCGTAACAAAACCATCCACACCATCTGGATGCTCGGGGTCTACCACTATGCGATTTACTTGGAGTTTCTTTCCTTGCCACAACTTCTTTGTGCAATTGTTTACCACCGGTTATTTTTCCGAAACAATATGACTTAGGGACTTTCAAAAAATGAGCTTACTCCTCTTTAAAGTGCCAGTCTTCAATTCCCCTGGTGTTGTGAATGCTCGTGCGTGGCGGTTGACACTTACCATCAGGCGAGCCGCATGCTCTTTTGCCCTCTCTTCTATGTATAAAAAAGTTTATAGTTTGTTAAATAATTTTGTAATCAGCGTTACAGTGTACTTGTGAATTCTTTTTATTTTTATAAAACCGAAGGTCTCTGACTTTTAATTTTAATTTAGAAGGCTGTTTTGTTTCGGGAAATATGAATATTTTTTTTAATTTAAAAAAATGATTTGCAATAAACAAATATTAGTGTTTTTTCTTTTTTAAACCTAAAATCCGCATTGAATTATTAGGGACAAAACCTTATTTTAATTCGTTCTCTGGTAAAAATATCCCAGACAGAAATTAATTAATCATGAAGTGGTAAGTAACTTTTACCAGATCATAGAAATGTTCTTTTTATTATATAGGTATTTTATCCATCCTCAAATTCTTCAAAAATTCTTCAAAAAACTCACTATTTTCTTCAAGAGTCGTTTGTCGGTAGGTCGACTTTTCCCGTTCGTGATTTTTTTTATTTTTTTTACTAAGCGACACTAACTTTGGAAAGGGTAAAAAAATTGGGAACTTACCTTAAGTGTAAAGTATAAAGTGTTCAAACAACTTTTTAATCATGTAAGAATGATTCCAATAGGGTAAATAGTACAATTAATATTTCTTTTTTCAAAATTTAAAACTTTAATCAGCTCTCCTGTAAAGTTGCCTATATGTCGCTTGGTAATTTTTTCCTTTCCACCGTCGATATATTTATAGTACGAATGGGTCGGCTCGA
The DNA here is from genome assembly GCA_963668995.1 of Parnassius mnemosyne. Lineage (NCBI taxonomy): Eukaryota > Metazoa > Arthropoda > Insecta > Lepidoptera > Papilionidae > Parnassius > Parnassius mnemosyne. Next base: position 37,526,583 of record CAVLGL010000068.1, on the reverse strand, counting down.
CCGGGGAAGGACCACGCTCTCACAGAATACCAGCGTAAAATAGCAGCTTAACAATGCTGTGTTTCGTATGGTGAGTGTAGAGAATCGGACACCCTTTTTACTGGACAAGAGACATTCCATCTTAGCCCTCACGGGTGACAACGCATCTGCATTTTGATTCTTTATAGAGGATAGATGTAGATGTCTATGCGTCATAGCAACCACTTACCATCAGGTGGATTGTTTGCTTGTTTGTCACACTATCCTATAAAAAAATTCCTCGCTTTCATAGTCAGATGGAACACGACTTTAGAACCATCTCACTAAATACAAAATAACCAGAACTGACGACTTAGAATATCGTCAAAGGGCGAAATATCTGGTAGTGTTGTCAAGTCTGTAAAAGTTGATTGTTACACGCTAATAAAGAAGAAAGAAGAAGTACTTATATGCAGCTTTTATCTTTATACATTTTATTTTCATATATTCAGCTATCATCAATAATTGTTAACCGCATTGTACAGTGGTGATTCTCCAACAGTTGACTGTTATACACTGAGAAATAAGAAAGAAGAAGTACTTATATGCAGCTTTTCTCTGTATACATTTTATTCTCATATATTCAGCCAGCTGCCATTAATAGTAATTGTGAACTGCACTGTACAGTGGTGATTCTCCAACAGTTGACTTTTATACGCTGATAAAGAAGAAATAAGAAGTACTTTTATGCTTTTCTCTCTATATAGTAATCCCATATATTCAGCTGTTATGGTGATTTATAAAACCAAATATTTCCGTTCACATACCAATATACTCACACATAAAAACTAGTTACTGGCCCAGCCGTACACGATATAATGTTCATACGATAAGGTGGTTGCTTACGATGAGACCACCAAGGCATGGGATCCCGTTATAAGGTGTTGATGAGTGAATATTCTTACGCCTCAATGAATTGTCCAGCTAGCATTCCCGGGTGATCGTGCAAGACGGGGCGTTATTTTCTAGTCTAGGAGATTTTTTTAAATTAAATTATCGCTGCCGGAAACATGACTACATTGAAAGATGATTTTATTGTGTTTTGCATCATTTTAAGTATGCAGAAATAAAAACAGTGACTGTGCTGTAGCGCAGTAGCTGAATGACCTTAAGGTGGCCACTCCGAGTGGGCTTGGCGAGCCCACTTCGGATGTGTGTCGGTGGGCTGCGGTGAGAGGGGTGTCCTCTCCCCCTACCGCTGCAGCCGAGGTGGAGTCGCGGAGGAAGAGGAGTGTTGGTATGGCGACGCGCCACTCGCCTTATCCTCCGCGACTCTGACGGGGCCGCACCATTGATGCGGTGGTGGTGGGGCCACGGGAGAGAGGAGTGTCGGTATTGCGAGGCGCCGCTCTCCCTACCCTCCGCGGCCGAAACTTGGTTGGTGGTGGAGCCAGAGACCAGATCCGCCGCTAGGGTCGGAAAAGCGCGTGCTACTAAGCGCTCGATTTTCCTGGCCCCATGGCCTCCGCGTATCAGACTCGGGGGGATCCGATACGCAGGTGGAATTAGAGACCGTGGAGGGGGGCGTGCCTTGTGTTCCTGGTGCGCCTTGCCTGAGAAGGAGAATGGGGAGGAGAGGTCCTCTTCTGAGAAGGGGCTGCCATGGGTAGGCCGGCGCTGGTGGGGCCGCGGATGTGTGCGAAAGCGTTCCCGTGGCCCTGCCAATATGCGGCGAAGGTGGAACACCATGGGATTTTAGTCGGTGCGAGTCTGATATAACCCGTCCCTGCCCCCACGAGGCGCGTATGCGTAGGCATTTCCCCATGTAAAAAAAAAGGTACAGTGTTATCAATTTCGTATACCTATCACTAATTGTGCAGAGCTTGTACTCGTACTTAATACTTGATTTTTAATACTATCGCCATCACTTAGAGCATTTTTAATTAATTAACAATAACAGAATAGAATGGAAAAGAATATATTTTATGTAATTAAGATTACAAGAATACGCATAAAAAGTCATTTATGCATTTACCACTGGTTCTCCAGTCTTCCAGACTTCCAGACTTCACGTGGTCCTTTTTTCGGTCTCGGTGGCCACTCTCAATGCAAACTAGCCATCTACACGATACATCGGACACGACCGGAGAGAGATCGTGTGTACTACCATCGGCTTTAATTTCTTTCCGAGGCACTACTAACTTCCTGACTGCTGCCTGCTACTATTTCTTGACAGAAAACCCCAATAATCTAGTATTCGAACCCGAGACCGCATGCCAGCCTCGCGCTAACGATTACTAGACCAACAGGGTAGTTCAAATAATTACAAGAATTTGAAAAAAATTAAATACAGGTAAAATGTAACAATTACGACTGCAATTAATTTTTAACGTAATTTAAAATAATTTGAAATAAGGTTTGTAATAAAATAAATATATTTCTAAGACATTTGAAGTTCGCAAACACGCACGCGTAAAAAGTTGGGGCTGCGCGGCGGACATTTAAACCCTCTCAGAAATGGGTCAGTAAGCTGAAGTGGGATGTACCATAAACGACTAACCATCAATGGATGAAGAAGAAAGGCTCTCGATTAACAGCCTCGTATCGTACCGGCAAGTGGAGTGTAAGATGGTCCTCACCTAGATGGTGTGATGACCTTTTTTATGGGATAAAGGTAACAAACGAGCACACAGTTAACCTGATGGCAAGTGGTTGCTGAGGCCCATAGACATCTACATCTATCATCGTTTGCGAATCAAAATGTAAATGCGTTGTCAGCCTTGAAGACTAAGATGAAATGCCTCTTTTCCAGTAAAAAGTGTCTCCGGTTCTCTACACTCACCATACGAAATACAGCAGCATTAAGCTATTATTTTACGCTGGTATTCTGTGAGAGCGTGGTCCTTCCCCGGTCGAGACGACCCATTCGTGCTACAACTATACTAGTAATATAGCTGCAGCATCGCTCTACCACGTAACTACCTGATAATTATCAAGGAATCAGGAAAAAAGTTGATTGATGCAGGTGGCCAAGGACTGTGCTTTGTGGCATTACTTTATTTGGTTTTACTTTTCTGTTGTGCTTTTCTGTTTTCGACAGTCCGTCTGGGTAGTTACCACCCTCTCATATATTCATGCTGCCAAATAGCAGCGCTTGCACTGCTGTATTCCGATGTGAATGGTATAGAGAGCCAATATAGTTACAGGATGTGAGACATTTCACCTTAGTCTTTACAGGTAACTACACGTTTGCAGTGATGTACAAGATACCTTAAATAAAGTATCTGGAATACAAAATGCAAAATACTTTTAAATTAAGTATTTCAGATACCAGATTCAAATAACTTACTTAACGAAATATTAGATATAAAATACGTATCTTTTGAATACTTTTTATAGATAAAATACTTTTGTAAAAAAATAACATTTTTTTAATGAAAGTTTTTTTTTACATGTAAATCGCGTTGATCACGCAAACGTGACACAACATAATATTATATTTTTAAGGTTTTAATTGAGACTTAAGTAAAATCAGTACTTCAAACAGTTTATCACTCATTTCTCTTCGATGAGGCTTCATGATCATGCCCCCAAATGAGAAGAGTCACTCCACAGGGGATTCTCATACGACCAAACTTGTACGTGTCTCCCTGAAACACAGACTACTATACGGAATAATTAAAAATGACACGAGTCAAGGGGAATAGCCGATGACATTTTGTAGAAAGAAAGAATTGCCACGCCATCTATCAGTTTAGCCCCAGACTAACAAGCGGGATGCAGGAATTAAAGACTGTGTAAGAACCTCGAAGGAGGCGGATTTATAGCCGAAATAATAATTTTTAATTTTTTTGGTTTTTGGCCATTTTGACCCCCTAGGTCAAAAGTTCTCATTACACTCATCATCATCATCATCATTACAGCCCTTCACAAGTCCACTGCTGAACATAGGCCTCCTCCAAAGAATGCCACAAAGCACGGTCCTGAGCCACCTGCATCCATCGACTTCCTGCATATCTTACCAGGTCGTCACTCCATCTAGTGGGGGGCCGCCCTACACTTCGCCTGCTGGTACGAGGCTGCCACTCGAGAACCTTTACACTCTCATTACACTAATGAGAACTTTTGTCCCTATTCAACCATGACCCTCATGACATCATCTACACGATAGGCTATTCAAACTGACTAGGCTTAAAGTAGGAGCCACTCTCCCAACTCATTTCTAGTCTTTACGTCTTTAGTTGTATCTACGACAACATTGACATTTAAAATTAATGTAACCTAAGATGTCACAATAGAATCTGTTATCTATTACTAAAAGTATTTTAGCAAACATAGTATCTACAAAATACTAAGATACTAAACAAAAGGTATTTAAATACAAGATACGAAATGAATTTTAAAAAGTTTTCTAGTGACAAGATGAAAATACGTATTTTGTTTCTTGTATCTGTATTTCAGATACATCTTAGATAAGTTACATGTCTGCACATCTGTAGCCTTCTTTGTTTCGGATTGATTGCAGTTTTCATGGACTGTAAGTTAGTTTTCCACTTCAATTTTATAAAAAAATAACTTGGAGAAGGCAGTTTTCATCTGTGACTGAGACTTGTACAGTGATTTTATGATGAAGATGATGATGATGATAATCATGAATAGCGATTAACGAGTTAACCCAATGTTATGTGGATACTTTGGTCAAAAGATATCTACGTCTATCTTCGATTAAGAATCAAAATGCAGATGCGTTGTCACCCTTAAGAACTAAGATAGAATCCCTCATAATTATTTACTGACTTATTACCGCTAAAAAGCGTCGTCGCGTCTAGTCACCGGCGTCACTGTTGCTATTTCACGCTGGTATTACGTACGTGTTCATCGTGCTATAGCCATAATACGTTACAATGTTATTCTACAACGTATTTAAAATTGGTTCTGACCATTAATAATTAAGTTTACAATCATTATAATTACGAGCTTATAAATCACTCGCTGCACTCTATTTTAAAAACATTAGACACTACAATAGAAATTTTCGGCACAAAGTATTACAAACATTTTTTTTAATACTTTGTGGCGAAAATTTAAAATATTTAATTATTTTGTTTTGATCACTAAGAAAGGCGAAATAGGCTAAAGGTTAAATTAATTATAGACGATTTTGACACTACCTACTGCTATAACCGCAACATTAAACCATTCCTATTTGCTGCCTAGGAGTCTGTCTGTATAGTATCTTGTATATCTCCTTCACACCAGGGTACACATATGTGCACGTTATTTTAAATGTAGCATTTAGCGACATCTTGTGATGAGTAGAAATAGTATAACGTTTTTCTAGATGCTATAACACTCCCTTACCTATTTTTGCTGCCACAAAATAGAGCGTGTACTGATTTTTATCTGTTTTGGGGATTAAAATAGCCAGTTAATGACAAGCTTTAAGGTATTCTATATTAATCCCCGGTGATGACAACACATCTGTAGTCTTTATTTGATTAGTTCCAGGTGTACGTGAGCTGTAAGTATATCGCATGTTAAACGCTTAGCCATTGCATTTGCCAGTCGTCTATATATTAATTATACTAATTATCCAGTTCCAACCACTAAAATCGAGTATGGATTCTCGAATTTTCCGTCAGAAATATTATATATTACAACAATAACAACGTTAACGGCATTAATAAAAATCATTACCAATCACTTAAAAACTTATTACATCGCTTTTCAAAAGCTTCGAATACATATTTTAACAAAGTTTTATTTTATACAACTAAAGTAAAACAATATCAAACAGAGTTAATGATTACGAGAGAATAAGGTAAAGTTGTGGGTCTTTATGTTTTAACAACAAAGGTTTCTTGATAAAAGTTCCTTTTCACGGTAAATTTATTCCGTTTGCGGTTGAACCTAATTAAAAAATTCTTCCTAACATCTTTTGTTCATAATAATTTTATTTCCCAAAAGGTATCTATAACCACAATATTATCAGCGCCAATTATCGGCTTGCACAATACAATTAATTATAATACTAACATTCTCATTAATATATTCTTCATAAAAAATTAAAAACTCAATAACCTCCGAAATACTTACAAGTTTGTTTCTGTGAAGGTTTCACTTTAAACAATCGATTTTGGAGATTTCGGCATTCATAGAAGATTTAAATAAGTATTTTGACATTGACTTCTCTCTATGATTGAACATAATAAATTTTACTTTAGTATATTATGTATTAAATCTATACATAATCTTGTTGAGAAATAAACATACATTTCCATATATTTCATTATTTTTTAGAGGGGGCAAACGATTATGCGGCTCACCTGATGGTAAGTGATTACCGCCGCCCATGAACAACCGCAACACCAGAGAAATTGCAGATGCGTTGCCGGCCTTTTAAAAAGGAGTAGGCTCTTTTCTTGAAGGTCCCTAAGTCGTATCGGTCCGGAAAAATCGCTGGTGGTAAACTATTCCACAAGGAAGCTGTGCGAGGAAGAAAACATCTTCTAAATCGCACAGTGGTGGACCGCCAATTATCCAGACGGTGTGGATGGTATCGGGAGTTCTGCCTTGATGTGCGTTCGTGAAATTTGGCGGCTGGGATTATTGATTAATCCGAACAATTCCTCAGAGCACTCCCCGTGGTAAATGCGAAAGAAAATGCAATTAACGGGAAATGTTCTACGTAGGTAGTATTAGCGCTACAATATGCACGACTATGACTGTCTTGGCTTTACCATCGTTGGCCTTATTACAGGCCGGCACAATTCTACTGCTAAAGTAGCAGAATATCTGAAATGTAATAACTTAAACAATATCCGAATACTGTCGGAAACCTCACAGGACACATTTAAGTATATACTTTTACTTCAAACAAAGGAGGAATCCTTTGTTTGGATCCGTCCTCAATTCGACTGTATTATCATTCTTTGTATACGTGATATCTTCGCCAACTGTGAATAGACATACTAAGCCTATACAGCCTATAGCCTCCTACAGTCTCAATGAAACTGTATGAGGTTATATAATTGTATGAATACATTGACACTTTGAATGAAGCCTTCATTAACTACCAACTAAAAAATATGTGAAAGTAGTAAGTAAGTAAGCAAGATCCTCCCTGCCTATCGCTAAAAAATACAGCTATAATGGTAATATATACTTAGCCCGCGTAGAGCAATGTTACAGCCGGCTTATGGTTGTAGCACGAATGGGTCGGCTCAACAGGGGAAGGCCCACTATCTAACAGAATAGCGGCCTAAGAATAGCAGCTCTATGGTACTGTGTTTCGTATGGTGAGTGTATATAATCGGATACCATTTTTACTGGAAACGAGGCACTCCATTTTAGTCCTCAGGCGTCGCAAGAAATCTTCATTTTGATTCTAAATCGAGGATTGATGTAAATATGTATGGGTAACAATATCCGGTTGCCATCAGGTGAACAGTGTGCTCATTTGTCACCCTCATTCTACAAAAAAAAACCGCTTCCTTACAGGGAAGACTTAATGTAAACAAAAAAACAGAGGATATCTACAAGCTGAGGAAGAAGAAGGAAGAGAGATATCTGTAGCTTAAACATCGTAATCAGAACTTGACATTCACCATGAGCGTGATGTATTGGACACGTATATTAGATTTCTAACGGCGTTTCATAAAACGACGAGTTATCTGAATTATTCATAAAAACTCTTCCGAACGATCGTGGGTGAAATGTCAAATTGTGTAGCAATAACATATTTTACTAGCGACCCATCCCGGCTTCTCCTGTAGGAACTATTTATGTGATGTCATTTATATTTGAGATAATCATCAAAGACCATTCATTTTATTAGTTTGTCGATTTCCCAAAAAAATCCTCAATTTTTTTTTCAGAAAAAATATATTCTAGATATCTTGTAGGATTTCTCTCTATTCGTTTGTGAGGTTTAATCGCATTCAGGTATACCAAAGACTAACATGGACAGACATACAGACAGACAAATTCTTAAAAATTGTTGTTTTGTTTTATAGCATGCAAATAATGAATTCCCTGAGCTTACAATAAGCCTGTTATTTATTTCTTACAGCGAGACAGTTCAATTTTATTTAATACTAGCTTTGCCCGCGGCGTAGCTCGCGTATATAGGTTCTACATAAAGAATTTGTCGTTTAGGTAAGAGAATATTAAACGATTTATCAATTTTATCAATAAGTGGTAACAAAATAAATCATTATCATCAAATTTCTAAGTCGTTTATGATAGAGCTTCTGTGTAAACGACGTTAGATGAAGGCTTAGCCGGGGTGTACACAAAAAGTTTACGGGGGCTACTAACGCGGGAAAAAGCAACATAGAGTTGGCCATGTGCAAAACAGTCAGTACTGAAGTGCACACCTAGAACGCGTAAAGTTTGACCTTGCGCTTTATTTACGGCCCTCGCATAACACACGCTGACTGTGACTGGGAACTGAATGCGCTTAAAACTGAAAGAAAAGTTATTTCTTAATAGAGGGATTTTGGGCAGTGCTGCCAGATCAGAAAACTCATAGCGCTAGGACAACACAAAAAGCGCTAGATTTCACGAAAACAGCGCTTTGAAAAAGCTCTAGATTTCGCGCTAAATGAACTACAAACAAAGTGTGTGTTTTTTATTATAATTTATAATTCAAGAAAATATAATCATAATAAAGAAAACAACATGAAGCTTTTTTCTGGCAATATTTTTTGATGTATCAATACTTCGCAGGACATCATCATCATCATTCATCATTACAGCCCTTCACAAGTCCACTGCTGAACATAGGCCTCCCCCAAAGAATGCCACAAAGCACGGTCCTGAGCCACCTGCATCCATCGACTTCCTGCATGTCTTACCAGGTCGTCACTCCATCTCGTGGGGGGTCGCCCTACACTTCGCCTACCGGTACGAGGCTGCCACTCGAGAACCTTTCTTCCCCATCGGTTGTCGGTTCTTCGAGCTATATGGCCGGCCCACTGCCACTTCAGCTTACTAATCCGTTGGGCTATGTCGGTTACTCTGGTTCTACTGCGGATATCCTCATTCCTAAGTTTATCACGCAGAGAAACTCCGAGCATAGCCCTCTCCATAGCTCGCTGAGCGACCTTGAGCTTCCTCATACGGCCAGCAGGACATCGACTTTTAATTATGGCAATTGCTGTCAACAGTAGTTAGTACTGTAAAAACAATTAAAAGATTTTATGGCGCCATTGAACAAATTCGAACCTAGATTTCAAAATAATAATCATTACTTTCGATAGAATTAACCAATTTTAATAAAACAAATATACATTATATAAAACGTAAAAGAACTTATATATCAGTGCCTGCACAGTAAACAAAAAAGAAAGTTTGATCCTCGCCAAAACCAACGCAGTTGTTAATAGCTTATTTTAAAATTTATTTACCACATAGAGTACTCGGCGGTAAAGAATAAATTGAGTTTGTCAACACGCAGTAGGGCAGCGAGTAATAAAAAGATTAGCAGTAAATATGAAAACTCATCTACAGGAAAAAACCACAACCTGCCTTTTTGCATTACATTTGCACAACACCACCATCTATCGATGAAATTGGTTAACTATTCTACTTTAGATTTAGCTATTAAGGTTAATATATTTTTGTATAATATATTTAATACGTTCTTTAATACTTTTGTTTACTGCGTTTTAGATATACATAATTATATCATTATAGAACATTATTATACATCATTTAATTTTGATTTATAATATGATATTAGTTTAAAATGCACTTGATGACTCAACCAAAGCCACCGTTGAGCAAATTCGTATCTATACTTCCCTACCCATACTTCAGAATATTTATCATAACTTTTGATGGAATGAACTGATTTTAATGAAATGAAAAAGTTGTAATCGAAAAAGGATTAAATAAACATATTGAAAAAAAGCAAAATTAAAAATTTTGAATAAAACCCACGACGGATGAAAAAGTTGTAATCGAAAAAGGATTAAATAAACATATTAAAAAACCCCCGACTAAAAAGAAGTAAGTCACGAAAGATAAAAATAAAAAGAGTTTTTAAAAGGGTTGATTTACCGCGTGGTCTGTCATTATAAACAACTAATTATGTCTTTCCTTAGTCCTTCCTACCTTTGTGTACCTATTAGTTTGTCGTAGCGATAGACACAGCAATAATATAAAATATAGGTACTACACCTATATTCACCTACCTGTTAGGTAATATACTTATAAATAAAAAAAAATCCGTCAAACATTCACTTAACACACTCGTTAGAGCCGTTTTCGAGTTTTAGCGAGTTTACGGACAGTAATTGGTTTTTATATATAGAGAAGATAATCAAAGATAATTTATTTTATCGAGTTTTCGTTTGTATTTTTCTAGAACTTTTTTTTCAGTTTTCGAATAAAATAGTCTAGGTCACTCCTGGTGTGAAGTGGCAACTCTGGCAAATATTCATTCACCTTACGAGACAATCTAAAAGAAGGACTATGATTACTTCATTTACTTTTGATAGATTGTTATGGATAAATGAAATATCAAATGTGACCTATAGAGTAACCAACAGCTTATGATTTTCCTTGGAAAGGATACCATACTCTAACCTAGGACCCGTGGTAAACATTTATAGTACTATAAGCTAATACTAGTGCAATTGTTGACAATCACCGTTTAATGTTGATATTTTTTTAATTATCTACTCATTTTTGTATATTTGTTTTTATTATTCTTTCTTGATATCTCTGTAAAACAAGGTATTTGTTACCTCCCAGAAGGTTTTATACCGGAGGTATTTCACATACATGCATTGCACAAGGAAGAACATCCGGACCACGCGAAATAATTATTCATATACAAAACTATTTTTTATTATTGAATCAGGTTTACAAACGAGCACACAGTGCACCTGATGATAAGTGGACATCGTGACCTAGACACCTACGTCTATCCTCGATTATGAATTTAGATTTATAAATAAGTTGTTGCTACCTCTGAGCACTAAGATAAAATGCCTCGTTATAAATAAAACGGGTCTGCGGTTCATTGCACTCACCACATGAAACCTTACTATTTCTGGCTGTGTTCTGTGAGAGCGTGGCCCGGTAGAGCCAACTCATATTAGCTGCAATCATAATATAGCTACGTTGCTCTACCACTTTCAAAATGCATATGTTGTCCCGTGCGGGCTTTGAACCATAAAAGTAAATTTTACTAACAAAATTCAAGGTAATAATTTAATATTCGACTCCGCGGAGTATGCTACAAGTGCGAGGTCAGATATTGCATTCATGAGATATAAATTTTAAGCGAATCGGCGGTACTAGCAAGCACAGAGCACATTAAAAAATGTACGTACTTGTTAGTGACTACGGTTTCTTATCTTAAGTAGCTGTTTATTTTCTATACCTAGGCAGTAATACTGGATTTCTGCAGTAAAAGTTAAGCAAGCGATGTAGATCAAAGAATCAAAAAGCTGGTGGTTATGGCTTTAGTCTAAATCTATAACTTAAGTCTTTAGGCTTAAGTCTAACCAAGAGAAGTAAGAATAGAATGTTGACCTGAATCCTACATCCATCGATTTTCTGCTTGCTTAAGCAGAGAATCGATGAATGTACGTATCTCAGTAGAATAAGTGCACTATTATGTTAAAATGATATTTTTATTCGAGCAAAGGTGACAAAGGAACACATTATTAACTTGACTACAATATGAGAACATAGATGCCTGCATCGACACTCGTTAAGGAATCAAAAAGTATGGTGTTATCTTAACTTTTACGATCACCAGAGAAGTCATTCCATCTTAGTCCTCAGAGTTGATGTGTAGCCTTCTTCGTTTGAACTTGGTTGTAGGTGTCTATAGAAACCCCCCCCCCGAACGGGTTACGAACGGGAACGCCATATCGCTGCGGGGGGGGGTCTTAGTAGCCGTGGCTTTTGGCTGCGGCGCTGGAGTTACGGGGGAAGAGAAGTGTAGGTATAGTGAAGCGCCCTCCATGGCCGAAACTTGATTAGCAGCGGAACCAAAGACCAGATCCACCACTGGGGTCGGGAAAGCGGGTGCTACCCAGCGCTCGATTTTCCTAGCCCCATGGCCTCCGCGTAGCGTATAGGACTTGGAGGGGGGGGGGCTTACGCAGGTGGAGTTGGAGACCGTGGAGGAAGGCGTGTCTGTGTTCCTGATGCGCCTTGTCTGAAAAGAAGAATGGGGAGGAGAATGGTGGGGCCGTGGATGTGTGCAAAAGCGTTCCCCGTGGCCCTGCCAATATACGGCGAAGGTGGAACACCATGAGGTTTTAGTCAGTGCGAGTCCGATATAACCCGTCCTTGCCCCCGCGAGGCGGGTATGCGTACTATGGACCACAGCCACTTACCATAAAGTCTGTAAGTCGATTTGTTACTTCAGTTGTATAAAAAAATATACTCTTTGATCCTTACTTTCATAAGCTAGTCTTGTAGTGATAAATTATGACGTATTAAATGTGACGCGACAAGGACAAAGATTTTATGTACTCCAGCCGTAGCTGTCAAGTGGCACAGTTAATAACGTAATATTATTATTATTAGTAATAAAAAAGTAAAGTATAAATGTAAAGTCATATAAAAAAGTTAAAAATATAAAAAGTTTACTATATCATATGCCTTTATAATTAAGGTAATATATTGTATGTAATATATTATAATCATCGCTCAGTGGCTTAGCGCTTGTTGTAAATTTCACGGTACGCGAGCAAACCGAGTTCGATCCCAGCCGGCAACAATGAAATTGTTGGGTGATTGCAATTTTAAGTGCTAATTTACCACGTGCTCGGTGGTGAAGAAAAAACATTGTGAGGAAACCTGCATGTCCAAGAAATAAAAATACACAAGTGTGCAGATCACACGCGGTAGAAGTGAAACCTTCAAATGATATGAAATATCAAATTATAAAAAAAAAACACGTTAAATGATTATTTAATATGAAATTTTCAATCACAAGTGCGGCATTAAAATATAAGATAAAAGTTTAATTTTATAGCAAATAAATGTTACAATCCTTATTTTTTGACGTCTAAATTCTAAATTTTAAATGTAATAAGTTAAAAAATATTTTCTTTCGGTAAAATTGCTTTGTAATAGCACCATCTACCTTATAGTTTAGTTTAGTTTAGTTTACGACGGGCTGTTTTCCGCAACTCCACGTCTATGCGCGTATTTTGCGTGTGGGCAGGAATAATGTGATTATTCGAGCCATGAGATCTCTCCGAAGAAGCTCAACAGGCCCTTGATGTTGCATGCAACTTCGGGGAGTGATCCCGGCGTGCCGAGATGTTTAGCCCTGTATGTAGCGACCTCCGGACATTTCAGTAGCACGTGGGCCGCCGTTTCTTCCTCCCCCATACATGCCCTGCACAGGGGACTATCTGTAACACCTATAGTAAATAAATGTTTGTTAAAGGTGCCGTGTCCTGTGATAGCACTTGTTACTATCCTAATCTGCGGCTTGTTCAGTCTCATTAAAACTTTTGTTAAGCGACTGTTAATTTCAGGCAGGGCATCCCTAGCTTGTCTACAGTCTACTAGATTTTTCCAAAGCTGAGCGTGTTGATTAGTAAAGTGTCTACGTACCAGTGAACAAACGTTACCAAAGGGGATTGGTATGATTGGTTCCGGCCCTATAGTGGCCAAAGCCGATCCTCTTCTGGCAAGTTCGTCTGCTGCATCGTTGCCTCTGGATCCACTGTGTCCCTTTATCCATTGCAGGGTCACATTGTTGTTTTTACATACCTCATTTAATCGTTGATGGCATTCATATATTAGTCCCGAGTTCACCACATTGCATCTCAGGGCTTGGAGTACCGCCCTACTGTCGGTCAGTATTCTGATGGGGAAGTCATTAACCTTCCTAGCATCTATTGCTATGGCCGCTTGAATGATACCCATACATTCCGCCTGAAAGACCGTGTTATAGGTACCCAGCGGTGTGCATATGTGAATATTGAGGTCTTCAGAGAAAGCTCCACAACCTACACCTTCATTTGTTTTAGAACCATCGGTGAAAATTCTAAGCTCTTTTGGGCTTAATCCTTCCGGCTGGCTGTTTTCATTTAACTGTATCTTGTATTTCTTATCGAAAACAAATTGTTTAGGAATCCTATCGTATTTGGCTTGTAGGATAGGAATTTTTGAGTGAATTCTATCAATTATGCCTGTATGAGGGACACTATTCTTACTCCAAAGATTTAGGGTCTTGAGTCTGATGGCAGCTAAAGTCGCTTCTTGTTGTATATGTAGATGAAGCGGAGTTAGCTCCAGCATCGCTTCTAAGGCTGCTGTTGGCGTAGTTCTCATGCAGCCTGTAGCAGCCATACATGCCAGTCTCTGGTAGCGCTGAAGCTTTTTACCATCTACCTTATTCTATAGATAAGGTAATTTTATAGAACAAAAAATTGATTGAATTTCAAGGTGGTACATAAAATAGATGCTAGATATCCTAAACACGACTAATTTAATATAAACCTTAAATTACAAATGAGTTGGTTAACACAATTTTATTCAATTTGCTTAATTTTACTTATTTAATAAATTTGTTACTTTTTTATATAATTTAGACAGTTAAATGTTATATTTACCTTTAAAGCACCGCACAACGAGGAGATTCAGATAATGGCACTGTACACTGTATTCTATCTCATTCTCCCGCAGGCTCTTTTTATGCCGCTTTTTCGTTTCATTTAGTTTCAAATTATAACGATTCTAAAGAACTTTTCATTTCAAAAATATTTCGAAGACGTGTGAAGTGATCCAACACGCATTGCGGCAGCGCGGCAGATGCGGCAAGGAATTGCATAAAAACCCTCCCAAAAATGAGGGGAGGCCTGTGCCAAGTTTAACGTATATAGACTGTAACTTTTTTTTTACTATATTATAATTATAGCGGTATATAATATTTATTTAATAACAACAACGTGTATACTTTGTGCATACCCAAGGACTCCATTAGGTAAGTAGTAAGATTACTATAATTTATTACTCACCTATAAGTGATCTACCTACCTATAAGTGATTAAATAGTTATTTTTATATTTGCGAAGGCGAAGGGCCTGTACTTCCTGCAGCGCCGAAGCCGTTGCAGAAGTAACTTTGTGTCAATATTCCTGCGTAAAAAATCAAGGTTATGATTTTACAAAAAAATAATATTACTTATAAACTATACATTTCCGCAACGGGGGAAGGGTCGCAGGGCTACCCCTGAACCCTAAAATGCAAGTTTCGGTCGAGCATTTTTTAAAAACAAGGAAATGTTTATCATGTATAAGTTTATCATGTGTATGTTCTGTGAAGTTTTAAGTCTTTTTTTTCATATTAAATTGTTTTGAACTATTATCAGTTTTTATTTTTGGTTAGCATGGTCACCCTACAATGCAAATTGAACATACAATAATATGACTGAACGTCGGCCGCCGTATTGCAATACGTCAATTTGGTTTATCGTTCGTCAGCCTTAATACGAAACGGCTCTGTTTTGTAAAATGGCTAGCCATAATGTAATACGGCGAATTATACAATAAACCTGCGTCCTTAATTATCATCTTATTATATATGCATATAATAAGATGATAATTAAGGAAATTGTGTGACGATAGAATGATTCTTTAGGAAAAAGCGTTAATGCACACACACTAAAATGTTCACGAACTTTGTTTTTGAAAAGAAACTATGGATGCACTGTTCTCATAGATTACCAGCGTGAAACAGCAGTATAATGCTGCTGTGTTTCGTACGGTACGGTACGGAGCAGAGACCCTTTTTACTGGTAACAAAGTATTCCATCTTTTTTTTTCCTTCATTTCATCTTCAGGAATTTTGAAGCTTGGTAATATAGAGTTCAATTTAGAGCAACTTTAAACATGTAATTTATGGATGGGTTGAATTTCAGGATTCGTTTTACGTAAAAATGTATTCAGAATACCCTGTACTGAAAAATTCTATTCTAGTGTCATGTTTATAAATTGAGCGCTATGAGGGTTTTGCGGGAATTTGGAGATCGTATTTATAATGGTTGAAAGTTCTATTATTAATGGCAGGAACTGATACGAATGAAGGATTTTTTTTAGTCAAAATGCCAAATTTAAATACGTAGTGGAGTCACATTTGAAACACGATTATAAATTATTAAACATCTATAAACTTATATTTTAAATTATTAACTAAATATTTATTATACGGGGTGGCGATAAAGTTTAGACATTAAATGAAAAGACTTATCCTATATAATGTTCTCTGAACATACACAACTAAAATATATATAGCAATTAACATTCTAGTCGCAATAGCCCTTTCTTTCGTTTTTACCTAATTACTTATGAACGAGAAAGTGTAGGTAAATAATTACCTGTGTAGATGCCGCGTGAGCACTGCGTACGTGCCGCACCGTTGCCGCTTTTACATGTCACTTCTGGCCAGTAAACTAATATTATCAAGGTGATTTATTTCTTGTCAATTTATACGCTATTAATTTTTTTTTGAAAAATACATTACTTATTTTTAGTATAATTGTTTATTTTATTATTTTAATCGACATTTATGAACTTGTATATACCGCTCTGTTATTTAATGTGATAACCTAATCGCCATTTAATTTATATATAAAATATTAATTAAATTTACGTGGTATAGCCACGCTACAGCTATATCATAGTTATGCAGGAATGGGTCGGCTCGACCAGGAAAGGACCACGCTCTCACAGAATACCAGAGTAAAGGGCCCCCGAGACGTTCAAACAAACCTCACGTGTTTGACCAAACCGTTTGATGTCGCTTTGAATTCGCATTAAACAGAAGCGCGCAGTGTGGCTTCAAAGTTCAAACAAGAAAGTCATATTGCGGTTTCAAAAAATGCCGTCGACTATGGATAAAGATTTTCTCGCGTATTTTATTAATGTCTTGCTTAAATAATAAGAAAAAAAAGAAAAAGAATTTGGTGCAAAGAATGGTACAAATTAAGATATCGTTTCACACACGAACATCTACAAAGAGTGCTAGAAACTAGGGCACCAGCTGATTATAAGAACTTTCTGAGGATGGACAATGATTCTTATAAAAAATTATTGAATAAAGTTCGACCATTAATTCAAAAACAGGTTATCTACTGACATGAGGCAAGATATTCCAGTAAATCAAAGATTGTCTATACCATTGAGGTATTTAGCATTTTGGAAACCACACAGAACGTACCGCTTCGAAATTCAGCACAAGACTGATGAGGTTTGATCAAACACTTCGCGAAGACGATCAAACGGTGCTTCAAACAAAACCAAAATATAAATTGCCATCAAACGAGCTTCACACACGTAACGTTTGATCAAACCTGTCAAACCAACGGCGTAAAGATCAAATTGGATTGACTCAAACCAAAATCTACGTGTTTGAATCAAACTGTTTGACCGTCTCGGGGGCCCTTAAAACAGCAACTTAATGCTGCTGTGTTTTGTATGGTGAGTTTAGAGAACCGAAGATTATTTTTACTGGAAACAAGGCATTCCATCTTAGTGCTCAGGGGTGGCAATGCATCTGCATTAATCGAAGATAAATGTAGATGTCTATACTATATAGCACCTTACCTGTAAATAAACATTTTTTCGTTTGTAAAATTATATTAAAAAATGCTTTCTAAGTTAAGATTTTTTAGAAAGTTACGAAGGAAAGGGATGAAGAAAGAAAAAAAGCTAGGGTTGTCAAACTTGCTTTTGTTGTAGTATGTTAGAACACGAGTTGTGAGTCAAATAAAAAACAACATGACGATATCAAAGTTATACGTTATAAAATATAATTAGTTAGGTGTTGTTTACATTTCACTTGTATTAAGGTAAATTAAGTGATACATTTGTTCGATAATACTTGTAATTATTTTATTGTCTCGTTAGTAGTTTACTAATGGTGTAGTGGCGAAGCACAACTGCTGATCATATGGTCCTGTGTTCGAATCCGGTCGGCCTAAAATCAGTTATTGGGTTATACTACAAAGAAATTCTAAATAGCAAAACGAGAATCTAAAAGTAGGCGGTGTTCACGGCAGGAAGCAAATAAAGCCTTTTTCTGCGACTGATCTCTCTCTGAAAGTATCGGATTGCCAGACCGTCGTTAGGCCAAATAGTAGACGCGGGAATCTAACCCGCGACCCGCAGCACTACAACCACATATTTAGTCACTGCTTTACATATACAAAACTATGTGTGGGTATTCCTATACATGGAAGAATTGTCAAGTTAGCATTTCTGGACAGTCCTACGTTGTTTGTCGTAATGAAAAACACCTTCCAAACCTGCTTTTTGCTTTTGATAATATTGTTTTTAACTTAAAAAAAAAACTATGTTAAGCTTAGAATGAATGTTAAGAAAGGGATTGAAAACAACGTCTAGTCTTGCGAGACCTTCCGGGAATGCCAACTTGACAATTCATCCAAGTATAGGAATTCTCAAACATCAATACTTTACAGAAAGAGAAACAGACACTTATTTATTCAATATAAATTATTAATAATACTTATTGAAATTCACACTTTGTATAAAGTACCACTGATTCGGAAAAAACCTCTGTCCCGTGAAGAACCAGCAAGAAATCCAGCGGGAATTTTTGATTGTATGTTACACAATTAATAACACAAAACAAATTAGAAATATCTTGGTAGCGACCACCTCATTCCCAGGGGTTATTATTATCCATAAATTCCTTAATATTATTATAACCCTTCTTATACAAACTTAGTTTAACCAAATTTTTGAACTTTGAGCAGGTCAAATTTTGTATATATATTTTTGAAATTTAGTTGTAAAAGCGTCCCCAATAATGAATTACTGACTCGGTGGAGTCGAGTAACTGAATCTGAAACTGGTGGAAACTGGTGCGTTTGTATCTAATTTTATATGAGTGAATCACTACATGTCCAGTGCAGTTATTATTTCTTTATAGAATAAGGGTGACAAACGAGCACACAATCCACCTTATGGTAAGTGGTTGCTGAGGCCCATTGACATTTACATCTATCATCGATTGCGAATCAAAATGCAGATGCGTTGTCAGCCTTGTAGTGTTATGCTACTTACATAACATTTTACACTATTTTAAATTAATTTTTCCATTCTGTTTTGATTTTTTGCATTCACCTCAAAACTGGATATTTTGTATCACCTTTATTTCCATAGGATCCTGTAACGTTTTTAAACCATAAGAACACAATAACAAATCATTTTCACTTCGTATTTTCACGCTATCAGCACTTTTTAAATCGGTGTCGATGGAGTCTACCTTTTTCGATCTTTTATATAGTTCTCCGTAACTCTGCAATTTCGGCCTTCGTGCGCGCTGGTGCGCTACCTTTTTACCTATATCAATAATATCTAATTTTTCACTTAAATCTTGCCGTTTCTCTATTACGAGCCTGAAACCAAAATTTGACATGTTTTGACATCGTTGTTTATCTGGTTGTCATGGCAATTTTATTAGAATTCGTTACCGGTCTGATGTTTTTACTTCAATACTTCCACAAAAATACTCTTTTCTTCTTGGCCATTTACAAAAATTTGCTTTTAATTTAAATAATTTCCCGTCGAGCGCGGAACTCCCTAAAAAGGTATAAAAGCCGAACAATCGGCCAATAAACCAATAAGCCAAATAATAATAAATAAGAGTTTCGCTTCAGCTATCAAATTTGAAGCATCTCCTAAAAGCCTTATCCCGGGGCCGCACTGCCCCGGGATCATGCAAGCCTCTGCCTTCACCTGAAGTCGTCGCCTAACAACACCCACGCCTCCACCTACAAGTGCCCGCGCTATCTTTAGCCGCTGTGCGCGCTTACTCCAGGCGCTGAGAGCGCCTACTCAAGGCGCTGTGTGTGCCTACTCCAAGCGCAGCGTGTGCCTACTCCAAGCGCAGCGTGTGCCTACTCCGGGCGCTGCGTGTGCCTACTCCGAGCGCTGCGTGTGCCTACTCCAGGCGCTGCGTGTGCCTAGACCAGGCGCTGCGCACCAACCACAGGCACAGCCTGATTATACTCCGTGAGCAGTGAGCATCACCGCCAAGCGCGGTGTGCCACTTTGGTCTTCAGGCTCCGCTTTAGTACACATTTATCTTTATTTTCTTTTTTAAAATACTTGTAATTCACGTCACCCATCATCATCATCATACTTCATTTTTTATATAAAACTGTAAATACCTTTTTAAATTTTAAATAAATTATTCGCTTTTGTTCTATTTTTGTTGTTTCGTTAATGTTAGGTTAGGTTCTTTTGTTTTTAATTGTCGCTACACGATATTTTGGCGCCCAACGTAATAGTTCTCTTTCTCTCTTAATTTTTTTTTCTTTTCTTCACCTTTACTGCGCCTTGTCCATTTCCTTTTGATTTAATTGCTTTCTCTTTCGTTCTTAACTCTTTATTTATTCATCCTTTTCATATCTTCCAAATTCTAAAACAAAACTTCATCTAGTTTTTCAACTTATCTGGATTATATTTAGACCTACATTTAACACTTTACTTACATTCATCACTTTAATATTTTTATTCTAGATAACTTAAAGAGGTATAATTTTTAATTAAATTTTTATTTCATAAACTTAACTTTGCACTTAATTATAACAATGAAAAGGGTTATTAAGTACGAATTCCTTAACAAGGCCGAGCTCGAATACGAAGTGAAGATTAGATGTGAGGAACCAGCTAATACTGTTTTGCTTCTAAAAAACAGGTTTTGCGTTTAGTTGCGAATTCTCACCCTGAAGATATTCTGACTTCTCCAATTCCGATCGAGGATGACTTGTCTCAAATTGGTTCTACTTTGACCTACCTGGACTGTAAAATTGAAAAATTTTTACAAGGTTTGGTTTCAAATACTTACGACTAATAGAAACTTTTATTAATCATGTTTTTTACAGATTGGAGCGAATAGATACTGACTTATATCCAGACTTTAAAGCTATTTTCGATACTTTGAAGATGAAATTTACCGCTATTACTAAAGAATTCGAATCCTTGACTCCACCTTCAACTGAAAATGACTCTCCATCACTTGACCCTCCTGTTGACCCGACTGTCATGGAACCCCCCTTGTTTCTCAAACTTCTGTTCAGATCCATACCCCGTATCCTTCTCCACCACCTCACACACACATTTACCTCTATGTGCTAGAAGACCCTAATGGAGTTAGAGGCAAGTGGCACATCAAAGATGTAAAATCATAAAGTTTCTTAACTTTTATTAACTGTTAATTTGTATATATGTATAAATATCACCATCATTTTCACCTTATTATTTTTATTTCTTTTAATTTGTTTGTTTGTTTGGTAATCCAGTGTTCTTCAACACATTTTGCTTTAGGACCTCAAATTTTCGTTGGTTAATCTTCACTTTTTATTTTTATTTTAGACACATCTCGTTAGTGATGTTGCTGATCTCTTGCTTTGAGCCCTACCGCTCTGGCCGTTCTTAATCTTTACTTAAGTCATAGCGACTAAAGCTTACTTAAGATTAATTTCTTTATCTTTATCTTAATAATTTTTTTTCCACGCAGGAGCGGATAACAACTCCTTAAGTAAGCCTGAATGTCATTTCGAAGACACACTTTTAGAGTAGTAGTCATTGAATGTGAACTCCACCCTTACATTAATGCAGATGATGAATGTAAGAGATAGCATATCTGATTTTGCCTGGTGATGACTGTTTCTGCAAAGCTGTGTTTTTACGGTTTATTTTAGAATGTACATATCAAAATTTTTGCTGAGTCAAAAATTTTCCAGGGTCGGGGGGAAAATGTAGTGTTATGCTACTTACATATCATTTTACACTATTTTAAATTCATTTTTCCATTCTGTTTTGATTTTCTGCATTCATCTCAAAACTGGATATTTTGTATCACCTTTATTTCCATAGGATCCTGTAACGTTTTTAAACCATAAGAACACAATAACAAATCATTTTCACTTCGTATTTTCACGCTATCAGCACTTTTTAAATCGGTGTCGATGGAGTCTACCTTTTTCGATCTTTTATTTAGTTCTCCGTAACTCTGCAATTTCGGCCTTCGTGCGCGCTGGTGCGCTACCTTTTTTCCTATATCAATAATATCTAATTTTTCACTTAAATCTTGCCGTTTCTCTATTACGAGCCTGAAACCAAAATTTGACATGTTTTGACATCGTTGTTTATCTGGTTGTCATGGCAATTTTTATTCGAATTCGTTACCGGTCTGATGTTTTTACTTCAATACTTCCACAAAAATATTCTTTTCTTCTTGGCCATTTACAAAAATTTGCTTTTAATTTAAATAATTTCCCGTCGAGCGCGGAACTCTCTAAAAAGGTATAAAAGCCGAACAATCGGCCAATAAACCAATAAGCCAAATAATAATAAATAAGAGTTTCGCTTCAGCTTTCAAACTTGAAGCATCTCCTAAAGGCCTTATCCCGGGGCCGCATTGCCCCGGGATCATGCAAGCCTCTGCCTTCACCTGAAGTCGTCGCCTAGCCACACCCACGCCTCCACCTACAAGTGCCCGCGCTATCTTTAGCCGCTGTGCGCGCTTACTCCAGGCGCTGAGAGCGCCTACTCAAGGCGCTGTGTGTGCCTACTCCAAGCGCAGCGTGTGCCTACTCCAAGCGCAGCGTGTGCCTACTCCGGGCGCTGCGTGTGCCTACTCCGGGCGCTGCGTGTGCCTACTCCAGGCGCTGCGTGTGCCTACTCCAGGCGCTGCGTGTGCCTACTCCAGGCGCTGCGTGTACCTACTCCAGGCGCTGCGTGTGCCTACTCCAAGCGCTGCGTGTGCCTACTCCAGGCGCTGCGTGTGCCTAGACCAGGTGCTGCGCACCTACCACAGGCACAGCCTCATTATACTCCGTGAGCAGTGAGCACCACCGCCAAGCGCGGTGTGCCACTTTGGTCTTCGGGCTCCGCTTCAGTACTCATTTATCTTTATTATCTTTTTTAAAATACTTGTAATTCATGTCACCCATCATCATCATCATACTTCATTTTTTATATAAAACTGTAAATACCTTTTTAAATTTTAAATAAATTATTCGTTTTTGTTCTATTTTTGTCGTTTCGTTGATGTTAGGTTAGGTTCTTTTGTTTTTAATTGTCGCTTCACGACAGCCTTGAGGACTAAGATGGAATGCCTCTTTTCCAGTAAAAAGGGTCTCCGGTTCTCTACACTCACCATATGAAACACAGTAGCATTAAGCTGCTATTTTACGCTGGTATTCTGTGAGAGAGTGGTCCCTCCCCGGTCGAGCTGACCCATTCGTGCTATAACTATACCAGTAATATAGCTGCAGCATGGCTCTACCACGTCGTCATAAAGATTAGAAAAGAAATTTTCAATTAATCGTACGAAAAACGTAAGCGAAATTACAACTGCATATACATAAAATAAGAAATTTTTTATTTATTCAGTTTCAGGGCCGGTGTGTGTTACGACTACAAGGCAGTCAGCAAGAGAAGATAGTCAGGGAGAGTGACTCATAGACAATCTGGACAATGTTCTTTAGCCTTACCTCTCCTCACCTCAGTACCCCCTCCCCCCGTGACCATGGGTACTGGAAAGTGGTCCAAATTTACAAAATTAAAAAAAGTTTAAATTGAACGCGATAAAGTTCGTACAATTAGTTTTAATGCGTGTGTAGTATTCGCGTAAATATAAGAAATCCTTAAAGTGATAAGTGCTTAAAATCGATCCAGCCGTTTTCAAGTTTTAGCGAGACTAAAGGAGCTATAGAATAAAAGTTTAATTTTTTTAACGCCCCCGCACTGCCCTTTGTAACGCCCTTTGTATGTTTGAATTTCATGAAATCCGTTCTTGGTAATTTTTGATATTACAAAAAATATACTGGCCGTGTTTTATACCTATATGAGCTTTAGTTTGAAAATGTGAATTTATTTTTAATTAACGCCCCCGCAACCCCTTGCGGATGGAATTTCATAAAATCTGTAATTAGCTGACTATTCGGCGATAGGAGAGTCTCTACGCTTTATGGTTCCAGAGATATCGTGATGAGTCAGTACATAAGTGGAAATCTCTTATATATATGAGATATCAAGGAACAGACTAGTTCATTTCCAATTTATATTCTGGTATTGACTACCTACTTGATCTAGTAGTTGTAAACGTGAATACTAATCATGTCATGGTCCCAGGTTCGAATTTATTAGGTTTTTCTGTAAAGAATTTCTCAGTACATCCCTCCCAATATTCTATCAATATATAACAATGACACTAATTAAATATTTTAAAACATCATTTGGAATCACCACACCGAAATACTTGGTGGAGTTGAGTGCACACTAGAAATTACGATTAAATTACTTTTTTCTTAGTTTTCTTTTCTCTTTAGAAGCCAATGAGATAACTTTACCTATTTACAATCTATTAAGCTCAAAACCAATTTAAACTTTCTTAGTGGTCAATATATAACACAGCTTAATGACTGCTTCTTATCTAAGGAATAGTAAACTTTCGTTTTGTTTGAAGCTTTAAAACGCTGATGTAGGAAGCAAACTACTTCTGAACATTTTATTCTATTTGATCTACACTTATAATATATTATAATATTATAAAGAGGAAAGATTTGTTTGTTTGTTTGTTTGAATTGAATAGGCTCTTAAACTACTGGACCGATTTGAAAAATTCTTTCACCATTAAAATATTACATTGTCACTGATGTAAATAGGCGATAGAATATTTTCCAATAATTTAGTGATCCGTATGAAAACTTCGTTAAGGTAACCTAAGGTGTGAAAAACATACCAAAAAAAAATCCTTATAATTATCAGGTACGCTGTAGAAACTATTAACAATATAGCAAAGTAATTTATTACAGTTTTATAGAGGACATCAATATCTACTAAAAAGTCTGCAATGCCATATGTCTAATCATTACAGTTATGTCACAACAACTACATTTCATGTTAAAATATGCAATAGTAATGCCGGTCAAACTACGCCACATTATTCGAACCTTGGTATTAATCCAAATATCCAATATAAATTAGTTCGTATTGAAGGCTATATCAGTGCCTGTACCTTGCATAACCACCAATTACATTAACCATGTAATTTAATAAATATTTTTCACTTATTAAATCTTTGTTAATTCAGCAACCGTCCGTCGTCATGTCCCTCTCGAAGTTCGCATGTCGCGTGGCACAGACGCGTGATATACACGGGTGAAACCGCGGGGCACAGCTAGTATACCATAAAAAGCTAGTTGACTTCTACATTTGGTCCTTCGAGTCGGATATGAACCAGTATTTACCGTGATAATATACCTCAATAGAAACAGCTTAACTTATCTGCAGCCGTCTTTTGGTAGGTTTTATTATAAAGTACGAGTACACCACAAATATCGTAGGATGTCAATCCCCAAACCAGCAGTGTAAGATGTCAAGCCCCAAACCTGAAGTCGCGCTCAATGTGTAGAAAAGCGCAGAGAGTAATTCTTTATCCTCCAGCGCTTTGAACACACACACACACACACACACTCACACACACACACACACACTCACACACACACACACACACACACACGCACAGAATTGAACCACCTTGTCAGTACCACTGATCAGGTCTGTTGCTTTGGATTTTCCTTTGCTTTATCATGCTATAAAACTATGCTAATTTTGGAATTATTTCAAGGAAAAATTCCAAGATTAGCATCGTTTTCTTTTAATGTTAAGACTAGATTGGAAGCATGTTTAAATGGTGTTTTTAAAATATAAAATTATAAAATAGGCATAGTATTATCATATAGCATTTAACGTCCTGATGTTTTCTTAAAGAAGTAAGGGTGGCAAACGAGCACACAGTCTACCTGATGGTAAGTGGATGCTTCAGCTCTAGAAACACCTACATATATCATAAATTTGGATAAACCATTTTTGGGAGAACTTCCTACGGTTGCCAACCCGCTTGCCAAGCGTAGTTACTATGCAAATATCGCGTAGATACTATGAAAATCCGGGCGGGGAGCTGTATAAAAGCATTTAAGAAGGGGATAAAAAAAATACAGTCTCAGTGAAAAAAACTAAAATCCAAAGACAGTCACTTGGCTATAAAATATGCCTATGCAGCTGCAAAGAAAATATTTAGTATTAAAAAAGGAATAAGTTTACCCCGTTGTATTCCTCTTCCAAAGTGTGGAGGATTTTACCATTTATTCCCATATTTGCAGGATTGTTAGCTTTAGGATCATTAGCCGGTTGAGCAGCGGGTAGAGCAAAAGGTGTTAATGATTCAAAAGCAGCACTAAAGAGTCTTCAGGAATCTGAAAGACACAACAGAATGATGGAAGCCGTTGCTCTAGGAAAAGGATTATATATTAAACCTCATAAACAAGGAGCAAGTTTATATCTTAACCCCTCAAAAAACTAATTAAACGGCTACCAAGACGGGCGCTCACTAATCTCGACATATTAAAACATGCAAGTGACATTCCATACTTTCGCGGCGTTTTCATGAAAAATAAATTACCTTTGAAACCGAGAAACATAGAATGTGGAATACTGAATTTGGATAGCTACAGAAATCCTGGAACGCATTGGGTGGCCTTTGTAAAGCACAGTAAATACGTAGAATATTATGATAGTTTTGGTAATTTAAAGCCCACGTTAGAATTATTTAAATAAATGCATAACTTACCTATTTACTATAATTATGCGCGACATCAAGCGTTTGGTGCTGCAAACTGTGGACATCTTTGTCTAAACTTTTTAAGAAATTACTGGAAAAAGCATTTATATAGTGTATGAAATAAATAAACGTATCAGTATAAAAATGTCTTTCACTATGTCTATAACGGGGACAGGGCCTCTTTATCAACGAACTATTCACCGACAATAGAACTACGAGGAGACTACGAATGTGGCCTTTTGTATTTTTCAACTTTTAATTCTATTCCCAATATAGATGAAATAAACAATAAATTTTATTATGGTGAAAAAGAAATGATGGAAATTCTTGAAGGGTCTTACAAGTTTCTAGATATTTGTGATTATCTAAAAAATAATATTAAGAACGCTGTACTAAAACTAACTTGTAACAATAATACATTCAAAACAAATATTTTTTGGGTAAAACTGGGTAAAATTTTAGGCTTTGGTATGGAAACAATAACAGCATATATAAGTACTGAATCTGTCAGTATTCTATCGACAACCATCGTGCGAATTGAATGCGATGTTATTAGTGGTTCATTTGTCAACGGCAAAGCAAGCCATATAATTTATGAATTTGCACCTAATGTACCACCGGGTTATCAAATAATTGAAATACCTAGAAACTTGATTTATTTTCCTGTTAACCAAAGTTCCATAAGTGCTATCAATATAAAGTTATTGAACGCTGAGAATAAAGAAATAAATTTACGAGGTGTACAACTGTATTTACATTTCCGAAAAAAATATGATAAATTTCAATAAAAGCCCGTCTACTTCGTGTATGCAAGCCAGTTTTAAAAGAAAATCTCATAAAGGCACACGTCTTCAGCTAAAAAAGAAGCTTACCAAGTCTTAAGCTAGTTTGCTTGATAAAATTAATATTTTAAACGTATCTCAACAAATATCATACGATACTCGTAACGGCATTGAAAGTTTTGAGTATCATTCATACAAACCGTATTAACTTGTTTTAACAAGAATTAGGAAATACGTATTCCTATTAATCAACAAGACTTGTACATACTATCTTCACTCAGTAGTTTATATATCGAGGGAAAGGTGAACGTTTATAACAGCACCGCAAAAGAAAAGGTATCAAACGTACATTTTGTCAATAATCTCGTGCTATTTCTTTTTCAAGACATACGATATAAACTTAATGGAGTAGAAATAGATAAAGTTAAGAATGCTGGTGTTACTAATACAATAAAATCTTATCTATCCTTAAATTAAAATGAATCCAAATGTGCTCGAGTTTGGGGCTCGTTAACTGGCGAAATAAGCAATACTAGTAGTGGAGCGTTTTCCGCGTCTACACCATTGAACAAGATATTAGGATTTGCAGAAGATTACGAAACAATTATAATTAATTGTAAGCCTGAGTTAGTATTATTACGAAGCAATACAAATCTTAATGCGGTCAAGTTAAATACAGGTGAAGTTGTAGAAGATATTATAATAAATAAAATTGTTTAGCGAGTTCCACACATCAAAGTATCAGATCGTGAATGAATCAGCCTATTAAAACATTTAGAGAAAGATAGAGCTATTCCATTAGCATTCCGTTCCAAAACGCGTAAACCTACTTGGTCTATGAAAACTTTATCGCAATTAGAGAAACCACGATTTGTGGTCATCGCTTTGCAAACCAACCGCAAACATAACGCGAAATTATCAATGGCAGAGTTTGATCATTGTCACGTAGGAGATGTAAGAGTCTGTTTAAATTCATCATATTATCCTTATGAGGGGCTGAATTTCAGTTTATCAGAAGATAAGTTTACTTAATTATACGATCAGTATGCGAGATTTCAACACTCGTATCATGTACGCCATTCAGAGCCGTTGATAGGTTTAAAGGAGTTCAGAGACGTGGCTCCATTATTTGTAATTTATTGTTCAAGACAACACGAAACATTAAAAGGTTCGATCGATGTGAGAGTTGAAATCGAAATAGACCAAGAAATACCAGATAAGACAACCGCTTATTGCTTGATATTACCGATTTAAACGACTGTATAGTCGAATACAAACCACTGAGTAATATCGTTAAGAAAATATCATGAATAGCAATACAATAATCGTCGATCTTCAAGGCTTCAAAAATAGCAAAAATAAATCTATAGTAAAAGAGTTTGCTACAGCCACTCTAGAGTACACCAATATATTTCTAATTAAACCTCCTTACCCATTCACTTCACTATCTCCTGAAGAGAAAAATCAAATCTGCTGGATTGAAAAGCACCGAGGGTATCGATGGAGTGAGGGCTTTGTTGATTATAGAGAGTTTCACAGAATTATTAAAAGATATTTGAAAAATTCATATATTGACATATTGCCACCGTAGAGTACCGTACCGGGGATAGTGCACGCAATTGAGGGAGGGCGGGAGGTGCTCTTCAAACTAGGTCAGACACATCATTTTATTTTATCGTGCGGATGTACGCAAAGTAATTTTTTGACAACTATAATAAAATATTTTAATTTACAAATGCAATAAATACACTTAATCAATTTAAAGTTTTCTGATGTACTTTATTTTTGTCTTTTTTTTTTGCGGTGCATAAATATATAAAGATGATGATTTTTGGACTCCCGGACACGAGACGTATTGCCAACGCGCGAAATAGGTAAACTCCAAGTTTATTCCGCAAATTTATAACGACTGGCCTTGCGATTTATTTATGGTCATCGTAAAGGCCAGTCGCATGGGAAATTGTAGACGCTTAAAATCGAATGGCAAATTCGTTGGAATAATCAGTATACGCGGGATCAAGACATGCTCTCCTTTGTATTTTTCCTTGATGATCTTGGCCTCGATAACGTTATTCATTAGCTTTTTCACAGCGAGTCTCGTTCCATTGCACAGTCGAGGTTGATTAATATTCCTCAGCATAATCACAAGTGATCCTACATTTAATTGTAAATTGTGAGGTGGTAGTCCAGGCAAATCCAGGGAATTTAAATAACTCTGTAGGATAGTTGACTACGTCATCCAGATTTGCAACTGTGTCAACTAATTTGTAAAAAAACAACTCTCCTGAAAGAAATGAAAGAATGAACGCATAGATTACATCGACATCTTTGTCTTAAGCTGCCAATATTGCTCGTTCACTCAGCAAATTATGGTTTTTGAACTGTTGTTCTATGTCATATATCTATCATCTATGTTCAGGTCATAAGTTCTGTCAAAAACTTTTTATAAAATTAATGATACACTTTATGATAATTATATAGAAATTATATATTAAATGAAATATAATTGAATTTAGAATAAAATTTTAATTACATTATTCAAAATGCCCTCCCCTATTTTAAATACATTCCCTTAATTGACGCGGACAATCGCAGCACGCAATACACTCATATCTATTTCTGCCGCTGCTTTAGCCAAAGATGCTGGGAGAGATTGCAAATTCTGATCTTGAATATTATAATCTAGTGGGCTTAAATCTGGACTAGATAAAGCCAGTCTTCATGTCCAATAAAGTCAATTCCATTGGTGGTCAACCAGTTTTGCATGCTTCGTGCCCTATGAGCTTGTGCAGAGGCCTGTTGGAATATCCAACGTCTGATTTTGAACATTGTTTGAGAAATAGGTTCATACACAAACACACACACACACACATTTGTCTCCTGTCTACGCAATATACACGTGGTAGAGCCATGCTGTAGTTATATTAAAGTCAATTCCATTGACGGTCAACCAGTTTTGCATGTTTCGTGCCCTATGAGCTTGTGCAGATTCCTGTTGGAATATCCAACGTCTGATTTTGAACATTGTTTGAGAAAGAGGTTCACACACACACACACACACACACACACACACACACACACACACACATTTGTCTCCTGTCTTCGCAATATACACGTGGTAGAGCCATGCTGCAGCTAGGAAGGACCACGCTATCACAGAATACCAGCGTAAAATAGCAGTTTAATGCTGCTGTGTTTTGTATCGTCAGTGTAGAGAACCGGAGACCCTTTTTACTAAAAACGAGGCATTCCATCTTAGTCCTCACGGGTGACACCGCATCTGTATTTTGATTCGTAATCGAAGATAGATGTAGATGTCTATGTCAGAACGTCTAAATTTATAATTTAAATGGGAAATTAACTTACTTTGAATCTTTTCGATAGTATGAACATGTTTATCATAAAATGGTGACCATATCTGACAGGTATACTCTAATATAGATCTAACATATGTGAAATATACTACTTTTAGGCTCTGCAAATTAGAGAAAGGAAGACAAGTTCTAGTTACAAATCCCAAATTACGAAAAGCTTTACTGCAAATAGCATCAATATGCTCGTTCATTGTCATGCGGGAGTCAAAATATACGCCTAGATCGCGCACCACCGTAGCCCTCTCGATTACAACCCCATTGAAATTGTATTGAAAAACTATGGGATTAGTTTTCCGCGTAAATGAAATACTCTCACACTTACCAACATTTACCGTGATCTTATTAGCGGCATAGTAATAGTATAATGTATTTAAGTCATTTTGAATAAGTTCACAGTCCTTGATAGTGATACACGCAGATATATTTTTTTATCATCAGCATAAAGTAAATGTTGAGAATTTTTTATATATTGACATATATCGTAAATATAGGCGTTGTAAAAGAGAGGACCAAGGTGGGAGCCTTGAGGAACGCCAGAGGGAACCGTTACGAAATCTGACCTATGACCTAGGACCACACCCTGAGAACGGTTAGTCAAATAAGATCTAATCCATCTCAGTAAGTCCCCATGAATGCCGAGAGACTGCAGCTTCTGAAGAAGTATGATGTGATCCACATGGTCGAAGGCTTTTTCGAAATCTGTATAGATCACGTCAACTTGACCTCCACCTTCCATTTCATTAAGAACATAATTAGTGAAACATGCAAGATCGGAAATAGTAGAACGGTTTTTCAGAAAACCATGTTGCGTACTCGGAATGCGTCTAACTATTGTAGTATAAATTTTATTAAAAATAAGTCTCTCAAATATTTTAGCAATTGTACTGAGAATAGAAATTGGACGGTAATTATCAATTTTTGTTTAAGAACCTTTTTTATGAACCGGTATTATATATGCCTTTTTCCAAAGTGTAGGAAATACACATTCTCTAAGGGAAAGCTTAAAGAGCAACGTAATTGGGTAACTAAGGCTATCGGCACATGATGACAGAAAAACTGGAGGCACTCCGTCGTGACCCGCTCCCTTATAGGTGTCCAAGCCTTTCAGACATGTAAGTATAAAATCGTGAGAGACATCAATTCGAGAAATATCATCACTCCATGACAAGAAGACAGTATTACAACAGTGTGAACCAGAATCCGTCAAAGAAGAAACAGTAAATACACTTTGAAAAAAGGCATTAAAGGCAGAGCAAATATCCTGTCCCTCCGTGTAAATAACATTATTTATGGTAAAATTACGTGGATAATTAGATATTCCCTTTTTAGACTTAACAAATTTCCAGAAATACTTTGGCGAATTCTTTAAATTTTTCTATGTATTGCGAATAAAATCATTAAAACATTTTTTTGTGTTCTATGTCGTCTATCTCTGAGAAGTTTAAACTCATCATAATCACGAGGGTTGTTAAATTTTTTCCATTTTTTGTGTGCTTTAAATTTTCCTCGAATTATTTTAATAAGTGCGCGGCTGTACCAACACGGGTAACGATTACTAATTTGGGAGGATAGTGGTACAAATAAAGCAAAACATTCGTGGAGTTTTTCATAAAAAATCTCAACGGCTTGGTCGACTGTATCTGTGTTTAATAATAATTGATCCCAGTCTACGCTTTTTAAAAAGGTATTTATGTTAACATAATTACATTTTCGGAAATTATATTTTAAGTGAAAATATTCCTTAAATGGTTTTACTAAAATGTCTTGTATATCAATTGTAAAAGGTGGGTGTAAGGTATCGACTTTAGTCAACGGGTCAGAATGGTTGATTTTTCTAAGTGTAAATTTGAAAAACATAGATCCAGTATATTATTACAACGGTTGGGAAATAAATTATATTGATTCATGCCAAAAAAACATAAATCCTTGGCCAAAACACGAGCAGCTTATTGGATATCAGCTCGACCAGAATGTATTGTCGACCATCCTGAGGAACTCCATTTTGAACAAGGTAGGTTAAAATCGCCTACTATAAGATAATGGTCAGAGGGTGCCAACAGGTAAAAGCGTTCAAAATTGTTTCGGAATTCATAAATACAATCAGGTAATATGTCATCATTTGGTGGAATATAAACTAAAATAATATTCAAGTTACAATTCGAATTGAGAAAACGTGCCGATAAACTCACACATAATGATTCAAATCCTTTACAATCCCAATCATAACGACGCGTAGCGTAGGGGTAATGATTTGCACTCCGAGTGCAAATCATTACCCCGCCACCCGTCCTTTTTTCCGTTGTTGCTAAGTCACGGTCGCAGCGAAAAATATCGAACCTACCATCACAAACTTCGCTATCAAAAATATCACTCTGCAGCCAAGTTTCAGACAACAATATTAAATTATAATCACACGATAAAATGTTATTATACAAATCTAAGCATTTCGTGCGGAGGCCACGAGCATTTTGATAAAAAATTTTCAACTTAGTAATACTCATTATTATGGAATAAATATGAACTTATAAAGTTTTTTCATTAACTTCCCATATACTCGGGCCCCCGATGTAAAATAATAACTAACAGCGGTAATTAATTGGTATTTTAAATGTCTTAAAAATCGAAATCTCAATTTGGTGTTACAAATATTAACGACGTATAATAAATAATTAAAGGTTAAGTAAAAAAAAGTGTAAACATTTATTATCTCAATGTTAATTATAGGAGTATGTTCCAAGTTTAATAATGGTTCTAAATAGCATAGATTTACAGAATAATATTTTAAAGTTAGTGGGCAATAGGTAGTATAGAATAATATTATAGAATATATATATATATATATATATATATATATATATATATATATATATATATAAACAATAAAAAATTATAATATGCGAATTTAGCTACAAATAAATGGAATAAGATAATAATAAAAATAATATAATAAAAATAACAATAATAAAAATAAAAATATTCCTTACCGTAGGATGTAGTAAATAACATTACAAGTAATAACAAGCATTGAAAAATTACATAATAACTACGAAAACACAGTAAATGAGCAAGTTTAATAAGGAATAAACTATAAAATAGTCAAATTACTTTTTGAAGATCTACAGAGTTTTTTATACATAAGGATCGACTAATATAGTTCTTCCTAACAAAAATCTTGCCATCACGTATCCATACAAATTTGTATTGAGCAACTTTTGCTTTTTCCCTTGTACTTTTATATAATATCTTGTTGGCTGGTGTAAGATGTTCATTTAAGTAAATCTTCTTCATTTCACCAGGAAAACCTATATCGCACAACTTAAGTTCTTTCTTGGTACGAACAGCAGACAGAATGGTATCACGTAATAATTGAGAACTCAGCTTTACGACAATAGCTTTAGGACGTCCAGAAACCGCATTAAATGGGCGTATCCTAGTAATTTGGACAATGTCAGTTGAAGACAGCTCAACTCCCAGGAAATTAGTAATATTTCTCAAATATAGGGACAGGTATTCGTTTGACTTTTCAGGGATACCAGATATCTCAAGATTATTCCGTCTGGCCTGTTGTTCCATATACTGAATTTTATTTTCGAGATTTTGTATCTGAGTTATTAATTCAGTGTCTTGAGAACTACAAACTTCTAGTGCTTGTAACCGGCTATCAAATAGGTCCTGTCTTTGAGAGGAACAGCTAAAAGACTTCTCCATTTCTGTGAGACGTGTATTGGTTTCAGATAGCGATTTCTTCATTATGTCGTTTTTGTTTGTCAATTGTTGTAAACAACTATTTATTTGAAATAAGTTTGAGGTAATATTTGACAGCTGATTGGTTAATGCCGAGTTAATAGCTTCAGAAATACTGTTGAAAATTTTATCATTCCATAATTTCATCTGTTGCTCGAACCTACGCTCGAAACACGCGAACGTATCTTCTCCAATTTCGCATTCCGGTTGCTTACGTTTGCGTATATTTACCAAAGACTCTTTGTCTACCGACACCGATATGTCAGGATTCGATGAGAATATGTTAGGTGGTGTGCGCTGGAGTGCCATTGTATATAACAAACGCATACACGATCAATATTAGTATCACAGACTGCAGAAGACTGGTTTGAGGAGTATTAAAAACTTTGATGCACTTGATCGCACGCAAAAAACAGCTAAGTTACACTAAAAATTAGGCCAATTTTACTAAAAAGATTATGTATAATAGCACGAGGCAAAAGTTGTACACAACCACTCTCTTTGCTAGCCGAACGATGAATGATATTACAAACTACACACTAACAATTACTTTTGATATTACAAACAGACACTTAAATTTTTTTAAATACAACTTTGGGGTAAACTGCCCCTATGTCAACCTCTGCAGAAGTGTCTGCCATTTTTTTTCTTAATTCTTTATTAACTTAGCTGAGGGATAGTCATTATTATTACTTGAATCAAACACTTTTTTTGAGCAAATTTTTTGCGACTAATCTTTATGCGCAGTAGCAGGTGTACCCAGGTAGGCCAGGCCAACAGTCATATACCCACTTATTGAGTGGACTGATACTTTTCAACAAAATTTTATGATAAATTTCACTTTATGAAAAATGCTTCATGAGCTCTCGGACCGTTATGGGCCATTGTGCATTCTTCCCAAACGATTAATTTGTATATCTGTAAAATCTTCGCCATTGCGTTGTTTTAGGGAGCAAACTAGTGCATCTTTGATTTGCATTTTTAGTGGTAATTTCAAGGCAGAATGTGTAGTTCGACCACCTTCTAACAATGTTGCAGCTCTTTCAGATGAAGCCAACGCTAGGGTTACTTCATTTTGCGATCTGGTCTTTGCCAACAGCAATGAAATTAACAAATTTTTCCAGTCCCCCAAGGAGCATCAAGGAAGAAAATTTCACCAGATCCACTGATCACAGCTTCCATCTAAGTATCGTATACAATTCTTTGTTGTTCGTTCAATTGCGGAACATTCGAACCAAGTGTTTTGGTCAGTACAACAGTATCGTAATGTTGTTCTCTATACAACTCGTGGTTAAATGCATCGCACATGGGACCACACTTTATTTACCATCAATAAACATATCTTCTATCATGATCAATGACTCATTGTAAATTTTTGCAGTAATTTGTAGTGTAGAATTCGAAATTTGACAAAGCACACGATGCTACACTTCCTCAGATATGTCATCATAGAAACATGTCGATATTATAATCGCGTACAATGTGTGAATTTGATGTGATGATAAAGATATGACGAAATCTTTAAGCGTATTATCCCAATTTGAATCGTTCTAGAGCAACTTTAGTAAATGACACGCTTCACGGTAAGTCTCACGCAAATATCCATCAACTTTTCCCAGTTGTTAAAACGATGTTGGACCACGAACATTCACCAACTACTATCATTGTTGAATGTTCGTGATAGTGATAGTGATAGTTCGAAGATAATAACATACATCGATATTTGGACGTACTGTGTAGATGTGACCTGGAGCGTCTGAGGCAAATACATATGGGAGTCCTTCAACTAGTGTTCCTTGCTTGACGCTGAAACGATTTCGATTATGCGTTCCACGTGTAATAGCGTGGCATATCAACATACAGCAAAGTTCGAGCAAGAACGTTTGTTTGATAAATTGAAAAGAAACTTGTTAATGTGGTCGATGGTGGACGTGCCGCGGATCTCTTGATTGAAATACACTCGTAGACCATTCTCTAGATGAACTGCCAAAGGGACTACTGTAGGATTTCTTTCGTGGATCGCAAATAAAATATGCGCCAAATATCTTCGTTGCTGCTTATATAGCGACCCATCTGATACTTAGATACTTCATCATTTGCATTTGTAACAGCAAAGTTGGCCATGTCGCTCTCTTTGGTTACATATTTACATATATATTTTATCGATTTGACGGAGTTATTACAATATTTCACATTGATGTAAGCTTCAAAAGCTTTGGACAATATTAGCGAGTACGGCACAATCCAACGATTTTCTACTTCAAAATCTTGTCGTTTTACCTTTACAACTACCGACCGCCCACCGTCCACAACTGATCGCCAACGATACAATAGATAACCGCCATTTCCCGTGATAGTTTCAGTAATCAGGTTTCTCGGGTATCGCTTGGAACACTTGCCGTCGACCATACAGGATGAGTTGTTATTGAAAACTCCGCAAGGTCTATGTATCATGTGTTTAGTCACAACTGCATGCAATTTTGGGTAAACTGTTTCATCGGGAATCTCAGCTTAAATTATTGAATCAATTTCATTTGACCTTATTTTGTCAACAACCCAAACTAATATATGCGCATGAGGCAGATCACGCTTTTGCCACTCAACAGAGTACATCCAACAACGGACTTGACCATACACACGATGATTTATAATGAAATTCATGAGATATTTCAATTTTTATTTAAAAACTCTGGCTGTGATGCCTATCAAATGGTATTTCCATTCAATCCATTGTAGGTTACAGGTGAATGTAATAAATAGGTCTGAGTGGGCATATTGTCTAACATATGATATCGCATCTTATGCGTACTCGTGCATGTGGCGCGGGCTTCCAATGTAAGTGGCTGGCAAAATTGACATTCCTCCTACATTACTTACGTTGCGATCGACAATAATAGCATCACGGAGATGAACGTATTCTTCAGATCGAAGCTGCCGTTAGTTCAGATAAATTTGTCCTTGTATCTGCAATTATATATGATATTTTAAATCATTTCTTTTGATAAATAATTTATCAAAAACAATTATGGTGACTCCTTTGAAAGTAGGCATGAAATTTTCTTGTACAATATGCGTTGCGCCAAACGATGTCATTTGAAAGCAATTGCTATAATTTTTGATGTTGGCCAAGAAATGTTTAAAGTCATCTCCTACCCCAGAAACTAATGAGTGTAATGGATCTAGTAGTGGAAACAATTGTGGTTTTTTTCTTTACCGCCAGCAAAACAATCCAGTAGATTCACCGCTGTATTTTAACGCTTTGAAATATTGACAAATGGCTGTCATTTCCCCAATTTTTAGGGATTGGTCGGCACAATCATCTAATTTTGGGTCATAGTGGAATGCTACTCGTTCCAGGTTTACAGGAACACTACGTCTGCGGAATCGCTATATTTCATTGCGTCGTGCTCGCTGTTGTTGTGTTTGGTGTGCCCGAACTCGTCCCATCCTAAGCCTATCTACTTCATTATTATTCACTGTGAAACGCAGTTCTAATATATCAATACGAATGTTATTATTATCTGTCTCGCGCTGGTAGTCAGTGCGGTATGAACATGAGGTAGCTCGTCGCACATTTGGTTGACTTCGACGACCTAAGTCATGTCATCTTCTCCTTGGCATTTTAAAACAATAACTATTAAAAAAATTCTCGCACACTGACGAACTGATAATAAACTTTATTAATCGTCCTAAAATTTATTAAATTTCTTTTCCTTACAACTAACTGACACTTTTACACTTTTCTTAACAGACAAAAGAGATAGGACCTCACTTCGCAACTAGGAACAGACCAAAGAGTTTGTCATTTTTAGTATTTTCTGTTACTTTTATTTTATGTTTTTCACTGTTAAAACCTTCCCTCAACTTTCACAAATATTTCAAAATCAAAATTAGCAAAATCGGTCCAGCTATTCTCGAGTTTTAGCGGGACAAACGAACAACAAATGATTTTTATATTTATTTATATATAGACATATCATTTAATGTTTATAAACATTTTTTACGTGGTAGAGCCATGCTGCAGCTATATTTCTGGTCTAGTTGTAACACAAATGGGTCGGCTCGATTGGGAAAGGACCACGCTCTCACAGAATACCAGCGTAAAATAGCAGCTTAATACTGTTGTTTTTCGTATGGTGAGTGTAGAGAACCGGAGACCCTTTTTACTGGAAACGAGGCATTCCTTCTTAGTCTTCACGGGTGACAACGCATCTGCATTTTGATTCAGAATCGAGGATAAATGTAGATGTCTATGGGCCACAGCAACCACTTACCATCAGGTGGACTGTGTGCTCGTTTGTCACCCATATCCTATAAAAAAAATTGCTTAGTAGTAGTGCTTACTAGTTTTAATTATTGGATTTATATTGTTAAGTTTTGTTGTGTAATATGTTGTGAATAATATAAAACTGCTATCCTGAATAAATAAATAAAAGTAAATTCAATAGTGGAAAAGAGAGAGAGAGAGAGAGAGAGAGAGAGAAAGGAATAAAATCATGTAATTCCCACGCACAATACACTAAAAATGTTGCAAGGACGTATGAGCTCTTCTTACTTGCACTAGAGTCAATGCTACTACATAAACTAGCAAATAACACCTGGCTTGTGGGATGAAGTCTGTCCATTCGCTTATGTTTTAAATAATATTCTGTTTACAACTTACCGAAGTAATCTATTTTAATTTTGCTATATTTTCCATCCATCTATTACAGCCTATAAAAGTCCACCGCTAAACATAGGCCTCTTGCACAGAATGCCTCAAAGTGGGGATTTTACTATAGTCGCCAAGCTTGGCAGGCAGGTTGGCCATCGCAGTTTTCCATTATTTTGATTTGTAATCAGGAAGATTCTGCTTTCCATCTACTGTTTCAGTTTCCCTCTGTCGCCTTAAGATACCCATGACACGATATGAGATAGTGGATATTCTTTATTTTTTCAAGCGAAAGACGTGAGGTTAATATTCAATTGCTACATAGTTCCCATTTCGAAAACATGAATAGAGTCTACAGTACTTGAATCACTAAGTAGACGAAACACGAGCACGATCGAATAGGATTTTCCTGTTTCGTCACTAGAACTTTAGTGACGAATTTGTAAATTTAATATTGCTGAAAATGGGCTTAAAGGTCCAACGACCTGACTGGAGCATGACAAGGAGCTCAATAATAAAACGAGCAAAGTATATCTTAATGGTTTATTTCGAGAAAAAATTATCTTTTTATAATTTAACAGGATTAATCGTATTCTTTTTTAAAGAATAAGGGGTGACAAACAAGCACACAACTCACTTAAAGGTAAGTGAATGCTGTACCTCATAGACAACTATATCTACCTACACGCCTCACGCTCTCTATCTATCATATATTATAGTCAGTCTTCTAGTTTGTCAGCGCTTATATACCACAGCAAGATATACCTCTCTTGTAGTATGCGCCAAGTACAATATTTCACGCGGTTGTATAATGCTGTTTTGTTTTATATGGTAAGTGTGGAATAAGGGAGACCCTATTAACTGGAACCGAGTAATTTTATTTTAGCTCGATGTGATATGCCTATGTTTTTCAATTTTAATCGATAATAGATGTACGTATGTTTGAGCTACAGCATCCACTCACTATTGGGTGAACTGTGGCTGTTTTATAGAATAAGAGTGAAAAGTAGGCACAATCCAGACTGCTGGAGCCTAAACACACCAGCACCTATCCTAGCTTAAGAATCAAAAATAGATGCGTTGTTACCCATAAATACAAATATAAAAGTTACTCTTTACCAGTAAAAATTTCTTCACACTACATTCAAAACACAACAGCATAGAGCTGCTATTTCACGCTAGTATTGTATGAAAGTGCAATCCAACCCGTTCGTGTTGTAACCACAATATGGGTGCAGCGTCATTCTAGAACTGAAGTTTAATAAAAGGTTTTAGAATCGCTTATGTTCGTCATTCATCCTTACCACTAACTGTAAAAAAAAAACTTGCCACACTCGATATGCAGGTTGGTGAGTAAGTCGGAGGCATGAACATATTTCTCGTAGGGAATATTTGCCATAAATTGAAAAATGTGCGAAACAATACTACATTTCTTGTGTTTTTGACGGCGATCCCGTCACTGGTCTCGTTATTAAAAAAATATTATTTTAATAAAAAGCTTAAGCTGGGTTTAAATTCTCTTATACACTATGTATAAGTATCAGCTTCAAGATATGTAATCGTTTTATTCTTTTTCGTTATTTTGAGCCAGCTTTAAATTTTTATTAAAAATATGTTTTACCCTTTAGAGTGGAATAAGGAACAGATGAAGGAATAGTAATTGTAAATCTCATTGTCGTCTAAACTCTAACTACAACAATTTCGCCGCCTTCACACAATATTTTCCAAATTACGAGTATATGAAAACTCCCCTGAACCAATTAAAAAAAAGAATCATCAAAATTGGTTTAAAGTAGATGAAGACTTCGCGTAATATACATACAAAAACGTACCGTTACACTGAATACTCCACCTAAGGTTGGGCGTCTTTTTAGCCAACTTCAAATAAAACGGCAAAAGAGAAAGTCATAGCACACAAATATAAACAATTAGTTTGCAAAATTGCCAATATTCTATGTTGTCTTTAAGGAAACTTGTTAGCAAATTATAACATTCAGTTTTTTTTTTTATTTCAAACCAATCAATAGACTAAGTAATGTAATGTTCAAATCGGATTATCCTTTGAAAGCGCCCGTGACTAATGATCAGATTTAATATTTCCGTAAACGAGCTCTAAGCTCGAGTGATTTCATGAACAGACTCCCAAAATAAAACTAAAGTTATAACAAGCATCAGATATGAATTCACTTAATGTGAAATTAATTGGAAATTTATTTATTTTAACATAATTACCAAACAACAAACTGAGGATTTTTTTAGTCTTTTTTTTTAGACTTATTTTAAAAAACGTTAGGATTAAATTTCGTATGACATTTTCTACCAGCCAATCGAAAAGATAGTGAAAGACGTGTGTAAGGCAGTGCCGTGACATCTCATGTGATAAGCATTTGCCATGAATTTCATTATAGGCTAGCAACCAATAAAATTAGTGCAATGTACTTTTTTAATATTCTGGAGCAAATGGATGAAGTTATTGAAATGGATATTTTGTTTTTAACAATTTATGCATTAATAGGCAATTGACTAAAATTACTTTAAAAATATTTATTTAAAATTAATCATCTTACGAAAATATTTGTAATAAAATTTAGAGCCCGTTTACACAATTGATTGTGACTATCCTATATTTACTGCTCGATTTGGCAACAAAAGGAAATTACATCCAACAGACCTGGTTTTCGTTGTTTACGAGCTACAAAGGAAATAGTTATGTGGGGGCTCGAATTAAAATTTCTATT
Organism: Parnassius mnemosyne; assembly: GCA_963668995.1. Lineage (NCBI taxonomy): Eukaryota > Metazoa > Arthropoda > Insecta > Lepidoptera > Papilionidae > Parnassius > Parnassius mnemosyne. Next base: position 37,484,690 of record CAVLGL010000068.1, on the reverse strand, counting down.
GGAATTCCTATTGAAAAGGCTTACGAAAAGAAAATTAATAAGAAAAGAGAAAATTGGCGTACATAATTATGAGGAATACGTACACCCAGAAATATTGATATGGCGGCTGAGTTTTTTTTACTGAAATTTATTAATAATATATACATTTATAGGTATAATAATAAAAAAAAAACTAGAAACTTAATTATCATATAGTCCTAACCCCCGCGGCATCGTGTCAAGAACGCTGGCCGCGTTTCCCCGCTGAATGGCTATACTTAGCCTTTGAGCGAGAAAAGAACCAGACCTCTTATCACCAGCAGCAACGACCAGCCGCGGATGGAGTTCCTTTAAGAACTTCCCCGCACGTGGACCCCACAGACCGATAGTCTCTACAGCAAATGGCACAAATCTGTAGTCATCTCTCAGAGACTCATATTTTGGCCACTTACTCAGTTCAGCTGCCTCTGATGCCGCCCCGGCTCTAAACGAGAAATTACAAATATTACTGAAATTACAAACGAACTTACTAAGCCTAGTAATCCAACTTCAAACAATAAAGGCTACATGTGATGCCTTCTCAAACTATATGAGGTGTCTAACCGCTTGAGTTTTTACTGTTTTTATAGCCTTTATATATATGAATAACCTTTATGATAACTTTTAACAAAAAGTAAAAACCGACTTCAAATTGCTACGAAAGAAGTTTGCAACCCCTAGGAGTAGAATTTTTTCTCCAAATTTACATGGGACCAACCTTTGAATTATCACCTATTTAATAAAAAGAAAATAACATAGCTTTAGCATGGATCTACCATGTTACGTGTGGGAATGAATTCAAGCAATACAAGCCATTACTTGACTACATAGAAAATATAGCAACGATATAAGAAAACAAATACAAGTCAATTCTGTGCACTGATTAGATTGAGCTTTAAAAAATATATATCATTTTTAAATTACAAAATGTACGCAATTTCGTATAAAGGAAATCATAGCTAAGCTCCTCAAAAATAATTCACTTTTAAGATTGTCATCCCTATTTTATACAAAAAAGAAAATAATTCCTCTAGTTTAAAAGAATACTATGCACTAAATAACACAACATTTAATTTTAAAAACATAATTATCACATCACTACGAGATTTAAAATATACAGTGAAATAATTCTGCATATGTCGTACCAATATTAATGATGAAAAGCTGAATTTCCGCTGGTGAATGTTATCGTTCTTGTCAACTTTCCGTTCATAACCTGTAAAATGATCTTAAACAATAAATTGTACAAATATTTTCTATATAATTAATAATATTTTCTTTGTCGCTATAATTTTTTGATTAAGAAAAAAAACTTTACTATCCTTGAATTGATTTCTAAAATACCATATATTCGTCGGAAATAAGTTCTTTAATAGAACAGATTACGAGTGTCCTCTATTATTTAGGATATATCTAGTGTATAGAGCTATTATGTAAAGAATTATTTGTTATAGAAAAAATATATACACGTTGTTAGTGAATAAAATAGATCATATCGGACACCAAAATATTAGGTCGAGAAACTTACGACCTCGTAAACATTGACCATGACTGATGGAATTATGGTTTCACATATTTTTTTAATTCTGTTGCTATGGTCTGATGTGTTGCTGATGAAGGATTTTTTTTTTACAATAGACTGATTATAAAACATAGAATCGACCGGGTTCTTTATGGTTCAGTGTTGATTTAGTCGCTGCTCCAATGGAATGCTTTACGGTTACTTCTTACGATATTATGGAGAATGAAGAGCCTTTATCATCTACCAAACGGCCTTACAAGAGGTACAGATCAGCATTACCACAATCCTTCGATTAATGTTTTGACTAAGTTGGCTATATCCCTGTTTATGACGATCTGACAAGGGTAGAAAATGCAAAGGGCTGCTCTTTTACCACAAAAATAAGGTGCACAAAATGCAATGTATACTCATGTCTAATATGAAATCAAAATAGTTTTATAAAAGAATGAACCTAGATTAGAAATGCTTTAAAAGTACGTACTATATTTATTGTTTTTGATTACTAAGCGCACAATTTTGTTGTTAACAGATAAATTACTATACTATAATACTGTAATAATAAAAATAATAAACAATGATTTTAATGGTTTTTCTTTTGTTTTTTTTTTGATGTACGTGAGTGCCCTGGCTGTGTACGCAAGGAGAGGAAATTTTGCATGCCTTAAGCGATAGCGCAAGGTATGTTCTACTTTCGCCTAAAAATTAGGATTCCAACGTTTTATCGAATAAAATCGTATCTAGCAATCATATCATACATATAAATAATATAAAAAGCACATTGTTAGAGAGATAAATGATTATATTTAAATTATTGATTAAATTCGAAAAAGCAAATTTCTTAAATACCTATTCGATTATAATAATAATAAGATATTTTTTAATTACAATATTTTAAAAGCACCGAATAAATTATAGTAGTACGTACTAAAAGTAAGTAGTATCAATTTTTTTGTCATAGGTGATATTTTCATGGTTTTCGAGGGTGTTGAAACCGATAGGGTTGTCGAAACGTAAATCCAAGATGGCGGCCGCAATAGGTATCAATTTTTTTATCATGGGTGTCATTTTCATGGTTTTCGAGGGTGCTGAAGCCGATAGTGCAGTCTAAATGTAAATCCAAGGTGGCGGCAACAATAGGTATAAATTTTTTAATCACGGGTGTGTTATTTTCAAAGTTTTCGAGGGTGTTGAAGCCGATAGTGCTGTCGAAATGTAAATCCAAGATAGCGGCTGAATTAGGTACTAATTTTTTCATCATGGGTGTCATTTTCATGGTTTTTGAGGGTGTTGAAGCCGATAGTACTGTCGAAATGTAAATCCAACAAGGCGGCTGCAATAGATATCAATTTTTACATCTTGGGTGTCATTTTCATGTTCTTCGAGGATGTTGAAGCCGATAGTGCTGTCAAAATGTAAATCCAAGATGGCGGCTGCAATAGGAATCAATTTTTTTATCAAGAGTGTCATTTTAATGGTTTTGGAGAGAGTTGAAGCCGATAGGGTTGTCGGAAAGTAATTTCAAGATGGCGGCTGCAAAAGTATTTAAACTACTTTAAAAAATTCCGTATGATCTTGTTATACGTAATTTTTTTAATGCGCTTAAGGCATGCTCAATTGGATTTACCAATTTTTTTTAATTATTTTTCCCAGACACTTAAGACCTTACGGACCTCAAATAAGTCAACAACTACATCGAAAATAAATATATTTTTAGCTCCAACAACAGGACAACCCCTTCTTAAATATCGGTCATCATATAATTGTTTTATATTATACCAACGGACGTTTATTTCGGTTCCTAAAATTTTTATTTACATATCCGTTTGTCATTTCTGACGATCGGCCAGAACCAAGCCGATGAATTATCATGCGCATCTGCTAAGCGACCAAATACTGGTCGATCCATGGCTGAGTATTTGGCGGGCAATATTAACGTCGGCAATGATTGCTATCCCTTTTTCACCTATAGAAAATTATAGACCATTGAACGAGGACCCGATACAAAGCTACTAAAGTACTTCAATGTTTAGAAATTTCGAATTAACAGCATGTATCGCAGTCGTATGTGAACGTCGCCGTCCATGTCTCAAGACTTTGAAAAGCTTATGGTGTAAAAAAATGTATAGGAATGTGTGTTTTTTTTTTTGCTTTTTTATTATAAAGTAATGTATATTGATGTAAACAAAATTACATTATTTTATTAATTAATGATTTTCTTGTTTAATTTTCACGAACTATGTACAGAATACTATTAAAAATTCGGTTCTCTAACTTTGAAATTAGAATAATAAAATATCTTAGGTTGTATTCAACTTAGATAACTACAGAGTAATAGTAAATAATATAACAATTCAAATGACATAAGTATTATACATAGTTTTCATACAATATTTTAGAGAATTTACTAATTTAATCTAATTTAATTAAGGTAATCCACGCGCCGATATCGCGTGGATTACCTCCTAAGGCCACAGCAGACGTGACGTTCTCGCAAAATGACCGCCACCAGAATAGGGGATATTTTATTAGCGCTTGACAATTTACCGATTGCAGTATAATAAACTGCAACGAATGCTATTATAATACATGAGGTAAAGGGGAATGCCCACCGTTCATAGAGTCTTCGGCCATAGGTGCCCACATATAAAAGCATGTGGAAATGATAATATGCAAGTAAAAGAATGAAATGGTTAAGGAAAATAAGAATGAAATGTTTATTTATCATAACATCATAATAATTATCGAAAATAATATTACCATTATAATAATGACAACATAAAAAATCGATTGAAAAAACAAAATCGACTTTTCTACGAGATTTGTGATTGGCAACACTTTTTATTTTACCCACAAACTAATGACTTGCGGATTTACCTAATTTCATTTTTATCTTTTCGGTACTTTTTTTTGTGGAAAAATATTGCAATCTTTTTTGGATACATAAATACTGCGATTAATTACCATAAAAAAAGATGTATTTATTTAACAAATGCAAATTGTTGGGCGTTTCATGGCCAGAATTGGGCATTCCCCTTTAATTATAAAAGTTTAAATTAAAGAAGAATTGCAAGTTCTAGAAACTTTAACTAATACAATTTGGATAAAGTAATAAAACGGCGAAAAAATTACGCATACAACAATGGTGTACACATTTAGGTGGGGCAAAGTTCTATAGATTTTCTGGCATCCTTTATGTTATCCGCTTGTTGTGTTTGCATTCAGTAGTTTTAAGTTCAAAAATTGGTTAATATACGTATATTTGTTATAAAAAAGGTAATAATGGCGAACGATTTCCTTTATTCGAATTTGTGTATAGTAAGCGCTAAGCCGACACAAATTGATAACGCTTTGTCATTTGATTTGTTTACTAAATACTTAACACGTGCGGCATTATTTTTCTGTAAATTATCGTGAATGAATGTCATAATTTGTTGATGAAACATGGACCATTCGTATATGTCAGCGTTAAATGACATTAACTCAATTGTCTGCAGCGATGTTTTTATTTTAGTAGGAAATCAGTTTTTTAACGTAACAATGAAGGGAGATGTAGAGATAGTTTCGCACTTGACACTTAATACGACTAGATAAATCCTCAAATAAGTTCCAAACGTTATAATCAATGTCTGCATTAGGGTTTAATTTTAAATTTTTATTATTAACGTCATTTCAAACTTTTTGAAATTCACTACGTAATTGTTCTATGTTGGAAGCGGCACTAAGAAATAAATTCCGCTCGTCCAAATGCTTTCTTTGAGGTCTCGTAAATTTTTTGTGAGCGTTCATAATAATATATGAATAAGATGATCGCCACCATGCTGGTTCTATGAAAAATCATTTAAAAATTGTATAAACGAAATTATGTTTGAAAAAAAAAGTCCCGCTGGGTTTCTTGCTGGTTCTTCCCAGGACAGAGGTATTTTCCGAACCAGTGGTAAATAAAAAATGACTTTTAATAAGAATTATATAATAATCAATATTGAAAAAGAATTATTTTATTCTATTCTATATTATGAAAATGCACTCTTAAGCCTAAAAGATAGTAATCTAGCTAACTTAATATTATATGAGAATCCCACAGAATTAACTAACACCCTTATTAATAAGTTGCAGCAATGTTTAATGGACAACACTATCTCAAAACGCATTTCCTCCAAGGATCGATTAATTAAACCATGGATTACACCAGGTATTTTAAGGTGCATCCGTAATAGGAATGACATACAACGAAAATTACGTGTTGACCCATATAATGATATCTTAAAAATAACTTACAAAAGATACCGTAATTTTTGTAATAACATAATTCTAAAAAAAAAATCTAAGATTCAATATGATAAAGAACTTTTAACTAAACTTAGGAAAAACCCCAGGATTTTATGGCATACAATAAATACCATAACAAGCGGTAACAAAAGAAAAGAAAATAGTCTGGAGTTGCTAGACATACACGCTTCCCCAAAGTTGTCTGTTGATCATGTGTGTGAATACTTCACTAATGTTGGTAATACCCTAGCTGAGGATATTCTAAGAAACACTTATATACAACAAGTTGGTGCTAGCAATGTTTGTTTTAACTCACCTGTTTCCTGAAAGAACATGGACGCAAAAGACGCAACACGGAAGAGGTTCACAAAATTCTTATGAGCCTAAAATCTGAGAGCACTCCAGGCTGGGATAATGTATCTACTCAGTTTTTGAAACAGGCGAATGAGCAAGTAGTACTCATAATTTCGCACCTTTTTTCGCTCAAAAAGTCAATAATAACGCCGGTGTATAGGAATGGTGACAGAGAAGATGTATTCAACTATAGACCAATTTCAGTTTTAATCACCATTTCAAAAATTTTAGAGAAATTAATTAACAAGAGACTTATAAAATATTTAAATAAAATTGATTTTCTTTCAAAATCACAATATGGCTTTCGTCAAAATCTTTCAACTGAAGATGCAGTCACTGCACTAACGGTTCATATCGTCAACAATATTGACAGGGGAAAGAAATGTATTGCAGTGTTTTTAGATTTAAAAAAAAGCATTTGATACTGTCTCTGTCCCCATTTTTATGCAAAGGCTGGAGAGTATTAGCATAAGAGGAGTGGCACTTGCGCTATTATCAGACTACCTCAATGAGCGCAAACAATGCGTGAAAATAGGCCAATATATTAGTAACCAATGTGATGTAACGTATGGGGTACCACAGGTAAGTGTACTTGGGCCGACTCTGTTCTTGATTTACATCAACAGCCTCTGTAATATGAGTATCAACGCGGGACAAGTTTTTTCCTATGCAGATGACACTGCCATTGTTTTCACTGGCAACACGTAGGATTCCGTACGCCATGTCACGGAAGAGGGGCTAGTCAGGGTAGCTAACTGGATAAAATCTAACCTTTTAACATTGAATACGGACATAGCATTCACAAAGTATAATTCAACGCAACCTGAACATAATTTCAAAATTCAACTTCATGACTGTGACAACATTCAAAATAATTGCTCTTGCAGAGCCATAACCAAAGTTAACAACACAAAATATTTGGAAGTTGTAGTTGACCAGAGGCTATCCTGGTACGCCCATCTAGAACTAATGATGGGAAGAGTCAGAAAACTCATTTGGGTGTTTAAAAAGCTGAGACATGTTGCTGACAAAAAACTATAAAAACTAATTTATGATTCATTGGCTCAGTCACTATTGGCCTATTGTATCCCAGTCTGGGGAGGTGCTAGTAAGATGAATTTCCTCGATTTAGAAAGAGCACAAAAAATACTGCTAAAAGTAATGAGCTTTAAACCTTATTGGTTTCCCACTGATAACCTATACTAAATGTGTGATGTTCTTACAGTTAGGCAATTGTATATATTAAATATAATTCTAAAACGTCACAAAACGCTCCCATATGATCCTTCTATAATATCTAGGAGACGAAAGCATAATGTAGTTCCCATTGCTACAGTCAAGTCAAGTTATGCTAAGAGGCAATTTATGACTCGATCTGCTTATTTATATAATAAATTTAATAAAGTTTTAAACATTTACCCTATGACTAAGCACAATTGCAAAATGACTTTGACAGCACTATTAAAAACTTGGAGTTATGATAAAACTGAGAATTTCTTGCTGAACCAAAACTAACACTTTCTTGGATTATATTTTACACATAATAGAAGCTTGAATGAAAAAAATAATATTGTATTTAATAAAATAGGAATGATAAAACTCACCTAAACTAAATTATGTAAGAATTCACAATAAATAATATTTATTTAATAAAATAGAAATGATAAAACTCACTTAAACACATACACACACACACACACACACACACACTCACACTCACACACACACACACACACACACACACACACACACACACACACACACACACACACACACACACACACACACCCACACACACACACACACACTTATTTTGTAATATGGTAAATCATTTGTGTATCATGTAAAATTTGTTTAGAAAGCAGAAGAATTAATTAGAAGAATTAGAAGAATTGTTTAGAATTAAGTGTTGAAGTAAGTAGGTATCACATTAATATTTGTTAATCAATGTTACGGAGAGGGGGGATTTCTAACACAAGTATTTATTTACTTAAAAGACATCCTTAATCATAACAGTGCTATGTAAAAACTCTGATACTGAATAAATAATTTGATTTGATTTGATTTCATTTTGATATACAATTACGATTAGCGATAACAATTTTAAAACTAGCTTCTTCATCGGAAACCATTCTAGATTCTTTGCTCCTCGTCGTCATTTTGAGCACACAAAATGCGAGCTAAAATTATTGTGATAGTTTACGGTAAATATATATATATATATATATATATATATATACAGGGTATTTTTGGAACGCTCCCGAAAACTAAGACAGGCGACAGCACCAAGTATACCTTTGATCATGGGTAACACATAAATTCGATCTTGATGAAAAAAAAATCATCTTTTTACAACGTTTTATTAGCTTTATTCACGCGCTATCATGTTAGTACAGCTAAATGAAACGACAATTTCATAAAAAAAATCATGAAAATACTGAAACATAAAACCAGCAGTGGAATTACTGAATTGATATCAGCTGATTTGAGGTCAATGTACGCGCGAACGCAAATTCGCGCGGCCCGCAACTAGCGGGCCATACCACATTACCTAATAATTTACAACACTTGTCTAAATACCTAACTTATCTACTTAACCTACTATTTTGCCACTGTACTTGTCTCCACGTAGCCACTTTAATACGAATTTACAGGTTAAATAACCCAAATAACTGGTTCGATTCCCCGCTAATGAAAAAACACTTAAATTAATGAAATGTAACCAAGATTGGAGTCATGCGTTTTTATTCATCGTGTAAGTATGTTTATTATTCTCATGTATTCAGTTATGTACCTATTCAGATTAGTCCAGTACTAAGTTATTTAAAAAAAATACTTATGAAACAGCTTACCGCTCTAAATCCTCCGTAGTCTTATGAAATGCGGCTCAAATTGTGCTCCATTCATTTCAAGGCAGATTTAGGCTCGGTGTTGCATCTCCTCATGCAGGCGGGGCATCATCGTGTAGTCTTCGACACAGTCCGTATGTAGTTTGTCGAAAACATCCACGATCCTTTTGTAGTTTCGTCAGCACTATCACACTCACGATTAAAAACCCTTTCTTTCACATACCCCCACAGAAAGAAGTCTAACGGGGTCAGATCTGGCGAGCGAGGTGGCCAACCGAGTGGTCCTAGTCCGCCAAATCCAGCGATCATCAAATAATTCGGTGAGGCGCTCACAAACGAACCTCATGACATGTGGAGGTGCACCATCATGCTGGAACCATGGTCGGCGATATTCAGCCAACGATAGGTCGTCTAAAATGTCAACCAACTGTTCACTTATAAAGTTTAGGTATCGCTGTCCATTCAGTCGCTGTGGCAGAAACACTGGTCCCAGTATGCGATCCTTAATACCTGCCCATACGTTAACCGACCATCGGGTTTGGTGCCCGGTTTGTCGAACAGCGTGCGGGTTAACCTCTGAATACACGTGTGTATTTCTTCGGTTCCACAGGCCGTTTTTGGTAAATGTCGACTCATCCGTCCAGATAATGTGCTCAATGGAACCAGGCACACGTTGTTGCTAGTTTAATAACCAACGGCAGAAAACTCGTCGGCGGTCGTGATCGCCGGAAACTAAAGCTTGCACTTTGTGCAATTTGTATGGGCGCATCCGGTTACGCTTCAACACTTTGTGCACTGCAAAGTATGACACACTTGTTCCATCCCGACGTCTTAACAATTTATTTAGCGATACTTCGTGTACCTAGATTCGGATACCTAAGATGTTCAGCACTATAAACGTACGCGTTAGGCATTATTAAAACAAAAAAGAATCCAAAATCGTAACAACAACAATAATATCAACACGTAATCACAAGTAAATTTATTAAACAAAACGATTGAACTGTCGCTCGCGCACGCGTGTACAAAATCAACACGGAACTGTCTCAAAAACTAAAACGAACGAACCCCGCCAAGGCTGAAACCTACTGCGTCGCAAGCGTGAGGCGACAGGGTTAAGCATTCTGCCGTCATAATAAAGAAGGACGCAACTAACAAAAACGTAAAATCGAAATAAAAAATAAATAGATGAATTTTTCTTTCAGACCCTGCTGTGTCAAAAGTATATTAAAAGGTATCAATATGAAAATTGAAATACGTAGAGACTTGAAGATTTTAAAGACGAACTTATTTTTTTGATAATTTGTTTATTTATTTAAATAAAACGAATTTTCTTTTTCATTTTAGCTTAAAAAATACACCTGGCCACATAAAAACATCGAATGAAAGACGCATATAACCATTTTGCGTCTTTCCAACGTAATAAATAAAAAAACTGCCATTCATTTAACATTTTTACATATTTTGGAAAGGTCATTTGAAGTTCAAAGGACGCAAATAGTAATTTACTACTTTTTTATTATTAGTAAATATTAGAAAATCATTGGTAATGAGACACATAAAATAACAACCCGCAACTCTTGAGTTATGATTTTAAAGGGGATATCATACCAGACTTCATCATCATTATCATCATTACAGCCCTTCACAAGTCCACTGCTGAACATAGGCCTCCCCCAAAGAATGCCACAAAACACGGTCCTGAGCCACCTGCATCTATCGACTTCCTGCATGTCTTACCAGGTCGTCACTCCATCTCGTGGGGGGACGCCCTACACTTCGCCTACCGGTACGAGACTGCCACTCGAGAACCTTTCTACAGAACCTTTATACCAGACTTACTACGATAATAATTAAAAATTAAAAATTTTTACAACCGACTTCAATATAAATAATAAAGGATAACTCAAAAACTATTGGTCTGACCTCGATCAAATTTATATGGGACGACATGTGAAACACCAGCTCTTAAAAATAAGATATAAGCTCTTAATAATAAGATAGAATAATAAGACAAGAATAATCGAAATTTAAGTAATCGATGCAAATATTGTTAAAGATGACGTAGCAACTGGTTAAATAAGTCTTTTCTTTTATGTCGAATTTGTATTGTGGAGTGTAGAGAGAAGGAGGACCATCTCTATACTTTGAAAAGTGTCCCTAAAAACGTGTCGAATAAGGGTGGCGCTGCAGTAGTATAGGATAAATTAAAAAAAGCGCCAAAAGTAATTAGAGTAAGATGGAGAAATAAACAAGGACCGATTAATCAGCTTGGTTTTGTACTACGTAAATAGTTGAGATTTTGTGTACTGGCATTTTACTAACTACTCTAGTCATGAAATTTTTTAAATATTTGAATTCAGCTGACTTCACTCCGTCCATAACAGCTATCTTCATATCGTAGTTTTTCAAACGCCAGCGCTATTGTGGTAGGTTTTGGAACCTCTATTTTTATTAAATAGTAGGACACTTTTTCAACTTTCGCCCCTTATAAGATGGTTCTCCTTGTACTCTACACTCCATAATTTGTATAAGTCTTTTCTACTAAAAAAATGTCATCTGTGATCAACAGTTACGTCTAAAATTCTTACGATATTTTCTAAAATATTGATATTTTTGAATATTAAAAAATTTAGTAGATGCGCCTTTTTATCATGAGTCGAATGGTATATTTAACTCATTTATTCAAAAATTGTTAGATGCGCCCTTTTTTCTTATGACGGCAGCATTGTTTCGCACCGAGCTAGATACAGGTCGACAGTGTAGTTACAGTCGCGTTCTAAATTACTACATGGTATTGGGCTATTGTTTTATAATATTATAGTAATTAATTGTTTTATTGTAGAATAATAATAGGTGTTTTACTAGCTACTTAGAACTTTGGAAGAGGTGGGAATTAAAAATGGTTAATGTTTACTTGAGCATTATTTGTTATTTCTATCGTAAAATATAAAGTAGTTTGTAACAAGAAAACTTAAGCTAAGGGTGACACGCCATCCAATATGACGTCTTGGGTCACATGGAAGCCAGATGTTGATGGTGTGTTGGTGTTACTGGATGCTACTTCATCATCACTTTCATCTCTTTTAGGCAGTAGAGTCCAAGGGGGAGGCATTGGCCGTTAGTTTGGACATAGCGAAGGCCTTCGATCGGGTTTGGCACAAGGCGCTTCTTTCGAAGCTTCCTTCCTATGGGCTTCCCGAGAAACTGTGCAAATGGATCACCAGTTTCCTTGCTGATCGGAGCATCAAGGTCGTAGTAGACGGTGCATGCTCTGATTACAAGCCTATCAACGCTGGTGTTCCACAAGGCTGCGTGCTATCACCAACGCTGTTTCTCCTGCATATCAATGATATGTTGCTAACTGGTAGCATTCATTGCTATGCAGACGACAGCACTGGGGATGCCTTATATACCGGCCGTGCCAATATTTCTCGGGAAAACGTCGCCGAGTACCGGGACAAACTTGTGTCTGAAGTCGAGTCTTTGCTTAACAAAGTCTCGGATTGGGGCCGACTAAATCTAGTCCAGTTCAATCCCCAGAAGACACAAGTTTGCGCGTTTACCGCTAAAAAGAACCCCTTTGTCGTATCTCCTCAGTTTCAAGGCACTCCCCTTGCTGCCTCAGCCAGTATCGGAATCCTTGGCGTCGACATATCGAATAGCGTGCAGTTTCGTGGTCACTTGGAAGGGAAGGCCAAATTGGCCTCTAAAAAGCTTGGCGTGCTCAGCAGAGCGAGACAGTATTTCATGCCGGCACATCGCTTGCAACTTTACAAAGCGCAAGTTCGGCCCCACATGGAATACTGTTCTCATCTCTGGGCCGGGGCACCCCAGTGCCAGCTCCTTCCACTTGACCGCATCCAGCGCAGAGCGATTCGAATCGTCGACGACCGAGTTCTTTCCGATCGGCTCGATACACTGGCACTGCGTAGAGATGTTGCATCTCTTTGCGTATTTTATCGCATCTATCACGGGGAGTGCTCTGAGGAATTGTTCGGACTAATTCCAGCCGCTCAATTTCACCATCGCACGTCGCGACAAAACTTGCGTTACCATCCATACCATCTGGATGATTGGCGGTCCACCACTGTGCGATTTAGAAGAAGTTTTCTCCCTCGCACAACTTCTTTGTGGAATCAATTACCACCAGCGAATTTTCCGAACCGATACGACTTAGGAACCTTCAAGAAAAGAGCTTACACCTTTCTAAAAGGCCGGCAACGCATCTGCAATTCCCCTGGTGTTGCGGTTGTTCATGGGCGGCGGTAGTCACTTAACATCAGGTGAGCCGCATGCTCGTTTGCCCCCTATTCTATAAAAAAAAAAAAAAAAAATCTTCGTTTGAGCTTCCGTCATCAGGTCGATCACATGGTAATTTTTTCAGTATTCTTCCTCAACACTTTTAACTTTACTGCACAATTTTCCCCATTCACCTTCTTTTATCATATTTACCTTTTTGTTCACTAGTTTAGTCATAAAACAATAGATATAAATAATTTTTCTTTCCTTCCTTTATAAAACATCGTCGCGAGTCGCAAAGTAAGCTGTGTATGCGACTGTATTTTTGGAGCGAACAAACCGCGGGAACCAATAGCATGCAGGCACAGTAATACTGGCGGATTGTTCCCCCGTCGCGCCCCCTTCGTACCTATATGTGATAAATCGCTCAGTGTCCAAGTTCAAGGCCAGCGTTCTTTTTTCACCGTTCGCGCGTACATTAACCTCCATTAGTCAGGTGATATCAATTCAGTTTCCATTGCTGGTTTTATGTTTCAGTATTTTCATGATATTTTTTATGAAATTGTCGTTTCATTTAGCTGTACTAACATGATGGCGCGTGAATAAAGCTAATAAAACGTTGTAAAAATATGATTTTTTTTTCATCAGGATCAAATTTATTTGTGACCCATGATCAAAGGTATACTTGGTGCTGTCGCCTGTCTTAGTTTTCGGGAGCGTTCCAAAAATACCCTGTACATATATATATAAGAAAATCGTTTTTCAAAAAATTATTTTTCAGGGACGAAAGGTTAAAGTAATCGCGGTTCGAAGTGACCAAAATGATAAAAAATATTGGATGATCTTAAATATCTCGGCCGGATTGACAAGCTGGTGGGCGAAATTAGTTAAATTATCGAATTTCTGGTGCGGTGCGGATTTTCTCTAATGACGTTAAAAATGGTTTGTTGGTTTAAATGACTAACTGCTGGTTCAGAGTTATTAAAAGGATGATTTTACGTAGATAACGAACTGTATGAGGCGCTGAGAATGTATTAATTCGGCATACTTCAAATTTCACTAAATTCGGGCTGCAGGAGGAATGTGAAGGAATGCATGTGCACTCACCTGGATTTCCGTTGATTTGCTTCGTGTCTCGATAACTGCGGTCAGGACGGTTGGATGCCAGCTGTCTTCACACACATAATTTATCGTGAAATATAGCGTTTTTATAAATGTCTATACACTTTGGTGCATTGTTGTATAGTTCAAAATCTAAAACACACAAGAGCGAGAGCTATATAGGCAAGATAGCAAGATATTAACAGTGCGGTTAGTTTCGTGTCTTGCGAGCTTATGAGAACCCCGTTTAACACCAGAGTACACATGCTAGGCATAAAAGGCGGTAGATAAAGGTGGTGTTGTAGTATTCTCATTGAATAACAATTAACGAATCTCATAAGCGTAGATGGTAGTTGCAAAGTGGGGCAAAGAACAGCTGCAGTTTTAGACGCTTTTTAAACACATCTTAATGAAAACATTGTGAGGGAACCAGCATTTATTAGCAATAAACTATTTTGAGAAAATAATGTGAAGTCCGAACGGAATTAACATATATCGAAGATGAGCACCTAATACCGAGTATGTATGCATAGATAGAGAAGATTGTAAAAAAGCAGGTGTGTATGAATTTGAAAAAAACTATACAGGTATGTCAAGATTGTGCATAATGGAAATCCGTAGTCACTACCTACCCTTCTAATTGAAGGACGAAAGTTTATGTTAAGTAATGTAAAGCCTACCAATACGCAGTGGAGCAGCGCTACTACTAAAATTAAGGAATGTAGCCAAGCAAAGGCTTGTAAAAATAAATTAAATAATGATATTAAAGATAGAATAAAACATGTTTTATGAAGCTGTTATCTATTAGAAAAAATATTTTCACAAAATTTACTCAAATTCGATTAAAGAAGGTATCGTAGCTAAGTTTCTCGAAAATAACTCACATATAATGTGTAACCCTTGAAGATAAAATATTGGTAAATCCAGTTGGGCATGCCTTAAGCGCATTAAAAAAATTACGTATAACACGATTATACGGAATTTTTAAAGTAGTTAAAATACATTTCGGCAGCACTATCGGATTCAACACCCTCGAAAACCATAAAAATGACACCCAAGATGAAAAAATTTATAACTATAGCAGCCGCCATCTTAGATTTACATCTCGACAGCACTATCGGCTTTAACACCATCGAAAACCATGAAAATGACACCTATGATGAAAAAATTGGTACCTAACTCAGCCGCCATCCTGGATTTACATTTCGACAGCACTATCGGCTTCAACACCCTTCGAAAACCATGAAAATGACACCCGTGATGAAAAAATTAATAGCTATTGTAGCCGCCATCTTGGACTTGCATTTCGATAGCACTATCGGCTTCAACACCCTCGAAAACCATGAGAATGACACCCATGATGAAAAAATTGGTACCTTATTCAGCCGCCATCTTGTATTTACATTTCAACACCACTATCGGCTTCCAAACCTTCGAAATCCATTAAAATAACACCCTTAATGAAAAAATTGATATCTAATTCAGCCGCCATCCTCGATTTACATTTCGACAGAACTATCGGCTTCCAAACTCTGGAAACCCATGAAAATGACACCCATGATGAAAAAATTGATACCCATTGCAGCCGCCACCTTGGATTTACATTTCAACAGCACTTTCGGCTTCAACAACTGGGAAAACCATAAGAATGACACCCATGATGAAAAAATTTATATCTTTTGTAGCCGCCATCTTGGATTTACATTTCGACAGCACTATCGGCGTTAGCACCCTCGAAAACCATGAAAATGACACCCAAGATGAAAAAATTTATATCTATTGCAGCCGCCATCTTGGATTTACATTTCGACAGTACTATCGGCTTCAACATCCTCGAGAACCATGAAAATGACACCCATGATGAAAAAATTAATACTCATTGCAGCCGCCACCTTGGATTTACATTTCGACAGCACTTTCGGCTTCAACTCTATCGAAAACCATGAAAATGACACCCATGATGAAAAAATTGATACATATTGCAGCCGCTAACTTGCATTTACATTTCGAGAGCACTATCAGCTCCAACACCGTCGAAAACCATTTAAATGACACCCAAGATGAAAAAATTGATGTCTTTTGCAGCCGCCATCTTGGATTTACATTTCGACAACCCTATCGGCTTCAAATCGCTCGAAAACCATGAAAATGACACCCATGATGAAAAAATTGATACTCATTGCAGCCGCCACCTTGGATTTATATTTCGACAGCACTATCAGCTTCACCACCCTCGAAAACCATTAAAATGACACCAAAGGAGAAAAAATTGATATCTGTATCAGCTACCATCTTGGATTTACATTTCGACAGCACTATCAGCTTCAACACCCTCGAAAACCTTGAAAATGACACCCAAGATGACAAAATTGATATCTATTGTAGCCGCCACCTTGGATTTACATTTTGACTGCACTATCGGCGTCAACACCCTCGAAAACCATGAGAATGCCACCCATGATAAAAAATTTATACATATTGCAGCCGCCACCTTGAATTTACATTTCGACGGCACTATCGGCTTCAGCACCCTCAAAAACCATGAAAATGCCACCCATGATGAAAAAATAGATGTCTATTGCAGCCGCCATCGTGGATTTACATTTCTACAACCCTATCGGCTTCAAATTGCTCGAAAACCATGAAAATGACACCCATGATGAAAAAATTGATGCCTATTGCATCCGCCATCTTGGATTTACATTTCGACAGCACTATCGGCTTCACCACCCTCGAAAACCATGAAAATGACACCCAAGGAGAAAAAATTGATATCTGTATCAGCCGCCATACTAGACTTACATTTCGACAGCACTATCGGCTTCAACACCCCCGAAAACCTTGAAAATGACACCCGTAATGAAAAAATTGGTACCTAATTCAGCCGCCATCCCGGATTTACATTTCGACTGCACTATCGGTTTCAGCCCCCTCGAAAACCATGAAAATGACACCCATGATGAAAAAATTGATATCTATTGCAGCCGCCATCTTGGATTTACATTTTGACTGCACTATCGGTTTTAACACCCTCGAAAACCATGAAAATGACACCCATGATGAAAAAATTGGTACCTACTTCAGTCGCCATCTTGGATTTAAATTTTGACAGCACTATCGGCTTCCGAACCCTCGAAATCCATGAAAATGATACCCATGATGAAAAAATTGATACTCATTGCAGCCGCCACCTTGGATTTACATTTCGACAGCACTTTCGGCTTCAACTCTCTCGAAAACTATGAAAATGACACCCATGATGAAAAAATTGATACATATTGCAGCCGCTATCTTGGATTTACATTTCGACAGCACTATCAGCTTCAACACTCTCGAAAACCATGAAAATGACACCCAAGATGAAAAAATTGATATCTTTTTTAGCCGCCATCTTGGATTTACATTTCGACAGCACTATAGGCTTCCAAACCCTCGAAACCCATGAAAATGACACCCATGATGAAAAAATTGGTACCTAATTCAGCCGCCAACCTGGATTTACATTTCGATAGCACTATCGGCTTCAACACCCTCGAAAACTATGAAAATAACATCCATTATGAACAAATTTATATCTATTGCAGCCGCCACCTTGGATTTACATTTAGACAGCACTATCGGCTTCAACTCTCTCGAAAACCGTTAAAATGACACCCATGATGAAAAAATTTATACCTATTGCAGCCGCCAACTTGGATTTACATTTCGACAGCCCTATCAGCTTTAACACCCTTTAAACACGAAAGTGACACCCAAGATAAAAAAATTTATATCTATTGCAGCCGCCATCTTGGATTTACATTTTGATAACCCGATCGGCTTCAACTCTCTCGAAAACCATGAAAATGGTACCCATGATGAAAATATTGATACCTATTGCAGCCGCCATCTTGGATTTACATTTCGATAGCACTATCGATTAAACACCCTCGAAAACCATGAAAATGACATCCATGATGAAAAAATTGGTACCTACTTCAGCCGCCATCTTGGATTTACATTTCTACAGCACTATCGGCTTCAACACCCGCGAAAACCATTAGAATGACACCTATGATGAAAAAATTTATATCTATTGCAGCCACCATCTTGGATTTACATTTCCACAACCCTGTCGGCTTCAACTCTCTTGAAAACCATGAAAATGACACCCATGATGACGGAGACTAGCCGTTGAAAATGATTTCAAACTATTCAATGCTTTGAAGTGGTCTTTTCTTGTTTTAGAAGTATAATTTAATGACCCTTTAGAGTAGACTAAGCAATATCTCGAACTCATTTATATCAATCAGAATCAATCGAAATCAATTATCTACTAGAATTTCATCTGAATTTGATTATTTTCCGACATTCCCTCTATGTTTTATAAAAAACTGTAGTTACAAACAAATGAAAAGTCCACGTGGTAAATACAACTAAGAAAACCTAATTAAAATCTATCCAGTAGTTTTTCCGTGATGCCGGCACGACTGCAAACCTCCATAATTTTATGAATATAGATTGTTATTATACTGGCCACTATTACCATTCAAACTGGAAAATAATAGTGCAGGCTCTGCCATTGGGGGATAAAAATAATTAAAAGGTTTACCTTCCTAGAAGGACACCTCGACAGAAAAGTAGTCCTACCACCTGGATGGGGTTTAAATTTCAAACCGTAGTTTCTGATTATAATATGTCAATGGTATTATAAATACCTTTACCGCGTTACTTTTCATTTTACAATGCGATTACGAAACATGTAAAACCACTTCCCATTATATTTTGCTCTGTGAAGAAAATTAGATTTAGAATTGTGCAAGGAAATCTTATGCTATCATATTAAGGATAGAATCTTGGTTTAAATATAATATAATTGGCTTCTAAACATTTAATTTCGTTGTATAAAACCGAAATAGTTTTAAGTTAAGATTAAAGAAATTTCACAAGTTTTACCCACATAATATTCAAATTATATAAGATAATATTACCAACTTTAAAAAATATTTTTAAAGAATATAGGTGATGAATAAGCACACACTCTTTATGATGGTAAGTAAATGTTGTGGCCCATAGATGGAGGATCTACATATATCCTCGCATAAGAACCAAAATGCAGATGCATTGTCACCCATGAGGACTAGGATAGAATGAATTAAATCCAGTAAAAAGGCTCTGTATACTCACCATACGAAACACAGCAGTATAAAGTTTCTATTTCACGCTGTAATTCTGTGAAAGAGTGGACCTTCCCCGGTAGATTCAAATCTTTCGTGCTTTAACTATAATATGGTTGCTGCATGCTCTACCACGTAAAGATAATTATTTAGTTAAAACCGCCGATACTACCACTATTTTATTTATTATTATTATATTTATTAACATGTGCGTTCGTAAAATACGATTTCTTCTTTTAAAGTTTTTGTTTTTAATGTAAGAATAACAAGTTTTTAATTAAGCAGGCCCCTTTTGTATATCCAAGCTTAATTAGCGTAGACTGTGTGCTTCTTACGACAACAGAAACTGTTTCTCAATTATTAATGAACATGAAATTTGAATTATGAAATTAAATAGAATATTATACAATGTAATACTAACGTTTGATAATTCATTCACTACAGCTTATCAAAAGTCTACTGCTGAACATAGGCCTCCGCACCGATTGCCTGATATTTTATCATACGTGGCACACTTGGCACGCGGAATCGAAACCGTAGTTTTTTTTAATTATTTTAAGTTGTAATCAGGAAGACGCTGCTGTCCGTCTCCTGCTGTAGCCTCTTACGATATCCACGGGACGATTTGGAGCAGTGGATATTCTTAACTTGCATCGGTTTACCAAAAAGCAGACCTTTATTATTTATGGGACAAGAATGCTATCGGACAGTTTTTTTTTAATGTGTTACTTTATTGAATAAAACTATTTTTACGGATTTTATCGCGTTTAATTAACTTATTTTATATTCCTGACGTTTCGGTTGCTTTCCAGCAACCGTGGTCACGGAGGACTGAGGTGATTGACGTCCCGATGTCAGTGTTAAACCGGAGTACCTTCAGCTTTTTTAATTAATAATTTTGGTCCGATCTACGCAGAATGAACTAACTGTGTCTTGAAGTCTTGCAGTGGTATGCTTGGGTTTAGTTTTAATTTTATGAATTACAGGATCCCAAGCAGGTGGTAGTACCCAGCTTCCCTCTATATTGAAATTAGGATGTTTTTTAATTTCAATAGCCTCACGTAGCATCCTTGGCAGGAATCAATGTTCTTTCGCGAGAATTTGTGGTTTATCAAATCTAATGTAATGGCGGGGGCCGTCTAGGATATGATCACAAACTGCAGACTTCATCCAGACCAACGTTCCGGGAACGTAACCGTAGCTCCAGAAATCCATTATATAAAAGCTTTTAGGAAAATTTACTTCGCAAATATCCGCGTTATAAAATAAAATGATGTGTCTTACCTAGCATGAAGAGCACCTCCCGCCCTCACTCAATTGCGTGCACTATCCCCGTCACCACTAATCCCAGTACCGCTACTCCCAACACCACTACACTAGGCAAGACACACCACTGACGATAATACGACACGTGTTTCGCCTCTACACGAGGCATCCTCAGGTGATATAGACTCTACGGTGGCTAACCGCTAAGTGAGCGGCGAGCCAAAACAAGTGCCTTTTATACAGACCGATGACGCAACCGCTCTCTACTTAAGGAGCGAGCGACTGCGTCATGCCATAAAACATGCGACCAATCACCGCTGGACTTGTTTGTAAAATTAAAAACAAACCGCCGCGCAACGCCCACCCTCCAACCACGCAACCAATCGCCAATCACCGTGAGGGTGACAAACGACCATATTGCAAGGTTCTCTATTATTAGTGAGCAGGCTTAAAGATATTTAAGAGAGGTGAGTTAGTAACATTTGTTTGTTCATTCAGCAATGCAACGGTGTTATTATTAATTTTTAATATCTCTAACTGTTCCAGCACACACAGCCGCAGCCCTTTATTACACGTATGTAAGACTTTAAAGGAGTAGTCGTTGGCTAGGTTGTGTCCAGTGTCCAAAAGATGTTTGGCAAAATGGGATTTATCGGGATTGCAATTCCTGTACGCAGCTAAATGCTCTTTATAACGTGTCCCGAAATTGCGACCAGTCTGACCCACGTAAACGGCGTGGCAAGTAAATTTTTCTAAAAGCTTTTATATAATGGATTTCCGCAAAGTAACGCCTGATTCTATTAATTAAATTAAATAACTATCAAATTTTTATTAATTGGAACGAATTAGTCTCTATATTATGACGTTGCTGTAAGTTTTATAAAATCTAATTTATATAAAACGATTAATATTATATTATAAAAAGATCAATGGGACTTTGAAGCAAGGAAGTGTCCAACGCGCTACCCCAGTGCTTAAAAATGAGAAGGGACATGTGCCCAACAGTAGGACGTATAAAGGATTCTACTTTTATTAAGCCTTGTACCGACTTGCGGTCTGAGAGGCACCGGCAGGCACTTGACTTGCTAGTTTACCCCTTTCCCCGTGCAATACCGATCCCCGATTTTAAGTAGCTGCAAGGACAGTGCCCACGTTAACGTCGAAGCAGGAAGTGTAATTGCAATTTTAAATTCCGACTTGGCCTCTCTGACCGCACGTCAGTACTTACGTAAGTGTTTTGTTTTATTTTTTATTAAGGTAAACTGCTATTTTACATATATTGTTAACTATGAATATACCAGGGACTTCAAGTAGTAAAAGAGATAGTTCTGCGATAGATTTACAGCAATCAAAGAAATCTGAACCACGTGAACTTGGATGAGTTTGGCAAGTGTACTTAATTCTGAAAAGCCAGAGACATCTGAGGATGAAGCTGAGGAAATCAAGACACGAAAGACTTGTCTCTCATATCAACCTAAACTGAAAATAAAATTGACATATCTACATATCGATTTTTTTTTCAGTTTAGATGCTATTCGTGCAAAAAAGCACGTATATTTACAGTGCTCGAAACAAGTGTAACCTGACTGTGCTTGGAATTTAAGGTGTAGTTGGACTGTGGTCATTTTTTCCAGAAGGTTTATGTTCCTATTCTTTTTTCTAAAATTTCTATTAGTCCTTAATATGAAATACTACTTTTTATTATTCTTAGAGGAATATTCTTTGTTTTTGATTTTTTACATCTAATAGTCGGACTTTCCCCAAAAAATCAAGAGAAATATTATTGTAGTCTTATATTTAAAAATTTAATGAAGATCTCCTCTTTATACTTATTTTTTCTTAAAACTATTTATTTTTCAATACAATGCAAAGACATATTTAAAGCATCACTTTCTTTAAAAAACACTACATAATATACGCGGCCTCTCAGGCCTCACGTCAGTACTAACGTTACAGAAAATACACGTCGGTACTTAAAGGTTAAAGAAATTATAAGAATTTATACTGAGATTGGCAAATGAATCTATTGCCCCATTTCGTCCTCTGATTGTAATAAAAGGCGACTATGATAAAAATCTGAATGACCTAATGTATTCTAATATTATGTAACGGCTTACCATCTTGTATACGTCAGATGTTTCTTAACACTTATCACCAGATGAGATTGTTGTCAGGCACCAGCTTATACTTCGAATAAAAGGTGTAAAATACTTAGTGACATGTACTATCCGGTACTTCGATCGACAAAAATACTTTCTACAATGTGAGTGACCCGTGCCCAATGAATTATTATGGGCTGATAAAAAAGGGAAGGAGAAGATATTACGATACACATTTTTCAAAATGTAATTCAGCTATTATTAATCTATACAAACATTTGGTTCCTGCCCGTTACCTTGCGCAGAATACTGCTACAAGGGGTCATATTGATAGGTTCCTCAAAATGCGGTCTCTGCACTAGCACTCAGTTATGTTTTAATAATATTTAACGTCATAAAAATCTTAATTTAGTTAGGAGGATAATTAAACCACTAAAGTTGTCACGTTATTATTTTATTTGATCATAAATAAATAATAACAACAATTTTTTTTCAATGTTTAATAACACTACTTATAAAACTAGACTAATATAAGTACTTCTAAAGAGATATTTAATAACACTACTTGTAAAACTAGACTAATATAAGTACTTCGAAAGAGATATTTAATAACACTACTTGTAAAACTAGACTAATATAAGTACTTCTAAAGAGATTTAATAATACTGCTTATAAAACTAGACTAATATAAGTACTTCTAAAGAGATATTTAATAATACTGCTTATAAAAAAAACTAATATAAATACTTCTAAGAAAATACTAAGTTGACTAATAAAAAAAAGGCAAATAAAATAAAATTAACACGCCGCGGGTTCCACGCCTTTCAGGATCAGGAGAAAAAGCAAGTACTTCCCTGGCACGACTGGCGGCGAGTCCGGCGGAAGTGGTTGGAGATATGTGTCCTTTATAGACCGACTTCGCTTGCGAATTCAATGTATATTTTATATATATATATATTTCATTTAATTCCAAATCCTCTCATCTTATCTCGTTTAGAAATAAAATAATAAGAAGGATGTCACAGCCCCTGGCGAGGTTCCCTGGAACACACAGTCGAAATCTTTATGAGCCTTGCCTCCAAAGTAGGTAATATTATACGCCCACCGCCAGAATCAACTAGGCGAGTAAAACTGATAAGTTTTGTGTGGCGGTACATGCTAACAGAACGGAGGCAAGAAAATAAAGTTATATCAACTAAGCATCTACTATGAAAAGACATACACAATTAGGTGATAAAATAACTAGCATGTGACATAAAATTAAATTACACACTAAGTATCAATTGCCTAAATTTCAAAAATCAAGGTAACATAATATTTGTTATACTATTGTAATACATATATTATAAATTTGCTTATATAGTCGTTAACGGAGTTGTTTATTGCAAACAGTATTTTAGGCAAATATACATCCCAAGAACGCTGATCTTCTTCCACAAAGTCGATACACAGGTGACAATAGTTTTATTATAGCGTTCCACCAAATTAACCTGAGGAGTATATTTAGGTGTAAGAAAAACGTTTGGAATATTATACTTATTAAATAACGCAATGGTCTTCTCACAAATAAATTGGCTGCCATTATCCATATACACCGTTTGGGGAATGCCATGTGTTAAAAATACAGAGTCTTCCAGATGTTTAATTACAATGTCGGCTGTAGCTCTTCTTACCGGAAACGCTAAACAATATTTGGAGAAACAACATGTTACGACTAAGATATAAGAATTTTGTTTTCTACTAACTGGCAGGGGTCCGCTGAAATCAATTGAAATAATTTGGAAGGGTCGGCAACACTGTTTAGGTCGTCCCATTTCTCCTAACACATTATGCGTAGGGAGTTTATAAGTTAAGCAGATGTCACACTTCGTAACAAACTTTACGACGTCCTGATGCATACCTGGCCAAAAATACTGCAATGCTGATTAGTTTTATGGATGCCTAAATGACCTGTGGTGGGTTCTGCGTGATTTTCTTTGATAACGTGTTATCGTAATTCTAATGGAACTACTTCTTTCCACGAAAGCTCTGTAGTTAATAAACATTTATTTTTTGAACACCGATATAGCTTTTCCGCTTTGATAAGAATATTTTCAAATTTACTTGGATTGTTCATACAACCATTATAAATGTCTAGATACCATTTATCATTCGTTGTTAAGTAAGATTTTGCTGTGGAAATAGAAGAAACTACGACAGCGCGAGATAACGCGTCTGGAATAATGTTATCAGCACCACGTCTATGCTTGATAGTAAAATCAAAAGAAGATAGCCTAATGCCCCATCTTGCAAGCCTGCCCGTAGGGTTGTTTAAAGAGAGAAACCACTTTAATGCTGAATGATCAGTGTAAACTACAAAAGGTTGACCATTTTCAAGGTAGCAACGCCAGTGTTCTAATGCTACTATTACAGCTAATGTCTCTCTCTCGGTAATGCTGTAATTCTTTTCTGCAGCATTTAGTGACTTGCTCATATAGGCAACAGGATGTTCTTTGCCATCGACTGTTTGAGTTAACATGGCACCTACTCCATAATTACTGGCGTCTGTGTGAACTTGGAAGGGCAAATTATAGTTAGGACAATGTAAGACTGGTGCAGATACTAAACATTCTTTTAGCTTTTTAAAAGCTATGTCTGCCTCTGGTGACCAGTAAAATTTTGGAGCACCCTTGCGATTTGAAGTAAGTTTATTAAGAGGCCCAGCTATAGTGCTAAAATTTGGCACAAAACGTCTATACCAGGTGGCTGTTCCTAAAAAACGTTTTACATCTTTTTTTGAAGATGGTGTTGGATATTCTAAAATAGCTTTTACCTTTTCAAGGTCTGTTCTGAGACCCTGGGCGTCTATTACGTAGCCCAAATATTTCAGACGAGACCGAAAAAATTGGCTTTTTTCAAAGTTTATTGTTAAATTTGCTTCCTTTAACTTATTAATTACACGTAATAATAAAGAAACGTGTTCATCGAATGTGTTAGAAATAATAATTATTTCATCGAGGTATGCAAATACCTTAAGATCAAATTAACCAAATAATAAGTCTACAAGCCTTTGTTGGGTTGCAGGTGCATTGGTAAGGCCGAAAGCCATCCTCTTAAAACAAAAGGTCCCACGACCTTGGACATAAAAGGCAGTTTTTTCGCGATCGCGTTCTGAAATTAAAATTTGCCAGAATGCTTTAGAAAGGTCTATACTAGATATAAATTTTGCGTCTCGCAGATTATCTAGAATTTCGGAAACATATGGCAAGGAATAAGCATCGCGTTTGGTTACAGAATTTAACTTGCGACTGTCTAAGCAAATGCGCGGTTGGCCGTTTTTTTTTGTAACAATTAAGATTGGAGAGGACCAAGAGCTCTCACAAGGCTGAATTACGTCCAATGAAAGCATCTCGTCAACTTGCTGGCATAAAATTTGCTATTTTACAGGGGACATTCGATAATAACGCTGTCGTATAGGTTTCGTGTCACCCGTATCAATAGAATGACATAGAAGAGAAGTACAACCTAAGCCCTTGCGTTCGGAAGAAACGTCCTTAAATTGTTCAATTATGTCGTCAGCAATCAAGCGTTGGTTGGCATTAAGGGATGCGTATGAATGTATATGAGATTTTAATATTGATTTATTCGTGTTTGAATAATAATCGGTGAGTTCTCTTTTATATTCAATGCAGTTGATGTATTTTGGACATATGTTAAATTTTTTCCTCAGTGTGCACAGCAAATCCTTCATCTATCAGTAAGTTGTGTGCATTATTGCCTAGTAAGGTGACGGCTGAGCCAGAATCTAATAACCCCCAAAATTTTGTATTTCCTATTTTGACTGATAAATAAGGTCGCACGTCGTTAGGTGGTTTATTAAGTAGAATTGTAGCAACTGTATAGCTATTAAAAAAATTATTAATAAATTTCAACCACTGTTTCCAATCGGTATTATTAGAGTGGTTGACGAGGTTGCTACAATTCTGCTTTATTAGTTTTTTGAACTAGACGGAATACTTGTACAATCTGGACAAGTGTAAAATGTGTAATCATCACGGCCACATTTAAAACAAAATACTTTGCGTTTTTCTGTACATTGTCTTAAGTTGTGTGTATCAACACGACACCGGGGGCAAAACTTTTGTTTACTTTCGTCATATTGAATAGCGTCAATTGGTATATTATTACCATAAACTCTTTGTTGCCGTTGCGGATTAGTGTTGTTTAAAACATTAGTATTGGGAGAATATTTTTTATAAAGGTTACTTGAATTAGGTATAGGTTTATTATAATTATTATAAGCTTTATTGCAATTAAATTTATTGGTGGTAGAATAGAACATTTTATTTTTTTCTGCTAAATTAGTGAGTGGCTTAAATGCAAATTCGGGTGCTAGTGTGGCTGAATTTATTTTAGGAGGTTTATGATATTTATTAAAACAAGACTGTACATTCTCATAATTTTTACAAGCCGTACGTAAGACCTCAATAGATTTAAGATCAGGCTCTGCAATTAAAGCGCTAGCATAACACGGTTTGATATTGTGCATAATAATTTCTAACTGATCTTCCTCCGAAGGTTTTTTAAATAAACGGGAAAACATGCCTGACATAATGGCTAGGTAAATAGTAATATTCTCAGTTTCACCTTGCGTACGAGCTCTTATCTCGTCTAATAAGCGATAATCATGATCAGGAATAACAAAAACATCCTTCAGTAATTCGCATAATCTATCCCAAGACGTAACATGTGATCTTACACTGCGAAACCAGTGTAAAGCGTCACCAACGAAAATTTCTGTTCCAAAATCTATAATTTTAGAAGAGGGAATACCACGGGCTGTTATATAGTCGTTTATACGTTGGACAATCGAAAGTACGCACGTTTTTCCATCAAACTTAATACTAGTTAAGTCCGAAGAATGAGCTCGATCACATGTAACAACAATAGGGGACGGTGTAATTGTAAGAGCATCTGTAAATTCAGATGAGGAATCAGTATCAGGCTTGAGATGTTCTAAGTTTTTAAAATTTGTATTTAGCTTGAGCCTGAGGCTTTCTAAAATATCTGTAGACTTTTTATCTACAGCATCCAGACGTTGAATCCTATGAAATAGATGGTTAAGTAAGTTTTGAGTACGTTTATATAAATTTTTATCATATTTCACTGATAATGTTTTTAAATTCGTTTCTACTTTAACAAGGCTTTCGCGGATGCCCTCTATGTCTACAGAAAACTCAAACCCAGATTCAATAATATCATCCGAAGGCATCACATTGGCTAATTTGACTATCTGCCTGCGTAATTCTTGAACGTTTTCTCTAGGTGTGCCGCATCTAATGGCCACCTCATAGCTTAGTTCGTTTTTTTGTAAGGACAAGAATTGAATTTCGTATGACATAATTTAAGAAGTCTAAGAAAATCCTTATACTAGGTTTATGTGAGCAGGTTTAAAATTCTACTATATACAATAAAACTAATTTGTTTAAGTAAGAATCCTCCGTCCTGTTACAATTTTGGTAATAGTAATCCCCTAAGTTTTTTTTAAGGATGTTCGTAAAAATTACTACACGGGAAAGCACAAAAATAAAGAGAAAAAAATGCAACAAAAGGGTGCAACTGTAGTATATATTTGCTTTAATAAAGCTTATTATTAAATATATTAATAAAACCAAAATATTTTATTTTTGTACGTATACAAATTAGACACAATAAGGATATCACTAAAATTAAAACATTATATTCACTGCAGTTGCAAAAGTATAAAAGGCAAAATAAAAGTCATAAAAAAAACAAAAGGTTTACAATATACACGCACACACCACTAAAATTCCTGATCCTGAATAACCGAGTTGAGGCGCCAATGTCACGTTATTATTTTATTTGATAATAAATAAATAATAACAACCATTTTTTTTTTCAATGTTTAATAACACTACTTATAAAACTAGACTAATATAAGTACTTCTAAAGAGATATTTAATAACACTACTTGTAAAACTAGACTAATATAAGTACTTCTAAAGAGATATTTAATAACACTACTTGTAAAACTAGACTAATATAAGTACTTCTAAAGAGATATTTAATAATATTGCTTATAAAAAAAAAACTAATATAAATACTTCTGAGAAAATACTAAGTTGACTAATAAAAAAAAGGCAAATAAAATAAAATTAACAGATCGCGGGTTCGACGCCTTTCAGGATCAGGAGAAAAAGCAAGTACTTCCCTGGCACGACTGGCGGCGAGTCCGGCGGAAGTGGTTGGAGATATGTGTCCTTTATAGACCGACTTCGCTTGCGAATTCAATGTATATTTTATATATATATATATTTCATTTAATTCCAAATCCTCTCATCTTATCTCGTTTAGAAATAAAATAATAAGAAGGATGTCACAGCCCCTGGCGAGGTTCCCTGGAACACACAGTCGAAATCTTTATGAGCCTTGCCTCCAAAGTAGGTAATATTATACGCCCACCGCCAGAATCAACTAGGCGAGTAAAACTGATAAGTTTTGTGTGGCGGTACATGCTACCAGAACGGAGGCAAGAAAATAAAGTTATATCAACTAAGCATCTACTATGAAAAGACATACACAATTAGGTGATAAAATAACTAGCATGTGACATAAAATTAAATTACACACTAAGTATCAATTGTCTAAATTTCAAAAATCAAGGTAACATAATATTTGTTATACTATTATAAATTTGCTCACACTTACCCAATATAAGGGGAACAACCGTTAATATTTAATAATTATTAACAAACCTATAAAAAGCTATTAGCTATAATTTGCATAACGTATGCGTTTTGAATTATTTAATATAGATGCAGAAATGCATTTAGGCGACTGGACCTTCACGGTCATACTGAGGTCACTCGTCAGCCGCGCGGACTATTCATGCACCCCCACTTGTCTTCGCGCGAATTAGATGACACATTACAAAGTTAAAGTTAAAATTAAAGTTACAGCCTATGTACGTCCCACTGCTGGGCACAAGGTCTCCTCTCATGTCTGAGAGGGTTTTAGGGCAAGGAAATACGTGTTGGTGAAGTTTACATGTCTTCGAAATATTTTTTCTTATTTTTCAGAAATGCAGTTTTCCTCATGATGTTTTCCTTCACCACCAAGCACATGGTAAATCAGTACTTAAAATTGCAATTAACATATTCATTGTTGCCGGCGGGGATCGAACCCGGGTTGCTCGCGTACTGTGCTTAGAGCAGGTGCTTAGCCACTGAGCTACCACGGTTCTAGAGTTGGCGCTATAAAATGTGGAACATGTTAGATTTATTTATTTGTTTATTTATAAGTTAAATTATTAGTAGTACATGTCAGGTATATAAACAAATTTTACTTAAATGATTATCGTATTCGTATCTGCCTACTCATATGTACGATGTAGTACAAAACCTAATATTATGACCAAAAACTTAAGACAATACTATAGTTCGGTTAAATTGAGAAAATCTAAAAACCTAATATTAAATTGTAATAAATAATGCAATTAAAACAAATCAGGGTTAACTAGTAAGGAATGCAAAGAGGGATTAAGTCCAATCTTTGTAATATTTTATGTAAGGTTGCAATTAGGAATAAATAATTACCTAATTATTTATAATTGATTTATGTAAAACGTAAAACATCGAGATCGCAGATGGGGAGCAGCGTCAAAGGGCGAGATACCTGCAATTTATTTTGCGATCGTAATTTCGTTTGCCACACACCGTTACTTATACAAATCTAATCACAGTGATGGAGTTCCATGCCCAGTAATGGACTCTTATTGGTAAATTTATGAAAAAGAAATATAAAACTGTTACGTTACAACATATAAACATATTTTAAGAAAATTTAATAATCTTTTTGTTATGCTTACCTAATTTCTGTGTTTTGTTTGTGAATTTCTATTTAAATTGCGCTTTTTTGATGCCGTGCTCGTTGGCATTCATCGAACACACTTCCAATTAGAAAAGTGAATACTGAATAGTATTTTCGGTATTGAAACGATTCAACGTCGTTTCGATCCGATCCTTCGACCAATACACATATATTCACATATCTAAAAATGTTTTAAAATTAAAGTCAGCTAGTGCAAAAATAATTCAAAACAAGAAAAATCATTTTTTGTAGAATCTTATGCTTAACAATAACAAGATTACTTTTTAAGTATTTTATTGTGTTTTATTTTAAATCTTGCTTTTCTAAGTCCATTGCTGTACTAATGGCGCGCCGATAGTGAGATATTTGATGTTTTGAGCAACCAAGGCTACCAAAAATTATGAATTATTAAATTTTTTCCGATCTACTTAAAAAGAGAAAAAGAGAAAAAAGCTTACACCATCTTGAAGTCTTGCAGTTGTAAGCTTAGGTTTGGATTTAATCTTATTGATCACAGGATTGCCGAGCATATGGTAGGAATAGATTTTTTACGAGTGATCATTGTTACAAATTTTCCCTATTACCTAATTCTGGCCCCCAAATATAAGTGCCTCTATTGCTCTGTTCCGCTTTGAAAGAAATAGAGAGCCAGTATAATTAAAGGCTTTGAGGCATTCCATAGTAGTTCTCAGAGATGAAAAAGTAGCTGCAGGTGCCCAGGGGATGTAGTAGCCACTTACCGTCCAGTGGACTGTTAGTTCATTTGTCACTTTTATAGAATGTAATAGTATTATCTAACGAATTTTGTGTTTCATTAAATCAATAATCATTCGACAGTAAGCAGCATCAAAGATACGACACAACTGGAACTATGATCATTAATCCGCCTGCCATACGTGACAATACCGGCGAATCCTTCATGTTTTGGTAGAGTTTTCAGGCTAATAAGGTTGAATTTATATTTGCGAATATTTGAACGATTTATAACATTTTATATGATATGAAAGGACTAATCTGGATTACCATTCTTTACTATTAATATTATTTAACTTTTGCTTGAATGCTTCCAAAATTTTTGTACGTGGTAGAGCCAAGGTAGTATAATTATAGATAGTATACTAGTAGTATATTTATAGCACGAATGGGTCGGCTCGAAAGGACTACACTCTTACAGAATGCCAGCGTAAAATGGCAGCTATAGACTGCTGTGTTTCGTATGGTGAGTGTAGAGATCCGGAGACCCATTTTACTGGAAAAGAGGCAGTCCATCTTAGTCCTCACGGGTGACAACGCATCTGCATCTTGAGTCTTTATTGAGGATAGATGAAGATGTCTATGGGCCACAGCAACCACTTACCATCAAATGTACTGTGTTCTCGTTTGTTACCATATCCAATTTATACATATATATCCTTAGTGGTTCAAATGCTTGATTAGTAATATCTAAGCAAGCATTTGAATCATCTCACCCAATCGACCCACTAAAAACTAAAGTTGTTTAAGGTTTGAAGCTTAAACTGCTTACATTCTTCAGTTCAAAATTTCCAAGCTTCTCGATTTTTAAATTAGATATTTGATGTATAAACCATCTATCTTATTCAAAGTATGATGTAATATTGATGAAATTTTTCAAGTTTTACTGCGAACATTTACTCGTAAAATGCGGTTCATATTGCAGGATGCAAAACAAATTCACGTTAAGTATTAATTAACAAGACATTATATTAGACCGTAATTCAAGTTGCTTGGCTTTTGAAGTAAAGCACTTTAAGGCTCTCTAAATAAAAATGTAGCTTTTCACATACATCTAAATAAAAAAAATATATTAATTAAGTAGTTACTAGCTTTTTACCCACGACTTCGCTTACGTATGCTTCTGCTTAGTGAAATAATATGGTGTTCTGTGTCATAATGTCTGTCTGTGTGCAACAGTCGTTTTCTCAGGTTTTTCATGTGGATGGTTTATTCCTTATAATATGCAATAACGTAAATACAGAAATTCGTTTTGGAGAATTGTATCACAATCAGATAAATGCGTTATGCGTAAAGCTATTAAAACAGTTTTCACGAAATTATTACGCTATTCGTACTTTTTACTTATTAATACATTTTTATAGTGAATTTGAAAAATTATGCTGAATGGTCTTCGCTTAGTTAACGGTATATTGTTTACGGGTGATATTAGATCTAAGTTTGAGTAGACCTCAAGATTTCATGAATGTTCGAGTTTTTATCGTCGCCATTATAAATGTTAACGATACAATGAAAACAAAAAAGTGTAATATCTCAGAAAATATGAATTACAAACAGCTCTATTCAAAGTAAAGTAGCATCCTTCACTAAACGTCTGACAGATGGGAACAGACCGCAGAAGTGTGTGAGACAGGAAAGAATTTACTGTGCTGACCCAATGCGAGATAACCGACTCCACATGTGCTCACAATATATAAATATTTTTTTACATCTCAGGCATTTAGGATATCTTAATATGTACCTTTACCGCCGAACACGTGAAGAAAATCAGGGTCAGGGAAAGTGTTGTTTTTATTTATACATTTTTATTTTGAAAATACTCTATTGGAATATTTTGTTTCATGCAACTTGTAAATATTCTGTTACAAAAAAGGTTTTGACTGTAGCAAAAAATGTAATCATTAAAAAATTTATGACAAAATAACTTTATTTTATTCATTCCATCAACCCATTTCTTCTCACCGATGTCGTAGAAAGCTGCTATGGGATAAGCGTCAAAACGATAACGACGAACGTCCAAACGAACGGCATCCGAGGGATGAAGGTATAGCTATTATGTTAATGCTTAAATTATATTATTAAAAAGTAAATGATATGTTTACCTGCAGTTTGATTCCATATTAGTTCTAACTTAGAATTAATAAGAATTAATGTACGGACGTGTGAATTAATAAGAATAAACATGTGTATTTACTAAATGAATGAACGTTAGGCCTACACATCTTGATCGGCAAGGAGAAGTACCGTCATAAGTATGGAATATCTGGTAACATGATCATCAATTCGCCCATCAAGCGTGACGATGAAGGCAAATGCTCCCTACAACCAGAGAGACCATGAGACTTTTACGAGCTGCTGATGAAAAAGAAAAATATGCATTTATCTATCGTTATATGGTTGAGCCGATTTAAATATAATGGCTGCAGCACGAATGGGTCAACTCGATTGCTCCCGCAATCACTTTCTACAGAATATCATATGATAATGAGCGAGTGCAGAGAACTGGTGACACATACTGGTAATGAATCATTCCGTCTTAACCCTTAGGGGTTGGCATTTGTACTTCTATTCACACTGTCCCAACACTCACTTAAGTACCATCAGGTGAACTGTGTGCGCGCTTGTCATACTTATTCTATAAAAAAAAACTGCTAAGGCGTGGTGTTTCTTTCCGGTTAAGATGTGTTTACAAAAAAATTTATGATGTCGCGATGAACATTTTGAAAATACTAGGAAAAAGCGCAGATTAGTAATACCAGTTTCTAGATTTCGAAGAGTCAATAATTCCTACATGGGACAAAGTATAATTTATGTACATTTTCTCCACAGTCTAAGAAAATATGCGGAGACTACTATCAAAATTTTAAGTTTTTTATTACTGGCACCATTTTATACAAAAACTATATAAAGGGGACCACGCTTTATTGAAAAACATTGTAAAAATATTATTTGAATCAGAGTCCCGCTGAGTTCCTTTCAGGTTCATCTCAGTTCAGATTTTTTTCTCAAACTAATGGTAAAAGCATAAATGGCATGTATGAATTACTTATAGGTAATCTATATTTAACATTCTATTGTATAATATTACATCGTTCTATTTCGTTTCATTTTATTCCATTATGTTCTACTCCATTTTATTCCTTTCTAATCCATCTCATTCCATGGCACATTATTCCAATCCATCCCATAGCATCCGATTCCATCCCATTGCATTCTTTTCTATTCTGATCTATTTGTTCAGCTGTTGCGTTTCATTTTATTCCATTTTATCACACTTATCCATTATATTTCATTGTATTTTATTCCAACCTATCCCTCCCCAATCCATCCCATTCCGTCGCACCCATCCTATTCCATTACAATATATTCTATTTTTATTCTTACCTGTCTTGCCTCTTAGTTCATGTTTTGTACTGTACTGTATTTTATACTATTCCATTCCATTTCGTTCCGTTCCATTACAGTCTTGTATCCATTACACACCGTTTAAATCCAAGCTATTCCACGTCATTCTATCCTGATCTATCCCATCCCATTCCATGCCATTTAGTTCAACACCATGCCTATTCCATATCCATTCTTTATTCATTCCCATTCCATTACACTCTTTTACATCCCATAGTACCCTATCCCATTAAATCCCATCCCATTCCATTCCCTTATATTCCGCTCTATTAGGCTCTACTCTGTTATATTCTGTACTTTTATAATCTTTTCTGTTCCATTTTGCTCAATTTTGTTATATTAATGTCCATTCTGATTTGTTATGTTTTGTGTTCAATTCTATTCTAGCCTATTTCATCACAATCTATCACAACTCATTTCCTTCTATTCCGCTCTTCTCTATTCTGTTATCGTTTATCGTGTTTTGTTTGTTTATTTATGTTCTGTTCTGTTCTTATGTTGTTCTATTCATTATAGACTTTCACAAGTACAGTGCTGAAAATAGGCCTCCTTCACGTGCTAAATCCAAATGCTAGAAAAAATGGTCCCTCAAGTCTCACCAGTTTGTCGTTCTATTTGTTAGGTGCCTATTTTACGACTAAATGACACACTAAGAAGTAAATATAATTAACTGTATTTATTTTACACTTGTTTCACATTGTACAACTATTAAAATGACACAATAGCTGCGGTCCTTGGTCATAAAGAGATAATCTGTGGCTGCAGTTACAAGTTAGCGCACTCAACTCGTACTATCATCTTAAGAAGACAACGAAAAGGAAATAAGTAGTTTACTGAAATACGAATATTGCTACATAACCAAAACACTGTTCCGTTTTATGTACAAGAATCGTACACTATCTAATATGTTGATTCCCTTAAGAAGTTCTTCATCAAGAATTTTAAATCCCCATTGATTGTCGGTTCGTTGAGTAATATGGCTCTTGAGTAATAAGGGCTGGCTCATTGCCACTTTAGCTTATCAATTACCTTTGAGCAATTTCGTTTTTTTCTTGCTCTTGCATTACATTGCAATGCATTAAATATTCACAAGTCTACTGAAGACAGTGATCTACGGGGTTTCTATATGTCGAAGGTTTAAGAATAGAAGCGATCGAACCAACAAAGCCCTATGCTTTATTTGCAGTATTTAATTTGTACATGTCATTGATTTGCTATATGTTGTCGTCATTATTGCGTTATGTATGTGCAGCATTGTTCATATGACAGCGCCATCTATCTCATACCATGTACAACAAACTAGCGACATCTAGATCGCCCGTACTGTAACTAGGAAGTAACCTAACCATTGTATCGATCACAGAGTGTGTTAGTTATAGAACCTAAGCAATTAGTTCCATTGTAATACCGCTGAGGGCGCTGTACGAGACTATAAATATGAAGAGCCTTGCCAAGGCTCGTCCATTTTGATCGATTGCACAACAATAAAACATATTTTCCAAGAGATCGCAGTCTTTGCTGTAACATATTTTTTGGTGACCCCTACTGCAAGAAGGGCAAAAAAAACGCAGGGGCCAAGCAGATATCCACAAGGAGAAGAGCGACGTAAAGCGGACATCGTTGAACGGCTGGCTAATCGCCCGCCCGACCAGCAACTCCGACAACGTGGCGCGTGGCACGTGGCGCGGTGGTGAAGCATCGTGCGAGGCACGTGGCCGCGAGGTGCGAGGCCGCGAGGCTACAAAGCTTCGAGGCTGCCCTGGACACAAAAAAACGAGCACGGGAACCGAGTGCCGTGCATCGTTGAAGAAGAAATCGGGTACCACAAGACTTCAATTGCCTGGTGAGACCTTTCCTTTCTTCTTTTACAAGCAAAGAGAACTCTGTGATCTCCCTCACAGGACTGCAATTCGGCGTCGCTGTGTATCAATTCCCTCAACTGCGCGTGTTGTTCGAGTGGCACGTGGCACGTGGCGGCACGTGGTGTGCCGGCCAACCAACCAACCAAGGCGAATACGAAGCCAGCGGACAAGAGGAAACAGAGAAAAGTGAGCATCCTTTCTTATTCCTTCCTTTCCGTATTTTTTCTGGTTTAGTATTCCCATTAATTTACTAGTAAAAATGTCTAGTGATGAGGCTAACGAAAAGCCAACTCCTTTAGAGAGTCAAGAACTAAGGGAGTTAAAAAAGAAGCGAAAATCCTATAGAGGAAAACTTACTATGTACTGCAATTTTGTAAAGAAATTTAGAGAAATTAACGTAGAAAAATTATCTGCCTCTCAAATATTAGATTTACAACTAAGAACCGAAGCTGTAGGGTCTATATACAATATTTTAGATACTATACAAGAAAGGATCGATGTATTGTGTACCGATATAGACGAGCAATTAGCAGACCGTCAAAAATATGATGATGCCTATTTTGAAAATGTAGCTCATGCTAAATTAATGATAAATTCCAAGCAATCCGGACATGCCCCCAACCAAGTACAAGTTGTAAATGTTCAAAATAAACCAGAGACACAGGACATAATTAGATATCCTGAAATTTCATTACCATCATTTAGCGGAGGAATGAACGATTGGTTGGAATTTAGAGAAACCTTTGATTCACTAATTAACCAAAGTCAAATGAATAGTATTCAAAAATACAAATATCTACGAAGCTGCTTACAAGGTGGCGCTCTGGAGGTAGTCAGCTCACTCGAATTCACAAGCGAGAATTACTCCTTGGCTTGGAATCTACTCTGTGAGAGGTACAACAACCCACGTTTATTAATAAATAAGCATCTGAAAGGGCTATTCAATATGGAAACAATTTCATTTCAAGCTAGCTCTTTGAGGTCTGTCATAGATAATATATCCAAACATTTACGATCTCTAAAGTCACTTTCGATACCTGTTAGTGAATGGGACCTAGTAATTATACATTTTATTAGTTCCAAATTACCACTTTCCATACAAAGAAAGTGGGAAGAGCGGATTAGCTCGAAGGAATTGCCTTCCTTGCAGGAATTTAAGGATTTTCTCCGCTCTCGAGCTGACCTGCTAGAAGTGTCACACTCAGACGAAGTAAGTTCTGACAGTCGCGACAAAAGGTCTTTGGTGGCCACGTCCTCCTCCGTCACTCCGAGACCAGAGAAGCAAAATTTACATCAATGTCCACAGTGCAAGGGTAAGCATTATATTAATCAGTGCCCAGGATTTTTAAGCCTGAGTCCAGTGATGCGCATCCGCGCCGTCAAAAGGTTAAAGCTCTGCCTCAACTGCCTGAGCCCTAACCATGCAGTGATAAACTGTCGCTCATCAACGTGTAGGCAATGTCAAGGTAAGCATAATACACTTCTCCACATACCTACCGAAGGTACACAACACCAGCAAACATTTCAATCACATCCAACAACGCTACTAAACTCGCATTTGGCGCATACAAACCAACAAACTAATCATACCGAGAACAAAATGCAGCGATCGGCACAACCGAGTACAAGCACATCAAACAGTGCGCGGTTTATTGCTACCGGACCAGCGACACTTACGAATACGGTGACTTCACATGTCGTACACAACAAAACTATTTTTCTCTCCACCGCTCGTGTCTATGTTTTTAACAATAAAAATAAACGTCACACTTTACGAATTCTTTTTTTTTATTTTACGAAAATTTGTCAAACATAATTCGAGTGATCTGGCGGCTTCCTGTTCATCACAAATATTGAGTGGAAATTTATTCCTGTTTATTCACCCCATATGGGTGGTATTTGGGAAGCAGCCGTCAAAGGTGTTAAGTTTCACTTAAAAAGGACATTAAATCAAAGTTTGTTAACGTATGAGGAGTTCGCAACTCTTTTAATAGAAATTGAGGGAATACTAAACAGTCGACCCCTCTGCCCCCTCCCTACTCCCGACACAGACATAATCCAAGTCCTTACCCCTGCTCACTTCCTCATTGGAAGACCGATTACTTCTCTGCCAGACTTCGAATACAAAGACATACCAATGACGAGATTGAAACACTTTCAACAACTCCAACAGATGTACCAGGGATTCTGGAGAAGATGGTCACGTGACTACGTGGGGCTCCTTCAGCAGCGAAGCAAATGGCGAAGCTCCAAAGGACCCAGTCTGGCTGTCGGCACGATCGTCCTAGTCAAAGACGATCGCCTCCCTCCCTGTCTTTGGGCGCTGGCGAGGATCATCGCAGTACACCCGGGCCCTGACAACACTGTTCGTGTCGCAACGATGAAGACGTCAAAGGGAGCCATCATCAAGCGTAGTTTCAACTCGATTTGTCCTTTACCAACGGACTGTAATTAGTGTCTAGTTTATAGGTACCTAATACTAGTATAGGTAGTTATCATTAAGCATATCCTAATTAAGTTTCAATATGTTATTTAAGTACATAAGTTTACTTACATTTCTTGCAAATAAATATTGGTTTCAAAGTAGGGATCAAGTTTAGGTAGGTAATAAAATGAAGCCTTTCCTATTGTTCAAACTTAGCTTAGGGGTGTTTCACTCATTTGATTTATTCAATTTTCATTCATTTAGATGTGCCCAGGTCATGGACAAACTGTTTAGAAAGCTCGGCAGTTTCTTTGTGACAGGGTAAATATTTAGGTAGGTAAATTACCAAAGAGTAATTTAAATTTGTAATTTGGTTTTGAAATGGTAATATTAGTTTACCTATTTACTTTCTTCAATTTGAAATTACCATTTCAAGGCCGGAGCATGTTCAGATGACAGCGCCATCTATCTCATACCATGTACAACAAACTAGCGACATCTAGATCGCCCGTACTGTAACTAGGAAGTAACCTAACCATTGTATCGATCACAGAGTGTGTTAGTTATAGAACCTAAGCAATTAGTTCCATTGTAATACCGCTGAGGGCGCTGTACGAGACTATAAATATGAAGAGCCTTGCCAAGGCTCGTCCATTTTGATCGATTGCACAACAATAAAACATATTTTCCAAGAGATCGCAGTCTTTGCTGTAACATATTTTTTGGTGACCCCTACTGCAAGAAGGGCAAAAAAAACGCAGAGGCCAAGCAGATATCCACAAGGAGAAGAGCGACGTAAAGCGGACATCGTTGAACGGCTGGCTAATCGCCCGCCCGACCAGCAACTCCGACAACGTGGAGCGTGGCACGTGGCGCGGTGGTGAAGCATCGTGCGAGGCACGTGGCCGCGAGGTGCGAGGCCGCGAGGCTACAAAGCTTCGAGGCTGCCCTGGACACAAAAAAACGAGCACGGGAACCGAGTGCCGTGCATCGTTGAAGAAGAAATCGGGTACCACAAGACTTCAATTGCCTGGTGAGACCTTTCCTTTCTTCTTTTACAAGCAAAGAGAACTCTGTGATCTCCCTCACAGGACTGCAATTCGGCGTCGCTGTGTATCAATTCCCTCAACTGCGCGTGTTGTTCGAGTGGCACGTGGCACGTGGCGGCACGTGGTGTGCCGGCCAACCAACCAACCAAGGCGAATACGAAGCCAGCGGACAAGAGGAAACAGAGAAAAGTGAGCATCCTTTCTTATTCCTTCCTTTCCGTATTTTTTCTGGTTTAGTATTCCCATTAATTTACTAGTAAAAATGTCTAGTGATGAGGCTAACGAAAAGCCAACTCCTTTAGAGAGTCAAGAACTAAGGGAGTTAAAAAAGAAGCGAAAATCCTATAGAGGAAAACTTACTATGTACTGCAATTTTGTAAAGAAATTTAGAGAAATTAACGTAGAAAAATTATCTGCCTCTCAAATATTAGATTTACAACTAAGAACCGAAGCTGTAGGGTCTATATACAATATTTTAGATACTATACAAGAAAGGATCGATGTATTGTGTACCGATATAGACGAGCAATTAGCAGACCTTAACCGTCTTTGCTGTAACATCTGTCTTGGTTGGGGGCATGTCCGGATTGCTTGGAATTTATCATTAATTTAGCATGAGCTACATTTTCAAAATAGGCATCATCATATTTTTGACGGTCTGCTAATTGCTCGTCTATATCGGTACACAATACATCGATCCTTTCTTGTATAGTATCTAAAATATTGTATATAGACCCTACAGCTTCGGTTCTTAGTTGTAAATCTAATATTTGAGAGGCAGATAATTTTTCTACGTTAATTTCTCTAAATTTCTTTACAAAATTGCAGTACATAGTAAGTTTTCCTCTATAGGATTTTCGCTTCTTTTTTAACTCCCTTAGTTCTTGACTCTCTAAAGGAGTTGGCTTTTCGTTAGCCTCATCACTAGACATTTTTACTAGTAAATTAATGGGAATACTAAACCAGAAAAAATACGGAAAGGAAGGAATAAGAAAGGATGCTCACTTTTCTCTGTTTCCTCTTGTCCGCTGGCT
Source organism: Parnassius mnemosyne (assembly GCA_963668995.1). NCBI lineage: Eukaryota > Metazoa > Arthropoda > Insecta > Lepidoptera > Papilionidae > Parnassius > Parnassius mnemosyne. Next base: position 37,443,420 of record CAVLGL010000068.1, on the reverse strand, counting down.
TCGTATTCGCCTTGGTTGGTTGGTTGGCCGGCACACCACGTGCCGCCACGTGCCACGTGCCACTCGAACAACACGCGCAGTTGAGGGAATTGATACACAGCGACGCCGAATTGCAGTCCTGTGAGGGAGATCACAGAGTTCTCTTTGCTTGTAAAAGAAGAAAGGAAAGGTCTCACCAGGCAATTGAAGTCTTGTGGTACCCGATTTCTTCTTCAACGATGCACGGCACTCGGTTCCCGTGCTCGTTTTTTTGTGTCCAGGGCAGCCTCGAAGCTTTGTAGCCTCGCGGCCTCGCACCTCGCGGCCACGTGCCTCGCACGATGCTTCACCACCGCGCCACGTGCCACGCGCCACGTTGTCGGAGTTGCTGGTCGGGCGGGCGATTAGCCAGCCGTTCAACGATGTCCGCTTTACGTCGCTCTTCTCCTTGTGGATATCTGCTTGGCCTCTGCGTTTTTTTTGCCCTTCTTGCAGTAGGGGTCACCAAAAAATATGTTACAGCAAAGACTGCGATCTCTTGGAAAATATGTTTTATTGTTGTGCAATCGATCAAAATGGACGAGCCTTGGCAAGGCTCTTCATATTTATAGTCTCGTACAGCGCCCTCAGCGGTATTACAATGGAACTAATTGCCTAGGTTCTATAACTAACACACTCTGTGATCGATACAATGGTTAGGTTACTTCCTAGTTACAGTACGGGCGATCTAGATGTCGCTAGTTTGTTGTACATGGTATGAGATAGATGGTGCTGTCATCTGAACATGCTCCGGCCTTGAAATGGTAATTTCAAATTGAAGAAAGTAAATAGGTAAACTAATATTACCATTTCAAAACCAAATTACAAATTTAAATTACTCTTTGGTAATTTACCTACCTAAATATTTACCCTGTCACAAAGAAACTGCCGAGCTTTCTAAACAGTTTGTCCATGACCTGGGCACATCTAAATGAATGAAAATTGAATAAATCAAATGAGTGAAACACCCCTAAGCTAAGTTTGAACAATAGGAAAGGCTTCATTTTATTACCTACCTAAACTTGATCCCTACTTTGAAACCAATATTTATTTGCAAGAAATGTAAAGTAAACTTATGTACTTAAATAACATATTGAAACTTAATTAGGATATGCTTAATGATAACTACCTATACTAGTATTAGGTACCTATAAACTAGACACTAATTGATGTTACGATGGATAAAATAACGTAATTTTTCACTTTCATTTTAAAGAAATAGCCAAAATTAGAATTTTATTTAACAACGTCTTCGAAGATTTAGATTGCGTTTTATATATAAATATTCCAATGCAACATTATTTAGAAAGGCGACCAAAATTAACATGAAAGTTAATATGCAGTGTTAACAAAATACATTAATTACTAAGTTTTTATACGTATAGAGTTTCCGCATAAAATTATAATGGTGGTTTCGAGCACAGAGAGGCAGAGTCGTAGCATTTGAAAATATTATATTTGTTAATCAATTTTTGCAACTACTAACGATAGAATTACTAAATAAGTAGTGTATTTAGAAAGCTAGAAATATACTTTATAAGAGTGCGATGATGACTGGCAAAAGCGAAAAACCCGTAAGAAATTTATTGTCATGATAGCTTATAGGAATCCGAGTTCGAACCTCGTGAAATCGTGGCATCAGTGAAATTTAAAATTGTAATTTGAGGCGCTGACTAATCACGTACTTGGTCTTAAAGTTAAACCTATATATGTGTGAGAATAAATAATTTGGAGAACACGATCCGATAACACGCGCTGAAGTAGTGCGGCGAACTAATCTCCAAAACATCATAAGAAATTACAGTAGTCTCGTGACTGTATTTTGGCTAAATGTTAATTATTTATTGAATAAAACTATTTTTACGGATTTTATCGCGTTTAATTAACTTATTTTATATTCCCGACGTTTCGGTTGCTTTCCAGCAACCGTGGTCACGGGGGACTCCACGGTTGCTGGAAAGCAACCGAAACGTCGGGAATATAAAATAAGTTAACTAAACGCGATAAAATCCGTAAAAATAGTTTTATTCAATGTGTAGTGTTCGCGTAAATATAAGAAATCATTATGTTAATTATTTAAATCATTACATCACATTACTCCACCACTGGCAAACAGAGATCTATTCAATAAACTGCTATAATGCCGCATGAATCGTTTTGGGAGGCCACTCTTCACTGCGCTAGCCTGTATGATGCTTTAAGGATCGATACCCTAAAATTTGTGCAATCCATAGCTTATTGAATAAAACTAAGCTTCCTACTGCCAATAATTCTGACAGTGTTATATATATTATTTATATATAATAGAATAAAACAAAATAAAATAATTTTGATTCAACATAGATTATTACATAATACTTACTAAAAGTTATTTTGTTAAATACCACATTATAAGTATATAAGAATATAAATGATCGTTTTTCAAAATCCAATAACATGCAATAAAATGGTGTTTAACACTTTTATTGGATAACGACGGAGGTGCTGTCGTTGCAAAGCGTGCAGTTTTCGACAGCGTTATGTGTATCTTTGACAAATATTTATGTTGAATGCTTCATAAAACTTGCATAAATGAAACATTTTATTAATCTGACTTGAGTTAGTTTATTATGTAATTTACAACAAAAGTAGATTTCCATGTAGGCTTCATGGTTATCTACACACAAAATGAAGAATGTAGGTTTTAATTATAAAGGTAAATAGCATAGATCTGTATCATTCATTTTAAAAAGGAAATGCGTGGTATCAGTAAAATAAAATTAATAATACCAATATATTTAATTTCTGCTACATATGTTAAAGGAGATTCAACCTTAAATGTGACAGTAATGTTCGTCTAGCCGTGTAGTGATTGTGTTAGTCAATCAACTGCTCCATATTGTCCCGTGAGTGTCGTGAATGGGTAAAGAGGAAAATAAACTAAGAGAAGATCGGCAGTAGTGACCAACCCAAGCGACGAACCAACCCAACTCGCCTATCAAGCGTAACCACTATTTCAACTATCCCTACTTGAAATAAGCATGACAAGAACACACAGTCTCCCTGATATATTGTGAATACTATGGTATTTAGACATCTATAACTGTCATTGATTAAGAATCAAGTTGGAAATGCAAGTTATTGTTACTAGTGATACCAAACTTACTATACATTCATTTTAAACTTTCACCATACGAAACGCAGTAGCATTATGTAGTTATTTCCAAAGATTTATTTCACGCTGTTATTATTTGAGAGCGTAGTATTTCCGCGATCAATATGACCCATTCTTGCTACCATGTAGAATGTTCACCTGTCTTATCTAATGATATCTACATTCATATTTATTTTTTCGAATTGGACCATTGCTGAAACATATCAAATTGGATATAGCACCACAACTGCACAACAATATTAAGAGCATCAAACCACATTCAGATCTTGTGTCGCAATGCTGATTGACGATAGTCGACACTTTGTACATTTCACGATGCTTTACGTCCCAGTATGGACATTTTACGTCTTTATCAGTTCCGTCTTTATATACGTCTTTATACGTGGTAGAGCCATGCTGCATCTATATTATGGTTGTAGCACGAATGGGTCGGCTCGACCGGGGAAGGACCACGCTCTCACAGAATACCAGCGTAAAATAGCAGCTTAACGCTGCTGTGTTTCGTATGGTGAGTGTAGAGAACCGGAGACCCTTTTTACTGGAAACGAGGTATTCCATCTTAGTCCTCACGGGTGACAACGCATCTGCATTTTGACTCTTAATCGAAGATAGATGTAGATGTCTATGGGCCACAGCGACCACTTACCATCAGGTGGACTGTGTGCTCGTTTGTCACCCTTATCCTATAAAAAAAAAAAAAAAAAAAAAATATCTCAAAATAAAAAAACACGCTAACCTCATAAGATCACTTTATAATCTATCCGTCCAAATAAAAGAAACTTTGATAAGAAAATGGTAAAAATTTAAAAATATGTAATTAAGCCGTTAAAATATATTTTTGCGAATAAAAACTTTCATTTGCAGTTGAATCATCGACCGTGTTGTAAACCGATGTACAAGAGATGTATTTTAGTCTTCCGAGGTGGCAATGCTTCCGTACCCTTCTTTGTTTGAAGATCGCCGCTAGTATAGACGGCAGTAGCCACTCACCGTCAGGTGGAGTATTTACATTTATGTTTTATAAAAAATGTTAAAGTTTTACATAATCGTATCTTACAACGCCCAAGGGGATGACAACTTTCTTACTGGGAGAAGACTCTATGCGTCTCAGTAAAGCAGTGGGCTGATACAAAACCAATTCATGGCAAAATATAAAAGAAGCAGTCAACCAACAAATTGAATATGTATATAGATAATACACATGAAAGTGTTATTAATTGTTTAACGAAACGGAATGTAATCGTTGCAGACTAAACTGTTTATTACACCTAAGAGAAACCTGATCTTAGAAGTTGATGAAATTTTGTTATATAACGTCGTGAATAAAATACTCGTAACTCACATTCCAGATAAGTATAATATAAATACGTAAAGTAAAAAGGGCTTTTGACGTCGGGCTTTAAAATAGTTTCACGAAAAAGGCATGTACATAATCATGAATATCAGTGTAAAATAGCAGCTCAATGCTGCTGCGTTTCGTATGGTGAGTGCAGACAACCGGATACCCTTTTTACTGGAAACAACGCATTCAATCTTAGTCCTCAAGGGTGATAACGCTTGTGCATTTTGATTCTTAATCGAATATACTCGTAGATGTAAATATCTATAGGCCACAGAATCCGGTAAACGTCAGGTGGACTGTGTGTTTGTTTGTCATTTTTTCTTATTCTATAACAAAAATAACGGCGGCGTAAGTAAATCTTTCACCTCGTTTTGTTCCGTGGGTGACGTAAGAGGTGTTATGCCTGAGGTATGCCATGTCAAAGATATGCCTTATGGCTCCATATAACCATCTTGTTTTCTTCAGGCGCAAAATGCCAACCACATTGGCGTACGGGAGCAGCGTCAAAAATGTGAGACATCTGAATCATCAATCCGCTTTCTAAGCTTGACGATTAAGTACTAATCATCCCAGAAAAGGGAGAAGCCTGTTTCCAACAGTGAACTCTTACGGGTTGGTGAAGAAATAAATGTGAATATAACATACCGTGAACTGGCGATTTAAGAATACCCACTACCCCACATCGTCTCACGGGTACCGTACGAGGCGACGCAGGGAAACAAACCAGGAGATGGACTGCAGCCTCTTACTAATAATAACTGGAAGATTAAAACTGCCGTCCTAAACTCGACTTCTAAATAAGGCAAACTATTACGAGGCCTATGTTCAGCGGTGGTCTTTGATAAGTTGTGGTAAATAAATGAATATACAAAGTGACGATGAAGTTATCACGTTAAATGAAAAGACGTATTCTATACAAAGTTCTTTAAACATACACAACTAAAAAAATATATAACAATTAACATTCTGGGCGCGGTAGCCTTTTTTTTGTTTTAATATTAAACAACATCATGTAAATGCATCAGATATCACCTGATAAATACTAGAAGTTCAAAGACCCATGGCCCGTGAAGGCCAAGAGACCTATATTGTATTATAGTGCAACGTTGCCAATTTTAAATAATCAAATAAAGTAATAAATTAAGCAAAAAATGTACTTATATGTAACAAAATAAGGCATAATTCTTATGCGCGATGCGACAAGAATTGGGACGGGGTGTTGGGAGGGTGGGATGTGGTCGATTGGCGCGTGCGACGATAAAGTAAGACAGTAAGTCACTTAGTCCGACGCCGGCGTCCTTGGGAACGGTTCATTAATCGCTTGACCTAATTTTAGTTTTTCGCGTACACGTCCTTTTAATTTAAAGTTTTTTTTGTGGATATTTTCATAAGTTTCTTGATTTGTTTGTGATAGGACACGTTAATACTATAATAATAATTGTGTTGAGGAGGTGGTGTGACTATTTGTGCGAAATTTGACGCTTTCTTTTACTGTCTTGTATTTTTTATTTGTGATAGGACTCGTTAATAATAGATAAGTGATATTTAATAACTTAGTGGTGTGTCAGCCCGTGCGCAATTGGACGCTTTTATTTTTTTAAACGTATAACTTTTTTATTTTAAAATGCCTCGTATCAATTTTACGTCATTGGAATACACCGATATGGTTTTAATTTATGGAGAATGCCACCAAAACGCGTCCCTGGCATTACGAACATACCGAGAGAGGTATAATACCACACATGTATGTCCTACAGACTCACGGATTTTTATACGGGCAGTCCAAAGATTACGTGACGGCGAAAATTTGATTCCACGTCAGGTAGAAATTCCTCCGCGAGTCGCCGTGGCTCAGGAAGAACGAATATTAAATTATTTCGCTCGTAATCCAACATCAAGTCTCCGTAGAGCAGCTCGCCAATTCTGTGTACACCACAAGTCTGTTCACAGAATATTAAAAAAAAACAAGCAACGGCCGTTCAAATACGTAAAGGTACAGGCTTTATTAGATAGAGATAAGCCAGTTAGGGAAGCCTACTGTGAATGGCTCCTGAGCAAAGTAGCTAATGACTCTAACTTTTTAGCAAACGTAATGTGGACTGACGAGAGCACATTAACGCGTAACGGAATATGGAATCGGCAGAACTTACGATACTGGAGTCAAGAAAATCCGCAACTGTGTCGAGAGTCTATGCACCAATATAGATTTGCCGTTAATGTTTGGGCTGGAATACACGGAGATCAAATAATTGGTCCCGTGTTTATCGAAGGCAACCTTAATGGGCCTAAATTTTTGGAACTGCTTGACGACACAGTGGCGGATTACGTTGATGGACTATCGTTGGGGGCCAATAGCCGGTTATGGTACCAGCTTGATGGAGCACCTGCTCATTCAGTGGTGGCTGCCAGGCAGCGCCTCACTGAGATGTTCGGAGAGAACTGGATTGGCAGATACGGACCTTCTCGGTGGCCAGCACGGTCTCCGGATCTAACACCGTTAGATTTCTTTTTATGGGGTTACATAAAAAATGAGGTGTACTCTACTGAAGTAACGACTGTCGAGGACTTAAAAATAAGAATAATGCGGGCTTTCGACAAAATAAAAAATTTTGCAGCCAATGGTGCCCTCTTTCGAAAAGTCCGAAATAATATCATGCGACGATGTCAATTATGCATTCGGGTACACGGCGGACATTTTGAAAATTTAAAAATTTGATTTGTTTCATAAACTTGAGTGATTTCAAGGTTAAAGTGATTATTTGGATAAAAAAATACCATGAAATTTGTGATTTGTTGATAACATCGGATTAGCATCGCCCTACGCGTGCCTAATTACCTATGTATGGGCAAGTCCTAGGACCTAGGTATTATAATATAATTACCTATATCGATGTCGCATGAGCAATGAACCGCTGGCCGCGACGTTGCCGCTTCTACAAGTCATTTCAGGTCAGTTAAGTAATATTATCAAGGATGATTTATTTTATGTGATTTTTTACCCTATTTATTTTGTTTGAAAGATGCATTTTTTATTAGTTTTTATTATTGTTTATTTTATTATTTTAACAGACATATATCAACTTGTATTAACTGTTGTGCTATTTAACGTGATAACCTGGGCGCCACCCAGTATAAAGAAATAAAAGAAGAATCCTAATAAAAGTTTAATACAATTTAAAACCCAGAGAATTGAAAGAATTTAAAAGTGAAAATTCAGTTATTGTATCGGACAGGCTAATAGAAATACCCGCGACTATGTGCAACAATCTCGTTTTTTAGAACGCGTCAAAATCAATGAAGCATAGTTTCTTTTTTATTGTGAACGGGCGCGCTTCCTATAACGTATATATACATAGTAACCTAGACTATTTAGACATATGTAGCGTGTTGTTAGGGCTGTTCCGGTGTGCGTGGTGTGTGCTTAACGCAGTTTTATATACTACACAATAAAAACTGCTGCAGATGTGCATTACGCCTACTTCATAATGTCCTCTAGGTTGAATTTTGGTCACGGCGACCAGTCTCAACGGGGACTAGCCATCTACACAGGACAGGATCATAGAGTCCAATTTTATGCACAAGCACAAGTGCACTCTGTATTCCCGCAACTCTCATAGTCCGATCGGATGGCAATCCGACACGACACGAGAGAGATCCGTTGCAAGGCGTACGTCTTGATGTGGTATCCGAGGCTCGGAGATGAAACACCGCCAACTTCCTGACTCCGGGCTGCCTCTGAGAATTTTTTGACAGAAAAAGCGTTGCTAGTATATTTTTAAGTAAAAAAATATAGACTCCACATAGACTGCCTCATAGGGAGGATATTTGCTATAGTGGCAAGCGCAGTTTATTCGTATTAGTTTATATTGGGAAAACGCCACTGCCCAATTCTTTGTTTTTTTTTTGTTTGTTTGCCTCTTACGAAACTCACGGGATGATATAGGGGTATTATTCTATATATTACAACGCTAATAAACGGTCGAATTCTACGGTCAAAAGCACATTAATAGATAACTGTATATATTTATTTTTCTTTTAATTATACACATTTAATTAGAACCTGTATATTTTGGATTTAATCCATACTTAATATTATAAATGCGAAAGTGTGTTAGTTTGTTTGTTTGTCCTTCTTGCACGTCGCAACAGAGCGTCGGCATGGCATGATATTTTGTATGAAGATAGTTCGGTGGCTGTAGTGTGACATAGGTTACTTTTTTCCGCGGAAAAAAATCTCATTTCCGTGGGAAAAAAGAATATGTTGCAAAAGTTTGTCCTTCTTTCACGTCGCAAAAGAGCGTCGGCATAACATGAATTTTGGTATGGGGATAGATCGGTGGCTGTAGAGTTTTTTTAGCAGATAAACATATCACTCCCGTGGGAAAATCGAATATGTTGCAAAATTAAATTCAGCTAGGTGGCGCCACCGTGATTCTACAAGACGGACGACGGTACGATGGACGAACACAGAAGGTCAGAATATCTGGATTATTATGTCTTTTTACCAAAATTAAGATAAAAAATGTATGGATCTGTATTTTTCCACGCAGGACCGGGAAGAGAGCGATAAAAAACATAAAATTCACCAGCTGATTTTCTTCAAACGTTTTGGTGCATTGTAATTCACAGAATAGGCCATAACCTCGCAGACGACAGACAGTATAACTTCGTCTTCAGGTCCTTCAAAAGAGTTATTGCCAAGGCAAAGTCAGAGCGCATAGGCAGAATTGGCGAGAAACTAGTTCGCCTTCCTTCGGGAACCCGTGCATTCTGGTCTCTCGCCAAGGCTGTCCAAGGGAATTTCTGTAAGCCATCACTACCATCTCTGCACAGGGAGGATGACTCACTGGCCCATGACGCAAAAGACAAAGCCGACCTTTTAGGCTCCCTTTTTGCGTCCAACTCGACTCTTGATGACGGGGGGAAAACACCGCCGACCATCCCGCGGTGTGAGTGCTCCATGCCTGATGTGCTGTTCTCACAGCGCTCGGTTCGCAAAGCACTGCTCTCCCTGGACATCCAGAAGTCGAGTGGGCCTGACGGAATCCCCCCAATTTTGCTGAGGACGTGTGCTCCGGAGTTGGCACCGGTCCTAACGCGTCTTTTCCGGTACTCCTACTCCCAAGGCGTAGTCCCGAATTCATGGCAGACAGCTTTTGTCCACCCGATCTCTAAAAAAGGCGACCGCTCAGACCCATCCAACTATAGGCCTATCGCGATCACCTCCTTGTTCTCCAAAATAATGGAATCCATTATTAACTGCCAGCTCATCCGGTACCTTGAGGATCACCAGCTGCTTAGTGACCGCCAATACAGTTTTCGTCGGGGTCGATCAGCTGGTGATCTTCTGGTCTACCTGACCCATAGATGGGCGGAGGCAGTAGAGTCCAAGGGGGAGGCGTTGGCCGTTAGTCTGGACATTGCGAAGGCCTTCGATCGGGTTTGGCACAAAGCGCTTCTTTCGAAGCTCCCTTCCTATGGGCTTCCCGAGAAATTGTGCAATTGGATCACCAGCTTCCTTGCAGATCGGAGCATCAAGGTCGTAGACGGTGCATGCTCTGACTACAAGCCTATTAACGCTGGTGTTCCACAAGGCTGTGTGCTATCACCAACGCTGTTTCTTCTGCATATCAATGATATTATGTTGCTAACTGGTAACATTCATTGCTATGCGGATGACAGCACTGGTGATGCTCTATACACCGGCCGTGCCAATATTTCTCGGTAAAACGTCGCTGAGTACCGGAACAAACTTGTGTCTGAAGTAGAGTCTTTGCTGAACAAAGTCTCGGATTGGGGGCGACTAAATCTAGTCCAATTTAATCCTCAGAAGACACAAGTTTGCGCGTTTACCGCTAAAAAGAACCCCTTTGTCGTATCTCCTCAGTTTCAAGGCACTCCCCTTCTTGCCTCAGCCAGTATCGGTATCCTCGGAGTCGACATATCGAGTAACGTGCAGTTTCGTGGTCACTTGGAAGGGAAGACCAAATTGGCCTCTAAAAAGCTTGGTGTGCTCAGCAGAGCGGGACAGTATTTCATGCCGGCACACCGCCTGCTACTTTACAAGGCGCAAGTTCGGCCTCACATGGAATACTGTTCCCATCTCTGGGCAGGGGCTCCCCAGTGCCAGCTCCTTCCACTTGACCGCATCCAACGCAGAGCGGCTCGAATTGTCGACGACCGAGCCCTTTCCGATCGGCTCGATTCATTGGCACTGCGAAGAGATGTTGCATCCCTTTGCATTTTCTTTCGCATCTACCATGGGGAGTGCTCTGAGGAATTGTTCGGATTAATCCCAGCCGCCAAATTTCACGAACGCACATCGCGGCAGAACTCCCGATACCATCCACACCATCTGGATGATTGGCGGTCCATCACTGTGCGATTTAGAAGATGTTTTCTTCCTCGCACGACCTCCTTGTGGAATCGATTACCATCAGCGATTTTTCCGGACCGATACGACTTAGGGACCTTCAAGAAAAGAGCGTACTCCTTTTTAAAAGGCCGGCAACGCATCTGCGATTCCCCTGGTGTTGCAGTTGTTCATGGGCGGCGGTAGTTATTTACCATCAGGTCAGCCGCATGCTCGTTTGCCCCCTCTCCTATAAAAAAAATTAATTAAGTAATAATACGTTATTTATATACCTAAACCACTAATTCACTTTTATCCACCCAACTATTTTCTTGTTGTTGCGTTTACCATCAGGTGAGCCGCATGCTCGTTTGCCCCCTCTCCTATAAAAAAAAAATCGAACGTTCCAGGATTTGCGCATCAATACCGATGTAATGGAAGGAATGTTGGTTTTACTGGCTGGTGATTTTCGCCAAACTTTACCTTTATTCAAACTTTATTCAAAAGGGCACACCTGCAGATGAAATTAAAGCATGCTTCAAGTCGTCTATTTTATGGAACAAGGTGACAAAATTCAGTTTAACTACGAATATGAGAGTGCATTTGTATAATGATATCAATGCTGGAAACTATGCTGACACACTATTAAAAATTGGCGATGGGCGGTTGGAAACCGATGCTGATGGCTGCGTTAAATTGACGAGAGATTTTTGTAATTTAGTACAGAGTCATTCCGAATTAATTTCGAGCGTTTATTCAGATTTAACGAACAACATGCATGAAGACAAAGGGTTATGTGAAATGGCGATTCTTGCACCAAAAATGAGAGCATTAACAAAATAAATTCAGATATATTAAGCGAAGTAGCAGGAGAAATAACAGAGTATTTGACAGTAGACATAGTTATGGACACAGAACAGAGCACTTCATATCCCGTAGAGTTTCTAAATTCTCTAGTGTTGTCAGGTGTGCCCTCACATAAGCTTCAATTAAAATTAGGCGTCCCAGTCATGCTAATGCGAAATTTAGATGCTCCTCGGTTATGTAACGGGACAAGGCTGCGTGTGACACATCTTGGACGAAACATAATCGGTGCTACAATTTTGACAGGCGTAGGAAAAGGTGAAAATGTTATTATACCACGGATCCCTATAATTCCGACAGATCTTCCTTTTCTATTCAAAAGGTTGCAGTTCCCTATTAAGCTCAGCTTTGCAATGACAATTAATAAAGCGCAAGGGCAAACGTTACAGGTAGCGGGGGTCAACTTAGGAAAACCGTGCTTCTCTCATGGTCAGCTGTATGTAGCATGTTCGCGTGTGTCAAATGCTCAGAATCTCCATATTTTTCCCCCAAATGGAAAAACATAACATTGTGTACAGTAGCGTCTTAAAATAGTGTTCAGTTAGTTTTTTTTTCCAAAATTCCCACAACCAATTAATCAGAATTCCAACAGATCTTCCCTTTCAATTCAAAATTTCCTATTTAGCTCAGTTTATTTTCAATTCCAAATGCTGCACCTCTGACGGACCTATTAAGCTCAGTTTCCTTTCAACTCAAAAGGCTGCATCTCTGACGGATCTTTTATTTGGCTCAGTTTCCTTTCAATTTATAAAACTGCATCTCTGACGAATCAATTTTGCTTAGTTTCTTTTTAAAAGTCTGCATCCCTGACGGATAATTATGCTCAGTTTCCTTTAATTAAAAAAATATCTCATTTCCATTTGGAATAAACAGGCTATTTGCATGCTTTCCTATACGCTGCGTTTTAAAACATTTAAATAGGCTGACGAATCAATTTTGCTCAGTTTCCATTTAATGGCTGCATCTCTGACTAATCTATAAAACTCAGTTTTCTTTCAATTCAAAAAGCAATGGATAGTTCATTTCCCAGTGCCCATGCAGGCGAAGCCGCGGGTAACAGCTAGTATTTTTCATAAAATTTAGTGATGTTGCATATTTGCCTTGTAACACAAATAGTTCTGAATAATATTACAGGATTGTATGTACGAAAGGGTCTTGTACAATAACAATTGTCGTAAATCAACAAGTGTCAAGAGTTAACCTAAGTTTAAGTTTATATCATTTTCATTATTACATAGACATGTACACATAAACCATTATATATTTTACTATGTTCTGTTTGAACCAACTCTTAGCATTTTTGGGATAGTCCACCACATTTTCAAGAGAAGGTTTCCTTGAAAATGTCAATGCCATTTTAGTCGGAGATCTGATTCTGAACTATTTCAAGATTTAGTGACTAAAACTTGAATATTCGTTGTCAACTTCTAGTATAGAACGTATCGCTACAACATAATCGGAGTTATTCAAATGCCTTAGAGAGGATTCGGTCTTGAAATTTTCATAACATAGAATAACTCGCGCATGTTTTTCGCTAAGAAAAATTTGTGTCTAGGTTTATTGACAAATTAGTGACCGATTGTTAAAACAGTTCAATCACGCATATTGATCATAAGTTAGTACCTTTTTTTTTTTTTTTTTTTACGGGGGGAAATCCTCATGGACTACCTCCGCCTGGGGAAAGGCGGAGGGGCGTGCCGGACTCTTACCGGCTAAAACCACCCCGGTGTCTCCTCATACGTGCGCGTGGGGCCGCGGGAATCCAAATTCTTCCGCAGCCCCACACTAGTGCTGGCCCGGTCCGTCCGGGCCTCGTCTCCTGCACGGGGTAGTGAGGTGTTAAACTACCCCGTGTATCGCCTCAGGGGCGCGCGCCGACACCCGCGCGCGCCTCCGCCTCGGGTCCATCGAGTAGGGGTGGCGGGGGCTTCCCCAAAACCCTCGCCCCTGGACCCATTTATGGGGGCCGGAAAAGGGCGTTGTCCGCCCTTCTCCTGCGCCCGGTGCGCCTTCTGCGGCCAGGGAAGGGAGTCGAGATCTCCCTTTCCCGTTCCGCAGTTTCCTTCTGCGACATCACGTCCTCGCAGAAGGACACCACCGCATCCCACGACTCTGCGCTACCGACCATCTTCCGCACTAAGGCCGGCAGCGACAGATCGCCTCCTACTTTATTTGTGAGGACACGGCGCTGCTCCTCCCAAGCTACACACTCGGCGAGCGTGTGTTGCGCCGTGTCCTCCCCGCAATGGACGCAGTGGTGGCACCGAGCGTCCGGCTCCCTGTCTATGCGGCGCAGGTACTTGCCGAAGCAGCCATGCCCCGACAGCACCTGCGTCACCCTAAACGACAGGGAGCCGTGCCTTCTCCCGAGCCAGTCGTCGAGTACTGGCCGGATCGCCTCGACGGTAGCGAGGCCGGCGGTAGGGCGCAGAAGCCTTTGCCGCCATTCCGCCACCAAGACCTAACGGAGCTCCTCTCGGCGCAGCGCGATCTGCCGCTGCACCGGCCTCGAGCCCTGTGCCCGCTCTTCCTCGCGCCATCGATATAATGACGCGAGTACTTTCGCCTCTAGGTCCCAGGGCGGGGATCCGGCCAGGACGCAAGCCGCCTCGTAGGAAATCGTGCGATACCCGCGGACGACTCTGACGGCCATCGCCCTCTGCGGTTTACGCAGAATGGCGAGAGTGCTGGCCGTCATGTCCATCGCCCACACAGGGGCCCCATACAGGGCCATGGACCGCACGATTCCCACGTACAACCGCCTACAGGTAGTACCTTACCTTAGTAAGTTAGTACCTTACCTTAACTTTACCTAAAGTAACTCACCTTTTTTTTTCGTGGGGAAATCTTCATGGATACCTCCGGCTTTGGAGGAAACCGGATGGTTATGCCGGACTCCTACCGGCTAAAACCCCACGGTGTCTCCTCGCACGTGCACGCGGGGCCGCGGGAATCCAAATTCTTCCGCAGCCCCACACTAGTGCTGGCCCGGTCTGTCCGGGCCTTGTCTCCTGCACGGGTAGCGAGGTGTTCAGCTACCCCCCTCCACAGCCTGCAACTCCACCTGCGCAGCGCACACCCCCGAGTCCGATACGCGGAGGCCATGGGGCCAGGAAAATCGAGCGCTTAGTAGCGCCCGCTTTCCCGGCCCCAGCGGCGGATTTGGTCTCGGGTTCCGCCGCCTACCAAGTTTCGGCCGCGGAGGGTAGGGAGAGCGGCGCCTCGCAATACCGACACTCCTCTCTCCCCGCGGCCCCACCACCACCGCATCAACGGTGCGGCTCCGTCTGAGTCGCGGAGGATAGGGCGAGGGGCGCATCGCCATACCAGCACTCCCCTTCCTCCGCGACTCCACCTCGGCTGCAGCGGAAGAGGGAGCGGACACCCCTCTCACCGCAGCCCACCAACACACATCCGAAGTGGGCTCGTCAGCCTACTCGGAGTGGCCACCTCGGGCCGGCCCTACACCTCGGGCCAGCCAAGGGGTTCCTCTTTGTTCACCGCGGTTGACCAAGCCACGGCTACTAAGCCCGCCCGCCACGACAAGGCGGGAATCCGTTCGGGGGGAAAACTCAACTCACCTTAACCTTATATAAAGTATTACATATTAGCCAAATTTTGACTAGTAAATAGTTGTCGTTTTCATCTAGGAGTACATAGGCATGAATATAATTTTTCTGCCAACGTTGCTTCTCAGTCTAATTTGAATAAATAGAACATTAATTGACTAGTATATAGTCTGCCTAGCCATTGTCTATGAGCCACAGAGGTCAGTTATAATCGGGTGGGCTATGTGCTTCGTGGTATATCGATAGTTACACTTCAATTATTTTTGATTTTTATCAAGAAGCTGCTGAAATTGTTATTGTTGTTGTTATGTTGTGTGTTTTGAAATTGATAAATTTATGCCTTTACTCATTTTAATCGAATATACACTAAAACCTACAAGACGTAATATGATGGAATATTATATGAGTAAATTGATAACCATGTGTTGTATAGATATTGTATTACACATATCTCACCGCCGGTACACGGAGACGAAGCGAACCTGAAGTTGGAAATTCACTTTGGTGACTCCGCCAGCTGCAAGGAAACAATATTAACTTTTGTTACCTGATCTGCTGTGGAGTGAATTTTACGTGAAATTTGTTTTGATCGAAACACTATGTGTACTAAATTTCTACACTCTTTAATGAAGTTAGTTTATACATACTTTTACGAAAAGGTGCACGTCATTTATAATATTTTTTTCTTTAATGATGAAATTCTTAAGGCATGCGTGACAATAACGATGTCTGATATCTATGCTCGGTAAGTATACGGGACATAGGTGCTTAAATGTTATTTGTATAATGTATATAATCATATAAATAACATTTAAGTGTCTATTTGTAGTAGTGAAATAACTGTCTTTTATTGAGCTCATGCGTGTCATTAAGACGTGAATAAGCTTTTTTTCAAACTTGTCTTTATGTCCGGAATAAAATTAGGAATGGTTGAACCGATTATGATGAAATTTTACGAACAGATAAAGAGCAATACCAGGAGTTCTCCATGTTATATTTTATCTGAAAAACTTGGAGATCTTTTTTTTTAAATCGAAATATTTATAAAATAAATGGCAAATTTTTTTTTAAATAGAAAATTAATACAATAAATGGCAATTAATGATTACCTGAAACCTAAATGGTGACATAAATTTATTAATAGGTATTTATAATAGATATTTATATGACCATGATTCTTATTTTCGTACTCATCTAAATTGGCCGATTACTCTACACCCTTTTCACAATTCTGAACGGTAAAAGCGACAAAGGACAGTAGACTAATGGCCGGGTGCGGACCACGAAATTAAAAGTTCCTGGGTTCGAATCCACCATTCGACTACTGTCGTGAATCACTCCTAACACAAGCAGATTATTAAGAAAACGCTCTTGACATTAAAAAGCTCCCAATAAGTTTGTTTATAAAAATTAATCCCATAAGCATATGAAAAAATCGTTGCGAGTTTGAACTAACACAGCTCTTAGTTTCATATATATCTCATATTTGTTCTGACATGGAAATATTTATATGTATTGTGTATATACAGGGTATTTTTGGAACGCTCCCGAAAACTAAGACAGGCGACAGCACCAAGTATACCTTTGATCATGGGTTACAAATAAAGTCGATCCTGATGAAAAAAAAATCATCTTTTAACAACGTTTTATTAGCTTTACTCACGCGCCATCATGTTAGTACAGCTAAATGAAACGATAATTTCATAAAAAATATCATGAAAATACTGAAACATAAAACCAGCAGTGGAAACTGAATTGATATCACCTGACTAATGGAGGTTAATGTACGCGCGAACGGTGAAAAACAAACGCTGGCCTTGAACTTGGGCACTGAGCGATTTATCACATATTGGTACGAAAGGCGCGCGACGGGGGAACAATCCGCCAGTATTAGTGTGCCTGCATGCTATTGGTTCCCGCGCTTTGTTCGCTCCAAAAATACAGTCGCATACACAGCTTACTTTGCGACTCGCGACGATGTTTTAAAAAGGAAGGAAAGAAAAATTATTTATATCTATTGTTTTATGACTAAACTAGTGATCGAAAAGGTAAATATGATAGGAGAAGGTGAATGGGGAAAATTGTGCAGTAAAGTTAAAAGTGTGGAGGAAGAATACCGAAAAAATTACCATGTGATCGACCTGATGACGGAAGCTCAAGCGAAGATGAAAGTGATGATCAAGTAGCATCCAGTAACACCAACACACCATTAACATCTGGCTTCCATGTGACCCAAGACGTCATAATGGACGGCGTGTTACCCTTAGCTAAAGTTTTCTTGTTACAAACTACTTTATATTTTACGATAGAAATAACAAATAATGCTCATGTAAACATTATCCATTTTTAATTTCCACCTCTTCCAAAGTTCTAAGTAGCTAGTAAAACACCTATTATGATTCTACATTAAAACAATTAATTACTATAATATTATAAAACAATAGCCCAATACCATGTAGTACTTTAGAACGCGATTGTACCCACACCCCCTCCGCTATCGACCTGTATCTAGCTCGGTACGAAACACGCGGTCGTAAGAAAAAAGGGCGCATCTAACAATTTATGAATAAATGAGTTAAATATACCATTCGATTCATGATAAGAAGGCGCATCTACTAAATTTTTTTAATATTCACAAATATCAATATTTTAGAAATTATCGTAAGAATTTTAGACGTAACTGTTGATCACAGATGACTTTTTTTTAGTAGAAAAGACTTATACAAATTCAACATAAAAGAAAAGACTTATTTAACCAGTTGCTACGTCATCTTTAACAATATTTGCATCGATTACTTAAATTTCAATTATTCTTGGTCTTGTCTTATTATTCTATATCTTATTATTAAGAGCTTATATCTTATTGTTAAGAGCTGGTGTTTCACATGTGGTCCCATATAAATTTGATCGAGGTCAGACCAATAGTTTTTGAGTTATCCTTAATTATTTATATTAAAGTCGGTTGTACCAAATTTTTAATTTTTAATTATTATCGTAGTAAGTCTTGTATGATATCCCCTTTAAAATCATTACTTTTTAAAATTATTACCGTAAAGGCGGGTTACTTTAGCTGTTTTTTTTCAGTTATTTTACGAATTTGATCTGTGGTTTGTATTGGTATTGTCCTTTTAGTATTCTTATATGCTATAAAGAAGCTTGAGGATGTACTCAACAAGATATGAAGTGTATTTTAGAAATATGATACCTAACAGTAACTTTTTTTTAAGTTAAAGTTTGGGCCAAAGTTGTTCTTAGGAAAGGGTTAATTTAACCCCATGAACTTTATCGCTGAAAAATCGCACTTGCAGCTATTATTGGCCAAAGAAACCATCCAGGGCGGAAAGATTGAATATATCCAAGAGAGATTTAATGTAAGAAAAAAGTTCGAAATAAATTAAAACACGATGTAAAATCAATATTATATATTTCAAAAAGATTTACAGTAAGTAAATTCCTCAACAATATCTCAACTCAGTAGCAAACTTACAGAAATACAACAATAATATTATCTTAGATTAATTAGGTAACATTTGCAAACGTATATTTTACTTCTCAGTCTAATTAAATTATAATTTCAGTCTTATTTAAATGAGAATCAACGTTTACCAGTAGCATAGGAAATCTAATTTTCTTCTCTTAGTTTCTCTCTTAGTTCTTATTACACGTTCATTTCCGGAACCGAGAAACAACCCTTTTTCTCCAATTTTGGAGGTCCAATCTTACACAATATGTGGTCCCAACCATAAAGTTGTTCATCTTTTATCGTGGGCCACCGCCAGTACATTTTACCTTTTTTCATGCACGTTATAAAGGCTCCTTCCTCTGAAACTGCTAAGACTTTACCTGGGTATTTGCGTGAGTTCCATGTTACTAGAACATGGTTGCCTACAACAACATCTAGATCAAGTGAACCTCCTCGAAAACCTGGTGGCTCTAATGTATCCTGCGGTAACTTTTTGATTTGACGTGCGGGCGAGACCCGCAAGTTTTTGTCTTGACAATCTTCAACAACTACCTGCATTTTCTCTCTTTCACTACATTTTTCTTCAACGATCTGTATACCCTCAATAGATTGAATGGGAGTGAAGTCTTTAAAAACATCAAACAGCTGTTGCTCTACATCTATTACTTGAAGAACAGGAGAGCCACACTCCTCTTCTACTTCACTCTCCTGCTGAAGATCAGGCGAATGTCGAAATGTAGGTGCATCAGTATCACTAATCTGACTCACATAGTTGGCCAGAAGAACATCATCCTCAGAGTCATAAGGCATTATGTGGTCTTCAGTGGAAGAAGCTAGACTGATGGTCCTGTCACTGCAGCTTGAAGATGAAGAGACGTTACGTTGTCTTCGTTTTGTTGCCCTTTTCTTTTCCTTTATAGTTTTAGCCTGCTGTAAACCCGATGGACCTGCTTCTGCAAGGTCAGTGGCACAGATTGATTTTCCAGGTGGCACATTAAGTTTCTTTTTCCTAATTGTTTTCGGTTCTGGGCACGCCTCAGCTCGGTACTGCACCAATGTATGCATAAAAGAGTTCCCTATAAGACCTGCGTTTATTATTCGATCTTGTTTGGGTAATCTAGGTAAAGGCTCCTCTTTGTCAATGGGGTATATGCCTGTCTTTCTGAAACCAGCAATCAAATTCGCCTTGGTCTCGGTCAAAGAATCCAAAGCCGTTTTTAATAGTCGTGGAAACTGATCCTTAGGTGTAGTCGACAGTTTCCTACCCAGTTGACTGTTCTTCCATTGAAGCAATACTTGCCGCCACTTGCACTTCAAAGGTCGAAAATATGCGACGTCTAGTGGCTGAAGTATATGTGTAGCGTTGGGTGGCAAACAAATAAAACTAACATTGTGCTTCTCACACTCGTTCAAAACTGTTTTATTAATGTGTGAAGCAAGGTTGTCTCCAATCACTACTTTTCTACCATTTTTCTTCTTAAGAACTGGCATAAGATGATTGAGAAACCAGTCTTCAAAAGTTGCGCTGTCCATCCATCCGCTCTTTGTCCTATTATATCGAGCGCCTTCGGGACCATTTTCAGTCCAAGTCGACCAGAGATGATCCGACTTATAAACGATGAACGGTGGAACTGTTTCCCCAGCGGCGTTGCCACAGAACATGACAGTAAAATTAACTTTTGTAGCGTTTACTATTGTTTCCGGATATTTTGTTCCTCTTCTGCATAATATAGTCTTTTTTCCTGGGTCATCACAAAGGTTGCTTTCATCGTAGTTGAATATGTTTTCGGGTGGAACGCTTTCTAGTTCTTTGTCGATGTTTTCTATAAAATTGGAAATGACATCTTCCGACACTTGAGCTCGGACTCTTTTGATATTGTTAGCAAGTCGCCGTGAAAGAGATTGATGTCGTGAAAGAAAAGAAGCCAACCAGTCTTTACCAGGAATGTTGTTCTTAAAAATTTTTACAACTCTTCCCTGGGATTCAAGGTAATTTTTGATTATCATTTTTAGGTCGAATGCTGTCAGCGGAAACCCATATTCCCAAAGGGCAGTTATGTGAGCTTCAAACGCCTTTTCTTCCTCTTCAGTAAAAATTGTAGGTTTACCTGGTTTGTTAGGGTGTTTCCGGGTTAATTTGTTTTTCAAAGTGCTGCGAGGAATATTAAATAACTCTGCAGCCGCTCTTTGTGTGAGCACTTTGGATTGGATTGCATCCAGACATTTTTTTAAATCTGCCTGGGTGTAGTCGACATATCGACGACTGCCAGGCTTTCGTCTGTACACGGATGGCATCAGGAATATCGCTCTGTGTTTTAATTCTGTAACAAATTGATCAAAAATGTAAAGTTCTCCACTAATAAACATTGCAGGGTTACTTTAGCCCCGCAGGTCCAAAGTTACCCGAAAAGGTGGTCAATGTATACCGATTTTCTAAATCTGTCATTAAATCCCATCACATAAATAAATCATCTTTAAAAAACAATTTCCATACTCCTACATACATGCCTAAGAAAATAAATAACAATCCAATTTGAAAACTTACCAAAATACAGCTTCAGACACCAAAGTTTGCAGCAGAAAAATACGCCGGTTTTACTGTCAAAAGTTTAAACAGCGCGAACATGTAGCGACGTGCACCCGAGTCGGTAAAACAGTTCCGCAAGTACGCGTCTATATCGCCATCTATTAGTTACTAAAGGAACTACGACGTTCGATTGTGTGTTCGTGACACAGCGGGCAGTTAAATCATTTTCTCGATTTGGGCTAAAGTAATGCCCTAGGGTCAATGTAACCCGCCTCTACGGTATTTTTTGTGTCTCACTACCAATGCTTTTCTAATATTTATTAAAAAAAAAGGAGTAAATTACTAGTAGCGTCCTTTCAACTTCAAATGACCTTTCCAAAATATGTAAAATTGTTAAATGAATGGCAGTTTTTTTTTTAATTTATTAGGTTGGAAAGACGCAAATAGTTATATGCTTCTTTCCTTCGATGTTTTTGTGTTGCCAGGTGTATTTTTTAAGCTAAGATGAAAAGGAAAATTCGTTTTATTTAAATAAATAAACAAATTTAAAAAAAAATAAGTTCGTCCTTAAAATCTTCATGTCTCTACGTATTTCAATTTTCATATTGATACCTTTTAATATACTTTTGACACAGCAGGGTCTGAAAGAAAAATTCATCAATTTATTTTTTATTTCCATTTTACGTTTTTGTTAGTTACTTCCTTTTTTATTATGACGGCAGAATGCCTAACCCTGTCGCCTCACGCTTGTGACGCAGTAATTTTCAGCCTTGACGGGGTTCGTTGGTTTTAGTTTTTGAGACAGTTTCGCTTTCGTGTTGATTTTGTACACGCGTGCGCGAGCGACAGTTCAATCGTTTTGTTTAATAAATTTACTTGTGATTACGTGTTGATATTAAAGTTTTTGTTACGTTTTTGGATTCTTTTTTGTTTTAATAATGCCTAACGCGTACGTTTATAGTGGTTATTATACTGCCGTTGGTTATTATATTAGCAACAACGTGTGCCTGGTTCCATTGAGCACATTATCTGGACGGATGAGTCGACATTTACCAGAAACGGCCTGTGGAACCGAAGAAATACACACGTGTATTCAGAGGTTAACCCGCACGCTGTTCGACAAACCGGGCACCAAACCCGATGGTCGGTTAACGTATGGACAGGTTTATTTAAGGATCGCATACTGGGACCAGTGTTTCTGCCAGAGCGACTGAACGGACAGCGATACCTAAACTTTATAAATGAACAGTTGGTTGACATTTTAAACGACCTATCGTTGGCTGAATATCGCCGCACATAGTTCCAACATGATGGTGCCTCTCCACATTTCGTGAGGTTCGTCCGTGAGCGCCTCAATGAGCTATTTGATGATCGCTGGATCGGCAGACTAGGACCACATGCTTGCCCACCTCGCTCACCAGATCTGACTCCGTTAGACTTCTTTTTGTGGGGTATGTGAAAGAAAGGGTTTTTAATCGTGAATGTGATAGTGCTGAAGAAATGCGCCAAAGGATCGTGGATGCTTTCGAGAAACTACGTACGGACTGTGTCGAAGACCACACGATGATGCCCCGCCTGCACCCAAGTCTGCCTTGAAATGAATGGAGCACAATTTGAGCCGCATCTCATAAGACCACGGAGGATTTAGAGCAGTAAGCTGTTTCATAACTATTTTTTTTAAATAACTTAGTACTAGACTAATCTGAATAGGTACATAACTGAATACACGAGAATAATAAACATACCTACACGATGAATAAAAACGCATGACTCCAACCTTGGTTACATTTCATTTAAGTATTTCTTCATTAGCGGGGAATCGAACCAGTTATTTGGGTTATTTAACCTGTAAATTCGGATTAAAGTGGCTACGTGGAGATAAGCACAGTGGCAAAATAGTAGGTTAAGTAGATAAGTTAGGTATTTAGACACGTGTTGTAAATTATTAGGTATTGTTGGAAGGCCCGCTAGTTGCGGGCCGCGCGAATTTGTGTTCGCGCGTACATTGACCTTTATCTAGCTCAGGTCAGGTGATATCAATTCAGTCATTCCACTGCTGGTTTTATGTTTCAGTATTTTCATGATATTTTTTATGAAATTATCGTTTCATTTAGCTGTACTAACATGATGGCGCGTGAATAAAGCTAATAAAACCTTGTAAAAAGATGATTTTTTTTTCATCAGGATCGAATTTATTTGTGACCCATGATCAAAGGTATACTTGGTGTTGTCGCCTGTCTTAGTTTTCGGGAGCGTTCCAAAAACACCCTGTATATGTATATATTGTATGAATATAAGTATAATTTTATATATATATAAATATTAATTCTGCCAGATGGCATTACTTTTGCATGACGATATGAATAAATATAACTCATAACAAGTCCACTGCTGAAATTAGGTCTTCCCCATTGATTATCTTATAGTAGGCACGTTGAGCAGGCAGGTTAGGATCCGCAGTTTTGTAAAAATCTTCCGCCAAGCATGGTATCATACTTACTTTTTGTCTCTACGTTTTGTACTACTGCTACTATGTACTAATATTATAGTTTCATTCGGAAACTTTGATAGTATGATTTATTTAGGCTTGGTTTCTTTTTAGTTCGGTTTAGGTTATCGGTAACAAAGTCGCTGAAAGGACAGGTCTGACGAAGAATATTTATAAAACTTCGCAATATATAGGTCCATCAGGTCGTCTTTTTGTATCCATACATGATTTTTCTTTGTTAGGTTTAAAATTAAAATATGTACACTCCGGTCTTAGCTAGAAAAGAAAGCTCAAAGTTATAATAATTAAAGATATTTGCCGTTATATCTTTCAAAATGATGCCGAACACAGACGTCTCTCATCAATTGACTTATTGGTATATTTGCAACTGCACTGCAGTTGCACTGCCACTGCAACTGCAACTTGTTTGTTTACCTCTGTCGCCTCTTACAATACCCATAGGGCGATACAGGATAGTGGATATTCTCAAACTGCCACTACTTATTAAAACTATTTTTGTAAGATAATAAAACGGCAGATGTTTAGTAGGATTCATTAGTATTACTTAGCTAGATAAGATTTTTGTGGACTTTATTATGTGGCATTACTTAAGGACTATATATACATTCAAAAATGAGCTTGTGAAGGAATCCGATCCATCCGATTACAATCTGGGCATCTTCCTGGCAAGAGTGAATAGGCTTTTATTACATTAAAACAGTGCAATTTATCATCTAAAGCTCCATCACCACTTACAACCAGTTTGAATTGTTATAAATAAGTGTAGTAATTTCAAAGAAATATGTAAGAAAGTCCGCACTTATAACAGCAATTAACGATTTCATTGGTGTCGGTGGGAATAAAATTTGGGTTACTAGTTCCTATTATGTTTTTAAATTTTGTTATGAAATATAATCCATTTGCAGCTTTTCCAGAATTAATTAAATTTTTAGTCTTTTTTTAGATGAAACTATTTTATTTGATTGAACAAATCTGAAAGACTTCAAAATAAAATTATAGTAAAAGATGTAGGTATGAAATTTAAATTAAATGTTAGCTCAACAGCATCTAGAATATTTTATTGTTATAGAAAATTAATAATACAAGAATGCTTACTATTTTTATGAGATTAGAGGTGTGTGTTTTATTTAATTTACACGTATAATAAGTTCATATTACTGACATAGGTTTAGTAGTATTTAAAAACTCTCTTATCCTTTGCAATCTTTAACAATCACATGAGAATTTTAAATCTCATATACTCGTATAGCAGTCCTCAAGTCTCAGAACGCGTCCAAATTTTAACCGACAGTTAAATCTACATCGTTTTAATCTAGTAAGCATCAGCGCATCAGAATGTATTAAGCGTTATCGGTCTGATTTGGAATGACTCAAATGTATGACTTTAACTTTGCTTATAATTGATTCATACACTTTGATAATAATTTACATATCTTCTTGGTTATTTTATCTTAATTTTTCCAATTTAGAGTGCTTGTTAAATTTACAAAAGGCATTTTAACCAACTTTAAAGCTTTTTTGTCATAAATAATTGCTACGTTTGAAAATCGTATGATGTATGACTGGAATCACTGGAAACACGTTTCGACAAAACGACAAAAAAAGACGAACGGTATGGATTAGACAAATATTTCAATCCGCGCCAATATTGCCCACAGCTACGATAAGAGAATTTTTCCAGGAATATGAATTTTCCTTTTATTCGTTTTGATGTTTAGCATTGATTTTAATACCGAATGTAGCAGGAAAATAAATTGTTACTTATATCCCTTTTATGCATGCTATTAAATTAACTTTTAATTTGAATATACTATATCGGCTTTGCGCTTGTTAATCCGTTAAGTCAGCATCGAAATCTTATAAGCCACGCGTGTCAAATGGTGCACTCAAAACGGCTCATTACCAGCAATGGATTAAAAATAGGTTGAAGAAAGGATGACTTATGAAATATACAACTATTCCAAATATTAATTCAAAACAAACAAAAGTCTTTAAATAACTAAAACGATTAAAATATTTTCACACTCTAAAGTCGGGACTAAAACTGTGAAATCATTGTAATCTTTTTAATTCGTTGAATTTGTCTATTTTTTTTAAATATTTTTTTTTT
This sequence comes from Parnassius mnemosyne, assembly GCA_963668995.1. NCBI lineage: Eukaryota > Metazoa > Arthropoda > Insecta > Lepidoptera > Papilionidae > Parnassius > Parnassius mnemosyne. The sequence continues at coordinate 37,417,512 of CAVLGL010000068.1, read as the reverse complement.
TGCCTTTAAATGGATAAAAATATTTTAATATCTCAATCTCAATGTCTTCTTAGTACTAACATAAAAAACTTCATTCCTGTTTTGTCACCCTTATGGCGCGTCTCCACCAAAGTTTTCAACATTTGTCAACACGTGTTGCCGACATATATTTCTGTCAGGCACGTCTCCACCAAAAATGTTGACAACATTTATGTTTCCGACATGTTGACAAATCAATAAAAGTTGACGACATTTGTTTAAAAATGTTGCAAATCAAAGGAATACGCTTGTTGCCGACATTTGTTCCCTCGGTGGAGACGCTTCTTGCAAAATTTTGAAACAAATGTCGCCAACTTTTGTTGATTTGTCAACATGTCGGAAACATAAATGTTGTCAACATTTTTGGTGGAGACGCCTTTAGAGATTGAATATATGCTCCAAATGTATATGATATGATCCCTGAGTGATAAACTATAGAATACAATAAATCATCAAAGTTAGTTCATAAATGACGAAGATAGCGTTACAAAAATACATACAGTTGAATTGTGAACCTCCTTATTTCTTGAAGTCGGGTAATATACGAATACATTGAAAACGTTTTTATCAAGTGTCTTTTGTATTAAACATATAATTTGTTACAAAATTTCGTACAGAAAGCTTTAGATTGAATAATTTCACAAGAATATATTAAACGTATTTTGTTTAGCAATGGACTTTCCTTTTTAAGACTTGTCAAATTTCTATTGTGAAGGCTCTATGCCTAAATTCTTTGCTCGTGAATGTTCAGCTGAAGACACAAAATTACTTTGAATTATTACTGAAACGAAATAAAGATTACCTTCCTTGTTATAGAAATATATATTCTGTACATTTTCCATTAAAATATTCTTATAGATTTTAGCTTGGTTGTTTTCTAACATTAATGAACTTTAATTAATATCCTGCAAAATAATTAATAACTTATTAGGACGTCATTAAAAGAAAATCTTTAGAAAATATATACATATATACTATAGAAAAGCGCGGATTTTATATAAGTTCAAGTGACGTAAACCAGTTATCAAAGTATTCTGTTCTAAGTATTTGATTGGAAATGGTTCACATAGCCTGAGAACTGCTTTACCTCCAACCCCAAGAAAGTCATCTTCCCATTTGCTAAAACTGATACCGTGAAAAGTATTGGCGCCATCGTAAGCAAAGAAGTCATACACCATGCCCGAAATACCAGCACGCACTAGAAATTTAAACCCCCATTTATTTGGTTTCTTCGGGTTGTGTTGCTTTCTGCTGTCGACCTTTTTTAACCTTTGTAAGGTATAATTATTACATCGATTGCAAATGACCGTTCTTCTTCTATCTTCATGCACTGCTGACGAACGTAATCCATGGCGGGAGTAATATTACGGTAACGATCGTTTTTGTCTACATTTGTATTATTACAAAAGTGCAAGCCGCGTTTGATAGATCTATATCGCTTAAGTGACATAGCGGATGCAATCTGGTCATACTTCAGATCAGTACTCCAGTAATCTTCGACTGCCGGCAAGTCTACAATAGCCATCATGATTTTTATTGCAATTAATATATTTTCTATTTATTTTTGCGTCACACATATGGAATTCCCCCTAGTTTGTACTTTCAACTTTTAAATCTAACAACTCATCGTTGAAGAATTTTTGAAAATATTTCTTAGAAGTAAGGATGTCATGGCATTTTTTGAAGTTGGTGGAGTCTGTTGTATTCACAGTTTCGATATATTTCCTTTTTTAAATACAAAATCTAATTGCTTCATTTTACGCTTTTTTACTATAGCTTTCGTTGCTGCTGGCAGAAGCATAGGTGATGTGTCTATAAGTGTGGTTTGTCTGATTCAACGTGTTGCCATGTTTGACATCAGTATAGGTCTAGAAAAAATTGAGGATGGTATTACAGAAACTATTGGTGAAGGTGTTTCCCGTATTTAACATGATACTGGGTTTGGAAACTTAATGGGGAGTGGATAGGATTCATCTTGCGCCGTCTCTTCTAGCTGCTATTCAGTAATAAAATATTCGAGATCAGTACATTCCTGATAATTTTTGTCTTCACTGCCACTGAAATCAGCTAATAAGTCATATAGTAAGAGACAAGACGGCAAATTCGTCGTGAAAATGAATTACTATTACCAATGCAAAAAAACTGACTCTGCTCAAGGTGGTTGGCTTCTAAATCGCTATCAGACTCAATATCTGATCCTTCAGAATCTGACGGAGGTATGAGTCATAGGATTTTGTGTTATCTTCAAGCCACGTTACAGTAAAATAAAATAAAAGTTGTTGTAAATATAATTTAATAATGACGACATTGCGAGTGACAACTTACTGGAGCAAAAAAAGTGGCACGGCCGTACCATCCTTTTCTCGAAGCAGGTCAGGCCATATTCGACCCTCTATAACTTCGTTGTGGATAAAACTAGAAGCCTGAATCTCAGTAACCAAGCACAAATTGTATAAACAGGGTAGGTTTCACATTTCATTCAACTTGAACCGGTAGTTTAAGAATTATAACTAGTCAATGTTTCTTAATTTTGTCACTCACTGACTGACCGATCATCAAAAATCTAAGGCACTTCAGCAGACGCAGACGTAAAAGCTTTAAATTTAGAATACAATTAGTGTTTACTTTATAAATCAAGGAAAAACAATAATATTATGTAATTTCGGTCCAGTTTTCCAGATACAGCAACTGCATAAATAACTTTGTAATCCTATATAAACATATAGGATTACAAAGTTACATTTGCATTGAATGAATAAGTGTACCCGTATATGTATAATATAATGGAATAATAGATGTGGATAGGTACCTAGATATAATTATGTTCAAATGTAACTTGTAAAATGGTCAACGGAATGAAAAAGAAAGAATGGGACATCTTATGAAGTTGTACTAAAATCCCGTAAAGTATTAAGTAGACTAAATTGCCCGAAAATCCGTAGTTGGTATTCGAGATGTAGATGGTACCGGAAAGGAAAAAAGTAGGACTATCTAAAAAAGAAATGAGATGCCATCAAAAACATAACTTGTAAAAAAACCAAGTCTCGCAACTCAGAACTTCCACTGTAAAAAGTTGTGAGATCCATGTAAGAACGAGTCGGTTAATTTATTTCGTTCCTACTTAAGGGTCCAACATCTTATAGTAACCATATCAATATTAAAAATCTTTTATGTTTTATATACATAGATTGACTTGGCAATCGCACTAAACAATTTAATTTTATATAATACTCGTATGTATTACTTGTGAGATACATTGTGTTTTCATGCGATGTCCAATGTAATTAAAACATAAAAGATTTTTAATATTGATATTATGGTCACTATAAAATGTTGCTAGGTTAGCTAATTACGTAATAAATTCACAGAAAGACCCTTAAGTAGGGACTGAATAAATTAAGTGACTTGGTATTGGTAAAGAGGTACTCGTACGTAAGGATCAAGACACTTGGCGATCTGTTCTCCCTGGCTACCCCGCCAGGGATTGTGCGTGAAAAAAAGTAAGTAAGTATTGGTACATCGATCTTACAACGTTTTACGGTGGAAGAACTGAGTTGCGAAACTTGTTTTTTTTTACAAGTTAAGTTTTTGATGGCATTATCAAACTTATCAGGAGCATAAATATGTTCGACCGTTGCACTTTTTTAAATGATTATTGCTCGCGACCGTTTCTTACTACATCATCGAAACATACACGAGCGCGAAAGAGATAGCTAGTTCGAGGCCGTAACGTATTTTTACAGCACTTACGTGTCTTAAAACAGTCTCCGTATGCCTGTGAACACTATGTCCCTTAAAACGGACGAAATCAATTTTAAGATGTTAAACACAGGTATCACGTCTAGGATTCTTTAGGAAAATGTACCGTCGATATATTCTACCCTAGATATGTTATTTAGTTTAGAGCTGAACACAACATTTTTGATATTTCCTGGATAATTGGGTACCAGAAGGGTGGGCGGGAGTGAGTTACTATTGACTATCTTATAAATCTTTTGCAACATTCTACCAAAAGCCCTAAATGACTTAATCATCATCATCATCATCATTACAGCATTCACAAGTCCACTGCTGAACATAGGCCTCCCCCAAAGAATGCCACAAAGCACGGTCCTGAGCCACCTGCATCCATCGACTTCCTGCATGTCTTACCAGGTCGTCACTCCATCTCGTGGGGGGACGCCCTACACTTCGCCTACCGGTACGAGGCTGCCACTCGAGAACCTTTCTTCCCCATCGGTTGTCAGCTCTTCGAGCTATATGGCCGGCCCATTGCCACTTCAGCTTACTAATCCGTTGAGCTATGTCGGTTACTCTGGTTCTACTGCGGATATCCTCATTCCTAAGTTTATCACGCAGAGAAACTCCGAGCATAGCCCTCTCCATAGCTCGCTGAGCGACCTTGAGCTTCCTCATCCGGCCAGCAGTGAAGGACCACGTCTCAGTTCCGTATGTCATCACTGGCAACACGCACTGGGTGTACAGTCTCGTTTTCAAGGTTTGAGGTATACCTGACGAGAAGATGTGCCGTAATTTCCCGAACGCTGCCCAACCGAGTTGAATCCGTCGATTGACCTCTCGGTCGAAGTTGGACTTACCTAGTCGGACTATTTGTCCCAGGTAAACATACTCGTCAACAACTTCGAGCTTAGTGTTCCCAACAACTACCGGCATAGGTGTGACATGGACATTAAACATGATCTTAGTTTTGTCCATGTTCATCTTAAGACCTATCCGTTGGGAAACACTATTGAGGTCATTGAGCATAGTGCTTAGGTCCTCCAGCGATTTTGCCATAAGGACTATATCGTCGGCAAATCGAAGGTGAGTGATGTACTCGCCATTGATATTGATACCGTATCCTTTCCAGTCCAGAAGCTTGAAAACGTCTTCCAATGCAGCGGTGAAGAGTTTCGGGGATATGACGTCACCCTGTCTTACACCTCTCTGCAATTGGATAGGTTTCGTACTCTGATTCTGTACTCGGATAGCCATCGTAGCCCTACTGTACAAGCACTTCAACACATCGATATACCGACAGTCAACTTGGCACCGCTGAAGGGACTGCAGCACCGCCCAAATTTCAACGGAATCAAAGGCTTTCTCATAGTCCACATACGCCAGACATAGTGGCAAATTGTACTCTTCGGACTTCTGTACAATTTGCCGAAGGGTATGTATGTGGTCTATGGTGCTAAAGCCCTTTCGGAAACCGGCTTGTTCGGGAGGCTGGAAGTCGTCAAGTCTGCGCGCGAGACGATTCGTAATGACTCTCGAAAACAGCACGTAGACGCGGCTCAGAAGGAAAATCGGTCTGTAGTTCTTCAAGAGAGCGTTGTCACTTTTCTTGAAGAATAAGACCACCGCACTTCTGCTCCACGGCTCCGGTGTAATGCCACCATGGAGGACGGAATTAAAGAGCTTCTGAAGGACTTCAAGTACCGGTTTTGCACCCGCTTTCAGAAGCTCCGCTGTAATTCCATCCTCGCCTGGGGCCTTACCGTTTTTAAGGTGCTGGAGAGCCATTCTAATCTCGCTCAGACTGACGTCCGGGATATCTTCGGAATAGTGTCGGATAAGACTCGCTCTTGGATCGTTACTCACACTTGCGTGTGGCTCCAACGATGACGTGTACAACTGCCCATAGTACCTCTCAATCTCACTCAAAATCTCAGGTGTCCCGAAAACGATGCTGCCACATTCTGTCTTCAGCTTTGACAGTTGGCTCTTTCTGGCAGACAGATCTCTGGCAAAGACTTTGGAGCCTTGGTTCCGCTCGATCGCTTCTTCAATGCGAGCTGTATTGAAGTTGCGTAAGTCCCGCCGCATGCATTTGGAGATCTGTCTGTTCAGATGCCTGTATGCTGTCAAGTCTGTTGAAGAATGTAGCTTTATCTCCCGTCTAACATCCATGAGATTAAGAGTGTGATCGGAGAGTTTTTGTGTTCTTCTGCGGCGGGTCTTGCAGAACTTAGCTCCGACCGCATGGACAGTTTCCACGAGCTTGTCATTCATATCGTCCACTTCATTGCAGTCTTCTAGGCACTGAAAACGGTTTTGTAACTCGAGCTGAAAGGTTTCGGGACTTTGGATTAGAGCACGAGGGGGACGGAGCGTTGACTTCATTAGACGAGACCTCTCCAACTTAACGTTTAGGTTCCCCGTCGGGACTCGACCAGGTCCATTTCCTGTGGGGCCGCTTCTGGAAGAAAGAGTTCATCATAAAGAGTCCCTCTTTCTCCATGAAGTCGGCCAGCTGCTGGCCCCTTGGGTTCCGTTGCCCTATTCCAAATTTCCCTACTTTCAGCTCACCGTTCTCTCGTGTGCCTAGTTTTGCATTAAAGTCTCCCATTAACACCGTATATTGGGTTTTGGAGGAATGCATGGCTCTAGAGATATCCTCATACATTTCCTCCACCTCCTCATCGGGGTGTGCCGAGGTTGGTGCGTAAACCTGTATGACCTTCAGCGAATACCGTTTGGTGATTCTGAGTATAAGGTACGCAACCCTCGTCGACACACGATCTTTACAACGTTGTTAACGAGAGACTTGTGGACGATAAATCCGACACCTCCTTGGGACAGATGGTCGCCCTCCCGGTGATAGAGCAAGTTGCCGGATTCGAGGATTACCGTGTCCTCCCCCTCTCTTCGGACTTCGGATAATCCTATAATATGCCAGCGCAACTTGTCTATCTCTTCTTCCAGCTCCACGATCTTCTCGTCAGTCCTCAGGGTGCGTGCCTTATATGACTTAATATGCATGGCATATTCTTCTTCATACAACTTTCCACTATTTAAGATCACAGGCGGCTCCCCAACCCGTAGTTGAGGCGTCAAAAAAATGTTTCATTTTGTTATTGTCCACTCTGATCTTGCGGATAGAGTTATCTACTGCCCTCACCACCAGTGAAAGTCACCTTGAAGTATCTGAGGAATTTTATATTTTTATATAATTATCATTACCTCACAAGTGAAAAGATTTGTATAAAATGTACGATATACTATCTCAGGACACGCTGAAAGCAACAACTCCCCTAGTTCATGTATTTTACCCTTTTATAAATGTTGTAATTTATTAGATTCAGTATTGAACCCGAGAAATTTGTAATGTTAATGCGCTTGTTTCAAAATTGGTTTTAAAACTAAGCTAAGTGCATAGTTTAAATGTAACATTATTCTTTTATTTACGCTCAAAGTAATTTCGATATACGAGATGGTACACGGTGGACATGTAACCTGCTGTCCTTAGTAATTTAGTTACGGGTTTTATATTTTGACAATTTATATCGTTATAAAAAAAACCGAAGGTGCTTTTGAAAATATTTAGCATTGCTATTTTACGCTGGTATTCTGTGATAGTGAGGTAATTTTCTGATTGAGCCGATCCATTGCTGCATAAATAGCTGCAACTCGGCTTTACCCCGTTTTTTACAGTCCATTTTATGAGGCTTGTTAGCAACTGCATAGTTTATTACGAGATAATATCCACCACTAAAACCTACAAGGGTTATATGCTGAACATAGGCCTTTACCATAATTTGCCTCATGACATGCCTGGCTGGCAGGAGTGATTTGCAACCGAAAATTTTATTATTTTGAGCTGAATCAGTTGTTCGCGCATTTTCTTACGTTACTTACATTACGTATTTTCCACGTTTTTACTAAATACAAATACGTAAAATTTATCAAAAGGAAAAACGAACTGGAAGCTTTGAGTATTGGATAAGGTTAAACCGATGTCAATCTGCCGCAATTGCCACAAATGTAAATTAGGACGAGCTGTGGATGACGAAGGGCCGGAAATTTGCGGTTGAGGTCTGTCTTTGTGAATTAAGCATCCATCGTAAATAAAACAAAAAACAATATAGGATTTAATTATTAATTATAGGTATTATTTGTATAGATAATTATTTTACGTGTTACAGCCACGCTGCAGGTATATTATTGTTGTAGCATGAATGGGTCGACCCGACCAGGACAGGATCATGCTCTCAATGAATACCAGCGTGAATTAGCATCTTAATGCTGCTGTGTTTCGTATGTTGAGTGTAGAGAACCAAAGACCCTTTTTCCTGGAGATGGGCATTCCATCTTTGATCTCAGGAGTGATATCGCATTGCAATTTGATTCTTAAAGCTGAATGTATCATTGGATGGTCTGTTTGCTCGTTTTTCATCCATATTTTTTTAAATACATTTCTTGTCTTATATAGGATTAATCGCAATGCTCAGCAAACTGGTTGACGAAGGGGCTGACGAATGATTTTCTTACGCCACCACCACACGATTTTATTTGTTGATATGGAGTAAAGATTTTTGATCTTTTGAGGATTTTTTATATTTTATTCATATCTTGAAGCACTTATACTTTTATCATACAATACGTAAATTATTTTTCTTTAAAATGTGTAAACATTAAGGCGGCAAATGGATTAGCGATCTAAATACACGCCCGGTTCTTGGCACGTTCTCGGGCAATCTTATTTATTTATGTATGCTTTGTTTGCACATAAATGGCGGATTTGATGCTTTACCGCATTCATATTTACCTCAAAATCTATTATAAAATATATTTTACCTTTACAAAAGCATTGAAACAAAACACACTGGTTTAGAGACTTCATTGTGCCTAATCGCATTAACAATACTTCAGTATGCTTCGAATAATTTTGGTCCAACTGAAACCTGTACAGCTACGTATCGCATGCGACTAACTTTTGGCATTTTTAACACTTGTTTTAAATTATTGTAATATAACACCTCAGACCAACAAAGAAAGATAGACGGAGCACGGCGCACATTTCAATTGATGCGGAAACTATACTCAATTACGCTCACGCACACGTAATATGTTTTGGTTACAAAATATTTTAGATACATATCAGTACATGAGTGCGTGTCCTAACAATAAATCGATCATGATTTTGGCGCGGTTTTCGCGTCACTTGAAATGTAGGTACGCAGCGTTTCATTTTCTTTTTTTTTTGTTATGGGTACAATTCAAACTAACTGCAGCTTGCATTTTTGTTGTTAAACGAACAAGAGGAAACCAAAAATTATAAATTAGGCTAACGAAGCAGCATTTACCCCTGTACAAAAATGAAAAATGCAAAGCAAGTCATTTAAATTTTTGAGAATCGTAACAATAAATCCAGCTTTTGTCACCTGTAAGTATGTTGAACACAGCATTTGAGTCACCTCCGTTGAATCTTTGAACCATTTCCCGACACCAATCAAAACGACGGAGTTTTTGGGCCTCTGTCAAATTATGAGGTATCCACCGGGCCCAAAACTTTCTGACCGCTACATGTTTATAGAGTATTTTGTGCACTTAACTCATACCAATGCCTAAGCTTGTCGGAATCTTCTGATAAGTCACTCTTTTGTCAGCCTCTATCATACGCCGCACAACATTGATGGTATCTTCAGTCGTCACCGTAGAAGGCCGTCCATCACGCAGATCATCGGTGAGATTATTTGGGCCAACGTTTAAACTCATTAAACCAGTTGTAAACAGTGACACAAAATGGGACTACATTTTGAAAGGCCAATCGAGGTCTATCATAACTTTCATCTTGACTTAAATGACATCGAAAGTCACAAAAAATCATTGTACGAAAAATTTCTCGTGTTAAATTCATGCTTACGTGACACAGACAATTTTCAATTTGCAGCCAAAACAAAAACAAAACGAAAACAAATGGCAAATTAATAAAATACATACACAATAATATTAGCAAAGAGTTCCATTTTAAAAAAATTTACTTATTTTTTATTATTTCGTTTACAAGTGGCCAGTTCTAAAAACTTTCAGTGTAGCCCACGTATAATTGTATCTAATTTTTAAAATGGCAATATGAAGTAACGCGAAGTAAATAACAAGGACATTTTATTGCTTTATTTTTATACACTCAACCCACATATAGACAAAATTATGACTGTATGCAAATTTATCGGATTTCATACAAAGTTGGATCCATAGACTCAGAATATACTGTGAATATCCTAAGCCTATGTTTGGATCACCCTGAACAAAATTATTTCCTCTAAAAATGCAGTCCTAAACCCAACCGGCTTTAAAATATTTGCAAAGTAATTTTATTAATTTATTAAGCGGTATCATGAAAGCAGCGTCACGCTGAGAACGGGCTAAGAAGTGGCCGTGTAGGGCACGTGTGTCGTGGCATCGTAAGAATATCCACTACTCTATATCATACTCTGCAACGTTATGGAGTGTATATTAAACGCCCATCGTATGGCATACCTAGAACAGAATGATCTCCTCAGTGACTGCCAGTACGGGTTTTGCCGAAATCGATCAACTGGGGACCTTCTAACGTATGCCACTCAAATATGGGGCGAAGCCTTCGAGAACAGTGGTGAAGCACTTGCTGTTTCCTTCGATGTTTCGAAGGCTTTTGACAGGGTTCGGCATGCTAGACTATTGAGCAAACATTCAGAGTATGGCTTATCCTTGTGGCCTGTTTGACTAGTTGAAGGACTTTCTAAATGGACGGTTTCTCCGAGTGATCATCGATGGCTGCTCGTCCTGTCTTATAGCAACAAATACCGAAGATCATCAGGGATCCGTCCTCTCCGCAACTCTTTTCCTGCTGCATATAAATGATCTACTCATTTCCGGTATCTATGGGTATGCAGACTACAGTACAGTCGTGGAGAGATACAAACCAAGCGCTCGGGCCAGTCGGTGTAAAATCTAGTCAGAAAGAGAGGCTATGGTTGAGCGTATGAATCTCACACTACAGGCAGTCTCTGAAAGGGGCGATGTAAATCTCGAGAGATTCAACGCCTCCAAAACACAAGCGTGTCTTCACTACTAAAAGGAGTCCGCTTACCCTTGCTCCTACTTTCCGGAATGTACCCTTAGAGTACACTGACCGCCTTCAGTCGTTATGGGTTGAACTTTCTCCGAACCCAAACTATGGGCGGTTCATTGAGTCCAGAATCAAAGCAACCGCAAGGAAACTTGGTGTCAAACACAGAGTAATCAGTCTCTCGGTATTCTATAGGATGCATTTCGGTGAGTGTGTGCAGGAATTACACGCTTCCTCTCTCTGCTATCCACTACCGAACAAACAGGCGGTCGGCTGGTCTTTTTTCCTCTATTCTTTGTTGTCGATATTCCACACATTAGAACCAAACGGTCTATCTTTCCGTTCGAATACAATCTGGGCGTCTTCAAGGCAAGAGTGAATATGCCTTTGTTACGCTAAGACAGTACAATTTACCATCTAGGGCTGCATAACCATTTACCACCAGGTGGGATTGTGGTTAAGCACTGGCTTATAATGAGTTGAAAAAAAACTGCATATCGTCTCGTGAATGTCGTCGGATGCGACTGCAGAAACAAATCAAGAGATGGGACACCTATAAAATAAATTCCCGTGGTTGCTAATCCGCCAGCCGACCATGAAAACTATGGCAATCTATAGGAGGCCCATACTCAGCAGTGGACTTTTAATAGCTGTAACGAATGAGTAAATAGATTAAGTGGTAGGATGATTCAGTGCAAACATAAAATTTTATTCAAACTGTAGTTCAGATACAATATTTAAGAAATGAATGGAGTGCAACAGTGAATGCCATGAAATTCAATGTAGACGGCGAATTTGAAACTCTCTTATGCATTTGAAAGGCAGCATTTAAATGGATGCCCAGCGTCCCATGTTTCAAGTTTTGTTAAAATTTTTCATAATAATAAATTTTGCGTTCCGTAGTGGCCTTTAACTAAATTTGGAATCAGAGTCCCGGTTTTATTTCACCCGTTTCGTTATTCCTTACATCATTTTTATTACAGAAATATCTAGAAATAGAATGAAAGTTAAAAACAAAAAACGGAATGACTACACAAAACGCCTACTAAAATATAAACAAGAGTATGATGTCAATTTTTTTATGAATTACAAAAATAAATATTATAAAACTAACTAATCTCTGTTAGACATATGTATGTAATCATTGGTCGCTGTTGCTGACCTGCCTGCCAAGCGTGGCTCTAATCAAAATCAAATATTCCTCCTTTAAGGCAAAATGCCGTTGACCTTTAATAGATTGTAATAAAAGAATGAATTATCTGTGCGTCTGTTGGTGACCTTGTAGCTTTTGAACAAAATAATATTATTTATTTATGGGGGCAATGACTTATAAATAGCATAGGATAGGACGTAGCGCTGAATTCTATATTTATGTATCAAAGTTACGTATTCAATATACTGATATTTTTATCGTCTGGAAAATTATATGATGTTTTGTGTAAGTGGAATAGAAGCTCCTTGAAAGTATTTGTAAAATATAACTGATGAGCAAAATTTCCGAATATCAAAAAAAAAATACATAGATATAATTCATCCTATGGCATTAGTGTAAAACTAAAAATAGGTGATAAACGGCGTAGGCTATGAACGCTTGTGAATGAAAAAGTTGTAAGCGCTTTATTGAATTTATAAACAGTTTCTAATAATAATTTTTAAGCCTACCGTATACTGCAACATCATAGGCGAATTTAAAAGACAGAAATCAACTTATTTATAAACTAATTGGTATTTAAAAAATTATACAAGACGAAACACAAAATAAATTATAAAATAAATATAAATTTTTTGTTAAACTTCGAAGCATGTCTAAATCACTATTTATCACATTAAATGCGTCTACTACGATCTGTGATTTAAATCACTAACATCTATACATAATATAATAAAAATGTAAAAGCAGATGTCTGTACATTTTATATTTTTGTAATAAAAGTGATTGAGAGGTACTAAAAATAAGTAACTCAATACATTTCTAGCATTTTTAGAATTTTCTGTCTGTCTGTCTGTCTGTTTGTTTGTTAACGTACGAGTATCACGTATAAAGTACTAATTTATATCATAAGAATCATTAAGGAAAATATAAAGTGTATCTTCGTAAATAATTAAAAAGCTGAAGGTACTCCGGGTTAACTTTGACATCGGGACGTCAATCACCTCAGTCCCCCGTGACCACGGTTGCTGGAAAGCAACCGAAACGTCGGGAATATAAAATAAGTAAATCAAACGCGATAAAATCCGTAAAAATAGTTTTATTCAATGTGTAGTGTTCGCGTAAATATAAGAAATCATTATGTATCTTCGTGTTATATTTAGTCTTTATTTTATTAAAATCAGTTCATTCAATCAAAAGTTATGATAAATATTCTGAGGTACTATTTCTATAGGTACGAATTTGTTTAACGGTGGCGATGGTTGAGTCATCAAGTGCATTTTAAACTAATAAGTACCATATCATAAATCATAATTAAATAAGGTAAAATAATGTTCTATAATGATATAATCATATCTAAAACGCAGTAAACAAAAGTATTAAAGAACGTATTAAATTAAATATACAAAAATATATTATAACCTTATTAACTAAATCTAAAGTGTAATACAGAAAGGCGTTTTGCGTACTATACAGACACTGGTTTATAAGTTCTTTTATATATATATATATATATATATATATATATATATATATATATATATATATATATCAATGTACCAATCGCGTCAATTAATCTCTTTTATTTTGAGAATTGATTGCTGTTAGCAGCCCCATCCTCTTTAAATATATACTTATAATAAAAATGGTGATAACATGTTGTGTCTGTTTTTGTACATTGTATAGAATATTTGTCACAAAATCATTATATAGAAATGCAAATAATTAAATAAGCACATTTTTATAATTTTTAGAATTGTCTGTCTGTCTGTCTGTTTGTTTATAAACGCATCCCAACTAAAGTAAACATCTTTATTTAAAGAAATCGTTAAGAAAATCATAAAGCGTATCTTTAAGTTACATTTAATTTTTATTTTATTAAATTTGGTTAATTCTATCGAAAGTTATGATTATTAGTTTGAAATTTAGGTTCGAATTTGTTCAATGGCGCCATAAAATCTCAGAAAATGTAATAAAAAGATTTGTGTGTTAAAAAAATGTTCTATAATAATATATTTATACTTAAAACACAGTAAACAATAAAAAAGATGTTTTCCTTAAATTAAAAAAGTTTTCTCACAAAGAAACGTAAACGTAATAGATGGCGTTGTTCAAATTACATTCTTTTCTGAATTGCGGCGTTAAGATACTCCGAATCGTATTGAGACTAACTGTAGTGCAGTTACAGTCTCACAAACACAAATAACCATAGCCATACATTACCCAGAACCAATGTAGATATTATATATATTTAATTTCAATTTCAACTTAATAAATTAAATTAAAGTAAATGATAAAACTCATAATATATATATATATATATATATATATATATATATATATATATATATATATATATATATATTATGAGTTTATTATGAGTTATAAAGAAAGGAGCGTCATTTCAAATGTTATTGTTTGAGCGTAGTGATTATATTATACTCTTTGGTTTTCTCATTACTGTTAGAATTTAGAATACTCCTAAAACTCTATAGACATTAAGTAATATAGTCAATTTATTGTGTATCAGATTATAATAAACAGACTAATGTCCGAAATCACAACTTCCCACAACTTAATAGCGAACTCATATCCCAACTTCAAAGGATGCTACATGAAATAAATCCACACGTTCATAGTTTTAGGGTTGCATTGCAATCGATCCGTCAAGATTTAATAAACAATTATAAAATAGTTATTAACGCTAAACAGACGTCCTGTTACTGAACACTACGGTAGCAACGTTCCTGTCACTGATGAAGTGGCAGTGGTATAAGTTGACCAGGAGTGCGATAGACGTGATATCGTGTTGCACACACATGACGATCGACTGTCAGGGATTTATGAAGCGCATCGATATTATGATGCTCTGCAATATCAATTAATATATATTGTCACGGTGAAAATGGGTACAATTTCGAAACTTATCAAGTTAATCCAGAGAGACCAATTTTAATAAAAAAATATCTGCTCTGCAGTTTAATTCGCACCTGTTACATGTAAGGCATAATCGTCTTGCGTATCTGCAAAGATTTCGGGGGTTGTTTAACCAATTTATAGTGGGCATGTATGCGAAAATAGAGACGGAGCGCTATACGCACTAACCAGAGTCGTCTATTACACTGACGTTATCACTTATTGATACAGTAATAATATAAATCGTTTAATATTCTCTTACCTCAATGTCAAATTCTCTAAGTAAAACTATATACGCGAGCTACGCCGCGGGCACGGCTATAAGAAATAAGAGCGTGGGGCGCAGGCGGGTGTGTGCGGGCGGCACTTGCGTCTGCTAAAGGACATCAAAGAGGCCTACCGCGGGGGCATCGAGTATCGGTTGTTTTCAATGTTTACTATAGCATCGCGTTACAAATTCATTGATATTATTGCCACTTGTAAAGTAGGATGCATATTATTTGGATATAGATAGTTTTTAATTGATTTATTTAAAAACTTTTTATTTTATGTTTTAAGAATCAAACATTTACTTCAAATTAATAGAATCTATTAATAGATCAATTATATACTTTGAATTTTTTTTAAATATTGTAACATATCAGAGCCATAGGCCTCTACTCCGTTCTGTTCCGGTTTCTTCTTCGACCTGTCACACCCTATTTTATTCCAGACGGTAAAAAAGTCATCCACTATATTATGTTTGTAGTTCAAACAAAAAACATAAAATATGGACCTGATAAATGGCGCTGTGGTTGAGTTATTTTGTAAATTTTTATAGTATAACATCATTCATCATCATTACAGCCCTTCACAAGTCCACTGCTGAACATAGGCCTCCCCCAAAGAATGCCACAAAGCACGGTCCTGAGCCACCTGCATCCATCGACTTCCTGCATATCTTACCAGGTCGTCACTCCATCTAGTGGGGGGACGCCCTACACTTCGCCTGCCGGTACGAGGCTGCCACTCGCGAACCTTTCTTCCCCATCGGTTGTCGGTTCTTCGAGCTATATGGCCGGCCCATTGCCACTTTAGCTTACTAATCCGTTGGGCTATGTCGGTCACTCTGGTTCTACTGCGGATATCCTCATTTCTGAGTTTATCACGCAGAGAAACTCCGAGCATAGTCCTCTCCATAGCTCGCTGAGCGACCTTGAGCTTCCTCATCCGGCCAGCAGTGGAGGACCACGTCTCAGTTCCGTATGTCATCACTGGCAACACGCACTGGGTGTACAGTCTCGTTTTCAAGTTTTGAGGTATGCCTGACGAGAAGATGTGTCTTAATTTCCCGAACGCTGCCCAACCGAGTTGAATCCGTCGATTGACCTCTCGGTCGAAGTTGGACTTACCTAGTCGGACTATTTGTCCCAGGTAAACATACTTACTCGTCAACAACTTCGAGCTTAGTGTTCCCAACAACTACCGGCATAGGTGTGACATGGACATTAAACATGATCTTTGTTTTGTCCATGTTCATCTTAAGACCTATCCGTTGGTAAACACTATTGAGGTCATTGAGCATAGTGCTTAGGTCCTCCAGCGATTCTGCCATAAGGACAATATCGTCGGCAAATCGAAGGTGAGTGATGTACTCGCCATTGACGTTGATACCGTATCGTTTCCAGTCCAGTAGCTTGAAAACATCTTCCAATGCAGCGGTAAAGAGTTTCGGGGATATGACGTCACCCTGTCTTACACCTCTCTGCAATTGGATAGGTTTCGTACTCTGGTTCTGTACTCGGATAGCCATCGTAGCCCTACTGTACAAACACTTCAACACTTCGATATACCGACAGTCAACTTGGCATCGCTGAAGGGACTGCAGCACCGCCCAAATTTCGACGGAATCAAAGGCTTTCTCATAGTCCACATACGCCAGACATAGTGGCAAATTGTACTATAGTATAACATTTTTAATAAATTAGGGAATGAGCGCTGATTGAAACTGAAATAAATGCGGAGAGAATGTGGACATAATTAAAAGTAGAGGATTCTTAAATTATGAATTAAATCTCTTCAGTTTAAAATTAACTCAGAACTTAATTTTTTCGTTAATTCGTAGACATGTTATGTACATAATTTTAGTACGTGTGGTGACATTTGACGCCACCATAATATCTACACAATATAATTAAAATGAGCGAAAGAAAATGGCGATGGCGTTTGAGAAGCCATTACGGAGTAAATTATTCGGCTTCTCAAACGCTATTGCTATTTATACTGCGTAAAGAAACGAAACAGCATAAAGGTCTCTTCCCACTACACCGTATCATACCATGACCGTGCTAGGGTACTTGTCAGGCAAATAAATATTATTTGTATTGAAAAGTATGACACTGTTCCCACTAGACCGTTCCGTCACCGACCAACACCGTCGCGTGCACGAAGTGTCAAAAAATGTCGGCGAGAATATTTTGCCGGTGCGAGCCGGCGAGTATACGGGTTGTAAACGCGTATGATGACCGTTATATAGGCGTTGTAAGCGCGTTGCCGTAACTTAGTCATTTGTTGTCAGCTAACGAGATGTAAAGACGTTGTAAAATGGAGGATGAAAAATTAATAGAATGTGTACGTAAATATGAGTTCTTATGTAATCTACAACACCCGAAATATATGGATAGTGTGAAAAAAGAAATCGCTTGGAAGGAAATTTCGGAACAACTAAAACAACCAGGTTTGTTTATTAAATTATTGTTTATTAGTAGTAATTTAATACATAGGTAAGTTAACCTATTTGTTAGTTTATTTTTTAGATAGATAGTAGTTAAGGCATTTTATTTTAGTATAGTCAAGTTTATAAAATGTAATATTAACATTGTAGTAATGAAGCGAATTCCTATTGGTTTTGGTGGATGTTGCATACGGACATCATACTGGTTACATACGGGTTGCATACTGGCATCATACGGGATGTATACGGGCACAGAACGCCGTCGATCCGTTCAGTGGGCATAGTAGTGCGTATCGTGTTGCTTTTCGTCCCTGATACGTCTTAGCACGGTCATGGTATGATACGGTGTAGTGGGCAGAGACCTTAAATAACGATGTTTCCCAGGTATGCGGACCTACCGCATACCTGGGAAATTGCGGTTCTGCAGTACAGGTCATTTCAAATTAAAATATATTTTATTGCTAAGAATTTTAATTTCAAACTTTTTTATTTTAAAAACAAGGACTTTTTTTACAAATACAGGGATTTGTTTATTGTTTAGCGTTATGTTTTCATCGCATATACATGTTTTTCGTCATCTCGAATACGTTAGAAATTCAAGTAATTATAGAACATGGGTACCATCGTGACAGCAACGCGGCACAAGTGGCACGCAACATCAACGACGTTTACGAAGCGAATACTTCAAACCGTTCCGTTCTGGAAATTTCGACATGAAAAATGAACTCCGTGGTCATCCGAAAACTTTAATCGACAATAACGAATTAAATGTAGTTGTGAAAGCTGAATAATGCTCAATCTATGTCTGAATTAGCAGCAACTTTCGACATAAGCATCAAATCAATATTGGCCCATTTGCGTCGAATTGGCAGGGTAGAAAAGCTTGAAAAATGGGTGCCCAACGAACTCAATGATCGCCAGCGCAAAATACGCGTCGAAATGTGCCTTGCACTACTCAACAGGCATACAGACGAAGGAATTTTGAAACGCATTGTTACCAGCGACGAAAAACGGGTTCTGTTTGACAATCACAAATGCTTAGAAAGTTAGTTAGATCCTAGTTTAGCACTTAAACAATGCCCTAAACGAAATCTTACCCTAGAAAAGTGATGGTTACTGTTTGGTGGTCTAGCGCCGGTGTCATTCATCACAGCCTCTTACCAAATAGGATCAACATTATTGGAGATGTGTACTGTGAAGAACTGAACACAATGATGGAGAAGCTCGCACGTCTCCAACCAGATTTGGTCAATCGCTCGTCCCAGTTTCTCCTGTACGACAACGCGCGACTTCACACTGCACAAGAGATTAATTTTTTTTTCTTATTTACTTTGTTATTGCAACAAGAGACGGATTTAATGCTTAATGCATTTTCTGCCACTTAAACTTAGGGCAGGGATATTACGTCGAAGGCGGTGATTTTGAAGCATATGAGAAATGAGCCCGAATTGAATACGTATATAATTCTCTTTAACTACTACGAAAAGGCCTGTGGTAGAAACGCTTCAGGACAATAGTCGAATGACTGATTCGAAGCCACGAACATTTTGTTTCAGAGTCCATAACCTTAACTATCAACCTACAATCGCTTAGTACATAAGCACGTGTTATTTATTGACGATAATATTATTGAATATATAAGACGATGGACTATCGTGATATCAATTATCTAACAAGCATGTCAGATGTCATCAGCGATGAAGATTTGTTTACAGTTCTGTTATTTTACACATGACACTGAATTAATTACAGGAAAATATAACGCGACACAACCATTTATGAGGGCGTTGTTAGTGTCTTTCTGGAAAGCCTGAGCAGTGACAAGCCACACACTGCCGAGTTTGACAGAAAAAGTGGCATTTAAGTTGTGCAATCGTCTTACCCATAGCCTGGATTTTTTTTAAATTTTCGGAAATCTATGTATTTATATAATTACAGCTAAATAAATGTTGTTGGCATAATTGATAATGGGAAAACAAATGAATATAACTTAGCGAATTTTAATCGGACACGACAACCGTTTTTTAAATCTTTTAATAATAATAGAAAATATCTAAAATGTACCTACATTGCAAATTCGAATTTGCAGAGTCTATAAAATACACTACATAGAAGTTGACATTGTGTTTGGTTGGAGGATTTCCCGAAAGGTCAAACTTGTACGGTGAAGTTTGTGGTGTGATTTTGTTTATTTTACAAAAGTAAAACTTTATAAATCATACATAATACTTAATTTTATCTACAATATTAAAAACTATGATAATAAAAAAAAAACTAAAACTAGAAACTTAATTATCATATAGTCCTACTCCCCGCGGTATCGTACCAAGAACGCTGGCTGCGTTTCCTCGCTGAATGGCTATACTTAGCCTTTGAGCGAGGAAAGAACTTTTTGTTTTTTTTCATATAAATTATTTAAGATAATCAAAAATGTATCTCCTGATCCTGGTACGTATTGTGATGAAATTTTATCTGGATTCGAAAAGGGCCATTATTTTTCCTAAATGAAAATGGCGACTTCTCCGAAACTTCTGAAAGTTTTTCAGATTCAAACGTTAAAAGAAATAGATATTTAACTATAAATATTTATATCGGTAAATTGATGAATGGTGAGGCTTTAGAAAGAAATGACTTCTTTATTCACCTTAGAATAAATCTGTGTACTGCTATTGCTGTTACTGGGCATAATTTGAGTTCTCCGAATTAATATAAAGATTGGAAGCACATAATTAACTTATTAAATGAGCAGGAGAACAGTTTACAGCACAGGCTGAATTATGTCGTAAGAAGCAAAAATACTGGAGGATTTGACAATTAGTTACGGTCTCAATACAATACATAAGTCAATTATTGTCAGAATGTACTTAGAAGAATTATGGCAGTAGTGAAATTTTTAGCTTCTAGAAATTTTGTTTTTTGTGGTGATAATGAGATGTTGTGGTTTCAAAATAACGAGGCTTATTTAGGATGCCTAGAATTGATAAGTGAATATGATACCTCCGCAGTGCCAGTGAATCGAGCCCATCCGAAAGAACTCTGTCGTCGACGACTCGAAACGCTCTGCGCTGGATGCGGTCAAGTGGAAGGAGCTCGCACTGCGGTGCCCCGGTCCAGAGATGAGAATAGTATTCCATGTGAGGCCGAACTTGCACTTTGTAAAGTTGCAAGCGATGTGCCGGCATGAAATACGAGAGCGAGACACGCTCTGCTGAGCACGTCAAGCTTTTTACAGGTCAATTTGGCCTTCCCTTCCAAGTGACCACAAAACTGCACACCATTTGATATATCGACGCCGAGGATTAAGATGCTAGCTGAGGTAGCAAGGGAAGTGCCTTAAAACTGAGGAGATACGACAAAGGCTTTTTTTTTTTTATAGGATAAGGGTGACAAACGAGCATACAGTCCACTTGATGGTAAGTGGTTGCTGCGGCCCATAGACATCTACATCTATCCTCCATTCAACACAAATCAAAATGTAGATGCGTTGTCACCCGTGAGGACCAAGATGGAATGCCTCATTTCCAGTAAAAAGGGCCTCCGGCCACCTGCACTCACCAAGCGAAACGCAGAGGTAAATCTTTACTTCACGCTGGTTTTCTGTGAGGTTGTGGTACCACCCCGGTTCGAGCCGGCCCAACCGTGTGACAGCAAAAGCTGCCGCGTGGCTCTACTACTTGTATGTATATTTTAGCGGTAAACGCGGAAACTTGTGTCTTCTGGGGATTGAACTAGACTAGATTTAGTCGCCCCTAATCCAAGATTTTGTTTAGCAAAGACTCGACTTCAGACACAAGTTTGTTCCGGTACTCGGCGACATTTTCCCGAGAAATATTGGCACGGCCGGTATACAGAGCATCACCAGTGCTGTCATCCGCATAGCAATGAATTTTACCAGTTAGCAACATATTATTGATATGCAAAAGAAGCAGTGTTGGTGCTAGCACGCAGCCTTGTGGAATACTAGCGTTAGTAGGCTTGTAATCAGAGCATACCACGTCTACTACGACCTTGATGCTCCGATCATCAAGGAAACTGGTGATCCAATTGCACACATCATATTTGTCTGCAAATATTGGCAATGACTTTGTTAATTTAATGCAACAGCAAGTTTTAAAAACAATTGTCAACTAACCTTCATCATTAGATACGTAAAACACGGAAAGCCTATTGAGAAATTTTTGTAGCTTTTGCCTATGGATAAACATTGTGCAGAATGTTTAGCAGATAACGTTTTAAACTTTTTTGAAAGACATGATAATTTTTCTGAAGCTTTGTCCTCAATTGCAAGTGACATCAATCAACCAAGAGAAAGAAGAAACGAAGCCCAAAGCCTAGCAAAAAAAAAATTGGATAAATTGAATACTATAATTTTAACGGAGATATAGAATGATTTTTTGGGAATTATAAAGATAACCAACCAATAAGTTTACAGAATAGCACTATGACCATGGACGTTGCAACAAAACTTTACGCATCTCTGATTGATTATGTCACTAACACACGCAATAACTTCAATCAGTACGAATCGATCGAAGAAAAAATTCAAATACTGACTATAAAAATAAGTCTGAAAGAAAAAGAATTCGCACCACGCGCGTTCCTTTTTTTGAAGTATTGTCTGAGCCTTTATAGTTAAAAGGCAAAGAAAAATTTCGTGTAGATACGTTTATTCTTTGTAATCGAAACGTTAAATTTACAATTTTTTTAGTTTTCTTTATCAATTAATAACAATCGATTCTGATGAATTGCCAAAAAAGTCAATGAATTTGATAAATTCTATCATGAACACGTTAATGCACATGAACTCAAATCAGAATATTTTTATTTGGGGCAGTATTTAAACAACATAGCAATGGATTCTGTGGATTTGAATATGTAAGGCTGAGTTACATAAACTAATAAAGGCTGATAAATTAGAACAAACTGTTCATTTACTTAATAATCAACAATTTGTAGTGGAGAGCGCTCGTATTCACATCTAAAGAGAATATAAATTTACATACGAACAACTATGTTACAAGAACGAATAACAAGTTAGTCAATAATTATGTGTATATAAAGTGATATCCTTCAAAATATAGGCTTGAAGATATAATAGAATATTTTGCACAAGAGAAATCCCGAAATAAATACCTACTGTCGCATTGGTAACCAATTAAAAACACCAACATACTTAAGTAATTAATACCAATTAACTATAATAAATATTCATATTGGAGAAAAATATTTTTGTCATTAATTTTTTTTACTTTCCAACAGGGCCCCAAATTCTTGTGTGCCCTAGGGCCCCGGTATGACCTGGCCATATAAAGCCCTCCGTGAGCGCCACCACCTACCAGACCGCCGTACCTGCAGACGTGATGTAAGTGTAAGGCATCACCACTAATTGCATGGTCAGAACGGCCAATTGGCCGCAGAGCGTGTCATGAGTCTACCGCTCACCTCAAGGCAATGGGGTCCCACGTTGCGCGGGTTTCGGCCGCACTCTTGAAAGCCTCCTCAGATTCCCCCTCCAGCTACCACCCGCATGAGGTCGACACATACGCTCCACCAACCAATACAATGGCAGATATAGCCAATAGGCAGTTATAAGATATTAGTAATAATTCGCAATCAGAAAGGGTTTGTGTTACTGACGTTGAGTATATGCATTTTTCGATCATGTTTGTCTCACCCACTAACAAGTTGCCTTCAATCTTTCAAAGGTGGGAACTTTATAGACATATATTATTAAGTTAATATATAAAACATCATGGAGGACAGACCGTCTGCAGCCTCGCAATGAAGGGACCCGACTTGGGCAAAGCTACTTAGGTTGTGAGTCAAACCAATACGCAGAGAGCGCCATTGAGAATAGCGACCCGCCAAACAACCATCGAAGAGACGCAATGCTGCACAACGCAAAAAGCATCAATACGACTATAGTCGGG
Source organism: Parnassius mnemosyne (assembly GCA_963668995.1). NCBI lineage: Eukaryota > Metazoa > Arthropoda > Insecta > Lepidoptera > Papilionidae > Parnassius > Parnassius mnemosyne. Next base: position 37,393,948 of record CAVLGL010000068.1, on the reverse strand, counting down.
CTTACACCATCCCAAGTCCCCCATACAGTCCCAGCAGACAGCACCACCCGCAAAATACCACTAACGTGTCACAGTAACACGCCACTAAGACGTCAGTAGCCGAAACTCCACGTATCATAACGCTATTGCACTAAGACATGGAATTGAGTATGCTTGCTGCACTTAAAAGTACTACCAAACACACTCACCCCAATTCGAAAGATAGCCGACGTATCATAACGCTATGCGCTAGGACGCCGCCCACAAACAGTAGGGGTGTGCGAAGTCCACGGGCAAGTCGTATTGCTACAACAAACCCGCTTACCACCGACACTAAGATGATATGTCTAGGACACATCAATTAACCACCAACGTATCGTAGTAGCACGGTACTAAGACGTCAGTAGCTAAAGTCCACGTATCATAGCGCTATTGCACTAAAACATGGAGTTGAGTATGCTTGCTGCACTTAAAAGTACTACCAAACACACTCACCCTAATCCGAAAGATAGCCGACGTATCATAACGCTATGCGCTAAGACGCCGCTCACAAACGGTAGGGGCGTGCGATGTCCACGGGCAAATCGTATTGCTACAACAAACACGCTTACCACCGACACTAAGATGATATGTCTAGGTCACATCGGTTAGCGAGTCCAAGTTTACCTCGGTCTCGGAGGCTGCGAAGCAACCTACACGCCACTATAATAGTCCTTTTCAAGTCCATTTCTTTCAATATAATGCTTTTACATGAGACACTTACAATGCAGACTATTTATATAGAGAATTATTTACCCTAATAAACAATGAATTTAATAAAACATTCACTTCTAAAACATTCTCCAGAAACAATCGTAAGGCATTTAATGAGTGGGCGACAGTAGGAATTCATAAAAGCAGACAAAGGTTATATGACCTTTACCATGAAAGATCGTATAATCTTTCCGATGCTTTTAAAGAATATGTAAAAATTATTCTAAAATGTTTAAAAGAGTTAGCTCCACAGCCAAATCATTACATATTAGTAACAAAATTAAGACGGCTAAGAATAAAATTATTATATATAGGAGTATAAATAACAGCGAAACCGGTTAAGAGAAACCTCGTAACATATATAAAATAATGACTTTCAATAAGTATTATGTAATAATCCATATTGAATAAAAATCATTCTATTCTATTCAATATACATATTTGAGACCTTCCACATATTTGCTTTATTTCATAGACCATACTATTGTATGTCTTATTCATATGGGACTTCAAGTCATAACTCTGCTATCACAATGCTTATGCATCATAGATACTTTCTATATTAATGCTTTGGTTCGTTAGACCTTACTATGATAAATCCCTAATATAGGACTAGTCATTGTGCAACCTTAGTACTAGCAGTCAATCAGCCGACCACCCCATATATATGTACACCCTTGGGTATGCGTCTCCGGCTACGCACCCATATAAGGGAACACGTTTTTCCGAAAAATTTTGATCCATTTTTCCTATTATATTACAAATGTTATTTATCTTTATTATTGCAATATAATCGACTTGTATTTATATGATTTAATACATTTTTAATATTTTAAGCAGAATTTTAATAAATTTAGAGATTTTTAGAGACAATTTATGCGTTTACTAATACCACTCGTATCATATTCAATATTCCAAATGAATATATTTTAACTTTATGCTTATTATTTGCATTTTAATTGTTTAAAATATAATTTCTATGACATTTTTAAATGTTTTTATAATGAATTTAGTTATTATTTATTAATAATAATTATGAGGCGTCACAATATGAAGAAGAAACAGCGTTGGTGATAGCACACAGCCTTGTGGAACACCAGCGTTAATAGGCTTGTAGTCAGAGCATGCACCGTCTACAATGACCTTGATACTCCAATCTGCAAGGAAGCTGGTGATCCAATCACACATTTTCTCAAGAAGCCCATAGGAAGGGATCTTCGAAAGAAGCGCTTTGTGCCAAACCCGATCAAAGGCCTTCGCAATGTCCAAACTAACGGCCAGCGCCTCCTCCTTGGACTCTACTGCCTCCGCCCATCTATGGGTCAGGTAGACCAGAAGATCACCAGCTGATTGACCCCGACGATAACCGTATTGGCGGTCACTAATCAGCTGGTGATCCTCATGAGCTGGCCGTTAATAATGGATTCCATTATTTTGAAGAACAAGGAGGTGATGGCGATAGGCCTATAGTTAGAGGGGTCTGAGCGGTCGCCTTTTTTAGGGATCGGGTGGACAAAAGCTGTCTTCCATGAATTCGGGACTACGCCTTGGGAGTAGGAGTACCGGAAAAGACGCGTTAAGACCGGTGCCAACTCCGGAGCACAATTGGGGGGATTCCGTCAGGCCCACTCGACTTCTGGATGTCCAGGGAGAGGAGTGCTTTGCGAAACGAGCGCTGTGAGAACAGTACATCGGGCATGGAGCACTCACACCGCGGGATGGTCGGCGGTGTTTTCCCCCCGTCAACAAGAGTCGAGTTGGACGCAAAAAGGGAAGGCCTTAAAGTTCGGCTTTCTCTTTTGCGGCTTGGGCCAGTGAATCGTCCTCCCTGTGCAGAGATGGTAGTGATGGCTTACAGAAATTCCCTTGGACAGCCTTGGCGAGAGACCAGAATGCACGGGTTCCCGAAGGAAGGCGAACTGGTTTCTCGCCAGTTCTGCCTATGTGCTTTGACTTTGCCTTGGCAATAACTCTTTTGAAGGACCTGGAGATGAAGTTATACTTCTTTTTAAGTGTGCTGGTGTTTACATCCCAAGTCGCCGATGCCGCAGCCCATGCTTGATAACACTCCTGCTTACTGCATAATGCAGTCTTACAGGAGCGACCAAAACAAGGCTGAGATCTGCCTCTGATGGGTACCACAGATTATGGAATAAATAGTTCCATTCCCTGTAGCACCACATCAGTGAAAGAGTCAGCAATAGCGCTGGGATCATCCGGCGAGAAGCAAACCCGTCCCTATGGGCAGGATGCAAAGAAAGACCGCATTCCGTCTCAATCCGCCGACCTGTAATGCCAAACACGGCGGCAACCTGCAGAACGCAGCCGCGAGGGGAGCGTGAGTGGCACCACCTCAGAATAAACAATGGTCCGAAGAGCCGAGAGGGGCATCGACTGAAACCTGATATCCGTCCGGATGAGAGGTCAGCAGAAGGTCCAACAGGGAAAGTGTATGATCCTCCACATCTGGAATCCGCGCAGGCGAAGTAACCAGTTGTATCAGACCATATGCTAAGGCAAAGTCATAAACAGATCTCCCCGCATGATCGATTAAACGTGAACCGAGCTATTTGGCGTGGTGGGCGTTAAAATCGCCAATGATCACGATCTCTGCGGATGGGACCTGTTGTAGCAAGGAATCTGTAGCCATTTGAACGTGGTCGATAAATCGGTCTGTTTCGGCATTACCGCTGTGGGACCTATAGAGGCACCCGTAGACGCGCGGATGGTCGTCGTTGTCTACGCGTAGCCAAAGGATGGACAAGTCCGAACCTTCAAGACTGCCGAGGCGTCGAGAACAGATGTCCTCTCTGACATACACGCAAACTCCAGCCCGAGGCACAAAAGAGGGCTTCAATTTATACCAAGGGCTTTAGAGATACGAAGTATCAGTCGGAGAGGACACCTGCATCTCGATCAGAAAGAGAAAGGTTGGCTTCGCCGTCTCGAAATGGTAGTGGACGGCGTTTAGGTTCGAGTGAAGTCCCGTGATGTTGCAGAAATTCACGGATAGCGTGAGAGGGATCGTCTTGGTATTGTTGCTCAGTTTGCCCTGAGCAGTTATGTTATTGAGCGGAATTTTGCCTCCCCCAGAATACGCGGGGCAGCCTGAGCACCCACGCTCAAGAGTGGAATAACATGGTCGTGGATGCTCAGCGAGGGATTCTCCAGGGGTGCTGGTACCCTCCTAGGGTAGTCTTTCGTATAATTTTGCTACCATGTTGATGGGGGGGGGGGGGAATCGGGCCACCGGCCACCTGCACTCATCAGATGAAACGCAGAAGCAGAGCTTCTACTTCACGCTGGTATTCTGTGAGGTCATATTACCAACCCCGCTCAAGCCGGCCCATAAGTGCAACATCAAAACTGCCGCGTGGCGCTACCACCGTTCCCCGAAACTCTTCACCGCTACGTTGGAAGACGTTTTCAATACATCACTCACCTTCGATTTACCGACGACATAGTCCTTATGGCATAATCGCTGCAGGAACTAAGCACTATGCTCAATGACCTCAATAGTGTTTCCTAACGGATAGGTCTTAAGATAAATATGGACAAAAAAAAGTTGTTGGGAGCACTAAGCTCTAAGTTGTTGACGAGTATATTTACCTGGGACAAATAGTCCGACTAGGTAAGTCCAACTTCGGCCGAGAGGTCAATCGACGGATCCAACTCGGTTGGGCAGCGTTCAGGAAATTACGGCAAATCATCTCGTCAGGTGTACCTCAAAACTTGAAAACAATACTGTACAACTAGAGCGTGTTGCCAGTGATGACCTATGGTACTGAGACGTGGTCCTTTACTTCTGGCCGGATGAGGAAGCTCAAGGTCGCTCAGCGAGCTATGGAGAGGGCTATGCTCGGAGTTTCTCTGCGTAATAAACTTAGAAATGAGGATATCCGCATTAGAACCAGACTGACCGACATAGACCGACATAGCAGATTAGTAAGCTGAAGTGGCAATGGTACCGGCCACATAGCTCGAAGAACCGACAACCGTTGGGGAAAAAAGGTTCTCGAGTGGCGGCCTCGTACCGACGGATGAAGTGTAGGGCGTCCCCCCACTAGATTGAGTGATGACCTGGTAAGATATGCAGGAAGTTGATGGATGCAGGTGGCTCAGGACTGTGCTTTGTGGTATTCGTTGGGGGAGGCCTATGTTCAGCAGTGGACTTGTGAAGGGCTGTAATGATAATCATGATGGTAATTATAAAATATATGTGTAATTTATTTTCTTATTTGCATTCCTTTACATACATATATATTAATATAGATGTTATTATTATTTATTATATTATTATTTTTTAATTATTTATTATTGTTTTTAAAAACGTTACCCCCTAGGATTTTCTCCTGTATCATGGAGGCAGTTTATAAACATAAATTGCACGAGGACAAACATCCAGACCCGGAACAATTATTTGTAGGCCATACAAATACTTGTTCCGTGCGGGATTCGAACCCGCAGCCCCTAGCGCAACAACTCATCGTTAAGCCACTGCGCCACGGAGCCGTCAATATATATACAATTATACATATAAATACATAAAATATGTAAATGTTTATAATTCTAAGTTGATAGATAATGTTTCTTTACTGTGCTCTGAAATATATCAAGAGAAGAACTAGCACGTATGTCATATGGAAGTGAGTTCCATAGCTTGACCGCCCTTACAGTAAAGGATCTACCACATCGGCTTGTGAAATGAGAAGGAGTATTGAGAAGTAGCTGTTTAGTGGTCCGGCACTGAGTTTCACGAGGTACAATATACTCAAAATGCTCGCGGAGATATGGAGGTGCAAGAGGATCAAAGAGTAGAAAGAAGAGAAATGATAACACATGTAAGTCTCGACGTCTACGGATAGAAAGCCATTTCAATTGAGCTCTGTACTCTGAAACATGATCAAACTTACGAAGACTGCAAATAAATACACAAATTTTGAACACGTTCCAGTTTGCTCAACAGCTCTTCTGAAGCATCCAAAAAACTAACATCAACGTAGTCAATAAGAGGAAGAAGAAGTGCTTGAGCTTAGATTATCTTAGTTTATAACGATAAAAACATCTGGAGGCGTTTGAGAGATTGAAAAGAGTAGTTCACTTTTCTACTAATCATATTATTGTGAGCAATCCAAGACAAATTATTATCAAAAATAACACCTAAGTTCTTAGCAGTCACTGTATATGGAATTTGAGTATTATCATACGTTACTGCAGCGATCTTCGAACAATCTAATAAATTAAGCATATATGAGCTGCCGATAATCATTACTTAGGATTTAGCAGGATGAACAAGAAGACCAAACGATTTTGCCAACTGCTTATGCTACTTAAGACAGCATTCAGCTTATTAATCGTCTTAACTATATCTTGGCGGTATAGTTTCAAGTCGTCAGCATAGAGATGACAATGAGAGGAGAGAACAGTAGTAAGAGCATTGATGAAAAAGAGAAGAGAAGTGGGGAAAGAACACCACCCTGAGGAACACCCGCCGTATGATCACACCACTCGCAGAAATCCTCTGACGGACACACTGCGAGCGAGCCCTATGGTAAGATTTTAACCAAGAGATTACTGATGGTGAAATATTTAAGGACGAAAGAATACCAAGAAGTATGTCATAATCAACGGAATTAAATGCATTGCTGAAAGCCAATAATGTTAGAACAGTAAGAAGTTTTTTGTCCATGGCCCAGCAAATATCATGAGACACTTTAAAAAAAGTGCTGACTGTGCTATGGCTTGGACGAAAACCAGATTGAAAAGGACTCAGCAGGCTGTGAACAGTTAGGAATTGAGATAGTTGCCTCTGAACTATATTTTTTAGTACTTTAGATAAGATCGGGAGAATAGAAATAAGGCGGAATTGGGATAAAGGCGTAGGATTAGAAGTTTTTGGAAGGGGAAAGACGAATGCCTTTTTTCAGTAGGTCTGAAAGGAGCTCGTCTCCAGCGAAACAGAGATAATGTGGGTGATAATAGGGACAAGTTCATTAGTGATTGGTTTAATCATTTGCATACAAAGATTGTCATAGCCAATAGCTTTAGTGGGAATTGATAAAAGGCATTTTTTATGTCACAATCAGTAACTATATTGAAATTAAAAGGAGAACATAGTGGTTTAGGAATATTGGAGAGAAGATTATGTGTAATAGACTTTACAGATTCATCAACATAAATTGGAGGCTCAGAAAAGTGCCGGTTAGGTGCAGTCAAATCAAACGAGATATAAGAGTCGTTATATGATTTGAGTATACCCAGAGTTCTAAGAAATTTCCACATCTCAGCGGAATGAGAATTTTCAACCTCATCATAAATATGTCTCGTCTTAACATCACGACACATCTTACTACAGCGATTACGTAGTTTTTTTACATGTGAATAAATTTTCATTAGTAGGGTGCTTCTTATAACGCCTCTTAGCTTTATCTCTTTTGGATATTACTGCTTTTATATACTCTGAAAGCCAGGGGCTGGAAAGTGTTTAACCCTGACTCGCTTAAGTGGTGCATGGGTATCGAAAAGTTTTAAAATAAGGTGATTAAAAGCATAAACCTTATCATTAATATCTTTGGAATGTAGAACAGTGGACCAGTCAATGTTATTTACATCATCTCTCAAACGCTCTAGGTTAATTAATTTAAAGCTTCTTAGGAATAAGAATTTAGATTTGCGCCTAGTACCCCGAATTTTATAGGAGAGGAAAATAAGATCATAGTAAGAGAAAGACGCAGGTAGTTGACCATGCGAAGCAACCCGGTCAGCATCAGAAACAAGAATAAGGTCTAAAAGAGAAGGAGTACTATTAGGCAAATGGTGAGTAGCAGAAAGAGGAAGAATATGTATATTAAGAGATGACACCAGGGCGAGCAATTTTTTGCTACGAAAATCATTCTTTAACAGGAATGTGTTAAAGTCACCTAAAATAATGGTATTATCATAAAGCGGTGTTAGATTTACAAGTTTTTTCTTTCAAAGAAGATAAATAATTTATATTGTGAGAGGGGGGATAATAGACCCCAAGGAAAGTCCTAGAATGATTAATAGTAATTTCAATAAATAAATGTTCGGCAAAATTTGTGTATATATCGGGTGAATGATTAACTATTTTATAAGGAATGTCAGCTCTCAATTAGATTACCACTCCACCATAACCTTTGCCGACCCTGTCATTACTTATAAGTTGAAAACCAGGGAGACAATACTGTACCGATGGAAGTGCAGGCTTTACCGAGGAAACTCCACGCTCTTATAGACTAACAGCACAAAATAGCAGCTAAATTGCTGCTGTGTTTTGTATGATTAGAAAAGAGAATCAGATATCCTTTTTACTAAAAACGAGGCATTCTATCTTAGTCCTTAGGCGTGACAACGCATCTGCATTTTGGATCTTAATCTTAGTAATTGTCTATGGGTCATGGCTTCCACTTATCATCAGGTAGACTGTGTGATCTTTTGTCACCCATATTCTTTAAAAAAAAGTTATGTTCCACCTGATGGTAGGTTGCTACAGCAGCCCATGAACACGTTTTCTTTTGTTTTAGATGAGAAAATGCGTATGCATACCCGCCTCCCGGGACAAGGATGGGTTATATCGGACTCGCACAATATAAAAACCCATGGTGTTACACTTTCGTCGCATAGTGACAGGACCACGGAAACGATTTCTAACACATCTGTGGCTCCAATAACGCTGTCCGCCCCATGGCGGCCCCTCCTCAGGAGAAGGATGATCGTCCCCTATATCCTTCTCAGGTCTTCTAGGTCTCAGGCATACCAGAACACATGGCATACCCTCCTTCGCGGCTTCCAACATCACCTGCGAAACAGGCGCCCCTGTGTCCGATGCGCGAAGGCCATGGGTTCAGGATAAACAAGCACTCAGAAGCACTAGCCTTAGTCAAGGAATGTATACAAGATTTCAATTAAAAATATAATTTTTATTTAACAAAACAGAGATACGGTATTTATTGAGCGAAGTCTGAGAACAGATTGACAATAAAAATGGAATAACACTTACTATATAATTAGAGACAACTGGGAACAAAACTTATTCTCGTGAACGTCACCATAATTTGTTGCAGAGAATTTTACTTTTGTATTTTGCAATATTCAATATAATTTCTTAAGTTAGTTGGAAATAACAGGAAACAAAGGGTGTAGTATAACTTATTGTCATGAATGTCAGCATAATTTGTTGTAGAACATTTTATAATGCATTTTACAATATTTTACACACGTGTAAAGTAAATGTTGATTAAAGCCCTTCAACTTGTTGCTATGTACTGACAAAGCATATGCCTACAGGCTGAGTATCCTTAACTCCTTCCTGACCCCAGCGGCGGATTTTGTCTGGCTCCGCGACCAACCAAGATTCGGCTGCGGAGAGTAGGGAGAACGGCGCCTCGCAATACCGACACTTTTCTCCCCCCGCAGCCCCAAAACCACCGCATCAATCAATGGTGCGGCCCCGTCAGAGTCGCGGAGGATAGGGCGAATGGCGCATCACCATACCAACACTCCTCTACCTCCGCGACTCTTCCTCGACTCTAGCGGTAAGGGTAGAGGGCACCCCTCTCGCCACATACCACCAACACACATCCGAAGTGAGCTCGCCGAACCCACTCGGAGTGGCTACCACGTGTCGGCCTTACACCTCAAGCCAGCCATGTGGGTTCTTTTTAGTTCACCGCGGGTGACCAAAGCACGGCTACTAAGCCCTCCGCTATGACAAGGAGGGAACCCGCTCGGGGAGAGCCCATGTTTACCTGCAGCCAACATCATATGAAGAAGGTTACAGACATATGACCTCTTCTCTTAACTTAATAAGGTACAGCCTCTATACGTCCCATAGCTGAGCACAAGCCCTTTCTCATTTTTGAGAGGGTTATGAAACAATCAGTCCGTCAGTGTGATGCTTCCAGTATTCAGGATGTGTTGTTGAACTTTACAGGTCCAAAAAATATTTTATAGAATGCATCTTTGCAAATTCAGGTTTCCTCGCGATGATTTTCGTAACTGCCAAGCTAATATCATTGGTGCCGGTGGGGATTGAATCCTGGTTTCCTTCATTACAGCCTATAATATGATCCGTGGCTGAGCATATACCTCCCCCGTAGATTGTCTTATATTTTCACGCTTTGCCATAGTTTCCACGTTTAGTAACCGGGTGGACAACTGCAGTTATTTTGTTATTTTAAGTTGTTATCAGGAAGCTTATTTTTCAGTTTCCTTCTTTCGCCTATTATGATACCAACGGGAAGACATGGGGCAGTGGATATTCTTACAATGCCCCTACACGATACCTCTATCAATAGGTAATTGAATTCTGGTAGTTAGCGTTCAATGAAATTCATGGCGAATGCTCTTCATATGAGCTGTCACGGCACTGCCTTACACACGCCTTTCATTATCTTTCCGATTGGCTGGTTTTTCTGCCATTTTTGTCATATGAGATTTAATCCTCTGTTTGTTCCTTTGGTAGTTATGTTAAAATAAATATACTTCCAATTAATTTTACATTAAGTGAATTCATATTTGATGCCTGTTATAATAACTTTAATTTTATTTTGGGAGTTTGTTCATGAAACCAAGCTTCATCATACCAGCTTAGAGCTCGTTTACGGAGATATTAAATCTGATCATTAGTCACGGGCGCTTTCAAAGAATAATCCGATTTGAACATTACATTATTAGTCTATTGAATGGTTGAAATAAAAAAAAAACTTAATGTTATAATTTGCTAACAAGTTTCCAAGACAACATAGAATGTTGGCAATTTTGCAAACTAGTTATATATATTTGTAGGCTACGACTTTTTTTTTAGCCGTTTCATTTAAAGTCGACTAAAAAGACGCCCAACTTTAGGTGGAGTATTCAGTGTAACGGTGTTTTTGTATATGTTACGCGAAGTCTTCATCTATTTTGATGATTCTTCTTTTTGAAATAGGTTCGGGGGTGTTCCCATATAATTTGGAAATTATTGCGTGAAGGCGGCAAAATTATTGTAGTTACAGTTTAGACGACAATGAGATTAACAACTTCTATTCCACTCTAAAGGGTGAAAAATTACTTTTAATAAAAATTTAAATCCGACTTAAAATAACGATAAACAATGAAACGATTTCATATTCTGAAGCCGATGCTTAAACACAGTGTATAAGAGAATTTAAGCCCAGGTTAAGCTTGTTATTAAAATAATATATTTTTTAATAAAGAGATCAGCGCCGGAATCACCGTCAAAAACATAAGAAATGTGGTATTGTTTCGCTAATTTGGCTACTTGTATTATACATTATGCCAAATATTCTCTCATGAGAAAGATGTTCATGGCTCCGACTTACTCACCAAACTGCATATCGAGTGTGGTTACTTTTTTTTACAGTGAGTGGTAGGGATGAATGTCGAACATAAGCGATTGTAAAGCCGTTTAAGAAACTTCAGTTCTAGAGCACCGCTGCAGCTATATTGTGGTTACAAGACGAATGGGTTGGATTGCGCTTTCATACAATACTAGCGCGAAATAGCAGCTCAATGCTGTTGTGTTTTGGGTGTAGATTGAAGAGCTTTTTACTGGTAAATACTACTATCTTAATCTGTATGAGTAACAACGCATCTATGTTTGATTCTTAATCTAGGATAGATGCTGGTGTGTTTAGTGTAGAAAATTGGTTAAATACTTAAACACATTATTACAATTAAGAGGATTCACTTTGAGAAATGGGCGTCTAATAACAATGAACTGCTTCATACCTTAGGAAAAAGTCAGATCAAACAAGAAAATATAATTTTTAATTTTAAAACTGAACACGGAACAAAGACTCTCTGACTGTGTTGGTTAAACAACAAAGAAACTTTTACTTTGTGTTGTAACATGTCTATTCAAGAAATTAAGCCCACAAAAAGATGTTTGCTTTCGGAAATTTCAAAATTATACGACCCATTAGGCTGGTTGGCACCTATTTCAACAAAATTAAAAATATTATTTCAAAATGTATGGAAGTTAAATATTTCTTGGGATGAAAAAATACCAGAAAACATACAACAATAATGGCGGAAAATTCGGAGCGATATGAATGATATTCAAGAATTTGAGATCCCTCCATGGATGGGTGGTAATAAGGGTGTAAGGAAAATGAAGTTGTCGAGTTGCATGGGTTTTAGTAACGCATCAGAACTTGCCTTTGCCTGCGTCGTTTACGCAAGGAGAAAAAACCAACCTGAAGCAATACTTTTAGCGGCCAAAACACGACCCGTACCAAATAAAAAAGAGATATTATCATTGCCTAGGTTAGAATAAAATGCTGCTCATTTATTATGTAAATTGATAAATAAAATAAAAGAATGTATGTGTCAACACAACATCGAGATATATGGATAGACGGACTCCATGGACATTATAGGTTGGCTAAATAGTCGTTGGAAAGCTTTCGTTGTGTAAATATATTACTACAATTATAGCTGCGAGCCATTGGAGTTACGTTAAGTCTAAGAAAAACTCCGCGGATGCTGCAAGTAGGGGGCTATACGTATAACAACTTAAAAACAATCAATTACGGTGGCACGGACCAACATGGCTACAAAAATTTACAAAAATAGCTCTGTTGCCTCCCACAATTAGATTGTAAAATTACATTAAATTACGTTAACGAAACTGCGTCAAATGCAGAAAAAACAGTCCCTCTACACAACATCAATTAATGGCTGATTTACCAGACTAAAGGGTTAATCCAGCACCACCCTTTCAACATACAGGCATTGATTATACCCGTTTCGTTGAAATAAAGTCAAGTAAAGGACGAAGAATAAAACCTACCAAAGGATATGTAGCAGTTTTTGTGTGTATGGTTACCAAAGCCATACACTTGGAGTTAGAGTCGGATTTGAGCACCTCAGCATTTTTAACAGCGCTTGGTCGCATGGCATCGAGAAGAGCAGCTCCATGTCATATCTACAGTGATAATGGCTCAAACTCTGTAGGCGCTAATAGGATCCTGCAGGAAGAATACTAACAACTTCAGCACATATTTAACAACAACCTTTTGATGGAGCTTTCAGAGTTGAATATCGAATGGCATTTCAATGATCCCTCGTGACCAAGCGCTAGAAATTTATTGAAGAGAGCTGTGCGCAGTTTAGAACATCACCTGAAGCGTATGGTTGGTGATCAAAAGCTAATATACGAAGAACACTCGATGGTATTGAGCCAGATAGAAGCGTGTAAAACTTAATACCCTTGTATCGGCTTGGAGTTCTTGACACCTGCACATGTTTTACAACAAATGTAGGTTTCACCATAATAGAAATGCCCGAAGATGCCAGGACAAGATGGCAGCAAACAAAACACATATTTCATGGTGTGTGGAAAAGGTGGAAAGCGGAATACTTACTCAATTATCTAGTAGGAGTAAGTGGCTTAGACCGCAACCAAACATTAAAATCGGTTATATGGTCATAATTCAAGAAGAAAAATTACCATCAGGTAAATGGGCGATGAAGCGAGTAGTAGAACTTCACCCAAGTAGTGATGGACATGTAAGAGTTGTAATATTAAAAACAAGAAACAGTAATCTTAAAGAACCGGTCTGTAAACTGTCACTTCTACCCATTGAAATATCATCACAACAAAATGAACAGAAAGACAGGTTGAGCAACTTGATACAGAAAATAACCCATAAACAAAAAAATAAGCTACAAGGCACCCGCTCCAAACTCAGCTCTTTTGTTATGAGTTTAATGTTTTTTATATGTTTATTTACACCTGCATTTAGTACAAGCTCATACAATATTACAACGTTTAACAATAACCAGTCTATTTACTTCGATCCGATAGGTAAAATGCAGATAATCCAGGATAAATGGAGACATATTGTGTATTACAACTTAGATCTTTATCGGGAAGGAATCGATTAAAATATTCTTAAAACATATAAACGCAGATCACTTATGCCATATGATATTGATACAACAACAGCACGAGTTTTCAGAACTGCAGTATTACAATGACCTGCTATTGAATCAGCATTTCGTCGAACGCTCCAGACAGCGACGGGGACTTGTGAATGGAATAGGCTACTTAGCAAATAGTTTGTTCGGCGTATTGGACGAACTATTCACGGAACAGTAGTGAGGATATAGAACTTATTAGACAAAACCAATATGCTTCAAAATATAAAAATAACTCAGGAGATTCGTCTTGAAACTATAACAGACATATATCATGGTCAATTTAACGTAATGCACGCATTAACAGCCGAACAACTTCGAAAAGAACTCCACATAATTTCTGGTCATTTAACAGAAGATATAACATTACCGATAGAAAATATACAACAAGAAGTTCTTCAAATTTATAAACTATTTAAATTCAAAGCTAGAATGATGCAAAAATATCTTATATTCGAGATAATATTTCCCCTTCTGAATAGAGACAAATATAAGTTATACAAAATTATAACAATTCCACACCAGGTGGAAAATAATATAGAGATAAGCATTTTTCCAATTGCAGAATACACGGCTTTTAGTTTACGAAAGGACACTTATATAAAAATAACAAACGAGGACTTATATTTACATTTACATGAGGAGGATGATTATTTGTGTCCTATTCGACAGCCCATTTACCATCTTTTAGAAGACAAGAATTTTTTCCAATTGGATCAAACAGCAAGTAGATGCAGGATCTATAAAACATCTTGTAAAAATAAATGGCTACCGCTGAATAACCCTTCACAATTCCTATTCCACTGCTGCAACATATATGATGTTAAAATTATTTGCCCTGATCGTGTAATTGGGGAACACCTTACTAAAGCAGGAGTGATATCTCTCGATAAGGGATGTTTGCTAAAAGGTCAAGATTTTACGTTGCTCTCTCACCAAATTTATACCCATCAAATTGAGATGAACTGGGACTTAATTCTTCCAAAAATTGACCCGTTGAATAACATCATCAAAATAAGCATACCTTTGACGAAAATGACACCAACATATCAGATTTAAACAGTTCCTTACATAACTTAGACCGTCAAATAAAAGACCTGAAAAATAATAACGTGCAATTAACAACATTATCGTCGCACGACATCCATTACTATGCAATCAACTATATGATAATCGGAGTGGCAGCAGTCTTGGCGGCGGTGTTCATGTGGAGATGGCGGCGACGGCGACGGTGGCGGCGTGCACTCATCTTCCCAGACTTGGAGCTGCAGTAGAGTAGTGTTAGTGCATTGAGTGCGCGAAATCAAAGAAAGGCTAACTGTAAGCCTAGTGTTTTCACAGTGAGTGCTAGTGCGCGAAATTGTGATGTTGACCGTCAAGATATGGGCAATATAAGTGATGTGTCGTGTGAAATTGAAAAACAAAACAAAGCATGTCCTCCCATACCACAAAGACGTTTTAATATCTAATTATAAAAATAATTGTTTAATAATAAATTAGATACTGTAACCATATTAATCTTACTAATAACAATAATTTACTAGGTTAAGTTACAAATTGTTTATCACCTTGTTACTTAACCCTAACCTAACCTAACACATCACCTAACTTATTGGGCTCTAAAAAGCTTGGCGTGCTCAGCAGAGCGGGACAGTATTTCATGCCGGCACACCGCCTGCAACTTTACAAGGCGCAGGTTCGGCCTCACATGGAATACTGTTCCCATCTCTGGGCAGGGGCTCCCCAGTGCCAGTTCCTTCCACTTGAGCGCAGAGCGGCTCGAATCGTAGACGACCGAGCCCTTTCCGATCGGCTCGATTCATTGGCACTGCAAAGAGATGTTGCATCCCTTTGCATTTTCTTTCGCATCTACCATGGGGAGTGCTCTGAGGAATTGTTCGGATTAATTCCAGCCGCCAAATTTCACGAACGCACATCGCGGCAGAACTCCCGATACCATCCACACCATCTGGATGATTGGCGGTCCACCACTGTGCGATTTAGAAGATGTTTTCTTCCTCGCACGACTTCCTTGTGGAATCGATTACCATCAGCGATTTTTCCGGACCGATACGACTTAGGGACCTTCAAGAAAAGAGCGTACTCCTTTTTAAAAGGCCGGGAACGCATCTGCAATTCCCTCCCTGGTGTTGCAGTTGTTCATGGGCGGCGGTAGTCACTTACCATCAGGTGAGCCGCATGCTCGTTTGCCCCCTGTCCTATATAAAAAAAAAAACATTATAATTTCATTATAGTTCACATTTTGGCCCGGTACCATGTACGGTCCAACCGTACATTTTTGCTGGTGTTAACATTTTACGCAATGCATAGCGATTGCATTGCGCAGTTTGACAATTACAAAAATTGAGTTAAGGCGCAGGTTGAGCAAAATGTCGCGCTAGTCGTTATTTGTGCGGTATTTAGGAGCTATCTACTTTTTATTTAAAAGATATATCAACAAATAAAAAACACATTATATTTCTACATAATCTTGATTCCATAAAAGCTATATCCAATTTTTTTTAAAGCAATAAATATTAATATAATCTCCTTACAACGAAACCACATAAATGTGAAATTATTATTGATAACATGCATCTCCTCGTAAAGTAAGTATTATTTTATTTTGCGATTTACACCAATGGATAGGCAATTTATGAATGAACATTTCTATAGTAAAATTTTTTTCAAAAGACCAAAATTTGATTTTATTAAGAAATTATTTTAAAATCTGGGCGTATTTACTGCCCACGGGCTTGCTGAAGTCAGTGAGCCCTGAGCTCTTACACGTGGAACCCGTGTCGTTAGAGCGTCGGCGAGCACACACGTTCACGTCATCTTATCAGTCGATAATATTATAATATTATTACTTATTAGGTTATTTATAGGTAGTATTATTTGTTTGTTTTGGGTATAATTTTTCGTATTAGTTATACATATATTTGTTGTGTTTTTTACTGCGCGATGAAGCTTTTTGCGTGTATTTTCTTTGAAGTAAATGCAAATAAAAAAATTAAGCACCATTAGCATGTAAGGTTCGAATCCATAATTAAAATTTCGACTAATATTATAATTTACAC
Source organism: Parnassius mnemosyne (assembly GCA_963668995.1). Classification (NCBI taxonomy): domain Eukaryota; kingdom Metazoa; phylum Arthropoda; class Insecta; order Lepidoptera; family Papilionidae; genus Parnassius; species Parnassius mnemosyne. Next base: position 37,377,191 of record CAVLGL010000068.1, on the reverse strand, counting down.
TATAAAAGGCTAATTCAATATTATCACCCAACCACAATATCTTATTAGGTGTAGTACTGCCTCGTTGGTTTAGTGGTTGTAGTAGTGCGACTGCTGATCATGAGGTCCCGGGTTCGAATCCTGGGTCGGGTCAAAAAGTCAGTTATGAGTTTTTCATTTATGTTCTAAGTTATAATTAGTGTTTTTTCTTCTTTTTCAAAAAATAATTGAGTAAATAAGGTGTTCTATACTTATAATTCGGTAAAAAGTATCTAAGTAGGTACTAATATAACTAATTTTTACTATCTAAAAATTTTTAAAACTAAATTTAACTAAAAAGACTAAACTGACCATTTATTTTTTAACTTAAAACAGGAAATGGGTTTATTTATACTCTAAAAACTATAACTTTATACAATTAGTGTTCACTATAAAATTATATTCGGTATAGACGGTAATTATTAAATGCAACATATTTTTTTTAATTATTAATTACATTTGTCAGTGGATTAAATTTGGTAAGTTGGTGATGATTTTAAATAAGAATAAAATTCTGCCCAAGTTTTTTATTGTTATCTTTATTAACAACATCGCCTTTAGAACTCTGGAACCGTGTTTCTTTCAGACGTCCACAATTTATTCAAAATAAAAAAATACTCTTTCTACCGGAGCATTCGTACCAAGTAGACATAAAATATATTCGATTAAAAAAATTATGTTGAAGATTGTTGACTTTGAATACTTCCATCCAACGAGTTACGGGACAATTTTGTGTCCCGGAGCTTTGTTTGGGGACAATGGGACAGGTGACCGAGAAAAGGGACAGTCCCGTCCAAAACGGGACGTATGGTCACTTTAGCTATAACCCGGCGACTGCTTCGTGGCGAAGTGGCTTAGCAATCAGTTGTTGCGCTGGGGGCCGCGGGTTCGAATCTCGCACGGAACAAGTATATGTATGGCCTACAAATAATTGTTCCGGTTCTGGATGTTTGTCCTTGTGCAATTTATGTTTGTAAACTGCCTCCACGACACAGGAGAAAATCCTAGTGTGGGGTAACGTTTTTTTACAATTGAAATTGAAAGATTGAACCCTTATACTTCTTGTTGATTTTTGTATTACCTTTATTAAAGTTACCCTTATATATGAATAAATATAATTTCGTATGTAGAAATAAAATTGATTTTCATCCTCATCAATCATTGGGGCGAGGATAATGTCTGCCAGCATAAGTAAGCAGGCTAAGTTACAAGGTCCTCAGTTCAAAAATTTGTAGGTAGGTAAGTATATTACTTTTCAATACGTGACACGTAAAAATTAACAATAATCAAAAACACATCTACGAAACATCCTATTTATTTATTTATTCTTTATTGCACCAAATATTTGTACAAAAGGCGAGCTATCTATTTATTTACCTATAGTGAATAGGTATCTTTTAAACTCACAATTTTAAATGCTTCATTTTTAATATATAATTAATTATAAAATTTCATAATTAGATAATATATGAAAATACACAATTCTAATATAATGCAACTAATATACCGAATAAAAAAATTAAAATACATTTATCGTTGTACGTTGTGTGTATTTCCATAAATTAGTTCATTGATGTTGAAAAAATAATACTGCGTTCTTACCTACAATAGGTGGCGTCTTATATATTTCATATTAAGCAATATAATTGAAGCGAGCGGCGCGGCAGGCAAAATGCTCAAGGTCGTTCGCATGGAGTAGCCCCTTAATTCACGTTTTCGCCGTAAACGCGACGGACGCGAACTCACTAACATAACATAACATTAAACATTAACATTCAGCATTATTCGACATATTTTAATCGTATATTTTTTACTTGTTTATTAAAATGTTTTAACATAAAATTTAAATTATTATTGAACGTTCGTCCGATACCTGAACAAGCGTTTCACCTCAAGCTAAAATGAAATGCCTCGGTTCCAGTTAATAGGTTCTCCCGTATTCCATACAAATCAAAGCAGCGTTATACTACCACGTGTAATATTGTACTTGGCGAATAGCTAAACGAATGTCTGCCAATTGGCGCTTACTATAAGAGAGGCATATCTTTCTGTGGTATATAAGCGCTGACAAACTAGGAGACCTTTTTTCCTGACTATAATATATGATAGATATAGAGTGTATAGTGTGTAGGTAGATGTAGTTGTCTACGGGGTACATCATACACTTACCATTAAGTGAGTTGTATGCTTGTTTATCAAACTTGTTCTATAAAAATTAGAATATGATTAATCCTTTTGAATTATAAAAATATAATATTTTTCTCAAAATAAAGCAATTAAGATATACTTTGCTCGTTTTATTATTGAGCTCCTTGTCACGCCCCAGTCAGGCCGTTGGACCTTAAAGCCCGTTTTCAGGAATATAAAGTTAACAAATTCGTCAATAAAGTTGTAGTGACGAAACAGGATAATCCTATTCGATCGTGCTCGTGTTTCGTCTACTTAGTGATTCAAGTACTGTAGACTCTATTCATGCTTTCGAAATGGGGACTATCTAGCAATTGAATATTAACCTCACGTCTTTCGCTTGAAAAAATAAAGAATATCCACTATCTCATATCGTGTCATGGGTATCTTAAGGCGACAGAGGGAAACTGAAATAGTAGATGCACAGCAGAATATTCGTGATAACAATTAAAATAATAGAAAACTGTGATGGCCAACCTGCCTGCCAAGCGTGGCGCCTATGGTAAAATTGCCACTATGAGGCATTCTATGCAGGTGGCCTATGTTTAGCAGTGGACTTTTATAGGCTGTAATAGATGGATGAAAAATATAGCAAAATTAAAATAGATTATTTAAGAAAGTTGTAAACAGAATATTATTTAAAACATAAGCGAATGGACAGCCTTCGTTCCACAAGCCAGGTGTTATTTGCAAGTTTATGTAGTAGCATTGACTCTAGTGCAAGTAAGAAGACCCCATATGTCCTTGGAACATTTTTAGTGTATTGTGCGTGGGTGTTACATGATTTCATTCCTTTCTCTCTCTCTCTCTCTCTTTTCCACTATTGAATTTACTTTTATTTATTTATTCAGGATAGCACTTTTACATTAGTCACAAAATATTACACAACATAACTTAATAATATTAATCTAATAATTGAAACTGGTAAGCACTACTACGTAGCAATTATTTGTAATCATTAAATGATATGTCTATATTATATAAATAAATATAAAAATAAATTGCTGTTCGTTTGTCTCGCTAAAACTCGAGAAAGGCAGGATCAATTTGCTAATTTTGATTTTGAAATATTTGTGGAAGTTTAAGGAAGAACGGTGAGAAACATAAAATAGAATTAAGAGAAAATACTAAAAATGACAATTTAGTTTTCCAATACAAAATGTTCCTAGCTGCGAAATGAGGTCCGATCTCTTTGGTCTGTTGCTAGCTGCGAAGTAAGGTCCGATCTCTTTTGTCTGTTAAGAAAAGTGTAAAAGTGTCAGTTAGTTGTAAGAAAAAGAAATTTAATAAATTTCAGGACGATTAATAAAATCTATTATCAGTTCGTCAATGTGCGAGAATTTTTTTGTAATTATTGTTTTAAAATGCCAAGGAGAAGACGACCTGACTTAGGTCGTCGAAGTCAACCAAATGTGCGACGAGCTACCTCACGTTCAAACCGCACTGACGACCAGCGAGAGACAGATAATAATAACATTCGTATTAGTATGTCAGAACTGCGTTCCACAGTGATTAATAATGAAGTAGATAGCCTTAGGATGCAACTAGTTCGGGCACATCAAACACAACAGCAGCGAGCACGACACAATGAAATATAGCGATTCCGCAGACGTAGTGTTCCTGTAAAACTGGAACGAGTAGCATTCCACTACGACTAAAATAGATTATTGTGCCGACCAATCCATAAAAATTGGGAAAATGTCAACCATTTGTCAATATTTCAAAAAGTTAAAATACAGCGGTGAATCTACTGGATTGTTTTGCTGGCGGTAAAGAAAAAAGCCACAATTGGCTCCACTACCAGATCCATTACATTTATGGCCGGTGAAAGGAAAATAGGAGATCTCCCGCCGGGCAAGATGTTGTGCCCGGGGAGCGTCCAACGCTCCGCTTGGTAGTTGTCGTCGGTAGTACAAAACATTAATCTCCGTGATGCTATTATTGTCGATCGCAACGTAAGTAATATGGGAGGAATGACAATTTTGCCAGCCAGTTACATTCTAAACCGGGAAGTACGCATAAGATGTGATGTCGTATGTTAGACAATATGCTCACTCAAACCTATTTATTACAATCACCTGTAACCCATAATGGATTGAATGGAAACACCATTTGATAGGCATGACATCACAGCCAGAGTTTTTAAACAAAAATTGAAATCTCTACTGAATTTCATTATAAATCATCGGTAGTCAAGTCCGTTGTTGCATGCACTCTGTTGGGTGGCAAAAGCGTGATCTGCCTCATGCACATATATTAGTTTGGTTAGTTGACAAAATAAGGTCAAATGAAATTTATTCAATAATTTTAGCTGAGATTCCCGATGAAACAGTTGAACCAAAATTGCATGCAGGAGTGCGGAGTTTTAATAACAACTCACCCTGTATGGTCGACGGCTAGTGTTCCAAGCGATACCCGAGAGACCTGATTGCTAAAACTATCACGAGAAATGATGGTTATCCATTGTATCGTCGGCGATAAGTTGTGGACGGTGGGCGATCGGTAGTTGTAAAGGTAAAACGACAAGATTTTGAAGTAGAAAATCGTTGGATTGTGCTGTACTCGCCAATATTGTCCAAAGCTTTTGAAGCTCACAACAATGTGAAATATTGTAATAACTCCGTAAAATCGATAAAATATATATGTAAATATGTAAACAAAGAGAGCGACATGGCCAACTTTGCTGTAAAAAATGCAAATGATGAAGTATCTTAGTATCAGATGGGTCGCTACATAAGTAGCAACGAAGATATTTGGCGCATATTTTATTTGCGATCCACGAAAGAAATCCTACAGTAGTCTCTTTGGCAGTTCATCTAGAGAATGGTCCAAAAGTGTATTTCAATCAAGAGAACCGCGGCGCGTCCACCTCGACCACATTAACAAGTTTCTTTTCTATTTATCAAACAGATTTTTTTGCTCGCACTTTGCTGTATGTTGATATGCCACGCTATTACACGTGGAACGCATCATCGAAATCGTTTCAGCGTCAAGCAAGGAACACTAGTTGAGGGACACCCATATGTATTTGCCTTAGATGCTCTAGATCACATCTACACAGTACATCCTAATATCGATGAATGTTATTATCTTCGAACTATCATTATCACTAACATTATTCATTCATTCATAACATTCATTCATTCATAACAATATTCACCAACGACTATCGTTAGTGAATATTTGTGGTCCAACATCGTTTCAACAACTGAGAACAATTGACGGATATTTATACTTACCGTGAAGCGTGTCAACTACTAAAGTTGCTCTAGAACGATTCACATTGGGATAATACGCTTAAGGATTTCGTCATATCTTTATCTTCACATCAAATTTGCACATTGTATGCGATTATAATATCGACATGTTTCCATGATGACATGTCTGAGGATGTGTAGCATCGTCTGCGTTATCAGATTTTGAATCCTACACTACATATTACTGCAAAAATTTACAATGAGTCATTGATCATGATAGAAGATGTGTTTATTGATGATAAATAAAGTGTGGTCCCATGCACGATGCATTTTACCACGAGTAATAAAGAGAACAACATTACAATACTGAAGTACTGGCCGAAACAGTTAATTCAAATGTTCCCTAATTGAATGAACGACAAAGAATTGTGTACGATACTTAGATGGAAGCTGTGAATAGTGGATCTGGTGAAATTTGCTTCCTTAATGCTTCCTGGGGGACCGGAAAAACGTTCCTTATTTCAATGCTGTTGGCAAAGATCAGATCCCAAAATGAAGTAGCCCTAGCGTTGACTTCATCTGGAATAGCTGCAACATTGTTAGAAGGAGACGAACTACATATTCTGCCTTGAAATTACCACTAAACATGCAAATTAATGAAGCACCAGTTTGCTCGCTAAAAACAGCGCAATAGCGAAAATTTTACAGATATGCAAATTAATCGGTTGGGAAGAATGTACAATGGCCCATAATGGTCCGAGAGCTCATGAAGCATTTTTCATGAAGTGAAATTCATCATGAAACTTTCTTGAAAAGTATCAGTCCAGTCAATAAGCAGGTATATGACTTGTACCTGGCCTACCTGGGTACACCTGGTGCTGCGCATACAGGTACAAAAAAAGTGCTTGATTCAAGTAATAAAAATGACTATCCGTCAGCTAAGTTGATAAAGAATTAAGAAAATAATGGCAGGCACTTCTTCAGGGGTTGACATAGGGGTAGACTACCCCAAAGTTTTATTAAAAAAAATTGAAGTGTCTGTTTGTAATGTCAAAATAACAGCTTTTTACTTAACGCATATGAAATTATATACGGTATTTATAACAATAACACAATTTTTAAAAAAATCTGTCTGTCTGTCTGTCTGTATGATTGTTCCGGCAAATCTCCGAAATGGTTACACCGATTTTTCAAAATCGATTGAGCTGATGTAATAAGGAATAACTTAGGATACTTTTATTTTAGAAAAAATATTAGGATTCCGCGCCAAAAAAACCTAATTTGCACGTGAAGGAACAGAGAACAGCTAGTATTTAAATAAATATTGCGTGTGTGTGTATATGTTAACCTCTTTCTCAAACAATGTTCAAAATCAGACGCTGAATATTCCAACAGGACTCTGCACAAGCTTATAGGGCACGAAGCATGCAAAACTGGTTGACCGCCTATGGAATGGCCTTTATTGGACATGAAGACTGGCCCTTTTCTAGTCCAGATTTAAGCCCACTTGATAATAAGGTATGGCAACATTTGGAGGAGACATTCTGGGCTAAATCTTATCAGAATTTGGAATCTCTGCGACCATCTTTGACTAAAGCAGCGGCAGAAATAGATATGAGTGTGGTGCGTGCTACGATTGATGATTGGCCGCGTCGATTAAGGGAATGTATTCAAAATAGGGGAGGGCATTTTGAATAATGTAACTAAATTGTATTTTAAATTGAATTATCTTTCATTTAATATATAATTTTTATATAATTATCATAAAGTGTATCATTAATTTTATAAAAAGTTTTTGACAGAACTTATGACCTGACTAAGTATATTGGAAATGGTATGGTCGCACTTGACACCTCGATCTGATTAATTAAACTATCCAAGGATTTTTGTCACCTTGTGTTTTTTTACGGACATAGAACAACAGTTCAAAAATCATAATTGGCTGAGTGAACAAGCAATATGGGCAGCTAAAGACAAATATGTCGATGATATCAATGCGATCATTCTTTCATTTCTTTCAGGAGAGTTGTTTTCTTACAAATTAGTTGACATAGTTGCAAACCAGGATGACGTAGTCAACTATCCTACAGAGATTTTAAAATTCCCTGGATTTGCTTGGACTATCTCCTCAAAATTTACATTTAAAAGTAGGATCAGTTGTGATTATGCTGCGAAACATTAATCATTCTCGACTGTGCAATGGAACAAGACTGGCTGTGAAAAAGCTCATAAATAACGTCATGGAGGTCAAGATCATCAAGGGAAAATACAAAGGAGGGCATGTCTTGATCCCGCGTATACCGATTATTCCAACCAATTTGCCATTCGATTTTAAGCGTCTACAATTTTCCATGCGTCTGGTCCTTACGCTGACCATAAATAAATCGCAAGGATAGTCGTTAAAAATTTGTGGAATCAACTTGGAGTTTCCATATTTCGCGCGTTGGCAATTATAGGTCGTGTGTCCGCAAGTCGAATAACGATCATCTTTATATATTTACGCACCGCAAAAAAAGGCAAAAATATAGTATATCAGAAAGCTTTAAAATGATTTAGTGTATAACATTTGTAAATAAATAAAAAAATTAAGTTTTGAGCATACTTTTCACAAATAAATGTATGTAGGTGATACGAAGTTTACCGGGTCGTCTGGTATATAAATAAATATGCAATAATACTTTAAGTAATATGAAAGAAATGGAGTAAATTTTTTAATTTACGTTGGAAGCACCAAAAGCGTTAGGATATTTTTTCCCATAATTTGTCGGGTGAAAGGGAATTTAGAGTTAAGGGTATCCATCCTTTTGTTGCCAACATTCCACGCATTCCAACTATACGATTTGTCAAATAGTTTGTCACTGTAAGTTATTTCCTTTGATCACAACGTGTATGTATATCCTCAAGGCTGGAGTGAGGCGTTTGCTACGTCAAGACAATGCGAATTACTAACTACAGTTACACCACTATCTGCATTACATGTGGGATATTAGTCAAACATGGACTTAAAATTTGAAAATATTTGTGGAATATTATATAATAATCACGGGTACTCGGACATTTGTGAATCCAGCTTCGCGGCTTACTTACTTCCAACTTTTATGTTGTTCTTCAAGAGCCTTGTCCGCATTTTAGCTACTCGTATTTTAGCTATTATTACTATGAGGGACAACCTTGTAATTTTATTTTCGGAAAAACTCTGTTCACTTGTTAAATATCATTTGACAGTATATCAACAAATATATGTTTACCAATGTTTAAAATAAGCTCTTGATAATTTTCACTTTTGCATTCCGGCACACCGACAATTTCACCAGGGAAGTCATTTTACATTGTTTTTTTGAGCTATTTAACTAGCCCATTGCTATTTTATATTACTGTTGGAAAATATTAATTATAATAAGTATGCAGGTTACAGATTTTACCACAAAGAAAACTCCAGGCATAATTCTCTCTGCGGTTCACTGAGCAAAATTAAGATTTCTTACGCGCATTTATTTCGTACGCCATTAAGTTACATTATATTTCGGTTCACCACTGAAACGAATTAATAATTATAATAATAATTGTAGTTTTCATTTATTGCAATTAGGACAAATATTAAATATGACAGAACAGAGTAGTAGAGTGAAAAACTTCATGCACGTGTCCGAGACACAAATAAAAATACAAAGTTCCTTTTTTTACACGTTTTCCCTAGAAAATGTTTCAACTTGAAAGGTGTCTTTTGTTGGATTGTAACAATTGTAGATTTTCCTCTTAGCTACCTTGACTTGACTTATATAATCTGCACAATAATCTTTTATAGAATGTGCCGGAAATTTGTGAATAGAGAATGTGGTAGGAGAGCTCATGACATATTTTTTCATGAAGTGTTTTATGCATCACGAAACTTTGTTAAAACGTATCAGTCCACTCAATAAGCAGGGTACTGCGTATACAGGTAAATCGCAAAAAATCGTCAAAAAGTGTTTAATTCAATTAATAATAATGACTATCCGTCAGCTAAGTTGATACAGAATTAAGAAAAAAATAACAGACACTTCTGAAGAGGTTGACATAGGAGCAAACTACCCCAAAGTTGTAATTTCAAAAATTCCAAAAACAGTGTTTGATTTAATCTGCAAATTTTACAGCGTGTTTATTTTATGTAATTAAATATTCTCACAAAAGGACAAACAGTTTTTTAGGGGGTTAATAATTTAAAAATGTTTATATAAATCTTAAATAAATATTTAAGTAACCAATGAGATAAATACAAAAAAAAAAAACTTACTTCTATCAACCAGACACGTCCTTATTATTATTAGCTGTAATTATTATTGTGCATTTAAGTAAACTTCATTTTTATCTACTTTTTGAAATTTATTATATAATAAATATATATTTAAATGTATAAATATTTTAATAAAGTATAAAAAATAATATAACATAAGTAAAATAATATATTATAACACATTATATAATATCATTATGTGTAATATAATGCCTATGTAAATATCTTTCATTTCAATTGTAACAGCTGAACAAGATCACGTGATCCGCAGCCTATGGGAGTGCGAAGAATAACTACGGGTATATCAGTGACCGTCGCTCTCTGTCGCACTCATTACAACCAGTACTACATTAATTTGTCTATATATAATATAACTTAATTATCATACAGTCCTATTCCCGTGGTATCGTGCCAAGAACGCTGGCTGCATTTCCTAGCTGAATGGATATACTTAGCCTTTGAGCGAGAAAAGAACCAGCCTTCTTATCACCAGCAGTAACGACAAGTCGCGGATAGAGTTCCTTTAGGAACTTCACCGCACGTGGACCCCACGGATCGATAGCCGTTACAGCAAATGGCACAAATATGTATGTAGTCATCTCTCAGAGACTCATATTTGCAAGTCGTCCTTGGTAGGAATCGGAGTTCTTTTGCGAGGATTTGTGGTCTATCAAATCTAATAAACTTTCAGGGATAATTTTGAACATGTTCACAGTCTGCAGACTTCTCGTGGTGGTCACGTTCGTGCTGCAGTCAGCTACATGTTCTTTTACGCGGGTTTTTATAGATATTTTTGTCTGTCCTATGTAAGAGAGACCACATTCACAATCGAGCTTGTACACTTCTGCAACTTGGAGAGGGATCTGACACTTGACGGATGCTAAAAATTTACTAATCTTCTACAACGTCTTGAAGTATGTTTTAATGGATGCTCGCTTCAAAATGTAGCCAACCTTGTCTGTGAATCCTCTGACATAGGGTAGTAGAGCAGGCACACGTTCGACTGTGGCCGGCTTCACTCGGTCACTGTGACGTAGGTGCGGGACTCAAAGCTTATTGTCTTATAATATTTGCTCGACGTACTGACCTCTCGGTCGAAGTTGGACTTACCTAGTCGGACTATTTGTCCCAGGTAAATATACTCGTAAACAACTTTGAGTTTAGTGCTCCCAACAACTACCGGCATAGGTATGACATGGGCATTAAACATGATCTTGTTTTGTCCATGTTCATCTTAAGACCTATCCGTTGGGAAACACTATTGAGGTCATTGAGCATAGTGCTTAGGTCCTCCAGCGATTCTGACATAAGGACTATATCATCGGCAAATCGAAGGTGAGTGATGTACTCGCCATTGATGTTAATACCGTATCTTTTTCTGTCCAGAAGCTTGAAAACGTCTTCCAATGCAGCGGTGAAGAGTAAGTTAACTTGGCATCGCTGAAGGGACTGCAGCACAGCCCAAATTTCAACGGAATCAAAGGCTTTCTCATAGTCCACATACGCGAGACATAGTGACAAATTGTACTCCTCGGACTTCTGTACGATTTGCCAAAGGGTATGTATGTGGTCTATGGTGCAAAAGCCTTTTCGGAAACCGGCTTGTTCGGGAGGCTGGAAGTCCTCAAGTCTGCGCGCGAGACGATTCGTAATGACTCTAGAAAACAGCGCGTAGATGCGGCTCAAAAGTGAAATCGGTATGTAGTTCTTCAAGAGAGCGTTGTCACCTTTCTTGAAGAATAAGACTACCGCACTTCTGTTCCACGCCTCCGGTGTAGTGCCACCATGGAGGACGGAATTAAATAACTTCTGAAGGACTTCAAGTTCCGGTGTTCCACCCACTTTCAGAAGCTCCGCTGTAATTCCATCCTCTCCTGGGCCTTGCGGTTTTTAAGGTGCTGGAGAGCCATTCTAATCTCGCTCAGACTGACGTCCAGATTATTATCGGAATAGTGTTGGATAAGACTCGCTCTTGGATCGTTACTCACACTTACGTGTGGCTCCAATGATGATGTGTACAGCTGCCCATAGAACCTCTCAATCTCAATCAAAATCTCAGGTGTCCCAGAAACGACGCTGCCACACTCGGTCGTCAGCTTCGACAGTTGGCTCTTTCTGGCAGACAGATCTCTAGCAAAGACTTTGGAGCCTTGGTTCCGCTCGATCGCTTCTTCAATACAAGCTGTATTGAAGTTGCGTAAGTCCTGCCGCAGGCATTTGGAGATCTGTCTGTTCAGTTATTTGCCTGTATGCTGTCAAATCTCTAGAAGAATGTAGCTTTATCTCCCGTCTAACAACCATGAGATTAAGAGTGTGATCTAGGAGTTTTTGTGTTCTTCTGCGGCGGATCTAGCAAAACGTAGCTCCGACCGCATGGACAGTTTCCACGAGCTTGTCATTCATATTGTCCACTGAATTGCAATCTTCTAGGCACTGAAAACAGTTACGTAGCTTTTTTTTATTTATTGATTAAAGTGTTCATACATATTTTTTTTTATTTGTACCATTAAACCAAAAATGGTTTGTATTGGTACTCACATTCGCAACTACCGCACTGCTTTACATTAAATAATTAGTTAATCTTAACAGTAATCAAAAATATACATTAAAATATACAACCTTTATTGTGTAAGTGGTAAGCAACCATTTTCAATTTTTACTTGGGACGTTCCGGAATTGAGCGCCACCGACTTGAGCGCTCATTGCTTTTGTTGTGGAACCTGTTCTACTAGACTAGACAGTGCATACTACTAATTATATACAGGTTGTTTCACTAATAACTAACTAAATAATAACTATAATTCTGATTCATTTTATAAGACAAAGTTCTTTATATTATCGTAATAGTGTTTTTTGAGTTTTTCTTTATAGTTTTTTGTGTTTAATTCTTTTTGGATGTTTTGCGTGATTTTATTTAAAAGAGTTGGAATTAAAAATTCTATTGTTCGCCTACCATAGTAATTTGAGATCCCAGGCACATTTAATTTTTGTTTGGTAATATTTCTTGTAATTACTTTATGGGATATGGGCACTTGGATGATTTTATTATTAAATTGTTCAATTAATAATAATAATAATAATCTTTATTTCGGACCAAACTTAATCCATAGTAGTGTTAGTAACAATTGACTTATAAACTATTGTTAGTAAACATTAATGTGTGGACAAACTTTTTCAAAATCGGAGAATTATAGTTCTCCGCTACTGTTTTCAAAATGCTGTTGTGACTATCTCTCACCCTTCTAAGCAGCGAAGCTGTTTTCTTACGTATTATCGCATGAAAACCGTCCGTGCGAGCTTGCGCAAACATCTTCGACGCACTACAGTATCGAGGCAGTCCCAACAACATTCTGAAAGCATTATTATATTGAACACGCAGGGCATCCAGCGACCTTTTAGTGTAATTGATCCATAGACTGCTCGTATACAGACTCTGGCAGTATGCCTTAAATAGGGTAATTTTTACTAAGTCCGTACATCGAGCAAATCTACGGGCCAGCATGTTACTCCTGACCGCTAGAGCCCTGCGTTCCCTCTCAATGTCTACATTATCTTTCAGGTCATCTGCAAGAAAATGACCAAGATATTTAAAGGACGTCACTTTTTTAAGTTTTGACCCATTCAAGAACAGGTCAGGTTCATCAGTCCTAGGCTTGCCCCTGACGCCAAAGACAATGTATTCACATTTTTTGACATTATATGCCAACCCATGAGACTCAGCATAGGCTACACACACCTTCAGTAACTCTCTTACTGCCCTCACCGACGGTCCCATCAGCACCATGTCATCTGCATAGCTGATGTTGTTAATACTAACCCCACCAACACTGCATCCGACACGCTTGCTACTGATCTCGCCTATGAGAGCATCTATATATAGGTTGAATAATCTGGGAGACGTTAGACCCCCCTGCCTTACCCCGCATTCCAACCTGTACGGTTCACTAAGAGTATCGTCCCATTTCACATGATTTATTTGTTTACTGTACCAATATTTGAGCAGACCACATATCTCTGACGGTACACCCCTGTCCTCCACCTTCCTCCAGAGCACGTCATATGAGACGAGATCAAATGCCCTGGAAAGATCAAGGAAACAGGCATATACCGGGGTACCCCGATCTACGTAATATCGAACGGTGTGCTTTATTAAGAGGGTCATGTGAAATTTCATCTGAATGGGTAATATATTGCAGTATTTGAAAATGTCTAATAAGTTATCTTTATATTTTTGTTTTATTTTTTGAGGTACAATAAGTTTAAGTAATCTTAGTTGTAGTTTATATATTTTTTCGGTATATGACTTAAAGGTTCGTCCATAACTTGAAATTCCGTATGATATAATTGACTCAGCTAAGGCTTTATACATATTGAGTAGGATATTATATGGTACTTTAGGTTTTAAAATGTAGAATGTAAATATGACAATATTCCTAGGTATATGGGTAGATCAAAAACTTAATTGGAAAAGTCAAGTTGAAAATGTTTGTAAAAAAATAAATAGATTTTCGTACGCACTTTACAAACTACGCAAAGTAGCCACAAAAAATACGGCACTTACTGCGTACTTTGCCTATGTGGAATCCGTTTTGCGATACGGACTCATTATATGGGGTAATAGCACAGATGTAAAAAAGGCATTCATTGCCCAAAAAAAATGTATTAGAGCAATATGTGGCACTGCACCCGATGAGCCTTGCAGGCCGTTATTTATATCTCTGAAAATACTACCCCTCCCATGCCTGTACATTTTTGAAATTGCAAAGTTTGTAAAACAAAACATGTATTATTTCAGACAAGCGAAAGAGATTTACACACGAAATACCAGAAATGGCAATAGACTTGTTGCTGAAATTATACCCAAGAGTGCTCGATTTAAAAATAACTGCTACTGGATGTGTATTCTGATATTTAATAAAATACCCCAAAATATAAAAGACTTACCCCTTAGTAGATTTAAAGGCGCTTTTTACAGGTGGCTAAATGAACATTGTTTTTATAATGTGAATGACTATCTAAATTTGACATGATGTGACACAACAGTAGTTATATATTTTTAATTAAATTTTAATCTTAATTATATTTAAATTTTGTATGTATTGGTATTGCTCATCTGTAAACATTGACATGACGATAAATATTTTAATTGAATTTTATATTGTAAATTTAATTTAATTTAATATGATAAATTTAACTATAAAAAATATATTTGCATGCTATTATAGATGGCTGAAAAAGCTGATCTACACTATATAATAACCACCTAAATGTACCCCTTTTTCAAAGCAAATAAATCTTCATTTCATTTCATTTCATTTCATTTCATTTCATTTCATTAGAATTTAGCCAATATAGCTCGTAATTTGTCACAGACAGAATCTATGTGAAATCTCCAGCTAAATCTATTATCTACAATTAATCCTAAGTAAGTGTGATGCGTTACTTGTTCGATTGCCTCACATTTACAAGCCCTAGATGAAATTGATTTGTGCAAACATCTGTGACTGTGAGCAACCGCCTTAAAACCCGTGTTGTGTTTTATATAGTTTGAGTGAACGTGAATGATTTTGGTTTTATTTGCATTCAAGACAAGTCCCGCATCATGTGCCCATTTGGATATTTGTGTAAAATCTTGTTGTAGCCATTGCGCTGCTTCTTTTAGGTCCTTGATGGTAGCCAAAATACACGTGTCGTCCGCGTATTGATAAACTGAACAATGGTTGACGACATGTTCCATATCGTTAACATATGCTAAATAGTGCAAGGGTCCAAGCACCGAACCTTGAGCGGTTCCTTCAGTAACATCGATAGCATCAATAACTTCATCACAGATTTTAACTTTATATTTATTTATTTTTTATTTATTTATTATTGGACAACACAACAGATTACATCATGACTTAAAGCTATAACTTACAATAATATTAGTGTAATACAAGACATAATCCTTATACGTGTTATCACGGCATGCCAAGATTGAGAAACAAACATTTTAAATAAAATTGCTTAAACTAACAGGCTCATAAATCCAACAAATTAAGAACTATAATTTTAGTGAATATCAATCAAAGGGGATGTCCTTGAGAATGCCTTTCAAAACATTTCTAAAGTGAACCAGACTATTGTTGAAGATGTCAAGGTTGGTAAAGCGAAGGCTATAATTCTCATAAAGTCGACATAACCTTGATAGGGGTTGATTCCGGGAGATATTATTTCGCGATAGGGGTATGTCAAATATTTTTTTCATAGGTCTACGTGGGTTGTGTTTTATGTTAAAATTTAACAGTTCCAAAACCTCGGGACTGTCCAGTTCCGAGTGTATTATTTTGTGTAGGTTAACTAGGTCCAATTCGATTGACGATTATAGAGGTAGTCTTTGCACCACTTTAAAACCGGGCCACGTACACCGGTATTCTCTAGTTTTGTCAAGAGCGTATCGTGTCGAAGCGTATCAAACGCTTTGCTGAAATCTATGAATAGCAGGATAACGTGGTTTTTGTCATCTAGAAATTTGTTTACATCATTTGTAAATTTTGATAGCAGCTTAGAGGTAGATTTGTTAGGTTGGAAACCATATTGTGAGTTAGATAAGATGTAATTTTTAATGTAAAAGTCTTGTATCTGATTACAGACGTATTTTTCTGCTACTTTGTCAATGACTGGTAGGATAGTAATTGGTCTGTAATTGGCATAATCACTGTGACTGCCATTTTTATAAATCGGTCTCACAATACCTATTTTTAATTCATCTGGGTACTTTGCTTGATGTATACTATTATTAATTAATTTGACAATAACTTCTATCATCTTATCACAGATAGATTGTATGTCTACACATCGGATATTATCCATACCAGGAGCTTTATTGGTATTAAGGTTTTTCACAATCTTCATCACACTTTTGATTGAGGCTCTTTTGAAATACATAGATTTATTTTCGGGGAACATATATTCTGATTCATCTAGAAGCCTTTGGTTACATTTCGGTAAGATTTTTTTTACACAATTTCTAAATTCTGTTGCAAAGTTATTAGCTATTGATTTTGTGTCAATATTGTTCTTATTAAATGCTTTTAATATTGCCTCATCAATTGAGTTTTTGTTTCGACCAGATAGTGTATTCAAAATTTGCCATAGATTTCTAAGATTCATTTTATTACTATTTATTTGTTCTATATAATATTTATTTTTACTTTTTTCAATTATTTTACGTGTCTTATTTCTTAATTTATTATACTCTAATTTTATTAATTTGTCTGTAGAATCATTTTTCCATTTGATGAATAATTTGTTCTTCTTTTTACACATATTATCAATTCTACTATTTATCCAAGGATATTTATTTCTGTTACTAATTTTATTTATTTTTCTTATATGTTTTGAATCACTATAAAAACCATTTAATTTATTTTTGATACAATCGTAAATTTTACTTGGACACTCTATATGTTTTACTTCGTTCCAATCTAGATTATTAAGTAAATTTTTAATTTTATAATTATTAATTTGTTGGATTATTTTTGTATCATTCTCTATTTGTGTTTGGTCGAATCCTACGCACGAGAGTATAATCATACGATGGTCAGCCATTACAGTTCCGAGCGCAGCCGAGTAAAGGTCTAACGAGCGCGTACGAGTAAAAATGTGATCTATGCAGCTGCGAGTCGTGTTATTACCGCGTATTTCAATTCTTGTGCAATCCGATATCGCGCTTGTTAGACCGCACTCGGACATACTACTAATGTAGTAGTCTCGTATGTTGTCGCATGTTTTTAAGTCTATGTTAACGTCGCCCAAGAGATAAGTGTCACATAGTTGAAACATAGAATTTGATAGTAGGCTACTTATTTCCTTTACAAATAGGTGCTTACTCTGACTTGATGGTCTATAAACAGCACAGATGTAAGCGGAGTATTTGTAAGGCGTAGTGATCTTACCAATAATAGTCTCACAGTATATTAATGAGTGACTTACTGGCGCGAATGAGTGGACATCTCTGGCTTATAGAATTATACCACCGCCTTTTCTATTTTTACGTAGCATACTGTGCATTTTATAGCCATTGATATTAAACATAGAAACTATATTATCATTTATATTTACTTCACTTAAGATTAAAATATCAATAATCATTTTAGAAGAGTTAATTAACTGTATTACATAGCAAAATTTTTTAATCAACGATCTTACGTTTATATGGACAATATTAAGATGGTTTTATAAATAGGGGGTATATGCCTACAAAAGTTATTAATATCAGCACAATCTAATATTTCTTGATGATCGGAAAAGAGAACCTGGGTGACTAATTTTGAAATCTATTACCGATTAAAACTGTGGCCGATTATTTTAGTTTGTGCTGAGAGCTTCTCAATGTCAGCTTCGCTTCGGGCGACTTCAGGCTTGGCTTTGTTATCTTTACGGAGTAGTACCTTTCCATCTTGGAACCAGACATATTTGTAGGCTGGTCTTAATTTTTGTTGTGCGAGCCATAATAATGCCTTATTGGCTTTAGTCAGGGCGCGTCGCATGGTCACTTTCATCTTAGCAACTTCCACGGGAGCCTCGGGAATGATTTGTTCTACCACTAGTTCTTCCTGTTTGGAGGCTCGCACCCATAAACTTGCGTGTTCTACATGCTTGAGCTGCAACTGGATGTTTCCGTCTTGAATATTCCGACTTTCAACACGTGTAATATTCATTACCTGCGTTCTGTCCATGTTGAGTGTCTCAGCTAGCTTGAGAGATATGTTTTCAAGATTTTCGTCTTTAGCTTTAGGGATTCCTATCACTTCTATCACATTATCTAGACGCTGTTGTTCAATATTACGTAGATATTGTTTCAGTGAACTCATTTCAAGCTCAAGATGAGTTTTTTCATTATATAGATGGTTGTACTTCTTTTACAGCTCGAGCTGAAAGGTTTCGGGACTTTGGATTAAAACACGAGGGGGACGGAGCGTTGACTCATTAGACGTGACCTCTCCAACTTAACGTTTAGGTTCAGTGTGCCTCTCACCATTCGGTGATCGCTGCCGGTTTTCACCCTCGCAATCACTGAGACATCACTGAACAGTTGTCGTCTGGTCGTCATAATGAAGTCAATCTCATTTTTTGTCGAACCGTCGGGGCTCGACCAGGTCCACTTCCTGTGGGGCCGCTTCTGGAAGAAAGAGTTCATCATAAAGAGTCCCTCTTTCTCCACGAAGTCGGCCAGCTGCTGGCCCCTTGGGTTCCGTTGCCCTATTCCAAATTTCCCTACTTTCAGCTCACCGTTCTCTCTTGTGCCTAGTTTTGCATTAAAGTCTCCCATTAACACCGTATATTGGGTTTTGGAGGAATGCATGGCTCTAGAGATATCCTCATACATTTCCTCCACCTCCTCATCGGGGTGTGCCGAGGTTGGTGCGTAAACCTGTATGACCTTTAGCGAATACCGTTTGGTGATTCTGAGTTTAAGGTACGCAACTCTCGTAGACACACTCCCAATCTTTACAACATTGTTTACGAGAGACTTGTGGACGATAAATCCGACACCTCCTTGGGACAGATGGTTGCCCTCCCGGTGATAGAACAAATTGCCGATATATAGAACAAATCCCCCTCTCTTCGGACTTCGGATAATCCTATGACATTCCAGCGCAAATTGTCGATCTCTTCTTCCAGCTCCAGGATCTTCTCGTCAGTCCTCAGGGTGCGTGAGTTATAAGTTACCAGGTCGAGTCATCTTAGGTGGCAACCGAACCTCCACCGGAGATTCTTAGCACACCCTGCCCCGCCGTTACCATGGTCGCCACCGTAGCCAGGAATAGCGGGACCGCCGGGGACTGACCGTTTATTATTGTCATTGATCATGGGGGGGGGGGGTATATTGCCATAGTTGCCACGCTTGGCGAGCGGGTCGGCAACTTCAGTTTTTTTATTGTTGTTTTGCTGTTATTAGAAAGATGCTGCTGCCCATCCTCTGCCTCAGTTTCCCTCTATCGCCTCTTACAATACCCACGGGAAGATATGGGGTAGTGATTATTCTTACCCGACACTACACGGGATTCTGCTTTTTATCAATGGTATTTTGTGAGCGTGGTTCCCCTCCGGTTGAGTCAACCAATTGTGTAATACACAACATTGAGACTACCACGTAAAACTACAAAAATACACTATAGTTTGTTCGTACACACCTCCCTGTTTCAATAATTCCACAAACTGTTTGGACGCTCTAAATGCTATATTATGAAACATTGACTGTACAAATATTATTCTCACAGGTGATATTAATTTTTATATTTTACCTGACAACCTATCTCGTTACTCATCTGAATGCATATACAATTTTTTTATATAGAATAGGGGGCAAACGAAGATGCGGCTCACCTGATCGCAAGTGACTACCGCCGCCCATGAACAACCGCAACACCAGGGGAATTGCAGATGCGTTGCTGGCCTTTCAGAAAGGTGTAAGCTCTTTTCTTGAAGGTTCCTAAGTCGTATCGGTCCGGAAAATTCGCTGGTGGTAATTGATTCCACAAAAATGTTGTGCCAGGGAGAAAATCACACAGTGGTGGACCGCCAATCATCCAGATGGTATGGATGGTAACGAGAGTTTTGTCGCGATGTGCGATGGTGAAATTGAGCGGCTGGAATTAGTCCGAACAATTCCTCAGAGCACTCGCCGTGATAGATGCGATAAAATACGCAAAGAGATGCAACATCTCTACGTAGTGCCAGTTTATCTAGCCGATCAGAAAGAACTCAGTCGTCGACGATTCGAATCGCTCTGCGCTGGATGCGGTCAAGTGGTAGGAGCTGGCACTGGGGTGCCCCGGCCCAGAGATGGGAACAGTATTCCATGTGGGGCCAAACTTGCGCTTTGTAAAGTTACAAGCGATATGCCGGCATGAAATAATGTCTCGCTCTGTTGAGCACGCCAAGCTTTTTATAGGCCAATTTGACCTTCCCTTCCAAGTGACCGCGAAACTGCACGCTATTCGATGTGTCGATGCCAAGGATTCCCATACTGGCTGAGGCAGCAAAGGGAGTGCCTTGAAACTGAGGAGATACGACAAAGGGGTTCTTTTTAGCGGTAACTTGTGTCTTCTGGGGATTGAACTGGACTAGATTTAGTCGGCCCCAATCCGAGAATTTGTTAAGCAAAGACTCGACTTCAGACACAAGTTTGTCCCGGTACTCGGCGATGTTTTCCCGAAAAATATTGGCACGGCCGGTATATAAGGCATCCCCAGTGCTGTCGTCTGCATAGCAATGAATGCTACCAGTTAGCAACATATCATTGATATGCAGGAGAAACAGCGTTGGTGATAGCACGTAGCCTTGTGGAACACCAGCGTTGATAGGCTTGAAATCAGAGCATGCACCGTCTACTGCGACCTTGATGCTCCGATCAGCAAGGAAACTGGTGATCCATTTGCACAATTTTTCGGGAAGCCCATAGGAAGGAAGCTTCGAAAGAAGCACCTTGTGCTAGACCCGATCGAAGGCCATCGCTATGTCCAAACTAACGGCCAATGCCTCCCCTTTGGACTCTACTGCCTCCGCCCATCAATGAGTTAAGTAAACTAGAAGATGACCTGCTGATCGACCCCGACGAAAACCGTTATGGCAGTCACTGATCAGCTGGTGATCCTCAAGGTACCTCATGAGCTGGCAGTTTATAATGGATTCCATTATTTTGGAGAACAAGGAGGTGATGGCGATAGGCCTGTAGTTGGACGGGTCTGAGCGGTCGCCTTTTTTAGGGATCGGATGGACCAAAGCTGTCATCCATGAATTCGGAACTACACCTTGGGAGTAGGAGTACCGAAAAAAACGCGTTAAACTCTTTTGTGGCATGGGCCAGTGAGTCGTCCTCTCTGTGCAGAGATGAAAGAGATGGCTGACAGAAGTTCCCTTGGACAGCCTTGGCGAGAGACCAGAATGCACGGGTTCCCGAAGAAAGGCGAACTAGCTTCTCGCCAATTCTGCCGATGTGCTCAGACCTTGCCTTGGCAATGACGCTTTTGAAGGACCTGGAGGCGGAATTATACTTCTTTTTAAGTGCGCTGGTGTTTAAATCCCGAGACGTTGATGCGTCAGCCCAGGCCCGGTAGCACTGCTACTTATTGCGTGATGCTATTTTACAGGAGCGACCAAACCAAAATATATAAAACCTAAAAATATATTAAACTTCATAAACAAGGAGCAGGTTGATATCTTAACCCCTCAAAAAACTAATTAAACGGCTATCCAGACGGCCACTCACTAATCTCGACATATTAGAACATGGCTGGGATCTGCCTCCGATGGGCACCACATAGGATGGAATAAAAATTTCCATACCCTGAAGTACCACATCAGCAACAGAATCGGCAACAACGCTGGGATCTTCCGGCGAGAAGCAAACCCGCCCCCAAGGTAGGATGCAAAAAAGACCGCATCCCGTCCCAATCAGCTGACTTATAGTGCCAAACACGGCGGCAAGCTTTATCTTAGTATTCCAAAGTGTCCTACAATATCTTTTACTAAAAATAAAAAAGTGCTTAAATTTAACTACACCCTCTGTGACAAACTATTGCATAGAACCTCTTTTGTTCGAGATCTTGGTGTGATTTTGGACCAAAAACTTCACTTCGATTTACATCTAGAAAAAATTATAAGTCAAGCATATCAACTTTATTGTCTTGTCATGAGATCATCGAAACAATTCAAAAAGCCTTCAACATATTTGTATTTGCTTAAGACCTTGATTCAGCCGCAATTAGAGTATGCATGTGTCATATGGGACCCCTACTATGCAAAATATAGTGAAGCCATAGAAAGAGTTCAAAGCAAGTTTTTACGCACCATGCATTATCGTCTTAAATATTTTACCCTTTCATATGACAAACTTCGTGTTAAATATAACTTAGTCACAATGAGATCGAGACGTTTATTATTGCAGACTTTGTTTTTGTTTAATATTTGTCATAATAAATTTGATGGCCCAGCGCTTTTAAACCAGATAGGATTGATAGTACCTCGCCATAATAACTTACGTAGTGTACGCCGACGATGTGTGTTCGCCATTAGTGCTTGCCGTACTAATGCCGGCAAACGCATACCACTGCGACGGTTGATGTCGGTATATAATGATAAGTTTGTAGATATAGATATTTTTGCAACACCTTTACCCAAAGCCAAAAAACAACTGATGCTGCACTTAAAAAAAACATATATGTTATGATATTTTAGTTTTTTACTTTTTCCTTTTATTTTACTTATATTATGCATAAATATATTGTATAAGTCTATTTTTATTTTTGTTTGTACTATGAAATATTAAGTAAGACGTGGATAACGTAGTTGATTGTACAATTATCCATTCAATTTTTAAATTAAACTTCTATTCTGTGTAATACCCATTGTACTATTGTTTGTTGTCCCAAATAAATGAAAAAAAAATTAAAAAAAATAAAGCTACAGATCGCAACTGCGATTTGAGCGTGAGTGGCACCGTGCTCCGGATCAGACAATGGTCCGAAGAGCCCAGAGGGGCATCGACGGAGACCTGATATCCGTTCGGATGAGAGGTCAGCAGAAGGTCCAACAGGGAAGGTACATGGTCTTCCACATCTGGGATCCCCGTAGGCGAAGTAACCAGTTGTGTTAGACCATATGCCAAAGCAAAGTCATAGACAGATCTACCCGCATGATCGGTTAAACGAGAACCAAGCCATTCCGCGTGGTGAGCGTTGAAATCACCGAGTATCACGATCTCTGCGGATAGGACCTGTTGTAGCACGGAGTCTGCAGCCACTTGGACGTGGTCGATGAGACGGTCTGTGTCGACATTACCGCTATGGGACATATACATGCACCCGTAGATGCGGGGATGGTCGTCGCTGTCTACGCGCAGTCATAGGATGGACATGTCCGTACCTTCAAGGCTGACGAGGCGTCGAAAACAGATTTCCTCTCTGACGTATACACAAACTCCAGCCCGGGGCACAAAGGATTGTTCTAATTTGTACCCCGGGTAGGAGAGATATGAAGTATCAGCCGGAGAGGACACCTGAGTCTCGGTTAAAAAGAGCAAGGCCGGCTTCGCCGTTTCGAGATGGTAATGGACAGCGTTAAGGTTGGAATGAAGTCCGCTGATGTTGCAAAAATTCACGGAAAGCGTGACAGGGGTCGCCTTGGTTGTATTGCTCCGCTTGCCACGAGCAGCATTAGTTGCGGGCAGAATTTTGCCCCCCCCCCCTCCCCAGATTACGCTAAGTATGCTCTTATCTCATGTTCTATTGCAATATGTTAATTCACCCACGAGGAAAAACGAGTTTTTTTTTCTATACTTCTATACATAGAATAAGCGAAATTCGAAAAACGAAGCTTAAATAACAAAAAAGTATAATTAGATTTTGATAACATAGACAAAGTTTTAACGCAGTAAAATTGGGTAAATTCATATAACGAATTTAACGTGAATTTAGCGACAAATATTTTAACTAATATTTTAAGGAAAATTATCAATACTCCAAATTATAGAAATATATGTACAAACATTATCAAATCGTTAAAAAGGCACTATTACCATAATGAACTAAAACGAAATTTGGGAAATTCTAAAACCACTTGGTAAAAGACGTATATTATTTATATAAAACTAGAGAAACATCCGTTGAATTGAGTAAAATTGCTGAAACACCAAAAGTATCTCTCAACATAATTAATAATTTCTTTATATCAATTGAAAGTCATCTGGCCAATACTATCCTAAAAAACTGACCTTCAACTTGCCAGGGAAGATAATCAAATTGGTCCAGCCAAATCTATGTCACTGTTTTTAACAGATCCGAAAGAAGTAAGACTCATAATTAGTAGCCTTAAATCCAACTGTGCTTTGGGATGGGACAACATTTCTGTAGGTTTTTAAAAAAAAATACCAACTTATATGTCTTACTTAACTTTTCTATCTGGTGTTTTTCCGGGTCAATTTAAACAAGCAATAATTTGTCCAATATATAAACAAGGAGACAAGTCATTTCCATCAAATTATATGACAATAGCTCTATTATCATCACTTCACATATCACACGTCTAAGATACAGGAGAACTAATTAAGTACCTAGAAAATAACAAATTTTTTGCTGATAATCAATATGGCTTTAGAGCAAAGTATTCTGTTATTTTAATGTGACCATTAAAATAAACAATATTTATATGTAGGTAAAATGTGCTTAGGAGTTTTCCTAGATTTTCAAAAAGCATTTCACACAGTATCTACTCCTGTCCTTATAAGCTATCCTCAGAATTTTGACATTCGAGGAATAGCATTGGACTGGTTTAAAGATTTTATCTCTCCAACAGAACCCAAAAAGTACTTATTGATGACTGCCTCAATGACACTGCTATCTGCTCCTATGGAATTCCGAAAGGCATTATACTGGGACCTACCCTCTTTTGGCATACATTAATGATTTGTGTCACTTAAATTTTCGTGCCGCAGACTTTTTCATGTTTTCAGATGATACAATCTTACTATTTCATGGTTCGAAATGGGATGCTGTTAAAAATCCGCTGAGGAAGGATTTTGTACGGTTATTAGTTGGCTGGAAGATAAACTACTTACATTGAACACCACTAAAACAAAATTTCTATGTTTTTCAAAAACCACTGCTTGCAATCCACAAAACAAATTTAAAATAATCATTTACATGCATCATTGTAATAGAAACTATAACATTCATACAACATGTGATTGTCCCATTCTAAGTAAAGCTTATAAAATTAGAAATCTCGGTATAATAGTTGATAATCTTAATTAGACTCCACATATTTCTTTTATTTCTATTTTTTATTTGTGTTTTAAAAATTTCAAAACTGTTGCAAACAAAAAACTATTACTAAAAACGTACAAAGCGCTATGCCAGAGTGTTATCATTAATTGTATATGTTCCTGGAGATGCTCTGTTAAAACAAATGAATTGAATTAGCGCCAGGCCGAAGGGCTGTACTAAAAATAATACTTTCCCTTCCTTACAGATATTCGACAGGAATGGTATATAAGTTAACTGAACTACTAAGTGTTTGCAAATTATTCATATATCAATGCCTTAGACGCTTTCATAGATTTAATATTCCGCACAAAAACTCACGCCTGTTACCCAGAAGGGTAGGCAGCGATTACGGGCTTCCATTTGGCGCGATCTTGACACCTCTCTCTCGTCTTCTTTACATACATATATCTACGCATACACGCTCGTTGGTTAAGGGTACTCCTAGTCTGGCCCATTTTCAATGTATCGCCAATTTGGTCAATAAACCTTCATCTAGGGCGTCTCTTCCCGAATCTGCCTCTCACTTCTGCAACATAAATTTGCTTTTCACTCTTTCCTCGTTCATTCTTTCTATATGACTAACCCACCAAAATTTTCCTTTCTTAAACCTGGTCACAACGTCATCTTGCAAACCACACTTTTCTCTTTTCACATTATTTCTCACCCTGTCATTCAGATTCAGCCCTAGCATACTCCTTAATAACCGCATTTCTACAGCATTTATTTTACTCTCATGCTTCTTCTGCCAGACCCAACTTTCATTACCATACATTAAAGTAGGGACTAACACAGCATTATGAATTTATACTTATTTGACATATTCTGACTCTTCATAATAGCATGTAGAGCCCCATTCACTCTATTTCCTGCGTTCGTTCGTCGCTCTATATCCTTATCATATCTACCATCCCTGCTAAATAAACATCTTAATTATACTAACTGTTTAGGCCCAAAAATGGTCATTTAAGACGGCACCCAATCACGTTCAACTTAGCGAATCCACTGATGGTACCAGGTGTCATGCGCGTTGCGGGGAGGGTGCAGCGGAATGCAGCTTCCCAGCGCTGGCGGACGAGAGACAGTAGCTCGAAGGCAGCGGTACGGGCCATTAGCGTATTTTGGTGCCCGCTGTAGATGTTTTGCGCGACCGGTTTTTTTTTGGGTTATGGTCTAGATTTTTAGAATTTGTGCGAGTTACTTCGCTACTGAATTGTGATTTCGTGAAAACCGCCTCGGTTTAGTTTGTCTAAGTTGAAAGTTCGTGACAAGAGACTTGTATTGTATTTGGCGGATTAAAGTAATTTCGTTTTAAAGTAATTGCGCCAATTATATAGTGATTGCGTGTTGAAGTGCATTTTGCAATATTTAACTTGCTTGTGTGACGTGGAATCTTGCGCGCGCGCCGAGTAGAGATACGGTCTGGAATTTGAACCGTGCATTCCATTTCGAGGGCGTCGCCCGGTTGATTGATTTGGAAATCATTGTTTAACTGTGCCTTTGCGTTAAGAGCCTTTTGTGTGTTGACTCTGTAGCTATTTTGCTCGTCAGCTAGGTTGATTTTGAATTCTTATTGCGGCGTAGTATTTAATATCGTACAAGGAGTTTTGTTGTTGTTTGTAACGCTGAACTTTGTGACTTGTGAAGAGATCGCGTTAGTTCCCTATTTGTAATTTGGTGATAAATGAATCCGGAACTTTGAATGTGGGACTTTGAACTACTGTTCGTTACTTCTGTCGGGTATCACGTGTTTGATTTTACGATGAACGTGGAATTAGTTGCGTTGAAGTTAGTTAAATGTACAATAAAGTCGATAGACTGAAATAGTGACATGAAAAAAGAAATTGTCCATTGGTGACGCCTGCTGGAGTGATGCAGCATTGTGGGGCAGCATGGGATCAGGCCGCTGCCGGTCACCTCAGCTGGGCCAGGTCACATAAATATACACACCACTAAAGCACCACTCACACGCACCTACACCTACCTACGAACTGACCGAGCCTTGGGGCGGTCTTAGCTTCGAATCCAGGTACGTACTATTTATTTACCTAGCCTTCTCCCTAATGTGTATTATGATAGGTCAACTGTCCATATGGCCATTTGGGCCCGAACCCTCGGCTGCCCGTTGAGGAGGCTACTATGGGCCCTAGCCAAGGCGACCTATGCAGGGGCAGCTGGGGGCCGTAACACTAACTCATCCACTTGCTCAATCAACTACCCTTCTATTCTTATTTCACATAACGTTTTACTTTCTTCTCTTTCAAAAACCATCACTTTCGTCTTACTTGCGTTCACTTTCATACCCATTTCTTTTAATGACCAGTTCATTAAAGTAACCATCATTAGCAACTCGGCCGCTGACGATGCAAGTATGACTTGATCATCGGCGTACAAAAGACATTTGACGGTTAATTCACCCATTCTCAACCCACATTCTTCAACTTACAAAGTTTGCAAACAACTGTCCATAAATAGGTTAAACAACCACAGGGAAGCTACATAGCCCTATCTGACACCCTTTTGAATGCCAAACCAATCCGAGTAGACCCCGTTGATCCAGACACACGCACTAGAGGCCCTATAAAGAGATCTTAATGCCTGTATCAAACCAGCGCTCAACCCAAATGAGTTCAGTGTTTGCCATAACACGTTCCTGTCCACTCTGTCATAAGCCTTTTCCAAATCCATGAACGCACAAAAAACTTTCTGGTTTTTGGCCAAAACTTCTCCGCAATCATGCACATGGAAAATATTCGATCCGTACACCCCATCCCCTTTCTAAATTCAGCTAGCACATCCCAAATTTTTCCATCAGTTTCTTCCATAACTCTTTCAATTAACACTTCTGTATACAGTTCACCCACAATGCTAAGCAAGCTGATACCAGGGTAGGGGTAGGGTAGAGTATTACATATGTACTTTCGACACAAATAGTTTTTCTTTTTTATAGTAAAGGGTGAGAAACGAGCACACAGTTCACCTGATGGTAAGTGGTTGCTGCGGCCCATAGACATCTACATCTATCCTCGTTTGCAGATCAAAATGCAGATGCGTTGTCACCCGTGAGGACTAAGATGGAGTGCCTCATTTCCAGTAAAAAGGGCCTCCGGCCACCTGCACTCACCAAGCGCAACGCAGAGGTAAACCTCTTCTTCACGCTGGTATTCTGTGAGGTCGTGTTACCACCCCGGTTCGAGCCGGCCCATCCGTGCGACAGCAAAAGCTGCCGCGTGGCTCTACCACTGTTAGTTACTGAATGGGAAGGAACTGACTCCTGAAATACAGGGTATTCTAGTTTCGGATTCAGGGCTCAATAATATTATATGAAATAGAAGTGTCAAATAAAGATATTCATTATTATTATTAAAAATCTACTACGTTATTTACATGGAACTGCGCACGAGGTTGAAGGAAGAGAAGAAGTTTGAGTACATCATATAGGACGCAGAAAGCAAGATTATTTTCATTAGTTCTTAATTTACGAGTACAGTTAGAAACCAGAAATTCCATAACTTTCAGTAAAGTTAAACACATTTAAGAGAATTTTCATTATTAGCAAAGTAAACATTATTTTGCTAAATTATATGTATATCCTCTTCCTAGTTGGTTCTGTGTCCAATCTCTCTTCGTCTCTCGTGTCGGAGTGCCATCACATCGTAACATGACTAAAGGACAAAAATAACCAACCTTTTATATATATATAAAATTATTCAACTAACACAACGAGTTCAAAACAACCATAAAATAAAAACAGCGGTTAATAAATCTAAAGCTACTTGGGCAATAATAAATAGATCTAAAATGAATATGCCAAAGCATATGATCACATCCATAAAAGTATGTAATAAAACTTTAACTAGTCTACAGGAGATCACGAATGCCTTTAACAATTTTTTCATAGATAAAATAAAACCAATGTCAGGAACTGGAAAGCAAGTAAATTCAAATATTGTCAAATCAACTCAGTCAATGTTTATGGCACCGAGTATACCATATTATATACTTAAAATCATAAGATCACTAAGAAATACCACAAGTGTAGGACATGATGGGATCTCAACAAAAATTATAAAGTATGTTGCTTATTATATTTGTGATCATCTTAGCCACATTTTGAATATTTGTATAAGCACAGGAACTTATCCGGAAAGTTTAAAAATTTCAATTGTTAAGCCATTGTTTAAAAAAGATGACAAACAAAGTATGAACTGCTATAGACCCATTGCTCTTGTTCCTATACTATCAAAAGTTTTTGAAAAATATATTTATTTAGAAATTTATAACTTTTTAGAAAAATTAAACATTCTTACAGAAGACCAAAAAGGATTCCGCAAAAATAAAACCATAAATATGGCCATTTTTGATTTTTTAAATAAAGTAATGATGAATGTTGACAAAAGGACACCGGTATGCGCGATCTACTGCGACATGACTCAGGCTTTCGATTATGTTGACCATGACATCCTACTCAGTAAATTAGAAGCCTATGGCATCAGAGGAAACGTATTAAATCTCATGGAATCCTATACTAAAAATCGAACACAATATACCGAAATTTCTAGAATAAACATTAACACAAAAAAAGAAGAAACATTCAAATCAAACAAACAAATACTTAAATATGGTGTCCCGCAAGGGAGTGTGTTGGGCCCCTTTTTGTTTATCATCTACATAAATGATTTACCAAGAATAACAAAACATCCAATATCGCTCTTTGCCGATGACAGTACGGTCACAATAAGTTCTATCAATAAGGAGACATTTGAAACTGACATAAATAATACAATCAATTTAATAATCAACTGGTTAAATAATAATAATTTAAAAATAAATCTACAAAAAAACAAAAATTATGTACTTCCGTCAACGTTTAGCATCACCAAATATTAACGTTAATTCCCAAGGGACAGAAATCAACCAACAAAATTTCTAGGTGTAACTATTGATAAAAGTCTGAACTGGAAAGCGCACACAGAAGAACTAAACAAGAAAATTAGTTCTTCTGCTTATGCGCTCTATAAGCTCGCATCCGTCGTAAATACCGACGCGCTACTCACGGCTTACCACGGTATTGCTGATTCCGTCTTGAGGTTTGGCATCATATTCTGGGGAAATTCTACTAATAAGGAAATTATATTTAAGTCCCAAAAAAGGTGCATCAGGGCTATGTTTGGTCTTAAAATTACTGATATCTGCAGACCAAATTTTATTAAGTACAAAATATTAAGCTTGCCCTCCTTATTTATATATGAAATAGCAAACTTCGTTCACAGTAACCCTAAATTGTTTAACAAACTATCAGACGTTACAATTCGCAATCACCGGGATAATAACAGGCGCAATTAGATCAAGAACAGCATTGATGCATAAAAGTATTTTCTGTCTGGCGCCAATAATATATAATAAAATCCCCAAAACCATCAGACAATTGCCTACTACACTTTTTAAGCCACATCTTAAAAATTAAATTAAGAAGTATTATTTTTGTACGCCATAAATGGCAAAACATGTAGCTCGTTTTAAGTTTTTTTTAACACCCTTATATTTTTATTTACACATGTTTTACAAAATAAATATCTTTATCTTTATATATATAATCTCAAGTTATTCGCCTCCAGTCGTTCCTATCTTATAGAATTGCTATACATCACCTGCGAGTTCAATAATTCTGTCAGAATGGAACTGGGGATGGATGACCCTTTCCGACGCGAAAAATATCGATACCTGGGTATGTCCCATGTTCTCTAACATAGGTGTCGATGAGGTGGGTATGAAACAGTCAGTTTGCGATGTGTTTTATGCACGCTCGACCAAAGTGCTTAACAGCCTTTTGTCGGGCGTAAATAAAACACGCATATAACGGTAGGTCCTTTGGTATTCTCAGGTGGACTGAAACTGAACTAATCGGAACATAAGTGTGAAGGAATAGAGAGTTCACTTGTGTTTATTTACACACTCGTGCATTACAATCCTGTCCTAGTCCTTTTGAGATTAGACGCGTTGATTATTACATCTGGGAACAGGCTACCTCCGATTTCTAGCAATAACAGGTTATAGCCGACGGGAAAAAAATGCGTATTATGAAATTTTAAGGCAAGTGCCTAACCCACCTCCTCCGATGCTCAATTTAATAATTTTTAAGCTTAAGACTCGTCTAAAGTATGCATAATTTAAATAACAGTAGTATAATTATTGTAATTATCCAAGATAATACACGCCTTTAGGCATTAAAACGTAAGCGCGTTCACAAATCCTATTAAACGCTACGGCACTCTCTTTGAATGTGTCTCATTGAAATAGAAATGAAGCTCTTATGTTTCATACAATGATGATCCTCGATATTGTTTCTTCGTTTTAATGAAACGGTTGTGTCGCTGAAGCATGAACAAAAACATATTTTTTTCTTCATGTTCCATTTGCTATGAACTCACAAATGAAAAAGAAAAACAAAAGTACAATAAATATAAAGAGTTGCCTGAAGTCAAATTAGGTGCTTATTTAAGCCACTGCTACTATACTAAATGATGAAAGACGTATGCTCAGCAATTGGAGTACTTATTATTTTAGTAACTTAATTACTATCGTATCCATTAATATAATCGAAAGTCTGTGGTGAACACAATCATAACTATTACTTGGCCTTATCCATCTTAAATACATTACATTATAAATCGCTTCTCCAACATACATGTTTCTAGGTGCTTAATTTACGTGGTAAAACAGCCGCCAAAAGGAGTGAAGCGTTTTTGGGTCCATTAGAAATTTTAACGACCGTCAATGAGCACACAACGTGTAATAACAGATAAAAATGACATTACTTAGTCATTTTAACTTTAATGGTGTTTGAGGTATGATAACTAATCAGTTAATATATTTTCAAACAAAGTTTTGACACCGTGCCTGTCTGTCTATCTGTTCTACTATTAATAGACTACTTTAGAAATTATGATTTAGTATAATAAATGTCACCGTAGCCAGAAACGGATTATTAAGCTGAAGTGGCAATAGGCCGGCCATATAGCTCAAAGAACCGACAACCGATGGGGAAAAAAGGTTCTCGAGTGGCAGCCTCGTACCGGCGGACGAAGTGTAGGGCGTCCCCCCACTAGATGGAGTAACGAACTGGTAAGATATGCAGGAAGCCGATGGATGCAGGTGGCTCAGGAATCGCTGGAGGACCTAAGCACTATGCTCAATGACCTCAATAGTGTCTCCCAACGGATAGGTCTTAAGATGAACATGGACAAAACTAAGATCATGTTTAATGTCCATGTCACACCTATGCCGGTAGTTGTTGGAAGCACTAAGCACGAAGTTGTTGACGAGTATGTGTACCTGGGACAAATAGTCCGACTAGGTAAGTCCAACTTCGACCGAGAGGTCAATCGACGGATTCAACTCGGTTGAGCAGCGTTCGGGAAATTACGGCACATTTTATCATCAGGTATACCTCAAAACTTAAAAACGAGACTTTACAACCAGTGTGTGTTGCCAGTGATGAGTTATGGAACAGAGACGTGGTCCTTCACTGCTGGCCGTATGAGGAAGCTCAAGGTCGCTCAGCGAGCGATAGAGAGGGCTATGCTCGGGGTGTCTCTGCGTGATAAACTTAGAAATGAGGATATCCGCAGTAGAACCAGAGTAACCGAAGTAGCCTAACGGCTTAGTAAGCTGAATTGGCAGTAGGCCAGCCATATAGTTCGAAGAACCGACAACCGATGGGGAAGAAAGTTTTTCGAGTGGCAGCCTCGTACCGGCGGACGATGTGTAGGGCGTCCCCCTACTAGATGGAGTGACGACCTGGTAAGACATGCAGGAAGTCGATGGATGCGGGTGGCTTAGTACCGTGCTTTGTGGCGTTCCTTGGGGGAGGCCTATGTTCAGCAGTGGACTTGTGAAGAGCTGTAATAATGATGATCTTGTTTATTTTTTATTTATAGGCGATAAGAACCTAATGTTCCATAATTTAAAGTTTCGTTCATGAAAATGTCTGAGTTGCTAGAAGTTCATTCTTGTTGTCGTAAAGTTATACTTATTTAAGTTACTACTAATTTTTTTCTTGTTTTGTCCATATAATAATATCCAAATAAGCACTTTAGAACACCATGACGTTAAAAACACTTCAACAAAAAAGGGCGACGACCCCCCTTATTGAACTGACGACCTGGTGAGAAATGCAGGAAGTCGATGAATGCAGGTGGCTCAGGACCGTGCTTTGTGGCTTCCTTGGGGGAGGCCTATGTTCAGCAGTGGACTTGTGAAGGGCTGTAATGATAATGATGCCTGACTTTACAAAAGTCTGTAGACTCTTGCCTTGAAGATATCCACACTGAAATCGGATGAAGAGACAGATGCTGGCAACTTATTCCACTCCTTTGCTGTATGCATGATAAACGACGGTGCCAATCTTCCCACGTCTGGACGTGCTAGAAGAAGGATTAAGAATCGTATCGCGAAGGCAAGGGCCCTCATCGGCAGACTGATTTGATTGAGATCTGATTGAGATAAGCTTCAGGTCGGGCAATTATAGGCCGAGAATTGTGCGCGCCGTCAGAATGGCGTTTGCTTGATAAAATGAGATAAATATAGAAATCTATCTAGAATATTTTGACATCTTCGCGAAGATGTCAAAATAAGTAGATATGTTATATTTAACTCATTTTTCATTGTCACTCCCATGACTGACTTGACATTGGCAGAATTCTTTTAAGAGAAGCCAAAAGTATAGAAGAAGAAGAAGAACTTATATTTGAATTACTTGTGGGTTGGAACGTTTTTGTATAACTACGTCCGGTTTTAGTTGACATTACCATTCCGTATGACGAGAATCTTGTGAAACCTGAAACAAATAAGCACACAAAATATCTGGAACTAGCTCACGAGGTGACCGACATGTGTTGTGGTCTGCAGAATTATTCCTGTGGTCGTTTCTACTAACGGGCTAATACCGCCCGCATCGGCCGCCGGTTTCTTTCCCTTTCCCTCTAATCCTCGGCCGTTTTGTCTCCCTTGCCGAGGGCTTCCATCTGGTTGAGTATTTTATTTATGTTTGTATATTTATCATTTTTATTTATATACGGCCCAACCAGATGATAATTCTATATAAATTACCCAAATAATAATAATTATTATTTATTGAACACAGAAATAATATAAAGTTCCTTGATGCCCTAACTTCTAAACTAAGTTACCCAGTATATTAGGAGGCAGTTTCCCTCCCATTCAATTTCCTTATTTTACGTGTACAATACAGACTCTAAAATAAAAAAGTGTGTGCGTGCATGAGCGCGTGTGGCGCGCGCGCTTCAGTGCGAGTGTGTTTGTCTATCTGTTGAGAAAATATGTGTACATAATCTAAAGTAAGTTTTCACAAGTTTCGTAGTCGTATTTTTTTATCTAATTTGAAATACTTTGTTATTTTTTGACTTTTTAAGATGGTGAAGAAACAGGGATTTCAAAGGTATAAAATAATTCGGAGATTGTGGAGTCACAGGAGCACAGGAGCAGCGATTTATTGCTCCGTTTCCCGTTAATTAAAAAGAGTGTCCAAAGGCGAACGTATATAGTCTGATATATATATATATCAGACTATATACGTTTGGGTAAATGTGTTATATATATATATATATAACACATTTACCCAAATCAACTCCGATACCTAGTCAGGTCATAAATTCTGTCACATGTTTAATATAAAATAATTGAAACAAATTTATTCATTATGTAACCATTTATATACCAAAATTAACTTAACAAAACATAGATTTTTATGACACTAAATTTTATTCAAAATGACCTCCGTGATTTTGAATACAGGCCTTCAATCTGCGTGGCCAGTCGTCTATCGCAGCACGAACGAGGTCCATGTCAATATCGGCGGCTGCCTTAATCAAGGATGTCTTGAGTGACTCCAAATTGGGATGAGGCTTTGAGAACGCCTTTTCCTCCAAGTGTTGCCATATCTTGTTATCTAACGGATTCAAATCTGGACTGGCGGAGGGCCAGTCTTCGTGCCGGCTGAAGTCGATTTCACGAGCCGCCAGCCAATCTTGTGTGCTCTTCGCTCAATGAGCTGGCGCCGAATCTTGTTGGAATACCCAGTGCCTGTTATTGAACATGGTATGAGAAACAGGTTCCACAAGGTTCGTCAGGACTGTATTTTGATACACAACTGCATTCGTTTTTACACCTTTCTCACAAAAATGTACCTCTGTTAAGCCCCAATAAGAAACTCCCAACCATACCATGAGCGAGGATGGAAAATGACCTCGTTGGACACGCGGAATACGGTTGCTCACTTCTTCACTACTGTGTGCATACACCTTATCATTTTGTTTGTTGTAGCTCTCCTCTACGGTAAAAATTTTTTCAGACGTATAAAGAATTTCCCGATATTTTTTCCCGCGTACCGCTTCAACAAAGCGCGGCATCTCTTCAGTCTCAGGTCCATTAGACGAGCATTCAAACGATGTCCTGTTTTTCTTCGATATGCCCGAAGCCTTAAGTCTTCATTTAACACCCTTTTCACCGTGGTTCTGCTTAACGCCATCTGAAGGGCCACCAGTTTCTGCTTACGTTTGGGATTTCTTTGAGTTCGCGCCTTCACAGCTTTTATCACTGCTGGAGTCCTAACAGACCGAGGGCGACCACTTCTTGACCTGTCATCTACACTAGAGTCTTCATTGTATCGTTTGATGGTACGATAAACGAATCTTTTGGTTATATTCAAATTTTTCAGTATGTCGAAAA
The DNA here is from genome assembly GCA_963668995.1 of Parnassius mnemosyne. NCBI lineage: Eukaryota > Metazoa > Arthropoda > Insecta > Lepidoptera > Papilionidae > Parnassius > Parnassius mnemosyne. Next base: position 37,340,961 of record CAVLGL010000068.1, on the reverse strand, counting down.
TTTGAATTGGCGCGTTACCGCAACGATGCAACGCAATAACTGCAACACGGTCTTCTTTAAGCGTCCACTCCATATTTAAAAATGAGTAAAATTCTAAAAAGTATACAGTTTTATTTTCATGAACAATTCGGAATTCGAATTCAATAAACTTTTTTGTGGCCAGCATTCTAAAAGAAAAGTTTTTACTGCGTGAGAATACTTATGACCTGACTAGGTTTATATATATATATATATATATATGTGTGTGTGTGTGTGTGTGTGTTGTATGTACGTGTTGCCGACAATTTGTAATTTGAACATGACACACCATGAACACGCCTTTTAAAGCACTACTATTTGGCGACAGGAATCGGTTTTAGGGTGGAACCTACTAAGACGAACTCCTGGATTAAAGATTTCTTTTACCAAGGCTACGTGTTTTGCTTTATATTTGGGATTTCAGATGGATTTTATGCCATTATGTGTCGTGTTCAGAGCCTTACTCTCAGCATAGCATCCACTTTACATCAGGTAGACTGTGTCCTCGTTAGTCAGCCTTATTTAATAAAGATACTCATCTAACAGTATCAAGTACTAAGCGGACGTTTTGAAAAAAGTACAACTACAGTTTTTTACATTGGGAAATGTATTATTTTTTAATTTTATTTAAGTTTATGGAATTAAAGTGACAAACAAGCACACAGTCCACCTCATGGTAAGTTGATATTGTGACTCACAGAAATTAAAATTCATCCTCGTGTAAGAATCAAAATTCTCGTCTCCAGTAAAAATGATCTTCGGTTCTCTATACTTACCATACGAAACACAGCACCATTAAACTGATATTTTCCGTTGGTATTCTGTGAGAACTTGATTCTTCCCCGATCGAGACGACCTATTCGTGCTACAACCATAATAAAGCTGCAGCATGGCTCTATTGCGTATAAAGTTCGCATACTTACTTCCACTTGTAACCCATTCCTATCACGCCTATATTTTTAACATTTTGTTATTTATGTAATAAGCAATCACAGCAGAGCTTCGAGATACTATACAGAAACGTAATTCACATGTATGGGAGCCACGGAATGAGAGTAAGTAACCAAATTAATTATCTTGTACGATGTTAACATTCTATTCGCATTTAATCTGTTCGCAATTCTGTTTAATTTCCAAACGTTACATGGAATGCTTCATTGCTAAATATAATTCAATTACAAATGTAAACATCTTTTATAAAACTGCTTAATGATGTTTATCGTTATCAAGAAAGTCTCAAAATCTTCGGAAATAATATTCATATCCTAATTATATTTGTTTTAAGAATTTTTATAGAGCTGGTATAAGTTTAATTCTAATTACTCATCATCAGCCTATAAAAGTTCCCTGCTGGACATGAGACTCTCACATATTGGGATAGAGAGCATTTGCCTCAATCGTCACAATTGTCAATCAGCTGTTGATCGCAGTATTGGATGTAGTACGTATGACTATGCTCCACGTATCCAGTCTCAATATTTTACCTTTGGCGTAAACGAAATGGTTATATTGCCGTCCATATGATATTGGTGACATTTCCTATTACCGCCTTTAACAAAACTCAAGGGATGAATTAGCTTACTGAATACTTTTACACCGCCACCATACGGTTACATTATTACAAAATGATAACCTTTTCAATTTATCAATATAGTTAATAATACGACATAATATATTATCTATTAAAACCGACGGCTGAATATGGGAGGCCTATGTTCAGTCGTGTGTTTTGGAACACTATTGATGAATGATGATGAATGAATGTTGATGTACAATACACACGTATTGTATGAATATCTTGTGATGCTATTCCTGTTATTTGATTAGGGTCGTATTAGATGGCTACATTGACGATATATATAAGACTAGCCACCCACTCTGGGTTTGCCTAGATATATTAATGTAGCGATATTTAGATTTAAACCTTTACTGCGCAAAAACGAGTTTTTGATTATTTTATTGAAAATAGGTTAAAATAGGGACAAACTATAGAAAAAAACAACATGATGCAGATGTGCATCATGGTGTGAAAACTTTGAAAATGTTAGTTGCGAATGAATCCCGTCCTTTCACAACTCACGAATTGTGAAAGGGACGGTAACAGTTGTAATTTCTGTTGAAACATACGCCACACTTTTCACATTCGCTTTGGGCTGTTCCAGTACAGCCTGGAAATTTACACCGAAGCCTTTTTTCTGTCAAAACTGGCCAGTGTTCTGACTGGTCTAGCCGAACGTCTTTCGGCGGGATATGCTGACAAGGCCCTTTTTTATTTTTTTCCTGGATGACTGTTTCCACGTCACTGGTGCTTTTCAGGCGGTTCGTCTTTTTATATTTTACTAATATTTCATTAATTTCAAGTCGAAAATCTGCAGAATTTAGCAGTTTCTCTCATAAGAACTCCATAAAAGGTAGGGATGTATAGTAGTTGTCAAAAAAAAGTTTATAGTTTTGGTTGACAGGAATCTCTTTGGCAAGTCGGATTTGGATGAGGCACCTAATCGCCATCTGCGCATATTTTCTCCTGGCCACTGTAAATTTTAACCTTGTAGCCGTATCCAATTACAGCACAAATTACGAACAATTTAAAGCTCCATTTGTGAGGTTTATGTGGCATATATTGCTTTAGAGCACAGCTTTGGTTGAACACATCATTCATCAACAGAAAAATGTTGTTTTAGTGGCACTTTTCCAAAGTTAGGGTACAGTTTTTCTATTATGGGTCTGATTTTATACAGTCTATCAGTTTGGCTGACATTTGAATAACTCAGATAATGTTGTAGCTATACGTTATATACTAAAAGTTGCCAACGAATATTCAAGATTTAGTCACTAAATCTTGAAATAGTTCAGAATCAGATCTCTAAATAAGACGGCATTGACATTTTCAAGGGGAAACTCCCCTTGAAAATGTGGTAGACCATCTCAAAAAAATATTGTTTACAAAACTTTTGCATAAAAATCAGGTTAAGTTGGGAAGGGGGGGAATCTGATTTAAAGCAAGCATGAAATGCTAAGAGCTGGAATAAACAGAACATAGTAAAATATATAACGGTTTATGTGTACATGTCTATGTAATAATGAAAATGATATAAACTCAAACTTACGTTAACTCTTGACACTTGTTGATTTACGACAATTGTTATTGTATAAGACCCTTTCGTACATATAATCCTGTTATATTATTCAGAACTGTTTATGTTACAAGGCAGATACGCAACACAACTTAATTTTATGAAAAAAATTAATTACAAAATATACAGTCTCTAATAAAATAAAATAAATTAAATTAAATAATATGTATAAATAAAGTTAAGTAAAGTAAAGTTTGTTCCACTGCTGGGCACAGGCCTCCTCTCATTTCTGAGAGGGTTTAAGGGCAAGAAAATGTGCACCGCGGTGCCCCAATGCGTGTTGGTGAACTTCACATGTCATCGAAATATTTTTTTTATTTCTCAGACATGCAGGTATCCTCACGATGTTTTCCTTCACAGCCGACTACATTTTCCTTAACAGACGAATACATCGATTGACCTCTCGGTCGAAGTTGGACTTACCTAGTCGGACTATTTATCCCAGGTAAACATACTCGTCAACAACTTCGAGCTTAGTGCTCCCAACAACTACCGGCATAGGTGTGACATGGACATTAAACATAATCTTTGTTTTGTCCATGTTCATCTTAAGACCTATCGGTTGGGAGACACTATTGAGGTCATTGAGCATAGTGCTTAGGTCCTCCAACGATTCTGCCATAAGGACTATATCGTAGGCAAATCGAAGGTGAGTGATGTACTCGCCATTTATGTTAACACCGTATCCTCTCCAGTCCAGAAGCTTGAAAACGTCTTCCAATGCAGCGGTGAAGAGTTTCGGGGATATAACGTCACCCTGTCTTACAACTCTTTGCAATTGAATAGGTTTCGTACTCTGGTTCTGTACTAGGATAGCTATCGTAGCTCTACTGTACAAGCACTTCAGCACTTCGATATACCGACAGTCAACTTGGCACCGCTGAAGGGACTGCAGCACCGCCCAAATTTCGACGGAATCAAAGGCTTTCTCATAGTCCACATAAGCTAGTCATAGTGGCAAATTGTACTTCTCGGACTTCTGTACAACTTGCCGAAGGATATGTATGTGGTCTTTGGTGCTAAAGCCCTTTCGGCAACCGGCTTGTTCGGGAGGCTGGAAGTCGTCAAGTCTGCGTGCGAGACGATTCGTAATGACTCTCGAAAACAGCACGGAGACGCGGCTCAGAAGGTAAATCGATCTGTAGTTCTTCAAGAGAGCATTATCACCTTTCATGAAGAACAAGACCACCGCACTTCTGCTCCACGCCTCCGGTGTGCCACAACGGAGGACGGAATTAAAGAGCCTCTGAAGGACTTCCACTACCGGTTTGCCACCCGCTTTCAGAAGCTTCGCTGTAATTCCATCCTCGCCTGGGGCCTTGCCGTTTTTAAGATGCTGGAGAGCCATTCTAATCTCGCTCAGACTGACGTCCGGGATATCTTCGGGATAGTGTCGGATAAGACTCGCTCTTGGATCGTTACTCACACTTGCGTGTGGCTCCAACGATGACGTGTAAAGCAGTCCATAGAACCTCTCAATCTCACTCATAATCTCAGGTGCCCCGGAAACGATGCTGCCACACTCGGTCTTCAGCGTTGACAGTTGGCTCTTTCTGGCAGACAGATCTCTGGCAAAGACTTTGGAGCCTTGGTTCCGCTCGATCGCTTCTTCAATACAAGCTGTATTGAAGTTGCGTAAGTCCCGCCGCATGTATTTGGAGATCTGCCTGTTCAGATGCCTGTATGCTGTCAAATCTGTTAAAGAATGTAGCTTCATGTCCAGACTGCTTTACACGTCATCGTTGGAGCCACACGCAAGTGTGAGTAACGATCCAAGAGCGAGTCTTATCCGACACTATCCCGAAGATATCCCGGACGTCAGTCTGAGCGAGATTAGAATGGCTCTCCAGCATCTTAAAAACGGCAAGGCCCCAGGCGAGGATGGAATGAGTACGAAACCCATCCAACTGCAGAGAGGTGTAAGACAGGGTGACGTTATATCCCCGAAACTCTTCACCGCTGGATTGGAAGACGTTTTCAAGCTTCTGGACTGGAAAGGATACTGTGTTAACATCAATGGAGAGTACATCACTCACCTTCGATTTGCTGACGATATAGTCCTTATGGCAGAATTGCTGGAGGACCTAAGCACTATGCTCAATGACCTCAATAGTGTCTCCCAACGGATAGGTCTTAAGATGAACATGGACAAAACAAAAATCATGTTTAACGTCCATGTCATACCTATGCCGGTAGTTGTTGGGAACACTAAGCTCGAAGTTGTTGACGAGTATGTTTACCTCGGACAAATAGTCCAACTAGGTAAGTTCAACTTCGACTGAGAGGTCAATCGACGGATTCAACTCAGCTGGACAGCGTTCGGTAAACTACGACACATCTTCTCGTTAGACATTCCTCAAAACCTTCAAACGAAATTTAACAACCAGCGCGTGTTGCCAGTGATGACTTACGGATCTGAGACGTGGTCCTTCACTGCTGGCCGTATGAGGAAGCTCAAGGTCGCTCAGCGAGCTACGGAGAGGGCTATGCTCGGGGTGTCTCTGCGTGATAAACTTAGAATTGAGGATATCCGCAGTAGAACTAGAGTAACCGACATAGCCCAACGGATTAGTAAGCTAAAGCGGCAGTGGGCCCGCCATATAGCACGAAGAACCGACAACCGATGGGGAAGAAAGGTTCTCGAGTGGCAGCCTCGTACTGGTTGGTGAAGTATAGGGCGACCCCCCACGAGATGGAGTGACGACCTGGTAAGACATGCAGGAAGTCGATGGATGCAGGTGACTCAAGACCGTGCTTTGTGGCATTCTTTGGGGGAGGCCTATGTTCAGCAGTGGACTTGTAAAGGCTGTAATGATGACTCCGTATCAATTTCACTTCAAAATTTCCAATATATACTATTCAAAAACAACAACGAAAGTCGCGCGCTAACTACTCGTAGACGGGTCACTTCAAGTGGTCAAAAATTACAAATAGCGCGATCTATCACAAATTTTGGTACTTGTTTCGAGTAGTATGATACAGATCTGCTATTAAGCGCCGTAAAAGTTAAGATATTTATCAAATACATTTATTCTATCAATCATTCGATTTTTCTAAAAAATACTTTCCTATTATTTGTGATAAAATGTGGCCTAGATTACTCCTGGTATTGCTCTCAATTTGTTCGTGAAGTTTTAATATAATCGTTTCAGCCATTCCGAAGAGTAATGCGGACTTACAGAATGACAGACAAAAATGTCTACTCATGTCGTAAATCATAATGGAATGCAAATAACTCCCTCAGCTCAATTAAAGGCAGTCATTTCAATATTACAGACAGATAATTCAATTTTATTTATATGTATAGATAGGACTACTTCAGAGGTGGTACCCATAATTGACGAGATACATATTATAGACGCTGCGTAGATTTAAGTCAATTAAGCGAAACTGGTATGTCAGGATTGTGTCATACCAGTTTCGCTTATTTTACTCATATAGAAGATCATAGACCATAGTCTCTCTCTGACTACTCCATTGGTTAGGTGAGAGAGTTGTTTAAGGTTTTATAACGGAGATTCCCCCAATTGCGATATATGTCACAATATAGAGGATTTGTAACATCTGCCTGCAGAATGTGTAAAATATCAAAGAGACAGGGAGAAACTGGTGAAAAAATTCTATATTGATTTGGGTGAAGTAGGTTGGTTTTTAAACATACTTGTGGAGCCACACTTATATGTGGCCAAGTCATTAATTTCTACATTCCTGTGACATTGATTTCACCTTTCAAAACACTTGTGATTATATGTGTAACAGCAACTAGGTATGGTATGATAAAGCTGACTCTGTAGGATAAAAGCCTTTTTAAATAAAAAATGATAATATAAAAATGTTTTAAAATGGAGCGAGTGAGGGTTTTCACGTACCTTTTAACACAGTTTCATATGAAATTCACAAATTCGAATATTATTTAATAGGCACTAGTTGTAATTTGTGAAAACAAGAATTACCAATTTTAAAAAATTTACTTCCTACTAAAAATAAGATAATTAAGAAAACAGGTTAGCGCCGATGTCAAGTATCACTCATATCTCGGTACAAGGAGCTCAAGATGCCGCTTTTCACACTTGACTTAGTTCATACGTGATGTACGTGTTATCGATAACCGTGATTCTTATACTTCATGTTCAAGCACATGTAGTATACGTTACTGCTTTGAAGTATTTATTATGACCGATAGGGAAAAAAGGCATTCCTTTGGGGAGGCCTATGTTCAGCAGTGGACTCGTGAAAGGCTGTAATGTTGATGACATACAAAAAACATACTGTCGAGTTTTAAGCCTCCTCCCTTTTTAACCCCCGACAAAAACAGAGGGTTTGTTATATGTTTGTAGTATGTATCTCTGTATATGTGTATCTGTGTACATATACAGAGATACATACTAAGTTTGAAAAGTGCCTTCATCGTGAGTGTTCTTAGCTATGTTTTAAGAAAATCTGTTTAGCCCTTTAAAGATCACCAGCACATATTTTTTCGGTGGTTTTGAAAATTTTTAATTTTAGTTATATATATTATAATTTCTTTTGACTTTGAAAAAACCATAATTGCACACCTCGAATGAGAAAACGTTGGATGTGATTTAGTGTCGACAAGCTGCCATGAAGCAATGTTATCTCGTTTAATAGTTTCTATCACCGTTAGTTTCTAACACTAAAAAATCTAATGTGTATAATTAATTGTGCTATATATAGTATGTTAATTGTACACATACATGCAATTATTACTTTTACCATTACAGCCTATCGAAAGTCCGCTGCTGAACATGAGTTATGCTCCATAGATGGACTTATAGGGGGGACGGAGGGATATTTGCCTTAATTGCCATGTGTGGCAAGCGGGTTTGCAACCGCAATTTTTTTTATTTTTAATCGAGACGTTGCTGCCCACCGCCTGATTTGTTTCCTCCTGTCGCCTCTTACCACACCAACGGGATGATATGGGGTAGTGGATGTCTTTACACCGCCACTACACACTACTGATTTAATCGAGCTTAACGATAAAGAAAAACATCGTGATAAAATGAATGTCCGACCACAGCAGCAGCGTCATGAACTTATTGCTCCATAACCCTTACTAAAATGAGAAAAGGCTTGTGCCCAATAGTGAGACTTACATTAAACTATAACTTTGTGTTTTTGAACTTCGGGATTCGAACACGGGAACGTATGACGCGCGACGTAACAGGTACTCTGACAACTTGGTCTTATGGTCGTTAAGTCTATTATATATTGGTAATGTATTTCATTAGATGAAAACAACAACACAGACACTGAAAGAACGTTAGGAATTTAATTAGTATCCGAGATGACATTAAACTAACTTGATACAAACAACATTTTGTGAATTCTCCAGATAACTGTGATAGCTATAAACAAGATAAAGTAATTTATTTATTTAAATAAAATTGATTTGTCTGTCTGTAATATTGTATATCTAACTTTTATCGAGCTAAGAGTATTATCTTCATGCTACTAGGACATGAATAGCCATTTGAATTTTTTTTCTGTCTGTCTATCAGTCTGTCTGTCTGTCTATCTGTTGCGATGAAACTTCACGTACACAGAGAGAGAGAACAACATCAGGAGTGGTCTTGGCTATATTTTATGATCATTTATAGATACGACAATTTTATCGATCTATTTCGCCCAAGTCGCTTTGTGCTGCCCGGTTCCGTTTTGTCACTTGGTACGCTAGAAGACGCGCGCAGAAGGTTTCCTCCCCCACTTTCACCGACCGCGTTTCTCGTTTGTCTGTTCAGTGGTGTAAGCCGATCTGGTCGATAAACCTTCGTCTAGGGCGTCCCTTCCCGACCCTGCCGTTCACTTCTGCAACATAAATTTGCTTTGTCACTCTTTCCTCGTTCATTCTTTCTACGTGACCAAACCACCGAAGCATTCCTTTCTTAATCCTTGTCACAACGTCATCTTGCAAACCACACTTTTCTCTTATTACACTATTTCTCACCCTGTCATTCAGATTCAGCCCTAGCATACTCCTTAAGGAACGCATTTCTACAGCATTTATTCTACTCTCATGCTTCTTCTGCCAGACCCAACTTTCACTACCATACATTAAAGTGGGTACTAACACAGCATTATGAATTACTTACATTACGAATTACGATACATTGAAAATGGGCCAGATTAGGAGTACCCTTAACCGACGAGCGTGTATTCGTAGATATATGGATGTGAAAGAGGCGAGAGAGGTGTGTCAGGATCGCGCCAAATGGAAGTCCGTAGTCTCTGCCTACCCCTCTGGGTGACAGGCGTGAGTGTTTATGTTTATGTTTATGGTGTAAGCGAAATTAACATACATTACTTCGCTGTAAAAATGAAAATTAAATCAACAATAAGTCAGTAAACAAAAAAGCGTCAGTAGCCTAATGGCAGGACGCGGACTGCAAACTCGAAAAGTCGTGGGTTCGAATCCGCCATACGACTGTCGTGAACCACTTATAACACAAGCATTATAAGCTTACCAGAAGTGATTAAAGGGATTATTAGTAATGTTTAAAAGCATAACTAGTATTTAAAAATAAATAAAAAAAATTCCCGTTAATTTTTATAGTTTTTAATTTTCTAAACGTTAACGATTGCAGAGAATCCACTTGGCTAACCCGCAGTACCGCAAGTAATTCGATTGACGCGTGACGTCATGAGCTATTATATATGTATTCATCTATTTAAATACATGTAAATAAAATTTAAGTGTCTGTTTGTAATATTAAAATAACTAGCATCTATTAAGCTCAGGGCATTTCCATGCTGTTAAGACATTAATAACAATTATAAAATTATTGCCTCTCTGTCTTTCTGTTTGAGGTAATCTTTACAATGCCAGGAGTTATCTACGATATATTTTATTCGAAACAATTGACACTTAAATGCATCCAGGCAAAGCAGGAGCGGATCACTAGTTTTAAATATTTATTCACCTCTCAGCTAACAATATTGATTCTTATATGAAGTGTGTAATTTATGATTCAATTGGTCTATATCTCCATGTCTAGTATTCCCATCCCTCATCATTATTACATTGGAAACGCAGCCTTAATGGTGTATACGGTTTCCGTCAGTTAACTATATGAAACACAGCTACGTTTTGATGCTATTTCATTCTGACATTCCGTGAGAGCGTGTGACGGACGTGACATTAGTGAAACACAAACTTCACCCAAATAGTATGGAATTATATCGTTTTAACATTAATTATGTATGTAGTTACATGTCATAACTCGACGTGTTTGGATTGTGTAACGAAGGTAATTTACCAGAAAATTCTATTTATTTACTGTAGGTAGTCTGAATCCCTAGTGAACGAGCATGCTTTCGCTATTCTAACATTTATTTTATTTAGAAACTAGATACCTGACCCGGCTCTGCCTGGGTAACATCTATTAATATAGCGTTATTAATTTTTACATAAACAAAGACTAAATGGTCTTGATCAATTTTCGGTTTATCAAAAATATTCAAGATGATTTATATTGTCTAATTTAAAATCCACTGTGAACATAGGCCTCTCCTTAATCTGTCTCATAAGGGGGATATTAGCCATAGTAGCACGCTCGGCAGGTAGGTTGGCAATTTTCATTTTTCAACTGTTATAAGGCTGACGCTGCTGTCGGTTCGTTTCTCTCATTCGCCACATATGACACCCACGACACGATGGAATAGTGGTAAGCAATAAACAATACAATTTTGAGTATTTTGCAAATAGTTATAATTTATTTACAAATGATTGACGACTGAAATATTTACTATTCTCAAAATTTTACTGAAGGAGAAGAAATATAGCTATATTCCACATTAAACGTCGAACAACCAGATCAGCCATTCTCCACCCTTTTGTTATCAGCATTAGTACAAATACTAAACAACATGATTCGTTCTTGCGTACAGCAGTCTGTCCAACCGACTACAATGTTCGTGTTTTAAAGTCAAGAATGCCCTAAGAATAACCCTTTTTATTAAAACATTATTCAATAAAGTCTTTTAACTTTGAGCAGGTCAAATTTGGTATATTTTCTGGGATTTTGTTGTAAAAGCGTATACATTGCCTCAAAAATGAATTACTGACTCGGTAGAGTCGAGTAACTGCTACTACTAGCTTGTGTTTCCTAGTATTTACAGAATGAATATCACTTATTATTGTAAAACTTCTTTTATTTTTGTGTACGTACATTATATTTTCATAAATGTAATAAGAGGCTAAAGTTAATACATTAATTTCCTTAAATTTTTATCGGAGCGACTCTTTAGGACTTAAGTCATAGATTGCTCTTATGGTTCTCTTCTGTAAAACAAATATAATTTCAGTGTCAATCGCGTGTCCCCATAGCAAAATACCATACGACATTATGCTATGAAAATAGCTAAATTAAACAAGTTGAGCTATTTCCACACTTCTAATCTTTTTAAACTTAGTTGTGTACACAACACAACTAAGTTTACTTGCTAATTTTGATATATGGGGTCTCCATTGAAGCTTCGCATATAGTGTGATCAAAGAAAAATGGTGGCATCGATAATACTCAGTTCTTCCCCATTTAATATTACATTATTATTTAAATGTTTGACATTTGGAGTCAGAAATTACATACATTTCGTTTTTGTGTCATTTAATTGCAAGTTTAAACCAATTTAATCGAATCCTAAAACCTTGGATCACACCAGGTATTTTGCGCTGCATAAGAAACTGCAATAATCTTCAAATACAAGTAAGTAATGAGCCTCACAATGAAACAATCACAATAACATACCGAAGGTATAGAAGTAACTGTAATAATCTCATTTAAAAGTTAAAAAGAGACTATGAGATAGAGTTGTTGGCTACATCGGTCAAAAATAACAAACAAATATGGATAAATAATAATAATATGTTGCCAGCGATGACTTACGGAACTGAGACGTGGTCCTTCACTGCTGGCCGTATGAGGAAGCTCAAGGTCGCTCAGCGAGCTATGGAGAGGGCTATGCTCGGAGTTTCTCTGCGTGATAAACTTAGGAATGAGGATATCCGCAGTAGAACCAGAGTGACCGACATAGCCCAACGGATTAGTAAGCTGAAGTGGCAGTGGGCCGGCCATATAGCTTGAAGAACCGACAACCGATGGGGAAGAAAGGTTCTCGAGTGGCAGCCTCGTACCGGTAGGCGAAGTGTAGGGCGTCCCCCCACGAGATGGAGTGACGACCTGGTAAGACATGCAGGAAGTCGATGGATGCAGGTGGCTCAGGACCGTGCTTTGTGGCATTCTTTGGGGGAGGCCTATGTTCAGCAGTGGACTTGTGAAGGGCTGTAATGATGATAATGATGATGGATAAATATCAAAACTAATACTCACAATAGTAAACTCAAGACTTTAAATACAGAACTTCTCAATATTACTGATAACCCGATAGCCTCTGCAAACTCAGTAAATTACTATTTTTCTAATATTGGTAAACAGCTTGCAGAACGGATTGAATGTGTTAAAAACCACTCTTACTCTTATCTCCAAAACCTGCCACCACATCCGAACTCCTTTGTACTTCTATACACTGATCATTATGAGGTTAATAACATTTTAATGTACCTAAAATCTGAAAGTTCTCCAGGCTGGGATAATATCCCGACTGCTTTTCTTAAACATGCAAAAGAAGTGATTGTTCCCATCATAACTCACCTAGCAAACCTGTCTTTTAATTAAGGAGTATTCCTAGCTCCCCTGAAGCAGTCGATCATTACTCCAGTTTACAAGACTGGGGATAGAGATGATGGGCTATTTATTGTGGAAAGAAGAGTTCTACATGCAAGTAGACGGAGTGGCAATGGGCTCACCTGTATCTCCCGTAGTCGCCGACATATTCATGGAGGACTTTGAGGAGAAAGCCCTTCTTACTGCTCCTGTAAATCCAAGATTCTACAAGCGGTACGTAGACGATACTTTCACAATTTTACCATCTGACAAAGTAACTGCATTTTTAAACCACCTTAATTCCATAAACCCTAAAATAAAATTCACAATGGAGTTAGAGGCAAACAATACTTTAGCTTTCCTAGATGTTTTAGTCATCCGAAATCCTGATAACACTATTGGTCATACTGTGTACAGAAAAAATACCCATACCAACCGATATCTAAATGGTGAATCTCACCATCATCCTTCACAGTTAGTTACCGTGGGAAAATCTTTGTTTCAGAGAGCACGAGGGATCTGTGACAGAAAACATCTGGCCACCGAGCTTCAGCACATCGAGCAAGTACTGCAAGACAACAAGCTTCGGGTCCCGCGCCTACCTCACAGTGACCGAGTGAAGCCAGCCACAGTCGAGCGTGTGCCTGCTGTACTACCCTATGTCAGAGGAGTTACAGAGAAGGTTGGCTACATCTTGAAGCGAGCTTCCATTAAAACATACTTCAAGCCGCTGAAGAAGATTGGTCAATTTTAACCATCCGTCAAGTGTCATATCCCTCTACAAGATGCAGGAGTTTACAAGCTGGATTGTGAATGTGGTCTCTCGTACATAGGACAAACAAAAAGATCTATTAAAACCCGCGTTAAAGAGTCCAGTTTTTCGCTCCGTATCGTTCGGTCGCATTTACTATTTGCTCCGATTGGTGCAACCGGTGCAATTTTAGCTAGTGCTTCTCAAACTGTTTATTATCTAAGCTTATAAGTTGTTAATACCTGTCACAATGGACACTCACAATTGTGGTGCATGTGGGGAGTTGTTATCAGAAGGTCCTCACTGTACTATATGCAATCAAGAACTACATTTTCACTGTGCTGGAATAACTGAAGCTGGATATCGCAAGCTGGGAGATAGGAAGTCTACCTGGCGATGTGTCAAGTGTAAACAAACTCACTCTATCCAGCCTCCTTTATCACCAAAGGTCGAATCGGATGCACTAATACTTAAGGAGATAAGAGCTCTCTCTGATAAACTGGCGCCATTTGAATGTCTTAAAGATGAAGTCATTGCCTTGAGAACTGAATTTGCTGATCTTAAATCTTCACTAAATAATACTAACGTGGCGCTAAAAGAATTTAATAACAAAATTAAGGACTTCGAACAGCGTCTAGTACAGATCGAGAAAGTGCAAAAACATGCTAACCTAATTCAGACTCGGTTAGAAAAACTGGAGCAGGAGTCGAACTCTGTGGAGCAATGGTCAAGAATGAATAATGTTGAAATAAAGGGAGTACCTCAGGCAAGCGGTGAAAATTTGTTTGAAATCATATCCAAAATTGGGTCTAAGATACAATATCCGATTACAAAGACTCAGGTAAATTTCGTTACAAGAGTACCAACCCGTGAGAAAGAGCATAACAAACCGATAATAATCTGTTTCTGCAATCGATATGTGAAGGAAGATTTTGTGGCGGCAGCCAGATATGCATCGAAAACTAGTCATCTCACATCAGGCAACATGGGATTTGTGGGCAATAATAGGATTTATATCAATGACCACCTAACCATGCACAATAAGACCTTACTTTCTAAAACTAAAAAGGCAGCGGTTGAAATGAATTTTCGTTATGTCTGGGTCAAGCATGCCAAGATACATGTAAGAAAGACCGATACGTCGCATATAATTATGGTGAAGTCAGAAAGAGACCTTACAAAAATAGTGTGATGTTAAACTTATTATCTCTTTGTTCTATTACTACCATTATTCATAATTTGTTTTTGTATTACTCGAAACTTGTAACATTGCAGTTTGAGATCCATGCGCTGTCGCGGCGTGTTAACGTATTAATTTTGTTGTGCAATTGCGTATTAATTTACATTATAATTTATAAACATCTTACCAATGTGGATAAACTATTTTTAAATCTTATTACATATAACTGGGTTCGCTTTTGGTCTATTAATTTACTATCAAATATGAAAGACGTTTGTTTGTTGATTTTCTGTACTATATATACTATTGATTTTACTTATTGGTCATTGGTCGTGGTCGTAAGCATTCGAGAATCGCGTGTTGCATATTACGGCGCATTGTTCTACGTTTATGAATTATCTACCCGCTTTTATATAGCATTTTTGTTCTTTGTTTTAAATGTTCCTTTTATTTTATTATTTCATTTACTTTTATTGAATTGCTGTATTGTGATAAGATAGTCATAGTTAAGTCATAGTTAAGCTCAATCACGGAATCGATTAAAATATATTACCAAAATGTACGCGGTTTACGAACAAAAACACTTAACTTATTTAGGAACGTATGTTTAAATTCGTATGATATTATTATATTCACCGAAACTTGGTTGGTCGATAGTATACATAACAGTAAATTATTTGATGACAGATATTTAGTATGGAGGCGGGATCGCAATTATTGTAGCACGTCACAAACGCGGGGGGGTGGTGTACTAATTGCAGTGAGGAATGATCTTTCGGTAGTGGAGAGGGGTGACTGGCATAGTTCAGCGGAAGATATTTGGGTCTCTATTTTGCTAAAAAGATCCAGGCCGCCAGTGACATACAATATAAACATTTGTGCGCTTTATCTGTGTAGAGAAAATATCGGTAACTCATATAATACCCAATTGCTAAATTTCACACAAAATATTAATACCATAATTCTGTCTAATCCGTGCGACAAATTCATAATCGTAGGTGATTTCAATTTTGGTAGTCAAGTAGATTGGAATGTTTGCAGTGATAGTGGCGAGTTGTTACCAACCAATCACTCCTGTCAATATATTTCTGATTTTCTTGACTCTGTTAACACCTGTAGCTTATCTCAGTATAATTGTATACGTAACATAAATGGGAGACTACTTGACTTGGTTTTCTCTAATGACCTTGTAGATGTTAAGGAATGCTATGAATCATTAGCAATGCCCCCAGATATGCACCATAAGCCTTTGGTTATAAAGGCTGATTTTGTTGAATTACATAAACTAGATGATAAAAAGAAAAACAATTATCTCTTTCACAAAGGTGATTACGTGGCTATTAGTTCAGCTCTTGACCAGGTAAACTGGTATGAACTTTTGGGGAATGACTCTCTAGACAATGTGGTTACTCTCTTTTATAATAAATTGTATGAACTTAGGGAACAGTTTATTCCCATAAAATCCACTAGACGCTCGTCACACCCTCCATGGTATAATTCTGCGCTACTAAAGGTCTTAAAAGAAAAACACAAGTATCATCGTAAGTTTAAGTTATATGGTAATTTATCCGACTACCAATCTTTTTCACTATTACGTAAAAGGGCTAACCAGTTAGAGCGAGTCTGCTTTGAATACTATATTGATAAAATCGAATCTTCCATAACTAGTAACCCAAAAATTTTCTGGTCTTTTATAAAAAGTAGGAATAATGCGTCTACTACTCCAAATGTAATGTATTATGAGGAATCTTCTGCAAACACTGGTGAAGGTATTAGTGACTTATTCGCTAAATATTTTAGTACTACTTTCGTTGAACCAGAATTGGAAACTTCTGATTCTAAATTATTTCCCATAACTGATTACAGTATTAATAGTATTAGCTCAATACACTTCTCAGATAAAGGTATCTTGAAGCTATTACAAGGCCTCGACATCTCTAAATCTGGTGGCCCCGACCATATACCACCAATATTTATCATAAATTGTGCGAAAAGCTTAGTCAAACCCACTAGTATACTTTTTAAGCGGTCATTAACAGAAGGAATAGTTCCACAAGTTTGGAAATCTGCCTTCATAACACCGGTATTTAAAAAAGGCGACAAGTCGAATGTCGGAAATTATCGTCCCATCTCGAAGTTATGCTTGTTTTCTAAAGTTCTTGAATGAATCGTTTATAATGAAGTCTATTATGCAGTACAAAATTATTTGGGTGATGAACAACATGGGTTTCTTCGAAGACGTTCAACTACTTCTAATCTCATCACCGCTAATGAGTACATCACTAAAGGTATGGAGCAGCGTGCACAGGTAGACGTAATTTACACAGATTACAGCAAGTGCTTTGATCGTATTAATCATCGTGTTCTTTTACAAAAGTTGTTAGCTTCGGGAATACACGGTGACTTGTATAGGTGGTTTTGTTCGTATATAGAGAATCGGACGCAGGCTGTTGTTTTGCGTGGTCACATGTCTGGTTGGTGCTCAATCCCATCTGGTGTTCCTCAGGGCTCATTACTTGGCCCCCAATTATTCACAATATTTATTGCCGATATTAAGTCATATTTTAAAAATTCTCTCATACTACTTTACGCCGATGACATGAAAATTCTTAAAACTATTCATAATCTAACAGATGTTAAACAATTTCAAGAAGACCTAAACAGGTTTTCTGATTACTGTAAACTCAATAAGCTTCAATTGAATATCTCCAAATGTTCTCATATAACATTCACACGACAAAGATCTAGTATTGGGTTCGGTTATACTCTTCATAATCAGACTATCAGCAGGGTAAATCATATTCATGATCTCGGCGTAATACATGATAATAAATTCATATTTGACAAACACATTGAATATATTGTCAACAAAGCATCCAAGGCTCTTGGTTTCATTTTAAGAACTTCATCCTGCTTCCGCTCTCTTAAAGCTGTTAAGGTTTTGTATTGCTCATATGTGCGAAGCCATTTAGAATATGCATCTCAAGTATGGAACCCACAGTATAAGGTTTACATATCTCGTATTGAAAGTATACAAAAAAAATTTCTGAGATACCTCGACTTCAAGGCACAAATAAATTCAGCCAATTATCTAGAAAGATGTAAGAGATATCATTTTTTACCGTTGGAATATAGACGTAAAGTCAATGATATTTGTTTCTTAGTTAATATTGTAAATGGATCTATTGATTATTCTGAGCTACTTACTCACATAATGATTCGAACCGATTTAATGAGATTTAGACAGCGACCCATGCTATATATACCTCTTGCTTCAACGAATTATAGAAGAAATTCCTTCTTTCTGCGTAGCGCAATGGAATTTAATAAACTTTCATCTGTAGTAGATATTGACCTATTTTCTACTAGTTCTAAATTTGTAAAAAAAGTGATGAACAGAGAATTTTTCACTCACAGCCGCGACTAGCATGACTCATGTTGCAACCTCTTTGGTCTCACGGAAAGTTGAACTATGCGGTTTTTTTTGTAATTTGTTTTTGCCTATTTTTTGCTTATGTTATTTTTTTTTGTAAGTAGTTTAAGTAATCCCTAGAGTATTTTAAATTTGTATAAAGTTGGATGAAAGTAATGTGTGGAGGCTTATAATTAGCAATTCTTATCACCACTTTGTTACTACCGAAGATATTAGTCTGTAAGCCTTCCTAAAATAAATAAATAAAATAAAATAAAATAAAGAACATATAGCTGACGTGAAGCACCGACGTATCGGGAAGTCTGCAGTTTGTGAACATGTTCAAGATCGTCCCCGCCATTACATTAGATTTGATAGACCGCAAATCCTTGCAAAAGAACACCGATTCCTCCCAAGGATGATTCGCGAGGCTATTGAAATTAAAAAACATCCTAATTTCAATAGAGAAGATGGATGGGTGCTGCCATCTGCTTGGGATCCCATAATTAATAAAATCAAATCCAAACCCAAGTATACCACTGCTAGACTTCAAGATACTGTAAGCTCATTCTGCGTAAATCGGACCAAAAATGAATATTAAAAAACTGAAGGTAGCCGGGCTAACTATGACAGCAGGACGTCAAACACCTCAGTCCCCCGTGACCACGGGTGCTGGAAAGCACCCGAAACGTCGGGAATATAAAAATAGATTAATATACGCGATAAAATCCGTAAAATTAGTTTTATTTAAAAATGTACGGACTATTTTTCTCTTGAGGCCCTAAGAACGGGTGAAATGCTTAAGTTCTTGGATATTTAAGTAAAAAAATCACAATAACAGTTAATTTCATCCGCAAACAATATAAGGTGACAAATTGGGATTGAATAAATGTTTTTAATTGAATAAAATTGTATTTTGTCAAACCCTTATAAAAAAAAAAAACAAAAACAGAGTACGAAACCTATCCAACTGCAGAGAGGTGTAAGACAGAGTGACGTTATATCCCCGAAACTCTTCACCGCTGCTTTGGAAGACATTTTCAAGCTACTGGACTGGAAAGGATGCGGTATCAACATCAATGGCGAGTACATCACTCACCTTCGATTTGCCGACTATATGGTCCTTATGGCAGAATCGCTGGAGGACCTAAGCACTATGCTCAATAACCTCAATAGTGTCTCCCAACGGATAGATCTTAAGATGAACATGGACATTAAACATGATATTTGTTTAATGAATTTTCATGTCATCGGCGTAAAGTAGTATGAGAGAATTTTTAAAACATGACTTAATATCGGCAATAAATATTGTGAATAATAGGGGGCCAAGTAATGAGCCCTGAGGAACACCAGATGGGATTGAGCACCAACCAGACATGTAACCACGCAAAACAACAGCCTACGTCCGATTCTCTATATACGAACAAAACCACCTATACAAGTCACCGTGTATTCCCGAAGCTAACAACTTTTGTAAAAGAACACGATGATTAATACGATCAAAGCACTTGCTGTAATCTGTGTAAATTACGTCTACCTGTGCACGCTGCTCCATACCTTTAGTGATGTACTCATTAGCCGTGATGAGATTAGAAGTAGTTGAACGTCTTCGAAGAAACCCATGTTGTTCATCACCCAAATTATTTTGTACTGCATAATAGACTTCATTATAAACGATTCTTTCAAGAACTTTATAAAACAAGCATAACTTCTAAAAAAATTAAATAAAATAAAATAAAGAACATATAGCTGACGTGAAGCACCGACGTATCGGGAAGTCTGCAGTTTCTGAACATGTTCAAGATCGTCCCCGCCATTACATTAGATTTGATAGACCGCAAATCCTTGCAAAAGAACACCGATTCCTCCCAAGGATGATTCGCGAGGCTATTGAAATTAAAAAACATCCTAATTTCAATAGAGAAGATGGATGGGTGCTGCCATCTGCTTGGGATCCCATAATTAATAAAATCAAATCCAAACCCAAGTATACCACTGCTAGACTTCAAGATACTGTAAGCTCATTCTGCGTAAATCGGACCAAAAATGAATATTAAAAAACTGAAGGTAGCCGGGCTAACTATGACAGCAGGACGTCAAACACCTCAGTCCCCCGTGACCACGGGTGCTGGAAAGCACCCGAAACGTCGGGAATATAAAAATAGATTAATATACGCGATAAAATCCGTAAAATTAGTTTTATTTAAAAATGTACGGACTATTTTTCTCTTGAGGCCCTAAGAACGGGTGAAATGCTTAAGTTCTTGGATATTTAAGTAAAAAAATCACAATAACAGTTAATTTCATCCGCAAACAATATAAGGTGACAAATTGGGATTGAATAAATGTTTTTAATTGAATAAAATTGTATTTTGTCAAACCCTTATAAAAAAAAAAACAAAAACAGAGTACGAAACCTATCCAACTGCAGAGAGGTGTAAGACAGAGTGACGTTATATCCCCGAAACTCTTCACCGCTGCTTTGGAAGACATTTTCAAGCTACTGGACTGGAAAGGATGCGGTATCAACATCAATGGCGAGTACATCACTCACCTTCGATTTGCCGACTATATGGTCCTTATGGCAGAATCGCTGGAGGACCTAAGCACTATGCTCAATAACCTCAATAGTGTCTCCCAACGGATAGATCTTAAGATGAACATGGACATTAAACATGATATTTGTTTAATGAATTTTCATGTCATCGGCGTAAAGTAGTATGAGAGAATTTTTAAAACATGACTTAATATCGGCAATAAATATTGTGAATAATAGGGGGCCAAGTAATGAGCCCTGAGGAACACCAGATGGGATTGAGCACCAACCAGACATGTAACCACGCAAAACAACAGCCTACGTCCGATTCTCTATATACGAACAAAACCACCTATACAAGTCACCGTGTATTCCCGAAGCTAACAACTTTTGTAAAAGAACACGATGATTAATACGATCAAAGCACTTGCTGTAATCTGTGTAAATTACGTCTACCTGTGCACGCTGCTCCATACCTTTAGTGATGTACTCATTAGCCGTGATGAGATTAGAAGTAGTTGAACGTCTTCGAAGAAACCCATGTTGTTCATCACCCAAATTATTTTGTACTGCATAATAGACTTCATTATAAACGATTCTTTCAAGAACTTTATAAAACAAGCATAACTTCTAAAAAAATTAAATAAAATAAAATAAAGAACATATAGCTGACGTGAAGCACCGACGTATCGGGAAGTCTGCAGTTTGTGAACATGTTCAAGATCGTCCCCGCCATTACATTAGATTTGATAGACCGCAAATCCTTGCAAAAGAACACCGATTCCTCCCAAGGATGATTCGCGAGGCTATTGAAATTAAAAAACATCCTAATTTCAATAGAGAAGATGGATGGGTGCCGCCATCTGCTTGGGATCCCATAATTAATAAAATCAAATCCAAACCCAAGTATACCACTGCTAGACTTCAAGATACTGTAAGCTCATTCTGCGTAAATCGGACCAAAAATTAATATTAAAAAACTGAAGGTAGCCGGGCTAACTATGACAGCAGGACGTCAAACACCTCAGTCCCCCGTGACCACGGGTGCTGGAAAGCACCCGAAACGTCGGGAATATAAAAATAGATTAATATACGCGATAAAATCCGTAAAATTAGTTTTATTTAAAAATGTACGGACTATTTTTCTCTTGAGGCCCTAAGAACGGGTGAAATGCTTAAGTTCTTGGATATTTAAGTAAAAAAATCACAATAACAGTTAATTTCATCCGCAAACAATATAAGGTGACAAATTGGGATTGAATAAATGTTTTTAATTGAATAAAATTGTATTTTGTCAAACCCTTATAAAAAAAAAAACAAAAACAGAGTACGAAACCTATCCAACTGCAGAGAGGTGTAAGACAGAGTGACGTTATATCCCCGAAACTCTTCACCGCTGCTTTGGAAGACATTTTCAAGCTACTGGACTGGAAAGGATGCGGTATCAACATCAATGGCGAGTACATCACTCACCTTCGATTTGCCGACTATGTGGTCCTTATGGCAGAATCGCTGGAGGACCTAAGCACTATGCTCAATAACCTCAATAGTGTCTCCCAACGGATAGATCTTAAGATGAACATGGACATTAAACATGATATTTGTTTAATGAATTTTCATGTCATCGGCGTAAAGTAGTATGAGAGAATTTTTAAAACATGACTTAATATCGGCAATAAATATTGTGAATAATAGGGGGCCAAGTAATGAGCCCTGAGGAACACCAGATGGGATTGAGCACCAACCAGACATGTAACCACGCAAAACAACAGCCTACGTCCGATTCTCTATATACGAACAAAACCACCTATACAAGTCACCGTGTATTCCCGAAGCTAACAACTTTTGTAAAAGAACACGATGATTAATACGATCAAAGCACTTGCTGTAATCTGTGTAAATTACGTCTACCTGTGCACGCTGCTCCATACCTTTAGTGATGTACTCATTAGCCGTGATGAGATTAGAAGTAGTTGAACGTCTTCGAAGAAACCCATGTTGTTCATCACCCAAATTATTTTGTACTGCATAATAGACTTCATTATAAACGATTCTTTCAAGAACTTTATAAAACAAGCATAACTTCTAAAAAAATTAAATAAAATAAAATAAAGAACATATAGCTGACGTGAAGCACCGACGTATCGGGAAGTCTGCAGTTTGTGAACATGTTCAAGATCGTCCCCGCCATTACATTAGATTTGATAGACCGCAAATCCTTGCAAAAGAACACCGATTCCTCCCAAGGATGATTCGCGAGGCTATTGAAATTAAAAAACATCCTAATTTCAATAGAGAAGATGGATGGGTGCCGCCATCTGCTTGGGATCCCATAATTAATAAAATCAAATCCAAACCCAAGTATACCACTGCTAGACTTCAAGATACTGTAAGCTCATTCTGCGTAAATCGGACCAAAAATTAATATTAAAAAACTGAAGGTAGCCGGGCTAACTATGACAGCAGGACGTCAAACACCTCAGTCCCCCGTGACCACGGGTGCTGGAAAGCACCCGAAACGTCGGGAATATAAAAATAGATTAATATACGCGATAAAATCCGTAAAATTAGTTTTATTTAAAAATGTACGGACTATTTTTCTCTTGAGGCCCTAAGAACGGGTGAAATGCTTAAGTTCTTGGATATTTAAGTAAAAAAATTACAATAACAGTTAATTTCATCCGCAAACAATATAAGGTGACAAATTGGGATTGAATAAATGTTTTTAATTGAATAAAATTGTATTTTGTCAAACCCTTATAAAAAAAAACACAAAACAGAGTACGAAACCTATCCAACTGCAGAGAGGTGTAAGACAGAGTGACGTTATATCCCCGAAACTCTTCACCGCTGCTTTGGAAGACATTTTCAAGCTACTGGACTGGAAAGGATGCGGTATCAACATCAATGGCGAGTACATCACTCACCTTCGATTTGCCGACTATATGGTCCTTATGGCAGAATCGCTGGAGGACCTAAGCACTATGCTCAATAACCTCAATAGTGTCTCCCAACGGATAGATCTTAAGATGAACATGGACAAAACAAATATCATGTTTAATGTCCATGTCACACCTATGCCTATGGTGTTTCAAGGGCGGCAGATGTACTTACCTAATAAATGCATGCAAGGTAAAAAAAAAAACTGTCTGCAAATAATTTTGTGATTTTGTAATGAAATGCCTACTTTTACACATTGACGGTTATAGCTTTGTAAGTAATTACATTAAGTACATGGTATTCTACTGTTTTAGAATGCTCATGATGTAGGCTAAAGTCAATCCGTGTTATGTTCAATATCCAGTGCGCCGGCATAGCGTTTCAGCAACGGGATAAGCTGAGCGAGGTTTATTTGTCTAATTTAAGTTTGCTTAAACTTAAGTTCCTAGTTGCCAATCCCAATAAATTATTCTTTCTTTCTTTTCTTTTTTATCAATTAACTTTAGCTTAGAAATAGAAATAAGAATTATTGAGATATGGGAAAACATTTATTATAACCTACTCAAACGAAATGAAAATTTTTATAGTAAAATTTCTTTCGAGCAAATATTTAATTATATCAGTTATTTTAAATAAATCTTTGGCACACTTACGAGTGAGTAAACTATGGGCTTATTTATAATCACAACACATATACATTCCGTTTATATTAATATAAAATTTGATCATTAGTCATAAGCGCTTTACAAGATAATCCCATTCCATAGAGCTTTAATACATATACATGGGTCACTGTACATACGTCTAATGGTCCTACTGCATCGGCATGGGATTATTCTGCGTAACAAATGATATTTAACATTTCAAATGCTTATGTAAATAATACAACTAACATTTATCACTACTGAATATAATTTTACTCGACGTTATTATGAAAGCTATAAAAAATGAAGAAGGAAATTTATATGCACAATAAATAATATCAATGTTGCCGACGGGAATAAAACAAGGGTTGCTGGAATACTGTAGAATTACGAAGAACACTTAGCTCCCACGGCTATTTGGCCACAGCCTTAATAATTTATTATCAGCATTATCAAAATGGCAATCAAACACCACTGATGATCGTAACCTTCCCCATATTATTGAGTTTATATTGTAATATTATTGAGTTGTTATCAGGGAGATGATGTTGTCTATCTCTTGTTTCAGTATCCCTCTGTCGCCTTTTACAACACCTAGGGTATGGTAATGGAGTAGTGGGTTCACTTATTCTGTCTTGTCTTCTGCATTGTCATTTATTATGACAGCTGCGGTTAGAAACAGGGTAATAGATTTACACCACCATCATACTCAAACGGAATAAAAGGTTTTTATTACTGTTTGTCTGTTTTTTTTCTATAAGAAAATGTCTAGTTCCTTCACATATTTATATCACTTAAATGGTATTTTTATGTTGTAGTGGAAAATGTACCACATTTAAAAAAACGTTATAAGTTATAATATATAGATATAAGTAATGCGTATTTTCCTTCATGTAAAATAGTTAAGAGCTTTTCAATTAGTTAGATAGTGCTGATACCCTCCAACGTATATTTAAGTAACAATAAAATAAAAAAATAGAATGAGAATTATCTTAATCTAGGTTTTTTATATTTATATAAAAAACCAGACGGTACTCAAGCGAGTAACTTATTTTCATTCCAGATGAAAACTCTACATTTAATGGAAACGGAAGCGCTTAAACGTGAAATTTCTCCAGTACTGCTGATATTTTTATTGCTGAAAAATATAACTATGATATTACTTTTTTCTCGTACTTGTTAAGTTACGCAGAAATACGTTTATATATTAATATACACTTTAATATTAGAACGATCATAGTAGCTAACATTTTAACGCATTTACACTTCAGTGTAATTTTGGATTCAAATCAAGTCGAATTTAACAATAATATTTCTAGTATGA
Source organism: Parnassius mnemosyne (assembly GCA_963668995.1). Taxonomy (NCBI): domain Eukaryota; kingdom Metazoa; phylum Arthropoda; class Insecta; order Lepidoptera; family Papilionidae; genus Parnassius; species Parnassius mnemosyne. The sequence goes on along the minus strand of CAVLGL010000068.1, from coordinate 37,315,339 downwards.
AAAAAAAACTGTAGTAAGAGGAAGTAGGCATATTGTGATTATCAATAGAATCAGGCGTTACTTTGGAAGTCCTTTATATTAATGTTGGCAAAAAATTAGAGCTTAGGAATATACATGATGTAATAAATAGGAGTTGTTTTGGCTCGCCGCTCACTGAGCGGTCAGCCACCGCAGAGCCTAGATTTCCTGAAGATGCCTCGTGTAGAGGCGAAACACGTGTCGTATTATCGTCAGTGGTGTGTCTTTCCTAGTGTAGTGGTGTTGGGAGTAGTGGTGCTGGGATAAGTGGTGACGGTGATAGTGCACGAAATTGAGGGAGGGCGGGAGGTGCTTTTCAAACAAGTTAAGACACATCATTTTATTTTATCGAGCGGATGTCATCATCATCATTACAGCCTTTCACAAGTCCACTGCAGAACATAGGCCTCCCCCAAGGAATGCCACAAAGCACGGTCCTGAGCCACCTGCATCCATCGACTTCCTGCATATCTTACCAGGTCGTCACTCCATCTAGTGAGGGGACGCCCTACACTTCGCCTGCCGGTACGAGGCTCCCACTCGAGAACCTTTCTTCCCCATCGGTTGTCGGTTCTTCGAGCTATATGGCCGGCCCATTGCCACTTCAGCTTACAAATCCGTTAGGCTATGTCGGTCACTCTGGTTCTACTGCGGATATCCTCATTCCTAAGTTTATCACGCAGAGAAACTCCGAGCATAGCCCTCTCCATAGCTCGCTGAGCGACCTTGAGCTTCCTCATCCGGCCAGCAGTGAAGGACCACGTCTCAGTTTCGTATGTCATCACTGGCAACACGCACTGGGTGCACAGTCTCGTTTTCAAGTTTTGAGGTATAGCTGACGAGAAGATGTGCCGTAATTTCCCGAACGCTGCCCAACCGAGTTGAATCCGTCGATTGACCTCTCGGTCGAAGTTGGACTTACTAGTCGGACTATTTGTCCCAGGTAAACATACTCGTCAACAACTTTAAGCTTCGTGTTCCCAACAACTACCGGCATAGGTGTGACATGGACATTAAACATGATCTTTGTTTTGTCCATGTTCATCTTAAGACCTATCCGTTGGGAAACACTATTGAGGTCATTGAGCATAGTGCCTAGGTCCTCCTGCGATTCTGTCATAAGGACTATATAGTCGGCAAATCGAAGATGAGTGATGTACTCGCCATTAATGTTGATACCGTATCCTTTCCAGTCCAGAAGCTTGAAAACATCTTCCAATGCAGCGGTAAAGAGTTTTGGGGATATGACGTCACTCTGTTTTACACATCTCTGCAATTAAATAGGTTTCGTACTCAGATTCTGTACTCAGATAGCCATCGTAGCCCTACTGTACAAGCACTCAACACTTCGATATACCGACAGTCAACTTGGCATCGCTGAAGGGTCTGCAGCACCGCCCAAATTTCGACGAAATCAAACGCTTTCTCATAGTCCACATACGCCAGACATAGTGGCAAATTGTACTCCTCGGACTTCTGTACAATTTGCCGAAGGGTATGTATGTGGTCTATGGTGCTAAAGCCCTTTCGAAAACCGGCTTGTTCGGGAGGCTGGAATTCGTTAAGTCTACGCGCGAGACGATTCGTAATGACTCTCGAAACAGCACGTAGACGCGGCTCAGAAGGGAAATCGGTCTGTAGTTCTTCAAGAGAGCGTTGTCGCCTTTCTTGAAGAACAAGACCACCGCCCTTCTGCTCCACGCCTCCAGTAAAATGCCACCATGGAGGACGGAATTAAAGAGCTTCTGAAAGACTTCAAGTGCCGGTTTTTCACCTGCTTTCAGAAGCTCCGCTGTAATTACATCCTCGCCTGGGGCCTTACCGTTTTTAAGGTGCTGGAGAGCTATTCTAATCTTGCTCAGACCGACGTCCGGGATATCATCGGAATGATGTCGTATAAGACTCGCTCTTTGATCGTTACTCACACTTGCGTGCGGCTCCAACGACGACGTGTACAGCTGCCCATAGAACCTCTCAATCTCACTCAAAATCTCAGGTGCCCCGGAATCGATGCTTCCACATTCGGTCTTCATCTTTGACAGTTCGCTCTTTCTGACAGACAGATCTCTGGCAAAGACTTTGGAGCCTTGGTTCCGCTTGATCGCTTCTTCAATACGAGCTGTATTGAAATTGCGTAAGTCCCGCCGCATGCATTTGCAGATCTTTCTGTTCAGTTGTTTGTATGCTGTCAAATCTGTTGAAGAGTGTAGCTTCATCTCCCGTCTAACAGCCATGAGACTAAAAGTGTGATCGGAGAGTTTTTGTGTTCTTCTGCGGCGGGTCTTGCAGAACTTAGCTCCAACCGTATGGACAGTTTCCACGATCTTGTCATTCATATCATCCACTTCATTGCAGTCTTCTAGGCACTGAAAACGGTTTTGTAACTCGAGCTGAATGGTTTCGGGACTTTGGATTAGAGCACGAGGGGGACGGAGCGTTGACTTCATTAGACGAGACCTCTCCAACTTAACGTTTAGGTTCAGTGTGCCTCTAACCATTCGGTGATCGCTGCCGGTTTTCACCCTCGCGATTACGGAGACATCACTGAACAGTTGTCGTCTGGTCGTCATAATGAAGTCAATCTCATTTTTTGTCGAACCGTCGGGGCTTGACCAGGTCCACTTCCTGTGGGGCCGCTTCTGGAAGAAAGAGTTCATCATAAAGAGTCCCTCATTTTCCATGAAGTCGGCCAGCTGCTGGCCCCTTGGGTTCCGTTGCCCTATTCCAAATTTCCCCACTTTCAGCCCACCGTTCTCTCTTGTGCCTAGTTTTGCATTGAAGTCTCCCATTAACACCGTATACTGGGTTTTGGAGGAATGCATGGCTCTAGAGGTATCCTTATTAATTTCCTCCACCTCCTGATCGGGGTGTGCCGAGGTTGGTGCGTAAACCTGTATGACCTTCAGCGAATACTGTTTGGTGATTCTGAGTATAAGGTACACAACCCTCGTCGACACACTCTCAATATTTACAACGTTGTTAACGAGAGACTTGTGGACGATAAATCCGACACCTCCTTGGGACAGATGGTCGCCCTTCCGGTAATAGAGCAAGTTGCCAGATTCGAGGATTACCGTGTCCTCCCCCTCTCATCGGACTTCGGATAATCCTATAATATGCCAACGTAACTTGTCTATATCTTCTTCCAGCTCCACAATCTTCTCGTCAGTCCTCAGGGTGCGTGCGTTGTATGTTGCCAGGTCGAGTCGTCGTAGGTGGTAACCGAACCTCCACCGGAGATTCTTAGCACCCCCTGCCCCGCCGTTACCATGGTCGCCACCGTAGCCAGGAATAGCGGGGCTGCCGGGGACTGGGGGCCGTCTTTTCGTAACTGTCATCATGGGGGGTATATTGCCATAGTTGCCACGCTTGGCGAGCGGGTTGGCAACCGCAGTTTTTTTATTGTAATTTTGGCTGTTATCAGGAAGATGCTGCTGCCTATCTCCTGCCTGTTTCCCTTTGTTGCCTTCTACGACACCCACGGGAAGATACGCGGATGTACGCGAAGTAATTTTTTGCCAACTTTAATACTGTGCTTACATTATTTCTTCGTCGTAGCAAAGGACTTTTGATAGGTTGTTACGCAACTTCTTTAACATTATTTTAAAGCTTTTTAGCGTTTTAAAAATATTTACTTTATTTACTAACCGATCCATAATTGGAGTACGCCTGTATTAAATTGTATGATGTATTTAGCCTTACCTTACCTTACATACCTTATGTAATTAAAAATATGAAATAACAAACGCCGATATTATGTGTCTTCAACACAAAAGAGTTTCTTCGTCAACAAAGTTTATAGTTAAGTTAATGGCTTTCAATAACTGGTATTTCACGAGTTCTCAAATAGTTGAGTAATGAACTGAGAACTTTCGATGCAATTCAATTACAAATTTAGCGCTGAACCTATTTTAAGTAATTTTAGAAATGAAGTGCCGTTTTTATATTCATTCGTTTGAAATGCGAAAGTAACTGTGTAAAAGTAAAAACTTAGAAATTGTGAAGCTACTAAAATTACTCTGTCGTGAACGAATGATTTGCCAACGGTGTGACCGTTGGCAAAGCTATTAAAATTCAAGACGATATGGAAATTACTGTTACGCTTCTTAGGCTAAAAATCAAGTTTTGAATTAAAAGTGAGTCTTAAATCCAAGCTGCGAATTTATTATGATTTTATGAGTATACATTTAATGATAATTATATTAAATGAACGAGTATTAAATATTACGATTTAATTTAACTACGCACAAGAAAAACTTCTCTGTCGTCTGAAAAGATAACAAGTAAAATTAAAAAAATTCTAATCGATTATCTTTTCAGATGAACAGTAAAACCCAAGAAACAATATCCTACGATTTACCGCAGCCATGAAAACAAAAAAATTCGAACACAAAAGCCTTCCACAGATTCATATTTTGTATTAAGAATTATTCGTATAGCAGTATTTAATCACAAGTTAAGGTTTTCGATGATTTAGTCCTGTAGTGGCGGTGTAAGAATATCCACTAACGGACATTGTATTATTTCATTCATTCGTCTCGTAGGTGTCGTAAGAGGCGATATAGAGAAACGAACCAGGAGATGGGCAGCAGCATCAGCCTTATAACAATTAGAAAATAAAAATGCTGATTGCCAACCCACCTGCCAAGTGTGCTACTATGGCTAAAATTCCCCTTATGAGACAGATTAAGAACAGGCCTATGTTCACAGTGGATTTTAATTTGGACAATATAAATCATCTCGATTTTTTTTGATAAACCGATTGATTAAATAAGTGGTATTTTTTTATGTTAAAATTAATATCGCTATATTAATAGATGCTATCCAAGTGGAGCCGGGCCAGGTCACCAGTTTCTAAATAAATTAAATGTTAGAATAGCCAAAGCATACTCGTTCACTAGAGATCTAATGTACCTACAATAGAGGATATAAAATTTTCTGGTAAATTGTCTCCGATACACAATCACAACACGTTGTGTTGTGATATGTAACTACATACATAATTAATGTTAAAACGTTGTGATAACATACTAGTTGGGTAAAGTTTGTGTTTCACTAATGTCACGTCTGTAATACGCTCTCACAGAATTTCACCGTGAAATAGCATCATAACGTAGCTGTGTTTTATATAGTGAACTGACGGTAACCGGATACACCATTAAGACTGCGTTTCCACTGCAATAATGATGAGGGGTGGGAAAACGAGACATGGAGTTACGCACATATTTTCTTACAAATTACACACTTCATATAAGGATTAATAGTGTTAGAGGAGAGGCGAATAAGAATTTAAAACTAGCGATCCATTCCGGATTTGCCTGGATGCATTTTAATGTCAACTTTTTCGGATAAAATAAAATAAAATAATACCTCCGGGCATTGCGCTATATCTGTTTGTAAAGTTTCATCACAATCGGTTTAGCTAGAAAGACAGAGAGGCAAAAATTTTTATAATTGTTATTTATGTCTTAATAGCAAGCAAATGCCCGGAGCTTAATGGATACTAGTTATTTTAATATTACAGACAGACACTTAAATTTTATTTATATGTATTTAGATAGATGTATAGATATATAATAGCTCCATAACGTCACGCGTCAATCGAATTACTTGCGGTACTGTGGGTTAGCCATGTGGACTCTCTGCAATTGTTAACGTTTAGAAAATTAAAAATTATAAAAATGAACGGGAACGACTTATTAATGATTTAATTTTTATGTTTACAGCGAAGGTATGTATGTCGATTTCGCTTACCCCACTGAACAGACAAACGAGAAACGCGGTCGGCGAAAGTGAGAGGGGAAACCTCTTACACGCGTCTTCTAGCGTACCAATGGACAGAACGGAACCGAGCAGCACAAAGCGGCTTAGGAAAAATAGATCGATAAAATTGTCGTATCTATAAATGATCATTAAATATAGCCAAGATCATTCCCGATGTTGTTCTGTTTCTGTACGTGTAGTTTCATCGCAACTGATTGACAGACAGACAGACGGATAGACAGATAGACAGACAGTACAAAATTTTTCAAATGACTATTCATGCCCTAATGGTATGCGAATAATACTTTTAGCTCGATAAATTTAGTTATTCGTTATTACACACTGACACATCAATTTTATTGAAATGTAGCTTTTAAAAAAAAAAGTTACCCCCACACTAGGACTTTCTCCTGTGTCGTGGAGGCAGTTTACAAACATAAATCGCACGAGGACAAACATACGAGTACAGCTATAACAGTTATATGGAGAATTCACAAAATGTTGTTTCTATCAAGTTAGTTTAATGTCATCTCTGATACTAATTAAATTCCTAATGTTCTTTCAGTGTCTGCGTTGTTATTTTCATCTAATGAAATACATTAACAATATACAATAGAAAATAACGATTATATGATCAACTTGTCAGAATACCTGTTACGTCACGCGTCGTATGTTCCCGTGTTCAAATCTCAAAGTAAAAAAACACAAAGTTATAGCTTAATGTACGTTTCACTGTTGGGCACAAGTCTCTTCTCATTTTAGTGAGGGTTATGGAGCAATAAGTCCAGCTGCTGTCGTCGGACATTCATTTCCTCAGGATGTTATTGTTTACCGCTAAACTCGATTAAATCAGTATTTAAACATGGCAGCATGGGTCGGACTCAGTCACTAGCGTACTGTGAAATTTAGTAATACTATTACAACAAATTAATAACATACTATGTACAGTGTAGTGGTGATGTAAGGACATCCACTAACCCATATCATCCCTTTGGTGTGTTAAGTAGTAGGTGTGAAGTGGGGCTTCTCTTCTCGCTTCGCTCGAGCTACATGCCGCTGAAGGCCCCAATTCTCTCCATTAGAGGTCTAAATTTTTAGTCTAATCCTCGATCCGGTTTTTTTATCTTTGCTCCATTTCTAATACCGTTTCATTCGGAATCTCAAATACAAATGGTTCAATAATATAACAACAATATATGAAGGCTAATCTATTTCATCGTTAAAAATGCAAGGTGGTTGAAAAAAAACAGTTACTTTAATAATAAGTACTAATCGTTAACGGCCTGAAACTATTTTTTTTTCTTCTTCTCGAACACAAAGGTAGTTTAAATTAAAAGATGAAGTGTTTATTTACATATATTTTATTTGAAATCAAACAAGCATTTTGTTTACAAAACACCATTTCTCTATACATAAAACATTTTTTAACGCACATATTTTCTTACCAGTAAAACAGTTATACAGTAAAGTATCATTACAATAAAGTTCACAATGGGTATTTAAATTGGGAGCTCCTAAGCAACTTATATTTATAATAGTATTATTCTCATCACAAATATCTTGCACCCATTTAATTTTTTCACATCCTTTCAAATATGTTTTTATAATTCTGTGAAACTCTCTACAATCAATAAAGCCCTCACTCCATCGATACCCTCGGTGATTTTCAATCCAGCCAATTCGTTTTTTCTCTTCAGAAGATAGTGAAGTGAATGGGTCATCATTTCATCATCATTACAGCCCTTCACAAGTCCACTGCTGAACATAGGCCTCCCCCAAAGAATGCCACAAAGCACGGTCCTGAGCCACCTGCATCCATCGACTTCCTGCATGTCTTACCAGGTCGTCACTCCATCTCGTGGGGGGACGCCCTACACTTCGCCTACCGGTACGAGGCTGCCACTCGAGAACCTTTCTTCCCCATCGGTTGTCGGTTCTTCGAGCTATATGGCCGGCCCACTGCCACTTCAGCTTACTAATCCGTTGGGCTATGTCGGTCACTCTGGTTCTACTGCGGATATCCTCATTCCTAAGTTTATCACGCAGAGAAATTCCGAGCATAGCCCTCTCCATAGCTCGCTGAGCGACCTTGAGCTTCCTCATACGGCCAGCAGTGAAGGACCACGTCTCAGTTCCGTAAGTCATCACTGGCAACACGCACTGGTTGTACAATTTCGTTTTAAGGTTTTGAGGTATGTCTGACGAGAAGATGTGTCGTAGCTTCCCGAACGCTGCCCAGCCGAGTTGAATCCGTCGATTGACTTCTCGGTCGAAGTTGGACTTACCCAGTCGGACTATTTGTCCCAGGTAAACATACTCGTCAACAACTTCGAGCTTAGTGCTCCCAACAACTACCGGCATAGGTGTGACATGGACATTAAACATGATCTTTGTTTTGTCCATGTTCATCTTAAGACCTATCCGTTGGGAAACAATATTGAGGTCATTGAGCATAGTGCTTAGGTCCTCCAGCGATTCTGCCATAAGGACTATATCGTCGGCAAATCGAAGGTGAGTGATGTACTCGCCATTGATGTTGATACCGTATCCTTTCCAGTCCAGAAGCTTGAAAACGTCTTCCAATGCAGCGGTGAAGAGTTTCCAGGGATATGACGTCACCCTGTCTTACACCTCTCTGCAATTGGATAGGTTTCGTACTCTGGTTCTGTACTCGGATAGCCATCGTAGCCCTACTGTACAAGCACTTCAACACTTCAATATACCGACAATCAACTTGGCACCGCTGAAGGGACTGCAGCACCGCCCAAATTTCGACGGAATCAAAGGCTTTCTCATAGTCCACATACGCCAGACATAGTGGCAAATTGTACTCTTCGGACTTCTGTACAATTTGCCGAAGGGTATGTATGTGGTCTATGGTGCTAAAGCCCTTTCGGAAACCGGCTTGTTCGGGAGGCTGGAAGTCGTCAAATCTGCGCGCGAGACGATTCGTAATGACTCTCGAAAACAGCACGTAGACGCGGCTCAGAAGGGAAATCGGTCTGTAGTTCTTCAAGAAAGCGTTGTCACCTTTCTTGAAGAACAAGACCACCGCACTTCTGCTCAGCGTCTCCGGTGTAATGCCACCATGGAGGACGGAATTAAAGAGCTTCTGAAGGACTTCAAGTACCGGTCTTCCACCCGCTTTCAGAAGCTCCGCTGTAATTCCATCCTCGCCTGGGGCCTTACCGTTTTTAAGGTGCTGGAGAGCCATCCTAATCTCGCTCAGACTGACATCCGGGATATCTTCGGAATATTGTCGGATGAGACTCGCTCTTGGATCGTTACTCACACTTGCGTGTGGCTCCAACGATGATGTGTACAGCTGCCCATAGAACCTCTCAATCTCACTCAAAATCTCAAGTGTCCCGGAATCGATGCTGCCACATTCTGTCTTCAGCTTTGACAGTTGGCTCTTTCTGGCAGACAGATCTCTGGCAAAGACTTTGGAGCCTTGGTTCCGCTCGATCGCTTCTTCAATACGAGCTGTATTGAAGTTGCGTAAGTCCCGCCGCATGCATTTGGAGATCTGTCTGTTCAGATGCCTGTATGCTGTCAAGTCTGTTGAAGAATGTAGCTTCATCTCCCGTCTAACAGCCATGAGATTAAGAGTGTGATCGGAGAGTTTTTGTATTCTTCTGCGGCGGGTCTTGCAGAACTTAGCTCCGACCGCATTGACAGTTTCCACGAGCTTGTCATTCATATCGTCCACTTCATTGCAGTCTTACAGGCACTGAAAACGGTTTTGTAACTCGAGCTGAAAGGTTTCGGGACTTTGGAACAGAGCACGAGGGGGACGGAGCGTTGACTTCATTAGACGAGACCTCTCCAACTTAACGTTTAGGTTCAGTGTGCCTCTAACCATTCGGTGATCGCTACCAGTTTTCACCCTTGCGATCACGGAGACATAACTGAACAGTTGTCGTCTGGTCGTCATAATGAAGTCAATCTCATTTTTTGTGGAACCATCGGGGCTCGACCAGGTCCACTTCCTGTGGGGCCGCTTCTGGAAGAAAGAGTTCATCATAAAGAGTCCCTCTTTCTCCATGAAGTCGGCCAGCTGCTGGCCCCTTGAGTTCCGTTGCCCTATTCCAAATTTCCCTACTTTCAGCTCACCGTTCTCTCTTGTGCCTAGTTTTGCATTGAAGTCTCCCATTAACACCGTACATTGGGTTTTGGAGGAATGCATGGCTCTAGAGATATCCTCATACATTTCCTCCACCTCCTCATCGGGGTGTGCCGAGGTTGGTGCGTAAACCTGTATGACCTTCAGCGAATACCGTTTGGTGATTCTGAGTATAAGGTACGCAACCCTCGTCGACACACTCCCGATCTTTACAACTTTGTTAACGAGAGACTTGTGGACGATAAATCCGACACCTCCTTGGGACAGATGGTCGCCCTCCCGGTGATAGAGCAAGTTGCCGGATTCGAGGATTACCGTGTCCTCCCCCTCTCTTCGGACTTCGGATAATCCTATAATATGCCAGCGCAACTTGTCTATCTCTTCTTCCAGCTCCATTATCTTCTCGTCAGTCCTCAGGGTGCGTGCGTTGTACGTTACCTGGTCGAGTCGTCTAAGGTGGCAACCGAACCTCCACCGGAGATTCTTAGCACCCCCTGCCCCGCCGTTACCATGGTCGCCACCGTAGCCAGGAATAGCGGGGCCGCCGGGGACTGGGGGCCGTTTTTTTGTTACTGTCATTCATAGGGGGGTATTTGCCATAGTTGCCACGCTTGGCGAGCGGGTTGGCAACCGCAGTTTTTTTATTGTAATTTGGCTATTATCAGGAAGATGCTGCTGCCCATCTCCTGCCTGTTTCCCTTTGTCGCCTTTTACGACACCCACGGGAGTATATGGGGTAGTGGATATTCTTGACCGCCACTATACGGCACGGTGAATGGGTAAGGAGGTTTAATTAGGAATATATTGGTGTAGTTATAGTATTATTCTCATCACAAATATCTTGCACCCATTTAATTCTTTGACATCCATTTAAAAAAAATTTTTATCTTTCAAATATGTTTTTATAATTCTGTGAAACTCTCTACAATCAATAAAGCCCTCACTCCATCGCTACCCTCAGTGCGTTTCAATCCAGCCAATTCGTTTTTTCTCTTCAGAAGATAGTGAAGTCCTTTACTATAAATTTATTTTTGCTATTTTTGAAGCCTTGAAGATCGACAATTATTGTATTGCTATTCACGATATTTTCTTAACGATATTACTCAGTGGTTTGTATTTGAATATACAATCGTTTAATATCAAGCAATAAGCGGTTGTCTGATCTGATATTTCTTGGTCAGTCTCGATTCAACTCTCACATCGATCGAACCTTTTAAAGTTTCGTGTTGTCTTGAACAATCAATTACAAATAATGTAGCCACGTCTCTGAACTCCTTTAAACCCATCAACGGCTCTGACCGGCGTCCATGATACGACTGTTGAAATCTCGCATACTGATCGTATAATAAAGTAAACTTATCTTCTGAAAAACTGACATTCAGCCCCTGATAAGGATAATGTGATGAATTTAAAAAGACTCTTACATCTCGTACGTGACAATGATCAAAATCTGCCATTGATAATTTCGCATTATGTTTGCGGTTGGTTTGCAAGGCAATGACCACAAATCGTGGTTTCTCTATTTGCGATGAAGTTTTTATAGACCGAGTATGTTTACGTCTTTTGGGTAGCAATGGATATTCATATAAGTCCCAGGAACGGAATGCCAATGGAATAGCTCTATCTTTCTCTAAAAGTTTTAATAGGCTGATTGTTTCACGATCTGATACGTTGATGTGTGGAACTCGCCAAACTGTTTTATTTATTATAATATCTTCTACAACTTCACCTGTATTTAACTTGATCGCATTAAGATTTGTATTGCTTTGTAATAATACTAACTCATGTTTACAATTAAATATAATTTTTTCATAATATTCTGCAAATCCAAATATCTTGTTCAATTGTATAGATGCGGAAAACGCTCCACCACTAGTATTGCTTGTTCCTCCAGTTGACCAGCCCCAAACTCGAGCACATTTGGATTCATTTTTATTTAAGGATTGATAAGATTTTATTGTGGTAGTGACACCAGCATTCTTAATTTTATCTATTTCTACTCCATTAAGTTCATATCGTACGTCTTGAAAAAGAAATAGCACGGGATTATTGACAAAATGTACGTTTGATACCTTTTGTTTTGTGGTGCTGTTGAAAACGTTCACCTTTCCCTCGATATATAAACTACTGAGTGAAGGTAGTACGTACAGGTCTTGTTGATTAATAGGAATACGTATTTCTTCATTCTTGTTAAAACTAGTTAATATGGTTTGTATGAATGATACTCAAAACTTTCAATGCTGTTACGAGTATCGTATGATGTTTGTTGAGATACGTTTAAAATATTCATTTTATCAAGCCAAAGAGCTTAAGAAATTCTTTGTTAGACTTAATAAGCTTCTTTTTTAGCTGAAGATGTATGCCTTTATGAGATTTTCTTTTAAAACTGGCTTCGATACACGAAGTAGACGGGCTTTTATTGAAATTTATCATTTTTTTTTTGGAAATGTAAATACAGTTGTACTTCTTTACCTCGTTCTAAGAGATTTGTTTGTTTTGAACGCCACATAAACGCCGTTTTGTCGAAGAGTATTAGCTTCTTTTTTTAGGCCCCATATCTGAACAAAACAAACAATTCTCTTAGAAATATCTGTAATAATAAAGATAAGTTGGATACTCGTCAAAAGTCAGGTGTTTACAAACTTGTTTGTGACGAATGCCACGCCGTTTACGTGGGTCAGACTGGTCACAATTTCGAGACACGTTATAAAGAGCATTTAGCCGCGTACAGGAATTTCAATCCCGATAAATCCCATTTTGCCAAACATCTTTTGGGCACTGGACACAACCTAGCCAACGACCACTCCTTTAAAGTCTTACATACGTGTAACAAAGGGCTGGTGTTGTGTGTGCTGGAACAGTTAGAGATATTAAAAAGTAACAATAATACCGTTGCATTGCTGAACGAACAAACAAATGTTACTAACTCACCTCTCTTAAATATCTTTAAGCCTGCTCTCTAATAATAGAGAGCCTCGCAAAATGGTCGTTTGTCACCCTCACGGTGATCGGCGATCGGTTGCGTGGTTGGAGGGTCGGCGTTGCGCGGCGGTTTGTTTTTAATTTTACAAACGGCTGCGTAAGTCCGGCGGTGATTGGTCGCATGTTTTATCGCATGACGCAGTCGCTTGCTCCTTAAGTAGAGAGCGGTTTCGTCATCGGTCTGTATAAAAGGCACTTGTTTTGGCTCGCCGCTCACTTAGCGGTTAGCCACCGTAGAGTCTATATCACCTGAGTATGCCTCGTGTAGAGGCGAAACACGTGTCGTATTATCGTCAGTGGTGTGTCTTGCCTAGTGTAGTGGTGTTGGGAGTAGCGGTGCTGGGATTAGTGGTGACGGGGATAGTGCACGCAATTGAGGGAGGGCGGGAGGTGCTCTTCATACTAGGTAAGACACATCATTTTATTTTATAACGCGGATATTTGCGAAGTAAATTTTTCTAAAACCTTTTATTCAAGCTCACCTTATTAAAAAACCCAAGTACAACACAAGTAAGTCATCGATTTCTTCAAGTGATGTGTTTGAATATCCTGTTAATAATGAAGAAAACTCAGATAACAATGTTTCTACAACATCACACAAAACCCTTACTCATTCGCTTCCTGCGGATGATAATGACGCGAATGAAATTTCGTTTAAATCACATCAATCAACACCAAGTATAGCAAATGATTCATTATCATGGACTATGTCATCTGAATTACTAAAAGATGTCTTATTGTGTCAGAAATAAACGTGGGAAACTAATGATCGGCCCATTTCGTGTCTATGATAATGATTACATATTAAAAATTTGAAATCATAGTTTAATAAAACTTCAGGCTTAATAGAGCTATTGTTTAAAAAGCTACCAAAATTAGATATTGTGACAGAGGAAGACTTACAAAATTATAAATTGTTACTTTTGCATACTAATGCACACAGACGTAATTATGATCCATCCAAACCGATTAACAGTTACAAAGGATTTAAATATATGCAAGTGATCAAACCATTGTTTAAGCACTCGAGAAATCATAAAAGTAGTGCAGAAAATCCTACAAAGCCTCATAAACAAGGAGCAGGTTTATATCTTAACCCCTCAAAAAACTAATTAAACGGCTATCCAGACAGCCACTCACTAATCTCGACATATTAGAACATGCAAGTGACATTCCATACTTTCGCGGCGTTTTCATGAGAAATAATTTACCTTTGAAACCGCGAAAGGTAGAATATGGAATACTGAATTTGGATAGCTACAGAAATACTGGAACGCATTGGGTAGCCTTTGTAAAGCACAGTAAATACGTAGAATATTATGACCGTTTTGGTAATTTAAAGTCCCCGTTAGAATTAGTTAAATATATGCATAACTTACCTATTTACTATAATTACGCGCGACTTCAAGCGTTTGGTGCTGCAAACTGTGGACATCTTTGTCTAAAATTTTTAAGGAATTACTGGAAAAAGCATTTATATAGTGTATGAAATAAATAAACGTATCAGTACATAAATGTCTTTCACTGTGTCTATAATTGGGACAGGAGCCTCTTTATCAACGAACTATTCACCGACAATAGAACTACGAGGAGACTACGAATGTGGCCTTTTCTATTTTTCAATTTTCAATTCTATTCCCAATATAGATGAAAGAAACAATAAATTTTATTACGGTAAAAAAGAAATGATCGAAATTCCTGAATGGTCTTACGAGCCTTAAGATATTTGTGATTATCTAAAAAATAATATTAAGAACGCTGTACTAAAACTAACTTGTAACAATAATACATGGAAAACAAATATTTTTTGCTCTTAAGATGTGCACTTTAATAGAAGCGAATCACTGGGTAAAATTTTAGGCTTTGGTATGGAAACAATAAAAGCAAATATAGGTACTGAATCAAAGTATCCTGTCAGTATTCTATCGACTACCATCGTGCGGATTAAATGCGATGAAGTTAGTGGTTCATTTGTCAACGGGAAAGCACGCCATATAATTTTTGAAATTGCACCTAATGTACCACCTGGTTATCGAATAATTGAAATACCCAGAAACTTAATATATTTTCCTGTTTCCTGTTAATGGAACTTTCCATAAGTGCTATCAATATAAAGTTATTGAACGCTGAGAATAAAGAGATAAATTTATGAGTTGAAGAAGTACAACTGTATTTACATTTCCGAAAAAAAATATGATAAATTTCAATAAAAGCCCGTCTACTTCGTGTATCGAAGCCAGTTTTAAAAGAAAATCTCATAAAAGCACACATCTTCAGCTAAAAAAGAAGCTTACTAAGTCTTAAAAAGAATTTCTTAAGCTAGTTGGCTTGATAAAATGAATATTTTAAACGTATCTCAACAAACATCATACGATAAGAGCATTGAAAGTTTTGAGTATCATTCATAAACACCATATGTAACTAGTTTTAACCAGAATGACGAAATACGTATTATTATTAGTCAACAAGACCTGTACGTACTACCTACACTCAGTAGTTTATATATCGAGGGAAAGGTGAACGCTTATAACAGCACCACAAAACAAAAGGTATCAAACGTACATTTTGTCAATAATCCCGTGCTATTTCTTTTTCAAGACGAACGATATGAACTTAATGGAGTAGAAATAGATAAAATTAAGAATGCTGGTGTCACTACCACAATAAAATCTTATCTATACTTAAATGAAAATGAATCCAAATGTGCTCGAGTTTGGGGCTGGTCAACTGGTGGAACAAGCAATACTAGTGGTGGAGCGTTTTCGGCATCTATACAATTGAACAAGATATTTGGATTTGCAGAATATTATGAAAAAAATTATAATTAATTGTAAACATGAGTTAGTATTATTACGAAGCAATACAAATCTTAATGCGATCAAGTTAAATACAGGTGAAGTTGTAGAAGATATTATAATAAATAAAACAGTTTGGCGAGTTCCACACATCAAAGTATCAGATCGTGAAAGAATCAGCCTATTAAAACTTTTAGAGAAAGATAGAGCTATTCCATTGGCATTCCGTTCCTGGGACTTATATGAATATCCATTGCTACCCAAAAGACGTAAACATACTTGGTCTATAAAAACTTCATCGCAAATAGAGAAACCACGATTTGTGGTCATTGCCTTGCAAACCAACCGCAAACATAATGCGAAATTATCAATGGCAGATTTTGATCATTGTCACGTACGAGATGTAAGAGTCTTTTTAAATTTATTATATTATCCTTATCAGGGGCTGAATGTCAGTTTTTCAGAAGATAAGTTTACTTTATTATACGATCAGTATGCGAGATTTCAACAATCGTATCATGGACGCTGGTCTGAGCCGTTGATGGGTTTAAAGGAGTTCAGAGACGTGGCTTCATTATTTGTAATTGATTGTTCAAGACAACACGAAACTTTAAAAGGTTCGATCGATGTGAGAGTTGAATCGAGACTGACCAAGAAATATCAGATCAGACAACCGCTTATTGCTTGATATTAAACGATTGTATATTCAAATACAAACCACTGAGTAATATCGTTAAGAAAACATCGTGAATAGCAATACAATAATTGTCGATCTTCAAGGCTTGAAAAATAGCAAAAATAAATTTATAGTAAAGGAGTTTGCTATAGCCACTCTAGAGTACACCAATATATTCCTAATTAAACCTCCTTACCTATTCACTTCACTATCTTCTGAAGAGAAAAAACGAATTGGCTGGATTGAAACGCACTGAGGGTAGCGATGGAGTGAGGGCTTTATTGATTGTAGAGAGTTTCACAGAATTATAAAAACATATTTGAAAGATAAAATTTTTTTTGAAATGGATGTCAAAGAATTAAATGGGTGCAAGATATTTGTGATGATAATAATACTATAATAAATATAAATTGCTTAGGAGCTCCCAATTTTAATTCTCATTGTGAACTTTATTGTAAAGATACTTTACTGTATAACTATTTTACTGGTGTTTTACATCGTGAGGAAATGAATGTCTGACCACAGCAGCTGGACTTATTACTCCATAACCCTCACTAAAATGAGAAGAGGCTTGTGCCCAACAGTGAAACGTACATTAAGCTATAACTTTGTGTTTTTGTACTTTGGGATTCGAACACGGGAACATACGACGCGTGACGTAACAGATTTTCTGACAACTTGGTGATATGATCGTTATTTTCTATTGTATATTGTTAATGTATTTCATTAGATGAAAACAACAACGCAGACACTGAAAGAACGTTAGGAATTTAATTAGTATCAGAGATGACATTAAAGTAACTTAATACAAACAACATTTTGTGAATTTTCCATATAACTGTTGTAGCTATATGTTTGTCCTCCCTTGCATGTCCATATCATCCCGTTGGTGTGGTAAAAAGCGACAGAAGGAAACAAATCAGGCGATGGGCAGCAACGTCTACCTAATAATGACTAAAAATAAGAAAAGTTGCAGTTGCCAACCAGCTTGTATAGCGTCGCAAATATGGCAAATATCCCTCCCCCCTCTCAGGCCATCTATAGAGGATACCTCATGTTCAGCAGTGGACTTTTGATAGGCTATAATGGTAAAAGTAATATTTGCATGTATATAATTAACAAACTACGATTACCAAAATTAATTATACAGATTAGATTTTCTAGTGTTTCTAGCAGTGATAGAAGCTATTAAACGAGACAACATCGTTTTATGGAAGCTTGTCGACAGTAAATCACATCCAACGTTTTCGCATTCAAGGTATGCAATTATAGTTTTTCCAAAGACAAAAGAAATTATAATTAATATAACAATAATTGAAAAAATCAAAACCCCCAAAACAAAAAGAGCCGATGATCTTCAAACGGCTAAGCAGATTTTCTTGGAACATAGCTAAGAACACTCACGATGAAGGTTACTTTTAAACAAAAAATTAAATCAAAATCAATTCATCCGTTCAGGAGTTATGATACCACAGACAGACACACAGATACATAGATACACAGATACACACTACACAACAAACATATAAAAACCCTCTATTTTCGTCGGAGGTTAAAAAGGGAGGAGGCTTAAAAACTGATAGTATGCATTTTGTATGTACGTTATGCGTTTTCTACGTTAATTTAAAACCGATTTTAATGATACTTTTTAATTAAAAAGGTTATTCTTTATGGTTGGTCTCATATAAATTTGGAGAAAGAATCCTAGTCGTAAAGATGGTAAGTATAAAGTCGATATTGAGATTGGAATACACTTTAGTCAATTCTAAATATTAAAATGACTTTTAAAAAGAAAGTAAAAGCCGACTTCAGAGAACTGAAAAGAAAACATAAATCACATTCTAAAGTCTGTGCCTTAATTCTTTTATATACTAAATACTATGTTAATAGTACGTCTTAACACAGATTTAAGAATGTGCAATTATTTTCTTCTTTCAAATTCAAAAACTTACATCGAGAATTATAAAAATATTTATTTAAAGTCGATTATTCACTTTAATTGAACTTAATTTTTTATATCCTTCCGGTGCAATTAATAACTTTGAAGTTCTTGTGCCCACCAAAATGCGTTTCAGAAAATGTTCTCTTTGTTCATTTTTGTTCGTAAAATTTTAGGTTAGTGATATTATAATACGATCATAATACTTCAAAGCAGTATCGTATTCTACATGTGCTTGAACATCGAGTATAAGAAGCACGGTTATCGATTACACGTACATTACGTATGCACTAAGTCAAGTGTGAAAAGCGGCATCTTGAGCTCCTTGTACCGAGGCGCGAGTGATACTTGATATCAGTGTTAACCTGCTTTCTTAGTGCTCTTATTTTTAGTAGGATGTAAGTTTTCAAAATTATTAATTCTTATTTTCACTAACTATAACAAGTGGGATGCGGCAAGTAAAGACTGTGCACGACCCTCCGAAGGAGGCGAAATTAAGGCCGAATAAAAAAAAAAAATTGGTTTTTGGCCATTTTGACCCCCTACGAGTGTAGTGAGAAATTTTTGCCCCTATTCAAACATGACCTCCATGACATCCTCTACATGATAGGCTATTCAAACTGACAATGCCCAAAGATCGAGCTAACCCCCAATTATGCCCCTATTCAACCATGACCCCATGGCATTCTCTACAAGATAGGCTATTTAAACTGACTATCCCTTAAGTTCGAGCAACCACATTTTTTTTTATTCGAGACAACGCTCAACTCATTTCTAGTCTTTACTTCCAATAAGTAGGGTGCGGGAAGTAAATACTGTATAAGAACCGAGAAATAAGAATTTGTAATTACTATCTATATTTGTAATTATAGCCGAAATAAGAATTTTTAATTTTTAATGTTTTGACCATTTTGACCCCCTAGGTGAGTAATGAGAACTTTTTGCCCCTATTCAACCTTGACCCTCATAACATCCTCTACATGATAGGCTATTCAAACTGACTAGGCCCAAAGTTCGATTCACCCCCTAACTATTTCTTTTCTTTACTTTCAATTGCTTCCAAGTACTTCCAACTATTACCCCTCAAATATTATTCGAATTTGTGAATTACATATTATTAAATAGTGTTAAATGGTACGTGCAAACACTCAGTCACTCCGTTTCAAAACATTTTTATATCATCGTTTTTAGGGTTCCATACCTCAAAAGGAAAAAACGGTACCCATATAGGATCACTTTGTTGTCCGTCTGCTGTCTGTGTGTCTGTCAAGACCCTTTTTCTCAGGAACGCGTGGAAGTATCAAACTGAAATTCATATCAAATACTCAAGTCTACTGTCCCTTAGTGCAAAAACATCAAACTTCTAAGCCAACGCAATCAAAAGATACAGCTATTTCTGCCGTAAATTTTCGACATTCGCAAGGGAATCAAAACCTACAGGGTACTTCCCGTGAACTCAGAATCTTCAAATTTGGTACAAAGCAACGTTTTATAGCACAGATAAAGGAAAAATTGCGAAATGCATAAATTTTTAGTTACAGTATATAATAAAAATATTTTTAATAATTTTAATCTTATATACCTACAGATTTGTTCGGAACCCTCGGTGCGCGTGTCCGACTCGCACTTTGCCGGTGTTTTTATTTAAAAAGGTTTTTATCCCACAAAGTCAGCTTTATCGTAACATACTTTAATCCTGTTACACAAATAATCATGAATATTTAGAAAGGGGGACTTTATGTTATAGGAATGTACAAATTAATGACTTTGCCACGTCTGAGTGTGGCTCCGCAAGTATATATAAAAACCAAGCTACTTCGTCCAAATCAATATAAAATTTTACACTAGTTTCTCCCTCTCTCTTTGTTATTTGTCACTGTTTAACTGTCCTGTGGGTCATTCATGTTGTTTTCCTTATATAAAATCTAGTTGCTAAATTAGTATTAAAATCATAATAATTTAAAAATTGCATTAGTCTTCTACTTATATATTGTGTATTGTTATAAACTATATTGTGGTAGCAAATGTACTGTTATTTGAAATTTGAAAGTGTTGTATTTTGTCAAAAATCTGTGTCTTCTATAACGTGTTATTCTCAATCCTCTGAACAATTATTATTATAAACAGTAAACTGTAATCGGTATATATTGTGAATTGTGGAGCTGACTTATTAAGGGAATAAACATTGTAACAGTGAACAGTGAGTTATTTGTTATCACCAATTTCACCACACTATATATATACAAATAAATAAAATTGAAGTGTCTATTTGTAATGTCAAACTTACAGTTATTTTTTTATATTATTATTTTAACTTACTAAGTGCATATGAAAGCAAATACGGTATTTAGAACTAAAATACAATTTTTTAAATTTTTGTCTGTATGTTCCGGCTAATTTCGGAAACGACTGGACCGATTTTGACGGGACTTTCACTGGCAAATAGCTGATTTCATAAGGAATTACTACTTTTATGTTTGAAAAAGAATTAGAGTTCCGCGCAAAAACATAACAACCCTAACACGCAAGCGAAGTCGCAGGGAACAGCTAGTTGTGACATATTATATCGCAATTGGGGGAGCCTCCGTTACAAAACATAAACAAACTCTTGCTACTAATCAGTGCACTAGGCTAGCTTCTTCGGTTTCTTTCTTTGTTTTCTTATGCTATTTACACTTTATAGTAAAATGAATACACGTAACGCCAAAACGCGCCAACTCGCGAACCAACTTCAAATGGCGCTTCAAGAACTCAAGGCGTCAGAGGAGCAGTGTGAGCTGTTGTGTAAAAAAAGGAATCACAATTAAAAGGGCACATACATATAATTACTAAAAAGACTGAGTTAAAAAGTGATATGGTTAAGTTGCATATAGAACATACTTTTGTTAAAAAAGAAAGGGATCAACTTCAGAGAACAGTCGATGGTTTTGACCAATGACGCAAGGAATATGAGGAATACCTCAGATTAATTGCTGCATTGCAGTTACAGTAAAGTGAGGCTAATGAGCAGATTGTGCAATGAAATCAATACATAGATAACTTTGAAGCGTCCCAAACTCAATGTCTGTTCAATGAGCTCATAGAGTGTGTATCTTTTAAAGAATTGTAACCCGCCACAATAATCGATTTGACTGGTGATGATTATGTCACATCAAGAACAGTAGTAGCCATTACCTGCAATAGAAGAAAATTATAAAATATAAAAAAAAAAATATTAAGACAGTGCAAAAGTTATTCAAACTAACATTATTTTTTTTATAGGAGAGGGGGCAAACGAGCATGCGGCTCACCTGATGGTAAGTGACTACCGCCGCCCATGAACAACTGCAACACCAGGGGAATCGCAGATGCGTTGCCGGCCTTTAAAACATTATATAAATGTATGTTAATAAAAGCAAGAATTAATTAATAAACTTAAATTATATTCAATTGAGGTGAAAAATATGCATAACTGTCAGTAAATGAGAACGCAATCATTTATATATTTTTTTGTTGCATTCACTGCTAATTTAAATGCATTATGTTGGCAACATCTTATTTCTCTATTCTCATTCGCATAGATAACTCTTACTTCATGTATTGTACTGTACTGTGTAATTTTCCATTGTAAATAAAATACATTCTTGCATATTTCCGAGTTCTACAGTTATTTTAATGGTTTCATCCCAAAATATCAACATGGTAGCAGAGCGTGGTTGATGAAAATCATTAACAGTAAAAAAAACACGCAGAATAAAATCCGGCAGCGGTGTATTTGTTCTGTCACGTCATCGTCTTAAATTTTGAGGTTACCGCATAACCTAACCTGGAGCGACGTGCTCGCTCAGTCACATTTTTGAAAAATTATTATTACATATAGAAGATGTCCAGTAGTACAAGCCACAATCCTTTTCACATTGACAGACTCGTCGGAAGAAACAATTATGCGAGTTGAAAATTCGCAGTAGAAGCGTATTTCAAGCTTGAAGATTTGTGGAGTTGTGTCGAAGGAACTAATACCGATCCCAGGAAAGAAATAAAGGCAAAATCTAATCTTATTTTACTACTTGATCCGATCAATTACGTGCATGTACACAGCGCAACTACATGCAAAGATGTCTGGGACAACTTACAGCAAGCTTTTGATGACAGCGGGTTATACAGAAAAGTTGCCCTGTTCAGAGACCGCAGCACAACTACAATGGACAGTTCTCAAAACTTAGATGAATATGTGAATAGGAAAATGTCAACAGCTCATAAGCTTAGGAATATCAAATTTGACATTGATGATGAATGGCTTGGAACACTGATGTTGACTGGCTTACCCGAGGTATATAAACCAATGATAATGGTATTGGAGAGCTCAGGGATCAAGATCTGTGCAGACTCCATCAAAACTAAACTGCTGCAAGAAGTTCAATGCTCAGAAAGTACAGCATTCTTCAGTAGGAAGACAGCCGTTTACAAAAATCATAGTACAGGAAAGGCCTGTATTCAGAAAGGGCCTCGATGTTATAATTGTAACAAGCACGGACACTTTGCAAAGAACTGCCGTGCTCCGAAGAAAAAGAATATTGAAAAGGTAGAAGAAAATAAAAGTTTTGTTGCAGCATTTTCAGCATGTTTACAAATAATGAATCCGGACCTTTGGTATGTGGACTCAGGTGCCTCCATGCACATGACCAATAGATGTAACTGGATGTATGATGTAACAAGTCCACCGATACCCACCATAACTGTTGCCAGTCAGACACCACTACCTGTGGAAAATATGGGAAAGGTTAATTTATTGATAAATGGTAATGAACAAAGTAAAATTCAGGTAAGAGAAGTTCTATACATACCTAAACTTGCTGCCAATGTTTTATCAGTAAGCCCTATGGTAAAAAAGTGGTTGTAAGGTAAATTTTAGAGATATAAGTTTTGATATTTATAACCAAAGTAATAAATTCCTCTGTTCAGCCACATTAGCAAACAACTTGCATCAATTAAACACTCACAGAGAAGTTTTCTCTAACCTAACATAACTTAAATGATGTTGTCCTGTGGCATAGACGCATGGCACACCTGAACTTTTCATATATTAACAAGTTACCGGAGTATGCAGAGGGAGCCGATCCATTCCCTGACCAAAGTAAAGGTCCATTCACGTGTACCACCAGCCTAGAAGGTAAAGAAAGCAGATTGCCTTTCAACAACATTGGCTCCAGAGTTTCAAGACCACTGCAGGTTATCCATACTGATTTGTGTGGACCGATGGAGCAAACATCACTGGGAGGTATGAAGTATTTCATTACCTTTATAGATGATTTTACTCGAAAAGTTCATGTTTATTTTTTAAAAGACAAATTAAGTGTACTAGAGGTGTTCAAAGATTATAAAAGTAATCTTGATGAACTTGAAACTAAAATAAAAATTGTTCGGTCAGATAACGGCAAGGAGTGCTGTAACAAAGAATTCGATAGTTTTTTGAGTAGGCATGGACTTGAACATCAAACAAGTTTCCCGTACTCACTCCAACAGAATAGCCTAGCAGAAAGGATGAATACGACGTTAGTAGAGAGAGCCAAGTGTATGTTGTATGATGCTCATTTGTCGAAGCAATTTTGGGCAGAGGCGTTAACAACAGCGGCCTATATAGTTAATAGATCACCCACTAGATCCCTCAATGGCAAAACTCCTCTAGAGATGTGGTCAGGCAAGAAACCCAACTTATCAAATATAAAAATTTTGGCTCTAAAGTGATGGCTCAAGTACCTAAAGAAAAACGCCAAAAATGGGATTCTAAATTTAAAAAAAAATATTTGTAGGTTATTGTGATTCTAGTAAGGGCTATCGGCTGCTTAATTCCGACACTAATAAAATTATCAGAAGTAGAGATATAGTATTTTTAGAAAATGTTCAAAGACTTGAGCAAAATGTGTACTTATCTTGCTTAACCAACAGTGATCCTGAAATACAGTTAACTGAAGAGCCCTGCAAAGAAGAATCACCAATTAGCTTAGAACAGTCTGCGAGTGATGAATACCTGTCAGACGACAATTTTGATTCATCTTACTTACCAGAACAGTCATTTGACCTTTCGATACCAGCATGTAATATAAACTTACGTCTACGCAGAGCTGCCCAGTATGCAGAAAAGGATGTCCACAATGTAAGTTACTTTTGTCGAATTCTTAATTTATGCGATCCTCCCACTGTTGATGAAGCTCTTTCATCTCCACATTCTGATCCTTGGAAGAAGGCCATGAAGGAAGAATATGATTCCTTGGTAAAAAATAAACATGGTCACTGGTAGATTTGTCATCACGTAAGAGATCCTTGCCATGCAAATGGGTGTTTAAAAGTAAGACGGTAGAGAAAGGTGAGACTGTTCGCTTTAAATCAAGATTAGTCATTAAGGGGTGTACTCAACGAAAAGGAAATGACTACGATGAAGTCTATGCTCCAGTGGTAAAATACACCTCAGTACGATTCTTGCTTGCTCTAGCTGCAAAATATCACCTAGAAATTATTCAGATGGATGCTATAAGCGCATTTCTTCAGGGTGACATAGACACTGAAATGTATATGTCACAACCAGAACGCTATAAAGAGAGTGATCAGGTATGTCACCTACATAAATCAATCTACGGGCTCAAGCAGGCTAGTCGTCAGTGGAATCTTAAATTTAACAATGCTCTGCTAAAAATCGGATTAAAAATATCAAAAATAGACCCATGCGTTTATTATTCCGTAAATAAATCAAAAATGATTTTATTGCAGTATGGGTAGATGACTTCATGATATTTACAAATGACAGGAAAATGGCAACATGTATCAAAGTAAAACTTAAAGAAGAATTCTATATGATAGATCTGGGTGAGATAAAGCAGTGTATTGGCATAAATATAAATAGAGATCGTAAGGCAGGCGGGATCATGTTGGACCAAGAGAAGTACATAAACCAAGTGTTAGAATGCTTTGGTATGTCTGCTTGCAAAACAGTTCACACTCCGATAGAGGTTAATATGAAATTTGATAAGAAACCTGAAAATGAAGATAGAAATTTCCCATACAGGGAAGCGGTGGGGTGTCTAATATATTTGGCACAAGTTGCGCTACCTGACATCACATATGCGGTGAACAAGTTGTGTCAGTACTGTAATGACCCAGGTATTCAACACTGGCTTGGAGTAAAAAGGGTTATGAGATACCTTCAAGGAACCAAGAAACTAAAGTTATGTTATGTCAAAGATGACTCCAAGGAAACAACTGGGTATTGTGATACAGACTGGGCTAGTGATCCACAGGATAGAAGATCATGCACCGGTTACACTTTTATTTTTCAAAATGCTTCCATATCTTAGAATTCCTGCAAACAACAGACTGTGGCACTCTCAACAGCAGAGGCTGAATATATGGCGATGGCTTCGGTGACCCAGGAGGCGTTGTGGCTTCGGCAACTACAAGCTGAGCTCGGGCAAGGCCTGGAAAGTGCATTACTTATCTATAGTAATAATCAAAGTGCGATAAGGTTAGCATCAACTGACTGTTATAAAGCCAAGACCAAACATATAGATATAAGGTTGCATTTTCTCAGGGAAAATATTGTTAATTTTAAAGTTAAATTTTTATTTGTAAATGGTTGTAACATGGTAGCTGATAATTTGACAAAGGGTGTAACACTTGCCAAGCATTTATACTGTATTAGTTAGATGGGATTGCGTTCTAGAGGGAGTGTTAGTAAATGAGAACGCAACCATTTATATTTCTTTTATTGCATTCACTGCTAATTTAAATGCATTATGTTGGCAACATCTTATTTCTCTATTCTCATTCGCATAAATAACTCTTACTTCATGCATTGTACTGTACTGTGTAATTTTCCATTGTTAATAAAACACATTATTGCATATTTCCGAGTTCTACAGTTATTTTAATGGTTTCATCCCAAAATATCAACAGACTGATATAGAGTTTAGACATTTTTTCAACATTCTACAGTTTTATCACTTAAAAACATCCTACAAATTATATCAAATGAATATGCTTCGGATGAGGATGAGATAAAAGAACACATACTGGCCTTGAATTATCTGGTAAAGTCATCTAAATATAGAAGTGCCTTGACTCCTTAATTAAACGTCATAGTGAGTATCACCGCTCCATACCAGCTCGGGGACAATAATATGTGTAAATAATTGTAAACAGTGAAGACTCATTATCTTCACCTACACTCTATGACAGTGCCATGACAAAGAATATAAACTTAAAAGTAATTTAAATATTAAAAAAATAAAGTGATTATGTATTGTGATTACATAGGCAAAACTTGGGTATGATGCTTAAAATACATAATAACTGTTTGAAAGGACATCTGATCAGTAAATATTGCATGCCTGAAGCATTCTTTAGTCATGTAATGAATAAAGTTTTTGCTAGTAAATTTTGCCCTAATAGTACATTAAATCATTCTTGTTATCTTCCAATAAAGCAATTTAAACAAAACCAACTATTAAAATATATTGATAATCTAAATACTTTGAATGTACCTAAAATTATCTCATTTACATTGCCTTACATACAAGGTTGGCCACAGGAAAATAAAATAAGATATGATTTAAATTTATAAACTTGATTGTAAACTTTTAATGTAATAATAATTTAAATATGACATTTAATTGTTATAAATATAATAATAGAATAAATTTAAGAGACATAAATAATTTTATTTAGAAATTTTTGGAAAGAAATAGGTATTACTTATCCAATTATAATTTAAGGCAGATAGCAAATTTGCTATCTTATTGTTTATATATTAACTCAGACAAGGACTTGGCTACACAAACATCTGCTTCTATTGAGAAGTTTAATGACCTAATATGTAATTTGGAATCAGTTCCAAGTAATTTAAATCAGAAAATGAGACAATAGAGATAATCTCTAGCAGTTATAATAATTAAAATAATTTAGAACGTAGCCTAAAATCTTTATTTCTATCATTCCACAGAGTGATAATAAAAACACCTGGTGCATCAAAATATACAAGGCATGATAGGCTAAGATCTAGAAATTGAATTTTTCTTAAATCGCATCAATGTTCATATTTTGTGAATTACTGAACATTGGTCAAAAACTTATAACTTAATGTTTAACTTCAGAAATCACCAGGTGGTCAGTTCTTTCAATAGAGAAAAGGTTCTAAGAGGTGGCTCATTAATATTAGCTACTAAATTATTATCATGTAAAGAACGTAAAGATAATGTGAGTTGAGCGAATTGTAAAAGTGGCGTGTGTTGAGTTTGAGCACCTCATTGTTGTGTGTGTCTACAGACCTCCATATTCTATATAGTATAGTATATTATTTTGAAAAAAATATGTAGGAATTTTTTAAAGCTAAAGTAATATGTGGAGACTTTCATATTAATTTCCTAGAAGCTTCCTTCATCGATATTAAATTAAAATCATTGTTTAAATTATATGGTCTTATTTATTTATTTTTCGAGACAACGCGTATTGCTCAATCTAGTGCAACATGTATAGATAACGTTTTTACAAATGTAAGGCCGTTGCATAAATGTATAATTCAAAAATTGATTTCTGCTCACTGTGGATATTTATTTTCGTTACCTTATGTTCACAAAAAGCAAATAGATGCGATAGTTGTATCTATTCCAGTAAATGCACGTCGCTTGGAGAAATTTAGAAGTAACATAGTAAAAAAACTTCCATCACTTTCATACCAAAATTATCCCAATTTTTTGTATGGAACATTGTTTAATCTTATTTGCAATGAATTTAATAATACTTTTACTTCTAAACCATTCTCCTTGAACAGTCGGAACGAATTCAATGAAAATGTGTCAGTAGGATTCCATAAGAGTATATGATATTTACCATGAAAGGTCATATAATAGCGCCGAATTTAGGTATTATGTAAAAAAATATTCAAAAATATTTAAAAGAGTGTGCTCCACAGTCAAGTCCTTGCATTTGAGCAACAAAATTAAGACGGCTTCTAATAAAATTAAAATGACGTGGAGTATAATTAATAGCAAAACTAATAAGATCACTCTCGCAAGTCAAGCTACTGGTTAAGTTTTAACAACAAATTAACTGAATCATATCATGACGTTTCAATGGTCTTTGAGAAATATTTTACTGGTATTCCGATCTTAATAACTAAGTAACTGAATTCTTCTCATGCCGGCTTAC
Organism: Parnassius mnemosyne; assembly: GCA_963668995.1. Taxonomy (NCBI): domain Eukaryota; kingdom Metazoa; phylum Arthropoda; class Insecta; order Lepidoptera; family Papilionidae; genus Parnassius; species Parnassius mnemosyne. The sequence continues at coordinate 37,286,864 of CAVLGL010000068.1, read as the reverse complement.
CTATCATTCCTTAAACAAAATGTAAACTCGTGTACAAAAAATTTTACATTTCATACATCATCAAAAGATATTGAAAACTATTTAAAACCATTGATATAAAAAACTACAGATCTGTAGGGGATTTACAATAAAGTTATTGCGTCTAGAGTAGATACAATCGCGCCTCATCTAGCTATTATTTTAATATTAGTATCGAATCCTGATATACGCCCGAACTTAATAACGTATCTCTTTGATAATTCCGCCATAAGCTCAAGTGGTTACCGATTCGCCTTCGCAGGAATACTCACATTCTTCATCTTCTTTAATGCATTCTGTTCAATCCGACCACTCCTTCTTATTTGAAAGACCGATTTATATATTTAAGTAGTTTACACTCTCTACCTCTACGATCTCAAAATAATCTCCTTCTAAGAACTCCTAGACATTCCTCTTCCTTCTATTCTAATTCTTTTACGGTTACCGCTATACGACTATGGAATTCTCTCCCCTTACATATTAAAGATTCTAAATCTCTTCCTTTATTTAAAAATAAATTAAAACTTTATTACCTTCCCGCTTAAGTTACTACCTGTCATCATTCACTTTTTCTTTCTTCTATCTTTATCTTTCTATATTATATTCTGTACAACCCTTCCGCTACATTTTAAAAATAGTATCCTCTGCCCTAAGGTTGCCTGGAAGAGATCGATGTTTTAGCGATAAGGCCGCCTGTTGTACCAATGTCCCTTTAAATATATAAATACTGTAATATGTTCCTTGGTGTACAATAAAGTATATTTTATTTACTTTAACTTTACTCTTTTTTTAGATTAAAGACAATCCGAGATTGTACCCTAACCATAGATCAATCTAAATCCACATCCCAATAACATATGTGAACAAGCCCAGTCTTTTTTCCCGGCGATCGTAGTCGATCCAAGCATCTATCCGATTCCTCTCGGCTTTTTCGTTGTATGCATAACGACTGTTGTTTCATTCAAATAGATGTATTAATATAATAACATAAAATGATATTTAAAATTAATTACTATTGACACTAATTATACGTTATTACATTTGCTACTTTTTTCTCCCTAAAATTTTTAAATTATTATATTTTTATTAAATCAATGTAAATCTATAATTAGAACAAAAATTACATAACCGAACGCCGCCGGTAAAATCGGTCAAAAAAATGGTCATTGTCAAGTTTCACTGCTTAGCTTCAATCGTGTGTGATTGTTATTAATTTTTGAGCGTATATGGTCAAATCAATCTATTTATTTAAAACATAAAAGATTTTTAAAATTGATATGGTCACTATAAGATGTTGTTAAGTTAGGTAATTACGTAATAACTTAAGACAGAAGGACCCTTAAGTAGGGACTGAATAAATTAACCGACCTGGTATTACATGGATCTCACAATTTTTTACGGTAGAAGAACTTAGTTGCGAGACTTGGTTTTTTTACAAGTTATGTTTTTGATGGCATATTAATTTCGGGCGTTAATGAAGTATAGTAAAGTAATACTTTTATTCAAATCTGTTATGCATTATACTCCGCCAATTTTAGACCTATTTCTGTACTACCAACACGTAGTAAGATTTTTTTTAATTATTCTTGATCAAATGTTAAATTTCTTAAAAATAAATATTTTACTTCATAACAATTAATTTGGATTCACAAGGGGTCGCTTAATAACGATGTCGGGGTTGAGCTGATTAAATATATTTTAATGCATTGGAGAATTCATAGGATGCTTTGGGTATATTCTGTGACCTACCCAAGCCCTTCGATTGTGTTCACCATGAAACGTTAATCAGGAAACTTCAGCACTACGGTGTAAGAAGTGAAGCTCTTAAATTAATTATATCATATTTAAGTAATAGAACGCAAAAGGTTTTGATTGATAGTATGAGCTCTTCCGGGTCGATAGTATAAATGGGGCAGGCCCTCAAGGCTAAATTTTTGGCCCCTTTCTTTTTCTTGTATACATTAATAATTTACCTAATATAGTAAGGGATGACCATAATGTAGTATTACTTGCTGATGACACTTTATTAATTTTCAAATTAAGACGACAATTACTAAAATATGACGAAGTATATAATGCTATATCTAAATTAGTAAATTGGTTCAATGTTATTAATTTGCATTTAAATGGCATTAAAACAAAATATATGAAATTCATGAATCCAAATGTCAAACAATTAAATACTAATGTAATTTTAAATGGGCAGGAACTGCGTCTTGTCGATACCGCCATTTTTCTTAAAACACTAGACGCGAAGCTTCAATGGAGCCCATATATATCAAATTCAAATTGTTTATTGCATGCCATATTCCAAATTTAAGATGTTACATTTAATAGGTATACATGGGACGCCCTACAAGCCTAGTAACACTAGAGGACAAACTATTTTTGTATAATCTAAATTTGACATAAATTACAAAATATGATATCATCAACATTCAATATTATTATACATAAATTACACAATCATTCAATCTTCAATTAAATAAAAAAAAATTCAATCAATTACAATCATCCAGATGGTGTGGATGGTATCGGGAGTTCTGCCGCGATGTGCGTTCATAAAATTTGGCCGCTGGGATGAATCCGAACTCTTACTCAAAGCACTCCCCGTGGTAAATGCGAAAGAAAATGCAAAGGGATGCAACATCTCTTCGTAGTGCCAATGAATCGAGCCGATTGGAAAGGACTCGGTCGTCAAAGATTCGAGCCGCTCTGCGCTGGATGCGGTCAAGTGGAAGGAGCTGGCACTGGGGAGCCCCTGCCCAGAGATGGGAACAGTATTGCATGTGAGGCCGAACCCGCGCCTTGTAAATTTGCAGGCGGTGTGCCGGCATGAAATACTGTCCCGCTCTGCTGAGCACACCAAGCTTTTTAGAGGCCAATTTAGCCTTCTTTTCCAAGTTTTTTTTTATAGGATTGGGTGTCAACCTTACGGTAAGTGGTTTGCCTGTGGCCCTCTACAACTATTCTCGTTGACCTGTCTCGGTGACCACGAAACTGCACGTCACTCGATATGTCGACTCCGAGGATTCTGATACTGGCTGAGGCAAGAAGGGAAGTGCCTAGAAACTGAGGAAACACGACAAAGGGGTTACTTAAATTAGAAATACAATATATTCGAAGTATTCTCTCTTTGTCATTATTTATCGTCAAAAAATTCATTCAAAGTATAATAACATTTATTAATAAGGAATGTTTTTAATTTTTTATTAAATTGTGCAGGGTTTTCTAGTATTTTCATAGAATTCGGTAAATGGTTATAAATCTTTATTGACATAACGTGGAGGCTAGTCGAAACTAATTTTAATTTGGAGAAGGGTATCCTAAGCTTACATAAATTTCTATTATTTATTTTAGTTCTTGTAATAGGTGAATAGAATTTGAGGCGTTTCCTGACGAATTTACAAGACTCGAGGATGTAGATAGACTAGTATTTTATGTTAAATGAAGTGAGGTTTACATGATTCCATTTGGTCTAAATTCGATAATATTTGTAGACACTTTTTTTCTAATATAAATAATTTATTTACATTACAAGAGTTTCCCCACAATATGATTCCATAGAAGAATACCAAATGAGCATGTGAAAAGTAAGCCGCAAGGGCAGTCTTAAAATCTGTCACACGTTTAAGGTATTGTAGAGCGTAAATAAAAAAGGATATTTTTTTACAACTTTTTGTATGTGCTGTTTCCAACTTAAATACGTTTCCAGGTCTATTCCTAATAAAGTAGCAGAGTTAACAGTTTCTAGTTGTTTTATAGCTATAAGATATTTGTAAAGCAGTTTTTTGGTAGGGTTTAAATTGAATAATTTTAGTTTTATTAAGGTTAAGTTGTAGATTATGTAATTCTAGTGAGTTAGTAATTTTATCTAATGTATAGCTCAATTTTGTTGTTAAATCCGTGGAATTAGTACAAAAGATTAAGATGGAGAAGTCGTCGGCAAAGAGCACGCATAGATCGTCCAGTATGTTTGGGAGATTATTTATGTAAGAAAGAAACAAAATGCATCCCAAAACGCTACCTTATGGGATAGAACCAGTAATGAGAGTTGCATCAGATCAAACATGAGTAATTTTGCCAGTCTCAAAGTCGGTATTTTCAATTTCTACATATTGAATGCGGTTATCAAGATAGGATTTAAACCAATTGTGAGCTACTAATTCCTGTGTGATATAATTTATCAAATACAGTTCTATATCAAACTCTGTCATAGGCTTTACTCATATCGAACAAGAGGTCTACTGCAAATTTTTCATTGGCCATTTCCTCTAGGATGTTTTTACGTATTTATAAATTACTAAGGTGGTAGAGTGGTCTTTTCTAAAGCCATTTTAGTTTTCATGTAAAATTTTAAACTTTTCATAAAATGAACAAAGACGTTTTGCCATAGCCGATTCAAATATTTTAGCCGACGCTATAGATAGCTATAGGTCAATAATTATTTATGCCAGTAAGTTCACCCTTTTTATGCACGGGTTTGATTAGGGATATTTTGAGGCCATCTGAGAAGAAACCTTCAAAAAAGATTGGTTTACTAATACTGTATAGGGCATTGTTAACAAATCAGTAGAACTTTTTATCAAAGTAGGAGTAATTTCATCAATACTGAAGTATGATTTACTTTTAAGATTTTTTATTATGGTATTAATTTCATTAGTTTCTACTGGGCTTAAGAAGAGAGAATTTTCGACAGATTTTGCTAAAGGTGTTCTTTTTAACTTACTATAATTTAAGTATATATTTCCAATAGATGTACAAAAGGTATTAAATGAGTTCGCTACTATTTTAGGATCACATAATAAATATTTATCTGGTATTTTGAGTCATATCAATAGATATCAAAATTAGCAAGCAGTTTTAGTTCTGCAGCATATGCTGTAAAAAATATTAGAAATCTTACTAGTGTTGAAAGATTTAGACTAGTTTAATTTAGCTATTTCCATAGCATAATGTTGTATGGTATTTTGCTATGAGGACATGCAGCTGACACTGAAATAATATTTCTTTTACAGAATAGTGCAATAAGAGCAATTTATAATGTAAAGAGTCACTGCGACAAAAAAATAAGGAAATTAATATATTATTAACTTTGATCTCTCAATACATTTATGAAAATGTGATGTACGTACACAAAAGCAAAAGTAGTTTTACAAAAATAAGTGATATTGATTTTGTAAATACTAGGAACAGACCCAAGCTATTAGTAACAGTTACTCGACTACAACAGCTTTTGCAACAAAATCCCAGAAAATATACAAAATTTGACGTGCGCAAAGTTCAAAAACTTTGTATAAAAAGGGTTATATATTAAGGAATTTATGGATGATAATAACCTCTGGAAATGAGGTGATCGCTACCAAGTTATTTCTATTTTATTGTGTTGTTAATTATGTATCAAACATGACTATAAGCTGTTTTTTTTTATATACTTCCATTGGGTTACTTGCTGGCTCTTCCCAGGATAGTAGTTTATTTCGAACCAGTGTTTCTGTTTCATACCCTAACTAATATCAGAAATAAAAGATACGTTACACTGCTCAGCTTTGCGTACTAGGGTCAAACTTTAAAATTCATTTAAACTGCTCTCCTGAAAAATTATAATCTCAGTAATTAATTCGTTTGTCTTCTAGACCGTCGATATGTGTATCTCGTTGATTATCGGTACCTACTCTGAAATAGTCCTATCTTTACATATAAATAAAACTGAAGTATCTGTCTGTAATATTGAATTGAGCCGAGGCAGTTATTTGCATGCCATTGAGAATTACGACATGAGTAAACATTTTTGTCTGTCATTCTGTCAGTCCGCGGTTCTCTTCTGAATGGCTAAACTGATTGTTATAAAACTTCATAAACAAATTGAGAGTACTACCAGGAGTAATCTAGGAAATTTTTATCAGAAATACTGGGTGAGTTTTTTTTTTTTTAGAAAAATCGAAACATTGATATAATAAATGTATTATATGAATATCTTAAATCTAAATAACGCTTCATTAATAGATCCCACTTAGATAAACCAAGAGTGGGAGGCTAGTCTAATATATATCGTCATTGTGACCATCTAAAGCGACCCTAATAAAATAACAGGAATTCCATCAAAAGATATTCACGCAGTACGTGTGTATGTACATCATCATTCATTCATCATAACTCATCATTACAGTCTTACAAAACACACGGCTGAACATAGGCCTCCCATATTGAGCCGTCGGTTTTAATAGATAATATATGTTATATAATTTTAATATATATTATGTTGTATTATTGGAACGAAGTTCTTTATCGGACGGTACGGGTTTAGCGGCTGCGAACTAGGCGACAAAAAATGTAAGATTTTTTCATCACTACCCCTAGTGTCATAGTGTAGACGGCGAAATAAGGAAGTGATATGGAATAATATCCATCTCCGTCGCACTTTTTCTTATCTTGCCATGAAAGAAATATTATTTTATTTCAAATGACGCTTCATTTTAATACACACTAGTAATTCATTTAATTGTAATAATTAATCAATAATAGAGTACCTACGATTATCAATAATAATATACTATGCAAGGAACTTCGCTCCAACCGAGTGTTCCACGACACTCACGCATTTTTTAACTATATTGATATATTGAAAAGGATATCATTTTGTGATTGTGTAACCGTTTGGTGGCGGTGTAAAAGTATTCAGTAGCCCAATTCATCCCTTCAATATTGTTAAAGGTGATTATAGGAAATGTCACAAAAAATCATATGGATGGCAATATAATCATTTCGTTTACGCCAAAGGTAAAATATTGAGACTGTCAACGGGGAGCATCGTCACAGGTGCTACATCTAGTACTGCGATTATCGGCTGATTGACAATTGTGACGATTGAGGCAAATCCTCTCTATCCCAATATGTGAGAGCCTCATATCAAGAAGGGGACTTTTACAGGCTGGTAATGAGTAATTAGAATTAAGCTTAGACCAGCTCTAAGAAAATTCTTAAAACAAATTGAATTTTAAATTTAAATTTAAAAATTACAATATGATTATTACAAATATTAATACGTATGCATATGTATATTATTTCCGAAGATCTTTAAGAATTTCTTGATTAAGATAAACATCATTAAGATGTTTTATAAAAGACATTTACATTTGTGATTGAACTATATTTAGCGATGAAGCATGCCATGAAACGTTTGGAAATGAAACAGAATTGTGAACAGATTAAATGCGAATAGAATGTTAACATCGTACTAGAAAATTAATTAGATTACTTACTCTCATTTCGTTGCTCCCATAAGGGTATACATGTGAATCACGTTTCTGTATAACATCTCGAAGCTCTGCTATTACTGCTAATTAACTAAATAATAAAATGTTAAAAACATAGGCGTGCTAAGAATGGGTTACAAGAGTAGGTATGCGAACTTTATACGTTGTAGAGCCATACTGCAGCTATATTATGGATGTAGCGCGAATGAGTAGCCTCGACCGGGCAAGAACCAAGCTCTCACAGAACACCAGCATAAATAATCAGCATAATGGGGTTGTGTTTCGTATGGTAGGTATAGAGAACCGGAGATCCCTTTTAATTGAAACGAGGTATTGAGGCCCAAGATGGAATACCATCTTGGGCCTCAGAGGTGACAACGCGTCTGAATTTTGATACTTACTCGAGGATAAATGTAAATTTCGGTGGGTCGCAATATCAACTTACCATCAGGTGGACTGTGTGCTTGTTTGGCACCCTAATTCTATAAAATAAAATTAAATAAAAAATACATTTCCCAATTTCAAAAACGTTATGAGTACTTTTTTCCAAACGTCCGCTTAGTACCAGATACTGAACGTTAGATGAGTATTTTTATTTAATAAAGCTGACAAACGAAGACACAGTCTATCTGATGTTAAGTAGATGGTCCATAGAATTCTACGTGTATTATCAATTAAAAGCTGAGAATAAGGCTGTGAAAATAACACATAATGGCAAAAAATCCATCTGTAATGCTAAATAGAAATCAAAACACGTAGTCTAGATAAAAGAAGTCCGTCTTTATTCAGGAGTTCGTCTTCTTACGTTCGTGCCACCCTAAAACGGATTGCTGTCGCCAAATAGCAGTGCTTTAAAAGGTGAGTTCATGGTGTGTCATGATCAAATTAAAAATTGTCGCGGGTAAATGTATTATATTTATATATGTGTAAATATATATACATATACATATCAAAGCCTATATACGTTCACCTCTAGACATATAGATTAAGTGTTAATGGAGCAATAAATCGCTGCTTCTATGCGTATTAGCGGACTCCACAATCATGTCCTCGAAACATTTTATTCCTTTGAAATCTCCATTTCTTCACCATCAGTCAGCGTGGTATGGAAAGTAGTATTTTAAAAATAAGACGGTCTGACTAAATAAGAAATGGCGATGTTCGGAGCATAACGAACCTAACGAACGCTCGACAGTAGGCACTTAGGCTAAAATAGGGATAGGTGGGACATATTGCGAGGATACACGAACAAAGGTGGATAAAATAGTCAGGTTTTGGCGTGACCAAACGGGAGCCAGAATGCCCGAGCTAAGGTAAGGTGGAGCGGAGTAGGTCTAAAGTGTAGTGGAGGTCCAATTCTTTTCTACTCGTACTTTCACGATGTTGTGAAAACAATAGTAGAGGTGAAGGATGAAAAAAAATTAGAAGAGGCCTGTACCCCAGAAGAGTCCAAACCAAAATAACCCAAAAAATGCATTTCATCTAATTTCAAATGGTTTAATTACTTAGAGAAAAACGTATAAGTTTAGTTAATTATTTCTTATATTTATGCGAACACTACATTAAAGGAAACTATTTCGGCACTTAATTTTGTACAGATTTTATCGCGTTTAATTTAACTTTTTTATTAAATATTTGTCGTCGGGAATTAAAAAGGGTTACGGGAGGGAATGGGGTATTTGACATCCCGATTTCATAGTTAGCCGGGCAACCTTCAGTTTTTGAAATTTAATTTTGGTCCAATCTACACAGGATGAGTATTATAGTGATTATAGTATCTTGAAGTCTTACAGTGGTATTCTTGGGTTTGGATATAATTTTATTTATTATTGGATCGCAAGCTGATGGCAGCACCCATCCATCTTCTCTATTGAAATGAGGGTGGTTTATAATTTCAATAGCCTCTCGAATAATCCTTGGAGGGATCTGACATACTATACCATACTACAATAATATTCAAAATCCTAAACTTAATAACAAAGTAATATCTTATATCACTATCTGTTGCTTCTTTGTGTTATACATGCTGCATTTTATTGTTAAATCTATATAATTAAACGCGAAAAGAAACCCATTTTCTTTTTACCAGCTGCATTAAACTGTAATAACCATGAAAAAGTTCCATAAGAAACTGGGTTTCAGAAAAAAAAAATCATTTTTTAATTCTTAGTGAAACGTGTACTACTCTATTCACAACTTTCCGCCACACTCTATGAAAGACTATTGCGCAGATTGTATAAGTCAACAAAGTAGCCAAGAGAAAAATCTACAATTGTTACAACCCAACAAAAGAAACCTTTCTAGTTGAAACGAGAAAGATCGTTTAAACATTTTCAAGGGAAAACGTGCAAAAAAGAAACTTCGTGTTTTTATTCGTGTCTCGGATACATGCATGAAGTATTTCATTGCTCTGTTTTGTCACTTGTAATAGCTTTCTTAACTTAATTGCAATCACAGTGGTGAAACGAAACATGGTTTTTAATACGTGTAAGAAATCCAAAGTTCATTCGGCGAACTGCAGAAAAAATTGTGCAAGGGGTTTTCTCTGGGGTAAAATCTGTCACGTGCATACTCAGTAATTAATATTTCCCAACAAATCAATAAGAAAAATGGCGATGGGCTAGTTACTAGTAAATAGCTTGAAAAAGAAAGGTTCCCGATCGCAGTATAAAATGACTTCCCCGGTGGATCAAAGGACGACTTGATGAGAAATGCAGACCGTTAGATGCAGGTGGATTAGTGATGTTTTATATGATATCCTATAGAAGAGACATATGTTCTGCAGTAGATATGAACAATAAACTCCAAATGTAACGCATCTGTAGACGTTTTTGTTTGTTGTCTGCAGGTGACTGCAGGTGCTCATGGAGTCATGGAATGCAGTAGCCACTTACCATCATGCGGTCTGTAAGTTCGTTTGCCACTTTAGTTATATAAACAAAGTCATTATAACCGACCACATTCATTGTGATTATTTAAGCTATTTAATGAAATACCAAATATGTAGCAGCAAAATAGTACCCATTAGGTACTTTACATAAAAAAAACATCAAGTTTCTGTCACGGTCTAAAGATTCTGTATATTTATATATATATTCTTTTTTAATTATTCTGTGTCATAAAAGTGTAAAGAAGCGACGCAACTACACATACAAGTTGCATTCAGCCATGGATTTAACAACTGTCGATACGCATTATCGATGAAAAGGTGGATATTATAATAAAAATAGGACTATTTCTACTATTATTACCTATTCTTCAAATAATAAATTACAGCCAGCTATAGTTTTATATATTACTGGTTTTTAAAATGGATTAGTAAATGTTAGAAGTATAATATATACATAAAAAAGAGGTTTAGCTTGGAGACTATTAATATTTTTTCTAATAATATACATAGGTGTTGCTTCATCTTTCCTTTTCTTGGTGTAAATACAATGGTGGGAATTGAATCATAATTTTCAGATGTTTCCTTTGACTAAACCTGAAAAATAAAAAGGCTATATTATCATCGTTCTATGCAGCTTAGTAAATCTCAATAATATAACAGTAGAAATCAGTATTTTATAAATATGTACCTATTTATTTTAATCAAACATATTATCTACAGTAAACTATTAAAAGGTAACATGTGCGAAGGAGTTGATGTTCTTCATGCAGATGTCAACGAATTAGAAATAGTGTGAGCGGCACTAATGGCATCGTAAGATGATAGCCTGTCATCTGGTAGAGTAAATGATAATTGATAGCTCTGGAAAATTAGATTTAACATTGTACATTTTTTGAAGTGGAGAAATCTGAGCTTCATCTCACAACTATGACTAAACACATAGTGTACTGTACTAGATATTCAACATTTTACTGGTGGTACGGAGCATTACATCTTAGTCCTCAGGGTTGGCGATGTATTTACTATCGGGTTGACTGTACGCTAGTTTGTCTTCTATATGATGTAAAAAAATCTTACGGAACAGTGGTGTATAAAGGGGGGCTTTATGGCCCCTGACTTCTATTGTTCTCCAACACCTGAAAGTCATAGGTCTGGAAATATGATCTGAGTAAATGACACTGTTTCTTGTGGGAAGCCAGGTAAGCCTGCTAATACAAAAGTACTTCGATATATCTTTTAAACTTTGATATTTAGGAAACCTGCAATAAATAAATAAACAATATGCTCGAAGTTCACACTTATCTTAGTGAAGACCGAATGGTGAAGAAAATATATAGCGCGAAAGTTAATATTAAAAGGTGTCGAGGTAGACCGAGACTAACTTTCGAAGACAATGTGAGCAAATTGCTCGAAGAGGGGAGGGTCAAGAGTACTCGGATACCTAGACGTGCATGTATGAAGAAGATAATGAATCTGAAAGAAGCGAAAGAGGTATGTAAGGATCGTGACACTTGGCGATCTGTTCTCTCTGGCTACCCCGTCAGGGATTGTACACTTAGTTATTTTAATATTATAATGTATTAATACTCGTAAGTATGTACTGTATTATATTTAATTTGATGCAATTTTAATATTAAACTATATGCATGTAATTTTAATAATAAAGTTCACGGTATATATTAAATAAATCAGAAAAGATAATCATTAAAATATTATATGCACAAAAGACATGGCTGTATAGACGTACACCATATTTGCCATTTGCAATTTTTATCGATAACAATTTACAGACCTGTATATCAAAAGTATCGCTCGGTGACAGCAACAACTCGGATACAGACATAATATGTAGATCAGTTGCTCGACCAAACCGCATATTATATGAGAGCGAGTGGCCTGTGGTGGTAAACAAATCCGAAACAACACGATCGTTACTATGGCAAATATGGACTGTTATCAATGTAATTTTTAAAATTAAAAAAAATGTAGTTCTTCCATTACAAAGAACTTATACTTTGGCACAGGGAAACGCCTGCGTATGGCTCCTTCCAGCCGGTATACGTCGGCGGCCCGTGTTGCTTTATGCATGCTTTAGTTATTAGATTTTTATTCAAAGTTGATTTATATAAAACAAATATGAAATAAATTACAATAATATTATCCTAACTATAACGTGCTATATTTGAATGTTAAGATATTATTTTAATCCTGTGGTGGTGGTGTGAATCCATCACCCCATTCTGTCCCATTGTTGTCGTAAGAGGCCACTGAAGAAAATCCTTGAAACGTCTCATGGTTTCAATAGGTGGTAGTTTATCCAGTCCACGTGCATTACTCGTAAAATACTCAGACCCATAGTGTAATACAGTTAAAGTTATTGATTATATGAGAAATATTTTCTAAATAATTTTTGTTCTCACCTATTTTCATATTGTGTTGTTGTAGCTCGGAGTTTTTTCTGAAAAATATAAATTTTTGTTATTAGAAAGCCATCATACTGTTTTATTTGTAACTAAAAGACATCGTCATAATCATCATTACATTAGTGGAATACGTAGACAACCCAATTATGAAATATATAACAAGCAATCGTGTCTCAAAACGTTCCATACACACATATTCGAATAAGTTATTTATTAAAAACGTTATTTTTTTTTAAATATTAGTAATGCTATTAAACATTACTAATATTCCCTTTAAGCACATCTGGTAAGCTTAAAAATGCTTGTGTTAGAAGTGGTTCACGACAGTAGTCGAATGGCGGATTCGAACCCACGACCTTTCGAGTTCACGGTCCGCGCCCTGCCATTAGGCTACTGCGCTTCAAAGTTTTGAGTATTAAATAATCCAAAATTTATCAATAAATAAATTATTTTAAGCGGAAACATTGTAAAGTTAATAATTTTTTGGTTCTATGTTAACGTCGGGTAGAATCAAGTTGTTAATTAATTTCCATCGTGTTAAGTTTAGAATAAATCATACGCAGTGAAAATGGATACTGAATTATCAGTGGAAAATATAAATAAGCCATTTTTATTTAAAAATTATTGGAAAAGTATTATTGAATTTAATTGAAAACACATTAAATTGAAAATTGTTGGACTGGTGGAGAATTGCTAATGGAGTGCAATATAGAATAAATAAGTTAATGCATTCACTAATTAAAGTGTTAATGCTGATGTGTGTGGGAGTACATCTCAAATTCGAAAAACAGAAACGAAGGGATTTAAATTTAGAAATATAATAGAATATAATTATTTTTATAGGTTTCTTGCAAAATAAAATATCTTTATATTTATCTTTCAATATAGTAAGTAATACTTATAGAAAGTAATTTTTTTACTTTTACCGCTGGTTCGCAAAAAACCTCTGTCCTGGCAAAAAACAGCAAGAAACCCAGCTGGACTATCTTTTAAAAACACATTTTGCAATATATTATTTTATACAGATATTACGAAAACATTTATAAACAGCATGGTGAACTGCTGAACATAGGTCTCCACCAAGGAATGCCACAAAGTACGGTCCTAAATCACTTGGATACATCCACTTCCTGCATATTTTACCAAGTAGTCACTCCATCTAGTGAGGGGTCGCCCTACACTTCGCCCATCGATACGAGGCTGCCACTCGAGAACCTTTTTTCAACATCGGCTGTCGGTTCTTCGAGTTATATGACAGGCTCTTTGCCACTTTTTTTATAGAGGAAGGGGCAAGCGAGCATGCGGCTCACCTGATGGTAAGTGACTACCGCCGTCTATGAACAACCGCAGCTTACTAATCCGTTAGGCTATGTCAATTACTCGGGTTCTACTGCGGGTATCCTAATCTCTAAGTTAATTACACAGAGAACCTCCGAGCATAGCCCTCTCCATAGGTTGCTGAGCGATCTTGAGCTTCGTCATAATACCAGCAGTGACGGACGGAGAAGATGTGTTGTAATTTCCCGAACGCTGCCCAGCCGAGTTAAATCCGTCGATTGACCTCTCGGTCGAAGTTGGACTTCTTAAGTCGGTCTTACCTAGTCGGACTATTTGTCCCAGATAAACATACTCGTCAACAACTTCAAGCTTAGTGCTCCCAACAACTACCGGCATAGGTGTTTTGTCCATGTTCATCTTGAGCCCTATCCGTTTGAAGGCACTATTGAGGTCAATGAGCATAGTGCTCAGGTCCACCAGTGATTCTGCCATAAGGATTAAATCGTCTGCAAATCGAAGGTGAGTGATGTACTCGTCATTTATGTTAATACCGTATCATTTCCAGTCCAGTATCTTGAAAACGTCTTCCAATTCAGCGGTGAAGGTTTTCGGAGATATAACGTCACCCTGTCGTACACCACTACAGTTGGATAGGTCTCGTACTCTGGTTCTGTACTCGGATAGCCATCACAGCCCTACTGTACAAACACTTCAGCACTTTGATATAACGACAGTCAAGTTGGCACCGCTAAAAGGACTGCATCACCACCCAAATTTCGACGGAATAAAAGGCTTTTTCATAGTCCACATACGCAAGACATAGTAGCAGATTGTACTCCTCAGTCTTTTGTACAATAGTACAATGCTCCGTACGTGGATTTCATTTGATGTGACCTCTCCTACCTAGTATTTAGGTTCAGTGTACCTCTTACCATTCGGTGATCATTGCCAGTTTTGACTTCGTGATTACTGAGACATCACTGAACAGTTGTCGTCTGATAATTATAATGAAGTCAATCTCATTTTTGGTCAAACCGTCGGGCTCGACCAGGTCCACTTTCTGTGGGGCCGCTTCTGGAAGAAAAAGTTCATCATAAAGATCGAGTCGATTCATGAAGACAGTAAGCTGCTGTCCCCCTGGTTTCCTGTGCCCTATTCCAAATTTCTCTTCGTTTAGCTTACCGTTCTCTTTTGTACCTAGTTTTGTGTTGAAGTCTCCCATTAACACCTTATAGTAGGTTTTAGAAGAATGTACGACTCTAAATAGATCCTCATACATTTCCTCGTGACTTTTAGCGAATACCGTTTGGTGATTCTGAGTATAAGGTATGCAACACTCGTCTACACACTTCCAATCTTTATAACATTGTTAACGAGAGACTTGTGGACAATAAGTCTGACACCTCCTTGGGACAGATGATCGCCCTCCCATTAATAGATCATATTGCAGAATTTGAGTATTACAGTGTCCTACCATCTCTTTAGACCTTGGATAATCCTATAATATTCCAGCACACCTTGTCTATCTCTTCATCCAGCTCTAGGATCTTCTAATTACTCCTCACGGTGCGTGCGTTAAATGTTGCCTGGTTTAGTCTTCGTAGGTGGCAACCGAAACCCCACTGGATATTCTTAGCACCCCATGCTCCGCCGTTTCCATGTTTGCTATCGTAGCCAGGAGTAACAGGCCACCGGTGACTGGGGAGCGTCCCTTCGTAATTTTCATCATGTGGGTATATAGCCATAGTTGCCACGCTTGGAGAGCGGGTTGACAACTGCAGGTCTGTATTGTTATTTGCTGTTATCAGATAGATGCTTCCACCTATTTAAATAAAACTAATTTCACGGATTTTATCGCGTAAATTAACTTATTTTACATTCCCGACATTTCAAGCACTTTACAGCACCCACGGGGGGGACTGAGGTGTATAACGTCCCAATGTCATAGTTAACCACGGCTACCTCCAGATTAAAAAATATTAATTTTTGTTCCGATCTACGCAGTATGAACTTACAGTATCATGAAGTCTTGCAGTTGTATGCTTGGGTTGGGATTTAATTTTATTAATTATGGGATTCCAAGCAGATGGTACCACCCAGCCATCTTCTCTATTGAAATTATGATGTTTCATGATTTCAATAGCCTCGCGAATCATCCTTGGAATGAATCGGTGTTCTTTAGCAAGAATTTGTGGTCTATCAAATCTAATGTAGTGACGGGGGCGATCTTGTACGTGTTCACAGACTGCAGACTTCCCGGAGCGTCTATTCTTCGCATCAGCTATGTGTTCTTTAACGCGGGTTTTTATGGATCTTTTAGTTTGTCCTATATAAGAGAGACCACATTCACAATCAAGCTTGTACACTCCTGCATCTTGCAGAGGAATATTACACAAGAGATGCAGTCTTCAACAGGTGAGCATGTGAACAGAGACTTCACATCAAAACTAACCATAGTTTCATTGTTTGCCAGATGTAGGTCTTTAATCTCGCTGACAAAATGGTAGGAATCCTTTGCGTGTGCTCTTGTTTGTCCCTTGAGCGGTGAGAGTATATTCGCTAAATGTTGAGCCAATCTGTAAGTTGGCGAATCGATTTGGCTCACTATGGGACGTAGTGGAGCATTGGGCTTGTGTATTTTTGGTAACCCATACTACTTCGGTGGTTTGGCACACGTAAGTATTATCAATTTTACGTCTATATTTAATTTTTAAGAGTGTTTCTTTATGAGATCACTAGTTGTTTTAAGTGTGTTATTTGTTGAGTCATTTTAACCTTCTTATAAGTACTTGCATCCGACAAAAGTTCTTGTATTTTAAAATTATAATCCGAAGTATCCATGACTACCGTGGCATTTCCCTTATCTGTGCGGAGAATAGTGAGTTCTGGTTTATTGCGTAGGTTATTCAACGCTTTAAATTCGTCTTTAAGTTGATTCGGTTTTGGCGCTGGATTTCAATGTAACATAGTCGAAATATCTCGACGCGTATTGTTTTTAAATAAACAGTATCTCAACACTACAGATAATTTCTTCGAACGGTAATTTTTTCGGTGTTATAGCAAAATTAAGGCCTATCGATAATATTCTAATCGTTGCATCATCCAGAGTTTGTTTTGACAGATTATAGACCGCGCTTAATCTATGATTCGCGTTCATAGTCAACGATTGCGTTTCGTTCTCACGTTGACGCCGCAGATGTTTGACATTTAATTTGTTCGTTAATTTTTGATATTTTACTATATGTTCGTTTTGGAATTCGTTATAAATTTATTAATTTCTCGTTTATTTAACGTGTCGATGTAAACATTATAATCAAATGTCGGTAAAACTGCATTTATCTCACTGAATGATGTGTCTATGGATTTGTTTATGGTATGTAGATCGGAGCGTTTTTGTTGGATTTCTCTTCGTAACAACTTTTTATTTGCCTGATTTAAGATCTTAGCGCTTCCTTGAATATCCTTTTTAGTAGACATTTTGGCACACGTAGGAATGAGATTACGGTCACGGCATCTCTTCAAGAAATGTAATGCTGTTAGATATCTTGCGCGCTTCTTCATGAGATCTTCTAATCGGCCAATTTTATTTACAGTTACCAGTCCGTACTGGTTTACATAACGATTTATTATATTTAGGCGAACACTACACATTTAAATAAAACTAATTTTACGGGTTTTGTCGCGTATATTAACTTATTTTATATTCCCGACCTTATCTGCCCAAAGGGTTAATTATCGACCCACTTTAAATAAACCAATTTTCAGAACTGAAAACTATAAATTACTATTAAAACCCTTATCTGTGATTATCAAAAAGCAACATATTATGTGAAAATTGTAAAAAAGTTCTGGCCATTTATAGGATATAAATTGACGTTACTAAATCAGTTCCATTTTCAGACTTCAACCAGGCTTGTATTAACATCTCCAATTATTAATAAAAAGCGTATCTAGAAGTTACATTAACCCCATAATTTTACAAGAATATAATGTTGATTTTTAAGTTTACGTTACTTATAACTATTTTAACCCATTATAACCTAGCGGAAATAAAAAAAACTGCAGTTGCCAACCCGCTCGCTAAGCGTGGCAACTATGGCAAATACCCCCCAATGAAGAGAGCAACAAAGAGACGGCCCCCAGTCCACGGCGGCCCCGCTATTCCGGGCTACGGTGGTGACCATGGTAACGGCGGTGCTAAGAATCTCCGGTGAACGTTCGGTTGCCACCTAAAACGACTCGACCTGACAACATATAATGCACGAACCCTGAGGACTGAAGAGAAGATCGTGGAGCTGGAAGAAGAGATAGACAAGTTACGCTGGCATATTATAGGATTATCCGAGGTCCAAGAGAGGGCGAGGATACGGTAATCCTTGAATCCGGCAACTTGTTCTATCACCGGGAGGGCGACCATCTGTCCCAAGTAGGTGTCAGATTTATCGTCCACAAGTCCCTTGTTAACAACGTTGTAAAGATTAAGGGTGTGTCGACGCGGGATGCGTACCTTATACTCAGAATTACCAAACGGTATTCGCTGAAGGTCATACAGGTTTACGCACCAACCTCGGGACACCCCGATCAGGAGGTGGAGGAAATGTATAAGGATATCTCTAGAGCCCTTCATTCCTCCAAAACTCACTATACGGTGTTAATGAGAGACTTCAATGCAAAACTTGGCACAAGAGAGAACGGTGAGCTGAAAGTAAGGAAATTTGGAATAGGGCAACGGAACCCAAGGGTTCCGTTGCCCTATTCCAAATTTGACCCTTGAGGCCAGCAGCTGGCCGACTTCATGGAGAAAGAGGGACTCTTTATGATGAACTCTTTCTTCCAGAAGCGGCCCCACAGGAAGTGGACCTGGTCGAGCCCCGACGGTTCGACAAAAACTGAGATTGACTTCATTATGACGACCAGACGACAACTGTTTTGTGATATCTCCGTGATCGCGAGGGTGAAAACTGGTAGCGATCACCGAATGGTTAGAGGCATACTGAACCTAAACGTTAAGTTGGAGAGGTCTCGACTAATGAAGTCAAAGCGCCGTCCCTCTCGTGCTCTGTTCCAAAGTCCTGAAACCTTTCAGCTCGAGTTACAAAACCGTTTTCAGTGCCTATAGGACTGCAATGAAGTGGATGATATGAATGACAAGCTCGTGGAATATGTCCATGCAGTTGGAGCTAAGTTCTGCAAGACCCGCCGCAGAAGAACACAAAAATTCTCCGATCACACTCTTAATCTCATGGCTGTAAGACGGGAGATGAAGCTACACTCTTCAACAGATTTGACAGCATACAGGTATCTGAACAGACAGATCTCCAAATGCATGCGGCGGAACTTATGCAACTTTAATACAGCTCGTATTAAAAAAGCAATCGAGCGGAACCAGGGCTCCAAAGTCTTTGCACGAGATCTGTCTGCCAAAAATAGCCAACTATCGAAGCTGAAGACCCAGTGTGGCAGCGTCGTTTCTGGGACACCTGAGATTTTGAGTGAGATTGAGAGGTTCTATTGGCAGCTGTACACGTCATCGTTGGAGCCACACGCAAGTGTGAGTAACGATCCAAGAGCGAGTCTTATCCGACACTATTCCGATGATATCCCGGATGTCAGTTTGAGCGAGATTAGAATGGCTCTCCAGCACCTTAAAAACGGCAAGGCCCCAGGCGAGGATGGAATTACAGCGGAGCTTCTGAAAGCGGGTGGAAAACCGGTACTTGAAGTCCTTCAGATGCTCTTTAATTCCGTCCTCCATGGTGGCATTACACCGGAGGCGTCGAGCAGAAGTGCGGTGGTCTTGTTCTTCAAGAAAGGTGACAACGCTCTCTTGAAGAACTACAGACCGATTTCACTTTTGAGCCGCGTCTACGTGCTGTTTTCGAGAGTCATTACGAATCGTCTCGCGCGCAGACTTGACGACTTCCAGCCTCCCGAACAAGCCGGTTTCCGAAAAGGCTTTAGCACCATAGACTACATACATACCCTTCGGCAAATTGTACAAAAGTCAGAGGAGTACAATTTGCCACTATGTCTGGCGTATGTGGACTATGAAAAAGCCTTTGATTCCGTCGAAATTTTGGCGGTGCTGCAGTGCTTTCAGCGGTGCCAGGTTGACTGTCGGTATATCGAAGTGCTTCAGTATTTGTACAGTAGGGCTACGATGGCTATCCGAGTACAAAACCAGAGTACGAAACCTATCCAATTACATAGAGGTGTAAGACAGGGTGACGTCATATCTCCGAAACTCTTCACCGCTGCATTGGAAGACGTTTTCAAGCTTCTGGACTGGAAAGGATACGGTATCAACATCAATGGCGAGTACATCACTCACCTTCGATTTGCAGACGATAAAGTCCTTATGGCAGAATCGCTGGAGGCCCTGAGCACTATGCTCAATGACCTCAATAGTGCTTCCCAACGGATAGGTCTTAAGATGAACATGGACAAAACAAAGATCATGTTTAATGTCCATGTCACACCTATGCCGGTAGTTGTTGGGAGCACTAAGCTCGAAGTTGTTGACGAGTATGTTTACCTGGGACAAATAGTCCGACTAGGTAAGTCCTACTTCAACCGAGAGGTCAATCGACGAATTCAACTCGGCTGGGCAGCGTTCGGGAAACTACGACACATCTTCTCGTTACATATCTCAATACCTAAAAACGAAATTTTTCAACCAGTGCGTGTTGCCAGTGATGACTTACGGATATGAGACATGGTCCTTCACTGCTGGCCGTATGACGAAGCTCAAGGTCGCTCAGCGAGCTATAGAGAGGGCTATGCTCGGGGTGTCTCTGCGTGATAAACTTAGAAATAGGAATATCCGCAGTAGAACCAGAGTAACCGACATAGCCCAACGGATTAGTAAGCTTAAGTGGCAGTGGGCCAGCCATATAGCTCGAAGAATCGACAACCGATGGGGAAGAATGGTTTTCGAGTGGCAGCCTCGTACCGGTAGGCGAAGTGTAGGGCGACCCCCCCCCCCACTAGATGGAGTGACGACCTGGTGAGACATGCAGGAAGTCGATGGATGCAGGTGGCTCAGGACCGTGCTTTGTGGCATTCCTTGGGGAGGCCTATATTCAGCAGTGGACTTGTGAAGGGCTGTAATGATGATGATAACCTAGCGGTGCCGTTTGGTACCCAATTCTAACCCTTCATATTTTCGCGTCATACGCACGCCTCAAACAGTGAAGCAAGGTTTTTGACTGTGGATGCATTGCTATAACAAGGTAGCTAACAACTTTTAATACTTTATTTCAACTTATGCACTTGTTGAGACCGGCACGACCGTCTATAAATCAGTGTTGTGAAATTATTTTCAAAAATGGATTTACCTTTCAAGTAAGTATGTTATAATTTATTTAAGTTGTGTAATATATAATTGATATGCATATTTTTATTCGTATATATTTGTTTGACTAGAGTGTATTGTAATTTTATTCAGTTTTGTTTGCGTATTTCGTTTATCAATCGCCAAAAGATATATGGGTGCCGCATGGCACCTCTAGGCCGATATCATGTCTTTTCAAAGTACATGTGGCAATGTTTATTTTTTGATTATTCCTTGTGTAATAGTATTTATTTGTCTTGATAGTCGTTGTTCACTACACGAGACACTAGCTTTACTAGAAGAAGATGAGAAGCTTGATTTGGGTTGCTTTATATTGAACCTCCAGAACCGACAATCGACTCTGAGCAAGATGCGAATGACGGGTGGTCTAATAAATAACCTCACAGATCGTCAACTTAATGCTGGGTGCGAAGTAGTGTATGCGTCTACGTCATTGTCTAACAATGTTTGTATAACATGTAGCCGGGACATATCGTACGCTGTCTGGTGGTTTACGTTCTTCACGAGGCCACTCGATTTCACGCCGCGGAAGAGGTAGTAAAAGTGCTGAAGTATGTCGCATAAGTCATACCTTGTCCAATTAACTTGACAGTTCTTTATGCAATTCAGACAGTTCCGCAGCAGATAAACAGCATCGAAAAAATTAAAAAATAAGAACGCGTTATGAAGATGGATTGATGAAAATTTAGTTTGGGAAACATCCATGCTCCTGATGAGTTCGAGGAAAGTCATCTACGGTAATCCTGGACTTATTTTTGAAAAAAAAAGTGTTTACAGTAGATTAATCGCAAAAATATACTTTATTTAGTTAATTTTTTACATTCGTATGTAAACTACAAAACTTGGAGTACTAATATTACATTATTTGATAAAATAAATACTCTTTTAATATTAATTCACTCCTACATTACTTTAAATCTATATAATTTTATCAATAAATGGTAAAATTTGTTAGATAATACATACCCAATAGAAGAATGTAAAGCCTACGTATGAGCCTAGCGGTGCCGTACGGCACTCATTGTTTTTTCCAAAAGGAATAAGTTACTTTAACTTTTAATGTTTAAAAAATAACTTAGGGGCCTTTAATAATAACATATCAAAAAATTATGCAATTCTAAACCCCTATAATAATTCAGGTCATAATGGGTTAAATACATATTATCTTTAAATGCTGAGCGTATATAGCTTTCAAAATATATTTAAAAGTAATCTCATTATGCAATCGGTAATCTCGAAACACACTATTCCTCGATAGAATATGCACGTATACAAGCATGAGCAAGAATGATCAGATCGAGCAGTCTATTAAAGTGCAATTACTAGTACTGGGTAACCTTTCCATTATGGTTTTCCCTTTGCTACGTTTTAATCACGAGATCGGAATAGGATCTTTTTCCGCGAGGAATAAAGGTATAGGCAATATAGTTCGTATGCAGTGTGATTAGAAATATCAGTAGAAGGGAAAAATTGTTTCGTTTTACTTCGTTCGTTTAACATACGTTCATTTGATTCTACTTTTATCTTAGACTAGCTTTTTACCCGCGGCTTCGCTCGCGTGTGCTTGAATTTAGGAACATCGTTAAATACTGTTTCGTGCCAACTTTAGCAAAATTCCTTCACTTTTAGAGTCATCTCGATATCTGTGTCTCTATGGCGGTGAAAGATTTTTTTTGAATTTTAAAAGAGGTAGGTAGATGATTGGTATTTGGCATAGATATTATATGCTACATGAACAATTGATTATATATTATGTCTAGAAACGCCTACAATATTTTTTAACATAGGCGTGTTTTACGATGTATCATCCATAAAAAAGGTAAATTGTCTCGGAATCAAAAGTTATTATTATTATTTATCACGTTTAATTTCAAATTTTTTACGTGGGGTTCTTTTACACATCTTTGGATAAAAGTTCAATAAAAACCCGCTTAAAACACATATCGTTGATGTGAAGCACTGACACTCCGGGAAGTCTAAAGTATGGCAACATGTTTAGTATCGTCCCAACCATTATATCGGATCTGATAGACAACAAATCCTTGTAATAGAACACCGATTCCTACTAATGATGATTCGCGAGAATATTGAAATTAAAAAACATCCTAATTTTAATAGGGGAAATGGCTGAGTGCTACCCTCTGCTAAGGACCCTATAATTAATAAAATTAACTTTCTCAAATCATCATGAATACTAATTAAATAGTATGCATTTTGTATATCTAATAATTTGGCCAAATATAGGCATTTGAGACGCCACCCAATCACGTTGGACTTAGCGAATCACCCGATGGTGTCGAGATTAAGTAACGCCGACGGCGAGGGGGGAGACCGCGTGGCGCGGGCAGACGACAGTAGCTTGCGGGCAGCGTTGCAGTCAATTAGCGTACCTCGGTGAGCGCTGCAGATGTTTCGTGCGACCGGTTTTTGGGTTATGGTCTAGATTTTTAGAATTTGTGCGCGTTACTTCGCTACGTAATTGTGGTTTCGTGAAAACCGCCTCGGTTTGGTTTGTCTAGGTTTTAAGTTCGTGACAAGAGGCTTGTATTGTATTTGACTGATTAAAGTAATTTCGTTTGAAAGCAAATGCGCCAATTATATAGTAATTGCGTGTTGAAGTGCATTTTGCAATATTTAACTTGCTCGTGTGGCGTGGAATTTCACGGGCGCGCTGAGTAGAGATGCAGTCTGGAATTTGAACCACGCATTCCTTTTCGAGGTTGATTGTTTTGGAAATCATTGTTTAATTATACCGTCGCGTTAAGAGCCTTATGTGTGTTGACTCAGTAGCTAGTTTACGTGTCAGCTAGGTTGATTTTGAATTCTTATTCCGGTATAGTATTTAATATCGAACGAAGGAGCTTAGTTGTTTTTGTCACGCTGAACCGTGTGACTCATGAAAAGATCGCGTTAGTTCCCTATTTGTAATTTGGTGATAAATGAATCCGGAACATTGAATATTGAACTTTGAACTACTGTTCGTTACTTGTGTCGGGTATCACGTGTTCGATTCTACGATGAACGTTGAATTAGTTGAGTTGAAGTTAGTTAAATGTACAATAAAGTTGAAAGACTGAAATAGTGAAATGAAGAAAGAAATTGTCCATTGGGGACGCCTGCTGGAGTGATGCAGCATTGTGGGGCAGCATGAAAACCGGCCGCTGCCAGGTCACCTCAGCTGGGCCAGGTCACCTACATATACACACCACTAAACATTAATTTACATGCATCTACCCTACCTACGGCCTGACCGAGCCTTGGGGCGGTCTTAGATTCGGATCCAGGTATGTACTGTTTATTTTCCTAGCCTTTTCCCTATTCTGTAGTATGATAGATCATTTTTCTATAAGGCCACTTGGGCCCGAACCCTCGGCTGCCCGTCGAGGAGGCTACTATGGGCCCTAGCCAAGGCGACCTTTGCAGGGGCAGCTGTGGGCCGTAACATCTAATGTGCACATATAACTGTCCTTAGTCACTAAGTTGCATAAGGTGCGAATATCTTCTAATTTGAAGTGTGGAGGATTTATGAATTTATTTGGGGTTTAAGATTTAAAATAAATCTATTCGATTTATCAAGCTTTGGAATACAAAAAATACTCGATAAATATTGAGCTTTTATAGGAGTACACTGTGAAATAGCATGTAATTTCATTAACTTTTTAATTTCTATAGACATAATCCTATCTTCTAAACCTGACAACTTATCATTCAGAGGTAAGCAATTTTGAGTTGGATTATCAATAAAAGAGATTTTATAGCCCTGTATCCATGATAAAATAGTGTTATGATTTGAAAGCTTATTCCAACAGTTATAAAAATGTTGTATTCGACCAGCAAAATATGTTACCTCTATGGGTATTTGGCACGTTGTTGTCTGTAATTCCTTTGCTTGTGAGGTTCACTGCGAGTCCCTGCCGGTGCTTGGACCTTGGTCGCCAGCCGTTGAAAATTTTGATTTCCCCTGAACATCTTCCTCTGGGTCCCTTGATGTTGACGGGGATAGTAGTTCTTTGTAGTAGAATTTTGCCTTGGATTAAAAGGTTTTGAAATAAAGATTTCTTTAGAATAGAATTCAATTTCTCTCCAAATAGGAATTTATCCCGTTTGAGATCCGCAAGAGTCTTAGATATGGTTTTATCTAAGTGAGGTTTTTAATTTTTTTAATAAAAATTTTTTTTCTTATTGCCGTATCTTCTAAATGGAGGTGGGCTAGAATTCTGGCCGCCTCTGTCATGTTTTTTATGATATCTTATTTATTAAATTTTTGTTTGGTTAAATTATCAACACATTTTAATTTTAATATTGTGCCTGTGGTTAATTCTAATAAATTTTGGCGGTTCTCAATTTTTTTTATCTCTTGTTTACACTGACTCCTGTATCATGTGTAATTCAGGATTTAGTATTGGTACCTCTAACAAAATGGTATTTACCGGTATTAGTTGTTCTTTTTTATATGTTACAATATTTTGTTTAATCAAGCCTTCCATCAATATACCTACGAATATTTTATAAATCTCCGGGTGTATTGGTTGACCATATGAAGATTCAGTACTAATCGGAGGACCCATGGCTTCTATAATATCCTCTTCTGAATGTTCTTCTTTAACTTCCATAATTTCTACCTCCTTCTCCTCCTCTGGTTCAATACTTTTCAGAATAATCTCCTTTTCTGATTCAATATTTTCCACTGAAATTTTATGATTATAATAGTATTGTATTATGCTAATTTTCTTATTTATGCCTTCATTTCTCTCCCCCCCCTTTGTTTACAGATCTAATGTCCATAAACTAATGACAGTCAATTGCTTTAGTACCAATATAATGGTTTAATAATGACACTCACTTTAAGAGGCCTCCATATTAAATGGTATGGCATGACTAATTCAGGCATATTATGACTGGGCGACTAATCCCCACGGGAAAGTCGTGACTATGCCCCACGGGATAGTCTCAAAAGTTTATACACATAAATTTTTATGTTTTGGTTGGAGGATAAGTTTGCGCGCTTACCGCTAAAAAGAACCCCTTTGTCGTATCTCCTCAGTTTCAAGGCACTCCCCTTCTTGCCTCAGCCAGTATCAGTATCCTCGGAGTCGACATATTGAGTGACGTGCAGTTTCGTGGTCACTTGGAAGAGAAGGCCAAATTGGCCTCTAAAAAGCTTGGCGTGCTCAGCAGAGCGGGACAGTATTTCATGCCGGCACACCGCCTGCAACTTTACAAGGCGCAGGTTCGGCCTCACATGGAATACTGTTCCCATATCTGGGCAGGGGCTCCCCAGTACCAGCTCCTTCCACTTGACCGCATCCAGCGCAGAGCGGCTCGAATCGTCGACAACCGAGCCCTATCCGATCGGCTCGATTCATTGGCACTGCGAAGAGATGTTGCATCTCTTTGCATTTTCTTTCGCATCTACCATGGGGAGTGCTCTGAGGAATTGTTCGGATTAATCCCAGCCGCCAAATTTCATAAACGCACATCGCTGCAGAACTCCCGATACCATCCACACCATCTGGATGATTGGCGGTCCACCACTGTGCGATTTAGAAGATGTTTTCTTCCTCGCACGACTTCCTTGTGGAATCGATTACCATCAGCGATTTTTCCGGACCGATACGACTTAGGGACCTTCAAGAAAAGAGCATACTCCTTTTTAAAATGCCGGCAACGCATCTGCAATTCCCCTGGTGTTGCGGTTGTTCATGGGCGGCGGTAGTCACTTACCATCAGGTGAGCCGCATGCTCGTTTGCCCCCTCTGGTGAGCCGCGAAACCTCATTTTAAATTCTTTATAAGACATTGACCGTCTAAATGTCTAAATTTTAATGATCTTTTAAAATTTTTTGTTTTATTTTAATGAAATGTTAAATATCCTTAAAGTTCCACATAATGCAATTATTTAATTATAATAAATTGAGTCACGATAAAAACAGACTTCCTAATATCGTCAACATTATTTTCGTTTCTATTATCTCTTGAATGTTCGTCTTTACGTCTTTTACAACGTTCATATTTTTTCTTATATTTGTTCAACTTCCTTTCTAAACGTTCTTCTTTTGACTTCTTTCGTATTTTAGGCATTTTAAACCAACATAACCAGAATATTGTACAAAAACTTTCGAGATTTAGTGCGCAACTGCAAATGGATGATCGTTCAACAGACGCGGTAAAACGAATGATATTCGAGAAGCGTTAGGGTGCTTACAGATTAGGTAATATGTTGTGTAACTTTTGTTTTATAACCCGTCCACATTATGTAACATTGTTTTTCAACATTGCAACATATAACAGTACTATACACATTACAGTGTTTACACATTATATAACATAACATGTTATAAAACGTTTCAGTAATGCGGAGGCTGAATGTTATAAAACGATACAAACGATAAACAAAAATATCATATAACATTGTTATATTGCATTGTTATTCTAATGTGTACAATATTGTTATATGTTGCAATGTTAAAAAAACAATGTTACATAATGTGGACGTCTTACAAAACAAAAGTTACACAACATGTTACTTAATCTGTACGCACCCTTAGAATAACAATGCAATATCACAATGTAACATTATCGTATGACATTGTCGTTTATCGTTCTGCCGTTCGAGTTATATAAAATTTGTGTCACGTTATATTACACGTTTTATAACATTCAGTTAGTTAGTTTTAAGTCTTTTACTTTTTTAAGAGTTTGGTAACGGAAATGTAGTTCGCACCTTGCACGGATAAATATTATTTTTAGTCGATACAAATACCTTAATGCCGAGAAATTATTATTCAAAGGTATTGGGCCCTAAAATAATAACAGATATATTAATTCAAGTTAAAATACTGAAATATTGGGATTGATCTTATGCCTAGAATTCTGTCTGGTTAGGTGCCGTCCTCTTACCTATTTCTACCTCCAAGCAAAAGTGCGTGCATTGCTGTGTTCCGGTACAGACAGTATATACAGCAAGTAATTACAGACTGTGGCGCATTCCATCTTAGTCCTCATAGGTGTTGACGAATCTGTAGTATTCTTTATATAAATTTGCTTACAGGTGTCCATGGGCTGCAGTAGCCACTCATCATCGGGTGAACTTAAAATCAGTTTGTCGTTTAATTTTTTTAAACTTAAACAAACCTAAAAGAATAATCATGAGATTGGAACACTAATGACTGAATACTTATGCTTTCAGAAATGAGAAACTTTTTCATTTATTTTTCTCGAGTGCTTTGGAGAGCACACCGCCTGCTAGCCACACTCGACGTGTTAATTAATGGTTAATACCTCATGTCCCCATGATTTATTTAACGTCTCAGAGCAGAGCCAAGTACAACAGGAAATGGCCTTAGTAAAAAAGTATTATAAAAGAGAACATAGTTTTTGAATTTCATTTTATTTAGAAAATATTTCTAACTAGCTGGTACCTCGACGCGTTGCTGCCGCAGAAAAAATATTTTTGGAAATATCGTTTTAAATGTGGAAGGGTTATATTGTTTAATTAGGAGTATCTGATATAAATATACAATATCATAACACTATACTATACAATATAATCTATCATTAGTAGTGATAATAAATTCATTGAAATTATGAATTTCAAATAAATATATCGGTACGTAACACGCGCCACCTGCTGTAATTTAATTGTACTATGCCTATAACCTTTGCGCAAGTGCAAGCAATAATTTGACAAAATTTTAGCACAATCTAATAAATGTTATGGCAGCGCATAAAATACGAACAAACAAAAATTTGTTTTTATATATTTAATGTTATCTTTTATGTGTTCTTGCTTAGTTAAAATTACTTGAAATTAACTTAAAATTTGGAAGCTATTAAATGGGTCCTATATATTTGTACGTCTAAATTTTAACTTATTCTTTAAGGGCTGTAGAGTCCGACTCTACTGTTTTTGTTTCTTCTGTTTTTTTTACTTGCGTACGTGCATGCCCGCTTGAAAACGAGCGTGTGTGTCCGATTGCTTTCCTACACTTATTATTAAGTGTCTATTTATTTTTTCTTCAGTTATTAAGTTTTTTATGTTAATTAATATTTTTTCTCCTATATATCGAAAAGTATAAATAATGATGTATATTATGCCAACTTATTATATCAAATCGTTTTAAATCATACAAAAAAAAAATACCACCAAAAAATTAATATGAAAAGAGAGCCAATTTGAATAAATGTCCATGGTTTTCAGCTTCGCTGATATAAGCGTTGAGATTTGAGCGTAAGCCAAGCGCCGTAGCAGTTCTTAGATCATAGTTTAAGGAACGTACAATGTACTTATAACTGCTACCAGCCCAATCGCAGCTCATTTTATATATTATTTATTTAAAACATTTAACTCATAATCTGTCTGTTTATTTATTATTTATTTAACACATTTAACTCATAATCTGTTCCTTTAGGATCTTATGACTAAACATTCCCTGTGAGTGGATAGGGTGTCGAAAAATGAAAAGCAATAAAGAATTCAACTTCTCTTTGAACGATATCTAAACTAATTTTGGAATGACCTTGATATATTTTTTTATTTTTACTTTTATTCATTAATTAATAATTATTAATTATTTATAAAAAGTCCACTGCTGACCCTAGGCTTTCCCATAGATTGCTTCATAGGCGGAATTATTTTATAGTTCCCACACTTGTCACACGGGTTAGTAAATGCAGTTTTTCAGTTTCTCTCTTTCGCTTACGACTGGATGGTACGGCATGGTGCCACCGTGGTGGATTCTTACACCGCCACTACACAGCGAATTTATAATTTCTTACACGGGACTAAAAGTAATTTAATACATTAAACAAAATTAAATTAACTTATTTTTAATTCCTGACGTATTTAATGATTTATAGCAACCTCAGTCACGAGTTGACTGACCTATTTGACGTCTTGATGTCAAAGTTAACTCAGGCTTTCTTCGACTTATAAAATATTATAATGATTTCTTTTCAGATCTACACAGAACCTTCACTTTAATTATTTCAGTGTTATACTTGGGTTTGCATTTAATTTTAATTAATGTGGCATATCAAGAAGCCACCCGTATAGCAGTAACACTACAATCTGGGTAGTCCAGTTGTAACTTCCATAGAAATTAGTATGTCCTTTTTATTTCAGCATATTCACGAATAATTCTTGGTAGGCTATCAGATCTGATGTAGTGGCCGGGACGATCTTGACCATGTTCCCATACTACAGAATTCCCGTAGCATTAGTGTTTCACGTAATTGAAGAAATCAATATCTTGACATTGTTCATTATCATAATTGGTTTCACAGCTCCTATTAACGTTGAAGATCCCTGCACAGATTTCAATCAAAAATAATTTTAAGTAACTAGTACATCCCCATACAATTAAATTTAATTACATTATCCAACATTATCACACTGATTCAAATAAAAACCATAATGAATCTTGGGGTTTTCCATTAATTATACTCGTAGGTAAAGTGAAGCGCTCGAAACGTCTTGATTTCAACATAAGGTAAATTTGATATTTTAACGCAGAATTATAGTAATTAAAACAAATACGGTTTAAGCAATTGAGGCAGTATAATTTTTCAATAAAAATAATAATTATATTTTTGCGTTCGTTGTATGTATAATACAGCGTTTAACTATTCCAATTATGTTAGGTAAGAACTAATTTCGTGCTTATGATCAAAAAGATTTTAAAACGTAATAACCTTGTAGATATTTTTATACCAGTTTAAAATAATGATAGCAATAAAAACACAAGTAAATCTTTTTTTTTTATAGAATAAGGGTGCCAAAACGAGCAATTAGTCCACCTGCTAGTAAATGGATGCTATATATCTAAATCTATTCTCGATTAAAATTCAAAACAAATGCATTGTCACCTCTGAGGACTAATATAAGATGGATGGCCTGGTTTCGAGTAAAAAGGTTCACCGGTTATAAAAACTCACCACACGAAACAAAGCAGCATTAAGCTGGTATTTTGTGAGATCATGCTCCTTCTCCGGTTGCTCGGACCCATTCGGTCTACAACCATAATATAGCTGCAGCGTGGCTCCACCAAGTGCAGTGTAAATTTTTTGTCTGTTTCATTTTTTATGATAACATTAGAGTAAAAACAAGCTAACAATCTACCTAACGGCACCTTCAAACAACTTCAAAAGTAAATATTGTTACTTCTGAGGACTAAGACGAAATGCCTCACATCTTAAAATTATAATTGTTCTCACATATTCCACTCGGGAACAAAGAAGTTAGTATATTGCTGGTGAGTTACAGAAATAGGTAAGAGCGTATCTCAGATCCAGTCTAAGTGTGCAAATTATAAGTATTTTAGTAATTATTCACATTCCAGACATTAACTTAGAGTCTAAAGCTCTAAGCGCTTGCACCTTAATATGATATTCGAATAGTTTATTTGACTTATGACGAACAAACTCAATTTAATTTAACAATAACAAGGCACAAAGTGTACCTGACAGTAAACATTCCAGCCGTGTAGTTTAGCAACAAGTAAACACTCGCAACTAGTTACTAATAATTCACAGAGGATAGTTTCATCGCATAAATTTCTTGTCCCATAATTCTGCCTTAATTAAAACGGTAGGAAAAACACTGCAAATATTCGAAATTTTAAGCTTTAAGTATTTTTTCCTAAGTAATTGGTACTTCATCTATAGACCTCTGTATTTAATAAAAATATCTCAAATATTAAAAAATCAATTTGAAAAAGAGGAAGAAAAAAGCTATTTTATTTTTTATTATTGTGTAACACTAAGTCAAACATTTTAGTTTTTAAAACACTAGAAAAAGGGTTTATCATACAGTAATCAACCCATGGAAATAAGGAAATTGCCGTAGAGCCGTTGCTTTTTAGGATACCGTACCGCAAGGGTAACCTACGGGACCCTCCACTGTCCATCCGTTCGTCCGTCTATCTGTCAGCGGGCTGTATCTCATGATCCGTAATAGGTAGACAGTGGAAATTTTCAAAGAATATATATATATATATATATATTTCTGTTGCCGCTACAACAACAAATAATAACATTAAAATTAATTAAAAATAATTTGCAAACGTAGTACTTATTCTTCTACGATGGTATAGATCCAGCAGTTATGAGTACGACTCGCACTTGGACGGGTTTTCTTACGAGTAGTACAGATATTTCCGAACCAATTGTTCAAATATAGAAAAGGTTATTGTTTATAACTTTTAAAGTAAAGAAGTACAGTTACAGCCTATTTACGAGTTCTATAGACACAGGCTTGCTCTCATTTCTGAGGGGATCAGGGCAGGAAAATGTCCGCCACCTGCGCTAACGTGTGTTGGAGGATTTCCCAACATGTTCCCGAAAATTTTTTTTTAATTTCACAGACATTAAGGTCTTCTCACGATATATTACTTCACCGCCAGGCACGTTGCTAAAAGAAATAAAAATTATTTTATTTTATTATATTTTATGTTATTTTCTATTTATAAGAACTATATAGTAGTATCATCAAGAGTCGTGGAAGCTTAGAGGATAAAAGCTCGCTGTAAATATGGTACGCGAGTAACCCGGGATCGATTTCTGACAGCACCAATGAATATGCTTATCCCAATAAAGTGCTAATTTATAACGTGTGGCGGGAGATGAATCATCGTGAGAAAAGCTACATGTTGTAGTGTTATGCTACTTACATATCATTTTACACTATTTTAAATTCATTTTTCCATTCTGTTTTGATTTTTTGCATTCACCTCAACACTGGATATTTTGTATAACCTTTATTCCCATAGGATCCTGTAACGTTTTTAAACCATAAGAACACAATAACACTACAATGTCTAAGAAATAAGTGTACGGAAATGTGAGTAACCTGTTATCAAAATCATTTTATAGGATATAATTGACAAACGAGCACACAGTCCACCTGATGGTAAGTGGATGCTGTGACCCATAGACATCTACATCTATCCTTAATAAAAAATCAAAATGCAGATGCGTTGTCACCTGTGAGGACTAATATGGAATGCCTCCTTTCCAGTAAAAACGGTCTCCGGTTCTGTACACTCACCATACGAAACACAGCAGTGTTAAGCTGCTATTTTACGCTGGTATTCTGTGAGAGCGTGATCCTTCCCCGGTCGAGCCGACCCATGCATGCTACAACTATATTACTAATATAGCTGCAGCAGGGCTCTACCACGTACAATACACTTATACGTACACTGACATGTCCTCGAAATATTGTTACTCCTACATCTTACTACAGCGCTAATACGTACTACAGCAGCATGGCAGACTAATTACTCAATAAACTCTTCAGAAGTTAGAGCAGGTGTGGGTCCAACGGTGGGACGTATAAAAGTAGTATCGTTACTTTTTATAGATATTGATGTATTGAGATATATATCTCGGTTTTGAAAAAGGGGATTAATCAGAACTCTAATATAATTTCTTATTGATATGAAACATCTATTGATGCGTCTTGGCAGTAAAACCGACTCGTATGCCGCGACGGCAAACGGCATGACGCTATACGAAAAGTCAAAA
Organism: Parnassius mnemosyne; assembly: GCA_963668995.1. Lineage (NCBI taxonomy): Eukaryota > Metazoa > Arthropoda > Insecta > Lepidoptera > Papilionidae > Parnassius > Parnassius mnemosyne. The sequence continues at coordinate 37,253,121 of CAVLGL010000068.1, read as the reverse complement.
ACCTATATTTCATTTTGTGATATATTGTACGCAATAGGTATACTCCGCTTGCAGTGGCGTACACATGATGTATTTCGTCCACTTTCCTTTAATACGTTCGAGTCACATGTGTAATACTAGTGAACAGGGGTGGTCTGCTCGGGTCCACTATGGATTGATAAGCTCCAAATTTTTAAGGGTGTATTTTAGTGCATAGAACATGCTTTTCTCACCAAAGGGTCTATTATTGTTTTAACCTCATTTAGAAACCGTAGTAAAGTTGAAAAAAATGGCAATGTCATTTGACAAACGAAGTGTTATTTTCTTACCTTTGAGAAATTAATATATTTCATTTCATTTCATTCTCAGGAGTGCTATGTAAATTTAAAAATACTGATTACTCTTTTCATTTGCCTCGTGGAGACTCAGAAGAAAATTTTTCACCAGACCTTATTCCAGAGGTGTCATTAAGTAAATTTCAATTCATGATAACGCCCAAAAACCTTATGAGCTTACAAAGGAAAATACCTCAAAGTTATGAAATTAAAAATAGATGAATACTCATTTTCATTGTGTTTCTTCTTTATTTAAATATCGATATATTACGTAATTTTATTAATCTTTAGTTTTCAATTAAGTTGGTTTTATCATAATTGTTTAAAGGAATACTTATTTTACAGAGTTTACATAATATGATCGTTTTTTCAATAATGTTTTTAATTCCATGGTTACAAACACACACTTCTACTACATTATATATGTAAAGAAGTATTACTTAAAATGGTATTTACATTTACATTTGACTAGATAGAGCTACGTTTCTGAGTATCATGGGTGAAGCAAAAGTTGGTCGGCTTGAACGGAAAAAGAACGCTCACACAATTCAATAACGTAAATAGCAGCGAGATGGATGTATAGAAACGACGAGAAGGTGGTGAGTGAAGAGAACCTGAGCATCGTGTACTGGGAAACAGACATTTTTAGTGCGTGACAACGTAGCTGTATTTTGGTTCATAATTTATATAAATATACACCGAAACATAAACTCTTATTAAAGGATAAACATGAGTTATTATAATCACTTGCAAACGCAGGGGGAATTTTGTTACCTCTTGTAACGTGCATTTAAAATTATTATATAATTATTTTCCTCTCCTGAATATAAGAACAGGAAAGGGAATATACTAATAAACGGCATTAGTCGAATAGTTACATTAATAGAAAATATTGATATAATAGTATGTATATTGTATACTTTTTATTTTAAATAATTATTTATAGATTGTTTGACATCATCTTAAAGGAAGACATTCCTATATTAAAGGAGGTATCGATTTGACCATATTTTCCATTGAATCAAGAGATTGTATTTAAATCTCCTCATCTGCCCGAGGATAGTAAACCGAATTATCTTATTTTAAATATCTCAGTACATATAAATACACTGTAAGTGCACTATATTAGTTTCATATAATTTTAAACAGGATGGCTGATGATTAAAAAGTTTTATTAAATTTTAGAAACACATTTCCTCCTGATAGTAATGTTGATATAGCTGACGATGTTAAAGGGCATTTTAGTCGAACAAAAGCCTGTTATACTCTTGTTTTTAAGGAATTTGTTTACGTAATGGAAGGACAGATGCTGAGAAATAAGTTTATTCCATTACTGTAAGCATCACAACGACGAAGCAAGCTGTGCGATTCAAATGATAGGTGGAATTTATGTTGATAATTTTTTTTGTTTTCCAAATATAACTTCGATGAGTTGCCCATACTATCCAGGCTGGACAGGTAGTTTGGTTAGTGTACTCTCGAACAGGTAATGTTGCTAATCATACTAAGTCTAAAATCTCGTTCAAAATTTAAAATACGAGCTCCTGAGTATTTTTTTTTCTGTCATTTGTCTGGCGCCCGAGCCTTGCCCGTTTATCAATATGGCGGGTACATCGTATGCAGGAGAGATGTTTATTTGAAGAAGTTGACAGCATATTCTCTCCAACACCTTCACACTCGTAAACTTCTCAATATATATGAAATATTTCCAAAAACATTTTTATGATATTGGTATCGCAAATAATTTTTATGATTTATTTTATTTGTGCGAATATCATTTACATCCGATTTGATAAAACACAAATCCTGGAATCCAAAAAAATCATTAATACGGATTCCTATCAAGGACGGTTCGGAAAGCTATCTAATTTAAAAACAAAATGTCTTATTTTCATAAGTAGATGATGATAAAGGTGGCTCGTTGCTACTATATGCTTAGAAGCCAATTGTTAAAAATTAAATCTAAGCCCAAACATGACTGCATGACTTTAAGGTAGGTACTGTACTGTAATTTTGTTCTACGTAAATCGTACCAAAAATTAATACTGAAAAGTTTAAAAATTGATACTAAATAAAGATTAATGATTACATAAATACATCACTACATTATATTTTTTTCATTTGTTCATCATCATCATAGGTACTGTAAGACACAAAATCCAGACATTAAAAATAAGTAAAAATGAAACGCGATAACATCCGTATTGGTTTGATTCAAAGATAATTTTAGTTTTGTTTAGTAACAATATTGTAGTTATTTTACTATTATCCGGTTTGTGTATGATATTTTAATATTATAAACATATAAAGGAGCAAGTAATGGCTTGATAACTAATTTCTGAGAGGATTTTTAGGGCAGGGAAACTATAAATAAGCTTTTAAATTTTAACGATACCACTGAAAATCAGGTTATGTAAAATGTGTGAGTATACTGTACTTGTAGTTCGTTGGCGTTACCGTAATAGCTTATTAAAGATCACTGCTGAATATAGGCCTCAATCAAAAAATACCGCAAACCACAGTCCTGAGCCACCTGCATCCATCGAATTCCTGAATCTGTTACCAGATCGTTACTTCATCTGTTGTGATCGCCTACCACTTCGCTTACCGATATCATTTTACTATTTTATTCGTTCCTTATCATATTTGTTGGTTTGGAGGGGCTGCAGTTCCCAAAGCGCCGTAGTAGATTTGTCGAGGTTTTTGTTGTATTAATCCACTTTTCATTACCAGTGATCAATCTTTTCAAAAATAGTTGAGTTTCATTACGTTTCAATAGAGAATCGCAAATGAATAAACGGTTCATAAGGTTTCGTTTAATGAGCTCGTGTGGTTCCCAAAGATCGAGCCCTTTGGCATAGTCAGACTTTTTCAAACGGATCAAAACTATTTTGTGGTCAATCCAATTCCTCAGCTTTGTCGTAACTACGAATATGCCGATCTTACTCCACCTTTCAAAACTGACATCGATTTTATACGGCGCGTGCGAACGACACGCACGAGCCAATCAGCGCGACTTATGTGCAATGACGGTCACCACTAGACTTTCATGCCGCTAGTTATACTGACATTGCATTATATCTATAAACTTCATAAACGCAGCTTGTCCGCGAAGAGAATTCGCATTTTCCCGTTTTTTTTTTAATGAAACTTCAGAATGTATCTAATTTCTTCGTTAGATTGAAAAATAGCGGGAAAGTTGTTTTTACTTTTATTTATATTTTTCTTAATATGCTATATGTATTGATATTAAAACCATCCAGACACAAACAGTACAACCAGTAAGATTTTTCTTCAATTTTATACAAACAAAATACGAAGAAACATTTCCCCAACCTATTAATTTGAAGAAGTGCAAGTGAAAGCATTCGTTTTATCGATAATTATTTTAAAATTATTGTCTATGAAAATTTCCTATTGACATACTAAATTGACATTAAATAATTAGTAAACAATATTCCTTAATAAACATCAGTCAGATACAATAAAAAATTCATTACAGCCCATCATAAGTCCATTGCTGAACATAGGCCTCGCCCAAGGAACATCACAAAGTGCGGTCCTGAGCCACCTGCATCCATCGACTTCCTGTATATCTTACCAGGGCGTCACTTCATCTATTGGAAACCACCCAACACTTTACCACTCGAAAAACCTTTCTTCCCCATCGGTTGTCGGTTCTTCGAGCTATATGGCCAGCTCATTGCCACTTCAGCTGGCTAATCTATAAAAACTAAGAACATTTTTTTAAATATACTGTTTACGCTAGCCAGTTAATTAAATACTAAGCAACAACATAATATATTAAATCGTCCTTTACCATCTGTCCATACTTAAAAGCAATTTGTAGACTAATTAATACAAAATATAATACCATAAAGGTAGATTCAGTAACATGACTTTATTTTAAGGTAAATGGAAGAGAATTGCTTGTGTTGCGTTGAAGCCCAAAGATGGTATCACTCATTTAATTATGATCGTAATATTAATAAAATGTTTACGGCGTACCAAACTTTGAAATGACCTGCTGAAGTTTTTATTGGGTAGGTTTTGTTGTAATTTATATAGTTTATTTTATAGAAGAGAAGGCAAACGAGCATATAACTCACTGGATCTGGACACTTTCTGATCACCGTCTCTCAATAAATCTGCAACACTAGAGTAATTGCAGATTGGTGGCCAGCTTTTTTGGAAGGAGTAGGCTTTCTTGAATATAATGTCTTATCTGTACTGAAACTACTGGTGATAATAAATTTCTCATTAATCAGTAATTTCTAGTGCTGTCACTGTGTATATTAGTGAAATTTAGAAGCTACAATTAATTCAGAAAATTGCTCGAAGCAGTCTCGTGATAGTTGCGATAATAATTTAAAATTTAAAATTTTGTACAGCCGATTTTAATATAAATTATTAAGAAAAACTCAAAAACTATTAGTCTGACCTTCATCAAATTTATATGGGACTACACGAGAAGTACCAGCTTTCAAATAAAAAAAAAAGAGTCATCGAAATCGGTTCACCCAGTAAAAAGTTATGAGGTAACACATATAAAAAAACATACAGTCGAATTAAGTATCGTCTCCTTTTTGGGTGTCGGCAGAAAAAAGCAAAAAATATGCATCTTTTTTCCGCAAGGCCAAACAATGAAGCTGATCGGAAAGAACTTGGTCGTGGACGATGCGTGTCACTCTCCGTTGGATACGGTCAATTGGATGGAGCTTAGTTTTAGGCTGTTAGCTCAGAGAGAAGGCCAGTATTCCAAGTGAGGACTAATGCGGAATTGCAATTCATTTGATATATTAATACCGAAAATTCCGACACTGGCTTTAAAGTACACGTCACGTTATCAAGAAAGGGAATGTATAGCTCCATAAATTAGTTTAGTATTGCTATAGTTGAAGATAATAATGTAATTATATTTAATACTAGCTTTTACCCGCGGCTTCGCTCGCGTGAGCTTGAATTTAGGAACATCATTAAATGCTATCCCGTGCCAAACTTAGGAAAATTCGATCACATTTAGAGTCATCTCGGTGTCTGTGTCTCTATGTCTGTCAAAGATTTTTTTTTTTGAATTCTAAAAGACTATTACACGTAGATGATTGGTATCTAACATCCTACAGGAACACGTGAATATATATGTCTAGAAACACCTACTATTTTTTATATCGGGCGTATCTTCCGATGTATCCATAAGAAAATAGTAAATAGTCTTGGAATCAAAATTTATTATTATTGTTTATATTTAATTCTTTTAATTTATTCATAATTAAAGTTAATTTAGTTTTAACTAAATAATTTAACGTTTATTTGAGATATTTTATTGATATCATTGGTCCTATTTAATATTGATGGGCACCATAAAATAGATGTAGATATTTTTTTTTACTTCTAGTAGACCTCAAAATTTCCTAAATATATAAAAATATAATTTTTATATTTTATAAATATATAAAAATAAATTTCCTAAATATATAGAAATTTTATATATAAATATATAAAATTTTCTAAATATATATTCTATAATAATGAATACTACACATGGATTAAAACCAATGTCACGGGTTTTTTTACGCATCTTGGATGAAAGTTCCGAGTAAAAGAACATATTGTTGATGTGAAGCACCGACGCTCCGGGAAGCCTAAAGTATATCAACATGTTTAGTATCGTTCCAACCATTATATCGGATCTGATAGACAACAAATCCTTGCAATGGAGCACCAATTCCTACCAATGATGATTTGCGAAGCTATTGAAATTCAAAATATCCTAATTTTAATATGGGAAATGGCTGAGTGCTACCATCTACTAAGGACCCCATAATTAATAAAATTAAATTCAAACCCAAACATACTACCGCATTTATTCTACTCTATTCTATTCTGTTATAACTATGACATCAGGTCGTCAAACACCTCAGTTCTTCCGTGACCATGGGTGCTATAAAGTGCCCAAAACATCGGGAATTAAAAAGTTAAAATTAAACGCGAAGTCCTTAAAATTATTCCACCTAAAGAGAATCATATCGTAAGAGGCGGCATAGAAAAACAGACAGGACATTGGCAGCATTATCTTCCTGACAACAGATCAAAATAATAATAGCTGTGGTTGCCAACTCGCCTACCGCAACCACAACTATAGCAAATATTCAGTTACTTGACAATTTATGGAGGAGGCCTATGTTCATTTCAGTGGACTTCTGATAGGCAGACTAATGAGTTCTACTCATTCTTGCAACCTTTAATATTAACGGTAGAGTGAAAACATAAAAGTAACATACCCGAAAATATAAATGTAACAAAAAATGGCGCTGTTTTGATAACTAAAGTGGTGTAGTTTCAAATTATTTTACCAAGGTTATAACTATGTTTTAAACTTTATTTATAAATATGGTATTTATTTGGAAAACACCCGTCATCCTATATAACTAAGATATAATAGAAAATTAACATCTAAAGGAAATAAAATACTTAACCTTCTTTTTTTGACGTTCCGTAATCGGATAAAAAGTAGTCTATAAGTTGCCCGGAGTTACTGATTACATACATACAAAATTTCATGTAAATCGCTTCAGTAGGTTTTGCGTGAATCCGGAATACGCAGACAGACAGACAGACAGAAAGACAGACAGACAGACAAAAATTCTAAAAACCACTAATTTGGCTTCAGAACTCTTTATTTAGTCCCCTAGACTTGTTTTTTCAAGAATATATTAGGATTACAGACACGACTTTTCTAAAGATTTATTATATGTAAAGATAGATTATCTGGATGATTGGCGGTCCACCACTGTGCGATTCAAAAGAAGGTTTCTTTCTCGCACAATTTCCTTGTGGAATCGATTACCACCAGTGATTTTTCCGGCCAGATCCGACTAGGGGACCTTCAAGAAAAGAGCCTACTCCTTTTTAAAAGGCCAGCAACGCATCTGCAATTCCCCTAGCGTTGCAGTTGTTCATGGGCGGCGGTAGTAGCTTACCATCAGGTAAGCCGCGTGCTCATTTGCCCCCTCTCTTATAAAAAAATTGACGGCACCGTGGCTTAGAATTGAGTTGTGGTGCTGGGTTAGATTGAGAAGGCTGCGGGTTCGAATTCCACACTGAACAAATATTTATTCGGCTAACAAATAATTTTTCTAGGTTTGAACGTTTGTCCTTGTGCAATTTAAATATGTAAACTGTCTTCACGATACAAAAGAAAATCCTGGTATGGGTGTAACATGTTTTAAAAAATAAAAAAATGTCCAGGCATACTTAACGGAAAAAAAATCACGAACGAAAAAAAATTATGTAATATTTAGGAAAAATTTAATATTGAAACTTACTTTTACTTACTCATTATTACGCCTTGCTGCGCCATGCTCGCTTCACTCGCTTGACTTTTAAATTTGAAGTCGAAATTTTAAATTTGAAGTCTTAAAAATTGAGATTTGTAATTAATATATTAATATTATTTCAATAATTAGTATCATAACACTTCGACATCATGCTTCTCATGTGCGAATGAGGGCATTCACATCTTTTTCTGCCAACAGTGTGGCGATGCATTGAAATGAGGAGCAATAATCAAACTAAATGCAACCACTGAAGCATTGTTTTGAGTATATAGGTATAGGTATTAACAACAGAAATTGACAATCATTTACTTGAAATGCAACTCTTCACTTATTGTGACAGTGTGTAATAAATAACTTCACCTCAGTCTGAACTAGCGACATCTCCGCTACCATTACCGTTACTGTCTAAATTAAGTTCACTGCTGAACATAGGCCTCCACCATAGATTGCTTTATAGAGGAAATATTTGCCATAATTTCCACGCTTGGTAAGCAGTTTGGCAATCGCAGCTTTATTTAGTGTTTAGGAAGCCGCTGTTGCCCGTCTCCTGATTTGTATCCCTAGGGTAGTGCATATTTTTACACCGTCGCTACACTGCAGCCCCATCTAGTGAGTGGTAAACTATTAGCCTCCATTATTACAATTGTTGTACATAAAATGATTACGAAAACTCGATTCTAACATTATAGATATTTTTTATAGGATAAGGGTGACAAGCGAGCACACAGTCCACTTGATGGTGAGTGGTTGCTGTGGCACATAGAAATCGACATTTGTCCTCCTTTGCGAATTAAAATGCTGATTTGTTTTCAGCCGTGAGGACTAAAATGGAATGCCTCTTTTCAAGTAAAAAAGTGTTTCCGGTTCTCTATACTAACCATACAAAACACAGCAGCATTATGCTGCTATTTTACGCTGGTATTCTGTGAGAGCGTGGCCTTTCCCTGTTCGAGCCAATTCATTCGTGTTACAACTATACAATTAATATAGCTCCAGCATGACTCTACCACGTCAAATAATACGAATTAATAGATTTTTTATTTCATTAATTTAACAAAAATCTTTAAGTAATCCAGAGTTGAAAAATAACCAAAACTAAAAAAAGAAATGAACTTTCGCATAAATGTCTGAAAAGGTTGAACATTGTACATTTATCTCGGTTGTTTAAAAGAAAGCCACTTTATATTCTGTGCTGTTCTTCCGAGAAATTTTATTTGAATGTATTACAATATACAATATCTTCACTAAAATACTAAAAACGTGATGTCAGTATCTCATATAGAAGGATTTTAGAACGTTTTAGGATAAATGTAGAATTCGTGTCTCCATTTTATGTTTCTAATAATATTACTTTGTTCTGGTTTCAAGTAAAACATTTTTATGTTTTACATACGAGTATTTAAAAGAAACAAGTTTCCCGCTTTGTACTATTTCATTTTCGTATGGCAGATATACATTATCGTGAAACAGGAAAATACTAATATATGAAATTATTCCGATTCAAAAGCCGTTGATAGTAATACAATTAATTTGGAAAATCTAAAAATGCACGTTGCAAACACTTATATTGTAACTAAGGGATTATAACTTATCTGGTTCTTCTATAATTTTCTTTTATAAAACTAAAGTGACAAACTAACTTACAGTTCATCTGATAGTAAGTGGCTACTGCAGTCTATGGAGACCTGCAGACAACCTATGTGATTATATAGGTAAATATAGTGAAAAAATGTAACTACAAATTGAAATCAAACGAGTTCTCTTTGAGGAATTTTGAAGAGAATAAAAAAATGAAGCGATTCCATTGACTGGTTCGCGAGATATCGTGTTTAGGTACAAACAATAAATATGCCAATAATTGACGTCCAACAAAATTAGCTTTTTCAATCAACTTCTTTTTGTTATAAACTCAAGAAAAAGACTTTAACTTCTTATTAAATTTTTCGGTTTACTGCATCCATGCCATTAATGTTCTTCAGTTATTTAAAAAGTTAAATACGATGATTTCAGCTGTCCAAAATTAGATTTTAATTTTGCGATTTAACCCTTACCCTTCCTTTAATTAGTTCATTATATTATGTTAATATGAAATCATTAATTTCTTATATATTAACATTAATACGAAAGAAAAATGAAAATACATCACTATGTGATTACGTGCAAGCGCAATACAGTTAGTATAATTCAAAAACTATTGTTCAAACCTCTATTAAATTTATGTGGAACTACATGAAAAGCACCAGCTTTCAAATAAAAAAAGAAGTATCGAAAGCGCTTCACCCAGTAAAAAATTACGAGGTAACACACATAAAAAAAGGAAAACTGAAATACTGAGGGTTGCGTTTACGAATCCCGCGCGAAAGAAGTATTTGTAAAGCCTACAAAAAATTGTTCCGCGTTTGGATGTTTGTCCTTGTAAATATTATGTATTGAAAAGCCTCCAGGATACAGAATAAAATCCTAGTGTAGGGCATTTTATTCGTTACTTTTTTGTATAATAAAGACTCACTTTAAAAAATGTCATTTTAAAATATAAAACAAAAATATTTTTATGTCGTTTCAGCTTGTCCGCTTACGATGAAAATTATCTATGTATGCCCAGCCTTTTAAAAAGCTTACACAATACGTTATTTATTTTCAAAAACGCTACAGAATTAATTTTAGTTAGCCTTTATAATATAATTAATATAAAATTAAAGTTATATGTTGAAACGTTTGTGACTTTGATCACTGAAGCTGGTGTGGCGGAAGCAATTATGCGGTTACTGCTGATGTCAGCTTGAATTATCGAACTTCTAACTACAAATTTTAGGTCAGTTAACACGTTCACTACGACAGCAATTTCAAATGCCATTAAAACTGTGGGCTACGACGTTGACCAATATAACTCGTAAATCATTAATTTTCTTCTTTCCTTTTTTATATGGATGACAAGCGAGCACACAGTCACAGTGTATAGACATCTAAATTCATTCTTAATTAAGAATCAAATCGCATATTCGTTGTCATACTTGAGGACTAATATGGATTGCCCCTTTTTTTCTTCTTTTTCTCTGCTTCTCGACACTCACCATACGAAAAACAGCATCATTAAGCCCCTTTTTTCACTGATTTTCTATTAGAGCGTAGTCCTAAACTGGTCGAGCCGATTCATTCGTGCTACAACGATAATTTATCTGCAGCGTGGCGCTACCACGTAAAATATTTTCTTCCGTCTTTCCAACAAATGCCGTAAATATCGACTGATGGTCATAGAACTAGTCTTGTTAGAAAAAATTAGCCTTATCGTCGATGGCAGGCGGATAGACAACCGCAGTGCCAGACGTCTCGGACCAATGACCCTGCTCCGCGTACTAAACTGGAAATTTTAACCCTGCAAGAAAGGAGAAAATGTTTATTCCCTAGCTTAGTTTTATCCACCCTTCGAGCATGGGAACACCGGTGGAAATAATATCCACAGTAGATAAAATAGGAGATAGACTTAGACTTAGATAGACTTTTTGTATGAATATAAACTTAAACCCACGTTCAGTGAACTAGGATAGAATTGTCCCTTTCAAATGTCAAAAAAATATAATTTTTTATCTTTAATTTGGCTCCATGCTGCGAACTGGGTATATATGTCTACTCGTTAAGTCAAACGAGGATATACTTCTCCCCGTTGCCGTCCTTTGGTATAGGGACAAGATAATTTTATCTCTTGTCAGTGGATATAATCAGGGGATAAAATGTTTGTCCCCAGCCCATGCTAGTCGTGCTGGGATTAACGAAAGGGTCATACCACTATCTATTTATCGAAAGCCATAATTTATTTCTGTTATATCCCATAGTTAAAGACGCCTGAGGGGCAAAATTGTGTGATGGATTTTTTTATAGGATAGAGTGAAAAATGATCACACAGTCCACCTGATGGAAAGTGGTTGCTGTGAACCATAGACATCTATAACTATCCTCAATAATGAATCAAAATGCAGATGCGTTGTCAATCGTGAGGACAAAGTGGAATGCCTCTTTTCCAGTAAAAAGGGTCTCCGTTTCTCTATACTCACCAAACGAGACACAGCAGTGTTAAGCTAAGGTATTATGTGAGAGCGTAGTCCTTCCCCGTTCGAGTTGATTCACTCGTGCTACAACTAGTATAATTGTAGTACGAATGCGAGCACCCATGCGAAGCCGGAGTAGATCGCTAGTAAAGCATATAAAATTAGGCTTATCTTTTATTCTCTTAAGCGGGCTACAAAACTTTATTTTTAAATGCGACATCAAATTGTTCAGTCGAACTGATTAGATAACTCTTTCAACCTTATGTACAGTGAAGAATTATAAAAGAGACGACGCTTCCAAAACTACGGCATAAAATGGTAACAATGTAGCTTTTACTATGAGAAAGACATTCTCACTCATACTTTCTACAAGATATGGAATTCTTCAAGAAATGTTTATATTATATAAATATTCGCAAACGATAGAATTGTAGCTATTTTCATATTTTACGCTATGGCAAAACAGTTATAGGTATATATAGTAAAGAGATTACTATTATATTAGATATACCTATTACGTCTCATTACTGCTTGTTTTCATTTATTTCTGAAAGGGTTTTGTTATTTATATAATGGACTTCATATAGTCTCAATAACTTTTTTTTAATCTATTTCATTTCAATTTGATTTGTGATGAAAACGAGTGTTTTCTTTAATTTAATGAAAATTATTTTTTGATCTTTTAAGCAATACACTTTAATTGATGACCATATTTTAATTATATCTAGAGACATACTTGCATAAAACTGTTATTTTTAAATTATAAATATTGTTTCAAACATATTTTGGCCTTTGATCGTATGAAGGTGTTTTTAAATTAGTGAATCAATTGCTAATTTTCCAAACAAGTATAACTTTTAATTGATGATAACAAACCATTCTACATCAACACGTTTTAGAGACTCGTCTTGAAATCTTATTCCCAAACAAACACTGCTTCAGTCTAAAGCTCAATATCGAAACCGTCGTCACATTAAGTCGGAACGGATTTGCAATAATCGATTCAATTGCTTAGTTTAACAACCGCTCTTGTAAAAAAAAACAGTACTTTTCTTCCTACATATTAATCCACTGGTACAATGAATTAAATTGCAAAACTAATATAATAACAGAATTACTATTCTATAAAAAATATTTACATATTGTATATCGATAAAATATTGACACCTATCGTTTAACAGCTCGTCAGATGATTGAGGCCGTTAGTACAGGAAGATAAACGAGTTAACCGTCATCCTAATAGTAATAACTAACCATCGCAAGCCCTGACCACAGGATCAAACCAACTATGATTATGGATACGATAAAACCTCACATCCTTTTCTCACAGAAGTAAAGGTAACAAACGAGCATTTAGACTACCAGAGGTTAAGTAAATGCTGAAGTCCATACATACCGTTAATATCATCGATAAACAATCAAAATGCAGATGTGTAGATATCCCTGACGTAGGCAGTCAACAAATCAGTTATTTTACGGTGGTATTCCGGGCGAGCAGTAATTCCAGATAGAACAGTGAATGTATTGATGTTTGAAAGTTAGGTAGAATGCAGATTAATTTTGTAATTATTTACAAAAGCATATATTAAGTACGTATTTTTATATTGATTCATTCATCATAACCTACAAGCTGTGAAATTTTATAGCTGAACATAGGTCTCCCCATAGTTTGCCTTATAATGAAGACATTTGCTATAGTCGTCAACGATTGGCAGGCAGTCTGGCAACCGTAGTTTTTTTATTTTCTTTTTAAATCTTTTGGTTATTAAAACCTGTTGCAAAATATATTTGTACTATAAGTGTCAGCATATTTAACTTCCACATATTGTTTGAAAATGTAAACGCGGTATGATACAATATTAAAAACAATTTTGTTACCATTTCTTTCTGTTAATATTTTAATGTTCAAATTCACGAATGACATATCCATAATAATAATATATTTCGGAGTTAATTATGTGGAAATAAGTTTTCCTTTCATATTTTGTATTTGGAAGTTATCATTTAAGTAAATCTTTACTTCCCTTCGCAACATTAATGGGCTCCTTTGCTTATCTTACATCAAATTATGTACCTAATTTAACTGTTGAATGCCTTTTGCAAAACTTCCTGAGCGCTTAGTTATATTTATAGCGTCTTGGTTTAAATAAAGCTATAAATTTCAATACTTATCTCATTCTTTGAAAACGTGTACAATTAAATTTGATAGTACTAATTACATTTGATAGTCATCGACAGGAAATAAAAAATTATAACTGTACAATATAATATGTATATTAACTTTCTCATATTATTTCAGTAAAAATTATTAATCAGAGAATCTAACTTTTTCGACTTATGAGTTACATAACATTTGAATATAGATAACTGTGTCAATGATTACAGCTTTATGTAGGTATTTGAGATCGGAGCGGTGCATCATGGAGTCCCAGTTTCCTTAAACGAATCGAGATACTGACTGGAATCAAACCCTTTTACAGAGACAAAGACCTTAACCACCACTGCCGTATTGAAAAGACCTTAACCACCGCTGGTGTGGAGAAGTACCTACTTCCGAGTGCTCATTTTTCGTGGCTCATTGGCCTCCACGCATCATAAACGGGGGACCTTTAGGGCGGAGGCTGGCGCGCCTTGTGTTCTGGTTCATCTTGTCTGAGAATGTGAAGGGAACCCCCATAGTACTCTCCCGAAAAGTAAACACCATGAGGGTCCGGCTCTGGTGGGCTCGCGGATGAGTTCGAAAGCGTTCTCGTGCCCCTGCCAATATGCCGCGAAGGTGAAACATCACGGGGCTTTAGTACGAGTTCGACACAACCCGTCCCCGTCATGGACAAACCTTGATTGCTGACGTTAGCTGCAGGTGGACTGCAGTAGCCACTTACCATCAGGTGTGAGAGTTAATATGTTACTTCAGTTTTATTATTTTATTTAGTTGAAACCTTAATATTTTTGCAACTGGAGTCCTGTACCTATTGTTTGTATAAAATATAATTAATTAAACGGGATGACTGACGGATCAAAACTTCTTTAAATTGAAACTATTAAATGAAACGAAATTAAAATATAATCCTTTTGTCACAACATGAGCGTTTGAGGCGTGTAATTTAGTATTTTCCAAATCGTCTAATCTTTTAACTGTACATTGAATATTATATGAAATTTTAATTTGGGTATACCTATGTTGGGTATATACTTGTTATTTTCTTCTTTAAATAACGTGACACGCCAAATCACACCCTAATGCCGTATGCCGATTGTGTAAGTAAGTATAATATTATGAAGCTATATGGTTGGAAAAACCTACTAACGTAATGCACACATGTCATGCGGAAAATATATCATTTTAATAAGATTTAATCATAAATTAATTTTCATTTTTGGAAGAAAGACAAACGAAATGCGAACTTGAGTAATGGACACGAAATTCAAAACAAGCTTTTATCTAATGAAAGAAAAAATCTTAATCCCTCTGCGCTTTGCCAAGAAATTTTACTTGTATAATTAATTAACGTCATCCTCTATTTACCTAAGTATTTAGGAACTTACTTAAACGGACGAATTCGATTCTCGTTATTGCAATCACCTAAAGGATTCTTGTGAAACCATTTAATCGATTCACCATAAAAATGAAACTTCTATCAATCTATAAAATATCCTCTGTTGAACATATTTAGGCCTATTTTTTTTAACATGGGGAAATGCCTACGCATACCCGCCGCGCGGGGGCAAGGACGGGTTATGTCGGACTCGCACCGACTAAAACCCCATGGTGTTCCACCTTCAACGCATATTGGCAGGGCCACGGGAACGCTTTCGCACACATCCGCGGCCCCACCAGCGCTGGCCGCCCTATGGCAGTCCCTTCTCGGGGGAGGACCTCTCCTCCCCATTCTCCTTCTCAGGCTAGGCGCACCAAGAACACAAGGCATGTCCTCCTCCACGGCCTCCAACTCCATCTGCGTATCGGACCCCCCCGAGTCTGATACGCGGAGGCCATGGGACCAGGAAAATCGAGCTTTTAATAGTACCCGCTTTCCCGACCCCAGCGGCGGATCTGGTCTCTGGCTCCACCGCCAACTACGTTTCGGCCGCGGAGGGTAGGGAAAGCGGCGCCTCGCAATACCGACACTCCTCCTCCTCCGCGGCCCAACCACCACCGCATCAACGGTGCGGCCCCGTCTGATTCGCGGAGGATAGGGCGAGTGGAGCATCGCCATACCAAAACCCCTCTTCCTCAGCGACTCTACCTCGGGTGCAGTAGTAGGGGGAGAGAACACCCCTCTTACCGCAGCCCACCGACACACATCTGAAGTGGGCTCGCCAAGCCCACTCGGAGCGGCCACCTCGGGCTGGCCCTACACCTCGGGCCAGCCAAGGGGTTCCTCTATGTTCACCGCGGGTGACCAAGCCACGGCTACTACTCCCCCCCTCCGCCACGACAAGGGGGGAACCCGTTCGGAGGGGGGGGGGAACATATTTAGGCCTAGCACAGAGATTTTCTTATAGGCGGGATATTTGCCATATTTGTTACGCATAGGGTTGGCATCTGTTATTATTAGACTGGGTCATTATAGTCATTATATTATATAAGAAGGATGGTGTTGCTATCTTCTATTTCACTTTTCACCTGTCACCTTTAACAAAACTTAGGGAAATTTACTTTTACCACGTAAATTTTAAATTTATTTAAAATTTACGTGGTAGAGCCTTGCTGCAGCTATATTATGGTTTTAGCGCGAATGGGTCGGCTCGACCGGGGAAGGACCACGCTCTCACAGAAAACCAGCGTAAAATAGCAGCTTAACGCTGCTGTGTTTCGTATGGTGAGTGTAGAGAACCGGAGACCCTTTTTACTGGCAAAGAGGCATTCCATCTTAGTCCTCACGGGTGACAACGCATCTGCATCTTGAGTCTTTATTGAGGATAGATGTAGATGTCTATGGATCACAGTAACCACTTACCATCAGGTGGACTGTGTGCTCGTTTGTCACCCGATCCTATAAAAAAAAAAAAAAAAAAAAGAATGATACGGGGTAGTGGATTCTCTTACGTTGCCCAAACACGACCAAAAAAGGTAACAATTGTTAATGAAAAAATTGATCATTAATCAGTATGATTGTTACTTAACAAACGGTGAACTTATAGGACATATTTTTATTGCGTACATATAATTTGTCATTTTTCATTTTGTTTGCAAATAATAATATTGCTGCATTTCTTTTACAAATAGTAATAATTTCAAAGATGTTAAAATCAAGCTACATGCGAGTAAAATAGTGAAAATGATGTGTCTTACGCTGTTTGAGAGCACGTAAGATATTTATCGGTCAACCATACTCGCTTCTATTTATCCTGATGATACAGAAAATATTATGTGTTTTATTTTTGACGGTGATGTATCTTGCGTAGTTTAGTGGTGTTGAGAGTAGTAGTGCTGAGATTAGTGGTGCACGCAATCGAGGGAGGCGGGGGAGGTGCCCTTACTACTAGATAAGACACATATTTTTTATTTTCTCACGCGGCTATTTGCTAAATAATATTTACTGAAACGCTTGATTCTATTAATTATAATAGTAATGTTCTCCACACCAAATTTCGGTCACGGTGGCCAGTCTAAATATAGACTAGCCCTCTGTTCAGGACATGATTATAGTGCCCTAGTGTATGCGCAAGCACAGGTGCACTCTCACTCTTATCAACCATTGAGATGGCATTCCGACACGACCAGAAGGATTTCGAGTACAGACGGTTTTACGTGCTTTTCTTGACAGAAAATCCGATAACTGATTTTGGCTCGATCCGGGATTCAAAACCAGATCCCTATAATCAGCAGTCACGCTTATGATCACTTTGTCAACGAGGCCGTCAAATGCATGTATTTTGTTTCATATTATTACATTTTTTTATAATTTTAACATATTACTGCAAAACTTTAGCTTCTTCTAATAATATTTATATAAAGCATATGCTTTTGACAACATGTGTTAAATCATGTTTTTTTATAGGAGAGGGGGCAAACGAGCATGCGGCTCACCTGATGGTAAGTGACTACCGCCACCTATAAACAACCGCAACACCAGGGGACCCAGGGGAATTGCAGATGCGTTGCCGGCCTTTTAAAAAGGAGTAGGCTCTTTTCTTGAAGTTCCCTAAGTCGTATCGGTCCGGAAAAAATTGCTGGTGGTAATCGATTCCACAAGGGAGTTGTGCGAGGAAGCAAACATCTTCTAAATCGCACAGTGGTGGACTGCCAATCATCCAGGTGGTATGGATGGTATCGCAAGTTTTGTCGCGATGTGCGATGGTGAAATTGAGCGGCTGGAGTTAGTACGAAACATTCCTCAGAGCACTCCCCGTGCTAAATGCGATAAAATACGCAATGAGATGTTTTTATGTAAACTTTTGTGCACTTTAAAACCATGAAATTAAATTGCAATCAATTAAGTACTATGTGGGTGTCGTCAATGCAAGAGGGAATCTGTTTTGTCATTCCACTTTACCATATTTCGCTGCACCACAACGTACCATCAGGTGCGATAGTACTCAAACACTGGCTTAGAATAATAAATAAATTGTTAGCTTACCATATACTTTTAATGTATAGAGTATATTTTATACCATAAAGTTAATTATAAAAGGATCCGCGATAAAATATTTTGCCATAAGATAAAGAAAACAAAAGAAAACAGTATAAAGCAAGGAAATCGCAGCACCAATAGTTTAGAGTCCCGAGGTGCAAATTGCGAAGCTTAAAGACATTGATTTATGTTCAGTAATCTAAAACTTCAGCGCACACTGCAATTCTCAGTTGATTTTTTTTTCTTTTCCACCCACAATAGTCCATTATTCAGTTATATGTGTGTTATCTATGAGTCCACTGTAGAACGGGAAACTTGAAAAATAGGTTGAATTAAACGTTATCAATACGCTTAGTAAGCGGAAGTACGATCGTAACCTTTTCCGTACCCTTTTCCTTCCACGGCCAAGCTGGTGGCTACAAGACGGGATGTGAACATCGCAACATTGAAACTTTGGAAACTTCAACTTCAAGCTTTCGTCAAGTACCCCATCCATTCGCTCCCTAGCAGATATTGTCAGCAGTCTTCACATCTTGCAAGCCACAGCTTTACAAGATTCATCACAGCACTGGGATAACGCTTCCAGTTCCTTCAAGTTACTCTCTGCGCTACAGTGTTCCGCAAGGCTCTGAACCTTACTGCTGGACTTCTGCTTCGCGGCACTCCTGCAGATTACTTGTCTTCTTCTCGATGTACCATGTTTTTAACAGTAGTAGAGCCACGCGGCAGCTTTTGCTGTCGCACGGATAGGCCGGCTCGAACCGGGGTGGTACCACGACCTCACAGAATACTATTGTGAAGTAGAGGTTTACCTTTGCGTTTCGCCTGGTGAGTGCAGGTGGCCGGAGGCCCTTTTTACTGGAAATGAGGCATTCCATCTTAGTCCTCAAGGGTGACAACGTATCTGCATTTTGATTCGCAGGCGAGGATAGATGTAGATGTCTATGGGCCGCAGCAACCATTTACCATCAGGTGGACTGTGTGCTCGTTTGTCACAACTATCCTATAAAAAAAACCGCCGATATAAAGGCAATTCCTGGCACTTGTTTAAAAAATCAAAAATGTTTATCCAGTAACTTATTTTACGCTCTTGTGCCATGCTGTAGAGATTATCGGTCCGTGGGGTCCACTTGCGGTGAAGTTACTAAAAGAACTCCATCCGCGTCTGGTAGTTGCTGCTGCGGCGGGGAAACACAGCCAGTGTTCTTGGCACGATAACGCGGGGAGAAGGACTACATGATAATTAAGTTTCTAGTTTTACTTTTTTTATTATAGTTTATTAATATTGTATATTCAAACATAACCTGCACCACCCCTGTTTCAATTTAATTTCATAACAGACAAGCGTACTATAATCCTAAAATTTTAAGAATATTTTTTTTATTTCAATACAGACCACTAAAACACTTTTTATTGAAAGTTGCTTATGTATTTTGCGTTGGTTAATTTATTCATGCCTAAAAATAAAATTGAGGTTACTCACTTTGTTATCGAAATAACTATCTATTATTAAGTTTAGATGGACATTATTTGCATGCTATTACGAAATTAAAAACCAGTTTTAAACTTTGGCAATGAAGAAGTGATAATATGAATACTCTTTGTTGACTTTGTTAAATTTAAATAACGCCACAATAATAGATCCTACCCAGACGAAACCGGGATGGGTCACTAATCAATCATATATTTTAATTAGTACTTTAATAACATTGGTATCTTTTCTTACCCAACAGCTTACGTGATGATAAGTGACTACCTTACCAGTGTTGAAACAGCTAGACTAGTATACTTTAGCTATTACCATAGCATAATGACAAATGGTATTTTGCTATAGGGATATGCGAATGACACTAAAATTAAATTTGTTTTACAGAAGAGGTCCATAAGAGGTGTCTATGATTCCAAATGTAAAGAGTCGCTCGGACAAAAAAATAGGGAAATCAATACATTAACTTTGGCCTGTCAATACATTTTAGAAAATGAAATAAATGTACACAAAAATAAAAAAAGTTTTACAGAAATAAGTGATATGTATTCTGTAAATACTAGGAACAGATACAAGCTAGTAGTACCATTTACTCGACTCAACCAAATCAGTAATTCATTCTTGGGACGATGTATACGCTTTACTAAATCCTAGATTATATACAAAATTTGACCTGACCAGAGTTCAAAATATTTATTAAATTAAGTATGTATTAAATGGGTTGTAATGATATTAAGGAATTTATGGATGATAATTTACCCTGGGAATGAGGTGACCGCTACCAGTAACATAATTAATAATTTACTTATTAGCTTGATTTTGTTTTTACAGTTGGAAAATCTTATTACAAAACAAGATACCCGATTTTGATACCCGGTCTGGTGAATTTCATTTTTGATAAAAAATATTTATCATTCGCCATTAGAAAATGTGAAAAAAAATATTTTAGTTTTTCTCACTTTTCGACGATGTTCTTTTTACTGGTTTTTATTCAGGAAGAGTAACCTCGTAAAATAAGGTTGCCCATAATGTGATATCGCCATCCTGTACAGCAACATACCTGTACGCTAGAAAAGTCGCCCCAGAACGTTCACATTTACTTATAAGTACATTTTAAACGAAACAATTCCGTTCATAAAACTGTCTTTATACTTTTTTTAATACCAAAAGAGTTTTAAATAAAAAGTGCGAGATATTCACTAAGGATATTTTAGAGTAGTGACTTTGCGCCAAAGCTAACGATAACAAAAGAACCTCCTACTAGTAAACTTGAATAAATAAGGTGTTCTACAAAGAAGAACAATTTGTTCCATTTCCCAATCCGGCTCTGAAATATCTAGATGCTTAAATTCGTTGCATTATTTGAAATTTTAAAACAAGTCTGGTCTGGCAGTCTGTGTCTTTCTTTTCTGCAAGAAATTATTTAAATTTAAAAATAAAATTGATTTCATTTAAATAGTATTAACATGCAATGCATTGACGACCCCGTGGCGCAGTCGTTTGACAATGAGTTGCAGCGTTAAGAGACGCGGCTTCGAATCCCGAACGGTACAAGTATTTGTTCAAATAATCCTACAAATAATTGTTTCCAATCTGGATGTTTGTACTTGTGAAGTTTATGTTTGTAAATTGCCTCCACGTTACAGGAAGAAATCATAGTGTTGAGAATACGTTTTTACATATTAAAACATCAAATATAATTGTCCTCGCCATGGACACCCCTTATGATTTAAAGCTGCTTTACTAAAAAAAATATAAAGTTGTTAGTTTACAGAAGTAAGGGTGACAAACGAGCCACAGTCCACCTGATGATAAGTGGATGCTGCGGCTAATAAATTAAAGTAAATCAAAAGTTCACAGCTAGACATAGACCGATATATATTCATTGTCTTATTTCATTGCCATAGTTGCAACACTAAGCAGGCGGGTTTTGCAACCGCAATATTTTATTTTTTTATTTGTTATCAGGAAGACGTTGCTGCCCATATCATGTATCATTTCCCTCTACCAATACCCACGACATTGTATAGGGTATTGGATCCTCTTATTTTATTTTATTTAAACTTTCTTATTATTATTCTTTATTTTAGAAGTTTCTTTCAGTAGAGTGGGTTAGTAATTACAAAAGGTACTTATAAGCTAGAGTTATCCGCTCGTGACTAATGCTGCTCGGGGCAAGCGGAGCAATACAACCAAGGCGACCCCTGTCACGCTATCCGTGAATTTTTGCAACATCAGGGGACTTAATTCCAACCTTAACGCTGTCCATTACCATCTAGAGACGGCGAAGCCGACCTTGCTCTTTTTAACCGAGACTCATGTGTCCTCTCCGGCTGATACTTCATATCTCTCCTACCCGGGATACAAATTGGAACACTCCTTTGTGCCCCGGGCTGGAGTTTGTGTATACGTCAGAGAGGACATCTGTTTTCGACGCCTCGGCAGCCTTGAAGGTACGGACCTGTCCATCCTATGGCTGCGCGTAGACAGCGACGACCATCCTCGCGTCAACGGGTGCCTCTATAGGTCCCATAGCGATAATGCCGACACAGACCGACTCATCGACCACGTCCAAATGGCTGCAGACTCCGTGCTACAACAGGTCCCATCCGCAGAGATCGTGATACTCGGTGATTTCAACGCCCACCACGCTGAATGGCTTGGTTCTCGTTTAACCGATCATGCGGGTAGATCTGTCTACGACTTTGCTTTGGCATATGGTCTAACACAACTGGTTACTTCGCCTACGCGGATCCCAGATGTGGAAGACCATGTACCTTCCCTGTTGGACCTTCTGCTGACCTCTCATCCGGACGGATATCAGGTCTCCGTCGATGCCCCTCTGGGCTCTTCGGACCATTGTCTGATCCGGAGCACGGTGCCACTCACGCTCCAATCGCAGTTGCGATCTACAGCTTGCCGCCGTGTTTGGCACTATAGGTCAGCTGATTGGGACGGGATGCGGTCTTTTTTTCCATCCTACCCTTGGGGGCGGGTTTGCTTCTCACCGGAAGATCCCAGCGTTGTTGCCGATTCTGTTGCTGATGTGGTACTTCAGGGTATGGAACTTTTTATTCCATCCTCTGCGGTGCCAATCGGAGGCAGATCCCAGCCATGGTTTGGTCGCTCCTGTAAAATAGCATCACGCTATAAGCAGGAGTGCTACCGGGCCTGGGCTGACGCATCAACGTCTCGGGATTTAAACACCAGCGCACTTAAAAAGAAGTATAATTCCGCCTCCAGGTCCTTCAAAAGCGTCATTGCCAAGGCAAGGTCTGAGCACATCGGCAGAGTTGGCGAGAAGCTAGTTCGCCTTCCTTCGGGAACCCGTGCATTCTGGTCTCTCGCCAAGCCTGTCCAAGGGAACTTCTGTCAGCCATCCCTCCCATCTCTGCACAGAGAGGATGACTCACTGGCCCATGCCGCAAAAGAGAAAGCCGATCTGTTGTGCTCTCTTTTTGCGTCTAACTCGACTCTAGATGACGGGGGGAACACACCGCCGACCATCCCGCGATGTGAGTGCTCCATGCCGGATATGCGATTTACACAGCGCTCGGTTCGCAAAGCACTCTTCTCCCTGGACGTCAGCGTCGAGTGGGCCCGATGGAGTCCCACCCATTGTGCTGAAGACGTGTGCTCCGGAGTTGGCACCGGTTTTATCGCGTCTTTTCCGGTACTCCTACACCTAAGGCGTAGTCCCGAATTCATGGAAGACAGCTTTGGTCCACCCGATCCCTAAAAAAGGCGACCGCTCAGACCCGTCCAACTACAGGCCTATCGCCATCACCTCCTTGTTCTCCAAAATAATGTAATCCATTATAAACTGCCAGATCATGAGGTACCTTGAGGATCATTAGCTGATCAGTGACCGTCAGTACGGTTTTCGTCGGGGTCGATCAGCAGGTGATCTTCTAGTTTACTTAACTCATAGATGGGCGGAGGCAGTAGAGTCCAAGGGGGAGGCATTGGCCGTTAGTTTGGACATAGCGAAGGCCTTCGATCGGGTCTGGCACAAGGCGCTTCTTTCGAAACTTCCTTCCTATAGGCTTCCCGAGAAATTGTGCAAATGGATCACCAGTTTCCTTGCTGATCGGAGCATCAAGGTCGTAGTAGACGGTGCATGCTCTGATTACAAGCCTATCAACGCTGGTGTTCCACAAGGCTGCGTGCTATCACCAACGCTGTTTCTCCTGCATATCAATGATATGTTGCTAACTGGTAGCATTCATTGCTATGCAGACGACAGCACTGGGGATGCCTTATATACCGGCCGTGCCAATATTTCTCGGGAAAACGTCGCCGAGTACCGGGACAAACTTGTGTCTTAAGTCGAGTCTTTGCTTAACAAAGTCTCGGATTGGGGCCGACTAAATCTAGTCCAGTTCAATCCTTAGAAGACACAGGTTTGCGCGTTTACCGCTAAAAAGAACCCCTTTGTCGTATCTCCTCAGTTTCAAGGCACTCCCCTTGCTGCCTCAGCCAGTATCGGAATCCTTGGCGTCGACATATCGAATAGCGTGCAGTTTCGTGGTCACTTGGAATTGGCCTCTAAAAAGTTTGGCGTGCTCAGCAGAGCGAGACAGTATTTCATGCCGGCACATCGCTTGCAACTTTACAAAGCGCAAGTTCGGCCCCACATGGAATACTGTTCTCAATTCTGGGCCGGGGCACCCCAGTGCCAGCTCCTTCCACTTGACCGCATCCAGCGCAGAGCGATTCGAATCGTCGACGACCGAGTTCTTTCCGATCGGCTCGATACACTGGCACTGCGTAGAGATGTTGCATCTCTTTGCGTATTTTATGGCATCTATCACTCGAGGAATTGTTCGGACTAATTCCAGCCGCTCAATTTCACCATCACACGTCGCGACAAAACTCGCGTTACCATCCATACAATCTGGATGATTGGCGGTCCACCACTGTGCGATTTGGAAGAAGTTTTCTCCCTCGCACAACTTCTTTGTGGAATCAATTACCACCAGCGAATTTTCCGAACCGATACGACTTAGGAACCTTCAAGAAAAGAGCTTACACCTTTCTAAAAGGCCGGCAACGCATCTGCGATTCCCCTGGTGTTGCGGTTGTTCATAGGCGGCGGTAGTCACTTACCATCAGATGAGCCGCATGCTCGTTTGCCCCCTATTCTATAAAAAAAAAGTTAGTAAATAGATAAAATTAAAAAGTTACATAATATATTACCTACTCTATCAACTTTATATTAACCAGAGCAGGTCTTGAGCTGATATGGACGCTGTTCCAGTGCCTCAAGATAGGATAGCAATAGCGACTCCTTATCGCCGCCAGGAGGCAGTTGCAGCTGTCCCGGGCGCGGCGCTATGCGGAGGCAACCCGTTTGCATGGTAACGGGAAAGCTGTCTATGCTAGCCTCAGCAAACATTGCCGAAGCGCTGCAGTACCAAGGTAGTCCCTTCAGCATCCTAAAGCTGTTATTATATTGGACGCCCAGGGTTCCAAGCGTCCTCTGTGTATACTCGACCAATAGACTGCAGGTGTACAATCACTGACAATAGGTTCTGAAGAGAGTTTCGTTTCGATCGTCGGCGTAACTTATGTTGTTATATGGAATATTATCAATAAAGCAGCCGACTCCAGTTCTACCGCATTCATCAATCAGAGTGTTCATTTAGAGGTTAAAAAGTGCAGGAGAAGACAGACCACCCTGTTTTACCCCGCACTCCAACCCATACGCATTAAATAGCACGCCTACCCACCTCACCTGATTCTCTTAATTGTCGTACAAATATGAAAAATATGAAACAGACATATTAGTTCATTAGGAAAGTTATTAGTTTCAGTAGTCAGCTTCTTCCAAAGAACATCATATTTAACCGTATCAAAGGCCTTCGAGAGGTCCAAAACACAGGCTATAATAGGTATCCAACGATTTGTGTAGTAATGTACGATGTGCTTGAGACAAAGTACAGCACTTACTGTGGATAACTACGATCTAAAACCAAATTGTGCATCACACAGTTTAAGGGATGCCTGTAACTTCCTCTCAAGCAGACCATCCATCACTTTCGCTATAGTAGTAGCCAGTAAGATAGGTCTATAGTTGTTTTTGTTCGACCAATCTCCTGTTTTATTTTACTGGCATAGTACTGGTACAAATATCGTTTTCATAAACTCAGAAGGTTACATGGTTAGAACACGCGGAAGGTAGACACCAGCATATTGCAGGTGTTTGTAACTGATACCGTCATGACCTGGAGATTACATGTTTTTTATTACGTATTTTATATGTTTAGCCGTAAAGCACGTGGTTTCATCTCCATCCCGGATCGAAATTCTGTGACGATTGTTGCGTCACTTTCACCATCCACACTTGCAGGGACCCTAGACCTTGGATTCAATTTGTTGTTTTGTTTCCAAAATTAAGAAAAGTCTCTTGTTTTAATATGTGTAGCCAAATTTTTCACTTCATTTTTGATTTAAACAGTTTTCTACTTTCTATCATTTTTTTGTAATAAATTCCAATTTTAGGTTTTCCATATAGTACCCACATTTGAAAGCAAATTCGAGCGTCAGTGTGAAATGGCTTGACATATTTATTCCTACCAACAACAAATTTATTTCTACATTCCCTATACTCATGAGTCGCTATTGCTGTCTCTCTCAAAGTACATACAATGCTATCATACATTTTATTGATTATTAATTAATGTTCTAAAGTAGAACAGCGGCGATTGACACAAGACCTAAACTCTTCAGAAAAATCAATATATCTAAGTAATAAATCTATATATCTAATTTACAGAAGAGCGCCATATGAGCAATCTATGATTTAAAACCTAAAGAGTCACTCCGACAAAATTTAAGAAAATTTTCGTAGATAAAAATAAAGGTAGTTCTACAAAAATAAGGAATATTCATTCTGTAAATACTAGGAACAGACACAAGCTAGTAGTACCAGTTACTCGACTACACCGAGTCAGTAATTTATTCTTGGGGCGATGTATACGCTTTTACAATCAGAAAATATACAAAAGTTAACCTGCTCAAAGTTCAAAAACTTTATTCAACAAAGTTTCTATAAAAAGGGTTATTATAATATTAAGTAATTTGTGGGTGATAAAAACCCCTGGAAATGAGGTGATCGCTACCAAGCAATTTCTAATTTGTTTTGTGTGGTTAATTGTGATAACATGATTGTAAGCTGTTATTTAAAAAAAATTCTTGCTGGTTATTCCCAGGACAGAGGTTTTCGTTCGAACCAGTGGTAATTAAACCAAAGGAATTAAAAGTCACAATAAGTATTATTTATAATCTTTATTGAATAAAAACAGTTTCCGTTTCTGTTTTAAGCTTTTCACAACAAATTCCAAAATATTTATTTATTTGACTTTGGTTTCTCACACAGTGTTATCAGATTTAAGATTACTTTCTTGTACTTTACAACTCAGTTTTCCCATATCAATAATTATTTTAAGTAGAAAGTGGTCAGATAAAAAATATCATAAAGTACCCTAACATTTGCAACAGTTGTCGTGCTTAATGCTATAAGCATTCTCCGCCAGTCAACCTTAGGGCAGTTATGAATACGAAGGCGGTTACAAAGAAATTAAATATATATACACACTTTCTTATAAAAATATACACGCGCGCGCACGCACGCACGCTCACACACACACACACACACGCACGCACGCACGCACGTGCGTGCGTGCGTGCGTGCGTGCGTGCGTGCGTGCGTGCGTGCGTGCGTGCGTGCGTGCGTGCATGCGTGCGTGCGTGCGTACGTGCGTGTGTGCGTGTGTGCGTGAGTGCGTGCGTGCGTGCGTGCGTGTGTGCGTGCGTGTGTGCGTGCGTGCTTGCGTGCGTGCGTGCGTGCGAGTGTGCGTGCGTGCGTGCGTACGTGCGTGCGTGCGGGCCTGATTGCGTGCGCGTGTGCGTGCGTGCGTGCAGGCGGGCGTACGTGCGTGCGTGCGTGCGTGCGTGCGTGCGTGCGTGCTTGCGTGCGAACGTGCATGCGTGCGTGCGTGCGTGCGTGCGTGCTTGCGAGCGTGCGTGCGAGCGTGCGTGCGTGCGTGCGTGCGTGCGAGCTTGAGTGCGGGCGTTCGGGCGTGCGTGCGAGAGTGCGTTCGTGCGTGCGTGCGTGCGTGCGTGCGTGCGTGCGTGCGTGCGTGCGTGTTTGCGTGCGTTCGATCGTGCGTGCGTGCGTGCGTGCGTGCGTGCGTTCGTGCGATCGTGCGTGCGTGCGTGCGTGCGTGCGTGCGTGCGTGCGTGCGTGCGTGCGTGCGTGCGTGCGTGCGTGCGTGCGTGCGTGCGTGCTTGCGTGCGTGCGTGCGTGCGTGCGTGCGTGCGTGCGTGCGTGCGTGCGTGCGTGCGTGCGTGCGTGCGTGCGTGCGTGCGTGCGTGCGTGCGTGCGTGCGTGCGTGCGTGCGTGCGTGCGTGCGTGCGTGCGTGCATGCGTGCGTGCGTGCGTGCGTGCGTGCGTGCGTGCGTGCGTGCGTGCGTGCGTGAGTGCGTGCGTGCGCGCGCGCTTGCGTGCGTGCGTGCGCGCGCGCTTGCGTGCGTGCGTGCGTGCGTGCGTGCGTGCGTGCGTGCGTGCGTGCGTGCGTGCGTTCATGCGTGCGTGCGTGCGTGCGTGCGTGCATGCGTGCGTGTGTGTGTGTGTGTGTGTACCCATAGTAGACAAATCCAAGTATCTTATATTAAAAATATTTGAATAAATTTTAGTCAGTTTACTAGAAGTACATCGCTGCATATAGGCCGTTCCTTTTATAGGATCGATTTGCTACTATCAACACGGTCGGCATGCGAATTGTGAATCGCAGTAACAGATGTGTCGCTCCTTTGACGCTATTCCCATCGCTGACTATTATTTAGTGATTTAAATAAAGAAAATAATAAAATAAATCAGTAGATTAGATGGTGTAAGCGACGCATTTTAAAATATTTATTTATTATGTGACACACGCGTGGCACAAAGGATAGCAGACATGTTTTGGTGTCGCTAGCTAAAAGAATATTTGCCAACTCTGCTCCCTCGTCAAAAGTGGACACAAGAATCGAAGTCCCTACAGGTAGGTGATTATGTCATTATTGTCGAACCGAATGCTGATCGCAATTGCTGGCGACACGTGGTAGTGAGTGCGACCCATGCAGCCAGTGACGGACGCGTTCGTATAGTAGATGTTCGCACACGTACGGATGTGCTGTAGAGACCAGTAACGCGCCTCGCTCTGTTATCACCACGGGATTGTAGTGCTAACTAGTTAGCACTAACGAGGCAGAAATTGTAAGAGATGCATTATAAAATATTTATTTATTATGTGACTATCTGTTCTCTTATGCTATTTATATATTATGTATATTGTTTGATTCCTGTGTACCGTCATGTTAGAAATAAATTAAGTAAGAAGCGATCTCCAACAACCGCTGCACCTACAAGTACATAATCGGAGATCATTCCTTCGACGGGCAGTTGCGCACATACACTCGTTGCACGCGGCACGGTTCTTCGAACGCCTTTAATTTTACTCGTGAAATCGTGTTTCCATTCTATAATCTATAAATTGATCCTTCGCGCCAAATCTAACCAGTACTATGTTTAGTACTCCACCAAATAATAAAATTATGTCGATAAAAAACCGCGAGTAGTTAAACGTGAGATTAGAAAACGCGTCCGAGCTTGTGCTTGCAAACGACAGAGTTGCGGCCAGTTTGAAAAAAGTTGAACATTCTGGAAATAAAGTTCTATCTCTGCAAAGATCGACTAATAATGCATCGGTCACCTCGGCCACGGAATCTTCATCATCACGCTTAAGACGTAAACAGCTTGAGCTGGCAGCTGCCGAAGAAAAGCAAGAATTCAGATGAAGCTTATTGACAAAAGACTTGAGTTTTATTTAGCAAAGATGGAAGGCAGCCGTGCGTCAGAATGTCAATCAAAGACGAGTCAAGTTAGTAGAAGCATCAAGAAGCAGCCTTTTGTGGACCAGAATCTGGAGACCAGCAATTTGCAGCAGTAACTGTAACATAAGGCGGCAGCGTCAGCGACATCGGAGGCAGTGACGGCGACATCGGAGGCAGTGCGGGCACCTTATGTTGACCCAGTCCGGCACCGGCCCACCACACGCCTGTCGACAGTATTCTTCAACTCGCTCACACACCGAAGGACATCATGGTTACGTCGTCTAGTAATCAGGAGGAACGATTGCTTACCCGACTGTCTACACCTAGAGAACTACCTCCATTTAGTGGAGATTGCATCGAGTGGTTGCACTTTAAGAGTGCCTATGAGGAATCTACATGTGTATGTCAATTTAGTGACTCCGAGAACCTATGGCGACTACGTCGAGCACTCAAAGGTGATGCCAAGGAGGCAGTTACTGACCAATTAATCGGCAACACGTCACCAGCTGTTGTCATGGAGGCCCTGTAACTGAGGTTTGGTCAATCTGATTTAATTATTCAATATCTCACATCTCTCTCTCTCTCTCAAATGAAAAAACTATCTCTATTGTCTACTAATTATCAGCATGATGTCATTTTATTTCAATGAAAGTTAATAACTGTGTCGCAACCCTACACGCATTGAATCAGCATGATTATCTACGTAGTCCAGAACTGTCAGCTACAATACTCTCCAAGCTACCTAGTATATTGTTAAGTAAATGGACCGACTACGCATATAATAAGCTATCATGCAATATACCTAAGCTTCAAATGATAGGTTCATTTCTCAAACAAGAAGCTGAAAAAGCTTCAGCTGTAAGAGTCACACATTTGCGAGACTATAAAAAAAATCGAAGCCATACCACCTGGCAGAAAGTTTGATGATAAATCTCGCTTCTCTAATTACAACCGACCTGTCCTAACTACAGCCTCGGAAACAACCAGCACTAAGTTATGCAATTATTGTAAAAAATCGATGCACATATTACCTGTCTGTCGTCTGTTTAAAAGGGCTATGAGAAAAGATCGATGGAGGTATGTAAAAGAGGTAAAAGTGAATATATGTGGCCCAAGTGGTAGTGTAACGACTTACGCGTTATTAGATGATGGTGCATCCGTTTCGATGATCGATAAAAATCTAGTTAAGGAATTAGGTCTAACAGATACTCAATCTAACCCTGTACAATTTATTGATGCTTTTGGTATTGAAGTATATCAGTCTGATGCTCCTAAAATATATACAAAAATTTCTGGCTTTTTCGAAAATGTATTTTTCGACAGGTAGATAAATTAAAATTACCTAAGCAAAACATGTCTGTAGTCGATAATTTAAACTGTAAATACTTGTTACATGTAAAATGTTTTGTATGTAAACAATGTGTGGTGCCTAGCTTACTGATAGGGCAAGATACTCGTAATTATTTTCTATTAGCGCCTTTAGAAGTGCTGCATGGCAACAAACAAAAGCCATACGCTACGAGATGCCGACTAGGATGGTCTATACATGGTTGCTACGGTCTTACTCACTCCTCCGTGAACGGGCACATATTGCATCTTGCACATTCCGAGCAGCAGGAACAGGTAACCAATATAGATGAATTAAGTGATATAGTTAAAAAATAATTTGAATTGGATTCCATTGGAGTTTCGACTTTACGACGCGAAAATACGGCACATCTGAGAGCGGTACGTATACTTGACGAGACAGCGCGTCACATCGGTAATCAGTAGGAGGTTGGTAACCTTTCGTTAAGGACGAGTTTTCCATGCCGGACACATATGCCTACACGCACTATAGACTACAAGGTATGTTAAAAAAATTTAAATCAGACAGTGAAGATCAACACGTATTTCGATTTCTTTGGTAAGAAAGTGCAGAGGCGCCCTTAAAAAAATGTGTTATGCAAAGTTATTATTCGGCGCCACTTGTTCACCATTGATCGCAAAACAATATATAAAAAATAAAATGCTGCAAAATATCAGGATTTATATCCCGAAGCCGTCGATATAATTATTAATAATCATTATATGGACGATTGTTTACATTCATGCGAATCGGAAAGTAAGGCGATTCAATTGGTGCAACAAATAACTGCTATGCATAAGGCAGGTGGGTTCGAGATAACGCGTTGGACGAGCAATAGCAAACGGGTTTTGCAATCAATCCCCTCAATCAATCAAACATGGAGCTACGAATGTAACTGAGCACACTCTCGGTTTGATGTGGTATCCGAACGATGATACGTTTGGATTTAAAATTACTCTTAATAGAATTTCACCAGATGTTTTGAATGGATTGGAATCCTCTACAAAAGCGCATATGTTAAGCATTATTATGTCCGTATATGATTTACACGGTTTTCTTTCACCTTTTATAATTAAAGGAAAAAATATTTTTCAGAACGTACATCGTAGCGGAGTGGAGTAGAATTGCCGAATTCAACCCGAAGAGCATGCTTTGTGGATCAGTTGGTTAAACGATTTACGAAGCTTTTACTGGGCAGATATTTTTTTTCTTATTTTATTGTTTTTCTTTCAATCAGGGTGTTTAATTAGGTGAATAAAAGGTGAATAAAATATTTAAAAATTTTTTTGCTTTTAGATATTTTTTATTGAACGTATACTGCAGTGCACACTGCCAGGTAAGCAACAATTTACATATAATTAGTAGAATCAGGCGTTACTTTGCGGAAATCCATTATATAAAAGCTTTTACAAAAATTTACTTCGCAAATATCCGCGTTATAAAATAAAATGATGTGTCTTACCTAGTATGAAGAAGCACCTCCCGCCCTCCCTCAATTGCGTGCACTATCCCCGTCACCACTAATCCCAGCACCGCTACTTCCAACACCACTACACTAGGCAAGACACACCACTGACGATAATACGACACGTGTTTCGTCTCTACACGAGGCATCCTCAGGTGATATAGACTCTACGGTGGCTAACCGTCTCACAATTATGAGATCACGTCATATAATCAAACAATATAAATTATTTGCTTTACAATAATATTTGGTATGATATGCATGAAAATAGTTGCGCTCTTCTACCAAACAAAGTCTTAATTTACATTTTTGACAATGAAGTGGCCTTTTGTGCAATTTTTTCACTTGTCTTTAGTTTGAAATACTGGCATATGCCCAACTTGGTCATATCATACAGCGTCAATGGGTCTCTCTGCAGCTGGTTTTTTATTAGAGGTACATAATTTTTAAGTTTATTGGCAGAAACGCCTCTGACAAACAAAAGTAAGCTTCGGTAAATTTCATATCTGAATTCTTTCAATGCTATTAATTTTGACTTATTTAATGCACCTCGTCGTTACACAATCCAAGCGTTATTACATATTACATATATTACACATATTACGTATATCAAGGATTTGCGAAAACAGGTAGATACCAGCGATGTCCCTTGAATTCTGTTATGTATAATGCAATAAGCATATCCGCTAAATCCACGCCACCCATATTGGAGTTGTAGTCCTTTGTCATTCGTGGCCATGGTACTGGTATTTTCTTTCTGAGTACTTTGTTATACCGTAGTACAGTTTGGAGAGGATGTGAGTCTACGTATGTGCTTGCAACAGTGACGCATTTGTTGTCGTACCCCTTGGTAACAACAATCTTGCTTTTGTTACACACAACCTGAGCATGTGAACCTCACTTTCTTTTTTCTTTTTTTATTAGTAGGAAGTTTCTCCTGTGCTCCACGAAATCGGAGCAGTTCCCAAAGAAAAAATACCGTATTCATTTCTCAGTCGGTGCATCAATTCAATTGAGATAAAGAAGTTGTCAAAGCACAAAATTTTACAAGCAGTCTGGCAAATGGATTTGGCTAGAGCTATGACAACTTTTGCACATAATCCCATGCTTTCTTCTTCTTCGGTAAACAAAGTGAACTGGAATGTATCTTCCCCTCCATATACCAAAAAGTCATATACAATGCCCGAAACACCCTGGCTTTGGTGAACTAATTTCAGCAGCTTGTAACAGTAAAATTGATGATGATTGCCTTGGTGACAAAATTGATGGCGAAGCGCAAGTATTACTTGCAGGCGATGAGTATAATTGCAAAGCTGGAGAATTGTGCGTTATTTCATCTATCTCTTTATTGCTATCCGATAATAGGTTTAGATCCCACAAAGACGACGGCAGAGATGGAGGTGGAAAGCTACTGTCTGAAAGAGTTGAAGGGATATACTTATATAACTCATCAACTGAATCATCACTGCTATCTACGTCTGATCTAGCTCCAGAATTTGGAACTAGGGCAAGAATTCTGCGTGCTCTGTTTAGTTGTTGTTGAAGCTTTTGTTGTGAAATCTGGAAACAAATATTTATTATCGTACAGCTTTTCTTAAATAAGTATGAGGATTTGTACCAAACCATATTTAATTATAAAAAATATATCTTTACTTTTTATATCTATCTACTACAGTTACTGTACAAGTGTTACACAAATTATTTTTTTTAATTTATTTAAATGTGTTGATTAGGAATATAAAAAATCAACAATTATCTTTTTTTGCATAGACATTGCATATCAATTTTTTTTAAATATATACACATTTACTGATAAACTGGCAGTGTATCTTCATAGATACATGTAAAAGTAGCACTAGTTTTTTGCGTAGCTGGCAGTGTATACTCAGAGATACATATGGACAAACTGAGCTGTAAAATCGAATATATAAAGTTTTGGTGTCAAAAAACTACATCCAGGGATAATATGGTATTACTGCATTTACTTTCACTTCAAATAATAACCAAAAATGCATAAAAAAGTAGCAAAATATATAATAATTACCGGCTTGTGCGTAGACGCCTGCATACGGTCTACCATCTTGCGGGTTACTGACACTTCAGTGTTACCAGCAATAAAACTATAAATCCTACTAAATATCATAGTTCATAGACTAACTTATTACAAGAAAATCTATGTCAAAATTTGTTTAGTTTTTCTACAATATTTTTTTAAAGAGCAGTGTATCCACTGATGCACTCTGCCAAGTTAATGGTTAAGTTTACTTCGTATTCCACGGCACTACTACAGTGCACATGAATGGGTTGAAGGCTACTCGGATGCTCAATGGAAAAATGTACGTAACCTGTCGACTGATAACCACATCTATGATTGCCACATTTTTGATAAACAAATGCATATTTTTTGTGACGCTTCTTCAAAAGAGTATGCAGCAATTATTTATTGGCGGTTTACATGTTCGGATGGTCGTGTACTAGTTTGATTTGTAGCTAGTAAAAGCAGAGTAAGTCCGTTACGTGCGGTGTCTATTCCA
Organism: Parnassius mnemosyne; assembly: GCA_963668995.1. Taxonomy (NCBI): domain Eukaryota; kingdom Metazoa; phylum Arthropoda; class Insecta; order Lepidoptera; family Papilionidae; genus Parnassius; species Parnassius mnemosyne. The sequence continues at coordinate 37,218,137 of CAVLGL010000068.1, read as the reverse complement.
AGGCTCGAACTCCAAGCTGCATTGTTAGCAGCGCGACTTGCTGCTACTGTACAGAACGAGCACAAAGATACACAGCCCGGGACGCGGTACTTTTGGATAGACTCAAGTACTGTGCTACATTGGATCCGAAGTGATCCACGCAATTATAAACCTTATGTGGCTCACCGTTTAGGTGAAATAGACGAATTGATGAAGTCGAGTGAATGGCGTCACGTTCCCACTGGCTTTAACACGGCAGATATAGCTACGCGCGAAGATGCTCCTCCGCTTGCTTACTCTAGTGACTGGTTTCAAGGCCCTTCTTTTTTGCGCCGCATGGAATACCAGTGGCCCAAGGACCTTAAGCGTATTAGAGCTCTAGAGGAAGCGAAATGTGAGGAACGGTCAGTGCATGTGGTCGTAGAACACGATACCTCAAATTTACCACTCTCGTGCGCGCCACGGCCAGGGTCTTGCTATTCATTAGAAGATGTCAGCGTAAAGCTTGTAGACTTGACGTTCTTCTAATGAAGGAGGCAGAGAACCTATTAATAACAAAGTGTCAACTCGACAGTTTTAGCACAGAACTATTATGCTTAAAACAAAATAAGCATCTGCCGTCGAACAGTCGCTTACTGCAGGTGTCACCTTATGTCCACGACTTAGGCATTTTGCGGGTGAGCGGTCGTATTGAGAAGGTAGTGAGTGTTGAGTACAATACTTGCAGGCCTGCTATTTTAGACGGTCGACATAGGATTACTAGCTTGCTAGTGGAACACTACCACAGGCAAGCATTTCATAGTGCAAATGAGCTTGTCGTAAATAATTTACAGCCATATAATTGGATTTTAAAGCTTAGACCTACCATTCGCACTGTTGTATCCCGTTGTTTATTTTGCCGTTATAGGCGCGCTACGCCTCAGCCACAACGTATGGCTGACCTGCCTGCCGCTAGACTACAACACAATAGGCGGCCTTTCAGTTACTCTGGTGTTGACTTCTTTGGCCCCCTCGAAGTAACCGTCGGATGCAGAAGACAAAAAAGGTATGGAATGCTCTTTACTTGCCTCACAGTCCGTGCAATCCATATCGAGGTAACTGAGGACCTTACGGCCGATTCCACAATAATGGCATTAAGACGCATGGCAGCTCGTCGTGGTATGCCACTAGTAATTATTTCCGATAACAGCACGAACCTGAAGGGCGCAGACGCAGAGCTGAAGAAAAGTAAATCCGAGCTAGACACGGAGGCAGTTCGCGAGACTGGAGCTATACGAGGCGTGGAATGGAGATTTATTCCACCAGGTGCCCCTGAGATGGGGGGATCTTGGAAGAGGATGATACGTACAGTCAAATCGTCACTAAAGGTAATTTTAAAAGAACGCGCCCCTCATCCTGATACACTGGTAACGTTAGCTGAGGTGGAGGCGACAGTTAATAGTCGACCAATTACTCATGTCTCCAAAAGTGGACACAAGAATCGAAGTCCCTACAGGTAGGTGATTATGTCATTATTGTCGAACCGAATGCTGATCGCAATTGCTGGCGACACGTGGTAGTGAGTGCGACCCATGCAGCCAGTGACGGACGCGTTCGTATAGTAGATGTTCGCACACGTACGGATGTGCTGTAGAGACCAGTAACGCGCCTCGCTCTGTTATCACCACGGGATTGTAGTGCTAACTAGTTAGCACTAACGAGGCAGAAATTGTAAGAGATGCATTATAAAATATTTATTTATTATGTGACTATCTGTTCTCTTATGCTATTTATATATTATGTATATTGTTTGATTCCTGTGTACCGTCATGTTAGAAATAAATTAAGTAAGAAGCGATCTCCAACAACCGCTGCACCTACAAGTACATTATCGGAGATCATTCCTTCGACGGGCAGTTGCGCACATACACTCATTGCACGCGGCATGGTTTTTCGAACGCCTTTAATTTTACTCGTGAACTCGTGGTTCCATTCTATAATCTATAGATGGTAATAACATCACATCGAATGTTAATAGATTTTTCTGGCATTAATCACAATCACCTTTTAGAACACTAACCCACGTAAATGATATAATAAAAACAAGGACGAAAATAACATTTGTTTCATTTATGAGATGTCACATTATACGTGATCTGATGAACTTATGGCATCACTTCTCGCTCTTTTTATATGCGATGTTTTTTATAATTAAACGAGAAGTATATAAGTGCAACGTAATTTCAGACGTGTCTACACTTTGTATAATGAAAGCCACGTCGAGAAAATGGGGGCTTAATTAGAGGAAAGCTCTTTCAAATGGCTTAAACGCGTTAAAAACATCCGTTCGCTGACTTCCTATTAGTTATGTCTAAGTATTTTGAGTACTGCAGACAGCTTTCAGCACAGCAGTTCATCTCGGCAGCACGGTGGTTAAGCATATAATTTTTAACGATATCCCTCTGTTTAAAAAGCCCATCTCTTTCTACATATTGCTATATTATTTCTTTTATTATTTCAGATATTAGTTAAGCAATCAATTATCATCCCGCTATGAGACTTAAGATACTCGTATTGCTAGTACCGGCGACATAGAGTAACTTGGAAAGTTATGTCTAATACATACGATCTTCGATCTGAATACGGGTGAAAGTTTAGTGTCAGTCTTGTAAATTGATATATTCTCGAAAATGTCTAGTCAAGGGCTTAGTATGGAAAGCTTTTTTTTATAGAATAAGAGTGACAAACGAGCAAACAGTAACCTGATAGTAAGTGGATACTGTGTTTTATTTACATATATTCTCGATTAAGAAACAAAGTGTGGATGCGTTGTCACTCCTAATTTGGAATGCCTCGGTTTAAATAAGAAGGATCTGTGGTTCTCTACACACAACATAACAGCATTAACCTGCTATTTAATGCTGCTATTCTGTGAGAGCTACAATTATAGTTGCAGAGTGGCTTTACCACATACAAATCTCTATTTTCTGAACTTGCAATGTTTTTGTATTCATAATATTTTAAATTACGAGTATTTATTACTAGTCATTTTAAGGGATATTAAAACCAGTAACCTCACGTTTTTTTTTGGGATTACGGCATTTAATATCTATGCTGATTTTCAATCTTCTGCGTAAAACACTTATGTGTTTATCTCTCTTTAGCTTAACGGTCGGCGGGGAGGGAATGGTCAATGGTATTAAGTCGCACATATCGAACGTAAATAAATAAAATAAAGTTAAAAACAAACCTTCAAATTACCGATATATATATATATATATATATATATTTACTTTGGATTTGAACCCTTAATTCAGCTCAGTATACAACATTAAAACCGAATGAAACATATTTCATTAATAATCAGACAAGCCGTTCCTGCCGGACTGGAAGTTTAGTATGAATAATTCATGCGAATGACGCTCTTTTTTAAAACCACTGCGATGTTCTATCTTCATTCCGTGAGCTGTACCCGCTTCTGAATTCAAAAAGAAGAAATAAAACTATTATACTAACTAGCTGCCGCATAAAATAAGCGAAAACTGCTCTTAACTTTAATCTCTCGTTGGAAATAATGTGCGCTAGGACTTATCCTAGCACACATTACTATATTTTTTATTCAATTGAATATTTATTAATTTTAAACTAATGTTTTTGTACATACAAATATGCATTATACGTATGACTGATTCTGGCATTTATTAATTACTTACACTTACTTCTGTACATTAACCGAATTGTGGCGGTGTAAGGCCAGCTACCTGATACCTTCCCCCACGGAGAGGTACATTCAAGGCAAGAGTAAAAAGGAAAGATCGTGTGACCATTTTGTTTAAACAGAATGTAAAATATCTTATTCTGTTAAACTACTGGGAAAAAAGTCGCACTAGTTTAACGCTTGTTCAATGCATACCTTTACTGTTACCGTTACAGCCTATTAAAGTCCACTGCTAAATATAGGCCTCTTCCATATACTGCTACATAGGGGTATATTTACCATAGTTGACATACTTGGCAAGCGAGTTGGCAACTGCAGTTTTTTTTATTCTTAGACTCGGCATCCTCGACGTAGAACTTCCGATCAGCTAGAAATGACGCCACTAGCCGCAGCATAGCAGGAGGGAAACTCGTTAGATCTTCTAACTTGTAGAGTAATCTAGAGTGCCACACCCAGTTGAACGCCTTCTCGATATCCAAGAAGACGCCCGACTATGTGCGTTGCCGGTTATATTCGGCTGCAAGGTGGTGCAGCACGCTGGTTAGTTGTGTTGCTGTGGAGTGGTTCCTCCAAATTCCGTGTTGTTCCGTCCGAAGTTGTATGCACGGGCGGACTCTTCTTAGTATCACTCTCTCAAGTAGTTTGACTATGTGGGGTAGCAGTGTAATCGGCCATTAACTAGCTGTTCTACGCCTATCCTTCCCAGTTTTCGGTAGAACTTTGAACTTACTGATTTTACAGTCCTACTGGAAGTGGAAAATACGCAATATTCCATTGTTCTAACTCTACATTGTCCTTGCTCTATTGGGCTCTATTGGCTGTCGAAGTGCAGCGTTCGTAAGCCGGTCGTGCCCCGGTACTTTCCTCGGTTGCAGACGGCTTACTCTCCTCCGCAGTTCTGCGGGGGAGATAAACCACTCTCCTGCAAGCGGTAGCGCGGGTGTCGACATGAAGTTCCATACGCGGCTCTCGTTTTGGGCATAAAGCTCGTTGTATATCATAAAGCTCTTTGTGACCTATGCCCAGTAGTGACATGTATGTAGGATGCTACATTTTTAATTTTGATGGGGCAATTATGCAGGTTTTATTTCATTCATATTTTTATTTTCATCATCTTCATATCAACTTCGTTCGTCGTTTTGGTCAAACAAAATTCATTTATACGCAGAAAATATAACGCGGAAAGAACACGAGAAACTTATATGAAGGCACGTTCAAAGTCCAATTTTAAATTAAGTCGTTAACTTTAAGAGAAAATGCTTTAGATTCTACTTAAATTTACCGCAAGGAACTTTCTTACCGTGTCCCAAAGAAGTTAAAATGACTTATTACATGATACCTTCATATAATTTTTCAGTTCAAAACCAATGAGCATTCCTATTAAACTGACAACTCGACAAGAGGCAATTTGTCACTACGGAAGTAACCGATTTTCAATTACTCTTAATATATATTTTTTTAAAGTTAGATAAATGCATTAGCTTTTTAACATGTAATCTTTTCATACTCTTTAGTGCCTTAGTGTTTTATGAGTATAAACGTGAGGTTCAAAGTCGAATTTTCAATTTATATTAAATTTTCATATAAAAAATTCTTAATGTTTATATTAAAAATTATGATTCGTTTTTTTAATAAAATTTATTTTACGGATTTTATCGCATTTAATTTTAACTTTCTGATTCCCGACATTTCGGGTGCTTTACAGCACCCATGGTCACGGGTGGGTCTGAGGTGTATGACATCCCGATGTCTTAGTTATTTTTTTTTAGGTTTTATGTTTAATTTAATATACAGTAGCTAGTACCAGGCGCGTAGTAGCCGCAGAAGAAATAATTGCAGAAATATCGTTTTTAATTTGGAAGAGCTATATTGTTTAAATTGGAATGATGTACTATTATTCATTGAAGCGGAAATTGATTAACCTTTACATTAATTTGTCGCTACGATACGCGCGCCACGTACTGTAAGTTAATTGTACTATGACTATAACCTTCGAGGAAGTGCTAGCAATATGTTGACAAAATTTTACAGCAACCGGATGAACGGTATGGCGGCGCATAATATACGAACTAAGAAAGATTAAGATTAAAGTTTTATATATATTAGATTATCGTAAATATAAGATATAATTTTTATCTTATTTCGTAAGGAGACGGCTCGCCTTAGATGTTCTTGGTATGGAATTGGAATATGGAATTCATGACCTTTATTGATAATTTATCTATGGAACACTTTTCCTACATTTCCCCACCCAAATGTAATTATTATATTTTAAAAATAGATAAAATTCAATTTATTTTTTGTCACTTAATATATGTGTATTATTTATGAATACAGATTATAAAAAAAGTTTTTACAACTGATGGTAAATTACATAGAATACAATAATACACTAAATTCACACCGCCGCGCCGCCGATGATCATCTGCATGGCACCCTAATATGCGAGTTCGTTGCCGGCTCATAAAAATGATTAAGATATTTTTTCCAACTTTAATATTTTTGCCTTTGATAAAAATGAGTGCTGGCCATAATTGTAACATGAGTAATAAATCTAAACGGCCTGCAATTTCGTCCAGGAAAGCTTTGTAAAACTGGAGGCCCATTTTTGGGCATATAACTATTGTAACTAAACCTTATAACTATTTACAACCGTTACCGCTACAGCCTATTAAATCTACTGGTGAACGTAGGCCTCCCCAATAGATTTCCTCATAGGAAAAAAATATTTTCCATTAGTTGCCACGCCCGGCTGGTGGGTTGGCAACCGCATTTTTTATTTTTAGACGTTATAAGGAAACGCTGCTGCCTATCTCCTGATTTGTTTTCCTCTGTCGCCTCTTACGACACCCACAAAATGTTATGGAGTTGTGGATATTCTTAAACTAACACTACATTTTTGTAACATTGTTTAAAACAAGAGGCTGTAATATCGTCACAGATATGCCTTTGCATACATTCAAGGCGCATATAATATAAAAAACATTTCTTTGAAGAAAGAATACATAGTGAGCTTTTTTAGACCTTTCTACTTTTGTATAATATATTTTATAAGGTAAAATTATAAATATTGAGGAAAAATATTCTACTTATGAGTTTCTTGCCGCTTCTTTTCACAGGATCTCACCAACATGCAATAGCAACTTGTTGGAGCAATGGCGTAGTTTTTCTCTTTACATTTAAAGTGAAAATATTAGTACGTGTAGTAGTAGTCTTTCAATTGGGGCGATAGATTCAATAAAGATATAAGGTAGAATATGCGTAGCTAAATCCTTACCTATACGCGGTGCTTTACACTAACTATCGGATGCGGAGGATGCGGTCACTAACTGACTTCCTAAGCGGAATAATATGTATAACCATATATTTCGAGGAATAATTAAGATAAGAGTTGTGTAGAAGGCCTATATCTGACAGTAGATCTATTTAACAGTGGTCGAGCCAAGCGGTAGCTTTTGCTGTCGCACGGATGGGCCAGCTTGAACCGGGGTGGTACCACGACCTCACAGAATACCAGCGTGAAGTAGAGGTTTACCTCTGCGTTGCGCTTGGTGAGTGCAGGTGGCCGGAGGCCCAATTCCCCCCCCCCCCCATCAACATGGTAGTGGAATTAAATAAAAGACTACCCCAGGAGGGTACCAGCACCCCTGGAGAATCCCTCGCTGAGCATCCACGACCAAACTACTTCACTCCTGAGCGTGGGTGCTCAGGCTGCCCCGCGTATTCTGGGGGAGGCAAAATTCCGCTCGCGACTACTGCTGCTCGGGGCAAGCGGAGCAATACAACCAAGGCGACCCCTGTCACGCTATCCGTGAATTTTTGCAACATCAGGGGACTTCATTCCAACCTTAACGCTGTCCATTACCATCTAGAGACGGCGAAGCCGGCCTTGCTCTTTTTAACCGAGACTCAGGTGTCCTCTCCGGCTGATACTTCATATCTCTCCTACCCGGGATACAAATTGGAGCATTCCTTTGTGCCCCGGGCTGGAGTTTGTGTATACGTCAGAGAGGACATCTGTTTTCGACGCCTCGGCAGCCTTGAAGGTACGGACCTATCCATCCTATGGCTGCGCGTAGACAGCGACGACCATCCCCGCGTCTACGGGTGCCTCTATAGGTCCCATAGTGGTAATGCCGACACAGACCGACTCATCGACCACGTCCAAATGGCTGCAGACTCCGTGCTACAACAGGTCCAATCCGCAGAGATCGTGATACTCGGTGGTTTCAACGCCCACCACGCTGAATGGCTTGGTTCTCGTTTAACCGATCATGCGGGTAGATCTGTCTATGACTTTGCTTTGGCATATGGTCTAACACAACTGGTTACTTCGCCTACGCGGATCCCAGATGTGGAAGACCATGTACCTTCCCTGTTGGACCTTCTGCTGACCTCTCATCCGGACGGATATCAGGTCTCCGTCGATGCCCCTCTGGGCTCTTCGGACCATTGTCTGATCCGGAGTACGGTGCCACTCACGCTCCAATCGCAGTTGCGATCTGCAGCTTGCCGCCGTGTTTGGCACTATAGGTCAGATGTTTGGGACGGGATGCGGTCTTTTTTTGCATCGTACCCTTGGGGGCGGGTTTGCTTCTCGCCGGAAGATCCCAGCGTTGTTGCCGATTCTGTTGCTGATGTGGTGCTTCAGGGTATGGAACTTTTTATTCCATCCTCTGTGGTGCCCATCGGAGGCAGATCCCAGCCATGGTTTGGTCGCTTCTGTAAAATAGCATCACGCTTTAAGCAGGAGGGCTACCGGGCCTGGGCTGACGCATTAACGTCTCGGGATGTAAACACCAGCGCACTTAAAAAGAAGTATAATTCCGCCTCCAGGTCCTTCAAAAGCGTCATTGCCAAGGCAAGGTCTGAGCACATCTGCAGAATTGGCGAGAAGCTAGTTCGCCTTCCCTCGGGAACCCGTGCATTCTGGTCTCTCGCCAAGGCTGTCCAAGGGAACTTCTGTCAGCCATCCCTTCCATCTCTGCACAGAGAGGACGACTCACTGGTCCATGCCGCAAAAGAGAAAGCCGATCTTTTGTGCTCTCTTTTTGCGTCTAACTCGAACCTAGATGACGGGGGGAACACACCGCTGACCATCCCGCGATGTGAGTGCTCCATGCCGGATGTGCGATTTACACAGCGCTCGGTTCGCAAAGCAATCTTCTCCCTGGACGTCAGCAAGTCGAATGGGCCCGATGGAGTCCCTCCCATTGTGCTGAAGAAGTGTGCTCCGGAGTTGGCACCGGTTTTAACGCGTCTTTTCCGGTACTCCTACTCTCAAGGCGTAGTCCCGAATTAATGGAAGACAGCTTTGGTCCACCCGATCTCTAAAAAAGGCGACCGCTCAGACCCGTCCAACTACAGGCCTATCGCCATCACCTCCTTGTTCTCCAAAATAATGGAATCCATTATAAACTGCCAGCTCATGAGGTACCTTGAGGATCATTAGCTGATCAGTGACCGTCAGTACGGTTTTCGTCGGGGTCGATCAGCAGGTGATCTTCTCGTTTACTTAACTCATAGATGGGCGGAGGCAGTAGAGTCCAAGGGGGAGGCATTGGCCGTTAGTTTGGACATAGCGAAGGCCTTCGATCGGGTCTGGCACAAGGCGCTTCTTTCGAAGCTTCCTTCCTATGGGCTTCCCGAGAAATTGTGCAAATGGATCACCAGTTTCCTTGCGGATCGGAGTATCAAGGTCATATTAGACGGTGCATCCTCTGATTTCAAGCCTATCAACGCTGGTGTTCCACAAGGCTGCGTGCTGTCACCAACGCTGTTTCTCCTGCATATCAATGATATGTTGCTAACTGGTAGCATTCATTGCTATGCAGACGACAGCACTGGGGATGCCTTATATACCGGCCGTGCCAATATTTCTCGGGAAAACGTCGCCGAGTACCGGGACAAACTTGTGTCTGAAGTCGAGTCTTTGCTTAACAAAGTCTCGGATTGGGGCCGACTAAATCTAGTTCAGTTCAATCCCCAGAAGACACAAGTTTGCGCGTTTACCGCTAAAAAGAACTCCTTTGTCGTATCTCCTCAGTTTAAAGGTACTCCCCTTGCTGCCTCAGCCAGTATCGGAATCCTTGGCGTCGACATATCGAATAGCGTGCAGTTTCGTGGTCACTTGGAAGGGAAGGCCAAATTGGCCTCTAAAAAGCTTGGCGTGCTCAGAAGAGCGAGACAGTATTTCATGTCGGCACATCGCTTGCAACTTTACAAAGCGCAAGTTCGGCCCCACATGGAATACTATTCTCATCTCTGGGCCGGGGCACTCCAATGCCAGCTCCTTCCACTTGACCGCATCCAGCGCAGAGCGATTCGAATCGTCGACGACCGAGTTCTTTCCGATCGGCTCGATACACTGGCACTGCGTAGAGATGTTGCATCTCTTTGCGTATTTTATCGCGTTTATCACGGGGAGTGCTCTGAGGAATTGTTCGGACTAATTCAAGCCGCTCAATTTCACTATCGCACGTCGCGACAAAACACGCGTTACCATCCATACCATCTGGATGATTGGCGGTCCACCACTATGCGATTTAGAAGAAGTTTTCTCCTTCGCACAACTTCTTTGTGGAATCAATTACCACCAGCGAATTTTCCGAACCGATACGACTTAGGAACCTTCAAGAAAAGAGCTTACACCTTTCTAAAAGGCTGGCAACGCATCTGCAATTCCCCTGGTGTTGCGGTTGTTCATGGGCGGCGGTAGTCACTTACCATCAGGTGAGCCGCATGCTCGTTTGCCCTCTATTCTATAAAAAAAAATTTGAATACTCTAATAAAGGAAAATATTAATAAAATTATGGCCTTTTAACGTCCCACTGCAGCTGGGCACAAAATTCTCTTATTTTTGAAAAGGGTCTTAAAGTAACTTGCTGAGTATTTTTTTAACTGACGAGAGTGGCAAATGAGCGTATAGTCCACTTGATTATAAGTGGATGCTGAATCCCATAGACACCTTCATCTGTCCTAGATCAAGGATCAAAATATAGATGTGTTGTCACTTATGAGAACTTAAATAGAAAGCAGCAATTAACAATTTTTATAATAATACCCGGGACCAAATTTTCTTTAATCTTTACTTATCGCTATACGAAATCCAAGAAGAATTTAAGAATCTAAGAATATTTACGAGGTAGAGCAACGCAACTATATAATGGTTGTAGCACGAATGGGTTGGTTCGACCGGGGAAGGAGCACGCTCTCACAGAATATTAGCGTAAAATAGCAACTTAATGCTGCTGTGTTCCGTAGCGTGAGTGTAGAGAATCGAAAACCTTTTTTACTGGAAACGACGCATTCCAACTTAGTCCTCAGGGGTGACAACACACCTGCATTTTGGTTCTTAATCGAAGATAAATGTAAACATCTATGGGCCGCATCATCCACTTACCATCAGGTGGCTCTTTGCTCTTTTGTCACCCTATTCTTTGAAAAAAAAAAAGAACGTTTACCCGCTTCGCCTTCGTCCAACTTGGATCTATTAACGTGGTGTCATTTAGATGTTTTTAAATGACTAAACTATGAATAATAATCATTTGTTTTTGCAATTTTTTCCATCTCTACATTGTTATAAAACAAAGTCGCTTCTCGCCGTCTGTACGCTTAGATCTTTTAAACTCCACAACACATTTCATCGATAAACAGAATGATTCAAGAGGAAGGTTTATATGTATAATACATGCATATTATATATTATATAATTCTTATGCCCGTGTATATGTGACTGAACTCCTAAATGACTGGATTATTTTGATGAAATTTTGTGTGTGATTAAGTTGATTAGAGAATGGTTTAGATTTACAATTGAACCCGGTTATTTCCATATAACAGACATACATTTTTACATACATAGATTTATCTTATTCGATAACTTGTAAAGAGTAAAATATGAATTTATACCGATTATATTCAACCTTGTTTGTTATACTGAAATGTTGTAATGAAAGAAAATTATATCTTGATAGCATCATAATTTATTCGAGTGGACAATTTCAAATTAAACTATGAACGCCACAACGGCTTGAAATTAATTTTAATTTATGGTCGAGAATTTATTCCAGTTCAGATACGCTGGCAGCAAATTATTGTTTAGTAATTGTTTAGGGTCGAAGTTTTGTTTGTTTTATCGTTTATTAATAATTTTCAATAAACATTTTATTACATTATAAAACTGATTTTAGTCTTACAAAATGATATTATTTAAAAATGTAAGTCATATTTTACTAGGTCTTCGATTTTTCACTTTTTTTAATTTTCTGAAGGCCGTGCCGTAGCAACCCGTGGGTATCGTAAAGTCGACAGAGGGAAACTGAAACATGAGACGGGCAGCATCATCTTCCTGATAGCAGCACTCACCGCCAATCGCGACTATAATTGAAAATATTCCTCCTATGAGTCAATGATTTGCGATGGACTTTTGATAGATTATAATGATTGTGATGATTATAAAAGAATATTTATAGCTTTCTTTTTTATAGCCGTGGCATCTCCTGATTGGTTCCCTCTGTCGCCTCTTACGACACCCATGGGATGATATGGGGTAGTGGATATACTTACACCGCCACTACACATGCCACAATACGCATGCAACCCGTTTTCGATTCCGGCCGGATTGGAAAGTGTTGTGTGTGAAAACCACTTGCTCGGATTTTTTGGAAAATATTACCAGTAATCTTGCATATCTAAGGAATAAAATTGTTTACTGGACAAGTTAAGTCCTTCACCAAGTACTAGAGCAGCGCGGTGGACTTTTTGCTTCCTGGACCTGGAGACCTGAGCCCATTCATGTATATTCACATTGTACGTAGGTACTGTTGTTTAGTACCCTTATGTATGTACATTCTTGGAAAAAGCGTACCTTGTAAATGTTTTGAAAATACTACCGTGAATCTACAAAAAAAAATATAATGTTTAATCGAGTTTTAGAGAGTAATTTTTTAGAGTAGGGCTATATCTAGATTTAGGTCATTCATTCATTACAGCTTGTCAAAGTCCACTGCTATTCATACGCTACCCATAGATTGCCACGTAAGGGGGAGGTTTGCTATAGTTGCCACGCTTGGCAGGCGAGTTGGCAACCGCAATTTATTATATTCTTTTTGCTGTTAGAAAGACACCCACGCGAAGATAAATGGTAAGGGATATTCTTACACCATTACTACACTATCAAATTACTCTTAATTTTGTCTTGCATTTACACTTCTGCCCACCTGCTGGATTGTTTCCTCCTGTTGCTCACTGGGTCAGACTATACAAGATCATTTTTCAAAAAGTAGCCAAATTTTAAACTTAAGTTCAAATATATAAATCCGTAGACACTATAGTGTCTCACGCCAAGTACACATTCAACGTATGTACGAGTATATGTATGTAAACGTGTAGGAGTGAGACTACAGTGTATATATTCTCGAAACAGATGTCAACATAACCTGACCAAATGTTTAACTTCATATATTTAATTATTAACGAAACGTCAATACTTTTTACAGTCAACACAAAAAATTATTTCTATCTATCAATTATTTCATACTTTTCAATATCTCAAACTTTTGCTTGCGCAGTTTTCCGATTCCACAAAAGATTTTATTAATTTCGGTGGAATTTTTTATCTTTTTAAAGATTGTTGACTTGAACGCTTGTCTTTTAAGCCATGTTTTCATTTATTTATTTTCAAGATATTTGGCTTGGATGCTTGTCTTTTAAGCCATGTTTTCATTTATCTCGGTATTAAATGATTATAATCATTTTTAATACACTGCTGTAAAATATATTATTGCGCAGCCCTTTGGCGATTTCGGCGGCAACTTGAGCCAGCAGATAGTTGGCAATATTATTTCAAGAAGTCTAAGCAGATAGAAACCTTATCTTGAGAATATTGGTATGGCGGTAGGGATGCAACATCGCTCGTAAAAAAGCGATATTAGAACCTCGATATTTTCGAAAGTGAAACATCGATTTTAAAAAAAGGGTTATTATTATATAAATGAATACAACATGATTGATAATAACCCCTGGGATTGAGACGGTCGCTTCCAAGCAGTTTTAAAATAAATTTTGTAAATAGTTTGTAATCATTTTGTATGCATAATTCATTTTGCCAGTATACAACTGGCATTTTACTAACTACTCTAGTGATGAAATTTTTTAAAATATTTGAATTCAGTCGACTTCACTCCGTTTATAACAGCTATATTCATATCGTAGTTTTTCAGATGCCAGCGCTATTGTGGTAGGTTTTGGAACCTCTATTTTCAGTATATAGTGGGACACTTTTTCAACTTTCGCACCTTATAAGATGGTTCTCCTTCTACTCCACACTCCATAGTTTCACTCCACAGTTCTCACCACAGACTAACTAGTAGATTATACTTAGTCTAGTTACGCCCTAGTTACTCGACTGCACCGAGTCAGTAATTCATGCTTGGGGCGATGTATACGCTTTTACAACAACTGGAACTTTTTAAATATACTAAATTTGACCTGCTCAAAATTCAAAAACTTTATTAAACTAAGTTTGTATAAAAAGGGTTATTATAATATTAAGGAATTTATGAATGACAATAACCCCTGGGAATGAGGTGATAATTACCATACTATTTCTAATTTGTTGTGTAGTTAATTGTGTACATGATTGTAAACTGTTATTTAAAAAAAAAGTACCGCTGGGTTTCTTGCTGGTTCTTCCCAGGACAGAGGTTTTTTACCAAGTACACCATTTTTTTATTATTACTTTTTTCAGCAAAACTTTTTTCCATTCTAAAATGGTTATGTACTTAGTTTTTTTTTTATTTTATAATTTTTTGTAAAAATGTAATTATTATTTTTGTAACTAAAGTTGAAAGTGTACTTGGCGCGATGCTTTACAGTGAAACTGTTTTGGTTCGGATAACGTTATACCGGTATAGCAGTTTTTGAAAATACGAAAAAATAAGGCTTCTACTTTCTTTTGAAATTATCCCAAATTCAACAATGTTTTTTCCTAACGATCGACCCTTAGGGTGCGTACAGATCAAGTAACATGTTGTATAACTTTTGTTTTATAACACGTCAACATTATGTAGCATTGTTTTTCAACATTGCAATTTATAACAATACTGTACACATTAGAATAACAATGCAATATAATAATGTTATATGACATTGTCGTATGATATTGTCGTTTGTCGTTCTGCCGTTCGAGTTATATAACATTTGTGTCACGTTATATAACACGGTTTATAACATTCAGGCTCCACATTACTAAACATGTTATATAACATGTTATGTTATATAATGTGTTAGTACGCACCGTTACGAATGTTGCGTGTGCAGTGAAATTAATTAAAATAAAGAATAACCACGCATTTTGAATTTAACAGATAAAAAGTATAGAATGTTTGAAATTTTTTAAAAAATATCTTAAAAATTTGCCTTTATTACTTATTCTCAACCTTCTCTGCAAATTTGTCCGGTTATTGGAAATTAGTCCGATTATTGCTGTATGATGTAGTGGATATTCTTACACTGCCGCTGCAGTTTAACAGCTCTCGCTTCTAAGTAAACTTTAATAACTATAGTGTCATTTAATAAACTAAAAAAACAAATTTTAACTGTACTTTAAAATAAAGTTTAACATTTAATAATAAGCAACGGAAATTCAACCTTAATTTATTAAAAATAATATCGTCATTGGTGGATTTTTTGTAAAAATGAGTCAACAACTTTTATTTCATATTTTTCTCTTTAAGTAAATCGGTTACTTCATTCATTTGATGCCGATACGAAGGTTTTAAGTACGGCCGAAGTGTCTCGCTGCTATTCAAGTGCTTCTGAATTAAAACATTTAATTTTATTTTAATTTATTTTGTGTATCAGTTTTTTTTCAATTTTACATCTGATAACAGATTTAAATACTGTTTAATTTTATAACTCTGTTGTGGTACAATAAGACATTTAATATTATAATCATCAGCATTATAGTCCAAGATCCCAGTGCCAAGAGACGTCACTTATTTTCTGACGAACGAAATGCCCACCTGTTAGCTTAGCCAGTGGGCCATTTCCAGGTATGAGGTAATCATGATACGTAAAAACATTGCTCACTTCACTTTAATTCTCTCAGCTGATTTTTACGCATATATTAGATAATGTCATTAGAAATCAGTCATCAATACTCCCAGACACTTACAGTACGGACTTGTGATCTTGAAAATTCGTGTTCAGCGCAATGTATTCGACATCTTCTTCTCGTGCTGGTTTTTTCTAAAATTTTCGTGTAAATGTATATTTACCAAAAATACCCGGAAAACGAGTATAACATGTGCAGATTGTTACAAAATATTGATTGCAGAGAGTAAACCTGTGAATGTAGCGCAAAATCAAACAAAAAGAGTAAGCCATTTCGCAGAGATGTAGAAGTATATGCTTGTTGCTCGAAACCAAGCTATAAGAGTGAACCCATTTGTAGAATGTGCATGTGAATGTGGCTTAAAACCAAACAACAATTATAAACCAGTTCCCAGATGGTGAACATGTTGTGATTGTTGCTCGAAATCAAACAACAAGAGTGTTTGGTTTCGAGTACAACAAAATTACTGTGTAGTGGGGGCTAAAAATATTGAAAGGTTTTATTTTTGTCAACTCGCCAAGCCCACAGAAAACCAGTGATGTGGTACTCCACAGGTTATCACTGAGGCAGTGTCCTTTTTGGCATCACACATGAGCATTATTACCATTTTGTAATTTGTACTACGAATATGTATGTTCCTTAATGTTGTGTGTTGGTCAAATAAATGTTTTTTTTTCATTCTTGCTTCTTTGGAGAATCGACCTCGGACCCACGCTTTACCTCAGCCATGTGGTTTCCTCTTCATTCACCGTGGGTATATTACGACTAATCGATGGAATGCCTCGTTGCCAATTGTTTGTATAATTACATTTTATGCAAGGTTTGGCTGACAGATGGAATTTCATTAATATATTATTTCATCTTTAACTTCATATTGATTTCTTTGATAAGGTAATAAATATAAAATGATGCTTAATCAAGTGAAACAACGGGCACAAATAAATTAATGAGAAGACATATTTCGGTGGTCCCTTTTCCGAATTGAAACGACGGTTAAATTTTAACACAGTTTTCAAAAAGCGCTTGCTTGATTAATGTCCATACCGATTCTTTCGCGGACGGCTTTAGTCCATACGGTCTTTAAACATAAATTTAATTTATTATTACCTTTAAACAATGTGTGTGTGTGTATGTGTGCGTGCTTGCGTGCCTGCGAGCATGCGTGAGTGCGTGCGAGCGTGCGTGCGTGCCAGCGTGCGTGCGTGCATGCGTGCGTGCGTGCGTGCATGCGTGCATGCGTGCGTGCATGCGTGCGTGCGTGCGTGTGTGTGTTTGTGTGTGTGTGTGTGTGTGTGTGTGTTTGTGTGTTTGTGTGTGTGTGGGTGTGTGTGTGTGTGTGTGTGTGTGTGTGTGTGTGTGTGTGTGTGTGTGTGTGTAAAATAGAAATTGTTAAACCAAGTCTATTTTTTACCCACTCAGTTATTACCTTTTTGCATATGTGTGAGATTTCATGGTGGAAATTTAATTTTACGTTTATTTTATTATATATGTAGACTGATTGGGTTGCATACTGATGCCGTGCAAAAGGTGTTCCAACCCTTGGGGATTAAGCCACTATATTGTTTTGTCTTCTCTGCTGACTTTTTGGTTAAATAGAATAGATATTTGTATGTATAGGTGTTACGGACGAAGAAGGAGAAGGGGAGCCGCCGCCCCGTCACCCCTTCATACACCGTTGCGCCCCGCACACCCCGCACACCGGCAGCAGATCATGCGATGTCGCCGACCAATCAGCGCGCGGAATCACCTCACGACGCTACTCACATACTGAGACGCTCTCTTGCGGGATATATAAGAAGGGCGTTTTGGTCTGTGAGGTGTTCATTTCGGCAGTTCATTTCGGAAGCGGCACTCGAAGACAACAAGAGAAGAAGCATCAAAAGATACTTCATTGAAGATTGAAGATTGAAGAGTGAAGACTCCCCTCCCTGTATATAGTTTATTAGTGCCGCATTTGTAAATATTTGATTACAGTATAGTCTACATTACCATCTTTCCTTTAAGCAGTCCCTAGCGTAGTAATTAGTCAGTCAACTAGTTTTATACATTAAATTCATACAGTCCACTACAGTCCCTAATAATAGGGACGTAAATAAGCAACATAGTTTTTAACTGAGAGTTAACCACTGATTCTATATAGATCGACGTTAGAAATACTTTGAAGGTACTGATCAAAGGGTTAATAAAACTATCTAAGGATACATTCAACCCATTTGGATTTGGAGATCGATAGATAAAAATAATGGTGGAATTTGAAATGCTTATTTTTAAGGCTTACTACATTGGGTACTGTGCAGAACATAAAATACTGTAATGGCCCATAATAACCAGCACCTATCACAGACTGAGAATGATAATGCAGGTCCAGCCTTAATATGATCTAAATTAGGTCACGGTACTAACGGGCGTCCACGTGTATTTGCGGGTAAGAATACTCACTACCCCATATCTTCCCGTGGGTGTCGTAAAAGGCGACTGAGGGAACCTGAGACAGAAGATGTGCAGCATCATCTTTCTGATAACAGCAAAACAACAATAAAACTGCGGTTGCCAACCCGCTCGCCAAGCGTGGCAACTATGGAAATATACCCCCCAAATGAATAAAGTTGCTAAGAGACAGCCCACAGTTCCCGGCGGCCCCGCTATTCCTGGCTACGGTGGCGACCATGGTAACGGCGGGGCAGGGGGTGCTAAGAATCTTCGGTGGAGGTTCGGTTGCCACCTACGATGACTCAACCTGGCAACTTATAACGCACGCACCCTGAGGACTGACGAGAAGATCCTAGAGCTGGAAGAATAGGTACACAAGTTGCGCTGGAATGTCATTGGATTATCCGAAGTCCGAAGAGAGGGGGAGGACACGGTTATACTCGAATCCGGCAACTTGCTCTATCACCGGGAGGGCGATCATCTGTCCCAAGGGGGTGTCGGATTATCGTCCACAAGTCTCTCGTTAACAACGTTGTAATGATCGAAAATGTGTCGACGAGGGTTGCGTTCTTATACTCAGAATCTCCAAACGGTATTTGCTGAAGGTTATACAGGTTAACGCACCAACCTCGGCACACCCCGATGAGGAGGTGGAGGAAATGCATGAGGATATCTCTAGAGCCATGGATTCTTCCAAAACCCACTATACGGTGTTAATGGGAGACTTCAACGCAAAGCTAGGCACAAGAGAGAACGGTGAGCTGAAAGTAGAGAATTTCGGAATAGGGCAACGGAACCCAAGGGGCCAGCAACTGGCCTACTTTATGGAGAAAGAGGGACTCTTTATGATGAACTCTTTCTTCCAGAAGCGGCCTCACAGGAAGTAGACCTGGTCGAGCCCCGACGGTTCGACCAAAAATGAGATTGAATTCATTATGACGAACAGAAGACAACTGTTCAGTGAGTCAGTCAACAATGATCTCGAGGGTAAAAACCGGCAGCGATCACCAAATGGTGAGAGGCACACTGAACCTAAACGTTAAGTTGGAGAGGTCACGTCTAATAAAGTCAACGCTCCCCCCGTGCTCTAATCCATAGTCCCGTAACCTTTCAGCTCGAGCTGCCAAACCGTTTTCAGTGCCTAGAAGATTGCAATGCAGTGGACAATATGAATGACAAGCTCGTGGAAACTGTCTATGCGGTCGGAGCTAAGTTTTGCAAGACCCGCCGCAGAAGAACACAAAAACTTTCCGATCACAATTTTTTTTTTCTTTAAAAAACGTCACCCCCAAACTAGGATCTTCTCCTTTATCGTGGAGGCAGTTTATAAACACAAATTGCACAAGGACAAACATCCAGGCCCAGAACAATTATTTGCAGGCCATACAAATCCTTGTTCCGTGCGGGATTCGAACCCGCGCCCCCCAGCGCAAGCAACCCATTGCTAAGCCACTACGCCACTACGACACTCTTAATCTAATGGCTGTTAGATGGGACATGAAGCTGCAGTCTTCAGTAGATTTGACAGCATACAGGCAACTGAACAGACAGATCTCCAGATGCATGCGGCGGGACTTACGGATCTTTAATACTGCTCGTATTAAAGAAGCGATCGAGCGGAACTAGGGCTCCAAAGTTTTTGCTAGAGATCTGTTTGCCAGAAAGAGCCAACTGTCGAAGCTGAATACCGGGTGTGACAGCGTCGTTTCCGGGACACCTGTGATTTTGAGTGAGATTGAGAGGTTCTATGGGCAGCTGTACACATCATCGTTGGAGCCACACGTAAGTATGAGTAACGATCCAAGAGCGAGTCTTATCCGACACTATTCCGATGATATACCTGACGTCAGTCTGAGTGAGATTAGAATGGCTCTCCAGCACCTTAAAAACGGCAAGGCCTCAGGCGAGGATGGAATTACAGCGGAGCTTCTGAAAGCGGGTGGAAAACCGGTACTTGAAGTCCTTCAGAAGCTCTTTAATGCCGTCCTCCATGGTGGCACTACACGGTAGGCGTGGAGCAACAGTGCGGTAGTCTTGTTCTTCAAGAAAGGTGACAACGCTCTCTCTAAGAACTACAGACCGATTTCCCTTCTGAGCCGCGTCTACGTGCTGTTTTCGAGAGTCATTACGAATCGTCTCGCGCACAGAATTGACGACTTCTAGCCTCCCGAATAAGCCGGTTTCCGAAAAGGCTTTCGCATCATAAACTACATACATACCCTTCCGAAAATTGTACACAAGTCCGAGGAGTACAAGTTGCCACTATGTCTGGCGTATGTTGACTATGAGAAAGCCTTTGATTCCGTCGAAATTTGGGCGGTGCTGCAGTCCCTTTAGCGATGCCAGGTTGACTGTCGGTATATCAAAGTGCTGAAGTGCTTGTACAGTAGGGCTACGTTGGATATCAGAGTACAGGACCAGAGTACGAAACCTATCCAATTGCAGCGAGGTGTAAAACAGGGTGACATGATATCCCTGAAACTCTTCACCGCTGCATTGGAAGACGTTTTCAAGCTTCTGGACTGGAAAGGATACGGTATCAACATCAATGGTGAGTACATTCCTCACCTTCGATTTGCCGACGATAAATTCCTTATGGCAGAATTGCTAGAGGACCTAAGCACTATGCTCAATGACCTCAATAGTGTTTCCGAACGGATAGGTCTTAAGACGAACATGGACAAAACAAAGATCATGTTTAATGTCCATGTCACACCTATGCCGGTAGTTGTTGGGAGCATTAAGCTCGTAGTTGTTGACGAGTATGTTTACCTGGGACAAATAGTCCGACTACGTAAGTCCAACTTCGACCGAGAGGTCAATCGACGTAGTCAACTCGGTTGGGCAGCGTTCGGGAAATTACGGCATATCTTCTAGTCAGGTATACCTCAAAACTTGAAAACAAGACTGTACAACCAGTGCGTGTTGCCAGTGATGACATACGGAACTGAGACGTGGTCCTTCACTGCTGGTCGGATGAGGAAGGTCAAGGTCGCTCAGCGAGCTATGGAGAGGGCTATGCTCGGAGTTTCTCTGCGTGATAAACTTAGAAATGAGGATATTTGCAGTAGAACCAGAGTGACCGACATAGCCCAACGGATTAGTAAGCTGAAGTGGCAATGGGCCGCCTATATAGCTCGAAGAACCGACAACCGTAGCGGAAAAAAGGTTCTCGAGTGGCGGCCTCGTACCGGCGGACGAAGTTTAGGGCGTCCCCCCACTAGATGGAGTGACGACCTGGTAAGATATACAGGAAGTCGATGAATGCAGGTGGCTCAGGACCGTGCTTTGTGGTATTCCTTGGGGGAGGCCTATGTTCAGCAGTGGACTTGTGAAGGGCTGTAATGAAAAATGAATGACTTAACGGGCGGCCGCCGCGTATTATTAAAATGAAGATATCTCAGAAATTTTATATGGAATTTACATGCCTCTTTTGCAGAAAGATAGACGTAAATGTAATTTTGTTTCTAATATGAGTTACTTATGACGAATTACTTAGAAAGCGTATTAAGGTTAGGAGAAATTAAGACATAAATCAATTTCCGTCAATTTGTCGGTTAACGGCGCTAGTCCGCAAAGTGTTATGTTTGGGCTTTGGGCTTAGCTATTTTCTAGGTCCTTTAACATAGGACCACTTATTTTAGTTGTGTATTTGTGGTCTTTTTGGTGTAGGTATTACATTTCACGAGCGTGCGTCAATCATTATATCATCAGATTGGAAACGGTAGGTATTAAATAGGCAGACTGCTAGATATTATTATTAAGTTTGGTTCTTTTATTGCAATAATCATGAATTTTCTTTTAGCCAATAGAGAAGAACCAGAATTATAGAGAAGAAAAAGACAGAGTATTTTTCCTAAAATCACAATAAAGGTATTTCAAGCGCATTTAATAACATCGCTTAGTATTAAACAAGTCAGCACCAATCAGAAACCTTTGAATTCATCACTCATATCAACATTATATAATATAATTAAAATTAAAAATTTTAAAATTTTTTCTTCGATAAATCTTAAATAGCAAGTTATTTCTTTTGATATTAAACATCTTGATTTTTATCTCAATTTTCCCATGATCCAATATTTATGGTTATTTTGTGCTTCTTAAAGCTTCCGAAGAGTAAGGGGAAAAATCCGTGCTCTTCACTATTTTCATTATCGTCATTTAGCAACGCATGATGATTATGCGTTGCTTCGCTTTGTTTAGCCAGGGGATTTCACACATTAAGCTTGCCAAAAAGTGATCTGTAGTTCATAGCACGCCCTACATGAGCAATTTTCACTTCTGCGGCAGATGTACCCCTTTGCAATTTAAAAAAAAATGGTAGCACGGAAGGCTATATTTAACGACTTTATCAACTAGAAAATTCGCACATTAGGGTAATCTGAACATATGAAGTATCAGTAACGTTAATATCTGTGTCTCGACACTATGTTCGACACGCCAAAGACGCAGTGCTTGAACGTTTATTTTCGACGGTTGAATCTAACAGTTTTGTTAATAAAAAAAAAAACCTAAGGACAGCCTAAGGCAGCTTAGAAACAATCATAAATTAAGCAAATGGTAACCGTAGTAAGTAGAAGTTTTAATGAAATTTGTTATGATAGTGGCATAGTTTAGTAATTGTGATAATCGACATGAAATTATTAAATACCTAAACAATATAAATAAATAAATAATAAACATTCTTCAAGATTATAATAGTAGCAAAATCATAGTAAATTCAAACAAGAAAAAAACATAAGTTCCGTTATATACGATTACGATGTGTCTGTATTAAAAAAAAAAAACAGCATTATTCTCTGTAAACGCTGCGGTCTCTACGTTGAAATAATATGCAATTTGTATGCCGGTGCTGAACTGTGTGATGATTTAAAAAACGTGACGAGGTAAGGCAAAGAGGTTCGCAAAACCAGTTACTATCGAAGGTACATAACGCTAAGAGTATTTTATCGGATATTGAGTAAGTACACACTTTGGAATTTAAAAAAGTATATGCTCTCTTGTAAATCTAAAATATCTGTCACAATTATGTTGATCAACCGTTTTGTACAGCTTTGATTATATTATTAAAAATGTTTGATTATTAATGAATTTGTAAAGAAGTGTTTAATCGTGTCTGTGCAGGATATAACATTCAACAAAATACAGGTCAATGCGGTATCAGACAATATGGTTCAAATAAACTCAACCCCGTTGGACTTAAAGTGTTTGTTTTAACCAATCCATCCATAAAGGATGCAATTGTGACATGAGAGTATACGAAGGAACAACAACTTTCCCACATTGTGATAGTTTCAAATTAAGAGAGTCCACCATTTTGCACTTAAACATGCCATTAGTCCCTGGGCATTATTTGTTGTTTGTACCGTTACTTCACCACCATGAAGTTAATGCAAGAATTAAGTAACCGTGGTTTCACTGCTATTGGAACTATAATGAAGAATCGCGTACCTCGTGACTGAATCATGACGTCTGACAATAAGTTCTCGAAACAGAACCGCGAAGCTATTGAGTTTCTAGCTTCTTCAGATGAAAAAATTTGAATTGAAAAATTTGTTACGCCAAATACCATGGTTGTAACGCTGACGGTGATTCCTATTCAGATTATTTATTTTCATGATATCCATTTTGAAACACTGTAGCACTGATCAAAGTTAAGTAAAGATTAAAATTAAGATTGACGGCTCCGTGGCGCAGGGGCTTAGCAATGAGTTGCGAGCAATCCGGGTTATAGAAATTGTTAATTGTAATTTTAAGTGCTGATTGACCATGTACTTGACGGTGAAGAAAAACACCGCAAAGAAACCTGCTAGTCTGTGGAAAAACATATTTCAAAGAAATATGGAATCAACCAAAATGCTTACGGGTGTAGTGTAGTATAGCCCCCACGACTATATATATATTAGTGTTAAGGTAGAATAAGAACAGTATAATTAAAGTTCTTATACAAGCAACACGTCTCCTTCATTCAGCACCTTCCGAGTTCCGACATTACATGGCGACCCTGCCAGGCGGTGCGCTGCTACAATGCACGCGCACCGCCGCGGCCTACAAAATGATTAAAATTACAATATGATTTAATTATTGTAACTTACTCAAATTGAGACAATTATATACCCGGACTACACGGAATATATACCCGGATATGACGAAAAAATAACTAAATATGAATACAAGAAGAGGCCTTAATAAAAATTTTACAGAAGGTGACTGAAAAATTAAAAAGTATAATGTATAATTATGAAGTAGTACCATGAAGTCAACTATGAGGAAAATGAAGTAATTTTTTATATAATGAGCAAAATACAAGAAACAGCAAATTAATTTTAAAAGGAAAGAAACAGTTGTACTTTTGCAAGCTTCATCCAGAAGAATATCAAAATTGAGTTAAAAAGAACAAAGAAGAAATTAAGAGGTAACTTCGCACCTGTGTGATTTTAATTCCATTTAAAACTTTATTTATCAATTTGAGATTGATTTATATTCTTTTTGCTATTATATATTTTTTATTTTTTAGTAAAGTTATGTATTAAATATTCTGTATTTAATACGTTACCTATGTTTAAATTGAAAGTAATTATCAGATAGTTTACGATTCAATTGATTTTTTAATATTTTCATTACTGTATCTTAAAAAATAATCAAAACGCAATAATTATAAATTAAGTTACGTATGCACTTCTGTGGCATATTTTTATTAAGGTACAAGACGATTTTATATTCACTTTTATTCAGTTATGGTTTTATATTATTTTTATTACTGTGTCGTGCAAAAGTTAATGAAGTAATGTGATAGATTACATTTTGACGTCCTTAAATTTACCATAGTTCATCATAAATTAAATTTTTCATCTTCTATAGTTAAAATAACACTTTTTCTTTTAACGACCATAAACTAATCTAGATAAGTTAAATTCAATTTCAATTCGAAATTCAAATGTAACAAGAATCAATCTTTACACAGTGAATATAAAAGGTCTCCTAAACTATTCTTATGAATGATATATCTATAAATATGACATGTAATGTTATGCAATGAGCTTATCTTAAAACAATAGAGAGCAACATGCGATATATGAACAGGTACATAAAAATAAATCATAACAACATTCTAATAAAGACGAAAATAATAAAATCAGAAAATAAATAAGAAATGATCTGTCATAGTATTAACATAAATATGAAAATAATGAAATACAGTAAAGTAAGAAATAAAATAATTAAGAGAGGGTTTAATACTAATGTTCCTTAACAGAGTTAAAAACGGCAAAAAAAAATTGACTGACAAAAATGTTATCCCACTTGTACAAAAATTAAAATGTATGTAACTAAAAGATATGAGGAATGGAAGAAAAGAATGTTCGAAAGTGTGAATACGAATGATTGAGTTGCTAAGTTTCCTCAATATTGGACTGATCACCCAAATATTGATGAATGCTTAAACTTCTGGTACGAAATTCATTATGAGCCAGAATAATGCAAGTTAGTATATAGAAGCAGCAACACGCGTCTCTATCTCATTAACATAGTTCCTATATCATGCGCTTGTTCCTATAGCGCGGTTGATACTTACTACTTTAAGGCGGGTAAAATCTTTTCAGAAATAAGAGGAGGCCTGTGCCCATATATAATACTATATATGCTATATTATATAGATAGGTAATTATAAAAATTAAGTAAAGAGAATATAGGTTATAAAATACGAGCACGAACGTTATATACAGCCTTTATGACCTACTGCTGGCCACAACTTTACCTTTATATGCAATTGAAGAATTTTGTTGCTCATTTTTCATAATATTTCCTTGCGTAAAATATATTCGGTTACATGATGTCTTGTATAACTGTTAAAAGAGAACTTAATTTTTGATGTAGGAAACAAAAAAGAAAAATAATCTAAAACGGTATTCGTGACCGTTTTAGAACTTAGCCGTATAAGGGGGATTTTGAAAAGTCTTTTCATTAAAGCTAACGAGCCCGATGTGTTTTATTTTTCAAATGTATAGCAAAAGTATTGTACAGTTGTTTAAACATATTTATTATGCCAAAATAAATTCTTATCAACGAATCAACAAATTAGTAATAGTAATATGTAAGTTTAGATTTTGCCTCTGCTCAACATGTGCTTATTAACATATCATTATGTATAAAATATTAAAAGGAAGTAAGAAAGAATTTTTTTTTATAGGATAAAGGTGACAAACGAACACACAGTCCACCTGATGATAAGTGGTTGCTGCGGCCCATAGACATCTACATCTATTCTCTATTCCAAATCAAAATGTAGTTGCGTTGTCACCCTTGAGGACTAAGATGGAATGCCTCATTTCCAGTGAAAAGGGCCTCCAGCCACCTGCACTCACTAAGCGAAACTCAGAGGTAAACCTCTACCTCACGGTACCACCCCGGTTCGAGCCGGCCCATCCTTGCGAAAGCAAAAGCTGCCGCGTGGCTCTACCACTGTTAAGAATTCTATTATCATATAATTAAATAATTATTCTATTATCATATGTCATATAATTATATGTCTATTCGTTGGCAAAGTTTAAACTATTTGAAATATAAATAATAATAAAGAAACTTATAAATAAATAAAAACCGAAGTTCACACTGGATTGTAGTAACAAAAATGCTAATAACTTAGCGTAATGCTACAAATGAGTTAGGCAACTCGCGAGCAATCGCTGGGGCATATCAATATTAGATATAAATATTACTATTACTGAGTATTTATTTATTATCATAATATCATACTATACCTTATATATATTTTTTATGAGTATTATTTACATTAAATTACTCTTTGCTACGTCTCTGTATATATTTTTTATATAATAAGGGTAACAAATGAACACAGTCCACCCGATGGTAAGTAGATGCTGTGACATAAAACATATACATGCATCTCGATTAGAAATATCCAGTTACGAAATACGAAACGCAGCGGTATTCAGCTGCTATTTTACGCTGTTATTCTGAGAGAGCGTGGTCCCTCCCCGGTAGAACAGACCTATTTAGGATACAACCATAATATAGCTGCAGCATGGCTCTACCACGTATGACACTGTAAATATGATAAACTCTGTGACGATATGATTCGCTGCTTACAGCAGTATTTATACCACGCTTTACACTGGCATGCGGATCAGGATCACAGCCCTTAGTAATCTGTGATTGCTGAACTAGATATTTTGCACATTAGACGCTGTTGCCCGTCGCCGGTGTAAATATTTTGCGTTTGGGTTTGCGTAATACTGATGCTTGTTTGCTATTTTTGCTATGTGGCTCTACCATTCACCGTTCATTATATATTGTTATAACCATGAAAAATTTAAATTTCCCTATACCTACCCCTTACGATATCCAAAAGATAAAGAAGGATAATAAATTCTCTAATGCCGCATTCATAGAGCAAGCATGTAGTAACTCTTTATGTAGTTCATTTTTGTATTGTATTTATTGAAAAGTTTAGTCAATATTAATAATAAAATAACGAAAGATTCATGTTCAATAATTCCTTGCTTTAAAATAGAATTTTCATGAGAAGAGCGACCACTCTTTTAAGATGTTTGCCAGTTTCTGTTTAGTGAATATTAGTTTTCAAACAATTTGTTACATTTTGATAAAAGGTTGCTAGAAAAAGGGATATGATAAAAAACTAGCCAGAGTCAGCCTCCGAAAGCGCCTCAATCATCATCTATCAATGTTAATTGAATAGAAAATATGTTGTTTTAGCAATGCGATTTTATTTGTCAAGAACAAGTTTGTTTTCACGACGAAAAAGAAACTAATCTCGAAATTGCGAAACACGCATCACAATCGAAGATATACAACACTTGCTCGCGGAATGTTCCAAAAACCATCACGTTTTATACGTGGTAGAGCCATGCTGCAGCTATATTATGGTTGTAGCACGACTGGGTCGACCGGGGAAGAACCACGCTCTCACAGAATACCAGCGTAAAATAGCAGCTTAACGCTGCTGTGTTTCGTATGGTGAGTGTAGAGAACCGGAGGCCCTTTTTACTGGAAACGAGGCATTCCATCTTAGTCCTCACGGGTGACAACGCATCTGCATTTTGATTCGTAATCGAAGACAGATGTAGATGTCTTTGGGCCACAAATACCAAGCATAGTCTGTGGCCATCAACTGTACGTGTCTATGGTAGTTTTTATCTTTGGCTCTCTCTCGACTGACACTGACCAACATGTCGGATTCTGTATCAACACGTAACTAAAATATAATCTATTAGAAGCAAACACATCTATGGTTTTATTGACAACATTACATGGCGCAGCTGGTAGGCTTTGTAGCAGCTTGTAGATTCAAACGTGTGGATGTTATGGAAGATTGTAATGAATTGTGACTAGTAAAAATTCACTCAGTGGGGGGTCATAAACATAAATTTGCAGAATGGAACACAGTTGTGAACGTAGAACATGATAAATTATTATTTAAATGTGATACTGGAGCACAGGTCAATGTTTTATCTTTAAAACATCTTAAACTAGTTGCCAATGATGAAAATCCTAAGTGGTCTGAGACAACTATTAGTTTAGAAGCATTTGGTGGAGCTAAAATAAAACCCCTTGGTAAGATTGATGTGGATTGTGTGCTCGTTTGTCACCCTTATCCTATAAAAAAAACGTGAGGCAACTACTGGTTGCCAAAACTAACATTAAAATGTGTAACATAGGGGGATATCAAAGCATTCTCTCTGAACCCCTCTCAGGTGCTGCTCTAATGGTGTATCATTTAGTTAGTATATTGTAGAAATAATTTAATAAATTGTTTTGTGTTATTTAGCTATAAGGTATAATGGGATTGACATGTTAATAATAACGAAAGTCCCTTAATTAAAAAAATAAAAACATAACTTTTTATTCAGTTTTAGTTTAACGGCTATTCAATACCATTAAGTGGGTTTTTACCGTTATAACAAACATAATTATTATTGGCACATTTTAAACTTAGTCTTTAAAAGTTTATAAATGGATGACCTTAAATGTATCCTAAAGCGTTAAATCGGGTTAGGGTAGGTAAGAAAGAGTGTAAGTAGCTGTTTATATAGAAAAGTGAGAAACGAACATGTAGTTCACTTGGTGGTAAATGATCAATGCGGTTCATAAACATCTGTAATATCAGAGAAATCAACATGCGGTGGGCTTTGAGAGAGGTTTAGAATCTTTTATTGAAGTCCTCTTAGTCATATCGATTTGGAATTGTCTCTGGTGGTATCAGATTCCTCAAAACAGTCGTGCAAAGCAGATTTTTTTTAAATCGCATTGTGATGGACCTCTAAGCAACCAGGTGGATGGTATTGCAAAGCTCTCCAAAATAAGATATGCATTTGAAATAATCCTTGATTACACTAACATTTTCTGCAAAGTTAAATATTTCCGATTATAAACGACAGCAGTGTGATGTGCCTTATATTGGATAAGTTAAAACATTACAATTCATAGAACGTTGCATAACGACCAATGTTTCAAACAGAAGTGTAAAGCAGCGAACAAACTTTTACTACCTACCCTACAACATATTACTTAAAGAGAACCGTCAAAGGAGATGTATGAAATTGGGTGCTTGACATCGTTCGTAACAGTTTTACAAAAATATGTAGGTAATATAAAGATAAATTATAAGCTTAATTAAATGGTTTTTCTTTTTGTAATGTATTGGATGATTATCCCATACATTAAAAATAGCTTAATTAAATGGTTTTTCTTTTTGTAATGTATGGGATGATTATCCCATACATTACAAAAAGAAAAACCATTTTGTATAGTCATTGTCATCGTCAGTGGGGATGTCGATTTTTTCCGAAAAAGATCGATTTTATAAATCGATTTGAATCGTAAGCTGATGTATCGTATAATCACAAAAAATCGATTTCTAAAATTTTGATATTTTTTCATGTTTGCATGTATAATGGAAATATAAATCCATTTTATGAGAAAAAAAATCCCCTTCTTCAGACAAAAATAGGGGGACTGATTAAAAGGGGTTTCTGTATCTATTTTGAGACTGCAACGTCTCCGGCGCTGCGGGAAAAGCAACCTCTACGCTTTTGCGTAACAAATTGCAGGCATCGCTCCTCGCCTTCGCAGCTTCGGCTCGTCTGACGCCTACGATTTGTTACAGCAGGTGGAGGCTGCTCCCAAAGTATGCTGCAAAGTATTTTTCACTTCAATAGTAGATGTTGATCCTTTACTAAAGTAAAAGTAAAAGGCAATTGTTGATACAAGTTAATGCAAAGAAAATGAGAAGAGATGGCGGAAATAAATCAACGCAACCAAACGGAAATTTATCAGTAATAATATCACTCAGTGATATAATGGTTACGGACAAAATAAACAATATGGCTGCCACGGCTTGCATTGGAGCCATGGAGTATAAAGTAGATCTACTCTATACTCCATGATTGCAGAAGGGATGTCGAGGGGCGAGGGGGGATGTTAGATGTCATATATCATTTTGCTATGACGTTTCCTATGTCCAATATTTTTTCTATGAAGATTACTGCCCATGGTGCGCATGGATTATTGCGTATGCATAGACTTTATATATAATTGTACCCTGTAGTGAGATTAAAAAAAGTCTAGCCTAGCGCTTCGGAATGTAGATGGAAGCACATAAAACGTATCATTTTGTTCGTAAAATAATGTTCTAAGTTGCATGGCCATTGGCCATGTAAATGCGCATGACAAGTTTAAACTCGAAGCTCAAAATTACCAAGTCAAGTCTCCTTCGAAACACGCAATGAATAACGACCAAACAGACTATTCAATCGTGTCCGATATTATTCAAATATTTTGTTTAGTTTAATAACGTACCCTATTCAATCTATTTACTAAATGGATTTCTTCTACTCAGTATTAATCTCTACAGATTCGCCTCAATGTTTCAATATTATGAGATTTTTCCTGATACTTGAAGGCTATTTATTACAAAAAATAGTCTTCATTATCTAATGCCATACACAAAATACATAAAAATAATTAAAAAGTTTTGTTTTTGCTATGGTAAAAGCATTAGCTTTCGTTTTTCAGAATTAAAAAATGTTTTTATTTAAGCAGCGAACAAACTTTTACTACCTACCCTACAACATATTACTTAAAGAGAACCGTCAAAGGAGATGTATGAAATTGGGTGCTTGACATCGTTCGTAATAGTTATACAAAAATATGTAGGTAATATAAAGATAAATTATAAGCTTAATTAAATGGTTTTTCTTTTTGTAATGTATGGGATAATCATCCCATACATTACACATTATACAAGCACCCAATTTCATACATCTCCTTTGACGGTTCTCTTTAAGTAATATGTTGTAGGGTAGGTAGTAAAAGTTTGTTCGCTGCTTAAATAAAAACATTTTTTAAATCTGAAAAACGAAAGCTAATGCTTTTACCATAGCAAAAACAAAACTTTTTAATTATTTTTATGTATTTTGTGTATGGCATTAGATAATGAAGACTATTTTTTGTAATAAATAGCCTTCAAGTATCAGAAAAAATCTCATAATATTGAAACATTGAGGCGAATCTGTAGAGATTAATACTGAGTAGAAGAAATCCATTTAGTAAATAGATTGAATAGGGTACGTTATTAAACTAAACAAAATATTTGAATAATATCGGACACGATTGAATAGTCTGTTTGGTCGTTATTCATTGCGTGTTTCGAAGGAGACTTGACTTGGTAATTTTGAGCTTCGAGTTTAAACTTGTCATGCGCATTTACATGGCCAATGGCCATGCAACTTAGAACATTATTTTACGAACAAAATGATACGTTTTATGTGCTTCCATCTACATTCCGAAGCGCTAGGCTAGACTTTTTTTAATCTCACTACAGGGTACAATTATATATAAAGTCTATGCATACGCAATAATCCATGCGCACCATGGGCAGTAATCTTCATAGAAAAAATATTGGACATAGGAAACGTCATAGCAAAATGATATATGACATCTAACATCCCCCCTCGCCCCTCGACATCCCTTCTGCAATCATGGAGTATAGAGTAGATCTACTTTATACTCCATGGCTCCAATGCAAGCCGTGGCAGCCATATTGTTTATTTTGTCCGTAACCATTATATCACTGAGTGATATTATTACTGATAAATTTCCGTTTGGTTGCGTTGATTTATTTCCGCCATCTCTTCTCATTTTCTTTGCATTAACTTGTATCAACAATTGCCTTTTACTTTTACTTTAGTAAAGGATCAACATCTACTATTGAAGTGAAAAATACTTTGCAGCATACTTTGGGAGCAGCCTCCACCTGCTGTAACAAATCGTAGGCGTCAGACGAGCCGAAGCTGCGAAGGCGAGGAGCGATGCCTGCAATTTGTTACGCAAAAGCGTAGAGGTTGCTTTTCCCGCAGCGCCGGAGACGTTGCAGTCTCAAAATAGATACAGAAACCCCTTTTAATCAGTCCCCCTATTTTTGTCTGAAGAAGGGGATTTTTTTTCTCATAAAATGGATTTATATTTCCATTATACATGCATACATGAAAAAATATCAAAATTTTAGAAATCGATTTTTTGTGATTATACGATACATCAGCTTACGATTCAAATCGATTTATAAAATCGATCTTTTTCGGAAAAAATCGACATCCCCACTGACGATGACAATGACTATACAAAATAGCGTCAGTTTTACTGTAGAAATTGATATAATTTTGCAAAAATAAATGATTTTTAATAATTTTTTTCTCAGAAAGTACGCGTTTCCGCATATTAAATCTTTGCAAAACGCCTTCTTTTAGTGAGTACTATCTACAAAAATAATATGAGCATTTAAATCGATGGTCCATATTCGAAAGTTTAACCTATTAATTAATTAATTAAATTTATAGCACCATAAAACTGTAGTATTCTCTATGGTGAATGGTGAGAAACAAAAACCCTGGTAACAAGGCAGTATTTTGTGTTCAAGGGTGAAAATGCATTTGCATTCTGATACATAGGCTGCACTAAAAGTATCGGGAATGGAATATTTCCACTGTTCCTGTCATATTAAAATCTTTTTAATTCAAAACTTCTTAGTTTTAAAATTGAATACTATTTATTTATTTATTTATTAAAAGATTCTCGGTCTTCTCACAAGGTTATGTCATACTTGTTTAGTCGTTGAGAAAATGGAACGTACTTAATCGAGGATTAATGTAGGTGTCTGTGGGCCACAGCATTCACTTACTATCAAGAGAAATGGGTGATTGCCTGTCATGTTTAATTCTATAAAAAGCACAAACTTCTTTTGTAACTTAAATATATTGTACAGACTACTTATTATATAATTATATTTCAAATTTTAAAATATTTCGAATATTTATTTCAGATAATAATGATTCAGATGGGTGGCCAGTGAGCAAAATACTGAAAAATAATGCAGAAATAGTATCTTTTATGGATGACCTATTTGACATTGTGAGTGGAAGTGCGGTGATAAATAAAAAAGAAGAGAGAAAGAATTAAGAAATGCTGTTACAGAAAAATGTAGACGCCATGCATTCAGACAGCAAGCTTTGTTAAAACTAGAAAAATTAAAATTTATTAATAAAAATGTTCATGTATGTACAGTGCCCAATATAAAGAACTGGATAAGTACCATAAAAGATTTATGAATTTGTGGCAGTTTTTGTCCAAGAAAAATATAAAGGTTATGAGACCCTGCTATATACATTCCGATGCAATCTAAATTTTTTTCGGTCAAATAAGATCATATAATTTTAGGGACAGTAATCCAACTTACAACAATTTCATAGGTGCTTTTAAATCTTTATTAATTACGGGTTTCATTAAATTTCACCACTCATCTTGTAATTATGGAGATGATGTTAGTGCACAATTATTAAAAATAAAGAGACTGTTTAAAGGACATGAAAGGAAAGTGAGTAACGAAAGTGGTAAAACTGGTGAATCTTATATTGATATCCATTAATTCTAAATAGATGGCTTGTTCTTTTCTCGCTCCAGAGCTAAGTAATATTAAGCCATTCAGCGGGGAAACGCAGCCAGTGCTCTTGGCGCGATACCGCGGTGAGAACGACTGTATGATAATTAAGTTTTTAGTTTAAGTTTTTTTTTTAATTGTAATTTTAATAAGCGGAAATGGGATCAAAAAACCTGGTCTCATTCTAAATTTGTAAACATAATTATTGTAAAGTTAAAATGAGGACTATATGATAATTAAGTTACTAGTTTTAGTTTTTTAATAATGTATATATTAATAAGTTAATTATTAAATTTGTAAACAAAATTATTGTAAAGTAAAAATTAATAACTAATAAAAAATATTAAATTTCCACATTGCTACATTTGTATTTACTTCGTTTTATTTTCAATATAATAAAACTAATTTTGCAAGTGGCTATTATTTGGGACGTCCTTTGCCTGGTATAGCTGCTTCAAAAAAAGGAAATGTCATATATCATCTTACTACAACCAATCAGGATGCAGAAGCTAAGTCGAGTAAGTTTAGTTCGTGAGATGTCCGTCTGATTAGGGTAGAATCTACAAGTTAGTCTGTAATGCGCACTACGCAGTTAGTAGCGGTCACTGGTAATTATGTTTACAAATTAAATTTTACAAATTAAGTAAATTGTTATTAATGTTTATTGAACATTATTCTAATTTCTCGTGCATTGCATGTGTTTTCTTTCATAATAATTAATTTTGCTCAAATAATATTTATTATTTCTGCGGCCCTGTTTTGTTTTTGTTTAAAAATGTCGCGAAAGCAATGTGTTTTTAAATGTGACCAATTTGGTAAGAATTTTTGTGTGCAGGGTTTGGGGGGCGATAAATCGATTTACCTAGGATTTATTTTTAGAAAATGCCATTTTTTCTGTATGAAAACACAGATAAAACGGCATTTTCTATCGATGGCAATGAAAAACTGCTAAAATATTATAAGAATACGAAGGTAAGTTCCAGCACTTACGTACAAGGTTATAATAGCTCAGGCGGGAAATCGGGCGGTCCGAAACCCCGGTTCGAGTCCAGATTCAAGTCCTTTCTTTTGTGAGAATTAAGCGCCATCTGTTAGGCGGACACGACGCAATATCGAAAATTAAATTTCAGTTGCGCATCTATGTCTAGTATATATACAGTTATCTATGTGCATTTGCCATTGTGGTTGTGTTTGTGGATATATTTCGTGTTTTTATTTTCGTGAATTGATTAAACTTTACCCTTGGCTTTTATCTAGATTTATAGGACAGTAGGTTGTTGCGCCCACATAATGACAATAATGTGTAACTTGGGTTTTTTAGAGGTATAGAACAGACAACGTACAGCCTCAGGCTGCTTTTCTAGATGACATTTTATTAATAATTGCAGAAAATAATTAAACAATTAGAAAAGTTTGAGGTGTATTTTATTTTATTTTATTTTATTTTATTTCATCATAACTAAAAACGGCATCCTTTTATGTTCCTTTCAATTTATTGAAACAACTTATCCCAAGAACGAATGATTTTACTACATAAGCTACAAATAATAAAGCAAAATAAAAACAAAACCCCAGGCCCTACAATAATATGATTTTTTTGTCATAAGGAAAAAATAATTAAATATTCAAAATAAGATATATCTGAACATTATTAACGCCGGGCCCAAGCTTGTATGGAACAAAGTTCATCTCCTTTGTATTGAGAATAGAAATACATAGATTTTTTTATGAAATAAAGTTGATAAACGCGCACACATTCTACCTGATGGTAAGTTGATGCCCATAGACATCTACATCTATCCTCGATCAAAGTGCTGATGGGTTGCCTACATAGTTCAATGGATCAGTAAACTGAACAGGCAACTTACCCTGTGACCCATAGATACCAACGCACAGTAAAATGCAGATACTTTATCCTTCTAAGGACTAATATGAAATGAATGATGAAAATTAAATGCCTCGTTACGAAGGATTTCGGTTCCCAAATTTCGTCGGAATCAAAGGTTTCAACATAGGCCACATACGCCATACATAGTGGCAAATTGTACTCCTCGGACTTTTGTATAATTTGCCGAAGGGTATGTATGTGGTCTATGGTGCTAAAGCCTTATCGTAAACCGGCTTGTTCGGAAGGCTGGAAGTCGTCGAAGCTGCGTGCGAGACGATTTGTAATGACTCTCGAAAACAGCACGTAGACGCGGCTCAGAATGTGCATTCGCCTGTAGTTCTTTAGGAGAGCGTGGTGGTCTTTCTTAAAGAATAAGACCACCGCACCTCTGCTCCACGCCTCCGGTGTAGAGCCACCATGGAGGACGGAATCAAAGAGCTTCTAAAGGACTTTAACTACCGGTTTTCAGAAGCTCCGCTGTAATCCCATCCTCACCTGGGGCTTTTCCGTGTTTAAGGTGCTGGAGAGCCATTCTAATTTAGCTCAAGAGATTTAAATGGCCTCTATTTAAACTCTAGATAACATAAGGGTGTAAAAGTTTTTATAATGTGTGACTGTGTATCTGTGTGTCTATCTGTGGCATCATATCTCTCTAACGGATGAACTGATCTTGATTTAGTTTTTTCGTTTGAAAGGTGTCTTAATCGAAATTGATGTTAGCTATATTTTAAGAAAATCTGTTCAGTCGTTTGAAGATCATCAGCTCCTTTTCTAGGTAGGTAATTTTGTTTACAAGTGCTAGTTTATTTTAAAATTTTACAGTTAATATTTAAATAACAAACTTTAAAAAAGTTCTGTGTTATTGCATACACCTGTACGAAGTTAAACTTCTTTTCGACATATTATTCTTCTTTTATTTTATATTTCACATTAGTTGGTTAAATAATAGTATACTCATGCAGCCCCCGCGGTGAAATGTTACAAGAAAAGGTGACGTCTGTGGTTTTTAATATTGTACGTAATTTCTCCTCTACGTCGATGATAATAATATAATAACTATTTTCGATTTCACTTCATCTTATTAATCAAAACTTTAAAAGTAAGATCAATCTTACGATGTTTTGTTAGATTTGGTAATATGATTGTTTACGACGCAGTCAGCCCCTGTGAGATAGCAGCTGCGATCGCCGAGTTGGGTGGTTGTTCGGTAGACGACATCAAAGTTGGGGACGTCCGCCGAGCATGGGGACGTGCAGGATGCGATGCCCGATAATAGCGGTCCAAAAACTAATGACTGAAGGACGTGTATGCATTGGATGGGGTTCAACTCGTGTAAAACTACTGGAATCCAGGCCTATGCACAGTTACAGATGCCTCGAGAAGGGGCACGTCGGCAGTAAATGCCCTATCGAGGCAGACAGGAGCACCCGCTTCTATGCCTGTGGCGAACCCGGTCACAGAGCAAACCAGTGCACCGCGTCGGTCCAGTCTGTTCTGACCATAGACGTCCATCCAACCATAGGTTGGGGAAAAAGTGCGCTCAACCTGCGAAAAGGGGAGTAAGGAAAGTAAGGAAGAGTAAACACCCTCCCACTCCCTCCAGCAAGACGGGCACAGCAGTACCTGCTGCAGCACCGAGCTCCGGCTCGGCAATGGAAGTTGTTGAGACGTAGAATTCACGCCCCTCAAAGTCCTCCAGGGTAATCTGAACAACTGCCGCAATGCACAACATCTGCTTATGCAAACCATTGTGGAGTGGCGGGTTGCCCTTGCAGTAGTAGCGGAACCCCATAACGTGCCCGACCATGGGGGGGGGGTGGTGATGTTGCTCCACCTTGCGTCCTCCTGCAAAGGGGGCGGGGCTTTGTTGCAGTACAATGGGGCATCCTGGTTATAGTGAGCTGCTATGTCTCTCCCAACAGGACCCTCGCCGACTACGAGGAGTGCCTGGACGAGGTAGCGGATTGCGTGGGCGGGTGCTTACCCCGTCCGTCGATCGTCCTAGAAGATTTTAACGCCCTTGAC
The DNA here is from genome assembly GCA_963668995.1 of Parnassius mnemosyne. Classification (NCBI taxonomy): domain Eukaryota; kingdom Metazoa; phylum Arthropoda; class Insecta; order Lepidoptera; family Papilionidae; genus Parnassius; species Parnassius mnemosyne. The sequence continues at coordinate 37,180,027 of CAVLGL010000068.1, read as the reverse complement.
AGGGCTTGGGGGCAACTCTAGGGACAATCCAAAGGGAGAGATCATAATGGAATGGGCGGCTGGTCTGGACCTTCGACTATTAAATCGGGGGTCTGAGAGTACATGTGTGCGGTGGCAGGGGGAATCCATTGTAGACCTTACGTGGGGAACTCCTCCTGCAATGCGAATGCAGTCGGGATGGCAAGTGGCGACAGAGGTGGTGACACTGTCGGACCAGCGCCACATCATGTTTGATGTCGCACTTCGCCACTTCGACAGTAACTCCAGTCGTCCAGAGAGCAGCCCACCGCGGCATTGGTGTCTCAAGCGGAGACAAGCTTGAAGCCACCGCCATCGTCGTGGCTTGGCCAGAAAAAGCCGAAGAGGTTCCGCTCGATCCGAAAGTGGAAGCGAAGCAAGTAGTTCCGAGCTACGATGACGCAAATATGCGACGTCTCGATGCCCAGAACCAGTCGTCCCAGGCGCAGGGCGGTGTACTGGTGGTCGTCATAAATTGCACACCTTCGTGCGATCTGCTTGCCGAGTCGGCGCCAGTACACAAGAGCCCGAAGAAGAAGGCAAACTCCACCTGAGGAGATAGCCGGACTCTACGGGGCATATCGAGCGGCTACAAAGGCGTTACAAATCGCTATATCTAACGCTAGGTCTCGGTCCTGGAAAGAGCTCCTAGAGCGACTCAACGAAGATCCCTGAGGGCGACCGTACAGGATGGTGCTGGGAAAACTCCGGTCATGGTCGCTGGAATTGACGGAAACTCTCGATCCGGACCTGCCGGGAAGAGTGATCGGCATGCTTTTCCCAGAGGACCGGTCAAGTCCCTCAGGTCATCTGCCATCATCATTGGAGTAGCATGATGAGATGCAGGTGACCGTGGAGGAGCTGGACCGAGACGTTAGCTGCTGGAGAGTCCGGAACACCGCACTGGGGCCTGACGGAATTCCTGGTCGGGCTCTGGTGCTGAGTCTGGCTGCCTTGGGGGACAGGCTAAGACAACTGTTTACCGGCTGTCTGCGGAGTACCAAGTTCCCCACAGCATGGAAAGAAGCAAGGTTGATCCTCTTGAAGAAAGAAAACAGGGCCGCCGATTCTCCCTCTGCGTACCGTCCCATATGCCTGTTGGAGGAGATTGGCAAATTATTCGAAAGGATAGTTGCTACTCGGCTCAACGGACATCTGTCGCGCGTCTGTCCCGATTTGGCAGAAAGCCAATTTAGATTCCGACGGAAGTGTTCCTCCATAGATGCCACTATGCGCGTCCGCTCCCTGTCGGAACAAGTAGTATCCCGGGGTGGTTTGGCGTTGGCGATAAGTCTTGGTATTGTCAACGCCTTTGACTCTCTACCCTGGGATACAATACGATGGGCATTAGAATACCACCAGGTGCCTGCCTACCTGCAAGACGTAATCGGGGACTACTTGCGCGACAGGTACATTCTGTACATGAAGCAAGATGGTAGGAATATACGGAGGTAGATCAAACGTGGGGTTCCGCAGGGCTCAGTGCTGGGTCCGCTACTGTGGAACCTCGCGTACGATGCGGTTCTGCGTGTCGACCTTCATGCTGGCGTAAATATCGTGTGCTATGCCGATAACACACTGGTGGTTGCCAGCGGGGTTACCTTCGAGAGGACCAAGGAGCTCGCTGAGCTTGGGACAGAAGTCGTCGTCGCCAAAATCCACGAGTTGGGTCTAGAAATAGCGCCTCATAAGACCGAGGCCTTATGGTTTCACAAATTAACTCGAAGCAGGGAACCACTCGACTCGTGCGTCTACGTGGGTGGGTCTGTAGTCAGAGTGGAGCGGTACAAGAAGTATTTAGAGCTCCATCTGGACAGTCGCTTGGGCTTCGAAGAGCACTTTGAGCGCCTAGTCCCCCGGATTGAGAGGGTGGCAGGTGCTATGCACAGACTGCTGCCCAATTTAGGGAGACCGAGGGATGAAATACGCCGCCTATATGCGGGGGTAGTACGGTCCGTAGCCTTATACGCGGCACCTGTATGGGCAAAAAGGCTAGCCATCCGGCGCTGTAGATCTAAAATCCACAGTGTCCAGCGGAGGATGGCTGTACGGAACTTGCGGGGATACCGCACGATACCTTTTGAGGCGGCAACAGTCCTAGCTCGCTTCCCACCCCTAGATATACTGGCAGATATGAATGCGAAGGTGTATAACCGAATCCGCATCCTTCGTCAGAGAGGTGGTAGTGAGCCAGTTGAGGCGCTCGAGTCTATAAAACGGCAGGAGCGACAGAACGCTTTAGCAATGTGGCGCAATTGACTCAACAAGGAGCGCTATGCTCGCAATCGTGTTATAGGCACAATCCTGCCGGTCTTCGAAGCCTGGATGCAGCGACAAGTAGGAAAACTCACCTACAGACTTACACAGATAATTACCGGGCACGGGTGTTTTGGTGATTATCTGTGTAAGATCGGACGCGAAGCGACGGCGAACTGCTTTCACTGCGGTGGACAGAACCAAGACTCCGCGTCCCATACGCTGGCGGTATGTCCAACGTGGGAACGGGAGCAAATGATCCTGGCAAACCGGGTCGGTCGGGACCTCTCCCTGCCAGCAGTCGTGTCGGCGATGTTGAGCGGGGACTCGGTGTGGAGGGCCGTAGCCACCATCTGTAACTCCGTAATGGAACAGAAGGAGGCTGCTGAGCGGGGTCGAAGGAGGACAGATCCCACTCGGAGAAAACGTCATCTAGGCGTTTGTCACGGCCCTCCCTTTGAAGAGGGTGTTCCCCTACCAGAAATGGGGCCTCTGGGGTTACAAGTGTTTGGAGCGGGAGCCTCGAATGCCTAACAATGTAACCCCCGAGGAGGACGATGGCTCGGAAGTGGTCCGGAGACATCGTGATAGTAATGCGAGGGTGGTGGGGGTAGAAATTTCTGCCGTTGGGACGTGCTTCAAATAAAGCAAAGCGAGAGGGGGGCCCCGGTTGTGTTCCGAACAGAGATACCGGGACCTCTCGTACACGGTGATGGAGACCACCGTAGGGTTTTGGCCGGTAGGAGTCGGCATAACCTTCCGGTTGCCCCCGCAGCCGGAGGTATCCATGAGAATTTCCCCTCGAAAAAAAAAGTAATATGATTGTTTAACAGTATCGCTCTCATCCCTTCTGCCCTAATATACTCTTGTGGCTATATGTAACTGCCTACACTACTATTGTTACTATATAACTAGTTTATAATACATTATTCATTTTGTGATTAATTAATAAAGTATCAAAATCACATGTATTATAAAGGCCACATTTGATTGTTTCATAGGGGCGATATTTCTCATATTGTCCACAATTGGCAGGCGGGTTAGCAGCCGCAGGTTTAATTTTTATTATTCGTAGTGGTTATAAGGAAGATACTGCAACCCATCTTTATAGGGGTGATATGGGGTAGTAGATTATCTTAAACCAACACTACATGATGCATTTATTTTATTACCTTATGCTGTTGGTATCTTAGTCTAAATAAATAAGAGGCACGAAAAATACATACATATTTTAATTTTTCTTGCTTTCTCCTTATTATGTAAAGTGACTGCAAGCCTCAGTGAATTATGACTTGAGATTAGAAAGCGTACGTAAATCATGAACTAATGGTTAATGATACTACGAAGTATCGTACCCGTTGTAAGTGAAGTGAATTATCGTCGTTATAGTAGACAATAATGAAGTTCTTGAAAGATTACTTTTATAACCGGAGTGGATGGAACAAGCATAAGTGAACTGTTTGCGAAAAATTTTTCATCTATTTATAGTAAAAGTCTAAATCCACAAGTTTGTTACCAAAAACGCGATGGTATCCATTCATTTCCATTCTCGCTTAGTTCTATTATGCTGTCGGATAATTTAATTCTCAGGAGGTTAAAGAGACTTGACTTATATAAAGGTCCTGGCCCAGATGGATTACCGCCGTTGTTTATATATCAATGTGCAAAGCAACTATCATTGCCACTTACTTGTATCTTCAACGAATCTCTTAAAACTGGAATATTTCCTACCTACTGGAAAATGGCTAAAATTGTTCCCATTTACAAAGATGGTACTAAGAATAACATCAGAAATTACAGACCAATATCCATTTTATCTATTTTTCCTAAAGTTTTTGAAATTTTAATCTACCCTTATGTTTATAATTTACTAAAATTTCAAATTACTGATCATCAACATGGTTTCCTTAGAAATAGGTCCACCACTACTAATTTAATTGCCTTCACCAATTATATTATCCAGCATGTTGATCAGGGTTCTCAGGTCGATGCTATCTATACAGATTTTAGCAAGGCATTAGATAAAGTTGATCATGAGATACTTTTGACGAAATTAAGTAGTTGTGGTATTGGCGGCCCTATTTTGGTTTGGTTTAGATCTTACTTAACTCTTCGCGAGTGTTATGTAGTTGTTAATGGGAAACAGTCTGAACCGTTTAAGGTAACCTCGGGTGTTCCTCAAGGGTCACATCTAGGGCCCCTTTTGTTTCTAATTTTGATCAACTCAGTGACAGAATGTTTTTTGAACACAGAGGTTTACCTGTTTGCTGACGATTTGAAATTCGTTAGACCTGTTAGATCGTCAGCAGACTCCCAGCTTATTCAAGCCGATCTTGATAGATTGATCGAGTGGTGTACTCAAAACAGTATGCTTCTGAATGCTAAAAAGTGTCATCATATGTCGTTCACTCGCAAACATACTCCTATCCAAACTACATACAAAATTGGCAACACAGTAATCAATCAAGTAGAGTGTATACGAGACCTGGGCGTATTGTTGGATAGTAAACTGTCTTTCGTACCACATATAAACAGTATTATAACGAAGGCGTCCAAAATGTTCGGATTTTTATGTAGAAACACCAGACAGTTCAGACATACTCAAACTTTACTACTACTCTTTCACAGCTTAGTTCGAAGCAACCTTGAATATTGTTCTCAAGTTTGGTCACCTTACTATGAGGTTCATAAGAGTGGAATTGAACGAGTACAGCGGAGGTTTCTTAGTATGCTAGCATTGAAATTTAACCGACATCGCTCCTTAACTTCATATGATGAACGGCTAAAACATTTCCGTTTATCTTCCTTATATAACAGGCGGAAACTTTTGGATTTGAGCTTCCTCTATAAACTGTGCAATAATGGCATCGACTGTTCTCAATTACTGGAAATGGTTAACATTAATGCTCCAAGCAGATTACCACGATTGAATGTCTACAAGCTGTTTATGGTCCCACCTCATAGGACTAACCTCGGTCTTAATTCAGCATTATGCAGAATGTTTAGACTGTATAATGATATATCTAGGCCTTCTGATTTAGATATTTTCAATGACAATTTAAATATTTTCAGAAGAAAAATGTTACTTTATTTAGAATCTTAATGATGAATGTAAACCCTTTTTAATTTATCATAAATACGCAATTTTGCTACTGTAATATTAAATTTTATGATAATTAACTTTTCGCAACATTACTCTGTGTAAGCTTTGGTTGCCTATAACTGGGTGAGCACATTTCATGTTTCTCTCAATGCTTGGATCTTGTTTTTAGTATCTGTGTATCATCTGTCGGTGACCCTTATAAATAAATAAATAAATAAATAAATAAATAAATAAACAACGCGAACGTATAATTTTGAACTTAAATTCACTATTAACTAGGTGATAGGACTCCTTTTCTATATTGGAGTGCGCGTGAGTAGGGACCACCCTCTTACCAATGATTTCACACCTATGTTCCAGTCTGACATGTATAGAAAGCCAGGATAATTACAAGCTTTGAGACATTCTTTATGGGCGAGAACTCATCTGTAGTCTTCTTTCTAAAAAGTTAGTTACAGTTGTCCATGGGCTGCAGTAGCCACTTACCATCATTATTCTTGCTGTACATGTCACACGTTGATGTTGCTCAAAAATTTACAAAACTTGTATAAAAACACACACGCATTCAAATGCAAAGTTGTATTCAAGTAAGTTTAAAACACTCGGTGATGAGTTTGCTGTGATATATAATTTTGAACAAACGAAAATTTATATATAAATAGATGATATGGTTTGTTTTCCTCTGTCGCCTCTAATGAAATCCACGAGACGAACGAAGTTAAATTATAAAGTTATATGGGACTCCTGAAATATAAACTTTTGCAAAGTAATTTCAAGACGAAAGAAGTCATTAATAGCAATAAAAATTCAAATAAAAAAATCGATTTATTTTAAAGGCCAAACTCTTATAAAGGCAAACATGAGTTTAACCATCTGCAACTGAGTTGACTTTGCCGTTAAAATTCGACTGAGGTGTAGTCTGATCGACGTTACTTTATACAGCATTATTCGTGCAAAACTTTTAGAAATAATAAAAATCTAGTTTTATTTTATAATTAATTAATAATGGGTTTATGTATAACGAAAAACAAAATAATAAGTATTCGCAAAATAAAAATAAAATCCCAAAAAAGAATATTTTAAATATTTTTTAGGGATCGGGCGCAACTTTCGTAAACCCGATCCCTAAAAAAGGTAACCGCTCTGATCCGCCCAATTACAGGCCCATCGCCATCACCTCCTTGTTCTCGAAAACAATGCAGTCCATTGTTAACTGCTAGGTGATTAGTGACCGCCAGTACAGTTTCAGTCAGAGTCGCTCAGCTTGTGATCTTTTTCTTTACCTAACACATAAATGGGCGCAGGCGATAGAGTCCAATGGGGAGGCATTGGCCGTTAGTTTGGACAGAGAAAAGGCATTCAATCGCGTCTGGCACAAAGATCATATTTCGAAGCTTCCTTCCTATGGGCTTCCCGAAAATTGTGCTATTAGATCACCAGTTTTCTGGCTGATCGGAATATCCAGGTCGTAGTATACGGTTCATGCTCCGATTACAAGCTTATTAAAGCTGTTGTTCCACAATGCTGCATGCTACTCGTATCATCAACGCTGTTTCTTCTGCATATTGTAGCACTCCTCCCAACCCCAATCTATACTTGTTTTTGCCTTTCTTTAGAATCTATATCTATAAGATATGTAAATATTCCAAATTTACGTTACCAGTATATTAACCATATATTGACATTACTAAAGGTTTAAATATAGACCGTTGAATAAATATATGGTGTGATAGTCTTAGTTAGGACCCTTATTGACGTTGTATTTGTATAGTAACTTAGTTCTTTTAGGTGTCTTTTGGAAGAATAAATATTCACTAGAGCAGCAGAAAGCTGTTTGTAGCGTCTCATAAGTTAAAGAACCCCGTTCACGAAGACAAAGCTCAAAATGGTTAAGAACAATAAATTGTTCCTATTCCTCTTGTATCAGGTTCACAACAGTCTATTCCTTATTAATTAATCCCTTCCCGCTTGGAAAACGCTCACAATATTTATATCAAATACAAGAAACAAAGGCTTCGCTCTCCCACATTTAAAAAAATGTGGGGGAGGCACACGACTCCACACACGCCGTGTGTGGTGAGCGCCAACCAATCAACGCGCTCCCTTCGAAGGAAAAGTTTAGTTGGGAACTAGATCGTAGTCCACAGCAAAATAACTGGCGAACCAGTAAAAGAGAATACCATCAATCATCAAATCCAGCCACAGTGAATGGACGTCACACGGGTTAGGCAACAATAGGCATACTGGCCATAAAAAGCCCTCCGTGAGCGCCACCATCTGCCAGACCGCCGTTCCTGCAGACGTGATGTAAGTGTAAGGCATCATCACCAATTGTATGATCAGCACGGCCAATTGTCCGCAGAGCATGTCATGAGTCTACCGTTTACCTCAAGGGAATGGGGTACCACGCTGCGCGGCTTTCGGCAGCAGCCTTGAGAGCCTCCTCAGATTCTCTCTCCAGCTACCACCCGCATGAGGTCGACACATATGCTCCACCAACCAATACAATGGCAGATATAGTCAATAGGCAGTTATAAGATAATAGTAATAATTCCCCATCAGAAAGCATTTGTGTCACTGAAGTTGAGTATTTGCAGTTTTCGATCATGTTTGTCTTACCCACCAAGAAATTGCCTTCAATCATTCAAAGGTGGGAACTTTACTGAGATATATTATTATGTTGTTATAGGTCCCATCCGCAGAGATCGTGATCCTTGGCGATTTTAACGCCCACTACGCCGAATGGCTCGGTTCACGTTTAACCGATCATGCGGGGAGATCTGTTTATGACTTTGCCTTGGCATATGGTCTGACACAACTGGTTACATCGCCTACGCGGATTCCAGATGTTGAGGATCATATACCTTTCCTGTTGGACCTTCTGCTGACCTCTCATCCGGAAGGATATCAGGTTTCCGTCGATGCCCCTCTTGGCTCTTCGGACCATTGTCTGATCCGAAGTGTGGTGCCACTCACGCTCCCCTCGCGGTTGCTTTCAGCAGGTTGCCGCCGTGTTTGGCATTACAGGTCGGCGGATTGGGACGGAATGCGGTCTTTCTTTGCTTCCTACCCATGGGGACAGGTTTGCTTCTCGCCGGATGATCCCAGCGCTGTTGCTGACTCTGTCACTGATGTGGTGCTACAGGGAATGGAACTATTTATTCCATCATCTGTGGTACCCATCGGAGGCAGATCTCAGCCTTGGTTTGGTCGCTCCTGTAAGACTGCATTAAGCAGTAAGCAGGAGTGTTATCAAGCCTGGGCTGCGGCTGCGTCTTCGGCGACTCGGGATGTAAACACCAGCACACTTAAAAAGAAGTATAACTTCGCCTCCAGGTTCTTCAAAAGAGTTATTGCCAAGGCAAAGTCAGAGCACATAGGCAGAATTGGCGAGAAACTAGTTCGTCTTCCTTCGGGAAGCCGTGCATTCTGGTCTCTCGCCAAGGCTGTCCAAGGGAATTTCTGTAAGCCATCACTACCATCTCTGCACAGGGAGGACGACTCACTCGATCAAGACGCAAAAGACAAAGCCGACCTTTTAGGCTCCCTTTTTGCGTCCAACTAGACTGTTGATGACGGGGGGAACACACCGCCGACCATCCCGTGGTGTGAGTGCTCCATGCCGAATATGCGGTTCTCACAGCGCTCGGTTCGCAAAGCACTTCTCTCCCTGGACATCCAGAAGTCGAGTGGGCCTGACGGAATCCCCCCAATTGTGCTGAGGACGTGTGCTCCGGAGTTGGCACCGGTTTTAACGCGTCTTTTCCGGTACTCCTACTCCCTAGGCGTAGTCCCGAAATCATGAAAGATAGCTTTTGTCCACCCGATCCCTAAAAAAGGCGACCGCTCAGACCCGTCCAACTACAGGCCTATCGCCATCACGGTTTTCGTCGGGGTCGATCAGCTGGTGATCTTCTGGTCTACCTGACCCATCGATGGGCGGACGCAGTAGAGCCCAAGGGGGAGGCATTGGCCGTTAGTTTGGACATTGCGAAGGCCTTCGATCGGGTTTGGCACAAAGCGCTTCTTTCGAAGCTCCTTTCCTATGGGCTTCCCGAGAAATTATGCAATTGGATCACTAGCCTTCTTGCAGGTCGGAGCATCAAGGTCGTTGTAGACGGTGCATGCTCCGACTACAAGCCTATTAACGCTGGTGTTCCACAAGGCTGCGTGCTATCACCAACGACGTTTCTTCTGCATATCAATGATATGTTGCAAGCCGGCAGCATTCATTGCTATGCGGATGACAGCACTGGTGATGCTCTATACACCGGCCGTGCCAATATTTCTCGGGAAAACGTCACCGAGTACCGGAACAAACTTGTGTCTGAAGTCGAGTCTTTGCTGGAAAAAGTCTCGGATTGGGGGCGACTAAATCTAGTCCAGTTTAATCCTCAGAAGACACAAGTTTGCGTGTTTACCGCTAAAAAGAACCCCTTTGTCGTATCTCCTCAGTTTCAAGGTACTCCCCTTGTTGCCTCAGCTAGTATCGGAATCCTCGGCGTCGACATATCGAGTGACGTGCAGTTTCGTGGTCACTTGGAAGAGAAGGCAAAATTGGCCTCTAAAAAGCTTGGCGTGCTCAGCAGAGCGGGACAGTATTTCATGCCAGCTCAACGCCTGGGCGTCTGAGCTGCGCCACATGAAATACTGTCCCAGCTCTGCTGAGCACGCCAAGCTTTTAGAGGCCAATCTTGCCTTCTCTTCACCGTGCACCACGAACTGCACGTCACTCGAATCGTCGACGACCGAGTCCTTTCCTATCGGCTCGACTCATTGGCTCTACGAAGAGATGTTGCATCTCTTTGCATTTTCTTTCGCATTTACCATGGGGAGTGCTCTGAGGAATTGTTCGGATTAATCCCAGCCGCCAAATTTCACGAACGCACATCGCGGCAGAACTCCCGATACCATCCACACCATCTGGATAATTGGCGGTCCACCACTGTGCGATTTAGAAGGTGTTTTCTTCCTCGCACAACTTCCTTGTGGAATAGTTTACCACCAGCGATTTTTCCGGACCGATATGACTTAGGGACCTTCAAGAAAAGAGCCTACTCCTTTTTAAAAGGCCGGCAACGCATCTGCAATTCCCCTGGTGTTGCGGTTGTTCATGGGCGGCGGTAGTCACTTACCATCAGGTGAGCCGCATGCTCGTTTGCCCCCTCTCCTATAAAAAAAATAAAACATCATGGATGTCAGACGGTCTGCAGCCTCGTAATGACGAGACCCGACTTGGGTAAAGCTACTTAGGTTGTGAGTCAAACCAAGACGCAGAGAGCGCAATCGAGAATAGCGACCTGCCAAACAACCATCGCAGAGACGCAATGCTGCAGAACGCAACAAACATCAATGCATGTAAATGCATGCAACAAGCATGTAAATATTTTGCGTTTAGGTTTGCGTAATACTGCTGCCTGTTTGCTTCTTTTGCTATGTGGCTCTACCACTCACCGTCCATTATATATTTTTGGAACCATGAAAAAGTTAGCTTTCCCTATACTTACCCCTTACGATATCAAAAAGATGAAAAAAGATAATAAATTCTGTAATGTCGCATTTATTGAGCTAGAATGTAGTAACTTTTTATGTAGTACACTTTTGTTATTATTTGTTGAAAAGTTTAGTTAATAATAACCATAACATCCTTGATAATCCTTGATTACACTAACATTTTCTGCAAAGTTAAATATTTCCGATTATAAACGACAGCAGTGTGTTGTGCTTTATGTTGGATAAGTTAAAACATTACCATTCAAAGAAGGTTGCACAATGATCAATGTTTCAAACAGAAGTGATCAAACTTTTACTACCTACCCTACAACAAATTACTCGAAGAGAACCATCAAAAGAGATGTATGAAATTGGGTGCTTGACAACGTTAGTAACAGTTATACAAAAATATGTCGGTAATATAAAGATAAATTATTATAAGCATAATTAAATGGTTTTTATTTCTGTAATGTATGTGACAGTCATAAAAACATTTTCTTAAATCTGAAAAACGAGCACTTATGATTTTACCACAGCAAAAACAAAACTTTTTAAATATTTTTATGAATTTTGTGGCATTAGATAATAAAGGAATAGAAAGAAATCACAAAAACTCATAATATTGAAACATTGAGGCGAATCTGTAGAGATTAATACTGAATAAAGCACTCACACCGCGGGATGGTCGGGGGTGTTTTAACCCCGTCATCAAGAGTCGAGTTGGACGCAAAAAGGGAGCCTAAAAGGTCGGCTTTGTCTTTTGCGGCTTGGGCCAGTGAGTTGTCCTTCCTGTGCAGAGATGGTAGTGATGGCTTACAGAAATTCCCTTGGACATCCTTGCACCAGTTCCCGAAGGAAGGCGAACTAGTTTCTCGCCAGTTCTGCCTATGTGCTCTGACTTTGCCTTGGCAATATCTCTTTTGATGGACCTGGAGGCGAAGTTATACTTCTTTTTAAGTGTGCTGGTGTTTACATCCCGAGTCGCCGAAGACGCAGCCGCAGCCCAGGCTTGATAACACTCCTGCTTACTGCTTAATGCAGTCTTACAGGAGCGACCAAACCAAGGCTGAGATCTGCCTCCGATGGGTACCACAGATGATGGAATAAATAGTTCCATTCCCTGTGGTACCACCTGTGGCACCACACTCCGGATCAGACAATGGTCCAAAGAGCCGAGAGGGGCATCGACGGAAACCTGATACCCGTCCGGATGAGAGGTCAGCAGAAGGTCCAACAGGGAAGGTGTATGATCCTCCACATGTGGAATCCGCGTAGGCGAAGTAACCAGTTGTGTGACCATATGCCAAGGCAAAGTCATAAACAGATCTCCCCACATGATCGGTTTAACGTGAACCGAGCCATTCGGCGTGGTGGGCGTTAAAATCACCAAGGATCACGACCTCTACGGATGGGACCTGTTGTAGCAAGGAATCTGTAGCCATTTGGACGTGGTCGATCGAGTTCGAGTTTGAGTGAAGTCCTCTGAAGTTGCGGAAATTCACGGATAATGTGGCGGGGTCGCCTTGGTATTGTTGCTCAGTTTCCCCGAGCAGTTATGTTTTTGAGCGGAATTTTGCCCCCCTCCCCCTACCAGAATACGCGGGGCAGCCGAACACCCACGCTCAGGTGTGGAATAACATGGTCGTGGATGCTCAGCGAAGTATTCTCCAGGGGTGCTGGTACCCTCCTGGGGTAGTCTTTCGTGTAATTCCGCTACCATGTTGATGCCTGCACTCACCAGACGAAACGCAGAAACAGAGCTTCTACTTCACGCCGGTATTCTGTGAGGTCGTGGTACCAACCCGGCTCGAGCCGGCTCATACGTGCAACAGCAAATACTGTCGCGTGGCTCTACCACTGTTAAAAGTCGATGATAATCTTTATATATAAAAATTACGTGTCACATTGTTTGTCCGCGATGAACTCTTAAACTACTGAACTGACTACAATGAAATTTTGCACACTGTGTGCAGTTTGGTCCAACTTGAGAGATAGGATAGTTCTTATCCCGTTTAGTGACCCTGAATATTTTTTATTGGTAATGTAAGAATTTTTATAGGACAAAGTCGGAGAGGGCAGTACGGCGTCTGTGTGGAAAGCTATTATATATAAATATATATATATATAAATATTTTAGATTTCACTTCATCTTTTCAATCAAAACGTTAAGAATAAAAAAAATCTTACGATGTTCTGTTTGATTAGGTAATATTATTGTTTAAGTACATCGCTCTCATCCCCTCTGCCCTAATGTACTCTTGTGGCTATTTGAAACTGTCTACACTACTATTGTTACTATATAACTAGTTAATAATACATTATTAATTTTGTAATTAATTAATACACTACATCAAAATCACTTATGTAAAAGCCTCTTTTGATTGTCTTATAGGGGCGATATTTGTCATATTGTCCTCCATTCGCAGGCAGGTTAGCACCCGCAGTTTTTTTTTAAATTTATTCGTAGTTTTTATCAGGAAGATACTGCTACCCATCTCTATGTGGGTGATATGGGGTAGTAGATTATCTTAAACCACTACTACATGACGCATTTATTTTGTTACCTTATGCTGCAGTTGTTATCTTAATCTAAATAAATAAGTAGCACGAAAAGTTATACATACTTATTTTAATTTTTCTTGCTTTCTCCTTATATATAAAGTGACTGCCAACCTCAGTGAATTAAGTCCTGAGATTAGAAAGCGGACGTAAATCATGAACTAATGGTTAATGGTACTACGAAGTATCGTACCCGTTGTAAGTGAAGTAAAGTATCGTCGTTTTAGTAGACAATAATGAAGTGCTTAAAAGATTACTATTATAACGACAACGTAAACTTTTGAACTAAAATTCACTATTCACTAGGTGATAGGACTCCTTTTTTATATTGGAGTGCGCGTGAGTAAGTACCACCCTCTTACCAATGCTTTCACAGCTGTGATCCGCTCTGAGATGTATAGAAAGCTAGAGTAGTTACAAGCTTTGAGGCATTCTATATTTGTCGTCATGGACGAGAACGCATCTGTAATCTTCTTTCTATAAAGTTGGTTACAGTTGTCCGTGGGCTGCATTAGCCACTTAGCATCATTATACTTGCTGTACATGTCAAAAACTTATAAAATATAAAAACACACACGCATTCGAATGCAAAGTTGTATAAAAATTTTAAAACAACGGTGATGAGTTTGCTGTGATATAAAATTTTGAACAAACGAAAATTATATATAAATAGATGATGAAAATTTTGAAAAAGTCGAAGGATGCAGGTTTTTAAGATTTGATTTTGATTTTTAGTTTTCATTAGAAAGACGATGTTACTCATCTCCTGATTTGTTTCCCTTTGTCGCCTATAATGAAATCCACGGGGCGAACGAAGTGAAATTACAAAGTTATATGGGACTCCTGAAATATAAACTTTTGCAAAGTAATTTCAAGACGAAAGAAGTCATTAATAGCAATAAAAATTCAAATAAGAATATCGATTTATTTAAAAGGCCAAACTCTTATAAAGGCAAACATGAGTTTTAACTTCTGCAACTGAGGTGACTTTGACGTTAACATTCGACTGAGGTGTAGTCTGATCGACGTCACATTATATAGCATTATTCGTGCAAAACTTTTAGAAATAATAAAACTCTGGTTTTATTTTATGATTAACGGGTTTATGTATAACGAAAAACAAAAGAATAAGTGATTTCTTATATTTACGCGAACACTACACATTTAAATAAAACTAATTTTACGGATTTTATCGCGTATATTAACTTATTTTACATACACAGGCGGGGGCCAAATATGATAATGAAGCGCGGGAAGCTCAGGTGACTGGCCCGCCCGAGTCCCCTCGGAAGCAGCCCACCCAGCCGGAGCTGTTGGGACGTTTCCCAACTCTTGATCTGCCAAGGTTCTCCGGGGCCCTCTCCGACTGGCTGACCTTTGTGGGCCTTTTTGATAGCCTAGTGGACGCCCGGAGGGACTTGACACCAAACCAGAAGTTGGCGTACCTCCTAGCCTCACTGGAGGGTGAGGCCCTTGGCGTCGTCGGCCATTTGAGATTGTCGGACGACGCCTACCAGGCTGCTCGGTACCTCCTGGTCGAATACGCCAATGTCCGGCGAATCGCGGACGAATACATTAGGCAGCTTCTAAGCCTCCCTCTGCTTAGGGACCGGGCCAGACTACGCCCGGACATCGTGAATCCAGTCTTGGTGGCCTGTAATGCGTTGAGGCGGCTGGATTTACCAGTAGATGAATGGTCCTTCTTGTTGCTCCACATCGTGCTGTCCCGACTGCCTCTCGACCTTCGGATACATTTTGAGGAGAGGTAGGGCGGAAATGGCGCCTCCTATATTCCGCCCTTCAGTGATTTGCTGCGGTTCTTGGAGGAGCAGTGCCGGCAAATTGAGAACGCAGCGGGCACCGTCGACGACTTACGGGTTGCCAACCGAGCCGTGCCCAGTGGGAGGCGGAATCCGCCGGGCAAGTCAGCGCCAACCCCCCTAAGGCCGATCGGAGCTCCCGCGGGAGGGTACTGCTCCCTACCATCTTACAGTGGGCTAGCGGCCAGGGAGGCGCCCCCCTGCTCCTGTTATCGAGCATCCGATCATCGGGTGACGTCGTGCCCGAAATTGTTGGGCCCGAAGCCCGTTCCGGCGAGGCGAACTATCGCCAAGGAGCGCCACTGGTTCTACTCGTGTTTGGAAAGGCACCTCCAGCGAGACTGCCCGCACCAGCAGCCCTGTCCGCACTGCCAGGGCAATCACCATCACCAGTCGGGGGGCATTTCCCCAGGGGCGGGGATGCCGTCGCCCCCCCTCAGCGTGTGGAGAGGAACTTCACGGCCACTCAGCAGTCAACTAGACCCTTCTCACCCCCGTAAGCCGAGTGGCCGCGGCTGGGGTACCACCGTCCCCCCTTTTTGATCGGTACCGGTACTACGGGGTTCCTGCGACCTCAAACGTTTCGTAGTTGTAGTGGTTGTGAGTAAAAAAGTGAATTTAATATTCTCTTTGAATACGTGTACATATGTTTTTGTAAATATATTTGATCATTATTTTGGCTTTGTTGAAAAGAAAATTGAAATTGCGTAACACTATTTGTGCCGAAGGAAATAAAAATCAATCCTCTCTTTGTTTTCCAATTTTTGTTGGCGTTGTCAAAGATATTTATTTGGAAAGAGGAATTGGGCTGTCTCTTATACTTATCGTTTTACTTAATTCGTCTGTTTTGATCTATGCGCATCGGGAAATTAATTTGTTGCAATTTATTTTCCAGTTTTACATAGTGGTTTTGAGTATTGATGCTTTGAGGCTTGGTTGAAGCATAAGCATAGAACTGCATGTTTGGAAGAGCCAGCTAGTTATGATATTATCAGATTAAAATCAGTAAATGGTTATATGGTAGATAGCTTGATTGTGCCTACTTGCATGAACAAAATCATAATGAGGCCTATCTGTGCTTTATCGTGTGCCTCGCCACTAATGCCGTTCACTTGGAACTTGTAAGTGCCCTCAGCACTGAATCCTTTGTGGCCATGTGGGGCCGCTTCGTGTCGCGTCGCGGTTTGCGGACCTGATCCGGTCTGATTGCGGAGCGGATTGTGGGGGCATGGATGTATGTTTGAAAGAGGTTGTCGAATTTCTGTCCAGCAACAGGACTTATTTAGGTGCTGCGATGTCCAGGAAGGGAATCCAGTGGAGGTTCGACCCTCCGGCTTGCCCACATTGGGGCGGTATTTTTGAGGCGGTGGTTAAGGTTGCAAGATGTGATGGGGTACCTAGAGTGGCCGAGGTTTGGTTGGAGATTCGGTCTTGCAACGCGCCGTAGCGACCCTATCTCGTTTGCCATTTAGCCACATAGGTCCTTATGTCCGGGACGGGGGTTTGTTTAGGCCAAAATCGTAATATTTTAAAAACTTGCATCAAGATGCGCGCGTGACGCATTGTATTGAGGTGAGGTAAACGCCGCTGGGGGGGGGGGGGGGGGGGGCGTGTGCTGCTTCCCGTCTTTCGGCTGTGTGGGCTAGCAACAGTGTATTGAACGCCGCGGCTTTGTCGACAAGTATTACGGTTAGGTGTGAAGCGGTCGGCCGCGTGATCAACGTCTCTTATTGATTGTCTTTCGTGCTTTAAGTGACAAGAGGCCCTTTTGAGTTTTGAAACGCTAAGAATGTGTGACCCGAGAGGAGATCGCTTCGTATTGAATATAGAGTAAATTGTGCGCGCCTAATTGACTATTGAATATTTTGGTCTCATGTAGTCCGTCTCGAATTGGTTTTTCTAATTTGTACGTTTCGTGGGCTTCGTAGGCTTGTATTGAGTTTGAATTATTAACTTAACTTTGATTGACATTAATTTGATTCGACGAGTTGCTTCGTGGCATTTTGATAGCGTGCGAGGGAATTTTGTCTTGTTGTGTGGAACGCTGAACTTTGAGACTCGAGAAGAGGCCGCGTTCGTTCCCATATTTGTAATTTTGTGCTAAGTGAACCCGGAACATTGAATATTGAACATTGAACGACTATTCGTTACTTGTGTCGTGTGTCACTTGTTTTGATTTCGATGGACGTTGAGTTGGTTTACTTTGAAGTTAATTAAATGTACTATAAAGTTGATAAACTAATACAGTGAAGTGAAAGCAGAAGTTTTCAATTGGTGAACGCCTCCCTGGAGGGATCTCATATTTGAAGAGAAGCAGCACCTGGGGATCTGCGGTCCGACTTTATCGGGGATGTCAGGTTACACATGTACACACTACTACACACTACTTACATCCACATCACTTACCACCTGACTGGTACCCTGTGGTCAAGCCTACCTCCGGAAATCGGTAAGGTGTGCTTGCTTATTTGCAATTAATTTAGAATTATCCATAGACCATTGGACCCCGTCCTCTGTTGCCCGTCGCGACTACCACTCATAGGCCCTGGTACGGTCGACCTATGACGGGGCAACTAAGGCCGTGAACACTAATTGTACACGCACCTAGCCGTACAACCCAAAGTCGATTCTCTCGGGACCTATAAGCGGGAGATCCGACGGACGACCAAGTGTGGGGCCGATGCCTTATGGTAAAATGACCTACACAATAGATAATTCTAGATAACTAATACTTGCTTCAGAAGTGGAGACTGGTCACCAGGGTCTGTCAGGCTGAAGGTGTAGTGCATGTAAGTGGTGTTTGTGAGTGTGTGTGTTTAGGTGGCTTGAACCAGATGGCACGATGCTGCCTCGGATGTGGTATTCTCCTGCGGCGTTCCCGGTGGCAATTTCATTCTTCAAGGCACTAGGTCAGTCTATCCACATTATTGTACATTTAACTAACTTTAAAGAGAGAACTAAATTCCGTTAATCACAGTCAAAGACCCAACACGTGGCGCGACCGACGACAGTGGTACAAAGTCCACCTTCGTTCGCTCCGCGGCAAACTACTTCGAACGACCCCTTGCGGCACTTAACGAAACGGTGCAATTACATTAACTTCACTACTATTAGCCAACCCGGCGTGTAATATCCTAGGCTATTACTAGACAGTTCCTCGTCGTTGCACGAATTTGCTAACAAAAACGACACTATCCGAGGTACGATAGCTCGAGTCGACTTACAGCAAAAAAACAAACGTCCGTTACGATCGGCAGATTTTTACAATGAATCTCTCGACGTGTCCCGTTCGACACCGTCCGAATGGAATGCGAGCGGGCGTGGGACGGTGTGACCTTGCTACGGTGCTATGCGCTTCGAACGTGCGTTAAGAATTAAATTTTCAAATAGTTAATATTTTGCCTAAACAAATATCTCCCCGGACATAAGGAATTATGTCCGCGAGTAGATTGGCAAACGGGACAAGGTCGTAACGGCACGTTGCAAGACCGAATCTCCAACCAAAACCTCGGCCAACCTAGGCACCCAATCCGATCCATACGACAACTTAACAATGCGCCCAAGGCGTCAATACAAAGGCAGAGCTTTGGGTTCTTTAACCAACACGAGGTCTTCAACCCGAAGAGGATCCGTCTTGTCAGACCACTTACTGCGCTGCTGCAAAAGATGTAGGTACTCCAGAGACCATCGGTGCCAAAACTCTGAGTCATCTGTTGTAGCAGGTCAAACCTGCTCTACCGCGAAGAGTTCGTTTCCCTGGAGGGGTACTCGGGCAGGGCGTTAAGCGGCTGGCCAATCAGGAAGTGTCCCGGGGATAGAACCTCCAAATCATTCGGATCGGACGAGAGGGGACAGAGGGGCCGATAGTTGAGTACTGCCTCAATTTTACAGGATACAGTGGCGAGCTCCTCAAGTGTCAAAATAGTTTCGCCAATAACGCGACGGAGATGCATTTTTGCAACCTTAACCACCGCCTCAAAAATACAGCCCCAGTGGGGACAAGCCGGAAAGTCGAATTTACACTGGATACCCTTCTTGGACATCGCATTACCTAAATAAATCCTGTTGCTGGACAGAAATTCGACGACCTCTTTCAAATATCTATCCGTGCCTTTATAATTCGTTCCGCAATTAGATCGGATCAGGTCCGGCAAACCGCGCCGCGATACGAAACGGCCCAGCTTGGCCAAGAAGGTTTCCGTGCTGAGGGCATTTACAAGTTCTAAGTGAATGGCCTTAGTGGATAGGCACACGAAGACGCAAAGATAGGCCTTATGTGAACGCGCGTTACGAAGGTTAGAGGACTTGACGAGGAAGGGGCCAGCAAAGTCTCTTCCGACTCAAGGGAATGGTCGGATGGCCCTAACGCGGTCGGGTGGCAAGTCACCCATCATAGGCTGCGATATGGTGGCCTTCAGTTTATAACAAGATATGCATTTAAAGATGACGCTCCGAATGGTGCGTACCAAAATCCAAAACTCCCGCTGCAGAACCCAGCGTGGGCGTTCTTAATTTGATGATGGGTTACCAGCAAACGGCAAAGGCGCCGTCATTGGGGAGCAGTAACGGGTGTCGAGACCCGAACGGCAGTTGAGAATTTCTAATACATCCACCAACGCGCAGCATCCCAGTGTCGTCCAGGAAGAGGCTCAGACGGGCCAGAGCGCCCTTGTAAACGGAGCCCCGCTTCAGGTTTTCAATCACAGGCTCAAAATGCTCCACTTGGACCATACGGGCCCAATGCATCAAAGCTTCACGACGCTCGCTAGGGGACAAAACGAATTCAGAGATTCGGTTAGACGGGTCTCTCGAATTGCGGACAAATTGGCGCCACCAAGCAGTCACTCCTAAGAGCTTATCGAGTGAGCTGTACTGTTCTAGAAGCGAGAGATTCCGAGTGGGCTTATCCTTGCCCACTCCTACTCGGGCTCGTAGGCCAGGCAATTTAATCGGTTCGGAGTAATTACCCTGGGGCCAGAATGACTGAGACTCAGTCAACCAACTGGGACCCCACCACAGCGGGTGGTTAACAAACGGGGAGGCTTCACAGACACGAGAAGCGCAGTCTGCGGGATTCCACTCCCCTGGGACATGTCTCCAGCTTAGAGAAGTCTCAGAACTCTGGATTTGAGACACGCGGTTCGCCATAAAGACCTCAAGATTGTGAGGTGCAGCTCTGAGCCAACAAAGTACTATCTCACTGTACAACCAATCGTAGACGTCCGTAATGTCTATTACAGCCGTCAAAGATGAGTGAACGTGGTTGAGGAGTTGCGTGAGAAGAGCGGCTCCGGAAAGTTCCAATTTAGGGATAGTTAAGCGGGACCTAATGGGAGCAACCTTGCTTTTAGCAAGTACGAGATGGACTGCAGTATGACCAGAAGAGCTCATAGTCCGCAAATATACGACAGCAGCATAGCCTTTCTCAGAGGCGTCGCAAAACCCATGTAGGGTAGCCCTGCATTTCCCTGGAAGGAGGAAGCACCTTGGCATGGAGCCCCGGTTGATTTCCAGAAGGGAGGAGACCATGGAGAGCCACTCTCACAAGAGGGCTCCCCTAATAGGCTCGTCCAAACCCAACCCGGATATTTTGAAGAAAGCACTTAGCCAAAAAGATGACCGGGGTGATACATCCATTAGGGTCGAAGGTGCGGGCTACTGTAGACAGCACGGAGTGCTTGGTCCATGCTTTGGGAGGAGGATCGAGTTTTACTCGATACGTGAAGGTATCCTGAACAGGCTGGTATTGAATGCCCAGCACAGTCAACAAATTAGGATTTTCAGGGTGTAGAATAGATGAGGGTCTTGTTGATCCTCTCCTGGGGGGTCCTTCAAAATATGAGGGGATTTCGACAACCATTTGCGCAAGTCTTAGCCTCCGGACTTCAGGATGGCAATTAATTCGTCTCGCAAGACATGAGCCTCCTCGACGGTGGAGGCGCCCGTACAAATGTTGTCCATGTAGACCGAAGTCTCCAAAATAGAAGCTCCCCGAGCGTATCTTAGACGCTCTCTCTCAGCGAGTTCAAGGAGGGTTCGCATGGCGATATACGGACTGGACCGGAGTCCATAGGTGGTGGTGTTCAACTCAAACACCTGTATCGGATCGCTGGGCTTCTCATGCCACAATATCAGCTGATATCGACGATCATCATAATGGACCACTTATTATCGAAACATCATCCGAATGTCGGCTACAAAAACCACTTTGTGTCGACGGAATTGAGTCAATATTTCGGATATATCCTTAATTAATTTGGGACCAGAGTGGAGACACTGATTCAGGGACGCACCATTTGACGAGGGGGCGAAGCTGTCAAAAATTACCCGAATCTTACTTTCAGGGGTCCTCAAGATCGCATGGTGAGGTAGAAAGTACGCTCCTGTGAACGCCATTCGAAGTTGGACTGTGACATGTGACCCAGCTCTTGATACTCGCGCATGAACTCGACATATTTGTCGCGAAAGGCTGGGTCGCGCCACATGCGGCGCTCCATGGAAAGCAACCTCTTCTTGGCCAGCGCACGAGATTGACCCAAAGGGGGACGTGAGTTCAGAAAGGGTAAGCGAGTGACGAAACGACCGTCGACACGACGGCCGGTATTTTTCTGGTAGAACAACTCGCACTCACGGTCCAGAGGGTTGATTCGAGCCGCATGTGGTGGTTCCTCAATTTCCCAGAACCGCTGGACGACATCCGAAAGGGACATACAACAGAGAGCGAGTTGGCAGTCGGAGAAGGAAGAGACCACAGAACCGGTCCAAAGAAACTGTGCCCAAATACAGTGGACACGGCCGACAAGCCATCGGACTGCAGGGCTCGTATCTCGCCTAACAAGATGAACCCCAGCGCGTCGGCCCCCAGCAACAAATCAATAGGCCCAGGTTGGGATCATTGAGTGTCTGCCGGTCTCAAACCCGATGCACAACGAATCGCGCTGCCATTTATATGGATATTACGGAGAAAACCCACAATGTCATCGAGGACATTTACCTTAACTAGTGTTAGGGATCGCAGTGGACTGTATTATTGAGTACGCTAGGGACAACTGCTTAAAGAAAAGATGGTACTGTCGAACTATACTGTATTAAAACTATTTACAATGTGGCACTATTAATTACACTATTATACAGAGGGGAGTCTTCTTAATGGAGTCTTCTTGAGCCTTGATTTTCTTGATTTCTCTTGCTGTTTTCTTCTCTTCGAGTGCCGCTTCCGAAATGAACAGCTCACCGACCGAGACGCCCTTCTTATATCTCGCCAGAGAGCGTCTCGGGTCGTGAGTAGCGTCGTCCGAGATGCCGCGCGCTCATTGGTCGGCGACATCGCGTGATCTGCTGCCGGTGTGCGGGGTGCGCGGGGCGCACCGGGATGTGAAGGGGCGACGGGGCGGCGGCCTCCTCGCTGTCCGCTACATCCTCCCCCCGGCGTAGCCTGCGAGCCTAAGCTTCTCTCGGGAGGACGGCAATCTTCCTGACGGGCCGCCGCAGCACTCCTCCCTTGGTCCGGACCTCGACGTTTCGCACCACGCCGTCTGGTCCAGGAAACGTCTTCGTTACGATGCCCCGCGGCCACACATTCCTGGGTAGGTTGCCGTCTGCAACCACGACAAGGTCCTATTCCTGTATTTGGCGCTGCTGAGCATCTCTGGAGTCCCCGCGCGCGACCAGCGTCGGCAGGTACTCCTTCACCCAGCGCCTCCAGTACTCGTCGGCGAGCCCCTGCGCCGCTCTCCACGTCCGATGATCCATGGGTGTGCACGGCGCGGTGACTGGCAGGCCCGATGGTCCCAACAGTAGGAAGCGGTTGGGTGTCAGCGCCTCTTCATCGTCGATGTCGACCGGTACGTGCGTCAACGGTCGAGAATTTACAGTATTTTCGGCTTCAGTCAGAAGCTTTGCCAGCGTTTCTTCTCGTGGGCTTTTCTGATGGAGAGTGGCTTCGAGTGCGATCTTCACTGAGCGCACGAGACGCTCCCATGCGCCTGCCTGGTTAGGCGCGCCCTGTGCGATGAACTTCCAATCGACGCGCCGAGTCAGCGCGTAATCCTTCAACTGTGGCGCCCACTCTTCCATTGCCCGTCGTAGTTCTGTGTTTGCCCCATGAAAATTAGTCTCATTATCCGAATAAATAACCCGTGGCCACCCACGTCTAGCCGCCATGCGCCGCAATGCTGATATCGCCGAGTCCGCGGTCAGAGAATAGACTATCTCTAGATGTACTGCGCGCGTCGTTAGGCACGTGAACAGTGCCACCCACCGTTTTTTGTGACGTCGTCCTATCGTAACCGTCAGAGGCCCGAAATAATCAATCCCGGTGTTCGTAAATGGTCGCGCAAACGCCCCTAACCGTTCAGGTGGTAAGTCTCCTGTAACCGCAGGTCGTGGTGTCGCCTTCCGTACTCTGCATCGTAGGCATCTCCGCTCCGCTTCTCGTACTGTGGGTCGTAATCGGAGGATATGATACCTAGTGTGCAGGTCGTTCACCACTCTCTCTCTGTTGGCGTGGCTTGCTTTCTGATGCGTCTTCTCCACAAGCAGCTTCACAAATTGGTGACGTCCATTCAGGATAATGGGTCTCTTCATTTGACCGTCCACGTCGGCTGCGTCGATCCTTCCCCTGGCTCGTAGCACTCCATCCTCCAATATGGGGTCGAGCTTCCTTAGTGCGCTGCCGGTGGTCAAATTCTTTCCCCGCTGAAGGCGGCTGATGTCTTCAGCGAAGCTTTCCTGCTGGCTGTGTTGTATCCACATCCGTTCTGCTCTCTGGATGTGCTGTAAGGTCAGTCCACGTGCTCTTCCTCGTGCCGCATCGAGGAATTGTAATACTCTTGCTGTAGCCCTGATTAACTTCTCGTAGGCAGTGAATCTCTCTATGTCTGGCAGGTGTGGAGCTTCCTGGGTGTCGCTCTGGTGCGCCACGATTTCCTCCAACTCTTCATCATCCCCCGCCTTCTCTTCCTGTCGGTGAGGCCATCTGTCTTCATGCTCGTAGAGGAAGGGTGGTCCTGTAAACCACTTGTCGCTCTCTTCCTTGGTTGTGAAATTCATACGCGTTGCTTGATCCGCTACGTTTTCCGCAGTCGGTATCCACCTCCATTGCTCGGGTGATGTCTTCTCAGCTATCTCCCTTGACCGGTGAGCAACGTATGGAGTGTAACGCGCCGTATCGTTCTGTATCCAGTGGAGCGCCGTAGTAGAGTCCGTCCAATATACGACCCTATCTGCTTCCACTCTGTGTTCGTCCTGCACGAATTCCGCGAGTCGCGCGCCTATTGAGTTCGCCTGCATCGCGGTATACTTTGCGCTTTAATTGGAGCGACTTTCGCCTTAGCCGCCACTAACCGTACCCTAATCGTTCCGTCGCGATATCGTATACGCCAATACGCCGCGGATGCGTACGCACGTTCGCTCGCATCATTGAACACGTGAAGTTGACGCTCTACCACTCCCCCCGTAGGAGCATAGCACCTTGGCAGTCGTAGTCGCGATACCTCCTCGACGACTCGTAGCCATCGCTGGAATTCCTCTGCTGCCTCCTCGGGTAGTTCGTCGTCCCATCCGACCTTCTTCATACGCCATAGGTCTTGTAGCAGGATCTTGGCGGTGATGGTGAGGTAACTTAGCAGTCCAAGCGGGTCGAAAACGGACATGACCGCGCTTAATGCTTCCCTCTTGGTCGGTGGTCGCTGTAGCGCCTTTACTTCTTGCAGCACCCTATTCATTGACGTGTTGAATGTTAGGGCGTCTTCATCAGCCATCCATAATAACCCTAAGGTTCTGCCTGGGCTGTCTTGTCTTAAGCCTACTTCCTTAGGCTTACGCGCCAGTAAGTCCTCCGGCTTGTCTTCTAACAGGGCTGCGTGGTTAGAGTTCCATCCTGCCAAGGTGAAACCGGCCTGCTGGTGCACTTCCGAATCCTGCTTCGCCGTATTTATCGCTTCCTCTACCGTGGCATAACTGTCTAAATAGTCATCCATATAATGGCTACGTACGATAGCGTTAAGTGCCAACGGGTGTGTCTCTGCGTGTGCGCGCGCGTTATGATCCCTAACACTATGTGCGAGAAACGGCGAGCTCTTCGCACCGAAAATCATAGACGTCATAACGTTCTCCCGCGGTGGGCTGTGTCGCTCGTTTCCTCGCCAAAGAAACAACTGCGCGGGCTGATCGCGACGGTCGATTTTCACGGGCAAGAACATCTCCCTAATATCCGCGGACACCGCTATCTCGTTCTCCCTAACTCGCAACAGTATGCCCGGTAAGTTCCGTAATAAGTCGGGGCCGTCGAGTAAATAATCGTTAAGGCATCTGCCGAATGCGCGCGCTGCCGCGTCGAACACTACTCTCGTCTTCCCCGGCTTGTTCGGATTCCGTACTGCGAAGTGTGGCAGGTACCAGCTCTTGGGATCCTCGCGCTCTGTATCCTCGGCTTCCCTTGCGTATCCCTTTGCCAGGAGGTTGTCTATCTGGGCTGTGTAGGCGTCACGAAACTCCGGCGACTGGTCCATCTTCCTTTCGATCGTCCGTAGTCTTCGCGCTGCCATCTCGTAGCTGGGTGGCATCCGCACGTTGTTGTCAGTCCAACTTGGTATTGCTCGCCGACCTTCTTGACGGTGCGCTGGAATATGTCGACAGCGCGCTCCTCATCCCGTCGCGGCCTACTCTTTAGCGAGATACCTATAGAGTCTATCTCGTACTGCCGTTTGAGGAGTTCCGTTAGCTCCTCGTCCTGACTGGCAAACGTTCGGATGTCCCTGTCTGACCGTCCGCTAGTGCTCTCTACGTGTAATACGGTCTCGCCGTCTTCCCTACACGTTAACCGCGGCACGGTTCCCTGAATTACCCATCCTAATAGCGTTCGTGCAGCTATAGGCTGCCTTCGACGTCCTATTCTTAAACTACGGGTAATTATCAAATGCCAATTGTCAGCGCCTAATAGCAATCTCGGCTTCGCGTCGTCGTAGCACACCGAACTCGGTAAGTCACGTAAGTGCTTTAATCGTAAGCACTCCCTACTCACAGACTGCGAGCCTATCTTTAAGTCGGTTATTGTTCGCGCGTTTATGTTAAACGTCTCGCTGCGCGTCTTGCCACGTATCCCTATATTGACTAATCTACTATTAGCCTCGCGTTGACTGTTACCTACGCCTTTAATATTGAGCGGCTTTATCGGTCCTTCCGCTCCTAACTCGCGAGCTAAGTCGTCGTCGATTAGCGATATCGTAGAGCCTTCGTCAAGTAGCGCGTACGTATTTACTTCCTTTCCGCGTGGTCCGCGCACGGTTATCGGACAAACTTTTAACAATACGGACGAACACTCGACGGGATGAGCACGGTTTCGTCCGGTTTAACCGACGCTGCAGGCGTACGGGCCTTGCGGGTGTGAAGAATAGCGTGGCTGGGGGCGTTACAACCGTCGACGCCGCACTTCCTGGCTTTGCAGCGTATACGTCGGTGCTTGCTGCTCAAGCACTTGAAACATACCCCATCTTCCCTAACCCACTTACACCGGTCGTCCGAGCCCATTTGCTCTAACTTCTTACACTTGACGATAGGGTGTTCACCCCCGCAACACATACATGAGGCACTACCGGTGTCCTCCTGGGCGGTGAACGTCTTTACGTCGCGGGCCCTATCTTCTACGCGGCGTGTTAACACTATTCTTTTCGACGGCGGCGTCTCTCGTCTTACGGGCGATTCCTTAGTCGACGTTACGGACGTATAGGCATGACTTAACGCACGGTCAGCCTCTCTCATCATGAACCGGGATAACGTAACAATGTCCGGTTCGTCCGCACTTCCGTAGTGCTCCGCATAATCGCACCAACGCGACCGTAAGTGAGGGCTTTAAGTAAGTAAGTTTGCTAGTAACCTCCCTAGTCAGCATTGGATTACGCAGATAACCCTTGCCGTCGATGTTCTGCATAATGCACACTATATTCTGTAATTTAATCGCGAACGAGTTTAATTCCTGGGCGGTTTGACCCGGGCGCGGAAGGCGTTTTAATTCTTCTAACGCACGATCTATAATTACTTCCGGGCGGCCGAAACACTGCTCCAGTGTCCGCATAATGTCTGCCGGATCCTTCGCGGTAAACAGCAGAGCCGATACTACCTCTCTAGCCTCACCGCGTAAACAGTTCCTTAATCTTGCCATATTTTTCGTATTTGTGAATCCATATAAATGCGTGGATTCATTGATCGCGGCTTTAAACGCTAACCATTCCGCGGCCGAGCCGTTAAAAATAGGCAAGTCCTGCGTCTGCTTCGCGGCGGCTGGTCTAACCCTAACCATACTTTCTAAAGCTTCCGCTAGCCGTTCTATACCCCTATCCTTCCCTCGCGGGGTGAGCGACCTATCTCTATCCCTATTTTCTTCTAACCTACGCTGTGGCGCCGGCGACCTATGTACACCTACATCCCTATGACACGGCGACGGTAATCTACGATCCGCAAGGCGATGTGGCGATTTATCTCTGCCTACATCATTACACGGCGACGGTGATCTACGATCCGCGTGATGATGTGGCGATGGCGATCTATGTGCACCTACATCCTTATGACACGGCGACGGTAATCTGCGATCCGCGTGGCGATGTGGCGATCTATGTGTAGGCGATAGAGTGCGGCGTTGGACGCACGACGGTGACGTAACCCGTACACGACGATCCACCTGGTTCATTTCTACGGCGACTCCATTATCCCTCTGTATCGTATTTACGCGGCGCGGTTGAACGTCATTCGCGACCGACTTCCCCTGGGCATCTTCTGCGTGGTCGTAACCGGTTCCCCTACTCGGTGGGGCCTGCTCTATCTCGATGCGGGGCGCGGGCTGAGACGGGCGGTAGGGCGGCTCCCCCGCACAGTCTCTACGTTTTCTAACCACCTATCAACGCGTACCCTATTTTCGACTAATTCGTCCTCGTTTAGGCTTTCCCTATCGGTTTCTTCTTGCAGTTGCGCGATATCCCTAGCATATTTCTTCTTGATGAGATCTTCCTCTATTTGCAATTGCTTCCTCCTAATTGCAGCTAGTTCCTCCGCGGCATTATATTCGATTTGTTTTAATCTTGCTATTGCGCTAGCTGTCGACCGGGCTGAACGGACTGAACGGACCGACGGGGCGCGGGACGCGGGCCTATGTACAACGTCTGCTACAGGCGCGACGGTACGCACTATCGAACGAAATCGAGTTTCCGTAGTCGGAAGATCTTCTATTATCGCGGCGAGCGTTTCTGTGCGCGGCGCGGATGTGCTAACTTCTCCCAAGCGATCGGTTGTAGACACGGACATAGCGGGGCGCGACGGCGCGGGCGCGGGCGCGGGCATAGATGCGGGCGCGAGCGGGGGCTGCGGCGCGGCGGAGGGCGCTTATGCCAACACGAGATAATCGGACGGGAACGCGGGTGCTTCCTCGTTTATCCGCATTCCTACTGGCGTTTCGTCGTCGTTCCGTGTCTTCTGGCTTCTTGTCTTCCGCATGATGGTATCCCTCGTTGCGACCTCCGATCGTCTTCAAAAAGACGCACGTATTGGACGCCGTTCCCGCCTCAAGGGCGTTACCAGATGGTCACAGTTTGGCACCGTTAGGGAGCAACCACCCGGCCGCGTAAACGCGGTTTAAGAAACAGGAATTGTCTGGAAACAGACAATATATATGACGTCGATGTAAATAAGAAACGAGGAAGGAGTTAGTACCGACGATCTTCTCTCTTCGTCGACGTACTTCTTTCTTCCTCGAAGATCTTCTGTAATGATCTTCTTTCTTCTGTAATTATGTTCTCTCTTCTATATATATGTTCTCTCTTCTATAATTATGTTCTTTCTTCAATAATTATGTTCTTTCTATAATAATTATCTTCTTTCTTCAATAATTATGTTCTTTCTTCTATAAATATGTTCTTTCTTCTTTCTTCTGGCTTGAATCCGGTGACGATGGACCAAGAACTTGTTAGGGATCGCAGTGGACTGTATTATTGAGTACGCTAGGGACAACTTCTTAAAGAAAAGATGGTACTGTCGAACTATACTGTATTCAAACTATTTACAATGTGGCACTATTAATTACACTATTATACAGAGGCGAGTCTTCTTAATGGAGTCTTCTTGAGTCTTGATTTTCTTGATTTGAAGCTCCTTTCCTATGGGCTTCCCGAGAAATTATGCAATTGGATCACTAGCCTTCTTGCAGGTCGGAGCATCAAGGTCGTTGTAGACGGTGCATGCTCCGACTACAAGCCTATTAACGCTGGTGTTCCACAAGGCTGCGTGCTATCACCAACGACGTTTCTTCTGCATATCAATGATATGTTGCAAGCCGGCAGCATTCATTGCTATGCGGATGACAGCACTGGTGATGCTCTATACACCGGCCGTGCCAATATTTCTCGGGAAAACGTCACCGAGTACCGGAACAAACTTGTGTCTGAAGTCGAGTCTTTGCTGGAAAAAGTCTCGGATTGGGGGCGACTAAATCTAGTCCAGTTTAATCCTCAGAAGACACAAGTTTGCGTGTTTACCGCTAAAAAGAACCCCTTTGTCGTATCTCCTCAGTTTCAAGGTACTCCCCTTGTTGCCTCAGCTAGTATCGGAATCCTCGGCGTCGACATATCGAGTGACGTGCAGTTTCGTGGTCACTTGGAAGAGAAGGCCAAATTGGCCTCTAAAAAGCTTGGCGTGCTCAGCAGTGCGGGACAGTATTTCATGCCAGCTCAACGCCTGCAACTTTACAAGGCGCAGGTTCGGCCTCACATGGAATACTGTTCCCATCTCTGGGCTGGGGCTCCCCAGTGCCAGCTCCTTCCACTTCACCGCATCCAGCGCAGAGCGGCTCGAATCGTCGACGACCGAGTCCTTTCCTATCGGCTCGACTCATTGGCTCTACGAAGAGATGTTGCATCTCTTTGCATTTTCTTTCGCATTTACCATGGGGAGTGCTCTGAGGAATTGTTCGGATTAATCCCAGCCGCCAAATTTCACGAACGCACATCGCGGCAGAACTCCCGATACCATCCACACCATCTGGATAATTGGCGGTCCACCACTGTGCGATTTAGAAGGTGTTTTCTTCCTCGCACAACTTCCTTGTGGAATAGTTTACCACCAGCGATTTTTCCGGACCGATACGACTTAGGGACCTTCAAGAAAAGAGCCTACTCCTTTTTAAAAGGCCGGCAACGCATCTGCAATTCCCCTGGTGTTGCGGTTGTTCATGGGCGGCGGTAGTCACTTACCATCAGGTGAGCCGCATGCTCGTTTGCCCCCTCTCCTATAAAAAAAAATAAAACATCATGGATGTCAGACGGTCTGCAGCCTCGTAATGACGAGACCCGACTTGGGTAAAGCTACTTAGGTTGTGAGTCAAACCAAGACGCAGAGAGCGCAATCGAGAATAGCGACCTGCCAAACAACCATCGCAGAGACGCAATGCTGCAGAACGCAACAAACATCAATGCATGTAAATGCATGCAACAAGCATGTAAATATTTTGCGTTTAGGTTTGCGTAATACTGCTGCCTGTTTGCTTCTTTTGCTATGTGGCTCTACCACTCACCGTCCATTATATATTTTTGGAACCATGAAAAAGTTAGCTTTCCCTATACTTACCCCTTACGATATCAAAAAGATGAAAAAAGATAATAAATTCTGTAATGTCGCATTTATTGAGCTAGAATGTAGTAACTTTTTATGTAGTACACTTTTGTTATTATTTGTTGAAAAGTTTAGTTAATAATAACCATAACATCCTTGATAATCCTTGATTACACTAACATTTTCTGCAAAGTTAAATATTTCCGATTATAAACGACAGCAGTGTGTTGTGCTTTATGTTGGATAAGTTAAAACATTACCATTCAAAGAAGGTTGCACAATGATCAATGTTTCAAACAGAAGTGATCAAACTTTTACTACCTACCCTACAACAAATTACTCGAAGAGAACCATCAAAAGAGATGTATGAAATTGGGTGCTTGACAACGTTAGTAACAGTTATACAAAAATATGTCGGTAATATAAAGATAAATTATTATAAGCATAATTAAATGGTTTTTATTTCTGTAATGTATGTGACAGTCATAAAAACATTTTCTTAAATCTGAAAAACGAAAACTTATGATTTTACCACAGCAAAAACAAAACTTTTTAAATATTTTTATGAATTTTGTGGCATTAGATAATAAAGGAATAGAAAGAAATCAAAAAAACTCATAATATTGAAACATTGAGGCGAATCTGTAGAGATTAATACTGAATAAAGCACTCACACCGCGGGATGGTCGGGGGTGTTTTAACCCCGTCATCAAGAGTCGAGTTGGACGCAAAAAGGGAGCCTAAAAGGTCGGCTTTGTCTTTTGCGGCTTGGGCCAGTGAGTTGTCCTTCCTGTGCAGAGATGGTAGTGATGGCTTACAGAAATTCCCTTGGACATCCTTGCACCAGTTCCCGAAGGAAGGCGAACTAGTTTCTCGCCAGTTCTGCCTATGTGCTCTGACTTTGCCTTGGCAATATCTCTTTTGATGGACCTGGAGGCGAAGTTATACTTCTTTTTAAGTGTGCTGGTGTTTACATCCCGAGTCGCCGAAGACGCAGCCGCAGCCCAGGCTTGATAACACTCCTGCTTACTGCTTAATGCAGTCTTACAGGAGCGACCAAACCAAGGCTGAGATCTGCCTCCGATGGGTACCACAGATGATGGAATAAATAGTTCCATTCCCTGTGGTACCACCTGTGGCACCACACTCCGGATCAGACAATGGTCCAAAGAGCCGAGAGGGGCATCGACGGAAACCTGATACCCGTCCGGATGAGAGGTCAGCAGAAGGTCCAACAGGGAAGGTGTATGATCCTCCACATGTGGAATCCGCGTAGGCGAAGTAACCAGTTGTGTGACCATATGCCAAGGCAAAGTCATAAACAGATCTCCCCACATGATCGGTTTAACGTGAACCGAGCCATTCGGCGTGGTGGGCGTTAAAATCACCAAGGATCACGACCTCTACGGATGGGACCTGTTGTAGCAAGGAATCTGTAGCCATTTGGACGTGGTCGATCGAGTTCGAGTTTGAGTGAAGTCCTCTGAAGTTGCGGAAATTCACGGATAATGTGGCGGGGTCGCCTTGGTATTGTTGCTCAGTTTCCCCGAGCAGTTATGTTTTTGAGCGGAATTTTGCCCCCCTCCCCCTACCAGAATACGCGGGGCAGCCGAACACCCACGCTCAGGTGTGGAATAACATGGTCGTGGATGCTCAGCGAAGTATTCTCCAGGGGTGCTGGTACCCTCCTGGGGTAGTCTTTCGTGTAATTCCGCTACCATGTTGATGCCTGCACTCACCAGACGAAACGCAGAAACAGAGCTTCTACTTCACGCCGGTATTCTGTGAGGTCGTGGTACCAACCCGGCTCGAGCCGGCTCATACGTGCAACAGCAAATACTGTCGCGTGGCTCTACCACTGTTAAAAGTCGATGATAATCTTTATATATAAAAATTACGTGTCACATTGTTTGTCCGCGATGAACTCTTAAACTACTGAACTGACTACAATGAAATTTTGCACACTGTGTGCAGTTTGGTCCAACTTGAGAGATAGGATAGTTCTTATCCCGTTTAGTGACCCTGAATATTTTTTATTGGTAATGTAAGAATTTTTATAGGACAAAGTCGGAGAGGGCAGTACGGCGTCTGTGTGGAAAGCTATTATATATAAATATATATATATAAATATTTTAGATTTCACTTCATCTTTTCAATCAAAACGTTAAGAATAAAAAAAATCTTACGATGTTCTGTTTGATTAGGTAATATTATTGTTTAAGTACATCGCTCTCATCCCCTCTGCCCTAATGTACTCTTGTGGCTATTTGAAACTGTCTACACTACTATTGTTACTATATAACTAGTTAATAATACATTATTAATTTTGTAATTAATTAATACACTACATCAAAATCACTTATGTAAAAGCCTCTTTTGATTGTCTTATAGGGGCGATATTTGTCATATTGTCCTCCATTCGCAGGCAGGTTAGCACCCGCAGTTTTTTTTTAAATTTATTCGTAGTTTTTATCAGGAAGATACTGCTACCCATCTCTATGTGGGTGATATGGGGTAGTAGATTATCTTAAACCACTACTACATGACGCATTTATTTTGTTACCTTATGCTGCAGTTGTTATCTTAATCTAAATAAATAAGTAGCACGAAAAGTTATACATACTTATTTTAATTTTTCTTGCTTTCTCCTTATATATAAAGTGACTGCCAACCTCAGTGAATTAAGTCCTGAGATTAGAAAGCGGACGTAAATCATGAACTAATGGTTAATGGTACTACGAAGTATCGTACCCGTTGTAAGTGAAGTAAAGTATCGTCGTTTTAGTAGACAATAATGAAGTGCTTAAAAGATTACTATTATAACGACAACGTAAACTTTTGAACTAAAATTCACTATTCACTAGGTGATAGGACTCCTTTTTTATATTGGAGTGCGCGTGAGTAAGTACCACCCTCTTACCAATGCTTTCACAGCTGTGATCCGCTCTGAGATGTATAGAAAGCTAGAGTAGTTACAAGCTTTGAGGCATTCTATATTTGTCGTCATGGACGAGAACGCATCTGTAATCTTCTTTCTATAAAGTTGGTTACAGTTGTCCGTGGGCTGCATTAGCCACTTAGCATCATTATACTTGCTGTACATGTCAAAAACTTATAAAATATAAAAACACACACGCATTCGAATGCAAAGTTGTATAAAAATTTTAAAACAACGGTGATGAGTTTGCTGTGATATAAAATTTTGAACAAACGAAAATTATATATAAATAGATGATGAAAATTTTGAAAAAGTCGAAGGATGCAGGTTTTTAAGATTTGATTTTGATTTTTAGTTTTCATTAGAAAGACGATGTTACTCATCTCCTGATTTGTTTCCCTTTGTCGCCTATAATGAAATCCACGGGGCGAACGAAGTGAAATTACAAAGTTATATGGGACTCCTGAAATATAAACTTTTGCAAAGTAATTTCAAGACGAAAGAAGTCATTAATAGCAATAAAAATTCAAATAAGAATATCGATTTATTTAAAAGGCCAAACTCTTATAAAGGCAAACATGAGTTTTAACTTCTGCAACTGAGGTGACTTTGACGTTAACATTCGACTGAGGTGTAGTCTGATCGACGTCACATTATATAGCATTATTCGTGCAAAACTTTTAGAAATAATAAAACTCTGGTTTTATTTTATGATTAACGGGTTTATGTATAACGAAAAACAAAAGAATAAGTGATTTCTTATATTTACGCGAACACTACACATTTAAATAAAACTAATTTTACGGATTTTATCGCGTATATTAACTTATTTTACATACACAGGCGGGGGCCAAATATGATAATGAAGCGCGGGAAGCTCAGGTGACTGGCCCGCCCGAGTCCCCTCGGAAGCAGCCCACCCAGCCGGAGCTGTTGGGACGTTTCCCAACTCTTGATCTGCCAAGGTTCTCCGGGGCCCTCTCCGACTGGCTGACCTTTGTGGGCCTTTTTGATAGCCTAGTGGACGCCCGGAGGGACTTGACACCAAACCAGAAGTTGGCGTACCTCCTAGCCTCACTGGAGGGTGAGGCCCTTGGCGTCGTCGGCCATTTGAGATTGTCGGACGACGCCTACCAGGCTGCTCGGTACCTCCTGGTCGAAAGATACGCCAATGTCCGGCGAATCGCGGACGAATACATTAGGCAGCTTCTAAGCCTCCCTCTGCTTAGGGACCGGGCCAGACTACGCCCGGACATCGTGAATCCAGTCTTGGTGGCCTGTAATGCGTTGAGGCGGCTGGATTTACCAGTAGATGAATGGTCCTTCTTGTTGCTCCACATCGTGCTGTCCCGACTGCCTCTCGACCTTCGGATACATTTTGAGGAGAGGTAGGGCGGAAATGGCGCCTCCTATATTCCGCCCTTCAGTGATTTGCTGCGGTTCTTGGAGGAGCAGTGCCGGCAAATTGAGAACGCAGCGGGCACCGTCGACGACTTACGGGTTGCCAACCGAGCCGTGCCCAGTGGGAGGCGGAATCCGCCGGGCAAGTCAGCGCCAACCCCCCTAAGGCCGATCGGAGCTCCCGCGGGAGGGTACTGCTCCCTACCATCTTACAGTGGGCTAGCGGCCAGGGAGGCGCCCCCCTGCTCCTGTTATCGAGCATCCGATCATCGGGTGACGTCGTGCCCGAAATTGTTGGGCCCGAAGCCCGTTCCGGCGAGGCGAACTATCGCCAAGGAGCGCCACTGGTTCTACTCGTGTTTGGAAAGGCACCTCCAGCGAGACTGCCCGCACCAGCAGCCCTGTCCGCACTGCCAGGGCAATCACCATCACCAGTCGGGGGGCATTTCCCCAGGGGCGGGGATGCCGTCGCCCCCCCTCAGCGTGTGGAGAGGAACTTCACGGCCACTCAGCAGTCAACTAGACCCTTCTCACCCCCGTAAGCCGAGTGGCCGCGGCTGGGGTACCACCGTCCCCCCTTTTTGATCGGTACCGGTACTACGGGGTTCCTGCGACCTCAAACGTTTCGTAGTTGTAGTGGTTGTGAGTAAAAAAGTGAATTTAATATTCTCTTTGAATACGTGTACATATGTTTTTGTAAATATATTTGATCATTATTTTGGCTTTGTTGAAAAGAAAATTGAAATTGCGTAACACTATTTGTGCCGAAGGAAATAA
Source organism: Parnassius mnemosyne (assembly GCA_963668995.1). Classification (NCBI taxonomy): domain Eukaryota; kingdom Metazoa; phylum Arthropoda; class Insecta; order Lepidoptera; family Papilionidae; genus Parnassius; species Parnassius mnemosyne. The sequence continues at coordinate 37,144,068 of CAVLGL010000068.1, read as the reverse complement.
AAATCAATCCTCTCTTTGTTTTCCAATTTTTGTTGGCGTTGTCAAAGATATTTATTTGGAAAGAGGAATTGGGCTGTCTCTTATACTTATCGTTTTACTTAATTCGTCTGTTTTGATCTATGCGCATCGGGAAATTAATTTGTTGCAATTTATTTTCCAGTTTTACATAGTGGTTTTGAGTATTGATGCTTTGAGGCTTGGTTGAAGCATAAGCATAGAACTGCATGTTTGGAAGAGCCAGCTAGTTATGATATTATCAGATTAAAATCAGTAAATGGTTATATGGTAGATAGCTTGATTGTGCCTACTTGCATGAACAAAATCATAATGAGGCCTATCTGTGCTTTATCGTGTGCCTCGCCACTAATGCCGTTCACTTGGAACTTGTAAGTGCCCTCAGCACTGAATCATTTGTGGCCATGTGGGGCCGCTTCGTGTCGCGTCGCGGTTTGCGGACCTGATCCGGTCTGATTGCGGAGCGGATTGTGGGGGCATGGATGTATGTTTGAAAGAGGTTGTCGAATTTCTGTCCAGCAACAGGACTTATTTAGGTGCTGCGATGTCCAGGAAGGGAATCCAGTGGAGGTTCGACCCTCCGGCTTGCCCACATTGGGGCGGTATTTTTGAGGCGGTGGTTAAGGTTGCAAGATGTGATGGGGTACCTAGAGTGGCCGAGGTTTGGTTGGAGATTCGGTCTTGCAACGCGCCGTAGCGACCCTATCTCGTTTGCCATTTAGCCACATAGGTCCTTATGTCCGGGACGGGGGTTTGTTTAGGCCAAAATCGTAATATTTTAAAAACTTGCATCAAGATGCGCGCGTGACGCATTGTATTGAGGTGAGGTAAACGCCGCTGGGGGGGGGGGGGCGTGTGCTGCTTCCCGTCTTTTGGCTGTGTGGGCTAGCAACAGTGTATTGAACGCCGCGGCTTTGTCGACAAGTATTACGGTTAGGTGTGAAGCGGTCGGCCGCGTGATCAACGTCTCTTATTGATTGTCTTTCGTGCTTTAAGTGACAAGAGGCCCTTTTGAGTTTTGAAACGCTAAGAATGTGTGACCCGAGAGGAGATCGCTTCGTATTGAATATAGAGTAAATTGTGCGCGCCTAATTGACTATTGAATATTTTGGTCTCATGTAGTCCGTCTCGAATTGGTTTTTCTAATTTGTACGTTTCGTGGGCTTCGTAGGCTTGTATTGAGTTTGAATTATTAACTTAACTTTGATTGACATTAATTTGATTCGACGAGTTGCTTCGTGGCATTTTGATAGCGTGCGAGGGAATTTTGTCTTGTTGTGTGGAACGCTGAACTTTGAGACTCGAGAAGAGGCCGCGTTCGTTCCCATATTTGTAATTTTGTGCTAAGTGAACCAGGAACATTGAATATTGAACATTGAACGACTATTCGTTACTTGTGTCGTGTGTCACTTGTTTTGATTTCGATGGACGTTGAGTTGGTTTACTTTGAAGTTAATTAAATGTACTATAAAGTTGATAAACTAATACAGTGAAGTGAAAGCAGAAGTTTTCAATTGGTGAACGCCTCCCTGGAGGGATCTCATATTTGAAGAGAAGCAGCACCTGGGGATCTGCGGTCCGACTTTATCGGGGATGTCAGGTTACACATGTACACACTACTACACACTACTTACATCCACATCACTTACCACCTGACTGGTACCCTGTGGTCAAGCCTACCTCCGGAAATCGGTAAGGTGTGCTTGCTTATTTGCAATTAATTTAGAATTATCCATAGACCATTGGACCCCGTCCTCTGTTGCCCGTCGCGACTACCACTCATAGGCCCTGGTACGGTCGACCTATGACGGGGCAACTAAGGCCGTGAACACTAATTGTACACGCACCTAGCCGTACAACCCAAAGTCGATTCTCTCGGGACCTATAAGCGGGAGATCCGACGGACGACCAAGTGTGGGGCCGATGCCTTATGGTAAAATGACCTACACAATAGATAATTCTAGATAACTAATACTTGCTTCAGAAGTGGAGACTGGTCACCAGGGTCTGTCAGGCTGAAGGTGTAGTGCATGTAAGTGGTGTTTGTGAGTGTGTGTGTTTAGGTGGCTTGAACCAGATGGCACGATGCTGCCTCGGATGTGGTATTCTCCTGCGGCGTTCCCGGTGGCAATTTCTTTCTTCAAGGCACTAGGTCAGTCTATCCACATTATTGTACATTTAACTAACTTTAAAGAGAGAACTAAATTCCGTTAATCACAGTCAAAGACCCAACACGTGGCGCGACCGACGACAGTGGTACAAAGTCCACCTTCGTTCGCTCCGCGGCAAACTACTTCGAACGACCCCTTGCGGCACTTAACGAAACGGTGCAATTACATTAACTTCACTACTATTAGCCAACCCGGCGTGTAATATCCTAGGCTATTACTAGACAGTTCCTCGTCGTTGCACGAATTTGCTAACAAAAACGACACTATCCGAGGTACGATAGCTCGAGTCGACTTACAGCAAAAAAACAAACGTCCGTTACGATCGGCAGATTTTTACAATGAATCTCTCGACGTGTCCCGTTCGACACCGTCCGAATGGAATGCGAGCGGGCGTGGGACGGTGTGACCTTGCTACGGTGCTATGCGCTTCGAACGTGCGTTAAGAATTAAATTTTCAAATAGTTAATATTTTGCCTAAACAAATATCTCCCCTGACATAAGGAATTATGTCCGCGAGTAGATTGGCAAACGGGACAAGGTCGTAACGGCACGTTGCAAGACCGAATCTCCGACCAAAACCTCGGCCAACCTAGGCACCCAATCCGATCCATACGACAACTTAACAATGCGCCCAAGGCGTCAATACAAAGGCAGAGCTTTGGGTTCTTTAACCAACACGAGGTCTTCAACCCGAAGAGGATCCGTCTTGTCAGACCACTTACTGCGCTGCTGCAAAAGATGTACGTACTCCAGAGACCATCGGTGCCAAAACTCTGAGTCATCTGTTGTAGCAGGTCAAACCTGCTCTACCGCGAAGAGTTCGTTTCCCTGGAGGGGTACTCGGGCAGGGCGTTAAGCGGCTGGCCAATCAGGAAGTGTCCCGGGGATAGAACCTCCAAATCATTCGGATCGGACGAGAGGGGACAGAGGGGCCGATAGTTGAGTACTGCCTCAATTTTACAGGATACAGTGGCGAGCTCCTCAAGTGTCAAAATAGTTTCGCCAATAACGCGACGGAGATGCATTTTTGCAACCTTAACCACCGCCTCAAAAATACAGCCCCAGTGGGGACAAGCCGGAAAGTCGAATTTACACTGGATACCCTTCTTGGACATCGCATTACCTAAATAAATCCTGTTGCTGGACAGAAATTCGACGACCTCTTTCAAATATCTATCCGTGCCCTTATAATTCGTTCCGCAATTAGATCGGATCAGGTCCGGCAAACCGCGCCGCGATACGAAACGGCCCAGCTTGGCCAAGAAGTTTTCCGTGCTGAGGGCATTTACAAGTTCTAAGTGAATGGCCTTAGTGGATAGGCACACGAAGACGCAAAGATAGGCCTTATGTGAACGCGCGTTACGAAGGTTAGAGGACTTGACGAGGAAGGGGCCAGCAAAGTCTCTTCCGACTCAAGGGAATGGTCGGATGGCCCTAACGCGGTCGGGTGGCAAGTCACCCATCATAGGCTGCGATATGGTGGCCTTCAGTTTATAACAAGATATGCATTTAAAGATGACGCTCCGAATGGTGCGTACCAAAATCCAAAACTCCCGCTGCAGAACCCAGCGTGGGCGTTCTTAATTTGATGATGGGTTACCAGCAAACGGCAAAGGCGCCGTCATTGGGGAGCAGTAACGGGTGTCGAGACCCGAACGGCAGTTGAGAATTTCTAATACATCCACCAACGCGCAGCATCCCAGTGTCGTCCAGGAAGAGGCTCAGACGGGCCAGAGCGCCCTTGTAAACGGAGCCCCGCTTCAGGTTTTCAATCACAGGCTCAAAATGCTCCACTTGGACCATACGGGCCCAATGCATCAAAGCTTCACGACGCTCGCTAGGGGACAAAACGAATTCAGAGATTCGGTTAGACGGGTCTCTCGAATTGCGGACAAATTGGCGCCACCAAGCAGTCACTCCTAAGAGCTTATCGAGTGAGCTGTACTGTTCTAGAAGCGAGAGATTCCGAGTGGGCTTATCCTTGCCCACTCCTACTCGGGCTCGTAGGCCAGGCAATTTAATCGGTTCGGAGTAATTACCCTGGGGCCAGAATGACTGAGACTCAGTCAACCAACTGGGACCCCACCACAGCGGGTGGTTAACAAACGGGGAGGCTTCACAGACGCGAGAAGCGCAGTCTGCGGGATTCCACTCCCCTGGGACATGTCTCCAGCTTAGAGAAGTCTCAGAACTCTGGATTTGAGACACGCGGTTCGCCATAAAGACCTCAAGATTGTAAGGTGCAGCTCTGAGCCAACAAAGTACTATCTCACTGTACAACCAATCGTAGACGTCCGTAATGTCTATTACAGCCGTCAAAGATGAGTGAACGTGGTTGAGGAGTTGCGTGAGAAGAGCGGCTCCGGAAAGTTCCAATTTAGGGATAGTTAAGCGGGACCTAATGGGAGCAACCTTGCTTTTAGCAAGTACGAGATGGACTGCAGTATGACCAGAAGAGCTCATAGTCCGCAAATATACGACAGCAGCATAGCCTTTCTCAGAGGCGTCGCAAAACCCATGTAGGGTAGCCCTGCATTTCCCTGGAAGGAGGAAGCACCTTGGCATGGAGCCCCGGTTGATTTCCAGAAGGGAGGAGACCATGGAGAGCCACTCTCACAAGAGGGCTCCCCTAATAGGCTCGTCCAAACCCAACCCGGATATTTTGAAGAAAGCACTTAGCCAAAAAGATGACCGGGGTGATACATCCATTAGGGTCGAAGGTGCGGGCTACTGTAGACAGCACGGAGTGCTTGGTCCATGCTTTGGGAGGAGGATCGAGTTTTACTCGATACGTGAAGGTATCCTGAACAGGCTGGTATTGAATGCCCAGCACAGTCAACAAATTAGGATTTTCAGGGTGTAGAATAGATGAGGGTCTTGTTGATCCTCTCCTGGGGGGTCCTTCAAAATATGAGGGGATTTCGACAACCATTTGCGCAAGTCTTAGCCTCCGGACTTCAGGATGGCAATTAATTCGTCTCGCAAGACATGAGCCTCCTCGACGGTGGAGGCGCCCGTACAAATGTTGTCCATGTAGACCGAAGTCTCCAAAATAGAAGCTCCCCGAGCGTATCTTAGACGCTCTCTCTCAGCGAGTTCAAGGAGGGTTCGCATGGCGATATACGGACTGGACCGGAGTCCATAGGTGGTGGTGTTCAACTCAAACACCTGTATCGGATCGCTGGGCTTCTCATGCCACAATATCAGCTGATATCGACGATCATCATAATGGACCACTTATTATCGAAACATCATCCGAATGTCGGCTACAAAAACCACTTTGTGTCGACGGAATTGAGTCAATATTTCGGATATATCCTTAATTAATTTGGGACCAGAGTGGAGACACTGATTCAGGGACGCACCATTTGACGAGGGGGCGAAGCTGTCAAAAATTACCCGAATCTTACTTTCAGGGGTCCTCAAGATCGCATGGTGAGGTAGAAAGTACGCTCCTGTGAACGCCATTCGAAGTTGGACTGTGACATGTGACCCAGCTCTTGATACTCGCGCATGAACTCGACATATTTGTCGCGAAAGGCTGGGTCGCGCCACATGCGGCGCTCCATGGAAAGCAACCTCTTCTTGGCCAGCGCACGAGATTGACCCAAAGGGGGACGTGAGTTCAGAAAGGGTAAGCGAGTGACGAAACGACCGTCGACACGACGGCCGGTATTTTTCTGGTAGAACAACTCGCACTCACGGTCCAGAGGGTTGATTCGAGCCGCATGTGGTGGTTCCTCAATTTCCCAGAACCGCTGGACGACATCCGAAAGGGACATACAACAGAGAGCGAGTTGGCAGTCGGAGAAGGAAGAGACCACAGAACCGGTCCAAAGAAACTGTGCCCAAATACAGTGGACACGGCCGACAAGCCATCGGACTGCAGGGCTCGTATCTCGCCTAACAAGATGAACCCCAGCGCGTCGGCCCCCAGCAACAAATCAATAGGCCCAGGTTGGGATCATTGAGTGTCTGCCGGTCTCAAACCCGATGCACAACGAATCGCGCTGCCATTTATATGGATATTACGGAGAAAACCCACAATGTCATCGAGGACATTTACCTTAACTAGTGTTAGGGATCGCAGTGGACTGTATTATTGAGTACGCTAGGGACAACTGCTTAAAGAAAAGATGGTACTGTCGAACTATACTGTATTAAAACTATTTACAATGTGGCACTATTAATTACACTATTATACAGAGGGGAGTCTTCTTAATGGAGTCTTCTTGAGCCTTGATTTTCTTGATTTCTCTTGCTGTTTTCTTCTCTTCGAGTGCCGCTTCCGAAATGAACAGCTCACCGACCGAGACGCCCTTCTTATATCTCGCCAGAGAGCGTCTCGGGTCGTGAGTAGCGTCGTCCGAGATGCCGCGCGCTCATTGGTCGGCGACATCGCGTGATCTGCTGCCGGTGTGCGGGGTGCGCGGGGCGCACCGGGATGTGAAGGGGCGACGGGGCGGCGGCCTCCTCGCTGTCCGCTACATCCTCCCCCCGGCGTAGCCTGCGAGCCTAAGCTTCTCTCGGGAGGACGGCAATCTTCCTGACGGGCCGCCGCAGCACTCCTCCCTTGGTCCGGACCTCGACGTTTCGCACCACGCCGTCTGGTCCAGGAAACGTCTTCGTTACGATGCCCCGCGGCCACACATTCCTGGGTAGGTTGCCGTCTGCAACCACGACAAGGTCCTATTCCTGTATTTGGCGCTGCTGAGCATCTCTGGAGTCCCCGCGCGCGACCAGCGTCGGCAGGTACTCCTTCACCCAGCGCCTCCAGTACTCGTCGGCGAGCCCCTGCGCCGCTCTCCACGTCCGATGATCCATGGGTGTGCACGGCGCGGTGACTGGCAGGCCCGATGGTCCCAACAGTAGGAAGCGGTTGGGTGTCAGCGCCTCTTCATCGTCGATGTCGACCGGTACGTGCGTCAACGGTCGAGAATTTACAGTATTTTCGGCTTCAGTCAGAAGCTTTGCCAGCGTTTCTTCTCGTGGGCTTTTCTGATGGAGAGTGGCTTCGAGTGCGATCTTCACTGAGCGCACGAGACGCTCCCATGCGCCTGCCTGGTTAGGCGCGCCCTGTGCGATGAACTTCCAATCGACGCGCCGAGTCAGCGCGTAATCCTTCAACTGTGGCGCCCACTCTTCCATTGCCCGTCGTAGTTCTGTGTTTGCCCCATGAAAATTAGTCTCATTATCCGAATAAATAACCCGTGGCCACCCACGTCTAGCCGCCATGCGCCGCAATGCTGATATCGCCGAGTCCGCGGTCAGAGAATAGACTATCTCTAGATGTACTGCGCGCGTCGTTAGGCACGTGAACAGTGCCACCCACCGTTTTTTGTGACGTCGTCCTATCGTAACCGTCAGAGGCCCGAAATAATCAATCCCGGTGTTCGTAAATGGTCGCGCAAACGCCCCTAACCGTTCAGGTGGTAAGTCTCCTGTAACCGCAGGTCGTGGTGTCGCCTTCCGTACTCTGCATCGTAGGCATCTCCGCTCCGCTTCTCGTACTGTGGGTCGTAATCGGAGGATATGATACCTAGTGTGCAGGTCGTTCACCACTCTCTCTCTGTTGGCGTGGCTTGCTTTCTGATGCGTCTTCTCCACAAGCAGCTTCACAAATTGGTGACGTCCATTCAGGATAATGGGTCTCTTCATTTGACCGTCCACGTCGGCTGCGTCGATCCTTCCCCTGGCTCGTAGCACTCCATCCTCCAATATGGGGTCGAGCTTCCTTAGTGCGCTGCCGGTGGTCAAATTCTTTCCCCGCTGAAGGCGGCTGATGTCTTCAGCGAAGCTTTCCTGCTGGCTGTGTTGTATCCACATCCGTTCTGCTCTCTGGATGTGCTGTAAGGTCAGTCCACGTGCTCTTCCTCGTGCCGCATCGAGGAATTGTAATACTCTTGCTGTAGCCCTGATTAACTTCTCGTAGGCAGTGAATCTCTCTATGTCTGGCAGGTGTGGAGCTTCCTGGGTGTCGCTCTGGTGCGCCACGATTTCCTCCAACTCTTCATCATCCCCCGCCTTCTCTTCCTGTCGGTGAGGCCATCTGTCTTCATGCTCGTAGAGGAAGGGTGGTCCTGTAAACCACTTGTCGCTCTCTTCCTTGGTTGTGAAATTCATACGCGTTGCTTGATCCGCTACGTTTTCCGCAGTCGGTATCCACCTCCATTGCTCGGGTGATGTCTTCTCAGCTATCTCCCTTGACCGGTGAGCAACGTATGGAGTGTAACGCGCCGTATCGTTCTGTATCCAGTGGAGCGCCGTAGTAGAGTCCGTCCAATATACGACCCTATCTGCTTCCACTCTGTGTTCGTCCTGCACGAATTCCGCGAGTCGCGCGCCTATTGAGTTCGCCTGCATCGCGGTATACTTTGCGCTTTAATTGGAGCGACTTTCGCCTTAGCCGCCACTAACCGTACCCTAATCGTTCCGTCGCGATATCGTATACGCCAATACGCCGCGGATGCGTACGCACGTTCGCTCGCATCATTGAACACGTGAAGTTGACGCTCTACCACTCCCCCCGTAGGAGCATAGCACCTTGGCAGTCGTAGTCGCGATACCTCCTCGACGACTCGTAGCCATCGCTGGAATTCCTCTGCTGCCTCCTCGGGTAGTTCGTCGTCCCATCCGACCTTCTTCATACGCCATAGGTCTTGTAGCAGGATCTTGGCGGTGATGGTGAGGTAACTTAGCAGTCCAAGCGGGTCGAAAACGGACATGACCGCGCTTAATGCTTCCCTCTTGGTCGGTGGTCGCTGTAGCGCCTTTACTTCTTGCAGCACCCTATTCATTGACGTGTTGAATGTTAGGGCGTCTTCATCAGCCATCCATAATAACCCTAAGGTTCTGCCTGGGCTGTCTTGTCTTAAGCCTACTTCCTTAGGCTTACGCGCCAGTAAGTCCTCCGGCTTGTCTTCTAACAGGGCTGCGTGGTTAGAGTTCCATCCTGCCAAGGTGAAACCGGCCTGCTGGTGCACTTCCGAATCCTGCTTCGCCGTATTTATCGCTTCCTCTACCGTGGCATAACTGTCTAAATAGTCATCCATATAATGGCTACGTACGATAGCGTTAAGTGCCAACGGGTGTGTCTCTGCGTGTGCGCGCGCGTTATGATCCCTAACACTATGTGCGAGAAACGGCGAGCTCTTCGCACCGAAAATCATAGACGTCATAACGTTCTCCCGCGGTGGGCTGTGTCGCTCGTTTCCTCGCCAAAGAAACAACTGCGCGGGCTGATCGCGACGGTCGATTTTCACGGGCAAGAACATCTCCCTAATATCCGCGGACACCGCTATCTCGTTCTCCCTAACTCGCAACAGTATGCCCGGTAAGTTCCGTAATAAGTCGGGGCCGTCGAGTAAATAATCGTTAAGGCATCTGCCGAATGCGCGCGCTGCCGCGTCGAACACTACTCTCGTCTTCCCCGGCTTGTTCGGATTCCGTACTGCGAAGTGTGGCAGGTACCAGCTCTTGGGATCCTCGCGCTCTGTATCCTCGGCTTCCCTTGCGTATCCCTTTGCCAGGAGGTTGTCTATCTGGGCTGTGTAGGCGTCACGAAACTCCGGCGACTGGTCCATCTTCCTTTCGATCGTCCGTAGTCTTCGCGCTGCCATCTCGTAGCTGGGTGGCATCCGCACGTTGTTGTCAGTCCAACTTGGTATTGCTCGCCGACCTTCTTGACGGTGCGCTGGAATATGTCGACAGCGCGCTCCTCATCCCGTCGCGGCCTACTCTTTAGCGAGATACCTATAGAGTCTATCTCGTACTGCCGTTTGAGGAGTTCCGTTAGCTCCTCGTCCTGACTGGCAAACGTTCGGATGTCCCTGTCTGACCGTCCGCTAGTGCTCTCTACGTGTAATACGGTCTCGCCGTCTTCCCTACACGTTAACCGCGGCACGGTTCCCTGAATTACCCATCCTAATAGCGTTCGTGCAGCTATAGGCTGCCTTCGACGTCCTATTCTTAAACTACGGGTAATTATCAAATGCCAATTGTCAGCGCCTAATAGCAATCTCGGCTTCGCGTCGTCGTAGCACACCGAACTCGGTAAGTCACGTAAGTGCTTTAATCGTAAGCACTCCCTACTCACAGACTGCGAGCCTATCTTTAAGTCGGTTATTGTTCGCGCGTTTATGTTAAACGTCTCGCTGCGCGTCTTGCCACGTATCCCTATATTGACTAATCTACTATTAGCCTCGCGTTGACTGTTACCTACGCCTTTAATATTGAGCGGCTTTATCGGTCCTTCCGCTCCTAACTCGCGAGCTAAGTCGTCGTCGATTAGCGATATCGTAGAGCCTTCGTCAAGTAGCGCGTACGTATTTACTTCCTTTCCGCGTGGTCCGCGCACGGTTATCGGACAAACTTTTAACAATACGGACGAACACTCGACGGGATGAGCACGGTTTCGTCCGGTTTAACCGACGCTGCAGGCGTACGGGCCTTGCGGGTGTGAAGAATAGCGTGGCTGGGGGCGTTACAACCGTCGACGCCGCACTTCCTGGCTTTGCAGCGTATACGTCGGTGCTTGCTGCTCAAGCACTTGAAACATACCCCATCTTCCCTAACCCACTTACACCGGTCGTCCGAGCCCATTTGCTCTAACTTCTTACACTTGACGATAGGGTGTTCACCCCCGCAACACATACATGAGGCACTACCGGTGTCCTCCTGGGCGGTGAACGTCTTTACGTCGCGGGCCCTATCTTCTACGCGGCGTGTTAACACTATTCTTTTCGACGGCGGCGTCTCTCGTCTTACGGGCGATTCCTTAGTCGACGTTACGGACGTATAGGCATGACTTAACGCACGGTCAGCCTCTCTCATCATGAACCGGGATAACGTAACAATGTCCGGTTCGTCCGCACTTCCGTAGTGCTCCGCATAATCGCACCAACGCGACCGTAAGTGAGGGCTTTAAGTAAGTAAGTTTGCTAGTAACCTCCCTAGTCAGCATTGGATTACGCAGATAACCCTTGCCGTCGATGTTCTGCATAATGCACACTATATTCTGTAATTTAATCGCGAACGAGTTTAATTCCTGGGCGGTTTGACCCGGGCGCGGAAGGCGTTTTAATTCTTCTAACGCACGATCTATAATTACTTCCGGGCGGCCGAAACACTGCTCCAGTGTCCGCATAATGTCTGCCGGATCCTTCGCGGTAAACAGCAGAGCCGATACTACCTCTCTAGCCTCACCGCGTAAACAGTTCCTTAATCTTGCCATATTTTTCGTATTTGTGAATCCATATAAATGCGTGGATTCATTGATCGCGGCTTTAAACGCTAACCATTCCGCGGCCGAGCCGTTAAAAATAGGCAAGTCCTGCGTCTGCTTCGCGGCGGCTGGTCTAACCTTAACCATACTTTCTAAAGCTTCCGCTAGCCGTTCTATACCACTATCCTTCCCTCGCGGGGTGAGCGACCTATCTCTATCCCTATTTTCTTCTAACCTACGCTGTGGCGCCGGCGACCTATGTACACCTACATCCCTATGACACGGCGACGGTAATCTACGATCCGCAAGGCGATGTGGCGATTTATCTCTGCCTACATCATTACACGGCGACGGTGATCTACGATCCGCGTGGTGATGTGGCGATGGCGATCTATGTGCACCTACATCCTTATGACACGGCGACGGTAATCTGCGATCCGCGTGGCGATGTGGCGATCTATGTGTAGGCGATAGAGTGCGGCGTTGGACGCACGACGGTGACGTAACCCGTACACGACGATCCACCTGGTTCATTTCTACGGCGACTCCATTATCCCTCTGTATCGTATTTACGCGGCGCGGTTGAACATCATTCGCGACCGACTTCCCCTGGGCATCTTCAGCGTGGTCGTAACCGGTTCCCCTACTCGGTGGGGCCTGCTCTATCTCGATGCGGGGCGCGGGCTGAGACGGGCGGTAGGGCGGCTCCCCCGCACAGTCTCTACGTTTTCTAACCACCTATCAACGCGTACCCTATTTTCGACTAATTCGTCCTCGTTTAGGCTTTCCCTATCGGTTTCTTCTTGCAGTTGCGCGATATCCCTAGCATATTTCTTCTTGATGAGATCTTCCTCTATTTGCAATTGCTTCCTCCTAATTGCAGCTAGTTCCTCCACGGCATTATATTCGATTTGTTTTAATCTTGCTATTGCGCTAGCTGTCGACCGGGCTGAACGGACTGAACGGACCGACGGGGCGCGGGACGCGGGCCTATGTACAACGTCTGCTACAGGCGCGACGGTACGCACTATCGAACGAAATCGAGTTTCCGTAGTCGGAAGATCTTCTATTATCGCGGCGAGCGTTTCTGTGCGCGGCGCGGATGTGCTAACTTCTCCCAAGCGATCGGTTGTAGACACGGACATAGCGGGGCGCGACGGCGCGGGCGCGGGCGCGGGCATAGATGCGGGCGCGAGCGGGGGCTGCGGCGCGGCGAAGGGCGCTTGTGCCAACACGAGATAATCGGACGGGAACGCGGGTGCTTCCTCGTTTATCCGCATTCCTACTGGCGTTTCGTCGTCGTTCCGTGTCTTCTGGCTTCTTGTCTTCCGCATGATGGTATCCCTCGTTGCGACCTCCGATCGTCTTCAAAAAGACGCACGTATTGGACGCCGTTCCCGCCTCAAGGGCGTTACCAGATGGTCACAGTTTGGCACCGTTAGGGAGCAACCACCCGGCCGCGTAAACGCGGTTTAAGAAACAGGAATTGTCTGGAAACAGACAATATATATGACGTCGATGTAAATAAGAAACGAGGAAGGAGTTAGTACCGACGATCTTCTCTCTTCGTCGACGTACTTCTTTCTTCCTCGAAGATCTTCTGTAATGATCTTCTTTCTTCTGTAATTATGTTCTCTCTTCTATATATATGTTCTCTCTTCTATAATTATGTTCTTTCTTCAATAATTATGTTCTTTCTATAATAATTATCTTCTTTCTTCAATAATTATGTTCTTTCTTCTATAAATATGTTCTTTCTTCTTTCTTCTGGCTTGAATCCGGTGACGATGGACCAAGAACTTGTTAGGGATCGCAGTGGACTGTATTATTGAGTACGCTAGGGACAACTTCTTAAAGAAAAGATGGTACTGTCGAACTATACTGTATTCAAACTATTTACAATGTGGCACTATTAATTACACTATTATACAGAGGCGAGTCTTCTTAATGGAGTCTTCTTGAGTCTTGATTTTCTTGATTTCTCTTGCTGTTTTTGTCTCTTCGAGTGCCGCTTCCGAAATGAACAGCTCACCGACCGAGACGCCCTTCTTATATCTCGCCAGAGAGCGTCTCGGGTCGTGAGTAGCGTCGTCCGCGATGCCGCGCGCTCATTGGTCGGCGACATCGCGTGATCTGCTGCCGGTGTGCGGGGTGCGCGGGGCGCACCGGGGTGTGAAGGGGCGACGGGGCGGCGGCCTCCTCGCTGTCCGCGACAACTAGGATGTGAAGGTGTTCGTTTGGTGTTCCAAACACCAACTTCGCTTGTCCCCTAGGAGCAGGCGGCTCGGCACCTCCGATACCTACCATCGGACGTGATTCAGAGCTCCAGGGGAGCCCTAGTCGTCCCACCAACCAAGTGGAGGCCACACTGCGTTGCGAAGCCGAATCCAGTAGAGCGCGAACCGTTAAGCAGTCGCCGCTCGGGTTGTTCACCTTCACTGAGGCCGTCGGCAATAGAACAGTTTAACAAGTGGACTGCCGACGGCACAAAGGCTCAGTGGAGGCGGCCGTGGTGGGAGCTAGGGCGGCAGCTACCTAGCTGGAGCTGCCTTCATCTGACCGGCCCTCAAACCGGTGGTCCGGAAAGCGGCATTCCGGCGGCATCTCAACGACCCGTGGTTGCCACTCAACCAATGGGCCGACCTGGGGAAATTCGGATAACCTCGGCCTTGGGGCCCTGGACAGTCTTGAGGTCGCAGGAACCTTGTAGTACCGGTATAGGTAGGAGGGTGGTACTCCAGTCGCGGCCGCTCAGATAACGGGGGTGAAGTGGTTCTAGCTGACCGCTGAGTGGCCGCGAAGCTCCTCTCAACACGCTGAGGGGGAGTGACGACCCCCCCGCCCCGGGGGGAGTGACCCCCTGACTGGTCGGGGGAGGGACCTCTTACAATCCCAGGAGCACGGTGGCCGGCAGGCGAGCGCCGAGAATTGCCCGATAGGGGGCGTGTCTGAGCGCCCCCGCCCATGGGAGTCGGGGGCCCGGAAGGACCCCGAGAGGACGCGCCGCTCGCACCTAGGCACAAAATTGCGTGGTGGTTGCCCTAGACAATAGGAGCCTTCCCGCGAGAGCTCCGCTCGGCTTCAGGGGGGTTGGCGACGCCTTGGCCGTCGGATTCCGCCTCTCCCTGGGTACCGCTCGGGTGACAACCTGGGGGTCCTCGACGGGGCCTGCTGCTTCCTCCAACTGCCTGCACTGCTCCTCCAGGAACCGCAGCAGGTCCCTAAAGGGGGGAATATACGAGGCGCCGTCCTCGCCGTACCTCTCCACAAAATGGAGCCGAAGATCTAGAGGCAGGCGGGACAGCACAATGTGGAGTAATAAAAATGACCACTCGTCCACCGGTAAATCCAGCCGCCGCAACGAGTTGCAAGCCACCGGGACTGGATTCACGATGTCCGTACATAGTCTGGTCGCTTCGAACGTGCGTTAAGAATTCAATTTTCAAATGGTTAATATTTTGCCTAAACACTAATAAATTGCTTTGTCTTAAATAAACCCGTGTTTTTTTTAAAACATTGCAAAAACTTATCCCGGTAAAGTTCCATTTAGAAACGTTGTGACATAATATCATCACATAATATATGTAATATAACAGTATATATAAGTACCACTGCTAAGCACTGGCTTACTCTCAGAGGCTACTCTAAGAGGTTCAGGGAACGTTATTAAGAGTGAAGTGTAATATAACTGACTCTATAATAACGCACGGTGCATTACGCCATGTGATTGATGTTAGCGATGTGAAGTGTATGTGAAGATACCGTTATAATTAATTTACGACAGCGGCCACTCCACAGCACCGACTGACCATTTATAAAAGGTCAGCAGCTGCCATGATTGAATTCAATTACCCGTAGAAGTTTCTCGACGGAACTTTATTTCCTTATAGAACTTAAGTAAGATATGAACATTATTTATCTCGTACCCAATCCGCCTTCCAAACGTTTCATGGCGTATCTACAACAGAGAGCTTCATGTTTATAAGTGGACTTTAACAGGCTGATGACGGTGAAGAATTCAATTTTTATTGATTAAACATAGTTCGCAAAGGATGAATTTTGATATTTATTTTTTATTTTAAATATTTTTAAAGGATATTGGGTAAACGGATATGCGAAATGTTAACGCTAGGCAAATATTTACGATTACTCGTGAAGCAAGGAAAGCTTATATCGGCCTCGCACGTCCTAAAACTCCATTGTGTTTGGCCATAGATTAATGATAAGTCATCGCGCGCTCTGACTAGATACCGCGCTCCCTGCAAGTAACAGCTCCGTGAGTGCGGCATATTAATATTGTAGTGTGCATAAGATAATTTGCATGATGCTAGTGTGCGTGAAAAATTGTATATGCCAGCAGCTTAACTATTACCCGATTAACGGTAAAATTTATTTTATGCAATGGCTTAGTACGAGTAGTTAAGTTCATAGTTAGGAATATATTCCAGAAATACTTAAAAATGAATAGTTTATTAATAACGAATGTATCAATATATTTGTGTATATTATGTATAGGTTTTTCTTCTGAATAAATTACATATAAATGATAAGGCCTCCTTTTTATCAGTTTAATTTTTTTATTTACATGTCTAACTAATATTCACAAATTATTTAAAAAAATAGTTATATGTATGGTGTAATCAAAATAGGTTTTCTATTCTACGCGTCAATATGAACAACTTTTACAATAGATCTATCTTCCTAATCGCAAGAAAAATCAGGTATTCCATACATTTTGAGCAAGTTTGTACGAAATTTTGTATGGAATAACTGACTTTGAGAATTTTTTATAGGATCAGGCTGACAAACGAGCACTCAGTCCACCTGATTGTAAGTGGTTGCTGTGGCCCATAGACATATACATCTATCCTCGGTTAAGAATCAAAATGCAGATGCGTTGCAACCCCTGAGGACTAAGATGGAATGCCTCGTTTCCAGTAAAAAGGGTCTCCGGTTCTCTACACTCACCATATAAAACACAGCAGTTTTAAGCTCCTATTTTACACTGGTATTTTGTGAGAGCGTGGTCCGTCCCCGGTCGAGCTGACTCATTCGTGCTACAACTATACCAGTAATATAGCTGCAGTATGGGTCTATCACGTATAAATTGAAAATTTCGAAGATGATCCCATAATAAAAAAAAATATTCATGTTGACGGGCAGAATCATTCCCTATGTTATTAAGTACTATTTTGTTACACCTTTAGTTAGTATATAAGACTGGGGAAAAAGTTTCTTCGTATATTGCATACAAATTCAAGACGTTGTTGTTTTAAAGTTTTATTAAATTTAATTATAATATATATGGGTCCATTCTGTTCGATAATTTGTTACCATCTCTTAGGTAGTGAAATAATAAAAAATAAACGTTGCTGTAGAAATCTTGGGATTTTGATTAAAAAATGCGACAAGTAGTTTTATTTGATATATTCAATACCAGAGATTTGAAGGAACATGGATTTAGTCATCCCATTTATAATGGAAAAAAATTATAAACTTAAATATTAAAACCTCCAGAAAGCTTTCTTTTAAAGAACACAAGCAACAAAAGAAAATAATGACTAAAACTTTTAAACCAGTTTTAAGTACTCAAGCAAATACTGGATTTTTAGGAATGTTAGTGTGTATTGAAAGTCTCAAACAGATAACTAATCTTGTGATCTTGCGTTATCATGATGAAATACCACTCCTTTTCTGATTATCAATGCCAGCCCTTTTTTTCTATTTCTTGCTTGTCTCATTATTTATTGGTAGTAGAGATCCGAATCGATGATTTTATCCGGCGGTAAAAGCTCATGATAAACTTTCAATACCACCATACACACAGCATCATTTTATTTCGTGTTAATCTAGGTTTCGCTTTAGTCTGTAAACAAGACACATATAAATACAGAAAAAAAAAACGTTTCTTGTATGGTCTTCATACAAGAAACGTGATTTTTTGGGTCCTTTATTATTTTACTTGTTGTTTTTTTATTTTATGTTGTTATAGCAGCAATATAAATACACATTCTGTGAAAATTCTACATATTACGGTTCATAAGATACAGCCTATTAACAGACAGACGGAACGATAGTGGAGACTTGGGTCCCGTTGATACTCTTTGGGTACGGAACCCTAATAAATGGCAATTATGTCATTTGAGCAATACTACAGAAATAGACATTAAATAATATAGAATTAGGTTATATTATAATAAGTATTATATATTATATTATAAAATACAGTAACAATAAATTCACATATAAAAATCTCAGTCACGGGGAACTTTATTTTTGCATTCGCGGCAACACTGAATAGCGTCATTGATATTTTGTGGCTTAGTTATGGCTCGTGTTATTTTATGTTAACATTTCGAAATTTTATGATACTTAATAATATTATATGATTCCAGTGTCTTTCTTATTTCTTGTAGTATTATTTTTACACAGTTTCAATACGTAAACTGGTATTTTACTTCGGATTATAATCATAATTTAATAAAATATTCGGTACGTTCACCTCACACGTTGCCTGCAACGCGACTGGCTCGGGTACGCTGATTTCGGCGTAGTATTTGTTGCCGCATTTTACATGAGCGCCGGCGGTATCTAGTCAGTGCGCGCGATGACTTATCATTAATCTATGGTGTTTGGTCTTTGCCGTATGTAATCATTGCTAAAGTAACGCTTTAGCACATATACGTGTCTCAACTAGCCGTCGGAAGAGGATAAACATTCCACATTTCCTCATTTCCTCCTCAGGCAAGATGCACCGGAACATAAGACACGTATTCTTACTAGCCTTCATTTTTTGCGTTATGAACCACACACAGTGCTATACTAATTATCACATTAGGAAGAAGTACCAGGAACGTCTTATATTCCTATAGATCCTATGAAGGGGGTGCAGGTGGCACCCGTTCAGATATCAATTCATTTACGGCAAAGCTGATAACCGCAAATGTCCTTTGTACAGAATTAGAATTATATATAATGAGTTAATCATCTAAGATTAGTAGAAACCATCACCTACCATTGAACTGTTACAGGATGATGATGATATAGTATGTTCACATTACACACATTTTTAGTTGTGTGGATGAGCAAACACAGTCCACTTTATAATGAGTGAATGCTGCAGCCCATAGATACCTATATCTACCCTCGATAAAGAATAGTTACGAAGCATTTTCATTCATGAATACTAAACTGGAATGCCTCGTTACCAAGATCTACGGGTTACATAACTCATTATAGAAAACAACGGCATTACGCTTTATAAATGCATTACGTGGTAGAGCCATGCTGCAGCTATATTAGTAGTATACTTGTAGCACGAATGGTTCGGCTCGACCAGGCAAGCACCACGCTCTCACAGAATACCAGCATAAAATAGTAGCTTAACGCTGCTGTGTTTCATACGGTTAATGTAGAGAACCGGAGATCCTTTTTACTGGAAACGAGACATTCCATTTTATACCTTAAGGGAGACAACGCATCTGGATTTTGATTCTTAATTGAGAATAGATGTAGATGTCTGTGGGCCACAGCATTCACTTACTATCAGATGGACTGTGTGCTTGTTTGTCACTCTTACCCAATAAAAAAAAAACAAATATGTGATCGGTAGCTATTGGAAAACTTTTGAACATTGCGATCTCATTAAAAATAATCAGGCTCAAAAACCAGTTATTGGGAAACTAATACCAATTAATAGGAAGACTGACAAAGAGATTAAAAGCTTATTCGAGATCGTCGTCAAAATTTTCTAATAACAAGGAATTATAAGTTCTCACGTTTTCGATTTTATTTCAACTGATTATTGATCCTTCTTTTTATAAAACCTAACTGACAGTGACGGAGTATTAGAGTAGTGTACACCTTTATCTGAAAATATAATTAAATTGTACATAAATTTTGCGTGGTATTTCGAGATACAAAATGCATGATTGTGTGACATTGGTTTTCCTACTTAATCTTTTGATTATTTTATTATTATTTGGAAATTTTATACTATATTAAAGAAATTAACATTCATCAAACGTCAATAAAAACATTGTATAGTAAATATATAAAAAATGCACGCCTGGTTTACGCAGAATATAATACTTTTGGAACGTCTACATTCTATGCAAATAACTAATTATGACTGGCTCAAGTATAAGTCGTTAGGAATATCATCTTAGTGTTTAATGTTTCTTTTTACAACACATTTATATCATTTCTCAATTCGAAGTAAATGTCTTACAAAAGTCTTTCGTGTCTTAAAAAAGTGCAAAAATGCGTTTCTTTGATAAAATATCTTAATCTTAAAACGACTGACTAAATTTTACTTTGTAAGAAACAAATGTGTCATGAACTGTCTGTTGCAAAATTATTTATTGCTAGAGATAGTGTGTGAACAGCGACGGTGCTTGAACTATAAAGTGACTTTGACAGTTAACTTATTAGTTTAATATATGATACTAAGCTTGATACATTTATCATATATTATGTTAATCGTAACAAAAATACTATATCATTACATGACACAACTTATATGTCTCGTATATATATACGAGACTCTGTTTGGTAGCTGCCTTGGTCTTCTCACTGTGGTGCACGAAGCACGCTGTGCCGGGAGACAGCAGTCTCACTGTGTTGTTGTGAAGTGTATCAAACGCTTATTGTGGTGTTCGTTTTAGGCACACACCTCTCCCGCCGAAAGGTGGGGAGCTTGGTACACATCTGTTCTTGTGTTAGCATTTTTTGCCGTGTGGTGTGCAGCGGAGTAGAATATCACTACCCCATATCTACCTGTGGGTGTCGTAGAAGGCGACTAAGGGAGTGTGGAAAAGGACTGACCCGCTGAACCTTTTTCACTGATACACCTACTGTTCCATCTATCCGAGTCCCTCTCCAGTCGTAACGGTCTCCGTTCCACTGGGTCCAGGGGGACAAAGACGATTATGTGCACCTGTGTCCGCGCGTACACTTGTGCACGTTAATATCTCCTGCGCAATTGACCTGCTCCCAAATAGGACTCCGATCTAAACCAATGTCTTACGGCGATGGGAGGAGATAGAAAGGCTTGACCTGCTCCCAAATAGGACTCCGATCTATACCAATGTCTTACGGCGATGGGAGGAGGTAGAAAGGCTTGACGTGATGCTCGTTGGGTTTTGTCTGACTTTTGCACGTAGGCGGTCTTGGGGGTGTAGTGTACATCGTGGTCGCTTCTGCTCTGCGTAGGGGCGACAGAGCGGACTAGGCAGCACCCAAGATGACAAACTAGCCCTATTCAGGGAGGCACTGCTTTCCTCGCTCAGCTGGGAAGGGGGCTAGAAAAGGTGCCCTAAACAAATGCTCACTGTCGCTCTGCTCGCGGTCGACGCCACAGAAAACTTAATGGTAAATTTAATCTATAAAAATCAATGACATTTGGCGCGTGGAATGTGCGCACACTTCTTGACCGCGAAGCAAATGCCTGCCCTGAGCGAAAACTGCCATTGTAGCTCGGAAACTCAGTTGCTATAATATTAATGTGGATGCACTCAGCGAAACATACCTCCCCAATGAAGGAGAGCTAGTAGAACACAGCGGCGGGTATACTTTCTTTTGGAAAGGACTCGCTTCCTCAGAGCGGCGAAGGACTGGTGTAGGCTTTGCTGTCAAGAACTATCTTGCTGCTCAAATATAAGAGTACCCTGTACACATCTCGGACCACATTACCACATTTCGCCTTTACATGGAACGTGAAAACTATATCATCAGTGTCTATGCCCCTACGCTAGACAAGTCTGATGAAATTAAGGATAAATTCTACTATTTAAATAATATGCCGCAACCTTGAGCACTGATCTGCAGCCCCTCGATCTAAAATCAGTTGAGATCAATGTTGTCTGGGAGTCTCTATTTTCTCATATTCTCGACACTGCTAAATCTACATTGGGTTTGAGAGTCCGAAAACATGAGGACTGGTTTGATGAGAATGATGGGGTACTTACAGATGCTATTGATAAACACCGTAGGATCGTAAAGCAGCACAGTAGAACTAATCAGAGTAGAGGTGTTATGGAGTTGCGTCATAGTGATCTGGAGCTGCGTAAACTCGCACGACAAGCGAAATATAAGTGGTGGCAGGAGAAGGCTCGTCAGATGCAGTGGCTCGCTGATACCAACCAGCACGGTGAGTTTTATGCTGAGGTGCGACATCTACTCGGTACGTCTTCCATGGCGAAAGTTCCACTGAATTCGACTAGTGGTGAAGCGCTTTTTAATAGCAGGGAGGAAATACTCGAGCCATGGGCGGTGCATTTCAATACCCTCCTTAACGTGGATCATTTTGTTGACCTAGACAACGTTCGCTACCTACCTCAACAACCTTTTGCCCTCGAGCTTGATGAGCCAGTCTCGCTTGACAAGCATGCTCTTGCCATTAAGCAACAGCAATATAAACAAGCGGTTGGTTTTGATTTTATAACGGGTTGATTATTGAAGTATGGCGGTGGGGATTTGTATTCAGCGATATGGGAACCTTTTGTCGTTATGTGGGAAAAAGAACAAGTCCCTAATACTTTTAAGGTATCCCTCACACGAGGCCTATATAAAGGCAAGGGTGACCGGTCGAACTGCAGTTCTTACCGTGGCATTTCTCTACTTTCAGTGCCTGGAAAAATCTTCGTCAAACTTCTATTAAACCGCCTCAGGAAACTTTCTGAAAGGATTTTGCCGGAATCCCAGTTTGGCTTCCGACTTGATCGTTGTACCTGTGAGGTGATTTTCTTATTGCATCAACTGCAGAAGAAAGGCAGAAAACAGGGTCATAATATGTATCTCTGTTTTGTAGACCTTGAGAAAGCATCCGATATTGTACCGCGAGAAGCCCTCTGGATAGTGCTGCGGAAAATTGGATGCATGGAGAAATTTGTGAGACTTCTGAGACTCCTGCATGACGGCATGCAGAGTTGCGTCGCTGTATACGCTGATCAGTCAGAATTTTTTCCCGTTACAACAAGAGTGTGTCCTTTTTTGCCTCAGCCAGTATCGGTATCCTCGGAGTCGACATATCGAGTGACGTGCAGTTTCGTGGTCACTTGGAAGAGAAGGCCAAATTGGCCTCTAAAAAGCTTGGCGTGCTCAGCAGAGCGGGACAGTATTTCATGCCGGCACACCGCCTGCAACTTTACAAGGCGCAGGTTCGGCCTCACATGGAATACTGTTCCCATCTCTGGGCAGGGGCTCCCCAGTGCCAGCTCCTTCCACTTGACCGCATCCAGCGCAGAGCGGCTCGAATCGTCGACGACCGAGCCCTTTCCGATCGGCTCGATTCATTGGCACTGCGAAGAGATGTTGCATCTCTTTGCATTTTCTTTCGCATCTACCATGGGGAGTGCTCTGAGGAATTGTTCGGATTAATCCCAGCCGCCAAATTTCATGAACGCACATCGCGGCAGAACTCCCGATACCATCCACACCATCTGGACACACTTTTCGCGTTATAATTTGCAGTTGTAGTCCAAGAAGTCTTAAAACTTTCCCTGAAGGAATCCGCATTCGTTGTCGCAATGATGGCAATCTTTTTAGCTTAGCCAGAATTAAATCCTGTACAAAAGTGTCTTACGCACTTATTACAGAGACCGTCTACGCAGATGATCTTTGTTTTGTGACCGATTCCCCAGCTGGCCTGCAAAAGCTTGTGACCACCTTTCGTGAGTCGTTTCGTAGTTTAGGTCTTAAGATAAGTGTTAAAAAGACAGAAGTGATGTCTTAAGATATCTACGATCAAGAGACACTCGCCATCAAATTCGGCGATGATATTTTTTTTTTTATAGGAGAGGGGGCAAACGAGCATGCGGCTCACCTGATGGTAAGTGACTACCGCCGCCCATGAACAACTGCAACACCAGGGGAATCGCAGATGCGTTGCCGGGCTTTTAAAAAGGAGTACGCTCTTTTCTTGAAGGTCCCTAAGTCGTATCGGTCCGGAAAAATCGCTGATGGTAATCGATTCCACAAGGAGGTCGTGCGAGGAAGAAAACATCTTCTAAATCGCACAGTGGTGGACCACCAATCATCCAGATGGTGTGGATGGTATCGGGAGTTCTGCCGCGATGTGCGTTCGTGAAATTTGGCGGCTGGGATTAATCCGAACAATTCCTCAGAGCACTCCCCATGGTAGATGCGAAAGAAAATGCAAAGGGATGCAACATCTCTTCACAGTGCCAATGAATCGAGCCGATCGGAAAGGGCTCGGTCGTCGACAATTCGAGCCGCTCTGCGTTGGATGCGGTCAATTGGAAGGAGCTGGCACTGGGGAGCCCCTGCCCAGAGATGGGAACAGTATTCCATGTGAGGCCGAACTTGTGCCTTGTAAAGTAGCAGGCGGTGTGCCGCCATGAAATACTGTCCCGCTCTGCTGAGCACGCCAAGCATTTTAGAGGCCAATTTGGCCTTCCCTTCCAAGTGACCACGAAACTGCACGTCACTCGATATGTCGACTCCGAGGATACCGATACTGGCTGAGGCAAGAAGGGGAGTGCCTTGAAACTGAGGAGATACGACAAAGGGGTTCTTTTTAGCGGTAAACGCGCAAACTTGTGTCTTCTGAGGATTAAATTGGACTAGATTTAGTCGCCCCCAATCCGAGACTTTGTTCAGCAAAGACTCGACTTCAGACACAAGTTTGTTCCGGTACTCAGCGACGTTTTCCCGAGAAATATTGGCACGGCCGGTGTATATAGCATCACCAGTGCTGTCATCCGCATAGCAATGAATGTTACCAGTTAGCAACATATCATTGATATGCAGAAGAAACAGCGTTGGTGATAGCACACAGCCTTGTGGAACACCAGCGTTAATAGGCTTGTAGTCAGAGCATGCACCGTCTACAACGACCTTGATGCTCCGATCTGCAAGGAAGCTGGTGATCCAATTGCACAATTTCTCGGGAAGCCCATAGGAAGGGAGCTTCGAAAGAAGCGCTTTGTGCCAAACCCGATCGAAGGCCTTCGCAATGTCCAGACTAACGGCCAACGCCTCCTACTTGGACTCTACTGCCTCCGCCCATCTATGGGTCAGGTAGACCAGAAGATCACCAGCTGATCGACCCCGACGAAAACCGTATTGGCGGTCACTAATCAGCTGGTGATCCTCAAGGTACCGGATGAGCTGGCAGTTAATAATGGATTCCATTATTTTGGAGAACAAGGAGGTGATCGCGATAGGCCTATAGTTGGATGGGTCTGAGCGGTCGCCTTTTTTAGGGATCGGGTGGACAAAAGCTGTCTTCCATGAATTCGGGACTACGCTTGATCAATACATTTCGTTATCATCGATAACATCAAAGTGTGACCTTGAGCTGAAATCAACAGTCGGATCGGTGCCGCGGCTACGGTATTCGGTAAACTGGATCGCAAGGTCTTTGGCTCACATGACCTAAAGCTGGCTGCCAAAATTAACATTTATAAGGCGGTAGTGCTGCCTAACATACTGCACTCTTCAGAGTCATGGACAGTATACCGCCGTCATATACGGAAGCTGGATCGCTTCCACTTGCAATGTCTGCGCAAAATTCTCAACATCCGTTGGTGTGATCGCATTCGGAATACGGAAGTGCTGTGTAGGGCTTACACCATGGGGATTGAGGCCTACCTTATGGGGTGACTATTCCGTTGGTGTGGACACTTATCGCGAATGTCAGATCAGCGTACGGCTAAGTGCATCTTTTTCTATGAACTTGAGAAGGGCAAGCATAAGAATGGCGGACAACTCCTCAGGTACAAAGATGTACTTAAGCGCCACATGATGAAGAGCGACATCAAGTCTTTAGAGTGGGAACAAGCTGCCGCTCGACGACCGGAGTGGAAGTCTTTTGTGAAAGCCAAGGTCAAAATGTTTGAGGAGAATCGCTGGTCTGAATTGGATGACCGACGTGATGAACTCAAAGCACGCCCACCTTGTGCGATTAACTTTAATTTCTGTAATGGTGTGTTCACCTGTCTCTAATGGTGTGTTCACCTGTACTCGTACTGATCGTCGACTGGAGTAAGCTTGTGGTCAAACTTGAGTCTACGATCTCTCAGACAAAATCCAGGACGAGATAGATTCGCCTGAAGAGGCCAATGAGGCGATTAGCGCCCTATCGGCCCACGTCACATCTGCAGTTGATGAATGCTCTCGTAAGGTTCGTGTGTCGAGCAGTCGACACATGAAGCTTCCGAGTGATATTCGACAACTAATTAGAGCATAGAACGCGGCCATAAGACAATTAGATCACTATCCTACTATAAATAACAAATTCTGCCAACCTCCAAAACGAGGTGAAACAGTGCATTAAAGAGTTTAGACATGATAAGTGGGATAATCTGCTGACGGACATCGAGCCATCACTAACTACCTTTTCGCAGTTGATCCGAGCTCTGAAATCAGAAAAATTCTCACCTATGCTACCTCATATCAAGTCAGGAAACCCCCAATCTCGCCTTTGACGACTCGGAAAAGGCCGAATACCTCGCTGACAGTTTAAAGAGCCAACGTACTCCCTCTAGCAAACCTACAGATCCCGTTCACCTTGCAGAGGTCGAAGCGGAGGTCGAGATTAAGTCTGCACTACCACCTGCGGGCGACCCCTTAGAACCTGTGACTATCGACAAATTAACAGAAGTATTTAAAAGCCTTAAAAAGAAATCAGCACCCGACCCCGATGGTATTAGCAACGGGGCACTGAAATCTCTCTCCACGCCGTTCGTATGCCTTCTAATATGCATATTCAACGTTTTTCTTCACAGCTGCTACTTCCCGCATGCATGGAAAGAGGCAGACGTAATAGGTATCTCAAAACTAGGGAAACCGCGCAACTTAGCCTCTAGTTGCAGACCAATTAATCTCCTCAGCATACTGAGGAAATTTTAGCAGCGACTGTCTTCACCAACAAATTTCTTACAGATGAGCAGTTTGGCGTCAAACCCGAACACTTGTGCACCGTCCAGTTACATCAATTCACAGAATGCATTCTGAAAGGAATCAACTTTCCACAAAGAAGTCACAGAACCGCCATGACCGGTACCCTCTTCTTCGATGTCGCAAAAGCGTTTGACAATGTCTGGCACGATGGCTTGCTTTACAAACTGTATAAACTTAACGTGCCTGATAGGCTCACCAACATCATTAGAGCCTCTCTTGCTAATCGCTACTTTCTCTATCGAATAGACTCATCTACAATACGCCCCCTCAAGTCCCAAAAGTCTCCGTTCTCTCTCCGCTACCCTTCACGATATCCCGATATCCCGGAGGACTCAGTAGTAAATACTGCTCTTTTTGCAGATGATACGGCACTTTTCATCGCCGATCACAATAAAACAGTCCTCACCAAGAAGCTCCAAATAGCCACCAATCGCCTAGGTGATTGGTTCCGCTTATAATGAATCGAACTTAATCCTGAGAAAAGTTTCAAGTTCAAAAATGATTAGTCCTTAAAATACAAGCTCCATCTTCACAAAGCGTGCGTAAGACCTATCATGTATTACGGAAGCGTAAGTTTCGCGCATGCGAACCATAGTCATTTGTACAACCTCCAAGTCGTCCAGCTCGGCCTCAGCTAGCCGCCGGAGCTCGGGGGCACCAGGAAAACTCTGACTTACACATAGACTGTCAACATCCAACGCTTTCTGAATATTATGATATGTCATGGCACTATTTTGAGAGGGTCGAGACACATCACAACCCGTTCCGACTTCGAATGTTACGTAAACTCTCCAGAGGCCCCGCAACGTTATAAACGGAGCCCCTGTTCCACACAAACACTACTCATTCACTAGTGCCATAAACGCTGTTAGGACAACAACGGATGGGACGCAGTGAATTCGCAAACAGGCGCGCAGCACACACCTCTACACTGCTTACACACCGTACACCCGCGCTCCTGGGCGGTTCTCACCGCCCAGAACATCAAACGATACGAATTTGCCGTCAGAGCCGGGGCCGTGGCTTGTCACCTCCTGTTCGGACAGCCGTTATATATAACTCATTAATGTTATGTTAGTGTGATCACAGAACTGAACACATTATTATCCCTCCAAGATTATTGATTTTGTTTCTTTATGTGGTAGAGCCACGCTGCCGCTATATTATAGTTGCAACACGAATGAATTTGCTCGACCAGGGAAACATCACGCTTTTAGAGAATCTCAGGACGAAATGGTAACTTAATAATGATGATGTTTCGTATGGCTAGTGTAGAGAACATTTTTACTGATAACGTGGTATTCTTAGTCTTCTGGGGTGACAACGCGTCCACATACATTATGTTTAATCGAGAATATATGTATGAAGGTTTAAAATTCGACAAAAGCAACGGGCTAGATGGAATCCCAAAAGAAACATTAAAATTGGGGAAAGTGATACTATCACCATACATAACAACATTGTTTAACAAGATTCTAAATGATAGAGCAATACCGAAAGAATGGGGGCAATCTGATATAATTTTACTCTACAAGTAAGGAGACCCTGCCGATATTGGAAACTACCGACCAATAAGCTTACAACCAAATATGTACAAACTATTTGCTTCATGTCTTGAGGATCGTCTAGCAACGTTCACAGAGAAATTTCAACCACCGGAACAAGTAGGTTTCAGGAAAAACTTCTCAACAACAGATCACATCCACACTTTAAATTTGATTATAGAGAAATATATAGAGCAAAATAGACCACTATACCTGGCATTTATCGACTACGCCAAAGCCTTCGACTCTATATCACATACGAGCATGTAGAAAGCTCTACATGAGTGCTAAGTACGAGTACCATCGGAGACTATAGCCCTTATAAAAGACATCTACTACAAAAGCAAAAGTCGTGTAAAGTTAGAGAGGCATGGCCCTGAAATAAACATTTGTAGAGGCGTCAGACAAGGTGACCCTCTGTCACCTAGAATTTTTATAACTGTGGTAAAAACATTTTGAAAACTCTGAACTGGGAAAAGAAAGGAATAAACATAAATGGGAAATTCCTCAGTAATCTTCGATTTGCGGATGACATCATACTCTTCTCCGAAACAGCATCTCAATTACAGAAAATGATTAATGGACTAAATGATGTAAGCAATACGATCGGCTTAGAACTAAATACTACCAAAACTAAAGCCATGACAAACCACCATATTATACCAATAAGGGTCAATAACAATATATTAGAATACGTTCAAAGCTATGTTTACCTGGGACAACAAGTATCTTTCTCTGGGACAAGACACGAAGATGAGATTAAAAGACGAGTTAACATAACCTGGAACAAATTCTGGAGCAATAAAGAAACCCTAAAATCAAAAATTTCTATAATAAATTCAAGAAAAAAATAATGGACACATGTTTACTACCCTGCCTTACGTATGGCTGCCAAACATGGATATACAATAATAACACTATAAACAAAATACAAGTATGTCAGAGAGCAATGGAAAGGAGTATACTAAATATACAAAGAAAACACATAAAAAGAAACACAGACATAAGAAACACAACAAAATTAAAAGATGCTTTGGAATATTCTCGAAAATAAAAATGAAAATGGGCGGGTCATATTGCACGTATGGACAAACAAAAATGGACATAGATAGTAACTAACTGGCAAGGACCAATAAACAAAAGAAAAAGAGGTAGACCGAGAGAAAAATGGGTTGATGAAATAATAAGAAAAGCCGGTTAAAATTGGATTACAAAGGCAAAGGACAGACAGACGTGGAGAAAAATGGAGGAGGCCTTTACCCTTTGAGGGGTCCATAATGAATTATGTTATAAATTTTGTAAACTGAACTGAAAATTTAATTTATTTATTATTTTGAAATTTATATAAAATTTAGAAATTATTTTTTATGCGATTGTAAATTATTAATCATGATAATTATGAAATGTAATATTTTGTTTCATGTATGCATAATTATGTATTCGTAATCTTAAGATATATTTTTTGTCATTCATTATAGAAATAAAGAGGCTATATTACACTTACCATCGGGTGAACTGTGTACTCGTTAGTCACTCTTCTTCTATTTGTTATGTTTTTCTGCCTAGATGTCCGTCTGGATAAATACAACCATCTTACCTATTTCTCCCACGAATCTGAAGTTCGTTTACTACTGTGTGCCGGTCTAAAGAATATACAGAGTTAGTATAATTACAGAATGTAAGGTATTTCATCTTTGGCCTTAGAAGTGACAACACATCAGTAGCCTTCTTTGATTGAAGTTGGCTGCAGGTGTCTATGGAATGCAATGGCCTATGGTCTATAGAATGCAAATAATCATATGGAATCTAAATTGTCACTTCAGTTCTTTTTTAGAAAACAAAAAACAATTGATTAATAACTATTTTGTGCTTGAAAACACTTAAGCGTGAACAAACATATATTATTCCGAGATAAGTGAAAGCGGTAATATTTTTGTAAATTGATGCAAATCCATATGCTTATTTTTTAATTTTTCTGGATACATTTCAGAAACACAGGTAGCCGGACACTTTTTGAAAGCTACTGCTGAAAGTAATTTAACCCTTTTTCAGTTTTGAAAAGGGTATGTCGACATACGCCTCATTATTTATTTACGTACGTTGTTTCAAATTAAGTGTCAATTCACATGGTCCGCGTCATATTAATAATGAATAATGGTATAGTAAAAATTACAGTTTAGCGGAAGTAAAAAAGGGTAAATACGTATACTTAGCACCAGAGTGAAATAGCAAATTGATACTTTTACTGGAAACGAGACATTCCATCTTAGTCCTCAGAAGTGACAAAGTATCTGCATTTTGATTAGTAATCGAAAATGGATGTAAATGTCTATAAGCCCACAGCATCTACTTACCATCAGGTGGAATCACTACTCACCCTTAATTCATAAGAAAAGATAAAATTGGGAATACGTAAACATATCATATGGCATATTATAATAATTTCAAAATCTGCTTAATAAATCTAAGAGGACATTTTCTATACACCAGTCTCTCATTTTTTACTTTACATATTCCTCTTGTCAAATTCTACAAAAATGGCGAAAGTAGTAAAAGATGACTTCAAAGAAAGTAATAAAATGATTTCCATATAAAAGCATCAAAGGTCGGTGCTAAGACAGTGTAGATAGATGTAAGGCCCCAACTCCAGAAACGTGGAGTACGTGGATTGTATTCCTTTTAATTCTTTTAGGTATGACTGCTTTTACTTTTTTCAAACTTTTGAATGGATTTAGGAATATTACAAGCTCAAAATCGTCTAAACATTCACATACATATTTTTATGAAGAATTTTTTATATTTCGTCGGCTTAGTGCAAGAACACATTAACTACAAAAAAAATCACTAAGTATAGTTTATAATACCACTGAACTCTTCTCAATAAGTTCTGTATTATGCAAAAACCCATTTGTTTCTAGCATTTCAAATGTGGACGTTATGTTTCTTAATAACTCGGTAAAGTACAATAATAAATTTTAAGAAATAAAATAAAAACAAAATAGAGCATTTTATTGTAATACAAAGGTCATTTATGAGACTTAATAACGTTTTAAGATACACGTCACGCACATCACTTAAGAACAGCATTTGGTTAAAGTTCATTAGGTGCACATAGTTCAACGTGTGACAACGAGTGACAGTCACTATTTACAGTTTTAGTTTAATCAAAATTACTTATTGTTTCTTAGCGATTCTTTGTTTTACGAGATATAT
This sequence comes from Parnassius mnemosyne, assembly GCA_963668995.1. Lineage (NCBI taxonomy): Eukaryota > Metazoa > Arthropoda > Insecta > Lepidoptera > Papilionidae > Parnassius > Parnassius mnemosyne. The sequence goes on along the minus strand of CAVLGL010000068.1, from coordinate 37,112,977 downwards.
GCAACCTATTCATTTTTATTCTAATTAAATACAGTTAATTAATTTTGATAGACTCGGGTAATAACTTTATGTTTTCGTACGCGCGGCCACACGTACTACAAACTCGCGTCGAAACACGGCGCCGTTGAATGTAAGTGGTTTTGTTATGAATTACAATTATTTTATAATAATCAGAATGAAACATGTAATTCGCGTCTATTTTGTTATTAGGTTGCTCGAGTATTGTGAAGTTTACAGCGAGCGCTAACCATCTTAGCTACCGCGGCTCATATTTTAAGTGCTGATTTACCACGTGCGCGGCGGTGAAGTTAAACATGGTGAGGAAACCTGCATATCTGAGCAATAAGAAAAAAAAATATTTCGAAGACATGTGAAGTTCGCCAACACGCATAGGGGCAGCGCGGCGGACATTTCCTTGCCCTAAAACGCTCTCAGCAATGAGAGGAGGTCTGTGCCCAGCAATGGGACGTAAATAGGCTGCAACTTTAACTTTAACTTTTAGGTCTTATTCAATCACACAGAGACAATTTTTCCGGACCGCGTAATCACAACTATTGAACAACCTTTAACAACTCTTAAGATCATAACTAACCCTTATGTCTAGAAGATGATATTTACTACATACAAGTAAGTTAAATAATATTTATATTCCCTCCTACCCCTCATAAATATATTTTTATACGATGCTCATAACATGACTTAGTAGTCCAATTCACTAACAATTGTATCAATCACATCGATCGTCTAAGAATATAATTAAATACGTTTTCATAAAAAAAATTAACCTATGACTAATAATTTATTCACAACATCCAATCAAATAGAAACTGACTTTTCATCATGTGAATGGTGACTCAAACTATTAAAATTAAATAAGATTTGCTTACCTCAAAATCTGGAAAAACTTTTAATTTACGTTTCCTGCTGGTCGAAGCTGGGGTGTGTGATGATGATTTATCAGCCTCAGATTCTGACTCGCTTCCTACACTAACTAGGGAGACTAAGTGTTACGTACATACTTGCTGCCTTGATGATGATGAAGCTGAACACTTTCAGGTCTAGTAGACTGTGGAAAACACGATGCAACTAATGGTTAAACACCTCCCAACATTATATTTTATACCCTACATTATTGCCGTATCCCCACTTGGAAGTGTTTTAGTTTGACATATTATAAATTAAGAAATATTTCATTTGGTAACTTAAGCATTGACCCGTATTAATGTTATTTGTAAGGAATATCTTTACTTATTAATATTAAATGCTCATATGTGAAAAACACTTAACATAAATGTTTGCATGCGATGTCAAATCAACATTGCATTGTCAGCCGAAAACGCTTTTGGCGCCAGTCAGACGCTGTAATAGGATATGACAGTGTTTAACGGGTAAACGCGTGATTTCACAATAATATGGAAATGGGTCAACATATAGTGGTCAATGTATTTATAAAATTTAGATCCATTATAAATATATGTTTGTTTAAAATTAATGCATTTTGAAGAAAAAAAAAAACTAACAATTTTCAATCTTAAACTGAATTTTATACTATTCGTAATATCTCTAGATAGAATTTAGTCTAAAATAACACCTAGGCGTTTGTTGTAAAAGCGTATATATTGCCTACTCATAAATTAATTACTAATTATATAAAGTATAAAAACTGGTATTACAAGCTTATGTTTTTTCCTAGTGTTTAAAAATAAACATATTATTTTTCTTATGAAAGCTATGTACATACATTACATTTTCATAAATATATTTCGATGCTAAGTTAATATGTTTATTTCCTTAACATTTTTCTCTAAGGGACTCTTTACAATTTAAGTTATAAATCATCAGTGAGTGTAGAGAACCGGAGACCCATTTTACTGGAAAAGAGGCATTCTAGCTTATTCCTCACGGGTGACAACTCATCTGCATTTTGATTCACTACGAAGATAGATGTAGATGTCTATGGGCCGCAGCAACCACTTACCATCAGGTAGACTGCGCGCTCGTTTGTCACAATTATTCTATAAAAAATTATTAATATAAACATAAAAGTGTATATTAGATGTTTTATTTTTTTTATGTTTGTTACTCAATCATAATAGATTGCCTGAACCGCTAACGCTCGCTAGTTACATATAGAAAAAAAGGAGAAAAAAAAATGGTCTCCAACAGCATATACGAATGTTTTCATGTGTTCAGGCACCCTAATTTTTTTAGGCTTTGTAGGCTTTGTAGCTCACTCGTAGTACAAACCACTAGATCATTTGCGATTACCCACGATTGGTTAAATAAATTGATTTAATATAGAAACTTGCAAGCATGTAGGTACTAATTTGGTTAGACTAAAAAAAAATTTGGACCTATACTTGACAGAATTATGGTATTCAGTGGGCACATTACTTGAGCGAAGCAAGAGTGAGTGAATGCTTTTACATGGTAGAGCCATGCTGCAGCTATATTAGTAGTATAGTTGTAGCACGAATGGGTCGGCTCGACCGGGGAAGGATCATGCTCTCACAGAATACCAGCGTAAAATAGCAGCTTAACGCTGCTGTGTTTCGTATGATGAGTGTAGAGAACCGGAGACCCTTTTTACTGGAAATAGAGGCATTCCATCTTGATCCTCAAGGGTGACAACGCATCTGCATTTTGATTTGCAAACGAGGATAGGTGTAGATGTCTATGGGCCACAGCAACCACTTGCCATCAGGTGGACTGTGTGCTCGTTTGTCACCCTATCCTATATAAAAAAAAATCTTTTGAACTAAAGCTGATGATTAAGTTAATCTGCAGCAAGTTTTTCAAGTTTTTAAATTATTTACACGATTGAAATAACGTTAGTTCATTAAAACCTATCAGCCAATATCGACAAGTTAACAAAACTGTTATGAAATTTCTCAAACAAAAAGAATCACTTAAATTAGAATGTATCTATCCTGCACCAAAAAATAAGGTTAAACGTCATGGGAGCTTATTGCCAAATACGATACGTAGTATTGTATGCGGTCCATCAAATTGCGGAAAACCTAACTTAGTTATCAGCTTAATGTTACATCAGAATGGACCGCGTCTTCGTAACCTTTATATATATTCAAAGTCTTTATATCAACCTAAATACTTATTTTTAGAAAACTGACTGATTGACTGTTTTTATATTAATCAAACGTATAATAAGATACCTAAGCAACTAGTTAGAAATAACGCTAACCTGATCATATTGTTTAAACAAGATGATGTAAATCTGATACACATTTATGACGAGCATGTGGGGTCTGATATGACATGGTCTCAGTTCCGGGAAATTTGTTCAACTGTGTGGAGTAAACCTTTTAATTATATTGTTATAAATAAATAATGTGAACGAAATAAAGGCTGTTACAGAATGAAGTTTGATACATTCATAATTACCTAATTAACATACACAACATAATTATATAAGTACGTAACATAATTTTAGACTAACGTTTAAATAGCTACTATATCACAAAGCAATCAGTTTCCGCTGAGTAGTCAATCATAGTACAATTCCTTTACAATGGAGTGAGACTTCAAGAAACAAATTGTAAAATCTGCTGCAGCTGTAAAAAGAAAGGTAGAAATGATAAAAGATGCAAAAAATACAAACAGTCTGGCTTTGGAAACAATATTTAAGCCCATCGTTGATCCACTTAATATGCTTACCAGAAAAACTGAAGAAAAGCAGCATTTAAATGAAGATACAGACCAAGCTCACCTTATTTAAAAAAACCTTAGTACAGCACAAGTGAGTTATCGATTTCTTCAAGTGATGTGTTTGAAGATCCTGTGAATAATGAAGAAAACTCAGATAACAATATTTACTTGCTTCCTGCGGATGATAATGACGCGAATGAAATTTCGTTTAAATCACATCAATCAACACCAAGTATTGCAAATGATTCATTATCATGGACTATGTCATCTGAATTACTAAAAGATGTGACTTATGGTGTAAGAAATGAGCGTGGGAAACTAATGCTTGGCCCATTTCGTGTCTATGATAATGATTACATCTTAAAAATTGGAAATCATAGTTTGAAAAAAAAACTCCAGGCTTAAAAGAGTTATTGTTTAAAAAGCTACCAAATTTAGATATTGTGACAGAGGAAGACTTACAAAATTATAAATTGTTAATTTTTATACTAATGCACACAAACGTAATTATGATTCGTCCAAACCGATTAACAGTAACAAAGGATTTAAATATATGCAAGTGATCAAAGCATTGTTAAAGCACTCGAGAAATCATAAAAGTAGTGCAGAAAGTCTTCCAATGGGTGACGGGGTTGATATTTTAAAAGAAGTTAAATAATATACTGATTTGATTTACTGGAACGATCCAAACGAGTTAGTGGAACGATTAAAATTACTACTTGGATCATGGGCAGCTGGTAACATAGGGGTTTACAATGAAATTTATGTAATAGTGGAAGAAGTTTTTTTTTATAGGATAAGGGTGACAAACGAGCACACAGTCCACCTGATGGTAAGTGGTTGCTGCGGCCCATAGACATCTACATCTATCCTATATTACAAATCAAAATATAGATTCGTTGTCACCCGCGAGGACTAAGATGGAATGCCTCATTTCCAGTAAAAAGGGCCTCCGGCCACCTGCACTCACCAAGCGAAACACAGGGGTAAACCTCTACTTCACGCTGGTTTTCTGTGAGGTCGTGGTACCATCCCGATTCGAGCCGGCCCAACCGTGCGACAGCAAAAGCTGCCGCGTGGCTCTACCACTGTGAAAAATATGATAAATTTCAATAAAAGCCCGTCTACTTCGTGTTTCCAAGCCAGTTTTAAAAGAACATCTCATAAAGGCACACCTCTTCAACTAAAAACAAAGAATTTCTTAAGCTAGTTGGCTTGATAAAATGAATGAAAGTGGGATTAAAGAAGTTGTTTGTTTTAGGGGTCTACGCCCCAGATATGTCTAAGCCCACTTATATCCGAGAGCAGTTTTGGGAGTTGGTAAGGATGGTGCTAATGAAATGCAAGGTTAATGAAAATATTGTGATATTAGGCGATTTTAATGGAAGGGTTGGGGTGAGGAGGCTTGGTTATGAAAGGATATTGGGAACGTTTGGTGATGAAAGTATAAATGAGAATGGTGAAAGCCTTCTCGCCGTATGCGTGGAAAAGAATCTTGTCGTGACGAACACTTTCTTTCGTCATAAGAAGATTCACACGTATACATGGGAAAGAGGTGATGATAGAAGTATGATAGATTTCATAATTGTTAATGAAAGAATGAGGAGCGCGGTGGTAGATACAAGGGTTTACCGGGGCTCTAACGTAGGGACGGATCATTACTTGGTCTTATGCCGAATTAATGGTCTTTTCAGACGTTGGAGGCATCGGACATCTGTGTCTACCACAGCGTTACAGCGTATAAGAACAGAGAGGTTACAAGATGAAGGTGTGAAAGAGAAGTTCAAATGTAGATTGAGAGAAAATATAAGTGGTATGGCTGAATTGTGTATGAATGATTTAGACTTGGAGACTGTGTGGTATAATGTCAAGAAAGGTTTAGTGGATGCAGCTACCGAAGTATATGGTGTAAGTAAGAGAACGAATGAAAGGAAAAATAACACGTTATGGTAGGATGATGAGGTACGGATGGAAGTTGAAGAAAAGAAGAAAGCATGGCTAGATTTACTAGCAACCAAGGCTAGTAATTCTAGCAGTATGAATGATGATATTGAAAGGAAAAAGGCAGTTTTTAGACACCTAAATAAGAGAGTAAAAGAAGTAGTTGAAAGGAAAAAGCAAGAAAGAACGGATAAGAATGATAGAAGAATATCGGATAACTTCCAGGCAAACATTAAAATGTTCTGGAAACTCGTAAGAACTACCAGGGGACATTCACAACAGCCTAGAATGAATGCTATACGAGACCAGAATGGCTGTATTCTGAATGACGAAGTTTTGAGTTTAAGGAGATGGAAGGAATACTTTGAAAGCATGTTTATGAGTGATGAGACGTTTGAATTAAATGAAATAGAAATTCCGAAATAAGAGGAAATAGATAGAGATATAAGTATAGATGAAATAATGAAAGCAATGAAAAGTATGAAAGCAGGTAAGGCAGCCGGTTATGATAGAGTGTCTCTCGAAATGCTAAGGGCTGGAGAAGAAGTGGTGGCAGACCTGCTGTACACCTTGTTTAATTTATGTTGGGAACTTAAGCGGGTACCGGGAGACTGGTGCAAAGCCGTGATAGTCCCAATATATAAGGGAAAAGGATCACAGCAGGACTGTAAAAACTACCGTGGTATCAGCCTTCTTAGCATTGTGGGAAAACTGTATGCTAAGGTACTAATTGAAAGAGTTATGAAAGAAACTGACGGAAAAATTTGGGATGTGCAAGCGGGATTTAGAAAGGGAATGGGATGTACGGATCAGGTCTTTTCCATGCGCATGATCGCCGAGAAGTTTTTGGCCAAAAACCAAAAAGTTTTTTGTGCGTTCATGGACTTGGAGAAGGCTTATGACAGAGTGGACAGGGATGTGTTATGGCAAACACTGAACTCATTTAGGTTGAGCGCTGGTCTGATACAGGCATTGAGGTCTCTATATAGGGACTCTAGTGCTTGTATCAGGATCAACGGGGCCTACTCGGACTGGTTTGACATCCATAAAGGTGTCAGGCAGGGCTGTGTGGCTTCCCCGTGGTTGTTCAACCTATTTATGGACAGTTGTTTGGAAAATTTGAAAGTAGAAGAATGCGGGTTAAGAATGGGTTAGTTAACGATCAAATGCCTTTTGTACGCCGATGATCAAGTCATACTTGCGTCGTCGGCAGCCGAGTTGCAAATGATGGTTACATTAATGAACAGGAAATTAAAAGAAAAGGGAATGAAAGTAAACGCAAGTAAGACGAAAGTTATGGTTTTTGAAAGAAAAGAAAGTAAAACGATATTCACATATCGTTTTAAATAAGAATAGAAGGGGAGTTGGTAGACCAAGTAGATGAGTTTGTATATTTGGGATGTGTGTTTAGCAGGGATGGTAGATATGATATGGATATAGAACGACGAGTGAATGCAGGAAATAGAGTGAACGGGGCTCTACACTCTATTGTAAAAAGTCAGAATGTGTCCAAAAAGGCACGTATGGCAATTCACAATGCTGTGTTAGTACCTACTTTAATGTATGGTAATGAAAGTTGGGTGTGGCAGAAGAAGCATGAGAGTAGAATAAATGCTGTAGAAATGCGATCATTAAGGACTATGTTAGGGCAGAAGCTGAATGACAGAGTGAGAAATTGTTTAATAAGAGAAGAGTGTGGTTTGCAAGATGATGTTGTGACCAGGATTAAGAAAGGAATGCTTCGGTGGTTTGGCCATGTAGAAAGAATGAATGAGGAAAGAGTGACAAAGCAAATTTATGTTGCAGAGGTGAACGGCATAGTCGGGAAGGGTCGCCCTAGGCGAAAGTTTATCGACCAAATTGGCGATATATTAAAAATGGGCCAAATCAAGAGTACCTTTAACCGACGAGCGTGTGTATATGGATGTGGAGGAAGCGAGAGAGGTGTGTCAGGATCGTGCCAAATGGAAGTCCATAATCTCTGCCTACCCGTCTGGGTGACAGGCGTGAGTGTTTATGTATTTTATGTATTTTAAACGTATCTCAACAAACATCATACGAAAACAGCATTGAAAGTTTTGAGTATCATTCATACAAACCATATGTAACTAGTTTTAACAAGAATGACGAAATACGTATTCCTATTAATCAACAAGACCTGTACGTACTACCTTCACTCAGTAGTTTATATATCGAGAGAAAGGTGAACGTTTATAACAGCACCACAAAAGAAAAGGTATCAAACGTACATTTTGTCAATAATCCCGTGCTATTTCTTTTTCAAGACATACGATATGAACTTAGTGGAGTAGAAATAGATAAAATTAAGAATGCTGGTGTCACTACTACAATAAAATCTTATCTATACTTAAATGAAAATGAATCCAAATGTGCTCGAATTTGGGGCTGGTAAACTAGCGGAACAAGTAATACTAGTGTTGGAGCGTTTTCCGCATCTATACCATTGAACAGGATATTAGGATTTGCAGAAGATTTTGAAAAAATTATAATTAATTGTAAACATGAGTAAGTATTATTACGAAGCAATACAAATCTTAATGCGATGAAGTTAAATACAGGTGAAGTTGTAGAAGATATTATAATAAATAAAATAATTTGGCGAGTTCCACACATCAAAGTATCAGATCGTGAAAGAATCAGCCTATTAAAACTATTAGAGAAAGACAGAGCTATTCCATTGGCATTCCGTTCCTGGGACTTATATGAATATCCATTGCTACCCAAAACACGTAAACATACTTGGTCTATAAAAACTTCATCGCAAATAGAGAAACCACGATTTGTGGTCATTGCCTTGCAAATCAACCGCAAACATAACGCGAAATTATCAATGGCAGAGTTTGATCATTGTCACGTACGAGATGTAAGAATCTTTTTAAATTCATCATATTACCCTTATAAGGGGCTGAATGTCAGTTTTTCAGAAGATAAGTTTACTTTATTATACGATCAGTATGTGGAATTTCAACAGTCGTTTCATGGACGCTGGTCAGAGCCGTTGATGGGTATAAAGGAGTTCAGAGACGTGGCTCCATTATTTGTCATTGATTGTTCAAGACAACACGAAACTTTAAAATGTTCGATCGATGTGAGAGTTGAAATCGAAACAGAACAAGAAATACCAGATCAGACAACCGCTTATTGTTTGATAATAAACGACTATATATTCGAATACAAACCACTGAGTAATATCGTTAAGAAAACATAATGAATAGCAATACAATAATCGTCGATCTTCAAGGCTTCAAAAATAGCAAAAATAAATTTATAGTAAAGGAGTTTGCTATAGCCACTCTAGAGTACACCAATACATTCCTAATTAAACCTCCTTACCCATTCACTTCACTATCTCCTGAAGAGAAAAATCAAATTGGCTGGATTGAAAAGTACAGAGGGTATCGATGGAGTGAGGGCTATATTGATTATAGAGAGTTTCACAGAATTATAAAGACATATTTTAAAGATGAAAAGATTTTTTTAGAAGGATGTGAAAAAATTAAATGGGTGCAAGATATTTGTGATGAAAATAATACTATCATAGATACAAGTTGCTTAGGAACTCCCAATTTAAATACTCTTTGACAACTTTATTGTAAAGATACTTTACTGTATAACTGTTTTACTCGTAAGAAAATATGTGCGTTAAAAATGTTTTATGTATTAAGAAATGTTGTTTTGAAAACAAAATGATTGTTTGATTTCTAATAAAATATATGTAAATAAACACATCATCTTTCAATTTAAACTACCTTTGTGTACGAGAAGAAGAAAAAAAAAGTAGTTTCAGACCGTTAACGATTAGTACTTATTATTAAAGTAACTGTTTTTTTGTACCACCTTGCATTTTTAACGATGAAATAGATTAGCCTTCATATTTTGTTGTAATATTATTAAACTATTTGTATTTGAGATTCCGAAGGAAACGGTATTAGAAATGGAGCAAAAATAAGAAAAAGCGGATCGAGAATTAGGCTAAAAATTTAGACCTCTAATGGAGAGAATTGGGGACTTCAGCGGCATGTAGCTCGAGCGAATCGAGAGCAAAGTGACGCAGAAGCCCCAATTCACCCCTACTTAAGTATGAATAACACATTAAAGAACAAAGCCGAGAAAGCCAAGAAGGTAAAAAAGAAAGATGAAAAATCTATATTTATTACGTTGGACTCACAAAAGGTACTTTACATGCCATCTAGTAACGTGTCACTTCTGTACTACCTAAGGAAACTGAACGTATAAATATAATGCTACCATTTACGAATCGAATGAGAAAGCCTTTGATTCCGTCGAAATTTGGGCGGTGCTGCAGTCCCTTCAGCGGTGCCAAGTTGACTGTCGGTATATCGAAGTGTTGAAGTACTTGTACAGTAGGGCTACGATGGCTATCCGAGTACAGAACCAGAGTACAAAACCTATCCAATTGCAGAGAGGTGTAAGACAGGGTGACGTCATATCCCCGAAACTCTTCACCGCTGCATTGGAAGACGTTTTCAAGCTTCTGGACTGGAAAGGATACGGTATCAACATCAATGGCGAGTACATCACTCACCTTCGATTTGCCGACGATATAGTCCTTATGGCAGAATCGCTGGAGGACCTAAGCACTATGCTCAATGACCTCGATAGTGTTTCCCAACGGATAGGTCTTAAGATGAACATGGACAAAACAAAGATCATGTTCAATGTCCATGTCACACCTATGCCGGTAGTTGTTGGGAGCACTAAGCTCGAAGTTGTTTACCTGGGACAAATAGTCCGACTAGGTAAGTCCAACTTCGACCGAGAGGTCAATCGACGGATTCAACTCGGCTGGGCAGCGTTCGGGAAGCTACGACACATCTTCTCTTCAGACATACCTCAAAACCTGAAAACGAAATTGTACAACCAGTGCGTGTTGCCAGTGATGACTTACGGAACTGAGACGTGGTCCTTCACTGCTGGCCTTATGAGGAAGCTCAAGGTCGCTCAGCGAGCTATGGAGAGGGCTATGCTCGGAGTTTCTCTGCGTGATAAACTTAGGAATGAGGATATCCGCAGTAGAACCAGAGTAACCGACATAGCCCAACGGATTAGTAAGCTGAAGTGGCAGTGGGCCGGCCATATAGCTCGAAGAACCAACAACCAATGGGGAAGAAAGGTTCTCGAGTGGCAGCCTCGTACCGGTAGGCGAAGTGTAGGGCGTCCCCCCACGAGATGGAGTGATGACCTGGTAAGACATGCAGGAAGTCGATGGATGCAGGTGGCTCAGGACCGTGCTTTGTGGCATTCTTTGGGGGAGGCCTATGTTCAGCAGTGGACTTGTGAAGGGCTGTAATGATGATGATGATGATGATGATGAATTTACGAATCACGTGAGTCAAATGATGGCCTTTGTTACTTGTGGTCTAAAATTGATTGTATCTTTGGATCAAACATCTACCATGTTCAGTAAAAGAAATATCGATGTTTTCTAATACCTGCGCAAGCCAAAATAGGAATCAGTTTCTTTTATGTTTGCAGCTGTATTTGGTTCTCACAACACACTTTGAGGTTATTGAAAATAAATACCTCTAATCTGGATATACTCATATGGAGGAGGACAGTATGCATGGCGCAGTTGAAAATCAAATGCGCGTTATGCCAGTTTTATCAATGATTGATCTGCAACATTGTTAGATTTGCAGATCAGGCCTAATAGAAAATCAAAGAAAAGCACCATCATCAAAAAATCTTATGAACCTATAGTAATGGAAACCAGGCAGATTTTAGACTTAAAGGATTTACGAAATAAATAGATGTCAAATCGATTTCTTGGGCCTGATGGAGAATAAGTGCAGTGGATAAAACTAAAATGTTTTAGGTTTGAAAAAAATACCCTAGTATCGATTAATAATATAAATATGACTATAGGTCACACTATAAATAATTGGATGTGTCCAAAAGGGGGCAACTGAATCAGTCACCCAAATGATTAATCTGCGAAAACTAGAATCTAATGTAGAAATTTTCACTGACAAATTTGAATATTACACTTAGTTCTAAAAAAAAAAACTTATAATAAACAGCTTCTAATCACTTAAGCAAAGAAAAATAATTTATGAAAAATTTGCACTAAACAATAATACCTCCTAAACTGCATCATTGGTAACAAAACCTACCAGATGAAGAAGGTCGAGATGTTTTACCGGAAGAAGAATATTCGAACGCGGTAGATGAGTAGGTAGAGTAACTAGGTATGCTTACTACTAGTTCATTTATTTAGTTCCAAAGTTTATTTCTATGACTGATTATGTGCCAATGTGCCTTTTTGCAAATAGAGATTGTTTTTTTTAAGGATTATGTTTGAAAGATAAGGAATAAGACTGAATAATACAAGATTGTTCTATTGAGAAACTAGTCTAGTCTTAGTAGGTACTTAAGCTAATTTTAGAAATGTCTAATTCACACTTAGGCTAAAACTTCAATGACAAGAAGTCATTAACTTTGTTTTTAACCCAAAAAAATATCCAACGATATTTTTTACAACTTTAGGTTGATTTTAATAATAAATATATTAAACTTCTTAAGGGTGTTTTTTTATTTATTTTTTTATTTAAAATATATATAATGATACGGGGCATTTAATGGAAGCAAAACTAATTCAACGATTTCTCAAAGTTGTGTGAACGTCACTTAATGAGTTCTTGCAGTAAGCCGACGATTTACCCCTAGAGGTAGATAAAAAAAATTCACCTCTCAATTATTCAATGATACCGTAACATACATTACGGCCTATTAAAGTCCACTGCTGATCATAGGCCTCCCTATAAATTGCCTCATAGACATATATGAGGATGGGGATATTTGGCATAGTTGCCTCGCTTGGCAAGCGGGTCGGCAACCATAGTTTATTTTTATTATTAGTCGTTATTAAGAAGACGCTGCTGCCCTTCTTCTGATTTGTTTCCTTCTGTCGCCTCTTGCAACACCCACGGGATGACATAGGGTAGTAAATATTCTTACATCGCTACTACACGGTAAAATAATTCAAAAATAATGTCGAATATATATATATATATATATTTCATTTTAAAAGACAAAACGAAAATGATTAATTTAAAATATCAGTTCATGTAATAGAAAAGAAATAAACGTAATTAACTTAAAACTAGTTGCATTATTATTAAACTACTACTACTACTACTAAATTTCTGCTCTAAGCTCGAGATTTCTATCGCATGTGCAAATGATATAGAACGCCTCTCGTCTGTAAAATAAAAATGTGTAAAGATAAAGATAAAAAGACAATATACACAAAAACTATATATGGAAACACTTTAATATATAAAACATTTAAAAGCCGTGTTAGTTGAGGGGCTAAGCTTTTGCGGCAAATTTCGTATTACATTAGCAACCCGTGCTCAAGTCCCGCCGGTACCGATGGAAGTTCTACTTTATTTTCCACGTCTTCGGTAGTGAAAGAAAACTTCGTAAAATTTAAATATATGTGAAGTCTACTAACACGCAATGAGGCATCCTGGTGGATTGTTCCATACTCCAAAACACATTCAGAATTCAAAAGTGGCTGGTACTTCGTTGTGAGATTCATATAGTCCGCTACGTTATTTCTTAAAAACGATAAATACTCGTATATGTGTCTATTGGAGATTTACCCCTCCTTTTCGGTCTTTTCCTCAGTGTTGGGATTCATGGCCTATTCACATGGTCTGTTCTATGTATGACTATGTTTAAAAGCTGGGTTAATCCGATCATCGAGATAGTGTTCTACCACGTAGATAAATAAATTTTCTCTTCACTATTTCTTAAAGAAATCTTTTATACATGGTAGAGCCATGCTGCAGCTATTAGTAGTATAGTTGTAGCACGAATGGGTCGGCTCGACCGGGGAAAGAACACGCTCTCACAGAATACCAGCGTAAAATAGCAGCTTAACGCTGCTGTGTTTCGTATGGTGAGTGTAGAGAACCGAAAACCCTTTTTAGTGGAAACGAGGCATTCCATCTTAGTCCTCAAGGGTGACAACGCATCTGCATTTTGATTGGTAATCGAAGATAGATGTAGATGTCTATGGGCCACAGTAACTACTTACCATCAGATGGACTGTGTGCTCGTTTTTTACCCTTATCCTATAAAAAAAAGAAGTAAGACGACAAACGAGTAGATTGTTCACCTGATGGTAAGTGGATTATGTGGCCTGTAGACACATCATACAAGACTCTGGGTTTTTAATATTTTACACCCGCCATACGAAACCAAACAGCATTTTACTGCTATTTTATGCTCGTCCTCTATGAGAGCAAGATCCTTTTAACAGTTGAGGCATTCGTGTTGCAGCCATAAGCAACGTAGCTTCTTTTCCTTGCCTCCTCTTGTTAGCACTTGTAGTCCTCCCACTTCCTTTTCTTATGAACAACAGTTCTTTGCGTAATAAGGTTGTCTAGAAGAAATCGCTATCAGAACGATATGATTTACCTTTTTATACATTATATTTCGTTTTTTTATTATTGTGTATCAGTGTATATACATTAAAGAGTATTTTGATTGATTGATTGATTGATAGATTATAGTCTTGGTACTTGTAGAGGTAACCGTTTAATTTTGTAGATCTCTCAGATTTCAGCCCATTGTATTGCACTAAATATCGGTACATCGAGAATCGTGAAGACACACGTTCATAGATATTTGATTCCTTCAGCATTTAGAGGTTGATTTGTCGAACGGTTTTGCTTAGTCCAGTTTTTGGTTGGATGTTGGACGTTCAATAAACCTAACACGGCGATTTACTAAAATAATTTTTAGACTTTTTTAAACATTTCTTCGGTCACTGCTGTCTTACGGCATTCCGCGGGAGTTACATTTTTGATGGATGTTTTTCTGCGTTTACATTCGGCGCAGTAATATAAAACTGTAGAATACGGTGGACTAATCACTCCTAATGTATTTCGTAATCTTTTAAAGCGCAGACAATAACAGTACGTAGCATAATTATTCCCTTTTTGCACCACGCTACAACAAACTGCAAAAAATGACTTCTCTTTTTTATAAGCCTTTTATTAACTTCCTTTTTAAATTATTTTTTAAATTAATAATATGGTACGATGGAATGATGAAAACGGACACTGGATCTAGTACCGCCTATAAAAATATTTAAAAAAATATATTGTTTATAATCAAAACATATTCAGTTTATTATTTTAGGTATATTAAAAATATTTCAGCTTTAGTAGCCAGTAATTAGTTTTTTAGACTTCAAATAACTTTTTACGGCATTGTCATGTTTGTGAAGGCCCTTCGCATGATGTTTCAAATCGGCGGCATATACAAGTATTAAATACAAATTGTATGTATTATATAACTTTCCATTCTATTCTGCTACTATGTAATTATTATAGTTTGTTGTGTCAGCTGTTTAAAATAGCAGTATTCGCATTCAAAAACAAACTTTGCAAGTAACAGACGTCTTAGGCTAACTCAAGTTGTCTTAGAATTTCTCTTAGACGAAAAACTTTGATTGGCATTTGTTAATACTGAATGAATTAGAATGTTAATTTACCAACTTTTCTTCTATAGCAAACTGTTTTGAAATGAAGCAAATAATATTATTACTTTATGTAAATATTAGTTCGTTATAAAAATAATTTGAAAAGTCCGGACTCAAAAATAGTCCTTTTTAGCATAAGTTATGTTTAACAAATGCTGATAGATTATCAACTAAAAAGAAAGATTTTGAAGTAAAAAGTCTTGCTCGCTTATCAAATCTCCAATTTATCTAGTTGTCGTGAGCGCGACTGCTAATAACTATAGTCCCGGGTTCAAATCCTGGATCGAGCCATAATCAATTCTTAAGTTTTTCTTTCAAAATTACAGAGTTAATGACTGTGTGTGTTTAGCCCTATGCCGTTAGTCCTGCGCTTTATTTTAATCTCGTCGTGTCGGCAATATCTGAAATAGGGGTTGTACCTGTGCTTGCACGCACCATAATCCTGGCTTGCGCAGATAGCTGGTCTTCCTTGAGACTTGCTGCCATTACTGCGATTTAGTTTGGTGGACCGATAGCAGTTTATTTACCTACTGTAACGAACCCCCCCCATCTTTTTTCTTTTCTACTATATATCCACTTATACTCGTATTTCTTTAGAATCTATATCTGTAAGATATATAAATATATCTAATTTACATGACCAGTATATCTTGATCTTTCTAAAGGTTTAATAAATTTATGGCGTGATCGTCTTAGTTAGGACCCTTTTTTACGTTGTGTTTGTATAGTAACTTAGTTCTTTTAGGTGTATCTTGGAAGAATGAATATTCACGAGAGCAATCAAAAGCTGTTGGTAGAGTCTTATAAGCTAAAGAACCCCGTTCACGAAGACAGAGCTCAAAAAGGTTAAGAACCATAAATTGTCCCTATTCCACTTGTATCTAGTTCACAACAGTCAATTCCTTATTAATTAATCCCTTCCCGCTTGGAAAAGGCTCACAATATTTATATCAAATACCAGCTACAAGGCTTCGCTCTCCCACATTTTTAAAAAAAATGTGGAGGAGGTAGACGGCCCCACACACGCCGCGCACGGTGAGCGCCAACCATTTTAATGCGCTCCCCCAGAAGGATACGCAAAGTTGGGAACTGGAACTTAGTCCACAGCAAAATAACTGGCGAACCAGTAAAAGAGGACTTGGCCCCTTGAAAGTGCGTAAGCACAAACATCGACCGAAGTCACGCATGTCAATGCGTGTAAACGCCATACAGAATACGATCAAATCCAGCCACAGTGAATGTACGTCACACGGGTTAGGCAACAATAGGCACACTGACCATAAAAAGCCCTCCGTGAGCGCCACCACCTGCCAGACCGCCGTTTCTGCAGACGTGATGTAAGTGTAAGGCATCACCACCAATTGCATGGTCAGCACGGCCAATTGGCCGCAGAGCGTGTCATGAGTCTACCGCTCACCTCAAGGGAATGGGGTCCCACGTTGGAAATGTGTCACTGACGTTGAGTATATGCATTTTTCGATCATGTTTGTCTCACCCACCAACAAGTTGCCTTCAATCTCTCAAAGGTGGGAACTTTATAGAGATATATTATTAAGTTGTTATATAAACATCATGGAGGACAGACAGTCTGCAGCCCCGCAATGAAGGGACCCGACTTGGGCAAAGCTACTTAGTTTGTGAGTCAAACCAAGACGCAGAGAGCGCCATTGAGAATAGCGACCCGCCAAACGACCATCGTAGAGACGCAATGCTGCAGAATGCAACAAGCATCAATACGACTATCGTCGGGCTTACACCATCCCAAGGTCCCCCATACAGACCCAGCAGACATCACCACCCGCATACCTCCATTGACCAAAACCACAAGATATGTCGAATCAGGTGCAGCACATCCGCAGATCCATCACAAGACACAATACTGCAAGTAGCAGTAAGCATCAATGCAACTCTCATACGGATGGCGCCCCCTACCACAACACACCCACATGATCCCTATCGACTTTGGTAACAAAATTGGCAATGTTGTTAACTAAAAATACCACCAACGTATCATAGTAGCACGGCACTAAGACGTCAGTAGCCAAAACTCCACATATCACAGCGCTATTGCACTAAGACATGAAGTTGAGTATGCTTGCTGCACTTAAAAGTACTACCAAACACACTCACCCTAATCCGAAAGATAGCCGACGTATCATAACGCTATGCGCTAAGACGCCGCCCACAAACGGTAGGGGTGTGCGATGTCCACGGGCAAGTCGTATTGCTACAACAAACCCGCTTACCACCGGCACTAAGGTGATATGTCTAGGACACATCGTTTAGTGAGTCCAAGTTTACCTCGGTCTCAGAGGCGTCGAAGCAACCTACACGCCACTATAATAATCCTTTTCAAGTCCCATTTCTTTCAATATAATGCTTTTACATATTTGAGACCTTCCACATATTTGCTTTATTTCATAGACCATACTACTGTATGTCTTATTCATATGGGACTTCAAGTCATAACTCTGCTATCATAATGCTTATGCATCATAGAGACCTTCTATATTAATGCTTTGGTTCGTTAGACCTTACTATGATAAGTCCCTAATATAGGACTAGTCATTGTGCAACCTTAGTACTAGCAGTCGGTGAGGCGACCACCCCATATATATGTACAACCTTGGGTATCTGTCTCCGGCAACGCCACAATATAAGGTAACATTACAAGAACACGTTCATCAACTTAGAAATTTTCCAATTATTACAAGAACACCTTCATCAACTTGAAAATTTTGATCCATTTTTTCTATTATATTACAAATGTTATTTATCTTTGTTATTGCAATATAATCGCCTTGTATTTATATGATTTGATGCATTTTGAACATTTTAAGCAGGTTTTTAATAAATTTAGAGATTTTTAGAGACATTTTATGCGTTTACTAATATTATAATATTCAATATTCCAAATGGATATTTTTGAACTTTATGCTTATTATTTGCATTTAATTGTTTAAATTATAATTTCTATGACATTCTTAAATGTCTGTATTATGAATTTAATTATTATTTATTAATAATAATTATGAGGCGTCACACTACGTTAAGGTTTGTTTATTCCATCTTTCATTGGCGTTATGTAAATAAGTACTTAAAATTGAGGTGGTAAAGATGGTCGCCCTAATTTTGTTTGATTTTATTAACTTTAGAGGATACGTCCTGTCACTAGATATGTTTCATACTCTGGTTCTGTACTCGGATAATAAACTTAACTTTACTTTACAAACACTTCAGCACTTCGATATACCGACAGTGAAATTGGCACTGCTGAAGGGGCTGTCCAAATTTCGATGGAATCAGCTTTGTTATAGTCTACATTCTCAAGGAAAAACGGCAGATTGTACTGATCCGTCTTCTGTACATTTTGCCGAAGGAAATGTTGTGGTCTATGACACTAAATCCTTTCCTGAAAGCAGCTTTCAGGTGGCTGGAATTTGTCAACTGTACGTGCAAGACGATTCGTAATGTCTCTCGAAAACAGCACGTAGACGCGGCTCGGAAGGAAAATCGGTCTGTAATTCTTCAAGAGAGTTTTTCCTGATGAACTTCTGCTTCACGCCTCCATAGTAGTGCCACCATGAAGGACGGAATTGAAGAACATCTGAAGTACTTTAAGTACTGGTTTTTCACCCGCTTTCAGAAGCTCAGCTTTAATTCCATTTTCTCCTGGGGAATTGCCTGTTTTCAAGTATATATAGTCTCCGTTGAGATTGGCCACAGTGATCGAAATTCAATTTGGAGGACAATATATATATATATATATATGTATGTTTATGCCCAAATTTGGTCATTTTTGAACGCCATCCAATTGCGTTCGAGCTGGCGCGTCACTCGATGGTATGTAGGTAAAAAAAAACGCCGCCAGGTGGGGCGACCGTGTGCGGCTTGGCTCGACACGTGGGAAAAGAAGAGGTAGTTCGCTGGCCGCGATGCGGGGAACCCGCGTATCTCGATTATCGCGGCCGAAGTTCACGCGACCGTGTAGGGTCCAGATAGTTAGATTTAGGCGTGTTACTTCGCTACGTGTATACGTAAATTTTGCAATATTTAACTTGTTCGGGTGATGCGGAATTGTGCAAGCGCGCGTCGAGTAGATATATGGTCTAGGATTCGAACCACGCATTCCTTGGTCGAGAGCGTCTCCCGGTTGATTGTTTGGAAATCATTATAATTGTGCCGTTGCGTTAAGTGCCCTTTTTTGTGTGTTGGTTGGTTTGTTAGTTTATGTGTCAACGAGGCGTATTTTGAATTCTTTTTGCTACGTGGTGTTTTGGTGTCGAATGAAGGAACTTAGTTGTGTTTAACGCTGAACCGTATGACTCATTAAGAAATCGCGTTAGTTCCCTATTTATAATTTTGTGATAAGTGAATCCGGGACATGGAATGTCGAATTTTGAACTACTGTCCTTACTGTTTCGGGTATCACTTGTTCGATTCTACGATGAATGTGGAATTAGGCATAGCAGCCCAAGACGACCTTTGCCGGGGCAGCTGTAGGCCGTAACAAAATATATATATATACGTCATGGTTATATCACTGCCTTTCAGTATCAATAAAATCGTATGAGCTTTGGCTACCCTTTCAAAATATATGGGTCACGGGTTTTCAAAGCCGAAATCACATTGTAACCGTTACATTAATGTTGACTTATTATTTTTGTTGAAACCATTTCAGGTAAGCTTAAAAGCTTGCGTTAGAATTAGTTAACGATATTATTCGAAAGGGGGAATCGAACCCACGACTACTGGAGTTTGCGGTCCGTCACCAATGATTAGATATCTGTAGTTTCCTCCATACAACTCCAAACAGGGAACTCTGTAAGTGCGTTGCTACCTCTTTAATTTTAAAATGCCCTACAGTCACTGTTCGTAATCATAACCTTCAAACCGTAAAAAAACAGTGGGTTCACTACTTGGTAGTACAAGTTGTCTACGTAGACCATTAGGTAGAAAAGGAGTCCCCTGACCTATAAAATAATAAATAATCTCCATTCAATAGCATTTTCCTGGTTACGCCAGTGCCACTATTATACAGTGTTTCATCTACCAATGAAATTTCTTCGAAGAAGGTTTTTACTCTTTAAATTTTAACCGTGTCCTTTTTACACTCGTGTCTACATTACGAACAGTTGCTAAGCAGATGCTGCAGTACAAATAAATTAAACAGAATTTAATTAGCCTTTCATGGAGATGAATTTAGTCTATTTGATATTATAATATATATATATATATATATACTAACTCGCCAGGCTTTGTTCTGTCCTTTCCGACGACCATGTGTCCTAAAAAATCATTAAATTCACAATATAAAAATTGAGGGTCACTTATCGGGATAAAAAATATCCTATCTCTCAAGTTAGACCAAACTGCACACAGTGTGCAAAATTTCATTGAAATCAGTTCAATAGTTTAGGAGTTCATCGCGGACAAACAATGTGACACGTAATTTTTATAAATAAAGATATATATATATATATATATATATATATATATATATATATATATAATATTGATCGTGAGATAATTCACTTCTGTGTTACTTGCGTTCTTAAAAAAATTCAAACATGTTATTATTTATCGCATTCTTCTCGGTACACTATTCTGAAAATATTTAATATAAAATTAGTTTAGTTTTGTTTGCTTCACTATGAAAACAGTAGCACGATCATTATGAAAAAATATTATAAAGTAATAGATAGAAAAATAAAAAAGCTAAGAGGTATAAATATTTTTGGTGAAGAGGTTGGAGCAATGGTAGTTTTGGAAGTTGTACTTTTTCAAACTAAATTAACAAACGAAATTAAATTCCAACTGATTGTTAGTGGCTTTTGCAGTCCAGGGCACCTGTAGCCATTCCATTTATTATATATTATAGTAATTCCATTCTTTTTAATTAGAAAGTTGTTGCTACCCTTCTCGTTAAGTTTACAGCCTACGTTTCTTAAAAAAACCCATGGGATTCACAATACATTACACCTACTGTAGTGTCAGTAAACACAGTGTACTTTTGTTAAAAACATAAAAGAAATAAAATTACTTATTTAATGTGTAGTATTCGCGTTAATATAATATTAGGTCCTTACATATGAAATTAGCGTTTTGTCGTACTGACCACTTTAATTTGAAATATCTCCTCTTTGGTTAAGAATTCCAAATTCAAATTTATAAATTCATTTAGCTGGTACATTTTAGTTTTGAAAACAGTCATTCGTTTGTTTTTTCCCCTTTATTTTTTTCTTTGGCGTCGCTTATTACCGCACAATGGAAAACATGAAATATCGGTATATTTACGAGTACGAGTTCTACCGTGGCACCAGTGCTGCAGAAAGAGCTCGAAGGATTAATGACGTGTACGGCGCTGGTGAACCAGACCAAAGTGGAAAAAAAAGAATTAAAGACAATTTTGGAAGCGGTTTCATCACAGAGATAGCTGTAGGCTTCGGAGTAAGTGATAAAACTGTATTAATCCACTTGAAGTAAATCGGGAAAGTAAAAAAACTTGAACGATGGGTACCTCATGAATTGAGTGAATCGAACTTGTAAACACGCGTCGACTACTGTGTTACTTTGCTCAACCGACACAATAATGAAGAGATTTTAAATCGAATCATTACTTGTGATGAAAATTGGATACTGTACGATAATTGGAAGTACTCGTCGCAATGGCTGAACCCTGGAGACTCAGCCAAATCCTGCCCTAAACGAAAATTGACTCAAAAAAAGTTACTTGTGAGTGTTTTGTGGACTAGCGCCAGTGTCGTTCACTACAGATTTCTAAAAACTGGCCAAACGATTACGGCAGATGTCTATTGTCAGCAGCTGCAAACCATGAAGGAAGAATTAGCTGCTAAACACCCGAGATTGGTCAATCGCTCTAGGCCACTGCTGCTTCACGACAACACAAGACCACACACCGCACAACAAACAGCCACTAAGTTAGACGACAACCACCGTACACCCCGGACCTTGCTCCATCAGATTACCATTCTTTCCGGAATTTGGACAACTTCTTACAAGGAAAAAAAATCAACTCGGATGCGGCAGTCCAAACCGCCTTCAAAGAGTTTATTGATTCTCGCCCCTATGGTTTTTTTAGTAAAGGGATCAATGAACTACCTATGAGATGGCAAAAGTACATAGATGACAACGGTGCATACTTTGATTAATTAAATATATTTTACAAAAAAAATTGACTTTATATTCCTCCCGTACAAAACGCCAATTTCATCTGTAAGGACCTAATATTATAAATCATTATACTATTTAAGCTTATTTAAGCTTTATATAGAGGATAAAATTAATCTTTAGAGTATAACGCTGGAATAAGTATACAGTGTCTTTGAGTAAATTAAAAAATATATGTTATGACGCTATTGTTAATTAATTTGCACAGTGACTTGAATAATTATTTTTTCTACTTTTTATCGACCAATCTTTTTACATAAAAATTGAAGAGACAAACGAATTTACACTCTATCTGATGGTAACATCGTAAGGAAACCTAAATGTTCAAAAAGTAAAATTTCGAGGACATTTCAAATGCGGTAACGAGCACTGGATCTGGCAAAGTTAGTGCTATTTTTGTGCAAGGCTTCATAGTCCATACTTTTTTTACTTCAATTATGGATTAAGTTCTTTATAGGGTATATTCTAAATACCCCTCTGGAATCTGATATATAATGCCTTGAAAGAAGCGGGTATAATTACAAAGCAAAACATTTTTTAATGTTGTTTTATCTAAATGCTACCAGTTTAATCAGTTCTACTCTGTCCGTAAGAAACAATTGAAAGCACTTCGTTCTCAGTAATTGAAATGGAACACTACAATGCAATGCAGTATTGATTCGCATCTTGTAATTGTGGGAAGAAGCTAGTGGTCACTTATTTTCATGTTTCACATATAAATAACTTTGAAATTTTTGTACCTATTATTTGTATGTCAGTACTTGAATACTATCCTACCTGATGGCAAGTGGTGGTGCAGTTGAATATGGGAAAGCACACTAGCTAAGCTAAACAAAAGCCTATTGATTTACCTTAAATAACTTCCAGACCGAGTTTTGATCACGGCGGCTATTCTCAGGATTATAATGCATAAGTGTATGCTTAAGCATAGGTGCACTCTCTATTCCTTTACTCACATAGTACGTTGGTTCCAACACGAACGTACAAAGATCAAGCGCAGGACTACAGCTTTACGTGCTTCTCGAGGCACAGGGGTGAAACACCGACATCTTCTCGACTTCGGGCTGCTACTGAGAATATCTTGACAGAAAAACACAAAAACTGATTTTGGCCCGACCGGGGATTCGAACCCGTTATATAAAGAATTTTATATATATACATATATTTTTTGTAATCATTGTAAAACTGGCAGTTAATTCAACTCAATATAAGTTAGGATTTAGCACGCTGATAAATGGCTACGTGAGTACGCAATAGAATGGAATAGAACGGAATAGAAAAGAAAAGAAAAGAATGGAAAATAATGGAATACAATTTTGGTAGAACGGAATATAAGTAATAAGAGCGGAATA
Source organism: Parnassius mnemosyne (assembly GCA_963668995.1). NCBI lineage: Eukaryota > Metazoa > Arthropoda > Insecta > Lepidoptera > Papilionidae > Parnassius > Parnassius mnemosyne. Next base: position 37,089,289 of record CAVLGL010000068.1, on the reverse strand, counting down.
TAATAACATAGAATGAAATATATCGAAAAAGAATGGAATAACATATCATAGCGCAGCATAGCAAAGCATATCATAGCATGCATTGCATTACAGTGCACTGCATTGCATTATATTACATTACATTTTGTGACGCCTCATAATTATTATTAATAAATAATAATAAAATTTAATATACAGACATTTTAAAATGTCTTAGAAATTATTTTTAAACAAGTAACGTGCAAAAATAATCATAAAGTTCAAATATATTCATTTGGAATATTAAATATTATAGTATAGTAAACGCATAAAATTGTCTTTCAAAATCTCTTCATCATCATCATTACAGCCTTTCACAAGTCCACTGCTGAACATAGGCCTCCCGCAAGGAATGCCACAAAGCACGGTCCTGAGCCACCTTCATCCATCGACTTCCTGCATGTCTTACCAGGTCGTCACTCCATCGCGTGGGGGGTCGCCCTACACTTCGCCTACCGGTACGAGGCTGCCACTCAAGAACTTTTCTTCCCCATCGGTTGTCGGTTCTTCGAGCTATATGGCCGGCCCACTGCCACTTCAGCTTACTAATCCGTTGGGCTATGTCGGTTACTCTGGTTCTACCGCGGATATCCTCATTTCTAAGTTTATCACTCAGAGAAACCCCGAGCATAGCCCTCTCCATAGCTCGCTGAGCGACCTTACTTACTTACTTATCTTCACGCACAATCTCTAACAGGGTAGCCAGAGATAACAGATCGCCAAGTGTCACGATCCTTACATACCTCTTTCGCTTCTTTCAGATTCATTATCTTCTTCATACATGCACGTCTAGGTATCCGAGTACTCTTGACCCTCCCCTCTTTAAGCAATTTGCTCACATGGTCTTCGAAAGTTAGTCTCGATCTACCTCGACACCTTTTAATATTTACTTTCGCGCTATATATTTTCTTCACCATTCGGTCTTCACTAATTCGCTCAACGTGCCCAAACCATCGAAGCACACCCTTATCAATTTTTGTGATAAGGTCATCTTTCAAACCTGCCATATTGCGAATCTCTTCGTTTCGCTTTCAGTCGGCCATGGTAACGCCGCACATTTTACTAAGAGATCGCATCTCCACTGCATTCAACTTACTTTTATGATTCTTCTGGCATACCCAGGTTTCGCTGCCATATAACAAAGTCGGTACCAATACTGCGTTACGTATTGCAAGGCGTGCACTCTTCACTACGCCTTGCCTTTTGAGTAACGCAGTCAGGGCACCATTGACTTTGTTCCTGACACGCCTGTCCCCATCTAAATCACATCTTCCATCCCGGCTGAAAGCACTCCCTAAGTATACAGTTCCATTTACTTGTTCTAGACATTCCTGATTTACCCATATTTCACACTTCGTTCTCTCTTCGTCCCTTTCAAATATCAGAACCTTAGTTTTACTAGCACTCAATCGGAGACCTTTAATTTCACATTCCTTTTTCATACACGTAACTATTGCCTGCAGTTCTGCCTCTGATGGTGCAATAAGCACTGCATCATCAGCATACAGCAGACAATTTACTTTAACGTCACCCAATTTCACACCCAAACGGCTCTTTCAGCTTCTGTAAACAGCTGTCGAGATACAGTATGAACAGCCAGGAAGACATGACACAACCCTGTTTTACGCCCGTTTAGACGCTAAACATGGGTGACAGGCCATGCCCTACCCGCACACAGGCTTTACAGTCACAGTAAAGTGACTGAACAGCCCTTAGCAGTCGACCATCCATACCCCACCCCGGCAACAGTTCCTACATTTTCTTCCTTACAACCTTATCAAATGCTTTTTCAAGATCCACAAAAGCACGGAAAATCTTCTGGTTAGCAGCCAAAAGCTTCTCCGTGATCATGCGGAGAGAAAACATGTGATCCGTGCATCCTCTTCCAGGTCTAAATCCGCATTGTGCCTCCCATTGAAATCTTTCCGATTTCTCTTGCATCCTACGTGTCAAAACCTTCGAGTAAACTTTACTTGCTAAACTGGTCAAGCTGATCGCCCGATAGCACCCGCAGTCAAATTGTGAACCTTTACCTTTATATAAAGGCACAATGACTGCGGATCGCCAATCATCCGGGACATCCCCCGTCCGCCAGCACAAATTGCACAGCAGATGAAAGCTGTCCCAGACGCGAGGCCCACCATACTTGACCATTTCAGCAGTAACTCTGTCTAGTCCCGCAGCCTCACCACATTTCAAACTTCGAATCGCACGTTCAATCTCTTTCATACTGATGACCTCAGTGTTATCGAGGTCCGGGTCTGGCGTACCAGTCACAGCGTCACCCCCGGATTCCTCACTAAGATCATCACAAAGATCATCACGAAGATCATCTGAGCGACCTTGAGCTTCCTTATACAGCCAGCAGTAAAAGACCACGTCTCAGATCCGTAAGTCATCACTGGCAACACGCACTGGTTGTACAATTTCGTTTAAAGGTTTTGAGGTATGTCTAACGAGAAGATGTGTCGTAGTTTCCCGAATGCTGCCCAGCCGAGTTGAATCCGTCGATTGACCTCACGTTCGAAGTTGGAATTACCTAGTCGGACTACTTTTCCCAGGTAAACATACTCGTCAACAACTTCGAGCTTAGTGCTCCCAACAACTATAGGCATAGGTGTGACATCGACGTTAAACATTATTTTTGTTGTGTCCATGTTCATCTTAAGACCTATCCGTTGAGAGACACTATTGAGGTCATTGAGCATAGTGCTTAGGTCCTCCAGCGATTCTGCCATAAGACCTATATCGTCGGCTAATGCAAGGTGAGTGATGTACTTGCCATTGATGTTGATGCCGTATCCTTTCCAGTCCAGAAGCTTGAAAACATCTTCCAATGCAGCTGTAAAGAGTAACGGGGATATGACGTCACCCTGTCTTACACCTCTCTGCAATTGGATAGGTTTCGTACTTTGGTTCCGTACTCTGATAGCCATCATAACCCTACTGTACAAGCACTCCAACACATCGATATACCGATACTCAACTTGTCACCGCTGAGGGGACTGCAGCACCGCTAAAATTTCTACGGAATCAAAGGCTTTCTCATAGTCCACATACGCAAGGCAAAGTGGCAGATTATACTCCTCTGTCTTCTGTATTATTTGCCGAAGGGTGTGTATGTAGTCTATGGTACTATAACCTTTTTGGAAACCGGCTTGTTCAGGAGGCTTTAAGTCGTCAAGTCTGTGTGCGAGACGATTCGTAATGACTCTCGAAAACAGCAAGTAGACGCGGCTCAGAAGGGAAATCGGCCTGTAGTTCTTTAAGAGAGCATTGTCACCTTTCTTGAAGAACAAGACCACCGCACTTCTGCTCCACGCCTTTGGAGTAGTGCCACAATGGAGAACGGAATTAAAGAGCTTCTGAAGGACTTCAAGTACCGGTTTTCTACCCGTTTTCAAAAGCTCCGCCGTAATTTCATCCCCACCCGGGGACTTTCCGTTTTTAAGGTGCTGGAGAGCCATTCTAATCTCGCTCAGACTGACGTCCGGGATATCTTCGGAAATGTGTCGGATAAGACTCGCTCTTGGATCGTTACTCACACTTGCGTGTGGCTTTAACGATGGCGTGTACAGTTGCCCATAGGACCTCTCAATCTCACTCAAAATCACAGGTGTCCTGGAAACGATGCTGCCACACTCGGTCTTCAGCTTTGACAATTGGCTCTTTTTGGCAGACAGATCTCTGGCAAAGACTTTGGAGCCTTGGTTCCGCTCGATCGCTTCTTAAATTTAAGCTGTATTGAAGTTGCGTAAGTCCCGTCGCATGCATTTGGAGATCTGTCTGTTCAGTTGCCTGTATGCTGTCAAATCTGTTGAAGAATGTAGCTTCATCTCCCGTCTAACAGCCATAAGATTAAGAGTGTGATCGGCGAGTTTTTTGTTCTTTTGCGGCGGATCTTGCAGAATTTAGCTCCGATCGCATGGATAGTTTCTACGAGCTTGTCATTCATATCGTCTACTTCATTGCATTCTGCTAGGCACTGAAAACGGTTTTGTAATTCGATCTGAAAGGTTTCGGGACTTTGGAACAGAACACGAGGGGGACGGAGCTTTGACTTCATTAGACGGGACCTCAACGCTTAGGTTCAGTGTGCCTCTTACCATTTGGTGATAGCTACCAGTTTTCACCCTCTCGATCACGGAGACATCACTGAACAGTTGTCGTCTGGTCGTCATAATGAAATCAATCTCATTTTTTGTCGAACCGTCGGGGCTCGACCAGGTCCACTTCCTGTGGGGCCGCTTCTGGAAGAAATAGTTCATCATAAAGAGTCTCTCTTTCTCCATGAAGTCGGCCAGCTGCTGGCCCCTTGGGTTCCGTTGCCCTATTCCAAATTTCCCTACTTTCAGCTCACCGTTCTCTCTTGTGGCTAGTTTTGCATTGAAGTCTCCCATTAACACCGTATAGTGGGTTTTGGGGGAATGCATGGCTCTAGAGACATCCTCATACATTTCCTCCACCTCCTCATCGGGGTGTGCCGAGGTTGGTGCGTAAACCTGTATGACCTTCAACGAATACCGTTTGGTGATTCTGAGTATAAGGTACGCAACCCTCGCCGACACACTCTCAATCTTTACAACGTTGTTAACGAGAGACTTGTGGACTATAAATCCGACAACTCCTTGGAATAGATGGTCGCCGGTGATCCCGGTGATAGAACAAGTTACCGGATTCGAGGATTACCGTGTCCTCCCCCTCTCTTCGGACTTCGGATAATCCTATAATATGCCAGCATAACTTGTCTATCTCTTATTTCAGCTCCACGATCTTCTCGTCAGTCCTCAGGGTGCGTGAGTTGTATGTTGCCAGGTCGAGTCGTCTAAGGTGGCAACCGAATCTCCACCGGAGATTCTTAGCACCCCCTGCCCCGCCGTTATCATTGTCGCCACCGTAGCCAGGAATAGCGGGCCGCCGGGGACTGCAGGCCTTCTCTTCGTTACTTTCATGGGGGTATATTGCCATAGTTGCCACGCATGGCGAGCGGGTTGGCAACCACAGTTTTTTATTGGCTTTTTGCTGTTATCAGGAAGATGCTGCTGCCCATCTCCTGCTTGTGTCTCTTTGTCGCCTTTTACGACACCCACGGGAAGATATGGGGTAGTGGATATTCTTAACCGCCACTACACGGCTCAAAATCTCTAAATGTATAAAAATTCTGTTTAAAATATTCAAAATGTATTAAATAATACAAGTACAAGTCGTTTATTACATAACAAAGATAAATAACATTCGTAACATAATTGATAAAAATGGGTCAAAAAATTTTAAAAGTTAATAAGGCCGATCTTGCATTACTCAAAAATTTTCAAAGTTCAGGAGGGTGTTATTGTAATCCTCAACAATGTTCCTAAGTTCATGACGGTGTTCATGTTTTACTCAAAATTTTTTAAAGTTCATGAGGGTGTTCTTGTATTACTCGGAAAATAAGTTAACGAGGGAGTTCATGTAATGTTTGCTTATATGAAGGGCGTTGTCCGAAACATATACCCAAGGTTGTACATATATATGGGGTTGTCGGCTGATCGCCTGCTCCTAGTACTGAAGTTAGTCTATGGAACCAAATAATTAATATAGAAGGTCTCTATGATGCATAAGCATTATGATAGCAGAGTTATGACTTGAAGTCCCATATGTATAAGATATATAATAATATGGTCTATGAAATAAAGCAAATATGTGGAAGGTCTCAAATATGTAAAAGCATTATATTGAAAGAAATGAGACTTGAAAAGGATTATTATAGTGGCGCGTAGATTGCTTCACAGCGTCGGAAACCGAGATAAACTTGGACTCGCTAACCGATGTGTCCTAGACATATCATCTTAGTGCCGGTGGTAAGCGGGTTTGTTGTAGCAGTACGACTTGCCCGTGAACATCGCACACTCCTACCGCTTGTGGGCGGCATCTTAGCGCATAGCGTTATGATACGTCGGTAATCTTTCGGATTAAGGTGAGCGTGTTTAGTAGTACTTTTAAGTGCAGCAAGCATACTCATCTCAACGTTTTTGTGCAATAGCGCTATGATACGTGGATTTTTAAGTAACAACATCATCAATTTTGTTACCAAAGTCGATAGGGTTCATGTGGGTGTGTTGTGAGGGGGCGCCATCCGTATGATAGTTACATTGATGCATACTGCTACTTGCGGTATTGCGTCTTGTGATGGATCTGCGGGTGTTATGCGCCTGACTCAACGCATCTTGTAGTTCTGGTCGATGGAGGTATGCGGGTGATGTCTGCTGGGACTATATGGGGGACCTTGGGATAGTGTAAGCCGACGATAGTCGTATTGATGCTTGTTGCGTTTCGCAGCATTGCGTCTCTGCGATGGTTGTTTGGCGAGTCGCCATTCTCAATGGCGCACTCTGCGTCTTGGTTTGACTCAAAACCTAAGTAGCTTTGCCCAAGTCGGGTCCCTTCATTACGGGGCTGCAGACTGTCTGACCCCAAGATATTTTAAATAATAACATAATTATATATTGCTGTAAATTTCCCACCTTTGAATAATTGAAGGCAACTTGTTGGTGGGTGAGACAAACATGATCGAAAAATGCATATACTCAACGTCAGTGACACAAACTCTTTCTGATGCCGAATTATTACTATTATCTTATAACTGCCTATTGGCTATATCTGCCCTTTGTATTGGTTGGTGGAGCATTAATGCGGGTGCTACATCATGCGGGTGGTAGCTGGAGGGAGAATCTGAGGAGGCTCTCAAGGCTGCGGTCGAAAGCCGCGCAACTCGCAATTCCTCCTTTTCCATTCCCTTGAGGTGAGCGGTAGACTGATGACAAGCTCTGCGGCCAATTGTCCGTGCTGATCATGATGATGCCTTACACCTACATCACGTCTGCAGGAACAACGGTGGTGGCGCTCACGGAGGGCTTTTTATGGCCAGTGTGCCTATTGTTGCCTAACCCGTACGACGTACATTCACTGTGGCTATATTTGTTTATACTGTATAGCGTTTACACGCATTGACATGCGCGACTTCGGTCGATGTTTTTGCTTACGCACTACTAAAGGGCCAAGTCCTCTTTTACTGGTGCGCCAGTTATTTTGCTGTGGACTACGGTCCAGTTCCCAGCTTAAAGTCCCCTTCTGGGTGACCGCATTGATTGGTTGGCGTTCACCGCACACGGCTTGTGTGCCTCCCCCACGTTTTTATTTAATGTGGGAGAGTAAAGCCCTTGTATATTTTATTTGATATGAATATTGTGAGCCTTTTCCAAGCGGGAAGGGATTAATTGATAAGGAATTGACTAATTTGAACCTGATACAAGTGTAATAGGGACAATTTAATGTACTTAATTTTTTTGAGCTCTGTATTCGTGAACGGGTTTCTTTAGCATATAAGGCACTACCAACGGGTTTCGATTGCTCTCATGAATATTAATTCTTCCAAGAGGCACCTAAAAGAACTAAGTAACTATACAAACACAACGTAAATAAGGGTCCTTACTAAGACGATCATGCCATAAGTTTATTTAACGGCTTATATTTTCACATTTAGAATGATCAATATATGGTTAATATACTGGTCACATAAATTAGATATATTTATATATCTTATAGATATAGATTCTAAAGAAAGACAAAAATAAGTAGATTATGGTTGGGAGGAATGTTACGAGTACAATGTCATTATGTAATTACCGAACAGAATATAAAATGAATAAAATAAAATAAAGAACTTCAATTTTCGATCGATGAACGATGTCATCCGAAGGGCTCTTGCCTCTATAAATGTTCCCTCGGTTTTAGAGCCTTGTGGAATATTTAGAGACGATGGCAAGAGACCTGACGGTATGACATTGGTCCCTTGGGAGAGAGGTAAAGCCCTAGTGTGGGATGCTACTTGCGTAGACACTCTGGCGGCCTCTCATCTCAGGGGTACCTCGTTTAAAGCCGGGGCGGCATCAGAGGCAGCTGAGCTGAGTAAGTGGCGCAAATATGAGTCACTGAGAGATGACTACATATTTGTGCCATTTGCTGTAGAGACTATCGGTCCGTGGGGTCCACGTGCGGTGAAGTTCCTAAAGGAACTCCATCCGCGGCTGGTCGTTGCTGCTGGTGATAAGAGGGCTGGTTCTTTCCTCGCTCAAAGGCTAAGTATAGCCATTCAGCGGGGAAACGCAGCCAGCGTTCTTGGCACGATACCGCGGGGAGTAGGACTATATGATAATTAAGTTTCTAGTTTTAGTTTTTTTTTTTTTATTATCATAGTGTTTAATATTGTAGATAAAATTAAGTATTATGTAATATTTAAATAAAATTCATTTTCGATGTAACAAATCAAAACTTAAGTTTCAAACGTCAACAAGTTTTTAAAATTGCAGTAACTTTGTCCGAAGTCAAGACACAAAAAGAAAATAAGATGTATTATAAAAAAATTAAGTAATAGAATAATATTCTCATCATTTTCATTTTATCTATATTCAGTATTAGCGATCCACCCCGGTTTTGTGATCGTCCAGGGTCCACTCAAACGAACACAAACAATTGCATCAAAATCGTTCGAGTCGTTTTCTAGTTTAAAGGAGACTAACAAAGAGCAATTAATTTTTTTACCTATGTAGAGATATACAAATTATTATAGAATACAATATTTGTTTTGGTCTTTAAGCGAATAAGTCGTTTACGATGTTATTATGTATGGATATTAAATTTACTGTAATGTACTTGCCAAAACCTGGGCTACATGGAACAAATTAGGCATTCAACAATATGAGATTGTTTTTGTAATACCTTTTGACAGAATTTTCATATAGTTATCAATTTCAATACATTTGTCAGGGTTTCAGGGCATGGTCTGCCATGTAGTGTTGCTTTCTGCATGTTGGTGAAGTTCAATATCCTCGTACAATTTTTTAAATGTTTATCTATGTGTAACGTATGTAAAATGCTTTCATGATATAATAGAAAACCGTAGTGTAGAAGTATAGGACAGGTTATAAATTCTACTCCTGACATCCTGTGAGAAATAAAGTCTATTAACTGCGCTGGCTTGAACATATCAAGCTAGTGGGATAAGATCGCGTAGTAATTAGGGCGTATCAGAGGTGGCCTTCTGGGTGTCGCCTGGTGGAAAAACCAAAATATAGCCGGACAGACCAGGTTAGGCTAGGTAGAGGAGCTCAATGTGGCCAGCTGGACCGAGGTGGCACAGAGGGGGGAAGAGTGGCATGTTCTGTTGTTGGAGGCCAAGTTCTACTTCGGGTCCCTGAGCCGATATAATAAACAATTAAGGGGTAAGTAAAAAGTAAAGTTCTGCCAACATACCACTACTGGGCACAGGCCTCCTCAAATTTCTAAAAGGGTCACGAAGCAATTTGAATTTCGTTTTTATTCCACAGACATGCATTTTTCCTCAAGCTGTTTTTCTTCACCACCGAACGCGTGGTAATCAGCACCTAAAATTGCAATTATCAATTTCTTTAGGACAGGCAGAGATCGAACCAGAGTTGCTCAAGTAGTTTGAGATATTAGACGACCGCTTATCCTTTTAGCTGTGGCTCTAATTTATATGTTAGTGGGTAATAAATAATTATTACTAAGTAAATTAATGACTTATTTCAATAATAACAAATGTTACTTAAACCCGACATTAAGTTATGAACTTTGTCGTTGTCTCTCACTAATTCAAAGATGAAACTACTAAGTACAATTTGAAATTCATATTTCATCAAAAATGGTTGTGTTGGAGATTATTGTAACTGTACAAAATTTCTAATGGGGTTAAAATACAAATTCAGGAAAATTATAATTTGAAATGATTTTATTTGAAATATATTTTTTTATTATTAAGTATAAGCAGTGTAATTCAAAAATTGAGTTCTGATCACTGTAGACAATTAGTTTCGTTACCTTATGTTAAAAAATCAAGTAGATGAAAATGTTGTGTTTGTTCCAGTAAAAGCACGTCGCTTGGAGAAGCTTAGAAGTAACACAGTGAAGAAACTTCAATCACTTTCGTACCAAAATAATCCAAATTTATTGTATGGAACATTGTTTAAGCTTATTTGCAATAAATTCGATAATATTTTTACTTCTAAAACATTCTCCTTAAACAGTCGGAAGGCATTTAATAAATAGGTGACAGTAGAAGTCCATAAGAGTAGATAAAGGTTATATGAACTTTACCATGACATGCAAAAAATATTATTAATGATAAAGTTTTCATTAATAATATAAGCTCGGGTCGATAATACAAACGGTCGTGCCTCAAGGCTTATTCTTGGCCGTTTTCTGTTTCTTGTATATATTAATGACCTACCTTACATAGTAAGGGATATATAGCATTAAGTAGCATTATTTGCTGATGACACTTCATTGATTTTCATATTAAAACGACAACTATTAAAATATAACGAATAAAATAATGCTATATTTAAATAAGTAAATTGATTGAATGTTAATAACTTGCATTTAAATGGCACTAAAACGAAATGTATGAAATTCATGACTCCAAATGTCAAACATTTAGATAATAATGTCATATTAAATGGGGAGGAACTGACTCTTGTCGATACCACCATTTTTCTTGGAATAACACTAGACACGAAGCTTCACTGGAGCCCCCATGTATAAAAATTTGCTAACAGACTTAGTTCTGCAGCATATGCTGTAAAAAACATTAGAAATCTTACCAGTGTGGAAACAGCTAGACTTGTATACTATAGCTATTTCCATAGAATAATGTCGTATGGTATTTTGCTATGGGGACACGAGACTGGCACTGAAATTATATTTGTTTCACAGAAGAGGGCCATAAGAGCCAACTATGATTTAAAATCTAAAGTTTGATTTAAAAAATATTAATAAATTAATATAATATTAACTTTGGCCTCTCAGTACATTTATGAAAATGTAATGTACACACATAAAAATATAAGTACTTATACAAAAGAAAGTGATATTCAATCTGTAAATACTAGGAGCAGACACAAGCTAGCAGCACCAGTTAATCGACTCCTCTGAGTCAGTAATTCATTCTTGGAGAATGTAGACGCTTTTAAAACAAATCCCAGAAAATATACAAAATTTGACCTGCTTAAAGTTCAAAAACTTTATTAAACAAAGTTTGTATAAAAGGGTTATTATAATAGTAAGGAATTTATAGATGATAATAACCCCTGGCAACCAGGTAATTACTATCAAGCTATTTCTAATTTGTTTTGTGTGTTTAATTGTGTAACATACATGAATGTTAGCTGTTATTTAAAAAAAGTTCCACTGGGATTATTGCTAGTTCTTCCCAGGACAGAGGTTTCGAACCAGTGGTATTAAACAAAAGAGTGACTTTCAATAAGTATTATTTATAATCTTTATTGAATAAAAAGTTTCTGTTTCTATGGCTGCAGCATGGCTCTACCAAGTAAAAAAAAACACTTGATGGCAAGTGTATGCAGTGGCCCAAAGAGATCTACATCTATCCTCGATTAAGAATAAAAATGCCGTTGCGATGTCACACCTTAGTACTAAGATGAGTCTTTACTAGTAAGTACTTTCACTTACAGTCCACCTGATGTTAATTTGCTACTGCTGCCCATGTAAATCTGCAACTTATTTCAAACAGAGGATTTCACCTCTGAGGACTTAGATGGAATGCTTCACAGCCTGTAAATATACTGGTTTTCTATATACCCTTCAAACCGAAACACAGCAATGCAGGCAGTGCTATTTTCTTCTTTTATTATTCATACATAAACATTAAACAAATTTATAATGAAGTAAGTAATAAAAAAAACCGACTGCAAAAAAGGCAATTTAAAAGTAATGCACTAAAAAGACCGAAAAAAGATTGAGAATAGAAAACAAAATTAAAATAAACTATGAACGAAGTTAACTCTACTTCGGTTTAGCAGACTATATTATGAGATAGAAGCCTAAGTAAGATACTTGTATTAAGTTTAGTAGCAAGCGGAACCCATTAATTTTCATTAGGTTTTTAATTCGCAATTGGTACCGCCTGCTACCAAACTTAATGCGGTTATTTAACTTAGGCTTTCAGCTCATAATATAGTCTGCTAAACCGAAGTAGAGCTTACTTTGTTAATTTAAGTGTTTTTGCAGTCGGGTTTTTTAATTTTATAATTATTTGTTTTATTTTAGACTTTTAAGTGTCCCGACACACTCTTATGAAGTATATGATAGTACATAACTATACATAGATTTCATATTTTCCGACACAAACATGGCCCATTTTTACGCTATCAATAACTTTTTAAACCAATTAATTATTACGACAGATGCGTTGCCGACATTTTAAAAGGCCGGCAACACATCTGCAATTTTCCTGGTGTTGCAGTTGTTCATGGGCGGCGGTAGTCACTTACCGCCGCATGTCGTTTGCCCCTCTCCTATAAAAAAAAATCCTGATTAATTTTAAACACCTGATTAAATCAAAACTTATATATATTTGTGATTCCCTTGTTATTTTCTTTATTTTGATACCCTACTCGATAGGTTTGTTTGATTTCTTTTTATTAACGTATTACTATTTCATGCCTTAAATCCGCCATTTTGTTTATTTTTTTAATCAAATATCTAAGAACACTTGAGTTTTTAAGACGAATATAACGTTACCTTAGTTGTCGAAATCTATCCAGCCGTTTGGAAGATAGGAGGTAATAAAGATATTTACAAATATAACTATATTCAAAATACGCGCGAAAAACGAAACCCTTACTTGGCAGTCGGGTAAAAAGACACTGACGTGACCGTCACTGATAAAAAAACCTTATTTATTTTTTATTAATAAAAGTTTATTATAATTTCATTTCTATTAATATTTGATTTAGACCGACATAATAGAAAACACTGTATACTGTATTCTATCCCATTTTCTAGCAGGCTAAATCCTATAAATGTATATGTTTGTCTCATTTCAGTGTCACTTTTTAGGGTTACTTACTAAAAAGGTAACCAATGGGATCTTATTACTAAGCCTCCGGTGTCCATCTATCTGTCTGTTAGCGGGCTGTATCTCATGATCCGTAATAGGTAGCCAGTTGACGTTTCCAAATAATGCGTATTTCTGTTGCCGCTATAACAACAAATAATAAAAATTAAATCACGTTCAGATACTTTGCTGTAATTCCATCCTCACCCGGGGACTTGCCGTTTTTAAGGTCCTTAAGAGCCATCCTAATCTCGCTCTGACTAAAGTCCGGAATATCATCGGAATTGTGTCGGATAAGACTTGCTCTTGAATCGTTACTCACACTTGCGTGTGGCTTCAACGATGATGTGTACAGTTGCCCATAGAACCTCTCAATTTCACTCAAATTATTAGGGGTTCTGGAAACGACGCTGCCATATTCGGATTTCAGCTTCAACAGTTGGTTCTTTCTGGCAGACAGATCTCTTGCAAAGGCTGTGGAGCCCTGGTCCCGCTCAATCGTTTCTTCAGAAGGAGCAGTATTAAAGTTGCGCAAGTCCCACTGCGTGCATTTGGAGATCTGTGTGTTCAGTTGCCTGTATGCTTTCAAATCTGCTGAAGACTACAGCTTCATCTCCCGTCTAACAGCCATGAGATTAAGAGTGTGGTCGGAGAGTTTTTGTATTCTTCTGCGGTGGGTCTTGAAAAACTTAGCTCCGACCACATGGACAGTTTCCAAGAGCTTGTCATTTATATCTTCCAATGCATTAATCACTGAAAACGGTTTTGTAACTCGAGCTGAAAGTTTCCAGGACTTTGGGTTAGAGCACGAGGGGGACGGAGCGTTGACTTCGTGACCTCTCCAACTTAACGTTAAGGTAAAGTGTGCCTCTCACCATTCGGTGATCGCTGTCAGTTTTCACCCTCGCGATCACTGAGACTTAACTGAACAGTTGTCGTCTGGTCGTCTTAATGATGTCTATCTTATTTTTTTTGTCGAACCGTCGGGGCTCGACCAAGTCCACTTTATGTGGTTCGGCTTCTGGAAGAAAGAGTCCATCATTCAGAAATCCACTTTCTCTGTGAAGTCAGTGAGTTACTGGCCCAATCTTTACAACGTTGTTAACGAGAGACTTGTGGACGATAAATCCGACTCCATGGGACAGATAGTCGCCCTCCCGGTGTTGGAACAAGTTGCCGTTTCGAAGATTACCGTGTCCTCAACCTCTTTTTGAACCTTGGGTAATCCTATAATATTATGTTAATACTGGTAGTTCCAGAGATTAGCACGTTTAAACAAACAAAAAAACTCTTCCACTTTATTTTATTACTATAGATACTTCGTATATATGATTATATAATTATAAGTATTAGAAATTGAATGGCAAAGAAATGTACGGACGCTTAAAGTTTTTAATGAAAATCAAAACCTGGCGAAGTGTCTGGTAAAGGTAGCTTTTTTGAAGTTAAATACATTTTAGTCAGTTAATAAAAGTTGAACCCTGCTGCAGTTAAAGTTACAGGCTATATACGTCCCACTGCTGAGCGCAGTTCTCCTCTCATTTTCTGAGAGGGTTTTAGAGCCGAAATATCCACCGCGCTGCCCCAATGCGTGTTGGCAAACTTCACATGTCTTCCAAATATTTTATTTTCTTATTTCTCAGACATGCATATTTCCTCACGATGTTTTCCTTCAAGGCCAGGCACGTGGTAAATCAGCACTTAAAATTGCAATTAACAATTTATCTAACCCGGATTGCTCGCCTACTGTGAAATTTACAGTGAGTGCTTAACCCCTGAGCTACCACAGCCATGTCTGTATACTCTTCTTCCATTCTAATGGAATAGAGTGCTTCCTCTCATATTCTGTGCAAGAAATTCTTGTATTCTTCTTATTCATACATTTACTTAAAAATTATTTACATACTCTAAGTTTTGTTTATCAACCTCAACGTAAAAAACATATAAGAATCACGGATCCTTTTATTGGAATAATGATTTCCACATCAATATTTGGTTTAATTCCATAACTGTGGTCCTTTATAATGTCACTTTGTTTGTTTATCAATAATTATCAAGATCCCAGTTATGTTATAAAATAATTTTACGGGCGTTTTTCTTTTATATTTTTCTAATGTTTCACTGTCCTTGTAACTTCTTTATTCGTTGGAATGTCCTGAAATGACAATTTTTAGAGAATGATATGTGTCTGGAGCATGCTAGTTTATACTAAGTTTATTAAAGTGAAAAACGCAAAGTAATCTTTAACATTAACTTCACATATTTTAAACTGACCCTTTTTTACTCGTAAATAAGCATTCCAATTTAGGTATCAAGTTAAAAACGCACCTGCGTTTTGATTGTTAATCGAGGATAGATGTAATCTATTTAACATCAGGTAGACTTTGTGTCAATTTGTCACCTTTATTAAACAAAATAAAACTTTCTCATCGCCTTTTTCGACCAAGCAATGTTAAATATAATCTTAATGTCATATCAACATTAGGATTAGTTAAAGTTTTATCTGCAAGTATTAAATTATGGAGCGCTGTCAACGTATGATCAAATGGCTGTTCATGTGTTTGTTTTGCAAAGTATGGTTGCTCTATCTTTTACATATGAATCTCAGCTTTGGAATCTGCAGTTGTCAAAGTGATCGTATAAAGAAAACAGATACTCTAACTACATTCTGAAAATCCATCAAAGTACATGAGAGAAATGATTCGTCAGCATTAAATTCGTCATGAGTTTTATAGAAGTAAGGGTCACAAATGAACACACAAGTCAACTGATGGTAATTGGATGATAGTGTGCAACTGCACCTACATATATATCTTAATTAAAATTAATAATACTTAATAATACTCAAAAACTCAAAAACGAATTTAACGTTGTATCCTTCTTTTTCTTTTAGCATGTCGATAGCTGATCAAATTAATTTTCCCTAGCAATGGAGAAAGCTATGTATGGACAAAACAGCTAGTGTGTAATAGATGAAGATGGTTGTATAAATTGTACGATTATATGTATTGTCATTCTGTAATGTTTTTTTCCGTGTACCCATAAAGTATAATAAAATTAATAATATTTATCGTTATGAATACCGGCATTTCTGTCTAATTTTTGTTCAAAATGAAAATAACATATTTTATTTATAACTAGCAGTACCCGGCGCGTTGCTGCCGCAGATGATATAATTGTGGAATATCGTTTCAAATTTGGAAGAGTTATATTGTTTAATTAGGAATGATAATACCTTAATGATCAAATTAAATGTATTATAACTTTTAAATAAATGATACGTGCCACCTACTATAACTTAATTGTGCTATGCCTATAACCTTCCTGCAAGTGGAAGAAATAAGTTGACAAAGTTTTAGTGCAATCTGATAAATGGTATGGCAGCGCATAAAATAGGAAAAAACAAATATTAATTTTTATATATTAGATTAGATAAGCAAATTAATTTTAGACATGTTACGCATGCACTTTGCATTCCATTTTAAAATGACATTCATCCAGTATTTCTGTATGAAAGGCTTAATAAATTAAGCAAGAGAGCGAGAAAATCCATCAAAACTTTTTGTCCTGTGGGTGGCTTACTATATTAAATGTAAGTAAATATTACGGCTTCTGATAGATACATTATACCTAATTACCAAAATATTAATTACCTTAGATTCAAAAATAAAATGCGTTGTCACCCCTGAGTTTTTTTTTTATAGGAGAGGGGGCAAACGAGCATGCGGCTCACGTGATGGTAAGTAACTACCACCGCCCATGAACAACTGCAACACCAGTGCGGTAATTGCAGATGCGTTGGCGGCCTTTTAAAAAGAAGTACGCTCTTTAAGCAAATTAATTTTAGACATGTTACGCATGCACTTTGCATTCCATTTTAAAATGACATTCATCCAGTATTTCTGTATGAAAGGCTTAATAAATTAAGCAAGAGAGCGAGAAAATCCATCACAACTTTTTGTCCCGTGGGTGGTCTAGGGGGATACTAGATAGAATACCTTGTTTCCAGTAAAAAGTGTCTCCGGTTCTTTACACTCACCATACGAAACACAGCGGTGTACATATAACTGCAGAGTGATTTTATCACGTAAAAATTAGCAGCCTCGAAACCTCTGAATCATTTAATTTACGAAATGATCAGGGGGTGACGATGTAGCTCTTACCTTATTGATTACTTACTATATATATATATATATATATATATATATATGTGTGTGTGTGTGTGTGTAATACATGCTAATCTATACCGTAGTTATAGATCATATTATAATTCTAAACGTGTTGTAACGTAACTAGTATTGAAACGTTATTATAAATAATTTAAAATTAATAATTTTGTATAGGCGACTTCAATATAAGTTTATTGTTATAAGTTTTCTTGGAAAGAATTTACTTTTTTCCAAGGCACAGTTCGGATTTAGATCTGGTTTTTCAACAACAGATGCGGTCCATGGTCTTACAAACTATATTTTCAAAGAACTTGACAATAATAAAAAGTGTATGGCAATTTTCCTAGATCTAGCCAAGGCATTCGACACGGTCTCTATCCCAATTCTGATTAAGAAACTTGAAAAAGTTGGAGTTAGGGGTACACAACTAAAACTCTTTACTGACTATTTAACAAACCGCACTCAACGTATAAAGATAGGAAATATTATAAGTAAGGATTTACCTGTTACCTATGGTGTACCGCAGGGAAGTATTATAGGTCCTACCCTCTTTTTTGTCTACATAAATGACCTATGTAAATTACAGATACCAAATGGTCAAATTACATCATTTGCAGATGACACTGCTCTAGTTTTTAGCGCTGACAATTATGAAGATCTCTTCCGCTATGGACAAAATGGTTTTAACTTAGTTACTCAATGGTTACATGATAATGTTCTAACATTAAATGTTGATAAAACCAAGTATCTAATATTTAATAAGAAAGGAAATATGACTACTATTAATCTTTCAATTACTTCTCATAACTGTTCTGTCTTAAGCGAGAGGGAAAACTGTAACTGTCCAAAACTGCAGTCCGTTAATAGTATTAAATATTTAGGAGTTTACTTAGATAATAACCTAAGCTTTAACAGTCATATAGATATGCTTACTAGTAGAACTCGTAAATTAATGTATATATTTAAGAGGTTACGCAACGTAGCTAATTCAAACATTATTAGAATGCTATATTTAATACTATGCCAATCCATATTAATTTACGGAATCACAATTTGGGGAGGAACATCCAAATCTATTCTCATAAAACTGGAAAGAGCTCAACGCGCTCTACTCAAAACATCACGTTTCCTTCCGTACACATTTCCAACGCGCGATCTATATAAAAAATGTCGAGTCCTCACGATTCGACAGCTTTATATTTTATACACCGTAAACAGGC
Organism: Parnassius mnemosyne; assembly: GCA_963668995.1. Lineage (NCBI taxonomy): Eukaryota > Metazoa > Arthropoda > Insecta > Lepidoptera > Papilionidae > Parnassius > Parnassius mnemosyne. The sequence continues at coordinate 37,070,969 of CAVLGL010000068.1, read as the reverse complement.
AAAATTCTCTATTACCTTATGATTCATCAATATTAAAAGGAAACAGACGTAAGGATGCTATTTGTAAAGTAAAACCTCATTCGAGTTTCGCAAAAAAATCTTTTACTTTCTTGGGAGTTTATTTATATAATAAACTTAATAAAATTTTAAATCTCTTCCCACAAACAAAAAACTCTTGTAAAAGAAGTGTCTCCAAATGGTAGGAGACGCTGGATTATGATATGACAGAAAACTTGCTAAGTGTTAATTGCTAATTCTTATAATGTTTAACAACATAAGTGTTTCGGTTTGTGGTTTAAGATCCTTATAATCTGATAACTGATCCCAAGTCATTGGCGTAGGGTAAACATAACACACACATACACACACACACACACACGAACACACACACACACACACACACACACACACACACACACACACACACACACACACACACACGCATACACACACACACACACACACACACACACACACACACTCAAACACACAAACATGCAATTGCATTCTTTCTCTCTTATTTGTATTTCCATACTACAAAGATTGTATTTATCCAAGGGGTGGAGGCCTGGTGATCCATAATACAGGTTTGTAGCTAGTTTGGACACCAGTCCCCCGCACAACATTTGTATATTTTTTAAGCTGTGTACAATCAAATTGTGGGAAATAAATAAATAAAACAAAAATATAAATCATTAAGAATAACTGAAAAACTATTGATCTGACCTTGATCAAATTCATATGAGACCACATATGAAGTACCAGCTTTCAAACAAAAAAGAATCATCGTAATCGGTTCACCCAGTAAAAAGTTATGAGGTTACACACATTAAAAAAACATAGTCGAATTGAGTACCGTCTCGTTTTTGAAGTCGGCGAAAAAATCACGGTGTTCATGGGATGTCAATTGAGCTGCAGATGAGTAAGTTCATTTTAGTTATATAAAAAATACCCCCAACACGAATCCAACAAAGTGAAGTAAATATTAACTCGGACAAATAAAGTATGTCATAGTTAAAAAAATATTAAAAAATATTCAAGAATTTGCGTTGTTAGTTTAGAAAAAACGGTTTCCTAGAATATTTTATAGTTAGTCCACAGTCTTCAGCATATTATTCAAACAATTTCTTAAAACAAATATGAAATAAATGAAATGGAGATATTGTACCACTGGAGATGTACTTGGATCTACTTCTTATTATAGGAATTATATACAATAATATAACGAGTATATGCTTCAAGATATGAATTTTAGATAAACTAAGAAATTAATGTAACTTAATTAAATTATCGGTAAGTTTTATTCTGTTAAGTTTGAGCTAGTTCAATACATCAGCTTGTAGATTTTCAATCCAACAGCTGCACGGTGAAAATTTTACTTTCGGAAAACTTTGTAGTAGTTAGAAGAGGGGGGAGATGTCATCATCATTACTACAGCCCTTCACAAATCCATCGTTGAACAAAAGCTTCCCCCAAGGAATGCCACAAAGCAGATAGAGGGGGAGATGTATAGTATTTAAATTATGACGTTTTTATATGCCCTATTTAAATAATAGGTATACCTTTTGTTATTCACAATACTAAGAGGAATATAACGACACAACATATTTTAAAATCCATCAAGCATGCTGAAAAATATACATATTCATACGCATACACTAGAAAAATATTACACTACTTCTAGGATAGTTGGCTCAAAAGTGACGATATAATGCATTTCAAGCAAATTATTAAAGTTATTTTAATTGTCTTTTTTTACACCTTTCTAAAATGTTAAAACATTAATAAATCTGTTTATTAGCTTTGGCACACACGCCACTGTTATAGTATGAAACTCGGTCGACGTAACTTTGTCCGCAAAAGTTTATTTGTATATTAACTCTCTCTTGTTTTGTAGCCAAAATTGTAATTACTCGCACGATTTTAATTTTAATATAAAGCATATCAATAAACGATGTACATAAAAGTTTTATCTATTGTGTGTGTTTATATAATATCATGAATGAACATTGGAAATCATCATTTCCTTAACTTTATCCGTTATAAAAATCCACTATAGACTGCAAACCTCGCACAGGAGAGAAGATGTCTCATAATCATCCTCAGACTAACAAAGAAAGTTAAACGGAGCGCTGAGAACATTTTAGATCTCTACCATGCTTTTTTTATAAAATTAGGGTGAAAAACGAGCACATCGTCTAATTGATGGTACTCGTAAGTAGATGCTGTGGTCCATAGAAATCTACATTTATCCTCAATTAAGAATCAAAAAGCAGATGCGTTGTCACCATTGAGGAACTAAGATGGAATGCCTCGTATCCATTACAAAAGGAGTCTCCAGTTTTTTATACTCATCATACGAAACACAGCAGTATTAAACTGCTATATTAGAGAAACACTGCAGTATTAAGCAGTATTTCGCTGGCATTCTGTGAGAGCGTGGTTCTGCCCTGGTGACAACCACAATATAGCTGCAACAGTGGCTCTACTACGTATAATGAGTAGCTTCCTGACACGCACTCACGCACACATCTTTTTTTACTTTTTAGAACGAAGTTCCTTATCGGACAGTACGAATTTGGCGGATAGGAGCTAGGGGAGAAAAAGTGTAAGATTTTTCTGTCACGACCGTGTTTGAAGTAGTGTAGACGGCCTTGGTGGCTATGAGGAAGCGTAACGGAATAATATCCATCTCCCTCGCAGTTTTTCTTATCATGCTATGAAAGAAATATTATTTTATTTTAAATGACGTTTCATTTTTATAGACACTAGTAATTCATTAATTTGTATTTGTTAATCAATAATATAATACGTTTATCAATAATAATATACTACGGAAGGAACTTCGCTCCAACCGAGTGTTGTACGATACTCACGCATGTTTTTTTTTTTTAATTTAAGTTTGTAAAGGTTTACTGCAGGACACACATATTTTGTACCTAAAACTGTTGTTGGTTGCAATTATTTTGATTCGTATTTGTAAATGTGTAGAACTTCTAAATACAATAATTAGAGCATGGTTCTGACTTTGTCTTGGCGTCGTTTTAAATGTTCGAAGCTATGTGTCTATCTCTCTGTTGGTCAGAGCAATCATCACGCTTGGCAGCCGGATTGGTGATCTCAGTTTCTCTTACTTTGGTACTCCCAATCGTTGTTCAGATTACAACGTCTGGTACAAACAGATTTGATATACCGCCATCTATCGGAGGCAATGAGATCTTCTTTTTATGCGTTCCTTCGAGAAGGCCTATGTTCAGCAGTGGACTTGTTATGGACTATAATAATTATGATGATGATATTGATTATATTTTTCTGGTTTTCCGCATTTTACGCCAACTAAATTAAATGGAAATATGGATTATCTTACGCCATTACTAAAATTACACAATCATCAAAATGGCGTATGGAAGTTTGTACTCCAATATACACAAAATGTGCAATGTTAATGTGTTTGTGGGTACGAAGTATACTCCGTTTGTGTTAAATGGATCAGGAGTGGAAACTTTCAACAATTTATTGAGGAAGAAGAAAAGGTAGAGTGAGAAAGAAAATGGGCAGACGAGTATGCAGTTCAGCATAGTTCCTAACTCAAGGATTCATCACAAAGATTATCAATTTAATTTCAATTAAAAAAAAATTGTTACTCGACGCAGCCGCAAACAGTGATATTTAAGTGAACATGTCGCAGCCAAAACTACCGTATTTTCAAAATTTCAGTAAACTTGAAACTTGATGGAATTATGCAAATATTGACTAAGGAATGGCACTGCAACAACAGAATATTTAGCTATGTTAATGAACAAACGAACTGTAACTTTGTCTTATGTCAAGACAAATAGTTAAATTAAACCCTTCAAGCACTTCAAACTAGATACAACAATAGCTCTTCGGATGCTAAGTAGATTAATTTATAATTGAAACATTAATTTTAATATTATAAATTTGATTAACTGCAATGTGAATTTTAAATTATACGTCTATTTAAAAGAAGATACAGAAATCTCAGTTTTTACTTCTTTTAAGGCGATAACTAGGGAAGGTTTTTATTCACCATTACACCAGCGCTAATTTGACAGCCGTACTCTTACCAGGAAAAAACAAGTGCTTTATATAACTATATGTAGGGTAAGAATTCACAATGGGCTCTGTCCTAACAACAGCGAAATAACAAATAAAAAATTGATATCTCTACTCCATTTTTTTATAGAATAAGAGAGAAAAATGAGCACACAGTCCACCTGATGGTAAGTTGGCACTGTGGCCCATAGACATCTACATTTATCCTTGATTAAGAATCAAAATGCAGTGAGTTTTCACCTTGCCTCATTTTCAGTAAAATATCTCCGGTTCTCTACACTCACCAAACAAAACACGGCAGTATTGAGCTGCTATTTGACGATGGTATTATGTCAGAACGAGGTCCTTCCCTGGTCAAGCCGATCCATTCGTGCCACAACCATAATATAGCTGCAACATGGCTCTAGTACATTTGAATGTAAAAATTTAAGAGAAAGTTGATAATTATATTTTCGTAAATGTCTGGCTTGACAAAGTTGTGTTTTATTATAATTGCTTTATATTTCCATAGATTTCTTGTAAGTACGCAGGCAAAATTGCTCGACGGGGAAGTATCTTTTATGAATAATTTATCTAACGCTCCATTATGGTAGTCCCGTGGCGGTATTTCTCTTTTGTTTTACATAATATGTTAATTTGATTTTTAAACAAAATATTGTTTTTTCGTTACAGATGCTTCAGAATATTTACTTGGGCTTATGAAGAAAACGAAAAACTACATTTTTATATACTTCAATTCTTATATTGTGTGACACAGAAGAGTTTTTTAAAACAAAAATCATAAGGTGACCTGACATTCATAAAAAAAAATTTAAACATATTACTCACGACGCTAGGTACACGTGAGTCGTACATTCGTATTGTTAGCCGAATTGCTTTGGTGTGTGTGTCTTTTTTTCATATATGTTTACCGATTCTTCTAAAACGGCTGAACCGATTTAAGGTATTCTTTCTTAAAAAATGGGCTTGAAAGAATTGGCTGAAAGAAAAAATTCCATTCCTAAATGTTTAACATATTGGATGAAATTTTTAATGTTACTATTTTGACAACATACTAATTTTTGTTACATTAAACATGTGTTATTACTTAAATTACTCAAATATTAAAATAAAAAAAAAACTTTAAAAAAAGTAGAAACTGTCCTCAAAACTAAAATAATATCCTCATAAAATTTTCTGAAGGACCTGACGTCCTTAATTTTTCGATGCATGTTCATTATGTCGTTTATTTGATTACGTACATAAGAAAGATATACTACACTATAAAAAAGTATACTATAATATAAAGCTTGTAAATGTTCTATGTGCAAGTTTCAGAGTACAAATTAAGTCTCGTTCAGATAGTGTGTAATAGAGCAGGATAGAATCTATCGCGCTGCTTAAATTATGAAGTATATGTTTTATTTCTCATGCGATTGCCAGTACGAGACTGGAACTCGAGAACCCTACTTCCCCGTCGGTTATTGGTTCTTCGACCTTTATGGCGACACTAATCAGCTGGGCTTTATTTTTACGTAAATTTGAAAAGTAAAATTTTAAATATGTGCACTGCTGAGCACAGGCCTCCTCTCATTTATAAATTGAGCGTTGTATGACAGTTAGTCCACCGCGCTGTTCTATTATGGATTTTAAAAATTATTGAAAAAGTTTTTTTAAATATCTCAGATATGACAGCAAAACTTGTGGTTTTTGTATATTAAGATCTTTATTCTCACAAGAACTAATTATATACATTAATTAACTTAGGTGAGAAAATAACAATTTCTTGATTATTTAGATTTGCGTTCATAGTTACAACCTTCATTCCAACTTCCACTAAAATTACACTCGCACAATCGTTGATGCTTCCTATTCTAGACTACACCGATGGCAGCTAGACTAGATTGAAGTAAAGACCAATTTTAATGAACGTTTTAATTCTTTACTTCTCCAATACCCAATCCTTGCGCTTCCGTGAAACTCTATAATTAAGGACTCCCATCAATTCCACGGCTTTTTACCGCAATACTTCTACAATGCATGCAATCAAGTTGTAAAATTGTATATCTTAAAATCTCTGTCAATGTGAAATCCTTAGTTATTGAGCACTATCTGTCATCACTATATACATATTTGTGCTTTTTAGAAATATTTTACTGATATTCCTTTACTTCTATTAAAATACATTTTGTTAATGTTTAACATCAATTAAAATCATTATAACACTTTTCTATAAAAAAAATGGTGACAAACGAGCACACGAGCCCTGGTGTTGCAGTTGTTCATGGGCGGCGGTAGTCACTTACCATCAGGTGAGCCGCACGCTCGTTTGCCCCCTCTCCTATAAAAAAAAAAAAAAAAAAAAAAAAAAACACAGCCCTCCTGATTTTAAGTGGATGCTCTTGCCTATAGACATTGATCCTCAATTAAGAATCAAAATGTAGATGAGTTGTCACCCCTGAGTACTGAGATGGAATGCCTCGTAAAAAAAAATTCTTCAGTCCTCCAGTAAAAAGGATCTCCGGTTCTCTTCACTCACCATACGAAACACAACAATATTTAGCTACTATTTTACGCTAGTATTCTGTGAGAGCGTTGTCCCAACCCGTTCGATTTTACCCATTCGTTCTACAACCATTATACGAGTATAGGCTCTACCACGTATAACTTTATTTTCTAGATCGTAACAGCCCACTATTCTATAAATTTTTCAGTACGGCAGCGCAATGATCTCTTTTTTTTTTCAGAAATGTAAAGTCTCTTGTGATTAAAATATTATGTAATATAGAACATCAAACTTTTTCCGCCTAACTGATTATTGTTTAAAAGTAAATTTAAAAAACTTTACTCGTATTTCGTTATATTTCTAAATAAATCAACCTGGAAACAGCTTGTTTGTTGAAACAAACAAGAAACAACTTGGAGCAATACGTGCACGAACAAATTTAACAAATAATTTTGTTACAAAATGAAATCAAAATATACCTTTTGTAAGAAATTATACAGGCTGTCTGTGGAACGCTTCCAAAAACGAAGACAGACGATAGTACTAACGATACCTTTGATAATAGGTCAGAAAGAATATCCATCCCGAGGGAAAAAAAAATCATCTTTTTACAGAATTTTATTAGATTTATTCACGCTCCATCATGCTATACAGCTAAATTGAACGATGATTTCGTTAAAAAATCATAAAAAAAACTTAAACATAAAACCAGCAGTAGAACGTAGAATAAATAAATCAACTGACTAGGGTCAATATACGCACGAACATCGAATTCGCGCGGCCCGCAGCTAGCGACCATACCAATACCTAATAATTTACAACACTTGTCAAAATACTCTGTCCCAAGGAGGTGTCGGATATATCGTCCACAAGTCTCTCGTCAACAACGTTGTAAAGATCGGGAGTGTGTCGACGAGGGTTGCGTACCTTATACTCAGAATCACCAAACGGTATTTGCTGAAGGTCATACAGGTTTACGCACCAACCTTGGCACACCCCGATGAGGAGGTGGAGGAAATGTATGAGGATATCTCTAGAGCCATGCATTCCTCCAAAATCCAATATACGGTGTTGATGGGAGACTTCAATGCAAAACTAGGCACAAGAGAGAACGGTGAGCTGAAAGTAGGGAAATTTGGAATAGGGCATCGGAACCCAAGGGGCCAGCAGCTGGCCGACTTCATGGAGAAAGAGGGACTCTTTATGATGAACTCTTTATTTCAGAAGCGGCCCCACAGGAAATGGACCTGGTCGAGCCCCGACGGTTCGACAAAAAATGAGATTGACTTCATTATGACGACCAAACGACAACTGTTCAGTGATGTCTCAGTGACCGCGAGGGTGAAAACTGGTAGCGATCACCGAATGGTTAGAGGCACACTGAACCTAAACGTTAAGTTGGAGAGGTCTCGTTTAATGAAGTCAACGCTCCGTCCCCCTCGTGCTCTGTTCCAAAGTCCCGAAACCTTTCAGCTCGAGTTACAAAACCGTTTTCAGTGCCTAGAAGACTGCAATGAAGTGGACGATATAAAAGACAAGCTCGTGGAAACTGTCCATGCGGTCGGAGCTAAGTTCTGCAAGACTCGCCGCAGAAGAACACAAAAACTCTCCGATCACACTCTTAATCTCATGGCTGTTAGACGGGAGATGAAGCTACATTCTTCAACAGACTTGACAGCATACAGGCATCTAAACAGACAGATCTCCAAATGCATGCGGCGGGACTTACGCAACTTCAATACAGCCCGTATTGAAGAAGCGATCGAGCGAAACCAAGGCTCCAAAGTCTTTGCCAGAGATCTGTCTGCCAGAAAGAGCCACCTGTCAAAGCTGAAGACAGAATGTGGCAGCATCGTTTCCGGGACACCTGAGATTTTGAGTGAGATTGAGAGGTTCTATGGGCAGCTGTACACGTCATCGTTGGAGCCACACGCAAGTGTGAGAAACGATCCAAGAGCGAGTCTCATCCGACACTATTTCGAAGATATCCCGGACATCAGTCTGAGCGAGATTAGAATGGCTCTCCAGCACCTTAAAAACGGTAAGGCCCCAGGCGAGGATGGGATTACAGCGGAGCTTCTGAAAGCGGGTGGAAGACCGGTACTTCCTTTCCTAAGTCCTTCAGAAGCTCTTTAATTCCGTCCTCCATGGTGGCATTACACCGGAGGCGTGGAGCAGAAGTGCGGTGGTCTTGTTCTTCAAGAAAGGTGACAACGCTCACTTGAAGAACTACAGACCGATTTCCGTTCTGAGCCGCGGCTACGTGCTGTTTTCGAGAGTCATTACGAATCGTCTCGCGCGCAGACTTGACGACTTCCAGCCTCCCGAACAAGCCGGTTTCCAAAAGGACTTTAGCACCATAGACCACATACATACCCTTCGGAAAATTGTACACAAGTCCGAAGAGTACAATTTGCCACTATGTCTGGCGTATGTGGACTATGAGAAAGCCTTTGATTCCGTCGAAATTTGGGCGGTGCTGCAGTCCCTTCAGCGGTGCCAAGTTGACTGTCGGTATATCGAAGTGTTGAAGTGCTTGTACAGTAGGGCTACGATGGCTATCCGAGTACAGAATCAGAGTACGAAACCTATCCAATTGCAGAGAGGTGTAAGACAGGGTGACGTCATATCCCCGAAACTCTTCACCGCTGCATTGGAAGACGTTTTCAAGCTTCTGGACTGGAAAGGATGCGGTATCAACATCAATTGCGAGTACATCACTCACCTTCGATTTTCCGACGATATAGTCCTTATGGCAGAATCGCTGGAGGACCTAAGCACTATGCTCAATGACCTCGATAGTGTTTCCCACCGGATAGGTCTTAAGATGAACATGGACAAAACAAAGATCATGTTCAATGTCCATGTCACACCTATGCCGGTAGTTGTTGGGAGCACTAAGCTCGAAGTTGTTGACGAGTATGTTTACCTGGGACAAATAGTCCGATTAGGTAAGTCCAACTTCGACCGAGAGGTCAATCGACGAATTCAACTCGGCTGGGCAGCGTTCGGGAAGCTACGACACATCTTCTCGTCAGACATACCTCAAAACCTGAAAACGAAATTGTACAACCAGTGCGTGTTGCCAGTGATGACTTACGGAACTGAGACGTGGTCCTTCACTGCTGGCCGTATGAGGAAGCTCAAGGTCGCTCAGCGAGCTATGGAGAGGGCTATGCTCGGAGTTTCTCTGCGTGATAAACTTAGGAATGAGTATATCCGCAGTAGAACCAGAGTAACCGACATAGCCCAACGGATTAGTAAGCTGAAGTGGCAGTGGGCCGGCCATATAGCTCGAAGAACCGACAACCGATGGGGAAGAAAGGCTCGCGAGGGGCAGCCTCGTACCGGTAGGCGAAGTGTAGGGCGTCCCCCCACGAGATGGAGTGACGACCTGGTAAGACATGCAGGAAGTCCGTGCTTTGTGGCATTCTTTGGGGGAGGCCTATGTTCAGCAGTGGACTTGTGAAGGGCTGTAATGATGATGATAATGATGATGAGAGTCATACATTTTTATCCATCGTGTAGGTCTGTTTATTATTCTGATGTATTTAGTTATGTACCTATTAAGATCATTTCAGTACTAAGTTATTTAAAAAAATTAGATATGAAACAGCTTACCGATTTAAATCCTCAGTGGCCTTATGAGATTCTCCAAGGCACATCAACATGTTGCCGTATTCACGAGCACTATAAACGTACTCGTCATGCATTATTAAAACAAAACATGAAACACAAAAAATAACAACAATAATAATAACAACAATTAAATAAACAAAGCGATTCAGAGTAATTGTTAACACGTAACTGTCTCAAAAACTAAAATGAATAATCAACCCCGCCAAACCAAATGCCTACTACTAAGTGCGTGCGTCCTAACGTCCTTGCGGTAAGCACTTTGATCATTTCCACATGGTTAGCCCATTGCCACTTCAGCTTACTAATCCTTTGGGCTATGTCAGTAACTCTGGTTCTACTGCAGATATCCTCATTTCTAAGTTTATCACGCAGAGAAAATCCGAGCATAGCCCTCTCAATAGCTCGCTGAACGACCTTGAGCTTCCTCATACGGCCAGCAGTGAAGGACCATGTTTCAGTTCCATAGGTCATCACTGGCAACATGCACTGATTGTACGGTCTATTTTCTTAAATTTTGAGGTATACCTGACGAGAAGATATGCCGTAATCTCCCGAACTCTGCCCAGCCGAGTTGAATCCATCGATTGACCTCTCGGTCGAAGTTAGACTTACCTAGTCGGACAATTTGTCCCAGGTAAACATACACATAAACAACTTCGAGCTTAGTGCTCCCAACTACTACCGGCATAGGTGTGACATGGACGTTACATATGACTTTTGTTTTTGTAATGTAGGTAGAATAATATTTAAATATTATATATTAATAATTCGAAGGCCTTTGACAGGGTTTGGCACACTAGTCTATTGGACAAGCTTTCAGCGTAAGGCTTATCCCCTGGCCAGATTGCCTGGGTGAAGGACTTTTTGAGTGAATGGTCTCTCCAGGTCGTCGTCAATGGTTGCGCGTCCGGTACAGTGACGACTAACGCCGGTGTTCCTCAGGGGTCCGTTCTCTCCGCAACTCTCTCCCTGCTGCATATAAATGATCTGCTCATTCCCTGTATCTATGGGTATGCAGATGACATCACAGTTGTGAAGAGATACCGACCAAGTGCCCGGTCCAGTCAGGATCAAATCCAGTCAGAAAGATTGGCTATGGTTGAGCGTGTGAGTTTCACGCTACAGCCAGTCTCCGAATAGGGCGATGCCAATCTCGTGAGATTTAACGCCTTCAAAACACAAGCCTGTCTTTTTACCGCTAAAAGGAGCCCGCTCACCTTGGCTCCTACTTTCCGGAATGTATCCTTGGAGTACACTGACCGCCTTCAGTTGTTGGGAATTGAATTTTCTCCGAACCTAAACTATGGACGGTTCATTTTGTTCAGAGCCAAAGCAGACGCACGAAACTAGGTGTCCTTGCAAGGGTGCGGTGGTACTTCACGCCGGGGCAGCTTCTTACCTTATATAAAGCGCAAGTCCGGTCGTGCATGGAGTACTGCTGTCACATTTGGGCTGGTTCTGCAAAATGCCACCTGGAAGCATTGGACTCAGTGGAGAGACGTGCTAAGAGGCTCATTGGTGACCTTGATTTGGTTGAAACCAATCTTGTCAGTCTCGAGCACAGGCGCAGAGTAGCCAGTCTCTCGGTATTGTATAGGATGCATTTCGGTGAGTGTGCGCAGGAATAACACGCTTTAATTCCTCCCTTTCCTTTCCATTATAGAACAACCAGGCGGTCGGCGGGTCTCCATCCATTTGTTGTCGATATTCCACGCATTAGAACCAAACGGTTTGCTTCGTCTTTTATAATGCGTACAGCAAAGGAGTGGAATAATTTGCCGGCGTCAATCTTTCCGTACGAATACAATCTGGGCGTCTTCAAGGCAAGAGCGAATAGGCTTTTGTTACGATAAGAAAGTGCGATGTACCATCTAAGGCTGCATCACCACTTACCAACAGGTGGGATTGTGGTCATGCACTGGCTTATAATAGGTAACAAAATAACAATTTGTAATATTTCGTCATTGCGAATTGCAACAGTCACCACAATCTCGCATTAAAGGCTTAAGTGATTGCTTTTGCTATCTTAATACGTCTTGATTTGACAGTGGCGACGAGAATAAAAATTTACGTGCATTTAATTATACAGGGTATTTTTAAAACTCTCCCGAAAACGACGACAGACGACAGTATCTTTGATGATGGGTTGAATATAAAATCGATCCTGATGAAAGAAAAATCATATTTTCACAACGTATTATTCATTCTCTATCATGTTAGTACAGTTAAATTAAACGATAATTTCTATATTATTATTTGAATCTGTATTATTTGAATAAAAACAGCACTGGAATTACTGATTTGATATCAGCTGACTAAAGGTCAATGTACGCGTGAACGCGAATTCGCATGGCAACTAGCGGGCCATACCACAATACCTGATAATAAATACAACACTTGTCTAAATACCTAATTTATCTACTTAACCTACTATTTTGCCACTGTGCTGGTCTCCACGTAGCCACTTTAATCCGAATTTACAGGTTAAATAACCCAAATAACTGGTTCGATTCCCCGCTAATAAAAATTCTTAAACGAAATGTAACCATGGTTAGAGTCATGCGTTTTTATTCATCGTGTAGGTATGTTTATTATTTTTATGTATTCAGTTATGCACCTATTCAGATTAGTTCAGTACTAAGTTATAAAAAAATAGTTACGAAACAGCTTACCGTTTTAAATCCTCCGTGGTCTTATGAAATGCGGCTCAAATTGTGCTTCATTCATTTCAAGGCAGATTTGGGCTCGGTGTTGCGTCTCCTCATGCAGGCGGGGCATCATCGTGTGGTCTTCGACACAGTCCATATGTAGTTTGTCGCAAACATCCGCGATTCTTAGGCGCATTTCGTCAGCACTATCACACTCACGATTAAAAACCCTTTCTTTCACATGCCCGCACAGAAAGAAGTCCAACGGGGTCAGATCTGGTGAGCGAGGTGGCCAAACGTGTGGTCCTAGTCTGCCGAACCAGTGATCATCAAATAGCTCATTGAGGCGCTCACGGACGAATCTCACCACATGTGGAGGGACACTATCATGCTGGAACCATGTGCGGCAATATTCAGCCAATTATAGGTCGTCTAAAATGTCAACCAACTATTCATTTATGAAGTTCAGATACCGCTGTCCGTTAAGTCGCTGTGGCAGATACAATGGTCGCAGTATGCGATTCTTAAATAAAACCTGCCCATACGTTAACCGACCATCGGGTTTGGTGCCCGGTTTGTCGAACAGCGTGTGATTTAACATCAGAATACACGTGTGTATTTCTTCGGTTCCACAGGCCGTTTCTGGTAAATGTCAAGTCGTCCGTCCAGATGACGTGCTCAATGAAACCAGGCACACATTATTGTTGGTCTAATAACCAACGGCAGAAAACTCGCCGGCGGTCGTGATCGCCGGTAACTAACGCATGCACTTTGTACACTTTGTATGGGCGCATTCGGTCACGCTTTAACACTTTGTGAACTGTACAGTATGACACACTTGTTCCATCCCGACACCTTAACAATTTAGCGATACTTCGTGTACCTAGGTTCGAATTCCACCAAAAGACATCTAAAATACGCTCCTCTGAGTGAACAGCTACTTTACTTCCACCTCCTGCCGCTACCAGAGCAATGGGCCAATTTTCCAACACTCGCTGAAATGCTAGTGTTAACAGACGAGAGTCAGCTGGATGTCGAGCGGTCGGGAATTTCTGTCGGTAAATTCGTAATGCACGCGAAGAATTCCCGCGAGCTTCTTCAAGGCACATTAACATGTTGCCGTATTCACGAGAACTATAAACGCACGCGTTAGACATTATAAAAACAAAACAAGAAACTTAACCCGTAAAAACAAGAATAATATCATTAAGTAATAAATAACAAGAATAATTTAATAAACAAAACAATTGTAGTGTCTCTCGTGATAGTCAATACGGAACTGTCTCAAAAACTAAAATTATTAATCAATTCCGCCAAAAAAAAAATGCGCACATAAGGCAAAGTCCTTGAAGCAGTGGAACTTTCCACACACCGTTAAAGCGTTATGTATGTTAAGACATCGTCAACGTTTATTTATCTATACCTACGACTAGTCTTCACGTGGAATTTAAAAGTTATGGTTGTAATTTTTAATACAATTACACAATCAATTGTACCCTGACGCAACAAGCAGTTCTTTACCACAAAAATTATTGAAATTAATAAACGTAAATAGGGTACTCAGTACTCACACACTTATAAACACTCTTTCATCGTTATCTTTGATTTTGTATGAGAAAATAGAAATGAAATGGTACTGAATAATTTAATAGTTAAAATCAATTGCAATTATGATCGACAGTTGATTAATCTATCAGAATTAATGTAAAAAATAATACTTTCACTTTATTTAAATTGACTTTCCGTACTTAATCCGGCCAATACTTTGAATTTAAAAAGAGGTACTTACTTACTTACTTACTTACTTATCTTCACGTACAATCCCTGACGGGGTAGCCAGAGAGAACAGATCGCCAAGTGTCACGATCCTTACATACCTCTTTCGCTTCTTTCAGATTTAAGGTACGTAAATTATTAAAAATGACTTGCAAGTTTTATAGTGATTGCCGCCTCTAGTTCTTATGTCACCGGCAAACTAAATTTCAGTGCAGCTTGCCAAGATGCACTGAACGCTGCCAATGCAATGCAGTGGAGGGAGTGTGTGCGCATGGGTACAGTCGCTTTTTAAAGTACTACGGCTAAGTAAGGCTATTGTTTTCTAATATTATAGTGATTAATTGTTTTATTGTAGAATCATAATAGGTGTTTTACTAGCTACTTAGAACTTTGGAAGAGGTTGGAATTGAAAATGTATAATGTTTACTTGAGCATTATTTGTTATTTCTATCGTAAAATATAAAGTAGTTTGTAACAAAAAAATTTAAGCTAAGGGTGACTCGCCGTCCATTATGTCGTCTTGGATCACATGGAAGCCAGATGTCGATGGTGTCTTGGTGTTACTGGATGCTACTTCATCATCACTTTCATCTTGGCTTGAGCTTCCGTCATGACGTCGATCACATGGTAATTTTTTCGGTATTCTTCCTCAACACTTTTAACTTTACTGCACAATTTTCCCCATTCACCTTCTCCTATCATATTTGCCTTTTCGTTCACTAGTTTAGTCATTAAACAATAGATATAAATATTTTTTTCTTTCCTTCCTATTTAAAACCATCGTCGCGAGTCGCAAAGTAAGCTGTGTATGCGACTGTATTAACCAATAGCATGCAGGCACAGTAATACTGGCGGATTGTTCCACCGTCGCGTCCCCTTCGTACCAATCAGTGATAAATCGCTCAGTGCCCAGGTTCAACGCCAGCGTTCTTGTTACGGGTCCGGACCTATAACAGTTCAGCGTTCGCGCGTACATTGACCTCTAGTTGCTGCTATCAATTCAGTAATTCCACTGCTGGATTTATGTTCCAGTATTTCCATGATTTTTTTTATGAAATTATCGTTTCATTTAGTTACGTAAGTCACGTAGCTGTACTAACATGATAGAGAATGAATAAAGCTAATGAAACATTGTGAAAAGATGATTTTTCTTTCATCAGGATCGATTTTATATTCAACCCATCATCAAAGGTATAGTTGGTACTGTCGTCTGTCTTCGTTTTCGGGGGCGTTCCAAAAATACCCTGTATACATAAAAGAAAGGATACAAGATTTCAATCGGAAAGTTATCGGAATTCGACATTCACAAGGACGACTGGATATTATACGTGGACCGTCTGGAACAATATTTCTTAGTTAATAACGTAGCTGATGCCGACGTTAATAACCGTTATGGGTGCAGAAAGTTACGAACTTTTAGTTAATTTGTGTACCCTAGAAAAACCTAGCACTAAAAGGTTTTAACAAATTACGGAAATTATGGAAAAACCCTTACAGCCACGGCCCAGTGAACTGTCAGAACGATATAAGTTCAGGCATAGGAAACAACGTAGTGACGAAAACATTTCTGAATACGTGGCAGTGGCAGTTCTAAAGAAAATGTAGAAGAGAGCTTGCGTGTGGATGTGCACATAGTGAGGTGGCATGTAAATTCACATAATATGTATGCCGCGTTTGCCACAGAAAAGGACATTTGAAGCGCATGTGTCCGGCCTTAGCGACATCGCAACAGCACTGTGTGGTTGCGAACGAAATAGAAAAAGAAAAAGAACAATGGACCGAGGACGAAGATGAGGTAATTTTTATTGAATTAAAAAAATTAACAATAAACTAGTGTACGCCTATAATTATACAGATTAAAATTGAAAAATATAAATAAAATTAAATAATATTATTAACATGGAAATTGATACAGGTACTGCGATTTCTTGCATCAGTTTAGATAATATGTATAATAGGTATTTTTGTAAATAAAAATTGAAAACGTGTAAGCTTTTGTTAAGATATTATACTGGTTATACTATACGGCCGGTAGGGTTAATAACAGCTATTGTTACTTACGAAAATAGATCGAAATGCTTAGAACTTTATGTAATTAAAGATGGAAAAACGGCACTGTTCGGTCGACAGTGGCTAGCTGAGTTAAATATCAAATTGCCTAATTATAATTATCAACCATTAAATAGTTTAAGCTGTGATAAATTCAATTTCGATGTATTCAGTTCCAGATTCTCTGAGGTGTTTGTGGAAGAACTCGGGCGGTATACGGGTCCGCCGGTTAGCATTCATATACGCGAGGGTGCACGACCCGTGTAAATGCGTGCGCGGCCCTTGGCGTATGCGCTGCGCGAGCCTTTGGAGCACGCGCTCGAGCAGGTACGAGATGGCATTCTCACGCCGGTAGAACGTTCCGATTGGGCTACGCTTATTGTATAGGTACTCAAAAAAAGACAGTAATATTAGAATCTGTGCTGATTATATATTAACATTTAATAAAATTTTAGAAGTTGACCGTTATCACCTTCCCCGTATTGTGGATTTATTGGTTAGGCTAAACGGAGGAAAGCATTTTAGCAAAATTGATCTCTCTCAAGCTTATGCTCAAATGGTTTTGGATGATACAAAAAAAATATACTGTAAATATTACACATGAAGGTCTGTTTGTATACAATCGTTTAGTTTATGGCCTTTTGTCTTGTTCGGGGATTTTTCAGCGTCGATTGGAGGAAATGTTTGCAGATATACCTCAGGTATAACGTCTAACGTCTTTCTAGATGACGTTATTATTACTGGACAAACGACAGCAGAACATATAAATAATTTGTAAAAGGTATTCGAAAGGTTGAAGAAAAACGGACTTAAGGTTAAGAAGGGGAAGTGCGAGTTTTTTGTGGAGTCTAGTCTAGTCTAGTCAAGTTTGACAAGCGGTGAGGTGTTAATGCATTATTCGCCAGAGTTGCCTCTAGTACTGACGACAGATGCGAGTAGTGTGGGTATTGGTGCTGTTCTGACGCTCATTACGCCGCATGGTGAGCGGCCGGTGGCATATGCGTCGCGTTCTCTCTCTCCGGCTGAACGAAGTTACTCGCGAATAGATAAAGAAACTCTTGCCATAATTTTTGGTATTAAAAAGTACCATCAGTACTTGTATGGTAGGAAATTTATACTAAGAACAGACCAAAAGCCCTTGATATACATTTTCGGTCATAAGGTTGGTATACCGGTAATGGCGGCAGCGCGTTTACAGCGATGGGCATTACTGCTGTCGGGTTATAATTATGATATAGAATATATTGTTTCAACGAAAAATTGTGCATATGCTTTGTCTCGGTTACTATCGGAGGCAAGTACGAGTGATACCAGTAGTGACATAAAGTATCTTAACTTTGTTGATCAGTTTTTACCAATTAAAAATGATGACGTAAGAAAGGCTACCGCCAAAGATATACTACTCAGTAGAATAAAATTAGGTATATATTGAATCAGGTTAGTCTACGGTTTGTCCTGACGACGAGGTAAAACCTTACTTCACGCGACGGTATGAGTTGTATGTCGAGTGTGGATGTGTGATATGGGGTTATCGGATTGTTATACCTACTAGTTTACGGTTATTGATTTTAAAGCAATTACATAGCGGACATATGGGTATAGTTAAAACTAAAAGTTGCGCTCGAGGCTATGTTTGGTGGCCACGCATCGAAAAAGAGATTGAAGCGACGTGCCAAAATTGCGAGACATGTTCGCGGGAGCAGGATGCACCACCACGATCTCCTCTATACCCATGGCCATACACATGTCAACCTTGGACCCGGGTCCATGTTGATTTCCTAGGCCCTTTATTAGGTAAAACATTTTTTGTGTTAATCGATGCATAATCCAAATGGTTGGAAATCGTAGAAATGAGGCAAACTAATGCCGTGAGCGTAATAGGAGTGGTTCGTTGCATGTTTGCGAGATTCGGGTTGCCTGTAGATCTAGTTTCAGATTAAGGTCCACCATTTACAAGCAGGGAATTCGGATCATTTTTAAAAAATAACGGCATACGTCATTTGTTTTCACCAACATATCATCCGTCTTCAAATGGTGCCGCAGAAAATGCTGTCAGGCATTGTAAAAGGGCGATAAAAAGGCTATCAGAGAAAAATTTGACGTTGACATAGCTTTACAGACGTTTTTATTAGGATACCGAAATACCATACACAGTACTACAGGTGAAACACCGGCCATGTTACTTTAACGTCGCTCGTTACGCTCGCGCTTACATTTGCTACGTGCCAACCGGGTAATAGAAAATCAGGTTTATGCAGCTCAGGATAGACAGAAAAAAATGCAGGGCGATTTCAACGGAATTTAACGCCGGGGGAACCAATTTAGGCTAAAGGGTTTAGTTCACAGTACAAGTGGATTAAGGGAAAAGTAAATGAGAGAGAAGGTTCCAATAGGTACGTTCTAGAGGGAGATAAAGGTCAACTATTTAAAAGACATATTGATCAAATACGACGTAGATCGCACATGTCTGATGTTATTTGTTCCGATAACCCTTATTGTGAAGAAAAAACTAAAAACGGAAGTGAAGATGATATCGTAGAGAAAAAGGGAAGAGGTGGATGTCAGTAAGGGCAGTAAAGAACATGACTTAAGTCCAGTTCCAGAACTAGAACCTAAAGGAGTATCCGCGGTTGAACTTAATGGCGACACTGATATCTCTACTAATCATCCATCACAAAGTATCCCGGAGCCTCGTTACCCCCAACGAGTTCGCAAACCTGTAGTAAGATTTGGTTTAGAATTTGATTAGTTATTAAAATTGTAATAGAACTATATAATTCTAGGTTAAGAACTAAGAAAAGGGAATTTTGTATATATATTATGTAAGAATATGTAATAAAATATATAAGAGAGTTTTAAGATTTAAGGGTGGAGGTGTAATGTAGGTAGAATTTGTAATATTTTGTCATTGTGAATTGCAACAGTCACCGCAGTCTCGCATTAAAGGCTTAAGAAGTACGTAGTATTTGCTTTTCTATCTTAATACGTCTAGATTCTACAGTTTTGTCCATGCTCATCTTAAGACCTATCCTTTGGGAGACACTATTAAGGTCGTTGAGCATAGTGCTTAAGTAATTTCATTGGTGTTGGCGAAGATCGATCTCGGTTTGATCGCGTGCTGTGAAATCTACAGCGAGCGCTTAGCCATGGCTCTTTGCGTAGATATACATATAATGAATAAAATATAGTATTCATATACACTTTTTTTTAAATTTTACATATCACATATATAGCATCAGCATAATAATGAAGATACATCTAGATTTTTGTAAATAATGTCTTCTGGGCTCAATTCCGGCCATAGCCATCAACTCTCAACGAAGATTAGTCATCAGCTGAGGACAGGATTACAGTGATTTATTACCTCGCGTTCATGATCCGATTGGTCGGCAATCTGACACTTGGCCATCGCATGAAAACACAATGTATCTCACAAGTAATACATGTTACATTAAATTAGATTGATTAGTGCGATTACCAAGTCAATCTATGTATTTACAACATAAAAGATTTTTAATATTGATATGCTCACTATAAGATGTTGTTAGGTTAGCTAATTATGTAATAACTTGAGACAGAAGGACCCTTAAGTAGGGACTGAATAAATTAACCGACTTGGTTTTACATGGTGTAGTGTTATACTACTTACGTATCATTTTACATTATTTTAAATTCATTTTTCCATTCTGTTTCGATTTTTTGCATTCACCTCAAAACTGGATATTTTACATCACCTTTATTTCCATAGGATCCTGTAACGATTTTAAACCATAAGAACACAATAACAAATCATTTCTACTTCGTATTTTCACATTATCAGCACTTTTAAATTGGTGTCAATGGAGTCTACCTTTTTTCGATCTTTTAGCTAGTTTTCCGTAACTCTACAATCTTGGACTTTGTGTGGGCAGTTGCGCTACCTTTTTTCCTATATCAATAATATCTCATTTTCCACTTAAATCTTACCGTTTTCTTATTATAAACCAAAAACAAAAATTTGACATGTTTTGTCTTTCTTATTTATATCGTTTCTATGGTAATTATATTCAAATTTGCTACTGATCTGTTATTCCTATTTCGATAATTCCACATAAATCCTCTTTTCTCTTGACCATTTACAAAAAATTTGCGTATAATTTAAATAATTTTTCCGTTCTCTCTAGAAAGGTATAAAAGCCGAACAATCGGTGAAGAAAGGCAGTCTCGCTTCAGTTCGCGAATTGGAAGTATCTCCTAAAGGCCTTATCCCGGGGCCGCACTGCCCCGGGATCCTGCAAGCCTCCTCCTACACGTGAAGTCTTCGGCGAAGCCTTCTTCAAACGCGGAGCCGCACCACTCCGGATTCCTACAAGCCTCCATCTACCTCGGAAGTCGCTTCGAGACTACTACAAGCGCGGGGGCCACACTACTCCGGGCACTACTACTACTTACTCCAGGCGCCGAGTGGACCTACTGCCGGCGCTACCTTTGGGCGCTGCAACTGCTGGCTCTAAGCGTTGCGCGCCCCTTCTCCAGGCGCTACGTGCGCCGGCTCCGGACGCTGCGTGTACTGGCTCCAAGCGCTGCGCGCCGTCGCTGCTAAGAAAACCTACCTCTACAAGCGCAAACGGCGTGTGCTGGCTTCAGGCGCTGCGTGCCGTCGCTGCTAAGAAACCTACTTCTACAAACGCAACGTGTGTCGCTTCGACTTTTAGGCCCCACTACAACACTATATTCCCCTATTCTCTCACCTTTATTTTTTTTATTTTTTTTTATAATCTAATTGTACTCTCACTTCATTCATCATCATCCTCATTTCATTTTTTTTATAAAATTGTAAATACCTTTTAAAAATTTAAATATATTGTTTTCTGGCTCTACTTTTGTTGTTTTGTTGTACTTAGGTTAGGTTCTATTTTTTTTTAATTGTCGCTTCACGACAATGGATCACACAACTTTTTACGGTGGAAGAACTGAATGGCGAGACTTGGTTTTTTTATAAGTTAAGTTTTTGATGGCATCTAATTTCTTTTTGTAGATAGTCTTACTATTTTCCTTTCCGGATCCATCTACTTCTTGAATACCAACTACGGATTTTCGGGCAATTTAGTCTACTTAATACTTTGCGGGATTTTGGTACAACTTCATAAGACATGTCCCATTTTTGCTTTTTCATTCTGTTGACCATTTTACAAAGTATTTTTGAACATAATTGTATCTAGGTACCTATCTACATATTTTACATATTATCTTCTTCATGCATGCACGTCGAAGTATCCGAGTACTTTTGACCCTACCCTCTTCGAGCAATTTGGTCACATGGTCTTCGAAAGTTAGTCTCGGTCTACCTCGACACCTTTTAATATTAACTTTCGCGCTATATATTTTCTTCACCATTCGGTCTTCACTCATTCGCTCAACGTGCCCAAACCACCGAAGCACGCCCTTATCAATTTTTGTGATAAGGTCATCTTTCAAACCTGCCATATTGCGAATCTCTTCGTTTCGCTTTCGGTCGGCCATGGTAATGCCGCACATTTTACGAAGAGATCGCATCTCCACTGCATTCAACTTACTTTTATGCTTCTTCTGGCATACCCAGGTTTCGCTGCCATATAACAAAGTCGGTACCAACACTGCGTTATGTATTGCAAGGCGTGCACTCTTCGCTACGCCTTGCCTTTTGACTAACGCAGTCAGGGCACCATTGACTTTGTTCCCGGCAACGACACGCCTGTCCACATCTAAATCACATCTTCCATCCCGGCTAAAAGCACTCCCCAAGTATACAATTTCATTTACCTGTTCTAGACATTCCTGATTTACCCATATTTCACACTTCGTTCTCTCTTCGTCCCTTTCAAATACCAGAACCTTAGTTTTATTATCATTCAAACGGAGACCTTTAATTTCACATTCCTCTTTCATACACGTGACTAATGCCTGCAGTTCTGCCTCTGATGGTGCAATAAACACTGCATCATCATCATCTGAAAGAAGCGAAAGAGGTTTGTAAGGATCGTGACACTTGGCGATCTGTTCTCTCTGGCTACCCCGTCAGGGATTGTGCGTGAAGATATTATACATATACAGGTACACTGATTCATTCACTGCAAATGTAACTTTGTAATCCTATATATTTTTAATATATTTATATATTAATAAATATATTTATATAAGATTACAAAGTTATTAATGCAGTTGATGTATCTGAAAAACTGGATCGAAATTACAAAATATTTTAAGTTTTTCTTAATTGATACACAAAACACTATTTGTGTACTAAATTTGAAGCGTCCATGTCTGCTAGAAGTGCTTTTGTGTTTTGATGATCGGTCAGTCAGTTAGTGACAAAATTAAGAAACTTTGACTAGTTATAATTCTTAAACTACTGGTTCAAATTAAATGAAATTTGAGATATACTGTGTTTATACAATACATGCTTGGTTACTGAAAATTCAGGTTTCTAGTTGTATCCACGACGAAGTTATAGAGGGCAGAAAATGGCCTGAACTGCTTCGAGAAAAGGATGGTACGGCCGTGCCGCTTTTTTGCTCGACTTGGCAGGGGAACTACCATGCCCCCAGATTTCTAATTTTGGCCTGACCCGGTATTCAAGCCTGGCGTCTCATGATCAGTGATCGAACTTACGACTACTAGACCAACAAGGCAGTGAACATTTTATTATTTCATTATTTTTGAACCTTAAAATCTAGATTCATACCTAACATACCTTATGTCCTATGTATAAAATAGACACGTAAAGCGCTTTAATATTAAGTTATCCCAATGTACTGAAAAACGTGCAGCCTTGTATAATTGTTCGCTGAATAGTTGCTCCGAAAGCCAGCTTTTCTTGTTTATCCGGCGTAATGAACATTGAAGAGGCATGCTTTTTCGAACTAAATAATGAAAACTGCACGACTATCAAACTAAATGAAATGGTTCTTTTATAATTGTACAAAATATTGTACATTTAAAATTGTATACAAAATATTGTATATTTTTACAAGGTGATGCCATATTGCAGCTATGTTAGCTGTAAATAGCTGCAGTACGAATGGTTTAACCCGACCGTGATAAAACCACGCCCTAACAGAATACCAGCCTAAGACAACAGAATAATGCTGTGCCTTGTATGGTGTGTGTAGAGAACCAGAGTCCCTGTTTACTGGAAACGAGTCATTTTGTCTTAGTCGTCACGGGTGACATCGCATCTGCATTTCGATTCTTAATCGAGGATAGATGTAGGTATCTCTATGGGACACAGCATCTAGAGTTATCTGGACGGTAGATTATTAAGTAGTTGTTATTAGGATGACACTGCTGCCCACTTCCTGGTTCGTTTCCCTAAGTCGCCTGACACGGCGCCCTCGTAACTATTTGGGGTAGTGGATATTCTTACACCGCCTTTTCATTAGTAAATCAGTAATAGGCCTGTAACTATATTGGCTCTAAATAGAATAGAATAGAATAAAGTCATTTATTGTGTTAGTTATAGGTTTAAAAGATTTAACACTATAAAAGTATTTAAGTATCACCTTGTAAGTAAGTAAGTATGACCTTTATACTGGAACACGATATTGCATGCACATCATTTTGACAGCAGAAATTTGTTAGGAGGACCTATAAATACGAGTTCAAAGTTAAAAAAGGAGTTATACCACATAATACTAGGTTGATCAATAAGTTTTTGAAAACGAATTGAAACTCTAGGATAAGTATATGTAAATTGTATTTATTTTTAAACGTAATCGCCTTATAAGCTGATACGCACTGAATAGAGATTTGCAATAATTCCCTTGATAAAATAACTTGATCATGGGACTCGATAATAGTCTGTACAGCGCACATCATCTCATCGTCGCCGTCGAATTTCATTCGCAAGTGCTTTTTCTAGCGAGTAAAAAGATGAAAATTTCTCGGAGCTAGGTCCGGTGAATATGGTGGGTGCTGCTTCAACTAAAACCGAGAATTTTGAATGACAGCATGGCATTATTGTGATGAAATAGCACAAGCACAATAGCACGCAATTTTCCTCGACGTTTATTCTTTAGTTATTCGCGTAGTTTTTTTGATTAATGGTGCATAATTTTCTCCAGTTATTGTCTCCCCTTTACTTAAATAATCAATCATTATTATACTTTCTGCATCTCAGAAGACAGATACCATTATTTTTCCAGTGGCCACAGATACCTTGAATCTCTAAGCAAGCTGTGAAAAACGGTATTTTCCACACCTTGCTTTGGTTTTTCGTCTCTGGGCCAAAATAGTGCAAACAAATCTGATCTTCTTCAATTACTGCTAAATTTACATTATAGCTTTGATATGATAATTCTTCAATTTCTTTTGATATGATAAGTTTTGATTCATTTTTTTGAACGTTTACGTCACACGTCGATCTACCTTAACAATTTCTTCGATTTTTTAACGCTTTCTTGCGTAGCGACCATTGTTAGCCGCCCGGAGTGAGGGTCGTCTATGCCGATTCTACCTTGTTTAAATTTAGTGCACCCATTGCACGTGCCATTGTATGCCATTGTAGAATAAGACAGAGAAATGTCTGCCAAAGTAGACTGCAGTTCTTCAAAAACACTTTATGTAAAAAAAATTTCAGGTTGAAATATTTAATAACTGCACGAAGTTCGAGTTTCTCCATTTTGCACACAAATCAAATTCTCGCCAAATGTGAAGTTTAAAAATATAATTGGGTTTAGTTTTTTATTTCATTTTTCTGACCTTGGCTTCTAACAAATTTAAGATTCAAAAAGAAATAGAGCGCATTTCTATAACTCATTGATAACTGACCTATTCCGAAAACTTATTGATCAATCTAGTAAAGCATTCAAATAGTTCTGGACTGGAATAGACGAATGTTATCTCGTAAAACCGGTAGACAAAATATTACACTCCACTAAAATATGCAACTTTAAATTGGAAAATATTCTGCAGAGGTGTACGCTTAAAACCCTTAACCTTCTTGTTAAATCGGAGCGAGCGATAGATCTTGACTACGCAGTGACAATGACGCTGCAAGTTGAAACCTGTCACTAGAGCGTGCCGTTTCATGAAATAAAAATCATACTTATCTGAAAATAATCAGCGCGATGCGTGTTGGTGACGAAATTTTGTTACATCGCTATGCAATTTGTTGTTGTAACGAAAGAATGTGTGTAACAAACTAATGGCTAAAGTCTTATTTAAAAGTTATTAAATGTTTAGTCTATTAATATTAATTTCATCTATTAATATTAATCAATATGCATAAAAATTAATGCTATTGTTAGGAATTAAATAAAACTCATACGTGGCCATGCAGCTATATTATGGTTGTAGCACAAATGGGTCGGCTCGAACAGAGGAGGACAATGTTGTCACAGAATACCAGCATGAAATAGGAGCTTAATGCTACTGGTAACGAGGACGAGGACCATCTTAGTCTTCATGTGTGCCACCGCATCTGCACTTTGATTCTTAATGTCTCTCTATATATAAAAATCAATTGTTGTCTGTTCGTTTTGCAAAAACTCGAAAATAACAGAACCGATTTTGATGACATTTTCGTGTGTATTTGAGTAGGTGCCTCGATGACTTCGATTAACAATTTGACGCATTAGGTGGCGCTGTTGTCGAGATCCAGAAATCATCCATGCGAAGCCGGTGCTGATCTCTAGTTGAGTATAAATGTAGATGTCTATGGGTCACACACAGCTCCTTTTATCATCAGGTGGACTGCGGGCGCATTTGTCCCCTTATTCTATAAAAAAGTACCATCACCACCATTCCTTTCTGCTTAGAAGTCCGTTTGGATAAGTTACTTCTTTGTTTGAAGTTGATTGCGGATATCCACGGCCTGAAATAACCACTTACCCTTAATTTTATTTAAAAAAAATCATACAAACATGATTTTATATAATTAGTGTATACATTTTTACTACAGCTCACAATAAATAAAACATACGTAATGCCAATTCTTGAAAAAGTTAGATTAAATGTCATAAAGTCATGCATGAAGTTTAAGGTTACGGCTAGTTGAAGACAGTTTGATTGCAATGTTGAAGTAAACTTAAGTCAAAGGCTAAAGGCGTTCAAATGTTATTTCCGTTTCACAATTATTTTTATTTTATTAGTCATTTCATTACAAATAAGCATACATTTCAAAAAATAATTTGTAACCTAGACGACACCTATTCCATTTCTAAACGGCAATCATCGATAAATAATTAAACATTAAAAAAAGTAATACAAAACCCAAATTCAATTAAGGATATAATAATTGAAAGCAGTTGACATTTTTAACAATTATCCCCCTTTCATAGTCAAACTAAAACAGTTTGATAATTTTCTCATGGATCCCATTATCTAATCTCACATTGGACCAAATTTATATGGGACCACTCTTCTTTTCTAACTAAAATAATCATTGATCTCCAACAACGTAGTAAATATAAACAGCAGAATACATACATACACATAAAAAATATTTTTGCGAATTGAGAACCGAACTTCTTTTTTTAAGTCGATTAAAAATTAAAATGTATTTGCCACGTTACCGGTACATAGTCTAGAGTTCGCATCTCTTCTTATACGAAACACAGCAGCATTATGCTGATATTTTACGTGGGTATTCTGTGTATTACGTAAAATAAATAATAGTAACATTATGTAGTGGAAGTTTAAGAGTGTCTACTACCCATGTCCTCCCGTTAATGTCATAATAGGCGACAGAGGAAACTAAAACAGGAGATGGGCAGCGTCTATCTGATAAGAATTCAAAACAATAATAAAATACGGTTGTAAATCCACCTGCCTATATAGGCAAATATAACACATATGGGGATGTAAGTCAATCTATGATGGAGACCTATGTTCAACAATCAACCTTTGTAAGGCTATAATGAATGAATAAAATAAAAGATTTTCCTTTTGTCATTTACATACACGTGGTGTGGTCAAGTGTCTATTCAGCGTACTACGCTTTTCAGTTTTATGTTTTGAGTCTGAATTCTAATAGAAGATTATATGGTTATTAATATAATAGGTCATTTGTAAAATACACGCTCAGTCGTGGAGTTGTGTAACACTGGCACTAACACTATAATGATCCATCCATTAATCACACAATTTCTTCCCGTGGGTGTTGTAAAGTGGTGGCTCGATTGTTATCTGCATTGAATTGTTAAAGTCCACTGGACATGGCACTCTCTCGTCGAAGGTAGGATTTGGCTTAATCATGCGCGATGTTTGATGATTTCAATGCCAGACATTTCGCACCTTTGATAACGCTGCCTGTCGCCAGTATTGGTATTTCATGTCTGACGTTAACGAGATGGTTATACCAGTCTGTGATTATTTCTGACATTTCCTATATTCACCTCTTTCGACACCCTTAGGATGAAATGGGGTGCTGGATTTTCTTTCCTCACAACCATATAGCAGATTCGAATATACCAGATGTAAAATATCTGTAACTTTTTCTGTAAATTTATCTAGAGCTTCTTTTTAATAGAATTCGTGTTACTTATAAAGTTTTTTTTCTTGAAATGTAATCAAGTCTGGCGTTTACTGAAAATTACTAAGAAAAGTAACACCTCATGTTCTGTAGGCTGTTAGTACGATCTCGTAAAGAAGAAGATTAATCAGAGGCAAGATTTTTTTTATAGAGGTAAGGGGGACGATTGAGCACGCTTTTCACCTTATGGTGAGTGGATACTGTGGCCTGTAATAAAAAAAACAGAATGAGTTGTCACTGCTGTGAATTAAGATGGAATGTCTCGTTTCCAGAAATAAGGGTCTACAGATCTCTACACTCATCATATAAGAAACAGCAGCACTAAGGTGCTATTTCACTCTGGTTTTCTATGCAATTATTGTCCTTTCCCGCCGCTACATCAGAGCTGTGCCATAATATAGTTGCAGCGTGACTACCAAGTATCACACGGTACTATAAATAAGTTTAATCAAAGGGACCAGTGTCATTACTCCTTCTTGTCGTAGATATAATATGTATATCGCGCTTTCCTAAATCAACATTTCATTGAATTTGGGTGCTTTTGTTTGAAGAAAATGTTCAATCAGTGTGCAAATACTTGCTTAAATATTTAATTAAAATGCAAATTAAACTTGGATTTAGGTACCTAATCAGGGTAAGATAAACATTTTTTGGTCATTATGTTTGTTATTATTACTAATTTTCTTAAATAATTTTTGTATATTTTATATTAATATTATAGTGTAGTGAATTCTCTCACGCCGCCAATACATGGCAGTTTTTATTATGTAAAGAATACTTTAAAGTGAATAAAAATGAAAAGCCCCTATTTTTATAATATTTTGATAATTATAATAATAAAACTAACAAATTCATTAAATATTATATTATATTAATAAATACAAACGTAATGACAAAAAAAATTCCTTTCACCTTCATTATTATAATTAATTATCTATACTCAGCCTATTAGATATTTCTTTTTTCAGTCAAATTAGTTTTCCTCTTAAAATCGATTTTACAAAGTGAAAATAGAAATGAACTGCATTTCATTCAAAAACGATTGTTAACATTAGTGATTGAATCGATTTCAGCAAATCGCTCTCAACTTCATTAAAGTGATGACGATTCAGACGTAGAGCTTTATACCGGAGCTATGTTTGTATTATCACTAAATTCAAGGTGTGTAGCTATCTCTTGCATCAATAGAGTTTGTTATACTTACTTTGATAAACGCATTTAATATTTCGTTTTCATTGAACAAGTAACGTAATTTGTTGATGAAACATTGTAAACTGTTTGATTCATTTAATTTGTAAGTCTTTATATATTACACTAGCTGGCCAGGCAGACGTTGTTCTGCCCTTTCCGACGAGCCTTCCTATAAAAAATCCTTAAATTCGCATTATTAATATTGAAGGTCACTTATCGGGATAAAAAATATCCTATCTCTCATGTTGGACCTAACTGAACACACTGTGCGAAATTTCATTGAAATCAGTTCCGTAGTTTAGGAGTTCATCGCGGACAAACAAAGTGATACGTGATTATTATATATAAAGATTATTGAATTACATATAAGTATTTAGTAATTATTAACCTTTTATAACTCAACAGTATATTATGTATTAAAAAGTTATTTGTTTTAGATTTTATATGGAAATATTTTGCATGTTTCAGTACTATCCCACGGTAATTTAAAGGATTAATTTTGTTATATTCTAATGTAGTAAAAATTTCACACTTCAATATTCGTCAAGCCATTTTGTTCAAAAAACTGTTGAGTTCAAAAATTATAGAGGAACATTTTATAAAAAAATATCTCAAAAATATATTTTCATGAATCCAGAAGGACGATGGTAAGTATTAGAGGTATAACATCAGAAATTTTAAATTAAGGCACGAACTAGAAATTTATCGCAAAACATTCTGAAAATCCACCTAATGTAGATACCGAGGTAAGGGTTTTAGTATTTTAGCGATAACATATCTAAATAACATTTAATTGAAGGACTTTATCAATTAAATTACTACTTATTAAAACATAAGACGACATATTGATTTAGTTTTTCTAATTATCTGTGAATATAGATAACATTACAGATTTATGATAATATCATGAAAAACAAATTATAGTACTTAGTTATGACGATCCCCTATCATCCGCGATTCTGACGGGGCTCCCGTTTCATACGTAAAATCGATATTCAGAGTACCTCGGACAAGGCTATGATCGCATCAGGTATTGAATTTGCTGATCACTGAGACATTTCTGAATATGTACTTTTGTCCATCATGATGAAGTCAATCTCGTTTTTTGTAATGTTATCGGGACTGCGCTAGGTCCACTTCCTTTGAAACTTCTTTTCGAAAAACGAATTCATCAGAAATAGCCCCTATTTCTCGAGGAAGTTGACCAGCATTTGTCCTCTGTGATTTCTGCTTCCAAAACCGTAGGCTTATAAAAAATTATGGCTAAGCTACGAAATACGGAATTATAAATGAAAAATATTAACACTATGTAGGTGTGAGAGTGAAGTAAAGAAAAATTATCGGAGGTTAGCATATCCACTAATAATCTCGGATGAGCGTTAAACGTACAAACGTGTTCAGTGTGTGTAGTATGTATTTTAAAACAAATAAAAGTTTTACTAAATGTAACGGGTGTGATATTTGAAATATCATATATGAAGTAATAACTGGTATTTTTTTTAATAACTGGTAATTATTTTCTCCCACATATTACAATCAGTACAACACAAAAAACTTAGTAACAATGAACTATACAACTAAATAACAGCTATAAAAATTAACTAAATAAGATCTAGGTGGGAGACTGGTGACCAAACTAGGTTGCCCTGTGCTATGGGATCACCAGGCCCCTCCCTCAACAGAAGTTATAATGCTGTAAAATATTTATAATTAATACAGCTACGTGTAATAAAATTACATTAAAATATACTTGTTCAGTTCGGAGAAACTGTGTAAAAATTACTTGCTAGGTATATAAACAAAGAAGAAAAACATGCTTTAAGTACTAGTAAAGGTAAGCAGGTGTAATAAGTGTTAATAATGTGGTGTGCATGTGTGCACGCACGTGTGTCTGTCTCTGTCTGTGTGTGTGTGTGTGTGTGTGTGTGTGTGTGTGTGTGTGTGTGTGTGTGTGCGTGTGTGTGTGTGTGTGTGTATGCATGTGGTGTGTAATATATATTTAAATAATACGTTCAAATAGTTTTTCTGTCTGTTCGTAGTCTAATGATTTAAGCCAATTGATTAAGGAAATTTTTGTCTGTCTTTTAGTTAACGGATATATATTTAATAATTTGTTAGCAAGATTATATAGGAGTGGACCTCTGTAATTGAAAAATCTTCGAGCAAATAATAAATTGGTAACAGGTATTGTGCATACCATATGAGGAAGTCTTTTGTTTAATACAGGATTGGATTTATTATATTCCGTTTTTGAATGATTTAATAATATTGTCCCAAGAATATAGAGCTGACGTACCGTGAGCGATTCACAGAACTTGTAAAGTTCATTTGTTGAAAATAATCTGTGTTTTTTATAAGATATTTTAAGTATAAGTCTTTGTGCACGCTCTAACCTAATCATGTGGCTTTTTGCTGCACCACCCCAAGACGTTATGCTATAGTTAATAATAGACT
Organism: Parnassius mnemosyne; assembly: GCA_963668995.1. NCBI lineage: Eukaryota > Metazoa > Arthropoda > Insecta > Lepidoptera > Papilionidae > Parnassius > Parnassius mnemosyne. The sequence goes on along the minus strand of CAVLGL010000068.1, from coordinate 37,039,159 downwards.
GACATAAAGCAGTATAAACAAATTTTATAATACTGGTATCTGCAAGATGACGAAGTTGCTTAAAAATGTATGTAAGTTTACGAACTCTGGAAGAAATGTGGTTTATATGTTCTTCGAAAGAAAGTTTGTAGTCTATTATAACACCTAAGTATTTTGTGTTCGTGGTCTTTTCAAGAGAGCGACACGTACAGGAAAAAAGCGGTGGTATGCAGCAATCGTGGACGTATAAGTTTAAGTTCTCTTGGCCTTTTAGTGCTGGTGTGGTAATACAAAAAGGAATGTATTTAGTTTTGGTTGCATTTAAAGATAGGTAATGTGTAGCAAGCCATTGTTGGACTGTATTGAGACCAGTTTGTGCAACAGAATAAACTTCTTCCCAAGATTGACCGTAAAAGGTAACTGTGGTGTCATCAGCATAGCACATAACCTTACAATTAGGAATATTAATTTGACAGAGGTTATTAATATAACACAAAAAGAGGGTAGGGCCCAGAACACTGCCTTGGGGAATTCCGCGCGTTACACAGCAATCGTCACTCAAAATATCATCAATTTTAGTGCTCTGAGTGCGATTATGTAGGTAGTCGCTTAGCAATTGAAGTTGGGTACCTCTGATGCCCAACTTCTCCATAATTCCCAAAAGTTCTGGGAAAGAGACGGTATCAAACGCTTTAGCAAGATCTAAAAATATAGTCAAGACTTTTGTATGAGAATCTAAGTTTATTGCAACGTAATCTACGAACATTCTTACTGCTTCTTCTGCAGATTTAAATTTTCTGAAACCAAATTGATTTTCAGACAGTAATTTACTTGTTTCTAGATATTCTAAAAGTCTTTTATTTATAATTTTTTCAAATATTTTTGATAAACTAGAGAGTATAGATATGGGGCGATAGTTATTGATACAGTCTCTTTTCCCTCCCTTGTGGATAGGCAGTACAACTGATTTCTTAAAAGCGTCAGGAAATACACCGTCTTTTATACATTGGTTAAAGAGCTTCGTTAGTGGGGGAATAATGTAGTCTTTTAAAGCTTTAATTGTTTTAGCCGAAATACCATCCCATCCAGACCCAGACTCAGTTTTTAGACCAATTATCAATTGTTCAATTTCATCCTGAGAAGCATCCTGCATCACAAAAGAACTAGTATTAGACAAAAAATTTTTTACAGCATTGTGAGGCAATTGTGGAACATTTTTAGGGATATTATTAGCTAATTCGGAACCTATGGTGGTTAAGTAATTATTCACATAATTTACTGACTGCTCGGGTGTGTCTTTAAGGGTCAACAGCTCTTGAGGAATATTTTTGCTATTCTGAGTATTAGTCGCGTTGTGTATTCGCAAGGAACATGTAAAAAGTTATTTCACTTAAGATGTCTGGCAATTACGGAGAAAACATTTAAGCCTTTCACTCAGGAGTACAAGGCAAACTGGATATGACATGAATGTATACGGGATATCCCAAAGAGAGGTAATTCTGTTACCCCACTTCGCGGGCACACAATAATGAATAGGACATTTACGCCAACCAATTTCGTTAACACTGAGCGTAGGCGAACAAAGCAGATCGATGTACCTATGGTCGAAAACGAATGTTACTTTTTTGAGATGATGAGAGAGTTTTAATTCAAAAATGAAAAATAAATTATACGAACAAATAAAGGCATATAAACAACTCGAGAACAAATTTATCCGTACAGAAACAGAGTTAATTAAAGTACAAAATATATTGAAGGCAGTCCAAGAAAAGGCGAGTAAAGTAGATTCTTTAGAAAATAAAATTAAAATATTGATAGAAAAAATGAAAGACTGGAATCTCGTCAATTGGGGAATAATATTAAGAATAATAGAGAAGCAACTCAATTATCACCAGTACTACCAAAGTCATTTGCAATTACTGTCAAACAAAATTAAAATACAAAGGAATTTGGGGTCACGAAACATTTGCTACTACAGAGGTACAAGTCGAGAAAATAAAAACCCAATACGGAGGAAGAAATTAAGAAGAAAGAGGTAGAGAAGAAAAAAGAAGGTGAAGAATGGACATTCATTCATAGGAAAAAAGTAGGTACCCGAACAGTCCAACTCTTTTGAACAGAACAAATCAAAAGAGGAGGTAACAAAACATCTCTAGAAATTCAAGACGCGGAAGAAATATTTACATGTCTGGCTCAAGAAAGATACTACCATAGAATGCGTAGAAACGCATATAAGAAACATATTTGGACAGGATATAGCTGTAGAGGTGGAAAAAATTAAGCAGAAAACTGAAAGAGATTATGCATCTTTCATAATAAGTGTGCCAGAGATCAAATATAACTTACTATGTCAACCAGAAAATTGGTCGATGAATATAGAGATTTGTGGGTGGGTGTTGCAATGGTTTCGCAAGCCAGCCAATAAGTCAAAGAATCAATAAATGTATTGAGGTATTCTACCAAAATGTAAGATAACTTAGGACAAAACTGGATGAATTTTGTGGAGGTGTATTTATACACTAAGCGGATTTGTTCGCTATTACCGAAGTTGCTTGTAATAATTTAATTAGGGACGCTAAATTAATTCCATCTTATCATACAATAATTTGAAGTGACCGAGCAGACAAGTCAGCGCATGTATAATGGCCACATCGCGGTTCGAGTAGGACCAGCGGTGATTTCCAGTGACGTCATCGTAGGCAGTTGTGTATTCGAATGTGCGAGTGCAACTCTTTATTTACATCAGACCTCCAAAAAATAGTGAGACTGATTATATGTCATGTTATTTAGGATAATAGAAAAAATGTTATGATTTGTATAGCGCTGTGGTAGTATTAGGAGATTTTAATTTACATTCTTATCCGTCATCTGTTAATGATTATTATGTATATTTTCAGGCTTATTGTGGATTTACTCAGAGCAAAAGCACGAGGAACTTTATTGGTCGTTGCTTAGATTTAGTGTAAGTACATGAAACAGTGTGTGCGTGAGTGTGGTGCCTCCGCTTGTGTCTCTAGACCCCTACTATCCCACGCTCTCGGTATCGGTCCGGTGTCCCGCGCCGACGCCCTCATCTTCACTGATGCCAGACTTGGCCGACGCTGGTGATACTTTTCCGTACAATAATAAATATTACGTACCGGTGCGATCGAATTTTGAAAAAGCAGATCTGTTAACACTGTCCTATGTGGGGTCTCAACCTAGAAATGAGTTTAATTTTTTTATGACATGATTTATTCAATTACATATTACTGCGTTCCAAAGAATAAGCGAAACGCTTTGAGCTCCAGGTATCATTACCCCGATTAGTTTACACTCGAAATAATTCGCAACATAAAATTAAAAGCGAGTCTACACAAAAGGTATAAATCGAGTGAGTTAGCAGAAGATTATGGTAAATACTTGCAGTGTAGAGCGAGTTAAAAAAACTTATAGATATTGGGAAGACTCTTTATCAGCACCGAATCCAAAATCACCTACATAAAGAAGCAAAGGCTGCTTGGAACTACATAAAATCTCAAAGGGGTAGTAGACACTCACAGTCAATATTAAAGGATGGAGCGGCGTAAACGGGTGAACAGTGTTGAAGAATTCGCGAGGTATTTCCACTCGGTTCCACGAAACAAGTAGACTTAGAAGTGAACGCGAGTATCATTAATGTTGGTGAAGGTAATGGTGGTGCGCGCGTGCATCTAGACCGCTTAAAACTAGAAGAAGTTATAGGTGCGCTACAGCAGTTAAAGCATAAGTCTGTCGTAAGACCGGATGGCATACCTCCCTACGTATTAAGGGATTGTAGGGAAGTGTTGGCTGAACATCTACTTCACATATATAATTTAAATATAATTTTCGAATTAAGTCGGTGGTGTTTCCCGAGAGGTGAAAATAACACAAGTCAAAAAAGGTTTATCAACTAAAGTAGAAGACCTGTAGCTGTCCTGTCAACACCGGCGAAAGTGTTATAGTCTGCTATACATAAGAATGTATTCTCACGGGTAAGCGCCCAGCTGACAGATACTAAGCATGGCTTTCAACCAGCATGGAGTACCGCAAGCAACCTTATGAACTACATGGCTGATATCGTGCCGGTAGTGGACAGTGAAGTACAAGTGGACGTCACTTATTTTGATCTCAAAAAAGCCTTCGACTTTGTCGATAACGACGTACTACTTACTGGTTTCGTATCGAAGCCATATTACACTCGATCTGGTGTGAATCAGGGCAGCAATCTCGGTCCTCTCGAGTTTACATTAATGATAAACTATCTGCCGAGTGTTGTGATTGACGCTAAATGTTTGCTGTTCACTGACGACCTCAAACTGTATATACATATCAGGGAACGGTAGGACTGTGAGAGGTTACAACGCGACAATGACAGGGTAGTAGCGTGCACACCCGAAACATGTTCATGAGGGTCCTCAAACGTTGTTTTGTAAAATATCCATTTACCCGCGTCTCCATTGATGACCGATAGTTCACGGAGGAATTGAGGCGGGGATGCCTTATTACCAGCATTTTTTATTGCACTCACGGTCACGTCGGTCAACACTGACACCTCACTAGCGTGTGTTTTATGTGCGTTTCCTTGGTCGCACTAGACTTACGCCTATTTACAGCGTGATCCCTTGGACGCTTCCTTTTCTGCAGTGCTGGGCCGCTTTAAATTCGCCGGCGCGCTCATAATGGAATGTTGAACCCAACTGCTAAATAAGGTTCCACCTGAGTATTAAGCTCTTGATCATTCCCCTATCCATCCGAATTGGCGCTAAAAAACGGAGTAGCGGTTCCCGCTTGACCGTAATTTATCGAGCCCCGGGGATGGCGATTGGGCCCCAATAGGGGTTTGTGATATATAATGATGCACATGATTCATCATAATGATGATTATAAAAAAAACAACAAGGTTTAATCATCATAAAATATATCAATATAAATATACAACTAAGACATATAAGTGTATCAGAATATTTCACATACCCCTGAAACCTTGTTGTTTTTAATAGTATTTGTTAAAAATGCTACTGTTGGCAACGTGTCTATAAATGATATTTCAATTCATTAGTTTACCATTTACGGATAGCTTCTAAAGATTAATTATCAAGCAATAATTATCTCATAAGAAAACACTTCGTAAAGTTTTAAAGATATTTCAAATTAATAATCTAAACGTCCCGGTTTCGATTACCCGGTCGAATTACTTTTTGTTGTTTTTTAACAATATTTTTACAATAATCTAAGGTCCCAGGTTCAATTCCCCGGTTGATTTATTTTTGTTGTTTTCTTAACAAATTTAAGAGAAATTTCAAGATAATGTTCTAGGACCACGGGTTCGTTTCCCCAGTCGGAACTATCACCTTATTTCTTTTTGAGGTTAATTTAGAGTTGTGTATTACATAATAATTATCGGTGTAATGTAAAAGCAAATATTGTAAAAATAAATCCTTATTTTGATGTTATATATTGAAATAATTTTATTTGTGTTATCAGATAAGAAACATTATGACTGATAAGGATAGTGTTTGAGAGCCTTGGTGTTTCATAATGGACAGAGATAAGTGCTATCTGACCAAGGATTTCACTAGCCTCCTATTGAGGTGATGAGACTCGTGTAGAAATTGGTTGCTCATATAGTGCGGACTAAGAACCGTGCGTTGACCTCACACTTAGGAGGCTGATAAATGAACTTTTAATTATTTGCAAAATTTCAGTAATTTATGTAAAATTGAGTCATAAATGATGCAGGATGACTGTGTAAGCAAAAAAGGTGAATTCTGTGTTGTTTAATATATAAATTTTGATTAAAATAGTGAAAGAATGATAGCTTTGTATAAGAAATTTAAAAGTGTTTAAAGGTAAAAATATGTGTAAGAATGTGAATTAAACTATTGTATTAGTTAAGATATTTGTATTTTCAAATAAAAAAAATTGTTTCAACCTTATATGTTAGATATTTAAGAATTCTAACTTAGTACATATGTTGTAAAATAAGCATATTTTGTTAAATAAATAAAAAAAATATGTGAGTGAAATACAATGTATGTCATAATATTAAGGTTTTGTTGTGCTATCATTATAAATAAATTTTATAAATGTATGTCTTATACAAATAAAAATATTTAGCAAACCGTAAGAGTGCAATAGTACAGAATTGATGTAATTGTATTGTGAAATCGTTTACGGGGCGTGGCTCTCTTTCGAGTATAGCTTCGAAGTATCTTATTAGACTGGTTTTCATGTAGTTTGTTCGGGACAGTTCGGGACCAGCTACCAGTAATACTTATCAAGAAAGAAAACATATAGGGAAGTGATAGGAATAGGGAAAGTAATTAATTGCACTCGTACGGAGAGGTTTTGAAGACAAATGCTGTTTCATTCCTAAAGGACCTATACAGTCCAAAATATAAATATAAGAAGACGTCAAGACCGGGACCACTACAAGAGGACCAGTAATCTTCGTTGTCTGACCTTTTCTTTTGAGAAAGGGTTTTCAGACGCTCTCTTGTGATACTCCTTCACGGGGTTCCTCGCCTCGTTGACCACCCGAACCCAATGTAGGTGTCATTGGAGTTTCGGATTAAGGTACCAGCCGAAGGAAGACCTCTCAGTTGGCCCTTAACTGCTGGAATTTTTGGAGGGATTGGTCTGGATACCTTTCAGCTACTAATAGTCTTGATAACTATAATCTTGATGTATGTACGCGAGCCGTATACGTGAAAGAAATTACACAGTTATCTAAAAAAGAATACCTTCAATGCTAAATAAAATGAAAAATAAATAATGGTAACCGAATGTGAAAAGTGTAGTTGAAAAAATAAAGAACGAAATGAAAATTATAAGGAGAAAGAAATACATAAGGGGAAAAGGTATGTATTATAATTTCGGATACGAAAACGAAGAATACAAATAAATAATATTGTAAATGTTTGAAAGTCAAAATATATAATATTATAACTTAATGATGGCTGAGTATATCAATTATTATAAATTATATTACAAGCCAAACACCCTGCTAAATCTAAAATATGACTTAGGTTATAGTTTTCATAAATATATTCATTTATTACGTGTAGTATAATTTTAAGGATAGATACAGTGTAAAGGTAGAATAAGATCAGTATAATTAAAGTTCTAGTACCAACAACACGTCCCCTTCTCATTAACACCCTGTGCCGTTATAGGTACAGAATAGATGGGTTCTTAAAAAGCCAAGATTTATTGTAAATTATTTATTTATCTTACTTCCGCACACGTACAAGTAAGTTTCTATGAAGGGGATCACTGGCCTGACGTAGGGGCGAAGTCCAAGCGCTGTTCCCCCAGGGCCGTAGACAGCCAGCTAGCAGAAGGAGCCGGTGAAGCCCAAGCCCGACAGTGATGATGGCCGTTGGTAGGAGGGTAGGCCAACACTCCGTTAGCTCGCGGCTCGGCAGCAGTAGCCCATAGGTAGCAGGTAGGTGCTTAGGTAGTAGGTAGACGCTAGGTGGTAGTAGATCCTAGGTAGCAGTAGATCCTAGGCAGCAGTAGATCCTGGAATTCCAGACGGAGGCCAGCATTAGGGAAACTTCCTATAGCATTATATGCGCCCTAGTCAATTCCAGCACCCCTTGTAGGAAGTTAAAATTATTAAAGCTAAGCACTAAGCAGCTTCAGCAAAAGAGGTAATAATTAAGCAGAACAGTTACAATGTTTCAATAAATAAGAACTCACCCCAGCGGGATCAACTGCACCTCGAATAATTTAGATTTTAATTGTAGGTAAGCAGGTTCAACGGTCGTTAGTACGAGTAGGAGGGACACGCGCGTTGCGAACTTGAAGCGGTCTCAGGTAGAAATGAAAGAGGAATGGCCCGAACGGGGACTCGTCGTCGTGTCCGAATCCTACCGAGTCTTTTGTTTTAGAGATCGGTGAGAAAAATGGTTCACGCTGCGCGGATTAAATTAACTAGTTTATGGTTCCGCAGAATAACTATTTTAATTTAACAATATATAATAATTTATTACTTTTTATTTTTATATTAGAATATTATATGACTATTATTTATTTAAGATTACATCTATATTATTATCTATTTAAGATTAATTAATTATAAGTATTTGTAAGGGTGCATGCAGATGCACCGTTACAGTACCCCGCCAACTCAAAAAGGATTTTGCGTCTTTAGTAGTAAAATCCGTCTGTTTCTAGTCTACTAGGTACCGAGGAAAATATTTATTTGGTATAATTTACGATTTTTAGGTCTTTTATGTGCCAATATCTTATAGATTTACCGGTCATATAAAATAATTCGTACACAAGTGGCGATTTCTTAGTAATAATTTTGTATTTAGTGAATTTTGGAGCTAATTTTTTTATTAAAGTATTTATCTTTATCACTTTGATAAAATGTCCTCTTCCATACTATGTCCCCAACATTATATTCAGCAGGCCGACGACGTAAATTATATGTATGACAATTTTTGGAATGTGCTTGTAGTAGAAGGGCTTGCACTTTGTCAAAGATACTAGACAGGCAACCTGCATAAGAGTCTCGAGGGTGATAAATAATGTCATCGGACTCAGCATCGGCGTAGTTAGAACCACAAGAAACTAATTCTCTGCCATATACGAGAAAAGAGGGAGTGTAGCCAGTTACTTCATTAACTGCGCTCATTATTGCGAACTGAATTTGAGGAATTAGTTTATCGCACACTCTATGATCATTTTCAATATATGTGGATATCGCAGTAATTATTGTTTTTTTTATAGGATAAGGGTGACAAACGCGCACACAGGCAACCTGATGGTAAGTGGTCGCTGTGGCCCATAGACATCTACATCTATCTTCGCAAAATGCAGATGCGTTGTCACCCGTAAGGACTAAGATAGAATGCTTCGTTTCCAGTAAAAAGGGTCTCCGGTTCTCTACACTCACCATACGAAACACAGCAGCGTTAAGCTGCTATTTTACGCTGGTATTCTGTGAGAGCGTGGTCCTTCCCTGGTCGAGCCGACCCATTCGTGCTATAACCATAATATAGATGCAGCATGGCTCTACCAAGTATAAAATATAATTACGTTCTACTGTGTTTACGTGTGGTGAGTATTTGGACGTATAATGTAGGTTAGGTACTTTATATTTAGAAAGGGTGTTCTTTAGAGTAGCGCTAACAAATTGTTTACTGTTGTCTAGCATTACGTTGGAGGGAATTCCATGTACTAAAAATACACTTTCTTCCAGAATTCTACTTACTATTTCAGCTGTGGCTCGCTTTATGGGAAATAAGAGGCAATATTTGCTAAAATTACATGTAACCACGAATTTGTAGCAATTTTGCTTTCTCGTCGGTGGAAGAAGTTCTACAAGGTCCACGCTAATTGTTTGAAAGGGTCTAGAACATACCTTAGGGTGACGCATAACACCTAACGGAACGTAATTTTGATGCTTGTGTGCTATGCAAGTATCACATGCTGAAACAAACTTCACGACATCGGCGTGTATACCCGGCCAGTAATATCGGAGAGACTGGCGTTTGTGGGTCTTGAAGACTCCTAAGTGTCCAGCAGTAGGTTCTGAATGGTTTTCTTTAATAGTTGAATTACGTTGTTCAGCAGGTAATACTTCTTTCCATTCAAACTATTTTTGTAAGAGGCACTTACTCTTCATAAGCCTATACAGTTTGTCATTTTTAATAAAATAATTAGGGAAGGATGAAGGGGAAGTCTGGCAACCTATATAGATTTTTTGATACCACTGATCCGTAGTTTGTGTAGCATTAGGATCATAATCCATGGCAGATACTGGACATGCGCGTGAAGGAGCGTCAGAAATAACATTGTCAGTACCGCGACGATGTTTTATGTCAAAATTAAAAGCTGATAATCGTACTCCCCATCGGGCTAGACGGCCAGTAGGATTGCTTAAATTAAGAAACCATTTTAAGGCGGAATAGTCAGTGTATAGTGTAAATTTAAGGCCATTATCTAAGTAGCAACGCCAGTGCTCTACTGCTACTAGAACAGCTAAAGCTTCTCGCTCAGTAACACTATAATTACGCTCCTGTGCAGATAGCAATTTGCATATATAGGCTATAGGAAGTTCCACACCATCAACTGTGTGAGTGAGCAGGGCTCCTATACCATAATCACTCGCATCTGTGTGAACTTCAAAGGCCTTGTCGTAATTCGGACAGGATAAGATTGGGGCGGATACTAGGCATTCCTTTAATTTTTTGAAGGAACAGCCTCTTTAGACCAAGAAAATGGGGCAGCTTTTTTGCAGTAGAAGTTAATTTGACCAGCGATTAAGCTAAAATTGGGAATAAATCTTCGGTACCATGAAGAAGTTCCAAGAAATCTTTTGACTTCCCTTTTATTAGTAGGGGTAGGAAAGTTCAATATTGCCTCAAGCTTGCCGGGATCGACGTGTAAGCCTTTAGAATTGACAACATAGCCTAAATATATAAGTTCATTACGAAAAAAAATTGATTTCTCTAAATTAATTGTTAGGTTAGCGGATTTTAATTTATCATAGACTTTCATAAGAAGCGAAATGTGGTCTTCAAAGTTAGCTCATATTAAAATTATATCGTCAAGAAAAACAAACACAGGATTTTCGAACTCGGGACTATTATTAAACAACTGGTCGACCAGCCTTTGTTGCGTAGCGGGAGCATTGGTTAATCCAAAAGGCATGGTGACAAATCTATACGTACCGTTAGTAGGTATATAGAACGCAGTTTTGTCACGGTCTTTTTCGGAAATAGGTATTTGCCAGAATGCTTTAGACAAATCGATACTGCTCAAATATTTAGCGTTTCTAAGGTTAACTAATATCTCGGAAACATACGACAGCTTGTACGCATCCTTTACGCTGGAGTTGAGCTTATTAAACATATTTTTTTGCATGGGAGAATTCAGAGGATGCTTTGGGTATATTTTGTGACCTTTCCAAGGCCTTCGACTGTGTTCACCATGAGCCATTAATCAGGAAGCTACAGTACTATGGTGTCAAGAACACAGCGCTTAAACTTATTATTTTATATTTAAGAAATAGAAAACAGAAGGTTATTATCAATGATAAAAGTTCTTCCGGGTCACCTGTACTAATGGGTGTTCCTCAGGGCTCGATTCTCGGCCCATACATGTTTTTGGTGTATATTAATGACTTACCTCACCTTGTAAGGGATAGTCATGATATAGTATTATTTGCTGATGATACTTCCTTGATTTTTAAACTTAAACGTCAATCATTTAAATGTGACGAAGTGAACAATGCTATATCAAAATTAGTGCATTGGTTTAACGTTAATAATCTGCATTTGAACGGAAATAAAACTAATTGTGTTAAATTTACAACAACGAATGTTAAAAATCTGAATACCAATGTGTTTTTAAATGGGGAGGAATTGAGCCCTGTTGTATCCACTGTTTTTCTTGGCATCACTCTTGACGCAAAGCTCCAGTGGGGCCCCCATATATCCAAATTAGCAAGCAGACTAAGTTCTGCAGCCTATGCTGTAAAAAAGATTAGAGGTCTCACTAGATTAGTTTATTTTAGTTATTTCCATAGCATAATGTCTTATGGGATTTCGCTATGGGGAAATGCGGCTGATTCAGAAACTATTTTTGTTTTACAGAAGAGGGCCATTAGAGCTATTTACAATCTAAAACCGAGAGAGTCTCTTAAAGATAAATTTAAAGAAATTAATATACTAACTTTGACTTCTCAGTATATTTACGAAAATTTAATGTATGTTCACAAAAACAAAGATAGTTTTAGTAAAAAAAGTGATATATATTCTGTAAACACTAGGAACAAACACAAGCTAGTGATGCCAGTTTCTCGACTCCACAGAGTCAGTAATTCATTCTTGAGGCAATGTATACGCTATTACAACAAGGTCCCGGAAAGTGTACAGGTTCTCTCTATTACCAAGTTTAAACGTTTTATTAAGCTGAAACTGTATAAAAAGGATTATTATAGTATAAATGAATACATGGTTGATAATAACCCCTGGAAATGAGGTGGTCGCTTCCAAGCAGTTTCTAAAATAAATTTTGTAACTAGTTCGTAATCATTTATATTGTAAAATTTATTTTAAAAAAAAAGTCCCGCTGGGTTTCTTGCTGGTTCTTCCCAGAACAGAGGGTTTTTTTCGAACCAGTGGTAAAGTAAAAAATGACTTTCAATAAGTATTACACATGTAATGTATATTGAATAAAAAATATTCTATTCTATTCTATTCCTTACGAGTAATAGAATTAAGTTTACGACTGTCCAGGCAGAATCTTAATTTACCATCTTTCTTGGGCGTTAGTAGTATAGGGGAAGACCAGTGGCTCTTGCAAGATTCCACAACACCGAGTTTAAGCATTTCGTCTAGTTGTTCGATAATGATGCGTAATTTATCTGCTGCCAATCTATAGTACCGCTGGCGGATAGGCAGTGAATCTCCCGTATCAATTTGATCTTCTATCAGATGAGTGCGTCCAAGTCCTACTCTCTCATAAGATATTAATTCGAATTTTCTGATAATATTATTTGCCGAATTATTTTGGACTTCATTAAGATCATCATAAGAACGTAAGGCTATAGAATTATTATTAAAAGAAGATATTTGCTGCTCGTTAGTACGAGATAGTGAAATAGACCTAGAGACCTTTGGGAATAACTTGAATTTCTTCCAAAAGTCTACACCTAAAATGAATGGTGATGTAACCGACGGAATAATATAGGCTTTTAGGTAATTAAGTTGGTTTTCAAATTTAACGGGAAGATTAATATACCCGACCGCAGATAATTTATGACCACTAGCTGAAATAAATGATTGAAGGGTGTCGCATTTAATAATGGATAAGTTAGAAGAAGACGGTAGGTCAAGATGAGCGTTATTAACTAGTATTGTAACAGCTGAGCCAGAATCAAGCAACCTACACATAGGTTTATCTCCTACTGTGATGGTAGCATAAGGGCGTACATCAGAGTTAGTTTTTTATCGGGGATTTTTGCAATAGGATAACACGAAAAGTAATTTTTTATTGTAATTAACCAATTTTCCCAGTCATCCTTATCAAAGTTAGAAGATGTTTTCGAAATACTATTTACTACTGACGTGCAACAGATTTCGTCAAGTAGTTTTTTTTTGGTTCAGAGTTACATTTGGGACAGTTAGGATAAATAAAATATTTTAAACCACATTTAAAGCTGACCGGGTAACGTTCCTGTTTACATTGTCTCAACGAAATGGTCATTAGTACGCAACGTGGACAGAAAACCGGTGTTCGAGTTGAAGTACTAGGGTTAGATTCAATAGCTGATATTGGTACATTGGTACCAGATTTATAATTACGATAAAAATTATTATTTGACTGGGTGTTAAATTTTTTATTATAATAATTATTTTTGTAAAAGCTAGGTTCTGATTTTGTATAGGCTAAGTCAGGGGTAAGGGTTTTACTTGACGGTTTCGGAGGTTCATGAAATTGAGACGATAGGCACTGAATTTTTTCATAATTAAGGCATAGTTTACGAAGTGTGGCTATAAAATCAACACCGGTAACATATGATGCGAGTACAGTCGCATAGCACGGTCGTATGTTGTGTAATAGAATATCTAATTTATGTTTTTCTGAAAGTGGTGCAGATAGACGTGAAAAGAGTTGAGACATAATTAATAAATAGATAATAATGTTTTCGGATTCACCCTGTATTCTGTTAGGAATTTCGGACATTAGTTTGTAATCGTAGTCAAAAGGTGTGAAATCCTGGCTTAGTAGATTAAGTAATTCTTCCCAAGTACTTACTGTATCACGAACACTACGATACCAATGATGCGCATTATCAGTAAATGATTCCGATGCACACATTAATAATTTATTTGAAGGTAAATTCCTAACAGTTTGAAACTCTTTTATCTCTTGTATGAACGCATGAACGCAAGTTGTACCGTTATATTTTAATTTATACAGCTCGCTTGCACTCGAATGTTCGCACTGCACCGATACCATGGGTGAGTCACGTAGTGAAGATAAGTTTGCAGAACTAGTTTGCTCGGATTTGATATTATTAGCAGAGTCTAACTTTTGCATAGAAAATAATTTTGTCGATAAGACGTCGAATTCTTTGTTTGAGGAATTAATCTTTTTTACGAATGAAGGATTAGATTTATTTATTCGTCTTAAACGATGATAAATATGATTATGAAAGGCTTTGGTTCGCTCAGAAAGATTATAATCATATTTATCGGTTAAGGAGTTAATTCGGGTAGCCAGCTCAGTTATAGAACTTTGAACGCCCTCATAAGCAACCGTTATATCCAGGCCCGATTCAAAAAGATCTTCATTAGGTATTAACGAAATAAGTTTTGATATCTGTTTACGTAAGCCTAATACATTAGAAGCCGGTTCATCGCCTCTAATAAGTACTTCGTACGTTAACTCCTGTTTATTAAGCAGAAAATATTTAATAGGGTGAGTTCCCATTGTGTATTTACAACAGAATGCTAAAAACAAGGCAAAAGGAAAAGTAGGATAGGTACTACTACTACTAGGATAGGTCAAAAATCAATCAATCAATCTAAAAACTATATAACTGCAATTCTGTTCTTTACAAAAAAACTACAACGTAAAATCTAACTACGATTCGGTGTAAACTATTACTAATTTTAATGTAGGTACTTACACAATTTAAAAGCAAAATCAACGCTTGTTTAGATGCGAACTGTTACGTATATGATTACGACTTTTAATAGTTTAAAAAATTATCAGGGTATTTACAATATCTACATTTATTATATTAAATGATTAACAAAAGTATAGGTAAGTAATAGTAATATTCTACATAACAATCGACACTACAATAAAATGGTGGGTATGAACGCTTATTAATTTATAAAAAATACGTACCAGTTCGCTGTTGTAGACACCTCCTCGTTCACAAAAACATAAATTGAGAGCTGCAAAGCGAGAAAAAAAAGCGAATGTTTGGAAGTAAGATTGCCCACGTTGAGCGCCACTGTATCGTTATGGGTACAGAATAGGTGGGTTCTTAAAAAGCCAAGATTTATTGTAAATTATTTATATATCTTACTTCTGCACACGTACAAGTAAGTTTCTATGAAGGGGATCACTAGCCTAACGTAGGGGCGAAGTCCAAGCGCTGTTCCCCCAGGGCCGTAGACAGCCAGCTAGCAGAAGGAGCCGGTGAAGTTCAAGCCCGACAGTGATGATGGCCGTTGGTAGGAGGGTAGGCCAACACTCCGTTAGCTCGTGGTTCGGCAGCAGTAGCCCTTACGTAGCAGGTAGATGCTTAGGTAGGAAGTATTATATATTAATAGTCAATTCCAGCACCCCTTGTAGGAAGTTAAAATTCTTAAAGCTAAACACTAAGCAGCCTCAGCAAAAGAGGTAATAATTAAGCATAACAGTTACAATGTTTCAATAAATAAGAACTAGCCCCAGCGGGATCAACTGCACCACTAATAATTTAGATTTTAATTGTAGGTAAGCAGGTTCAACAGTCGTTAGTAGGAGGGTCACGCGCGTTGCGAACTTGAAGCGGTCTCAGGTAGAAATGAAAGAGGAATGGCCCGAACGGGGACTCGTCGTCGTGTCTGAATCCTACCGAGTCTTTGTTTTAGAGATCGGTGAGAAAAATGGTTCACGCTGCGCGGATTAAATTAACTAGTTTATGGTTCCGTAGAATAACTATTTTAAATTAACAATATGTAATAATTTATTACTTTTTATTTTTAGTTTAGAATATTATATGACTATTATTTATTTAAGATTCTATCTATATTATAATCTATTTAAGATTAATTAATTATAAGTATTTGTAAGGGTACATGCAGATGCACCGTTACAACCCTTTCCGACTTTACATTCTCACTCGTATCACCACTTTACATGTGCTAGAACCATAATATAGCTGCTGACGCAACGACAGAAAATATATTCAGCAAACTTGTTTTATTGAGAAATCAGAACTACTTTTCCGGGGCATATGGTATTATTGAACATAGAAAATTTAATGTCGTAGTTGAAATGAATTATTAAAACGAAAGTTGCAGGTACTGCATTAATCTGCTTAAGCTTGCACCAGCATATGGTGAAATATTTATAATGAAATATATCTAGCATCTTACTTAGCAAAAATATTCTGAAAAATAATCTATTTTAATTCATATCTAAATCTGGATCTGAAATCAACTATACTTCCTTTGTTTTTTAAATCAAACTATGTGGCTAACAGAACGCATCCAAAAAGGCCATCACACAATCTTAAAGAACATTTATATTAAATTAGTCATGCAAAATAAATTAATAAATAAAGTATACAAAATTAGAAATTAGCAAACCGGCAAGAGTGATAAACAGCTTCAAGTAACGCATCAAAGTATCGCCATAGCCTTTTTCAGTTTGCTATTCTAAGAACGCTGATATCGATATGCGATGTGTTTTCTAAATACCACGGCCTCTTGTATAATATTAGGAAAAGCGAGTTGATGTTTTTAAAGCAAGTATCCGTAAGACGATGTATGTACCGCCTGTCAAGCTTAACAGTAGCGAACTTGTAAGGGTGCCTTTCAAGTATCTCGGTGACGTGGTTACCTAGGACTTGAAGAATGATTAGGATATTTAAAGGGAAAGGAGGCTCTCAAATTTGCACGTAGCAGTCCCGAAGTGAAAATAACATTTTAATTAATACTGCCAAACACTTTATACGTGCAATTTTTGGGTCAACTACAAGCGCGGGTCTATCAACGCTCTTCAAGTACAATATAATAATGGTCTGAGGATATTGTTGAGGATTCCAGGCTATTACAGTGTGTCCGGGATGTTCGCGCTGGCACACACTGATGGGTTTTACACCGTAGTGCGCAAGCGAATCGCATCCCTCCTGCGCAGTGTGGGGGAGCGCCATCTTCATTCCTAGAGATATCGGTGAAAATCCTGACTGCCTGATACTGCGGCACTGGATGTCCACTCACATACATATTGCAGGGTTGTCGCGCAGTGCAGGCAGATATTTAAACTAGAATGGATCTGTTCTAACAAATGTTACTAAAATAGTTTTTTTAAGATCTCTTTTCTGCCACAAACAATATGGACTAACGTCTTTAATAAATCAATTTTATTTTATTTTATTTGTTATTATTATTTTGATTATTTGTTTGCTTAAAATATACTCCATATATATGATAGAGTCAAATAGAACAGATCAAAAGGTGAAGTTCTTTAAAAAATGTTGGGTGAAGTAGATGTTTACTTCTGCAATTTCATTTGCACGTTTTATTGGGATAGACAGAAACGGCCATCAATGTTTATGGAATAGAATAGAATAGAATAGATTTTTTTTATTCAATATAGATTACAATACATAATACTTATTGAAAGTCATTTTTTACTTTTACCACTGGTTAGCAAAAAAACCTATGTCTTGGGAAGAACCAGCAAGAAACCCAATATAATATTTTATACAATTGTTATGAAAACATTCAGAAACACCATGGTAGCGATCACCTCTGTTCACGCACCTAGTTGCCCAAACTAAGGTCTACCAGACAGGGGCCTATCCAGCTGTTGGGTTCGACGAACAAGTAAGTGTGAGGCTCAAAATGGTTTATGGGAAATGTTCTATCCTGGCCGCTAGGCCACTATAAGAGGGTAGGGGGTGGCGCCCTACCGCGGGAGCTCCGCTCGGCCTCAGGGGGTTGGCGACGCCTTGGCCGTCGAATTCCGCCTCTCCCTGCGCACCACTCGGGTGACAACCTGGGATTCCTCGGCGGCGCCTGCCGCGTTCTCCATCTGTCTGCACTGTTCCTCCAAGAATCAAAGCAGGTCCTTGAAGGGAGGAATATAGGAGGCACCGTCCCCGCCGTACCTCTCCTCGAAGTGGAGCCGAAAGTTGAGAGGTAGGCGAGACAGCACAATGTGGAGCAATAAAAAGGACCATTCGTCCACCGGTAAATCCAGCTGCCTCAATGAGTTGCAAGCTACCACGACTGGATTTACGATGTCCGTACGTAGTCTGGTCCGATCCTTAAGCAGCGGGAAGTTTAGCAACTTCCGAACGTAGTCGTCCGCAATCCGGCGGACGTCGGCATACCTTCCGGCGAGAAGGTCCCGAGCATTCTGGTAGGCGTCGTCCGACTATTTCAGGTGCCCGACGACGCCCAGGGCCTCCCCCTCCAATGAGGCAAGGAGGTACCCCATTTTCTGGCTGGGTTTCAGGTCCCTCCGGGCGTCCACCAGGCTGTCAAACAGACCGACGAACATCAGCCATTCGGAGAGGACCCCGGAGAACCTTGGCAGGTCCAGAGTCGGGAGTCGTCCTAACAGCTCCGGCTGAGTAGGCTGCTTCCGAGGAGACTCGGACAGGCCCCTCAGTCTAGCTTTACGCGCTTACTCCGCATCCTTGGCCCCCGACTCGATGAAATCGTCCGTGAGCGCAAAAAAATTCTCGTACTCAACGAGGCAGGAGTCTAGGACTTCCTGTTCCGTATCGGAGGCAAAAAGCTCTTTGCCAGCCTCCTTAACTACAGCCCTTCGGGCATCGACCTGCTCGAGCCGCTTCCCTAAGCTATGAACCCGGTCAGGTCGACCTATCAAAATACGGGCGTTCGCGGCCCAGCGCAGCTCCACCTGCAGGCGAAGCGCCGGTTGCTTGTGCGACGGAATCACTAATAAATACAAACTAATGCAGAAAAAAACACAAAAAAAAACAAAAACACAAATCAAATTAACAAATAACAAACACTAGTACGATCAAATCAAGTTAAATAAAAATTACTATTTAAATAATTAAATACAAGTTACACTACAATTAAAGGTACACTACAGTTATATGCAAAATGCCTCGCACAACAACCGACCCTGGTCAAAGTACGTAGCCTTAACAAAACTACGATAAGTACCTAGCCTGTGTGGGGTTGTGGGATGTGTGGGGCTCAAAATGGTTTATGGGAAATGTTCTATCCTACTACAATTTAATGGGGAGGCTAGTTAAATACAGAGTACTTACCTGTATCTGAGGCGACGACTGTCTCAAGGTTCGGTCAGGACGGAGGTGTGTATGTGAATGTGTGGTGGTTTTTTTTGTGGTGTGGATTGTGATTGACCTGACTGGACCGTTGAATTCAGCAGCAGCTCGGACTTCGGCACCGCTCCAAATTGTGGTAATCTCCAGCGGCGTCACCCACGGTCAATTTCTTTCTTCTTCACTAGTTCAGTCTATTAACTTTATCGTACAATTAACTTACTTCAAGACGCAACTAAATCCCGTTACTTATAGAGCGTAACACGCGGCACAACTTGTAGGTCAAAGTTCACCTTCGCTCACTCCGCAATAAATTGTTTCAAAAACAATCGCGACCTTTAAAGCGTTTAACGCAACTGTACAATTAAACACTAACTTCTCAATAATTAGACAACCTGGAAGCTAACATTCTAGACTACACGATTATTCTTCCCGGCACAAATTCGTTAACAAAATTCGTCGTCACACAGCTCGAATCAAATCACGGTAAGCAATCAACCGGCCGTTCCTAACAAAGAATGTCTCGACACGTCCCGTTCGACCCGACTTCGAAAGGAATGCGAGCACGCGCGGAGGGGCGGATGTGAACTTGCTACGGCACTATGCGCTCCGATCGCGTTATGAATTCAATTTTCAACCGGTTAATATTTTGCCTAAACAAACCCCCGCCCCGGACATAAGGACTTATGTCCGCGAGTACATTGGCAAACGGGATAGGGTCGCAACGGCCCGTTGCCAGACCGAATCTCCAACCAAAACCTCGGCCACCCTAGGCACCCCATCCGATCCATACGACAACTTAACAATGCGCCCCCGGCGCCAATACAAAGGCAAGGCGTAAGGTTCTTTAACTAACACGAGGTCTCCAACCCGAGGAGGATCCGTCTTGTCAGACCACTTAATGCTCTGTTGCAAAAGATGCAGGTACTCCAGAGACCATCGGTGCCAAAAACTCTAAGTTATCTGTTGCAACAGGTCAAATCTGCTCAGCCGCGAAGAGTTTACTTCCCTGAAGGGGTACTCGGGTAGGGCGTTAAGCGGCTGGCCAATCAGGAAGTGTCCCGGGGTTAAAACCTCCAAATCATTAAGATCGGACGACAGGGGACAGAGGGGCCGAGAGTTGAGTACAGCCTCAATTTTACAAAATACAGTGACAAGCTCCTCAAATGTCAAAATAGTTTCGCCAATAACGCGACGGAGATGCGTTTTTGCAACCTTAACCACCGCCTCAAAAATACCGCCCCAGTGTGGGCAAGCCGGAGCATCGAATTTCCACTGGATGCTCTTCTTGGACATCGCAGTACCTAAATACGCCCTGTTTTTGGACAAAAATTCGACGACCTCTATCAAATATCTATCCGTGCCCTTATAATTTGTTCCGCAATCAGACCGGATCAGGTCCGGAAGACCGCGACGCGATACGAAGGGGCCCAGCGTGGCCACAAAGGCTTCAGTGCTGAGGGCACCTACCAGTTCTAAGGAACGGCCTTAGTAGAGAGGCACACGAAAACACACAGGTAGGCCTTATGTGAACGCGCGTTACGAAGGTTGGAGCACTTGACGAGGAAGGCGCCATCAAAGTCGGTTCCGACTCCAGCGAATGGTCAGATGGCCCTGACGCGGTCGGGTGGTAAGTCACCCATCATAGGCTGCCCTACGGTGGCCTTCACTTTATAACATGGTATGCACTTAAAGATGACGCTCCGAATGGTGCGTCGGCCAGCCAAAATCCAAAACTTCGAGCGTAACAACCAGCGTGGGCGTTCTTAACATGATGGTTGGTTACCAGTAACCGGACAAATGCGCCGTCCTTGGGGAACAGTAACGGGTGTCGAGAACCGTAAGGCAGTTGGGAATTTCTTAAACGTCCGCCAACGCGCAACCTCATTCTCCGGGGTTATTATCAATCATGTACTTTTTAGTAGTATAATACCCTTACGCGACAATATTTGCTAAGTAAATAGTTTAAACCTTTTGATAGAAAAGGTCTGCATATTTTCTGGGATTTTGCTGTAAACGCGCATACATTTCCCCATGAAGGAGTTACTGACTCTTTGGAGTCGAATAACTGGTGTAACTAACTTGTGCTTGTTCCTAGTATTTACAGAATTATTTTTAATAAACTATTTTTGTTTTTGTGCACATACATTAAATACATTAAATTCTCGTCTCATCACGCAGAGTAGACGAATTTTAAAACAAATATGTAGGACGTCTGGACGTCCTACATATTTGGCAGTGCATCACCAGTCTAGGTACCGTTATCTTTCAGAGACCCTGAGATCTTCCTTTCTATAAAACTAATTTTACGAATTTTATCGCGTATATTAACTTATGTTATATTCCCGACGTTTTGAGCACTTTCCAACACCCATGGTTACGGGGGGGACTGACGTGTATGACGTCCCAATGTCATAGTTAACCACGGATACCTCCAGATTAAAAATTATTAGTTTTTGTTCCGATATACGCAGTATGAACTTACAGTATCATGAATTTTTGCAGTTGTATGCTTCGGTTGGGATTTAATTTTATTAATTATGGAATCCCAAGCAGATGGTAGTACCCAGCCATCTTCTCTATTGAAATTAGGATGTTTTTTGATTTCAATAGCCTCGCGAATCATCCTTGGAAGGAATCGGTGTTCTTAAGCGAGTATTTGTGGTCTATCAAATCTAATGTAGTGACGGGGGCGATTCTGTACGTGTTCACAGACTGCAGACTTCCCGGAGCGTCGATTCTCACTTCGGTCACCGAGAGCGCTAAGCAAGGACTATGAATGAACTTACATTTGACAGTATCCTGATACATCGCTCTGTCACATCACATAATTTTAATAATGGGTACCCTTAATCGCCAAGCATGTATGCGTACATCTACGCATACATGCTTGTCGATTAAGGGTACCTACTCTCAACTCAATATATTAAAATTATTTATTATTTATATAGTGTTAAGAGAAGTAAGAAGGGATATAACCATAGAATTCTAACATTTTAAAACAAAACAAAGCAAATCTAATGTTTCCTCTTTTTCTGTATCTTTTTGGGGGAAAACGAGCATGCGGCTCACCTGATGGTAAGTGTCGACCCCTGCAACACCCGGGGAATCGCAAATGCGTTGCCGGCCTTTTAGAAAAGTTTGTTTTAAAAAGGCTTGGTTATATCGTACCACAGAAATCTAGTTGCTTTAAATGAAACAAAGACTTTGTTTCCCTTTTTCTATCTGGAAAGAAAGTGTGGTCGTAGATTTTTCTCGGCTGCTCTATTGATTGACGTTATCACTGTTATATTGTTGTTAATATTGTTCCTTATGTCGATGTCAAAAAAAATATTTTTGATTTCTTCTTCAAAGGCATTTAATGTATATATATATACACATTAAATGCTTTTGAGGAAGAAATCAAAAATATTTTATATACATATATATATATATGTATATAATATATATATATATATATATATATATATATATATATATATATATATATATATATATATATATATATGTCTTTTTGGAAGGCTAAGGGTGACAAATGATCCACCCGATGGCAAGTGAATGATGTGGCCCAAAGACACCTACATCTTTCCTCCATCAAAATTAAGATGCGTTGTCTTGGTATCTGTAATTAGGGAAATATAGATTAAATTTTAACTGTATATTAAGTAGTAATAAAAAACACAAAACTTTTGCATACTCTCATAGTTAAGTGACTGGAGCTTGTTTCATATTCTAAAATATCTTGACACACCTGCAAGGTAAATAATTTTATGAATAATTTATGACACTGTCCTATTTTCATGAAGAAAAGTTGGCATTCATCCAGACTTGTGGTATCTTTAAACATACATAAAAAATTTCCTCAGTTTGAAAGATCTCTAAGATTAACTTGAGTGCAAATATCACTCAAATATCAACAACCTGGTAACTTCTTAAGAACTTTTACAGGTCTTTCCTATAATGGACTTACTCGTATTATTATCTTATATTATCACATAAATATGAATAAATTTTACACTGGTTTCTAAACTAATTTACTCAAAAATATAATACCTTAGCAATTCAAAGTTTTATTTTATTTTTTTTTGAAGGTGGCAGACAAGTTTTACAGCGAGTAAAAAAGTTGTCTATAAAATTCTGAGAGAGACATAGCTTTATGATGAAGTCCTGAAAAAAAAGGGATTCTTGGAATTATTTTTCCTGTATGCAGGCCACTTAAATTTTAAGGGTCCGTGAAAGATTTTAAATAAGCAGAAGCTGCAGAAGTAGTTTGGATAAGATAGTTGTTACTATTATGTTATTTTTGTGCGCGTTACGAGCGATGACATATGGATCTGAGACGTAGTTCTTTACTGCTGGTCGTATGATCGGTCGATATATCGTAAGTTCAAGGTCATTCAGTGATATACAGGGAGGGCTACACAATAATGTAAATATCATACATATTGGATACAGTTACAGTATTTTATTGCATGGCACTAAGCCAACATAATGTATATATATATATATATATATATATATATATAGTGTGATGTTCAAAATCATTGCTAAAATTGTAATTTAAATATTATTTCATGGAAATCTTTTAAAATATTATTAACTCACAATTTAATATTAACTGCAAATATATTATGATTGTCCTCATTGGTGACAATGCATCTGAATATCAATTTTTCATCTAGGATAGATGTAGATATACGTCTATGGGCCGCAGCATCCACTTATCATCACATGGCCTTTGTGCTCATTTTTCATCCTTATACTGTAAATAATTATCTTATTGGCTTCATACTTATACCACATCAATTTCATTCACAATTTCTCTCCAAGGAGTAATAGAATTAAATCGTGGCTGCTGACGTCTTATAAATAGTTAGTTGTTACTGTGGAGCGGTCGCTGGCGATAATGAATTACATTGGTAGCTTACAAAGCAAACATAAATCACGAACTAGTGCCGTGTACTATGCAGAAAAAAATAATAATAATAAACTTTTTATAGTTTCACAGTTGCAAGTGATTAAACATGAATTTAAAAAAGAACGATAGAGGATTTAAAGTATTCGTTTGTTTTCATAACATAACGTAAAATATAGTTAGTATTAATAACGACAACAATTTAAAATATCACATAGGCCCTACTCCCCGCGGTATAGTGCACAGAACGCTGGCTGAATTTCATCCCTGAATAATATTTGAGCGACAAAAAAAAAACTAGCCCTCTTTTAATCATTGGCTTATGGTGTTCCAAGACGACCAAGCAGTTTAAGGGACACGTCTAGCCGTATGAGCAAGCACAAGGCATTTTTAAGATGCACGACTGGAGCAATACAAACATAACTAAAGTCTACTATCCTTCTGATAAGAAGCAGTTATTAAGCTGTGTAAAACACATGTGTATATGTGTTGAGCACTAAGAAAATTTAAATCGGTATTTAATTTAATAATATATTCCACAACTATCAAACAACGCCATCTAGTCCCAAGCTAAGCAGAGCTTGTGTTATGGGTACTAGACAACTGATAAACATACTTATATATTTCTAAATACATAAATATTATAGATAAATTACACCCAGACACAGAACAAATGATCGTGCTCATCACACAAACATTTGTCCTGGGTGGGAATCGAACCCACGACCTCCGGCGTAGCAGTTAGGGTCACTAACCACTAGACCAACAGGCCAGTCAAATTATATATATTAATATCAATTAATAGATTATAATTGGGGAAATTTATCTCATTGGCTTATGAAGAGAGAAAAAGTTCCATCCATCCAACAATTACAGCCTATAAAATTCCACCGCCGATCATAAGCCTCTCTCATAAATTTCCTCATGGGAGATTTTGCCATAGTTACCATGCTTGGTAAGCGGGTTGGCATCGCAGTTTTTTATTATTTTGAGTTGTTATCAGAAAGATGCTGCTGCCTATCTCCTGTTTACTTTTCCCTCTGTCGCATCTTATTACACTCTCGGTACGATATGGGTGAGTGGATATTCTTACACTGCCACTACATAGAAAATGCTTAGAAAATATAATTTCATTTCTAGTGTGTAGTCGGCTATACCAAGTATTCCGATGTGATAATTCCAAATGATGTTGAACAAAGTTAATACCATAATATAATAATAATGTCCTCCAGACCAAATTTCAGTCACGGCTATTAGTTTTAACGGAGACTAGTTATCTGGATGGAAGAGTATTTGAGCGCACGAGTGTATTCCCAAGTACTCTCAAGTTTGTCGCTTTCCTAATTATAATAACCTGATTTTGGTCCGACCTATTTGAACCTGAGCATACCTGCAGTCACGCTTACAATTGCTAGACCAACAAGGCATTTAAAAAAATATAACAATTATTATTAAAACAATTGTAACAATTAATTTACTTTAAGTACAGGTAAAATATTACATAATTACGATTGTAATTATTAACGTTAATATTTTTAGGTATTTTAACCATTTCGCTGTCCCGTGCACTGCGTATGGTGTCTTAAAACCGGATAGTAAAAGTGTTAAAACAATTTGAAGTAAGGGTTGCAATAAAATACAGGTCAGTTAGCTGAAGTGGGAAAGGGCTGTATGTACCATAAACGTCGAACGGACAATCGATGGAGGAGAAAGGCTCTCGATTAGCAGCCTCGTATCGTACCGGCAAATGGACCCGATAACACATGAAAGAATTTGGTTGATGCAGGTGACTCAGGACTGTGTTTTGTAGCATTATTTTACTTGGTGGTAGGACAGCTTTTCTACCGGACTTCAAAAAGGAGACGGTACTCCATTCGACTGTATGTTTTTTTTTTATATTTCTTACCTCATAAGTTTTTATTGAGTGAACCTATATCGATATTTTTTTACTTGAAAGCTAGTGCTTCACATGTGGTTCCGTATAAATTTGATCAAGGACTGACTAATTGTTTTTGAGTTATCCTTAACAATTTATATTGAAGTCGGTTGTACAAAATGTTTAATTTTATACTATCTGTTTACGAAAGTCCATCTGGGTAGGTACCACCTTCTTACCTATTTCTGCCGCCATATAGCAGCGTTTCAGTGCTCTGTTTCTGTGTGTAGGGTAGGTAGGTATAGGCCGTTTAATTACAGGCTGTAATTATTTCACCTTAGTTTTTAGATGTTACAACACATTTGAGGCCTTCTTTGTTTCAAGATTGCTGCAGAGTTCATGGCCTGCTGAAGCTATTCACCAACAGGTGGACTGTAAGTTTATTTTCATTCCAATTTAATAAAAAATAACGTGGAGAGGCCAATTTTTACTTGTGACTCAGGCTTGTACGGCTGTTATGATGAAGATTATAATCATGATAATCATGAATAGCGAAAAACGATAATGCTTTGGCCCACAGACATCTACGTCTATCCTCGATTAAGAAGCAACATGCAGATGCGTTGTCAACTTTGAGGAATAACATACAATGCTTCCTTATTATTACAAGTGAAAAGCGTCTCCAGTTCTCGTCACAGGCGCCACCGCTGTTAGTTACGTACGGTCTACAGCCATAACACGTTACAATGTGATTCTGCCACGTATTTAAAATTGGTATTTTAACTAAAATATTCCTATGTGCATTCCAGTTCCTACCATTTATAATTTAATTTGCAACCATTATTATAACGAGCTTCGAATTCTCGCAAAAACTCCCGCTGCGCACCATTGCGTGACATTGAAGTGAACGTGAACGAAGCCTAAAATTTTATCCGTCTATTAATTACATGTTTACAGTTGTCTAAATTCAAATCTAAATTGCCAGATTTAAAACTTTTATTTAACTACTGTTTAGGCAAAATATTAAACATTTGAAAATTGAATTCTTACCGCACGCTCAAATCGCATAGCCGTGGCAAGGTCACACTGCCCCCCGCCCGCGACATTCCATTCGAGCGGTGTCGACGGGACGCGTCGAGGCATTCATTGTAAAAATCTGCCGATTGTAACGGACGTTTGTTTTTTTGCTTAATTTGCCGTGTCGCGCACGTAGGTGAACTTTGTACCACTGTCGTCGGTTGCGTCACGTGTGGGGTCTTTGACTGTGATTAAAGGAATTTAGTTCTCCTTTTGAAGTTGGCTGAATGCACAATAACGTGAATAGACTGACCTAGTGCCTTGAAGAAAGAAATTGCCACCGGAGATGCCGCAAAACTTACATGCACTACACCTTCAGTCTGACAGATCCTGGTGACCAGTCTCCGCTTCCGAAGCAGGTAAGTACCTTAGTAGGTAAATACTCTCTATTCAATTAGCCTTCCCCTTAAAGTGTAGTAGGATAGAACATTTCCACAAGGCCATTCGGCCCCGTCCTTAGTTGATCGTCGAGTCTACAGCTGGGCCTCTGAGGGATTAACCTTTGTCGGGACAGCTAGGGGCGTGCACAACTACTAATACAGTAAATTGGATTAGAGTTTCGTAACTGTACTCTCTGCTATCTTCTCTAATCAGTGTAGTGTAACACAGGCTCAGCACGCACTTAACTAAACACGTCCACTCTCGCCCGAGACTCTCGTGTAACTGACGCGGTGTGCTCGAGACAGTGAATTATATATAAATGTATGTTTGTGTATTTGTGCACGGTAAATTATTAGTAAATAAAACAAATAACAATATTTACTGTATACTATATATATGCAAACACTAGACCTGTTTTTTATCAAGATTTATTTTCTTTTTTTTCATTATAACTCATAAAAATCACAAATCAGATTTATCTCTGTATTAATCATTACATATTTTCGTGTTCTTTATCTTGTTCTAGATTTTGTTATTTTTTATTCTGATCGGGTGGAATAGCCATCCAATCGCTTTCTAGTTTCTTCAAATGTGTTCTCCTAAACCTTTGGTTCGTTTCACTATTGCGTACTGTGCAGACACCGTCTCGTGCTTTCTCTACGATATGTGGCGTCGGTTTAAAATTTGTTATAAGCTCACCTGATTTTTCATTGCTTTTACGTAAAGCTTATCTCCCTATATATCTGAGTGAGTTGCTCTGCATTTCCTATCTCCATACTCTTTTCCTTTTTCTTTTTGTATTTTGTCTCTATCCCTGATATCTGAATCATTTAGTCTGTAATTTATTTCACCTTTTGATGGTATTTTATCCCTACTTTTTCGTTGGTTCAGATGGTGACCTCCCGGTAAGTGTATGGGGTGTGCTGTTATACATTAGAAGATACTCCCACAAACATTCTTTTAAATCTTTCCTCTCGATCTAGCTGATACGAAGACGTTTCAAAATATCTCTGTTTTGTCTTTCAACTTCGCCGTTCATTTGAGGCCAATATGGTACAGTAGTACTAAATAACTAATTTTTTTTATAGGATCGGGTGACAAACGAGCACACAGTCCACCTGATGGTAAGTGGTTACTGTGACCCATAGACATCTACATCTATCCTCAATAAAGACTCAAGATGCAGATGCGTTGTCACCCGTGAGGACTAAGATGGAATGCCTCTTTGCCAGTAAAAAGGTTCTCCGGTTATCTACACTAATCATACGAAACAAAGCAGCGTTAAGCTGCTATTTTACGCTGGTATTCTGTGAAAGCGTGGTCCTTCCCCGGTACGCGCCGGCCCATTCGTGCTACAACCATAATATAGCTGCAGCATGGCTCTACCACGTAGATAAATGCGTTGCATTTGGTAAATGTTACATTCTTTGCAGAAAGATCGAAACTCTTCACTGACGGACTGCTTGCCATTGTCTGCTGTGATAGAAATACGATAACCAACTCTACTGAAAATTTATTTTAGCATTTTAATAATCTGTAAGCTTGTGAAGGTTTTTGTAATTTTTACTTCTTTATATCGACTATAGTAGTCGACCACTACTAACGGATACTCGTTACTTGGCAATGGTTCCATTAGATCCATTGCGACATCTATCCATGGAGCTGCAGACAACTCTCGTCTCTTCATTGGTGCAGGTGGGTTTGGCAAACCCACTAACGTACAACCTTTACAGGCCTTTACTAATTGTTCTACGGCTTTATCGATACGGGGCCACCATACATTTAATCTCAAGCATTGCTTCATTGCTACGGTACATAGATGACCCTCGTGTGCAGCATCTAACCCACTCTTGCGGAGTTGCTGTGGTATTACAATTTTATTTCCACGATGTAGAATGCTATCTTGGAAACACAACTCGTTCTGAAATAACTTATAACTCTTAATTGAATCGTCCCAGACGTTCTGATAGACACCTATTTTCACATTGCAAATTTCTTGGTCTTTTTCTGAATATGCTACAATGGTACTTATCGGTATAGGAACTGGTCTAGATTTCTACTATTTGGTCTTCTCCTTTTGGTGGGTTATCAGGATAGTTATATAATCGCGACAAGGGATCAGCTATATTTGTTTTTCCCGGCTTGTATACAACCTTGAATGAATAGGACTGTAGCCTCAGTGCCCATCGTTCAATCCTCGCACGTGGTTTTGACTTAGACCCAAACAATATCTCTAGCGGCACTGAACACAATCAGTGACTAAATCAAAAGGCTTTCCAAATAAAATAATATTAAAATGTTCGACCCTCCAAACTAATGGTAGTGCCTCTTTTTCCATTTGGCTATACCTGCGCTCGCAGGTTCGCCAAAGTTCGATTACCGTAGGCAATGATTCTAGGGCCATTTGTATATTTTTTTACAAAGACAGTACCAAGTCCAACAGGGCTAGCATCTGCTATCACCTGTGTTGCATCTCTGACGTCATAATACCCTAAAGATTGTATTTCCGTAAGCATCCGTTTGAGTTTTTGGAATGCTTTATCTAGTTCCCCAGACCAATGTTTTCCCAAGCTTTCGCTTTTGCCCATCTTCTGTCTTAGCAGGTGTTTCAGAGGTTGGGTGGCCAAGTTAGGTATCCATTTTTTTATGTAGTTTACGAGTCCTAAAAAACTTAAAAGTTCTTCTATGGTCTTCGGGACCCTAAATTTCATAATGCTCTCAACGTGCTTGTAGAAGGGTTTCACTCCTTCATGTGTAAGCCTGTGTCCCAGAAAATTCACATCCTGCGTTTTATACATGCATTTATTGCTATTCAGCACGGCGTTGTTTTCACTAAGTACCTGTAGAAACTTCTTTAGTCTTGCGTCATGTTCTTCTTAACTGTTCTCGAATACCATGATATCATCAATAAAATTGACGACCCCTTCACAGTTTATCAGCATCCTTTCAATGATCTTTTGAAAAATCTCGGAAGCGCAGGTAATCCCAAATATTAATCTTTTATATCCATATAATCCTTTGGAAGTTATAAAAGTCGTTATGTGTCTGGATTCAGAGTGAATTTCCACTTGATGGAAGGTATTTTTTATGTCTAATTTTCTAAAATATTTAGCTTTCTTCATTTTAGGCAAAAAAATGAACCATAGTAGGCAAGGGGTGGTTTCTCGCAAGATAGCGGCGTTCCACGTCTCATATCTACGCACAAACGCAATTCACCATTTTCTTTCATGATCGGAACATTGGTGAAACCCATTTAGACGAGCCGTGCACTTCTTCAATAATATCACTGTCTAGTAATTCCTTAATTTTAATTGCAACCTTTTCTTCAATGGGGATCAGTACTCTGCGACATGGATAGCATACGGGCTTTATAGAATCGTCAATGGGAATCTCTATTAATGTGACTTTGAATTTTGAAAAACGTGTTACCTCCACTTGTTTTATCCCGATACCAAGTTTTAAGCCACCCAGACGGACGGTTCTTACCCAACAGGTCTCTAGTACCCCCCGAAATCACGTAAATGGTTCTATGTTCCTTTCGTCCATCGACTTCGAGTATAGTTTCAAATGAACCCTCTTTTGCCAAAGGAGAGTTATTACCATATGCTAATAATGTCTTGTCTGGTCTTTTAGTTTGATTAAAAGCATATACTTTTGCTTTTTAACTCTTCCCACGTTTTGTCAGATATAAGGTTCTTGCGCAATTTCGTCGATTTATATTTTTCCGCAATTTGATCTATGAGATGATCATACACATCACATACATCACACTTTTCAGCTTGTTGACGCAATCTTATCAAAAACTTCTCAAATGTTTCTCTTTTTTCCTGTCTTAGCAATCGAAAAACATGCCGCTCATAACTTTGCTCTGTTTAGGTTGAAAATACTCGTAGAGTATTTCTATGGCTACTTTAAATAATAATCGGAAACCGTTGATTGTAGAACCGGTAAATTGTAGAATATTTCTTGTAACCCACAGCCATAGTTGCAATAGCGTAGCTTGTTTCTTGATTGCTGATATACTTCAGCTGCGTCCATATACTCGTAGATTAGTAGAGACCTTTTCCATTTTTCCCACCTAATAGCCATAGGTGTGCTATCACATTCGAGATCCAATTTTTCTAAAGCTGATAATGGTATCATACTTGCCATTATTATTATTTTAGGGGCAAACTGAAACAGTTTCTTATATTTTTATTTTCAATTTAATGCTGGTATTTTAATACCTAAAGTCCAATTTAATGGTGGTACCTTAGTACCCAAACTCCAATTTAATGGTGGTATCTTAGTACTCAACACCAGTTTAATGGTTGGTATCTTGGTACCCAAACTCAATTTCATGATAATAATATGTTCCATAACACTCGCCCTTCTCTTTCGGTTTATTTGTTATACCGACTACTTCCATTGCTGTGCCATTTAGGCTTTGGGTAAATTCAATACCTATAATGCGCATTTACAGTATTACTAGTTACCTACTATGCAATTTACAGAAGTCGTGAAGTGTCCACGATTTTTTGTAAGACTTATATATGCCATGAAAGCGGTAAAATAGTATTTTCATTAAAGGCGATAAAAACATGAAAAATAAATCATCTGCTACATCTATGCCACTATCAGGCTCCATCAACGAAACCGAGGTCCAGATGTACCTTTCATCTCCTGTAACACCAATAAAGAGAGATGCCATTTAAATTTGGGAAGATATGAAATCTCTTTTTCCAAAACTTACAAAAGTCGCAATGTTCCTTCCAATTGTTGCCACGTCTGTCCCAAGTGAGCGGTTGTTCTCGGAAGCTGGAGCAACCATTACTCAACAAAGAAATAGACTGTTAGGGTCTAGATTATCTAAGCTTCTTTTCCTTAACTCTGTGTCAAGACTATTAAATTCTAAATAAACAATATAATGTAATAAAATTTTAGCTACATTTTATTTAATGATAAACGACAAAGATGATTCCGCTGCCGAAGCAGCTGTCATAACATCATGTCTAAGTTGGTTTTCTTTCACTATGTCTCAGGATTGTTATATTATTCAAAATAAATAACGTTTGTGTAATTAAATGTGTTTTAATGTAATAAAATGTGTTAATGCTAGTGTTAATAAAGCATCCTCTTAAAAAAGTAAAACATCGGCAAAAACATCGATATATCGTCCATATTAACGACATTTTTGCACATCGATGTTTTTCATGCAAACTTCGATGATTTAAAATATCGATGTTTTCCAGAACGATGTTGCATCCCTAGGTGCGCTCGAGACAGTGAATTATATATAAATGTATGTTTGTGTATTTGTGCACGGTAAATTATTAGTAAATAAAACAAATAACAATATTTACTGTATACTATATATATGCAAACACTACAGTAACGGTAGCACTTAATTATAAAATTCTGATCACTAAAATGTTTGAAGGTTAAATTAATTACGGACAGTTTAGGCGCTACTGCTATGACTGCTACATTAACACTTTATTATTTATTAGATTCTAGACCTCTTTTAATTCCTAGGAGTCTGTTTATATATTTTATACCGTATATTTTCTTCACACCAGCGGTACACTTTATTTTAAATGTAGCATTAAGTGACATATTGTGATGAGTAGAAACAGTATAAAAGTTTTCTAGAGGCTATAACACCCTCTTACCTATTCTCTTGCCGTCATGCAGCAGAGCGTGTACTGCTGTTTATCAGTTTGGAGGATAAAGAGATCAAGTAACATGACAGGCTATGAGGCATTCTATATTAGTACTAGATGGTGACAACACATCTGTAACCTTTATTTGATATTGGATGCAAGTGTACATGGGCTGTAAGTATATCGCATGTTTCTTGCGGGATTGAATCCCGTAGCTCACAGCGCTGCAATTTAATGGCAAACCACTGTGCCACGGTGTTCCCTATAGAAATATCTATTCAATTATAAAATAGTAATATCTAGTTAACGCCAGACGTTAAAAACTTTGATACTTAGTCATACTGTAGCTATATTATGGTTATAGCACGAATTCAGCTCGACTGGGTAGGGACCACGCTTTCACAGAATACCCGCGTTCTTCCTGAATTCCTGAATTTGTTCGTCTGAAATATTATATATTATAACAATAAATAGCAGTAATAAAAAGCATAAGCAAATACTTAAAAAATACTTCGCTTTACAAACCCTTCGAATTATGTATCCTAGATATTATTTTAGCTAATTTTTCTTTTATAAAACAAAAGTAAGACAATATCAAACTGAGTTAATGATGACGAAAGAATAAGGTAACTTTGTGGTTATTTACGTTTTATAAAACAAAGGTTTCTTGAAAAAGTTCCTTATCATCCTATATATATTCCGTTTGCGGTTGAACCTAATTAAAAAATTCTTCCGAACGTCTTTTGTTCATAAGAATTTTATTATATATATATATATATATATATATATATATATATATATATATAACCAAATATTATCAGTGCCAATTATCGGCTTGCACAATAAAATTAATTATAACACTATAACACTAACATTCTCTTTAATATTTTCTTTATAAAAAAGTAAAAATACAATAACCCCAGAGACTATTACCAGTTCTTCTCTATGGTCTCGCTTTAAACAATGAATTTGGGAGATTTTGGCATTCATAGAATATTCAAATAAGTATTTTGACATTGGCTTCTATCTATGATTGAACATAATACATTTCAGATGTATTATGTTCAATCATAGATAGTATAATATTATAAATTATAATTACGAGTATTTAATTATAAAGTAGAGATGTTTAATAATTTATTATTCATGAATGTGCAATTACTATAAATATGCATATATTTTTGATTCGAATTATAATCTCTCGTATGACATGTTTTCTTACAAATCTGGTAAAATCAGCAATTATGGATTAAAGAATATATATAAAAATATTATGCAACAAATACTTGTCGACATATCAATATTTCCATATGACATGGTCACTACGTGTAGCATTGATGAAACAAGTAACGATATATGTAAATGCACTACAAAATCGTCAATTGCATTAAATTCTATGGATGACGCTCGGTTTCCCACACCAGAGTTACATGCATGTGATGACCATGTAATTGTGGAACAATCTAAAACATTTTTTCGTTAACTATAAACATATAAATATATTACATCAAAACATTAATGGCGTTATAAGTAAGTCAGATCTTTTAGCTTTAAATCTCAATTCTCTTTCGGAACAGGGCATTCTAGTTGATGTAGTATGTTTAACAGAGCACAATATGTTGAAAGGTGACACCAAATTATTATTCATAGAAAACTACATATTTGCAGCCTCTTTTTGTCGTAAGAACCGCCATGGCGGTGCCTGTATTTTGATTCACAATCATCGTGAATTCAAAATCTTAAATTCTATAGAAAAATATGGCATTTCTGGTATAATTGAGTGCTGTGCCATAGAACTTACATTACATGGTCTAATAATAGTGTGTATTTACAGACCACCTCGAAACAATACACAAAATTGTGATCAGTTTTTTTCTATATTTAATGACATACTTGCTACATTGTGTTTCACAAGGAAAAAAATAGTTATATGTGGAGATTTTAATATAAACACTAAAAAAGAGCAAAGAGGTTAACATGCTTAATCAAACAATTATTGGCTATAATCTTAAATTGACCATTAATAAGCCAACGCGAACTGTAAGTGGATCTTGTTTAGATAATTTTATACACAATATTAAAGGAAGTAAATATAACATTTTTGAATTTGCTCTGTCTGATCATTCATCCCAAATGTTAACTTGTAAAGTTAAAGAAACTTGTTCTCTCTCACATTGGTTAATAAAAATTAGAGACTATAGTAAAGAAAACATGAAAAAATTCAATCAATGCTTAAAATCACTCACTTTTAACGAAGTTTACAATACGACTGATCCAAATTATGCATTCGATTATTTTCACGAATTATTCATCTTATTTTATAATCTATGTTTTCCATTTATATTAATAAAAAGAGCACCTCGGAAAAAACCTTCCTGGATATCGAAAGGTATAAGAATATGTTCAAAACAAAAAAGAAATTTACTTTGGCAATATAGAAAACATCCGACTACACACAACATAAATTTGTTCAAATGTTACACAAAACGTTTAAACAAAATAATAAAGTTAACACAAAGGGCACAGAATGATTATAAAATCAAAACAGCTTCAAACAAATCTAAAGTTACTTGGTTAATCATCAATTATAATAACAGGAATGTGATTAAAGAGGAAATCAGACATATCAATAATAATAGAGTGATCACTGATGACCCCAAAGATATCGCAGAGTTATTTAACAATTACTTCATAAATGGAAATGAAAGTAATAAAAGAGCAATGAATATTAACTCCAAAGTACCGAATTCTTATAACTCATTATTTATGAACCCAACTACTCCTTTCGATATTAATAATATAATTAAGTCAATTAATAATACAAATAGCACAGGTTATGATGACGTTAGCACAAAGGTATTAAAAATGTATCAACCATCATCTCATCCGTTTTATCCTACATCGTAAATTTAAGTATAGCCTCTGGAATATTCCCAAATAAATTTAAAAAAACGATAGTTAAACCCATATTTAAGAAAAAAGACAAGAGTGATGTTGCAAATTATAGACCCATAGCACTCATACCGATATTCACTAAAATTTTTGAAAAGGTAATAAGTCACAACCTTAATGATTTCTTTGAAAAATATAAAATATTCACAGAGAAACAAGTCGGATTTCGAAAGAATAAAAGTATAAATTTAGCTGTCTTTCAATTTCTGCGTACTGTAATGACAAGCCTTAATAATAAGCACTTAGTATCTGCTATATATATGGATTTAACTAAAGCTTTTGACTATGTTAATCACAGTATCCTCTTAAGTAAACTAGAAGCATACGGAGTCCGAGGAAATGTCCTCAATCTCATAAAACATACTTAATAAATAGACAACAATGTACACAAATTACCCGTATATGCTCAAAAACTTATAGACAAATAGTTTACTCATCCTCATATCGCGAAGTAACTCAAGGAGTACCCCAGGGAAGTATTCTTGGTCCATTGTTATTCCTTGTTTATATAAACGATTTACCAAATTATATAAATCAAGATATGGTACTATTTGCAGACGATAGCACAGTGATGTTTACAAGCACAAGCAAAAATCAAATGATATCTGATATAAATCAAACACTAGACATAATAATTCAATGGTTATCAAATAATAATTTATTAATTAATCTAAATAAAAAAAATCTAATGGCATTCAGAAACGTGAAAAATAATTTAATAAATATTAATATTTGCTACAACGGACAAGAAATTAATGTAGTCGAAAATGCAAAATTTTTAGGCCTCAATCTCGATTCAAACTTAAAATGGAAATCTCAAGTGGAAGATATTTGTACTAAACTCAATCGGTTCTCTTATGCTCTATATAGACTTGGAACAATTGTGAATCAATCTGCCGTCATCACTGCGTACCACGGTTATGTAGAATCGGTGTTAAGGTATGGTGTCATCTTTTTGGGTAACTCTGTAGATAATGAAATGATATTTAGAGCCCAAAAGAGATGTGTAAGAGCCACTGTGAAGTTAAAACAGACGGATAGTTGTAAACCATTTTTTATTAGTCTGAAACTGTTAACACTTCCGTGTCTTTATATATATGAGATAGCCGTTTTTGTTATTACGAATATTTCTTTATTTGAGTGCCTACACAGTAAACGTAATAATCAAAAAATATGTTTTCAATGAAACAACACAGCCCAATTTAACAACAGTGTATTTTGTATGGCCCGTAGAATTTATAACCATTTACCATTACACATTTTGAGATGCTCAAATATAGATAAGTTTAAAATACTATTGAAGCAATTTCTTGTTAATAAGGCATACTACAGTGTGAAAGAATATCTCGAAGACAAATATGAAATTCAATAATTGACTGTTACATGACTGAGAATAACTAAATTGACTTGACTTATACAATATTATCTAAATTGACTTATCGCTATTATTTTTGATTTTGTATCATGTGAATTCCAATTTTAACTAGAGTATGTTCAAGTAATTTAATATAAAAGTAATAAAATGTGATGGACATTGCATGCCAAATGGCGGAATATAGCTGTACTAAATGTTTGTTCTATAAGTGATAAACTATGTAAACACCAACTGTATCAACCTATATTCGCAATAAATGATTTGAATTTGAATTTGAATTTGAATTTCACTTTAGTGTCAACATCATTACAGCCTTTCACAAGTCCACTGCTGAACATAGGCCTCCCCCAAGGAATGCCACATAGCACGGTCCTGAGTCACCATCATCCATCGACTTCCTGCATATCTTACCAGATCGTCACTTCATCTAGTGGGGGGACTCCATACACTTCGTCCGCCGGTACGAGGCCGCCACTCGAGAACCTTTTTCCCTATCGGTTGTCGGTTCTTCGAGCTATATGACCTGCCCATTGCCACTTCAGCTTGCTAATCCGTTGGACTATGTCGGTCACTCTGGTTCTACTGCGGATATCCTCGTTTCTGAGTTTATCATGCAGAGAAACTACGAGCTCTCTGTCTCTCCGAGCTGAGCGACCTTGAGCTTCTCATACGGCCAGCAGTGAAGGACCACTTCTCAGTTCCTTAGGTCATCACTGGCAACACGCACTGGTTGCACAGTCTTGTTTTCAAGTTTTAAGGTATACCTGGCGAGAAGATGTGCCGTAATTTCCCGAACGCTGCCCAGCCGAGTTCAATTCGTCGATTGAGCTCTCGGTCGAAGTTGGACTTACCTAGTCGGACTATTTGTCCCAGGTAAACATACTCGTCAACAACTTCGAGCTTAGTGCTCCCAACAGTTACCGGCATATAGGTGAGACATGAACGTTATACATGATCTTTGTTTTGTCCATAATCATCTTAGGACTCCCAACGGATAGGGGGAGGC
The DNA here is from genome assembly GCA_963668995.1 of Parnassius mnemosyne. Lineage (NCBI taxonomy): Eukaryota > Metazoa > Arthropoda > Insecta > Lepidoptera > Papilionidae > Parnassius > Parnassius mnemosyne. The sequence continues at coordinate 37,000,938 of CAVLGL010000068.1, read as the reverse complement.
ACTATTGAAGCTATTACATCTTATCTATTAATATCATAGATTTCATAGAGAATACACTTAATTGTATTATGTATTTAATTTATACATAATATTGTAGGGAAATATACATACATTTCTATATATTTCAACAATAGAAAATTGTCTATGTAGAATGTGTTAGCGCTACAATATGCACAACAATGACTGTCTTGGCTTTACCATCATTTTCGTTATTACAGACCGGCACAAGTCTACTGCTGAAGTAGCGGAATATGTGAAATTTACTAAATTAGACAATATCCGATTACTGTCGAAAACTTCGCACGGAACATTTTAGTATAATTATACTTTAACTTCAAACATACGAGCAGCTTCTCAATTCGACTGTATTTTCATTTTTGTATACGTGATATTTTCACCAACTATAAACAGATTTTAATGATTTTATCTTAGTTTATTTAGTTTATTGCCTTAAGCTTGTGATATTCTCTAGTCCACTGAAAAGGGGAAAATAATTAAAGTTTTTAAAAACAATTAACCTTTAAGTACCGACGTGCGGTCTGTCAGGCCCCAGCAGGCACTTGACTTGCTAGTTTACCCCTTTCCCCGCGTAATACCGACTTTTAGGTAACTGCAAGGACAGTGCTCACGTTAACGTCGGTGCAGGAAGTGGTGATGTCGTACGCGCATTTGGTGAGTAATTACGATTTAATATTCCGAGGCGGCCTCTCAGGCCGGCCGTCGGTACATACGTAACTGTTTTGTTTTATTTTTTGTTAAGATAAACTGTTATTTTTACAGATATTGTGAATTATGAATATATTAGAGACTTCAAGTTGTAAAAGAAATAGTTCTGCGATGGATTTACAGCAATCAAAGAGATCTGAACCCTGTGAACTAAGGATGAGTTTGGCAAGAGTACTTAGATCTGATAAGCCAGAGACATCTGAGATGAAGCTGAGGAAGTCAAGACACGAAAGACGTGTCTCTCATGTCAACCTAAACTGAATATAAAATCGATATATAGATGCTATTCGTGCAAAAAAGTACGTTTTTTTACAGTGCACGAAACAAGTGTACCTTGCCTAAGCTTAGATTTTAAGGTGTAGTTGGACTGTGGTCATTTTTTTCCAGAAGGTTTATGTTCCTACTTTTTTTTTATAAAAGTTATATATGTCATAAGTAAGGAATACTATTTTTTGTTATTCTGAGAAGATTATTCTTCGTGTTTTGATTTTTTATATCTAATAGTCGGATTTTTCCCCAAAATTCTAGCCAAATATTATTGTAGTCTTATATTTAAAAATTTAATAGAGTTGAATTACTTTTTATACTTATTTTTACTTAAAACCCTTTACTTTTAATCATAATGCAAAGACGGTTATTTTAATCATCACTTTCTTTAAAAACACTACATAATATACGCGGCCTCTCAGGCCTCACGTCGGTACTAACGTTACAAAAAATGCACGTCGGTACTTAAGCTTAAGCCGTCTTTAAAAACAAAAAACAATAAAATTCGATACACCATGTCTCACCCTCTTTTGAGGTTCCGGCTTGACCTGTATGTATGCGTGGCTCCTTACTTACTGATCATGAGCTCCTGGGTTTGAATCCCGAGTCGAGCCAAAAATTTTGCTATTGAGTTTTTCTGTTAAGAAATTCCCAGTAGCAGCCCAGAGTCAGAAAGTTGGCATTTCACACCAGAATTTTAGAAAGCACGTACATCTCCCTCCTCGGTCGTGTTGGCTTATAGTCCCATGGAACTATGAGATGAGGTAATAGAACGTACACCTGTGCTTGCGTATACAGCCGGACGCTATAATACCATCCTACGCGGATAGCTATTCTCTGTTGGAACTGGCCGCCGCCGTGACTGAAATTCGATCTGGAGTTCTGGACTATTATTATTATTATTATTTGTATCCTTGTATCGACGGTAGATGATGGATCAGCGACGCTACAGCTATATTATAGCTGTAGCACAAAATAGGTCGCCCCGAACGGCGAATGATCGTGCTCCCACAGAATACCAGCATAAAATAACAGCTGAGTACTGCTTTGTTTCGTAATATAATAGAATGTCATTCGTAAGCTTGCTTTTTAAGCAACACCGTTTTTAAGTGCTCCGTACATTTTATTCAAAACTTTCTGGCTAAAGTTATTACCTAATACTGTGCTATATATAGTTTTAAAGGTTTTTAATAGTGCTTATCTTGAATTTGGACATTAAACCATTTTAAAATGATACAGTAACGGCCGGTGTCCATGACCTACGACAACCCGCAGTTCGACAGCTGTGATGTCGCTGCTTGTTGCAAGTGAACAACAACTTAGCGCTTATCACGCTTCACGCATCTACTTCGCTTGATTTCACAAATAAATTATTTTTGGATTTAATTATATACTTCGCTTTGTTGATGATGAAAGATGTTAATTTCTTAATTTGCTGTCACTGTCCGGACCAGTACCATTATAGTTGCGTACTTCAGTAAGCAAGACTTTTCTTCTTTTACAAAAAAATTAAGAAAGCTTGGGTCTGTCCGTCTTGCCGTTGCAAAGAACCTAAACGCAGAGATAATACCAATACACTAATGAGTACATCAGTACCGTCTTCCATTAGCAAAAACCTTGACACGGCTGTGTCTTACAATCACAACATAACGTTTCACATGACCAGTATCTATGGCAGTCTCAACCCTGAGATCATACTAGATATTATAAGAGAGCATCAGGACCGAAAATTAAATACTATTATCACAGACACCCAAGTAAAACCCGACAAAATAGAAGATTCCATCAGCTTCTTTAATTCTGAACAAGAAAAATGTTAAACTTGAGAACCAAACACAAGGCTTAAATACAGAGCTCAGAGGCTGAAAACGAAACCCTGGGCAAAACTACACGTGATTTATCTACCCGGTTGATTCATTTAGATAAGCTTTCTTGTGCTAGCAAGTTTGAAATTCAGTGCGTTCCGGAACATAAAAGAGTGAATCTTTATAGCACCGTAGAACAACTAAGCAACACCATTAAGTGCCCAATAACCGACACAGATTATCTAGGACTGTAGCAGTTTTGCTAAATTTAACACGAACAGTTCACACCCGCGGTCGATATTGTTGAAGTTTACCATTCTACGCCTAAGAGATACTTTTTGACCGCAGCTATAAAATTCAACCATAACAATCCCACCGATAAGCTAAATACAGCAGATTTAGGATACGGTGGAGGAAAGAAGAGTGCTGTTTACGTTTCTGAGCAATTTTCTTCCATAACAAAGTCTCTACAGGTTGCAGTTCGTCTAAAGGCAAAGGAACTATACTTCAAATTTATGTGGGAGAGGCAGCAAAGTGTTCGTATGCAAAACTGAAAGATCCAGTTATATCTTTATCAAAGACACTGACGCAATGGACAAATGAACATTATTGAGTTTCATCCATCTTAATATAATTATTTGTTTTTAGTCTTTTCCACTTTTTTCGTTCGTTTTTTTTTATTTACATTATTAGCTTATTTTATTTTAAAGTTTTACACTAAATTTTAACATAATATATACTAAAATTTTACGTCTAAGAACCAAAATAATAGATTTTTTCAATAACACTATTTGTAGTTTTACGATGTAATTATTTTAAGTGAGACTTGGTTAAATAGCAGTTTCTTCGATTCTGAGGCTTACTTTATTCTCAAAAAAAAGTGACAGGGGGTACTTACAGCTCTATCAAAGCGAATTCCAGAGTTCGATTTCAAAGCTTTGAATCTAAATGCCAAGTCTTGTGAGTCAGACTCGATTGTCTCAATTATTCAAATAAAACGAAACATTTATATTTGTGTGCCATTTACTTACCACCGCCTATTCAAAAGTATATTTTTGAAGAGTTTATCACTAACTCGGAACTTGTTATGGAGCGCTGCTACGTTGGCATGGCTATGTTTGTAGGCGACTTTAACTTAAGCATCAATATATGGAACTGTTCTAGTCAGTCGAATTCATTAGCAGATTCAAATAATAGTGCACGGTCAATTATGCCCATAGAATTTGCTACACTTCATGATTTGAAACAATATAATAATTCTCTGAATAATAAAGGAAAATTTGGATTTGGTTCTAAGCTTCTAAGCAGTACAGATATCTCTGACCTAGACATCAGTATTGTCTCCTTAACTACAATCGATCCGTTGCACCCTCCACTACAAATTACACTTAAATCTAATATTGTAAAATCACTACCCAAAAACAATAATATTCATTTTATTTTAACAACGCAGACTACGAAATTATTATTATGGCTCTTAATGTAGTAAATTGGGAGAAAGAATTTGATAACTGCTTCGTAATTGGTGATATGGTCACTATATGTATATTTCACATATAAATAACAATCCCCTGGATAAACTCTCGCTTGAAATATTTAAAAACGCTCTGAACATTTAATGCTTTCATGTTATAATAATTACATTTCTAGCCTTGAACAGAGCTTGTGCACAAATTCCAAACACCTTAACCAGCCTAAATATCCCTTAACAATAAAATCGCTAACACTGGACATAACGTTAGTAAATTATTTGCAAACAATTTTCTTCTTTTTCTAGAATAGAATAAAATAGAATGGAATAGAATGAAATAGAATGGAACAGAACAGAATAAAATAATTTTATTCAATATAGATTACTATACAAAATACATATTGAAAATCATTTTTTACTTTTACCCCTCTTTCGCAAAAGAACATCTGTCCTGGGAAGAACCAGCAAGAAACACAACGGGACATTTAAAAAAAAAAAGCACAGTATACAATATAATATTTATACAATTGTTATGAAAACATTTAGAAACAGCATAGTAGCGATCACCTCATTCCCAAGGGTTATTATCAGTCATCATATACTATTTATTAGTATAATAATCCTTACAAGACAATTTTTGCTTAATAAATAATTTAAACCTTTTGATAGAAAAGGTCTGCATATTTTCTGGGATTTTGTTGTAAAAGCTTGTACATTGCCCCATGAAGGAGGTACTGACTTTTTAGAGTCGAGTAACTGGTATAACTAACTTGTGCTTGTTCCTAGTATTTACACAATGTACATCACTATTTATAATAAAACTATTTTTGTTTTTGTGTACATATATTAAATTCTCGTAAATATATTGACAGCCAAAATTTAAAATATTTATTTCTTTAAAATTTTCTATAAGGGATTCCTTCGGACCTAGGTTATAAATTGCTCTTATGACTCTTTTTTGAGCTAAGTTTGCTTGCTAGTTTAGATAAAACATGGGGGCCCCATTAAGCTTCGCGTCAACTATGATTCCGAGAAAAACAGTGGATTCAACAAGGCCCAGCTCTTCCCCATTAAAAAGCACATTGATATTCACTAGCGCTATGTTTTTTACACCATACTGATGTAGCTTCGTGATTAATGTCTCATGATGACCATTTGAGCTTTGGAAAGATCACAAAATATACCCAAATCATCTTTTGCAATTGCCCATGCACAGAAAATATCGCTCATCCAACAGAACAATGACTTAATAACATTTTGGACATTTTTCAGAAGAAGGCTTTCAATGTTTGGAATCTAAAATATAAATGGTGTTTTGAAAATTTTGATGATTTCTTTAAATATTATCGTATGATAGTTTATTACCAACAATTATTCAAAATAACTTACTATGTAAACTTAAGAAAATTTATTTAAAACGCCAAATAAAAAATCTGACATACAGTTATGCCATTTTTTAAACAAGATATAAAAAATATTATTATGACATATAGGCGTGGTTTGAAGATGAGAATAAAAACATGAATATAACAACGAAATATTCAATATAGTTTTTATTTGCCCATATAAAAGTAGCATTAAATAATAGAATTTGCCGTGTAGTGGCGGTCAAGAATATCCACTACCCCATATCCTCCCGTGGGTGTCGTAAAAGGCGACAAAGGGAAACAGCCAGGAGATGGGCAGCAGCATCTTCCTGATAATAGCCAAATGACAATAAAAAAACTGCGGTTGCCAACCCGCTCGCCAAGCGTGGCAACTATGGCAAATACCCCCCAATGATGAGAGCAACAAAAAAACGGCCCCCAGTCCCCGGCGGCCCCGCTATTCCTGGCTACGGTGGCGACCATGGTAACGGCGGGGCAGGGGGTGCGAAGAATCTCCGGTGGAGGTTCGGTTGCCACCTTAGACGACTCGACCTGGCAACGTACAACGCACGCACCCTGAGGACTGATGAGAAGATCGTGGAGCTGGAAGAAGAGATAGACAAGTTGCGCTGGCATATTATAGGATTATCTGAAGTCCGAAGAGAGGGGGAGGACACGGTAATCCTCGAATCCGGCAACTTGCTCTATCACCGGGAGGGCGACCATCTGTCCCAAGGAGGTGTCGGATTTATCGTCCACAAGTCTCTCGTTAGCAACGTTGTAAAAATTGGGAGTGTGTCGACGAGGGTTGCGTACCTTATACTCAGAATTACCAAACGGTATTCGCTGAAGGTCATACAGGTTTACGCACCAACCTCGGCACACCCCGATGAGGAGGTGGAGGAAATGTATGAGGATATCTCTAGAGCCATGCATTCCTCCAAAACCCAATATACGGTGTTAATGGGAGACTTCAATGCAAAACTAGGCACAAGAGAGAACGGTGAGCTGAAAGTAGGGAAATTTGGAATAGGGCAACGGAACCCAAGGGGCCAGCAGCTGGCCGACTTCATGGAGAAAGAGGGACTCTTCATGATGAACTCTTTCTTCCAGAAGCGGCCCCACAGGAAGTGGACCTGGTCGAGCCCCGACGGTTCCACAAAAAATGAGATTGACTTCATTATGACGACCAGACGACAACTGTTCAGTGATGTCTCCGTGATCGCGAGTGTGAAAACTGGTAGCGATCACCGAATGGTTAGAGGCACACTGAACCTAAACGTTAAGTTGGATAGGTCTCGTCTAATGACGTCAACGCTCCGTCCCCCTCGTGCTCTGTTTCAAAGTCCCGAAACCTTTCAGCTCGAGTTACAAAACCGTTTTCAGTGCCTAGAAGACTGCAATGAAGTGGACGATATGAATGACAAGCTCGTGGAAACTGTCCATGCGGTTGGAGCAAAGTTCTGCAAGACCCGCCGCAGAAGAACACAAAAACTCTCCGATCACACTCTTTATCTCATGGCTGTTAGACGGGAGATGAAGCTACATTCTTCAACAGACTTGACAGCATACAGGCATCTGAACAGACAGATCTCCAAATGCATGCGGCGGGACTTACGCAACTTCAATACAGCTCGTAGTGAAGAAGCGATCGAGCGGAACCAAGGCTCCAAAGTCTTTGCCAGAGATCTGTCTGCCAGAAAGAGCCAACTGTCAAAGCTGAAGACAGAATGTGGCAGCATCGTTTCCGGGACACCTGAGATTTTGAGTGAGATTGAGAGGTTTATGGGCAGCTGTACACATCATCGTTGGAGCCACACGCAAGTGTGAGTAACGATCCAAGAGCGAGTCTCATCCGACACTATTCCGAAGATATCCCGGATGTCAGTCTGAGCGAGATTAGGATGGCTCTCCAGCACCTTAAAAACGGTAAGGCCCCAGGCGAGGATGGAATTACAGCGGAGCTTCTGAAAGCGGGTGGAAGACCGGTACTTGAAGTCCTTCAGAAGCTCTTTAATTCCGTCCTCCATGGTGGCATTACACCGGAGGCGTGGAGCAGAAGTGCGGTGGTCTTGTTCTTCAAGAAAGGTGACAACGCTCTCTTGAAGAACTACAGACCGATTTCCCTTCTGAGCCGCGTCTACGTGCTGTTTTCGAGAGTCATTACGAATCGTCTCGCGCGCAGACTTGACGACTTCCAGCCTCCCGAACAAGCCGGTTTCCGAAAGGGCTTTAGCACCATAGACCACATACATACCCTTCGGCAAGTTGTACAGAAGTCCGAAGAGTACAATTTGCCACTATGTCTGGCGTATGTGGACTATGAGAAAGCCTTTGATTCCGTCGAAATTTGGGCGGTGCTGCAGTCCCTTCAGCGGTGCCAAGTTGACTGTCGGTATATCGAAGTGTTGAAGTGCTTGTACAGTAGGGCTACGATGGCTATCCGAGTACAGAACCAGAGTACGAAACCTATCCAATTGCAGAGAGGTGTAAGACAGGGTGACGTCATATCCCCGAAACTCTTCACCGCTGCATTGGAAGACGTTTTCAAGCTTCTGGACTGGAAAGGATACGGTATCAACATCAATGGCGAGTACATCACTCACCTTCGATTTGCCGACGATATAGTCCTTATGGCAGAATCGCTGGAGGACCTAAGCACTATGCTCAATGACCTCAATAGTGTTTCCCAACGGATAGGTCTTAAGATGAACATGGACAAAACTAAGATCATGTTTAATGTTCATGTCACACCTATGCCGATAGTTGTTGGGAACACTAAGCTCGAAGTTGTTGACGAGTATGTTTACCTGGGACAAATAGTCCGACTGGGTAAGTCCAACTTCGACCGAGAGGTCAATCGACGGATTCAACTCGGCTGGGCAGCGTTCGGGAAGCTACGACACATCTTCTCGTCAGACATACCTCAAAACCTTAAAACGAAATTGTACAACCAGTGCGTGTTGCCAGTGATGACTTACGGAACTGAGACGTGGTCCTTCACTGCTGGCCGTATGAGGAAGCTCAAGGTCGCTCAGCGAGCTATGGAGAGGGCTATGCTCGGAGTTTCTCTGCGTGATAAACTTAGGAATGAGGATATCCGCAGTAGAACCAGAGTGACCGACATAGCCCAACGGATTAGTAAGCTGAAGTGGCAGTGGGCCGGCCATATAGCTCGAAGAACCGACAACCGATGGGGAAGAAAGGTTCTCGAGTGGCAGCCTCGTACCGGCAGGCGAAGTGTAGGGCGTCCCCCCACGAGATGGAGTGACGACCTGGTAAGACATGCAGGAAGTCGATGGATGCAGGTGGCTCAGGACCGTGTTTTGTGGCATTCTTTGGGGGAGGCCTATGTTCAGCAGTGGACTTGTGAAGGGCTGTAATGATGATGATGATGATGAAATAATAGAATTAAATCTTTAAAAATAACAAACCCTGCGTAAGAAATAACACCGATCATGGTCTTAATTAAAATGATACAGCTAATTTTTAAAAGAAATAAAATAGTTAATTACTATGAATTAAATTGACGTAATCACGAATGGTGAGAGGTACACTGAACCTAAACGTTAAGTTGGAGAGGTGTCGTCTAATAAAGTCAACGCTCCGTCCCCCTCATGCTCTAGATCGGAGCCCCGAAAACTTTCAGCTCGAGTTACAAAATCACTTTTAGTGCCTAGAAGACTGTAATGAAGTGGACGACATGAATGACAAGCTTGTGGAAACTGTCCATGCGGTAGGAGCTAAGTTCTATAAGACCCATCGCAGAAGAACACAAAAACTTACCGATCACACTCTTAGTCTCATGGCTGTTAAACGGGAAATGAAGTTGCAGTCTTCAGCAGATTTAACAGCATACAGGCAACTGAACAGACAGATCTCCAAATGCATGCGGCGGGACTTACCCAACTTCAATACAGCTTGTATTGAAGAAGCGATCGAGCGGAACCGAGGCTCCAAAGTCTTTGCCAGAGATCTGTCTGCCAGAAAGAGCTAACTGTCAAAGCTGAAGACCGAGTGTGACAGCATCGTTTCCGGGACACCTGAGATTTTGAGTGAGATTGAGAGGTTCTATGGGCAGCTGTACACGTCATTGTTGGAGCCACACGCAAGTGTGAGTAACTATCCAAGTGCAAGTCTTATCCGACACTATTCCGATGATGTCTCGGATGTCAGTCCGAGTGAAATTAGAATGGCTCTTCAGCAGCTTTAAAACGGTAAGTCCCCGGCCGAGGAAAGAACTGCAGCGGATCATCTGAAAGTGTGTGGAAAACCGGTTCTTAAAGTCCTTCAGAAGATCTTTGATTCCGTCCTCCAATGTGAGACTACTCCAAAGGCGACAATGCTCTCTTGAAGAACTACAAACCGATTTCCCTTCTAAGCTGCGTCTATTTGCTGTTTTCGAGAGACATTACGAATCGTCTCGCACGAAGACTCGATGAATTCAAACCTCGCAAACAAGCCACTTTCCGAAAAGGGTTTAGAATCATAGACCACATACATATCCTTCGGCAAATTTTACAGAAAACCGATGAGTACAATTGACCACTTTGTCTTGCGTATGTTAATTATAAGAAAGCCTTTGATTCTGTCGAAATTAGGGTGGTGCTACAGTTCCTTCAGCGGCAGAATTACTGGAGGACCTAAGCACTATGCTCAATGACCTCAATACAACAAAACAAAAGTCATATGTAAAGTTCATGTCACACCTGTGCCGGTAGTTGCTAGGAGCACTAAGTTGTTGACGAGTATATTTACCTGTGGCAAATAGTCCGACTAGGTAAGTCCAACTTCGACCGAGAGGTCAATTGACGGATTCAACTCGGCTGGGCAGCGTTCAAGAGATTACGACACATCATCTCGTCAGGCATACCTCAAAACCTCAAAACAAGATTGTTCAACCAGTGCCTGTTGCCAGTGAAGACCTATGGATCTGAGACGTGGTACTTCACCGCTGGCCGTATTAGCTCAAGGTCACTCAGCGAGCTATAGAGAGGGCTATGCTCGGGGTTTCTCTGTGTACAAGAGTTAAAAACGAAGATGTTCGTAGTAGAATCACAGTAACCGATAAAGCCCAACGAATTAGTAAGTTAAAGTGGTAATGGGCCGGCCATATAGCTCGAAGAACCAGAGTTCTACAGGTCAGTGGAGATACAGCACTATCAATAAAAGCATTCTTTGTATGGCATCACTGATTTACAACAAACTGCCAGATGATGTCAAAAAGTTGTCCATTCCATAATTTAATACTATATTACACAAATTTCTGTTTAATAAATATTATTATAATGTTAAGCATACCTAGAGGATAAAATTATTATAATTGAATAAAAATAGTCTTAATTTAGTGATTTCTTATATTTACGCGAACACTACACATTTAAATGAAACTAATTTTACGGATTTTATCGCGTATATTAACTTATTTTACATTCCCGACGTTTCAAGCACTTTACAGCACTCATGGTCACGGGGGGGACTGAGGTGTATGACGTCCCAATGTCATAGTTAACCACGGCTACCTCCAGATTAAAAATTATTAATTTTTGTTCCGATCTACGCAGTATGAACTTACAGTATCATGAAGTCTTGCAGTTGTATGCTTGGGTTGGGATTTAATTTTATTAATTATGGGATCCCAAGCAGATGGTAGCACCCAGCCATCTTCTCTATTGAAATTAGGATGTTTTTTGATTTCAATAGCCTCGCGAATCATCCTTGGAAGGAATCGGTGTTCTTTAGCGAGGATTTGTGGTCTATCAAATCTAATGTAGTGATGGGGGCGATCCTGTACATGTTCACAGACTGCAGACTTCCCGGAGCGTCTATTCTTCACATCAGCTATGTGTTCTTTAACGCGGGTTTTAATGGATCTTTTAGTTTGTCCTATATAAGAGAGACCACATTCACAATCCAGCTTGTACACTCCTGCATCTTGCAGAGGAATATTACACTTGACTGATGGTAAAAACTGACTAATCTTCTTCGGCGGCTTGAAATATGTTTTAATGGAAGCACGCTTCAAGATGTAGCCAATCTTGTCAGTGACACCTCTGACATATGGCAGTACAGCAGGCACTCGCTCGACTGTGGCCGGCTTCACTCGTTCGCTGTGACGTAGGCGCGGGACCCGAAGCTTATTGTCGTGCAAAACTTGCTTGACGTGTTGGAGCTCGGCGGCCAGGTGTTTACTGTCACAGATCCCTCGTGCTCTCTGAAACAAAGATTTACCCACGGTAGCTAACTGTGAAGGATGGTGGTGAGAATCACCGTTTAAATATCTATCTGTATGGGTCTTTTTTCTATACACAGTGTGGCTCAAGGTGTTATCAGGATTCCGAATTACTAATACATCTAGAAAAGCTAAAGAATTGTTTGCCTCTAACTCCATTGTGAACTGAATTTTAGAATTTAAGGAGTTAAGATGGTCTAAAAATGCAGTTACTTTATCTAAAGGTAGAATTGTGAAAGTGTCGTCTACGTACCGCTTGTAGAATCTTGGGTTTATTGGAGAAGTAAGCAGGGCTTTCTCCTCAAAGTCCTCCATGAATATATCGGCGACAATGGGAGATACAGGTGAGCCCATCGCCACTCCATCTACTTGCTTGTAGAACTCCTCCTTCCACAATAGGTAGCCAGATGTAAGGCAGTGTCTGAGTAATACTGCATATTCTACGGGCATGTTGTTTTCCTCTAGCCTTCTAGTAACAATCGAGATGCAGTCTTCAACAGGTAGGCATGTGAATAGAGACTGCACATCAAAACTCACCATAGTTTCATTGTCTGCCAGATGTAGGTCTTTAATCTCGCTGACAAAATGGTAGGAATCCTTTGTGTGTGCTCTTGTATGTCCCTTGAGCGGTGAGAGTATATTCGCTAAGTATTGAGCCAATCTGTAAGTTGGTGAATCGATTTGGCTCACTATAGGACGTAGTGGAGCATTGGGCTTGTGTATTTTTGGTAACCCATACAACTTCGGTGGTTTAGCACACGTAGGTATCATCGATTTTACGTCTAGATTTAATTTTTCGGAGTATTTCTTTATGAGATCACTAGTTGTTTTAAGTGTGTTATTTGTTGGGTCATTTTTAACCTTTTTATACGTACTTGCATCCGACAAAAGTTCTTGTATTTTAGAATTATAATCTGACGTATCCATAACTACCGTGGCATTTCCCTTATCTGCGCGGAGAATCGTGAGTTCTGGTTTATTGCGTAGGTTAGTCAACGCTTTGAATTCGTCTTTAGGTAGATTCGGTTTTGGCGCTGAACTTCGACGTAACATAGACGAAATGTCTTGACGTATCGCTTCCAAATCCTCCTTTTGCATATTGTTTTTAAATAAACAGTCCTCGACACTACAGATAATTTGTTCGTACGGTAATTTTTTCGGTGTTACAGCAAAATTAAGACCTTTCGATAATACTCTAATTGTTGCATCATCCAGAGTTTGTTTAGACAGATTATAGACCGCGTTTAATCTATGATCCGCGTTCGTAGTCGACGGTTGCGTTTCGTTCTCACGTCGACGCAGATGTTTGACATTTAATTTGGTCGTTAATTTTTGATATTTTAATATATGTTTGTTTTTGCATTCATTATATTTATTAATTTCTCGTTTATTTAACGTTTCGATGCAAACATTATAATCAAATGTCGTTAAAACTGCCTTTAAATCACTGAATGATGTGTCTATGGATTTGTTTATGGTATGTAGATCGGAGCGTTTTTGTTGGATTACCGTTCGTAACAACTTTTTACTTGCCTCATTTAAGATCTTAGCGCTTCCTCGAATGTCCTTTTTAGTGGATATTTTGACACACGTAGGGATGATATTATTATCACGACAGCGTTTTAAAAAGTTTAGTGCTGTTATATATCTTGCGCGCTTAGTCACGAGATCTTCTAATCGGCGAATTTTATTTGCAATTACCAGTCCGTACTGGTTCACATAGTGATTTCTTATATTTACGCGAACACTACACATTTAAATGAAACTAATTTTACGGATTTTATCGCGTATATTAACTTATTTTACATTCCCGACGTTTCAAGCACTTTACAGCACTCATGGTCACGGGGGGGACTGAGGTGTATGACGTCCCAATGTCATAGTTAACCACGGCTACCTCCAGATTAAAAATTATTAATTTTTGTTCCGATCTACGCAGTATGAACTTACAGTATCATGAAGTCTTGCAGTTGTATGCTTGGGTTGGGATTTAATTTTATTAATTATGGGATCCCAAGCAGATGGTAGCACCCAGCCATCTTCTCTATTGAAATTAGGATGTTTTTTGATTTCAATAGCCTCGCGAATCATCCTTGGAAGGAATCGGTGTTCTTTAGCGAGGATTTGTGGTCTATCAAATCTAATGTAGTGATGGGGGCGATCCTGTACATGTTCACAGACTGCAGACTTCCCGGAGCGTCTATTCTTCACATCAGCTATGTGTTCTTTAACGCGGGTTTTAATGGATCTTTTAGTTTGTCCTATATAAGAGAGACCACATTCACAATCCAGCTTGTACACTCCTGCATCTTGCAGAGGAATATTACACTTGACTGATGGTAAAAACTGACTAATCTTCTTCGGCGGCTTGAAATATGTTTTAATGGAAGCACGCTTCAAGATGTAGCCAATCTTGTCAGTGACACCTCTGACATATGGCAGTACAGCAGGCACTCGCTCGACTGTGGCCGGCTTCACTCGTTCGCTGTGACGTAGGCGCGGGACCCGAAGCTTATTGTCGTGCAAAACTTGCTTGACGTGTTGGAGCTCGGCGGCCAGGTGTTTACTGTCACAGATCCCTCGTGCTCTCTGAAACAAAGATTTACCCACGGTAGCTAACTGTGAAGGATGGTGGTGAGAATCACCGTTTAAATATCTATCTGTATGGGTCTTTTTTCTATACACAGTGTGGCTCAAGGTGTTATCAGGATTCCGAATTACTAATACATCTAGAAAAGCTAAAGAATTGTTTGCCTCTAACTCCATTGTGAACTGAATTTTAGAATTTAAGGAGTTAAGATGGTCTAAAAATGCAGTTACTTTATCTAAAGGTTGTGAAAGTGTCGTCTACGTACCGCTTGTAGAATCTTGGGTTTATTGGAGAAGTAAGCAGGGCTTTCTCCTCAAAGTCCTCCATGAATATATCGGCGACAATGGGAGATACAGGTGAGCCCATCGCCACTCCATCTACTTGCTTGTAGAACTCCTCCTTCCACAATAGGTAGCCAGATGTAAGGCAGTGTCTGAGTAATACTGCATATTCTACGGGCATGTTGTTTTCCTCTAGCCTTCTAGTAACAATCGAGATGCAGTCTTCAACAGGTAGGCATGTGAATAGAGACTGCACATCAAAACTCACCATAGTTTCATTGTCTGCCAGATGTAGGTCTTTAATCTCGCTGACAAAATGGTAGGAATCCTTTGTGTGTGCTCTTGTATGTCCCTTGAGCGGTGAGAGTATATTCGCTAAGTATTGAGCCAATCTGTAAGTTGGTGAATCGATTTGGCTCACTATAGGACGTAGTGGAGCATTGGGCTTGTGTATTTTTGGTAACCCATACAACTTCGGTGGTTTAGCACACGTAGGTATCATCGATTTTACGTCTAGATTTAATTTTTCGGAGTATTTCTTTATGAGATCACTAGTTGTTTTAAGTGTGTTATTTGTTGGGTCATTTTTAACCTTTTTATACGTACTTGCATCCGACAAAAGTTCTTGTATTTTAGAATTATAATCTGACGTATCCATAACTACCGTGGCATTTCCCTTATCTGCGCGGAGAATCGTGAGTTCTGGTTTATTGCGTAGGTTAGTCAACGCTTTGAATTCGTCTTTAGGTAGATTCGGTTTTGGCGCTGAACTTCGACGTAACATAGACGAAATGTCTTGACGTATCGCTTCCAAATCCTCCTTTTGCATATTGTTTTTAAATAAACAGTCCTCGACACTACAGATAATTTGTTCGTACGGTAATTTTTTCGGTGTTACAGCAAAATTAAGACCTTTCGATAATACTCTAATTGTTGCATCATCCAGAGTTTGTTTAGACAGATTATAGACCGCGTTTAATCTATGATCCGCGTTCGTAGTCGACGGTTGCGTTTTGTTCTCACGTCGACGCAGATGTTTGACATTTAATTTGGTCGTTAATTTTTGATATTTTAATATATGTTTGTTTTTGCATTCATTATATTTATTAATTTCTCGTTTATTTAACGTTTCGATGCAAACATTATAATCAAATGTCGTTAAAACTGCCTTTAAATCACTGAATGATGTGTCTATGGATTTGTTTATGGTATGTAGATCGGAGCGTTTTTGTTGGATTACCGTTCGTAACAACTTTTTACTTGCCTTATTTAAGATCTTAGCGCTTCCTCGAATGTCCTTTTTAGTGGATATTTTGACACACGTAGGGATGATATTATTATCACGACAGCGTTTTAAAAAGTTTAGTGCTGTTATATATCTTGCGCGCTTAGTCATGAGATCTTCTAATCGGCGAATTTTATTTGCAATTACCAGTCCGTACTGGTTCACATAGTGATTTCTTATATTTACGCGAACACTACACATTTAAATGAAACTAATTTTACGGATTTTATCGCGTATATTAACTTATTTTACATTCCCGACGTTTCAAGCACTTTACAGCACTCATGGTCACGGGGGGGACTGAGGTGTATGACGTCCCAATGTCATAGTTAACCACGGCTACCTCCAGATTAAAAATTATTAATTTTTGTTCCGATCTACGCAGTATGAACTTACAGTATCATGAAGTCTTGCAGTTGTATGCTTGGGTTGGGATTTAATTTTATTAATTATGGGATCCCAAGCAGATGGTAGCACCCAACCATCTTCTCTATTGAAATTAGGATGTTTTTTGATTTCAATAGCCTCGCGAATCATCCTTGGAAGGAATCGGTGTTCTTTAGCGAGGATTTGTGGTCTATCAAATCTAATGTAGTGATGGGGGCGATCCTGTACATGTTCACAGACTGCAGACTTCCCGGAGCGTCTATTCTTCACATCAGCTATGTGTTCTTTAACGCGGGTTTTAATGGATCTTTTAGTTTGTCCTATATAAGAGAGACCACATTCACAATCCAGCTTGTACACTCCTGCATCTTGCAGAGGAATATTACACTTGACTGATGGTAAAAACTGACTAATCTTCTTCGGCGGCTTGAAATATGTTTTAATGGAAGCACGCTTCAAGATGTAGCCAATCTTGTCAGTGACACCTCTGACATATGGCAGTACAGCAGGCACTCGCTCGACTGTGGCCGGCTTCACTCGTTCGCTGTGACGTAGGCGCGGGACCCGAAGCTTATTGTCGTGCAAAACTTGCTTGACGTGTTGGAGCTCGGCGGCCAGGTGTTTACTGTCACAGATCCCTCGTGCTCTCTGAAACAAAGATTTACCCACGGTAGCTAACTGTGAAGGATGGTGGTGAGAATCACCGTTTAAATATCTATCTGTATGGGTCTTTTTTCTATACACAGTGTGGCTCAAGGTGTTATCAGGATTCCGAATTACTAATACATCTAGAAAAGCTAAAGAATTGTTTGCCTCTAACTCCATTGTGAACTGAATTTTAGAATTTAAGGAGTTAAGATGGTCTAAAAATGCAGTTACTTTATCTAAAGGTTGTGAAAGTGTCGTCTACGTACCGCTTGTAGAATCTTGGGTTTATTGGAGAAGTAAGCAGGGCTTTCTCCTCAAAGTCCTCCATGAATATATCGGCGACAATGGGAGATACAGGTGAGCCCATCGCCACTCCATCTACTTGCTTGTAGAACTCCTCCTTCCACAATAGGTAGCCAGATGTAAGGCAGTGTCTGAGTAATACTGCATATTCTACGGGCATGTTGTTTTCCTCTAGCCTTCTAGTAACAATCGAGATGCAGTCTTCAACAGGTAGGCATGTGAATAGAGACTGCACATCAAAACTCACCATAGTTTCATTGTCTGCCAGATGTAGGTCTTTAATCTCGCTGACAAAATGGTAGGAATCCTTTGTGTGTGCTCTTGTATGTCCCTTGAGCGGTGAGAGTATATTCGCTAAGTATTGAGCCAATCTGTAAGTTGGTGAATCGATTTGGCTCACTATAGGACGTAGTGGAGCATTGGGCTTGTGTATTTTTGGTAACCCATACAACTTCGGTGGTTTAGCACACGTAGGTATCATCGATTTTACGTCTAGATTTAATTTTTCGGAGTATTTCTTTATGAGATCACTAGTTGTTTTAAGTGTGTTATTTGTTGGGTCATTTTTAACCTTTTTATACGTACTTGCATCCGACAAAAGTTCTTGTATTTTAGAATTATAATCTGACGTATCCATAACTACCGTGGCATTTCCCTTATCTGCGCGGAGAATCGTGAGTTCTGGTTTATTGCGTAGGTTAGTCAACGCTTTGAATTCGTCTTTAGGTAGATTCGGTTTTGGCGCTGAACTTCGACGTAACATAGACGAAATGTCTTGACGTATCGCTTCCAAATCCTCCTTTTGCATATTGTTTTTAAATAAACAGTCCTCGACACTACAGATAATTTGTTCGTACGGTAATTTTTTCGGTGTTACAGCAAAATTAAGACCTTTCGATAATACTCTAATTGTTGCATCATCCAGAGTTTGTTTAGACAGATTATAGACCGCGTTTAATCTATGATCCGCGTTCGTAGTCGACGGTTGCGTTTTGTTCTCACGTCGACGCAGATGTTTGACATTTAATTTGGTCGTTAATTTTTGATATTTTAATATATGTTTGTTTTTGCATTCATTATATTTATTAATTTCTCGTTTATTTAACGTTTCGATGCAAACATTATAATCAAATGTCGTTAAAACTGCCTTTAAATCACTGAATGATGTGTCTATGGATTTGTTTATGGTATGTAGATCGGAGCGTTTTTGTTGGATTACCGTTCGTAACAACTTTTTACTTGCCTTATTTAAGATCTTAGCGCTTCCTCGAATGTCCTTTTTAGTGGATATTTTGACACACGTAGGGATGATATTATTATCACGACAGCGTTTTAAAAAGTTTAGTGCTGTTATATATCTTGCGCGCTTAGTCACGAGATCTTCTAATCGGCGAATTTTATTTGCAATTACCAGTCCGTACTGGTTCACATAGTGATTTCTTATATTTACGCGAACACTACACATTTAAATGAAACTAATTTTACGGATTTTATCGCGTATATTAACTTATTTTACATTCCCGACGTTTCAAGCACTTTACAGCACTCATGGTCACGGGGGGGACTGAGGTGTATGACGTCCCAATGTCATAGTTAACCACGGCTACCTCCAGATTAAAAATTATTAATTTTTGTTCCGATCTACGCAGTATGAACTTACAGTATCATGAAGTCTTGCAGTTGTATGCTTGGGTTGGGATTTAATTTTATTAATTATGGGATCCCAAGCAGATGGTAGCACCCAACCATCTTCTCTATTGAAATTAGGATGTTTTTTGATTTCAATAGCCTCGCGAATCATCCTTGGAAGGAATCGGTGTTCTTTAGCGAGGATTTGTGGTCTATCAAATCTAATGTAGTGATGGGGGCGATCCTGTACATGTTCACAGACTGCAGACTTCCCGGAGCGTCTATTCTTCACATCAGCTATGTGTTCTTTAACGCGGGTTTTAATGGATCTTTTAGTTTGTCCTATATAAGAGAGACCACATTCACAATCCAGCTTGTACACTCCTGCATCTTGCAGAGGAATATTACACTTGACTGATGGTAAAAACTGACTAATCTTCTTCGGCGGCTTGAAATATGTTTTAATGGAAGCACGCTTCAAGATGTAGCCAATCTTGTCAGTGACACCTCTGACATATGGCAGTACAGCAGGCACTCGCTCGACTGTGGCCGGCTTCACTCGTTCGCTGTGACGTAGGCGCGGGACCCGAAGCTTATTGTCGTGCAAAACTTGCTTGACGTGTTGGAGCTCGGCGGCCAGGTGTTTACTGTCACAGATCCCTCGTGCTCTCTGAAACAAAGATTTACCCACGGTAGCTAACTGTGAAGGATGGTGGTGAGAATCACCGTTTAAATATCTATCTGTATGGGTCTTTTTTCTATACACAGTGTGGCTCAAGGTGTTATCAGGATTCCGAATTACTAATACATCTAGAAAAGCTAAAGAATTGTTTGCCTCTAACTCCATTGTGAACTGAATTTTAGAATTTAAGGAGTTAAGATGGTCTAAAAATGCAGTTACTTTATCTAAAGGTAGAATTGTGAAAGTGTCGTCTACGTACCGCTTGTAGAATCTTGGGTTTATTGGAGAAGTAAGCAGGGCTTTCTCCTCAAAGTCCTCCATGAATATATCGGCGACAATGGGAGATACAGGTGAGCCCATCGCCACTCCATCTACTTGCTTGTAGAACTCCTCCTTCCACAATAGGTAGCCAGATGTAAGGCAGTGTCTGAGTAATACTGCATATTCTACGGGCATGTTGTTTTCCTCTAGCCTTCTAGTAACAATCGAGATGCAGTCTTCAACAGGTAGGCATGTGAATAGAGACTGCACATCAAAACTCACCATAGTTTCATTGTCTGCCAGATGTAGGTCTTTAATCTCGCTGACAAAATGGTAGGAATCCTTTGTGTGTGCTCTTGTATGTCCCTTGAGCGGTGAGAGTATATTCGCTAAGTATTGAGCCAATCTGTAAGTTGGTGAATCGATTTGGCTCACTATAGGACGTAGTGGAGCATTGGGCTTGTGTATTTTTGGTAACCCATACAACTTCGGTGGTTTAGCACACGTAGGTATCATCGATTTTACGTCTAGATTTAATTTTTCGGAGTATTTCTTTATGAGATCACTAGTTGTTTTAAGTGTGTTATTTGTTGGGTCATTTTTAACCTTTTTATACGTACTTGCATCCGACAAAAGTTCTTGTATTTTAGAATTATAATCTGACGTATCCATAACTACCGTGGCATTTCCCTTATCTGCGCGGAGAATCGTGAGTTCTGGTTTATTGCGTAGGTTAGTCAACGCTTTGAATTCGTCTTTAGGTAGATTCGGTTTTGGCGCTGAACTTCGACGTAACATAGACGAAATGTCTTGACGTATCGCTTCCAAATCCTCCTTTTGCATATTGTTTTTAAATAAACAGTCCTCGACACTACAGATAATTTGTTCGTACGGTAATTTTTTCGGTGTTACAGCAAAATTAAGACCTTTCGATAATACTCTAATTGTTGCATCATCCAGAGTTTGTTTAGACAGATTATAGACCGCGTTTAATCTATGATCCGCGTTCGTAGTCGACGGTTGCGTTTCGTTCTCACGTCGACGCAGATGTTTGACATTTAATTTGGTCGTTAATTTTTGATATTTTAATATATGTTTGTTTTTGCATTCATTATATTTATTAATTTCTCGTTTATTTAACGTTTCGATGCAAACATTATAATCAAATGTCGTTAAAACTGCCTTTAAATCACTGAATGATGTGTCTATGGATTTGTTTATGGTATGTAGATCGGAGCGTTTTTGTTGGATTACCGTTCGTAACAACTTGGCGATGGGCTCACCTGTATCTCCCATTGTCGCCGATATATTCATGGAGGACTTTGAGGAGAAAGCCCTGCTTACTTCTCCAATAAACCCAAGATTCTACAAGCGGTACGTAGACGACACTTTCACAATTCTACCTTTAGATAAAGTAACTGCATTTTTAGACCATCTTAACTCCTTAAATTCTAAAATTCAGTTCACAATGGAGTTAGAGGCAAACAATTCTTTAGCTTTTCTAGATGTATTAGTAATTCGGAATCCTGATAACACCTTGAGCCACACTGTGTATAGAAAAAAGACCCATACAGATAGATATTTAAACGGTGATTCTCACCACCATCCTTCACAGTTAGCTACCGTGGGTAAATCTTTGTTTCAGAGAGCACGAGGGATCTGTGACAGTAAACACCTGGCCGCCGAGCTCCAACACGTCAAGCAAGTTTTGCACGACAATAAGCTTCGGGTCCCGCGCCTACGTCACAGCGAACGAGTGAAGCCGGCCACAGTCGAGCGAGTGCCTGCTGTACTGCCATATGTCAGAGGTGTCACTGACAAGATTGGCTACATCTTGAAGCGTGCTTCCATTAAAACATATTTCAAGCCGCCGAAGAAGATTAGTCAGTTTTTACCATCAGTCAAGTGTAATATTCCTCTGCAAGATGCAGGAGTGTACAAGCTGGATTGTGAATGTGGTCTCTCTTATATAGGACAAACTAAAAGATCCATTAAAACCCGCGTTAAAGAACACATAGCTGATGTGAAGAATAGACGCTCCGGGAAGTCTGCAGTCTGTGAACATGTACAGGATCGCCCCCATCACTACATTAGATTTGATAGACCACAAATCCTCGCTAAAGAACACCGATTCCTTCCAAGGATGATTCGCGAGGCTATTGAAATCAAAAAACATCCTAATTTCAATAGAGAAGATGGCTGGGTGCTACCATCTGCTTGGGATCCCATAATTAATAAAATTAAATCCCAACCCAAGCATACAACTGCAAGACTTCATGATACTGTAAGTTCATACTGCGTAGATCGGAACAAAAATTAATAATTTTTAATCTGGAGGTAGCCGTGGTTAACTATGACATTGGGACGTCATACACCTCAGTCCCCCCCGTGACCATGAGTGCTGTAAAGTGCTTGAAACGTCGGGAATGTAAAATAAGTTAATATACGCGATAAAATCCGTAAAATTAGTTTCATTTAAATGTGTAGTGTTCGCGTAAATATAAGAAATCACTATGTGAACCAGTACGGACTGGTAATTGCAAATAAAATTCGCCGATTAGAAGATCTCGTGACTAAGCGCGCAAGATATATAACAGCACTAAACTTTTTAAAACGCTGTCGTGATAATAATATCATCCCTACGTGTGTCAAAATATCCACTAAAAAGGACATTCGAGGAAGCGCTAAGATCTTAAATGAGGCAAGTAAAAAGTTGTTACGAACGGTAATCCAACAAAAACGCTCCGATCTACATACCATAAACAAATCCATAGACACATCATTCAGTGATTTAAAGGCAGTTTTAACGACATTTGATTATAATGTTTGCATCGAAACGTTAAATAAACGAGAAATTAATAAATATAATGAATGCAAAAACAAACATATATTAAAATATCAAAAATTAACGACCAAATTAAATGTCAAACATCTGCGTCGACGTGAGAACGAAACGCAACCGTCGACTACGAACGCGGATCATAGATTAAACGCGGTCTATAATCTGTCTAAACAAACTCTGGATGATGCAACAATTAGAGTATTATCGAAAGGTCTTAATTTTGCTGTAACACCGAAAAAATTACCGTACGAACAAATTATCTGTAGTGTCGAGGACTGTTTATTTAAAAACAATATGCAAAAGGAGGATTTGGAAGCGATACGTCAAGACATTTCGTCTATGTTACGTCGAAGTTCAGCGCCAAAACCGAATCTACCTAAAGACGAATTCAAAGCGTTGACTAACCTACGCAATAAACCAGAACTCACGATTCTCCGCGCAGATAAGGGAAATGCCACGGTAGTTATGGATACGTCAGATTATAATTCTAAAATACAAGAACTTTTGTCGGATGCAAGTACGTATAAAAAGGTTAAAAATGACCCAACAAATAACACACTTAAAACAACTAGTGATCTCATAAAGAAATACTCCGAAAAATTAAATCTAGACGTAAAATCGATGATACCTACGTGTGCTAAACCACCGAAGTTGTATGGGTTACCAAAAATACACAAGCCCAATGCTCCACTACGTCCTATAGTGAGCCAAATCGATTCACCAACTTACAGATTGGCTCAATACTTAGCGAATATACTCTCACCGCTCAAGGGACATACAAGAGCACACACAAAGGATTCCTACCATTTTGTCAGCGAGATTAAAGACCTACATCTGGCAGACAATGAAACTATGGTGAGTTTTGATGTGCAGTCTCTATTCACATGCCTACCTGTTGAAGACTGCATCTCGATTGTTACTAGAAGGCTAGAGGAAAACAACATGCCCGTAGAATATGCAGTATTACTCAGACACTGCCTTACATCTGGCTACCTATTGTGGAAGGAGGAGTTCTACAAGCAAGTAGATGGAGTGGCGATGGGCTCACCTGTATCTCCCATTGTCGCCGATATATTCATGGAGGACTTTGAGGAGAAAGCCCTGCTTACTTCTCCAATAAACCCAAGATTCTACAAGCGGTACGTAGACGACACTTTCACAATTCTACCTTTAGATAAAGTAACTGCATTTTTAGACCATCTTAACTCCTTAAATTCTAAAATTCAGTTCACAATGGAGTTAGAGGCAAACAATTCTTTAGCTTTTCTAGATGTATTAGTAATTCGGAATCCTGATAACACCTTGAGCCACACTGTGTATAGAAAAAAGACCCATACAGATAGATATTTAAACGGTGATTCTCACCACCATCCTTCACAGTTAGCTACCGTGGGTAAATCTTTGTTTCAGAGAGCACGAGGGATCTGTGACAGTAAACACCTGGCCGCCGAGCTCCAACACGTCAAGCAAGTTTTGCACGACAATAAGCTTCGGGTCCCGCGCCTACGTCACAGCGAACGAGTGAAGCCGGCCACAGTCGAGCGAGTGCCTGCTGTACTGCCATATGTCAGAGGTGTCACTGACAAGATTGGCTACATCTTGAAGCGTGCTTCCATTAAAACATATTTCAAGCCGCCGAAGAAGATTAGTCAGTTTTTACCATCAGTCAAGTGTAATATTCCTCTGCAAGATGCAGGAGTGTACAAGCTGGATTGTGAATGTGGTCTCTCTTATATAGGACAAACTAAAAGATCCATTAAAACCCGCGTTAAAGAACACATAGCTGATGTGAAGAATAGACGCTCCGGGAAGTCTGCAGTCTGTGAACATGTACAGGATCGCCCCCATCACTACATTAGATTTGATAGACCACAAATCCTCGCTAAAGAACACCGATTCCTTCCAAGGATGATTCGCGAGGCTATTGAAATCAAAAAACATCCTAATTTCAATAGAGAAGATGGCTGGGTGCTACCATCTGCTTGGGATCCCATAATTAATAAAATTAAATCCCAACCCAAGCATACAACTGCAAGACTTCATGATACTGTAAGTTCATACTGCGTAGATCGGAACAAAAATTAATAATTTTTAATCTGGAGGTAGCCGTGGTTAACTATGACATTGGGACGTCATACACCTCAGTCCCCCCCGTGACCATGAGTGCTGTAAAGTGCTTGAAACGTCGGGAATGTAAAATAAGTTAATATACGCGATAAAATCCGTAAAATTAGTTTCATTTAAATAGTCTTAATTTAATCGTAACATTTAATTGATAAAGAACCCCTTTGTCATATCTCCTCAGTTTCAAGGCACTCCCCTTCTTGTCTCAGCCAGTATCGGTATCCTCGGAGTCGACATATCGAGTGACGTGCAGTTTCATTCATTTGAAAGAGAAGGCCAAATTGGCCTCTAAAAAGCTTGGCGTGCTCAGCAGAGCAGGGCAGTATTTCATGCCGGCACACCGCCTGCAACTTTACAAGGCGCAGGTTTGGCCTCACATGGAATACTGTTCCCACCTCTGGGCAGGGGCTCCCCAGTGCCAGCTCCTTCCACTTGGCTGCATCCAGCGCAGAGCGTCTCGAATCGTCGACGACCGAGTCCTTTCCGATCGGCTCGATTCATTGGCACTGCAAAGAGATATTGCATCCCTTTGCATTTGCTTTCGCATCTACCATGGGGAGTGCTCTGAGGAATTGTTCGGATTAATCCCAGCCGCCAAATTTCACGAACGCACATCGCGGCAGAACTCCCGATACCATCCACACCATCTGGATGATTGGCGGTCCACTACTGTGCGATTAAAAAGATGTTTTATTCCTCGCACGACTTCCTTGTGGAATCGATTACCATCAGTGATTTTTCCGGACCGATACGACTTCGGGACCTTCAAGAAAAGAGCGTACTCCTTTTTAAAAGGCCGGCAACGCATCTGCGATTCCCTCCCTGGTGTTGTAGTTGTTCATGGGCGGCGGTAGTCACTTACCATCAGGTGAGCCGCATGTTCGTTTGCCCCCTCCCTCTAATATTTTGAATTTAATTATAATTTAATAACAGTAACTTATACATTTGTTATATGCGACACATTGTAATAATTTAATATTTTGATAAGATTACTATAATAAATTATAATTTTTACATTATTCAATTTATATAACAAAATTTTAAATTTGATTGTAAGTGTAAATATATTTAATTTTGAATTTATATTATTCAAGATATTTCGTATGACAACAGTTAGCACTATAGTAGAGTCTATAGTTAACTCTTGACAATACTTTTTCTTCATATTTTTCTTTTGGTTTAATTAGTAATGCATTAATGCGCACGTACAATCAAATTTAAAATTTAGTTATATAACAGCCTAATATTGTATTTGCACACCTCATAAGGTAATAATACAGTGTACATATTCTAATTTCCTCTAACAACTTATATACTTATATTATGCAAATAAATGAATTTGATTGATTAAAATAAGGTTTACATACGAGCACACAGTGTATCTGATAATAAGTGGCAAAAGTGACCTAGACATCTACATTTATTCTCGATTAACGTTAAATGATTTGTTATTACCTTCGAGGACTAAGATACAATGCCACTTTACTAGTAAAAGAGGTCTGCAGATCATTGCACTCACCATAACAAATGTTACTATTTCAGGCTGTCTCTAAGAGCGTGGCCCTTCCCCGGTCGTGTTATACAACATTCAAAATATATATATTATTCCATGGGGGATTTGAACCTTAAAATTTAATTTTAATAACGAAGTGTAAGGAAATTGTGTAATATTCGACTCCGCGGAGTATACTACGAGTGCGAGGTTAGATATTGCATTCATGAGATATAAATTTTAAGCACATCGGCGGTACTAACAAGCACAGAGCACATTAAAAAATGTACGTATTTACGTACTTGTCATTTGACTTCGATTTCTTATATCAAGTAGTTGATTATTTTCTATACCTAGACAGTAATACTGGATTTCCGCAGTAAAAGTTAAGCAACCGATGTAAACCAAAGAATCAAAAAGCTGGTGGTTATGGATTTAGTCTAAATATACGGCTTAAGTCTTTAGGCTTAAGTATAACCGAGGTAGGTAAGAATAGAGTGATGAACTGAAAGAGCAAGCAGAGAATCGATGGATGTATGTGTCTCGTGATGATGAGTGCAATATTATGTTAAAATAATTTGTAATTTTTATTTAAGTAAAGGTGAGAAAGGAGCACATAATTAACACGATTGTATGAGTGTGAGGCAATAGACGGCTGCATCGACCCTCGATCAGGAATCAAAAAGTATTTTGCTATCTTAACTTTTACGATCTTCTTTGTTTGAACTTGACTGTGGGTGTCTATCAGCCACAGTAAACACTTACCATCAGGAGGTCTGTAAGTCCATTTGATACTTCAGTAGTATAAAAAATATACTCTTTGATTTTATTTATTTATTTATTCTTTTTTACATCTACCTTATAATAAGGGATATAAAGGGCAGACTTAATGCCTTGTGGCATTCTCTACCAGTCAACCCTGGATGATTTGAGAAGCTGTGGTAGGTGCAACACCACTCCATAAATTAATAAATAAGTAAAAACATTATATGTTATAAAAAAAGCAAATAAATAAAATATTTTTAAACTATACAAACTTAATATATCTACATTGTAATAAAAAAAAAATTATACATATACATATACACTCATGCCTGTCACCCAGAGGGATAGGCAGAGACTATGGACTTCCATTTGGCACGATCCTGACACACCTCTCTCGCTTCCTCCACATCCATATACCTACGCATACACGCTCGTCGGTTAAAGGTACGCTTGATTTGGCCCATTTTTAATATATTGCCAATTTGGTCGATAAACTTTCGCCTAGGGCGACCCTTCCCGACTATGCCGTTCACCTCTGTAACATAAATTTGCTTTGTCACTCTTTCCTCATTCATTCTTTCTACATGGCCAAACCACCGAAGCATTCCTTTCTTAATCCTGGTCACAACATCATCTTGCAAACCACACTCTTCTTTTATCAAACAATTTCTCACTCTGTCATTCAGATTCATCCCTAATATACTCCTTAATGACCGCATTTCTACAGCATTTATTCTACTCTCGTGCTTCTTCTGCCACAGCCAACTTTCACTACCATACATTAAAGTACATATTAAAACAGCATTGTGAATTGCCATACGTGCCTTTTTGGACACATTCAGACTTTTCACAATAGGGTTTAGAGCCCCATTCACTCTATTATCATATCTACCATCTCCGCTAAACACACATACCAAATACACAAACTCATCTACTTGCTCGACCAACTCCCCTTCTATTCTTATTTCACATATCGTTTTACTTTCTTCTCTTTCAAAAACCATAACTTTCGTCTTACTTGCGTTCACTTTCATTCTCTTTTCTTTTAATGTCATGTTCATTAATGTAACCATCATTTGCAACTCGGCCGCCGACGACGCTAGTATGACTTGATCATCGGCGTACAAAAGGCATTTGACGGTTAACTCACCCATTCTTAACCCGCATACTTCTACTTTCAAATTTTCCAAATAACTGTCCATAAATAGGTTGAACAGCCACAGGGCCACACAGCCCTGTCTGACACCTTTATGTATGCCAAACCAGTCCGTGTAGGCCCCGTTGATCCTGCCACAAGCACTAGAGTCCCTATACAGAGACTTCAATGCCTGTATCAACCCAGCGCTTAACCCAAATGAGTTCAGTGTTTGCCTTAACACATTCCTATCTACTCTGTCATAAGCTTTCTCCAAGTTCATGAACACACAAAAAACTTTTTGGTTTTTGGCCAAAAACTTTTCGCCGATCATGCGCATGGAAAAGACCTGATCCGTACATCCCATTCCCTTTCTAAATCCCGCTTGCACATCCCAAATTTTTCCATCAGTTTAGTTCATAACTCTTTCAATTAGTACTTTAGCATACAATTTTCCTACAATGCTAAGAAGGCTGATACCACGGAAATTTTTACAGTTCTGCTGTGATCCTTTTCCTTTATATATTAGGACTATCACGGCTTTGCACCAGTCTCCCGGTACCCGCTTAAGTTCCCAACATAAATTAAACAAGGTGAACAGCAGGTCTGCTACCACTCCTTCTCCAGCCATTAGCATTTCGAGAGATACTCTATCATATCCGGCTGCCTTAACTGCTTTCATACTTTTTATTGCTTTCATTATTTCATCTATACTTATATCTCTATCTATTTCGTTTTCTTTCGGAATTTCTATTTCATTTAATTCAGACGTCCATCACTCATAAACACGTTTTCAAAGTATTCCTTCCATCTTCTTAAACTCAAAACTTCGTCATTCAGAATACAGTCATTCTGGTCTCGTATAGCATTCATTCTAGGTTGTTTTCAATGTCCCCTGGCAGTTCTTACGAGTTTCCAGAGCATATTAATGTTTGCCTAGAAGTTATCCGATATTCTTCTATCATTCTTATCCGTTCTTTTTTGCTTTTTCCTTTCAACGACTTCTTTTACTCTCTTATTTAGATGTCTAAAGACTGCCTTTTTCCTTTCAATATCATCATTCATACTGCTAGAATTACTAGCCTTGGTTGCTAGTAAATCTAGCCATGCTTTCTTCTTTGCTTCAACTTCCATCCGTACCTCATCATCCCACCATAACATAAAATTTATAGTAAATATATAAACGGATACTTATATATACAAAATCTCTAAATGAATATAAAATAATATTACACAAAAATAAAATAACATGATGCATATTAAAATACATATTATACAAAATATCAATTACAAAGCGAAAGTGGGAGAAAAACAAAAATCGGATAAATCTGATGGTATTATTCCTGTTAAAGAATTCTCGAACTAGTCTTTTAAAATAATGTTTGTTACTGGTTTTTTTGATACGAACAGGCAAGGCATTCCAGAGTAGTATGGACTGCACAGTAAAAGAGGAATTAAAGAAACCACTCTTTTGTGGTTTCTTTAGTTCCTAACTAATTATAACTTTCATTAGCTACTCGTAGTATTTGAGTGATAAATTATGACGTATTAAATGTGACGCGACAAGGACAAAGATTTTATGTACCCAAGCCTTAACTGTCAAGTGACACAGTTAATAACGTAATATGATTATTATTAGTACGAAAAAGATAAACTATAAATTTATCATTGCAATAAATGCAATTTTAAGTGCTAATATGCTCAGCAGTAAAGGAAAACATTGTGAGGAAACCTGCAAGAAATAAATAAAAAATAAACAAGTGTGCAGACCACACGCAGTAGAAGTGTAACTTTAAAATGACATGAAATATCAAATTAGAAAACTACACGTCAAATGTTTTATTTAATATGACTTTTTCAACCACAAGTGCAGCATTAAAATAAAAGATAAGTAAAAGTTTAATTTAATAGCAAATAAATATTACAATCCTTACTTTTAGAGAGTCTAAATTTTAAATGTAATAAGTTACAAAAGATTTTCTTTCGAGTAAAATTGATTTGTAATAGCACCATCTACGTCACTCTATAGAGGAGGTAGGTGGTGATATTTATTATTATGTAAGGTCATTTTATCGAACAAAAATTGATTGAATTTCAAGGTTGTGTGTAAAATAGACGCTAGAGAAGGGGCAAACGAGCATACGCCTCACCTGATGGTAAGTGACTACCGCTGCCCATGAACAACTGCAACACCAGGGCAATTGCATATAATTTAATACAAATCTTAAGTTATGAATGGTTTGGTTAAGATAAGTTGGTTCATTTTATTTAATTTTATATATGTAAATTGTTTTTCAGTTTAAGGTTTTATTAACCATCTCTAAAGCACCGCACAACGAAAAGACCGAGATAATTGCACTGTATACTGTATTCTATCTCATTCACCCGCAAGTTCTTTTTAATGTCGCTCTTTTGTTTAATTGAGTTTCAAACCACAACGATTCTAAAGAAGTTTTCACTTCAAAAATATTTTGAAGACATATGAAGTCCGCAAACTTGTACTTGGGTGAACTTGGATTGAGACAGTGCGGCAGACACGGCAAGGTGTCAAATTGCATAAAAACCCTCTCAAAAATGAGGGGAGGCCTGTGCCGAGTATCACGTATTTAGGCTGTAACTTTTATTTACTATATTGTAATCATAGCGTTATATAATATTTATTTAATAAATAAAAACGACGTGCATGCTTTGTTTGCCTACTAGCTACTAAATTTGAAATTATCGTGTTATATATTAAAATATTTTTTTAATAATCAAATTATAAAATCTTTATTGATTTTATTAATTTGTTTGTGAATAAAACGAAACGATTGGCTGTTAAATATCGTCTTACTTATTCCGTAGATTGAATAAGATAATTTATTGTCGTATAACTAGATATAACTAAATTATTAGATCATAATGCAAAAATTTAGCAGTCAAAATTAATAAAAGTTATTCATCAACATCATCATCATTACAGCCTTTCATAAGTTCACTGCTGAACATAGGCCTCCCCCAAGGAATGCCACAAAACACGGTCCTGATCCACCTGCATCCATCGACTTCCTGCATGTCTTACCAGGTCGTCACTCCATCTCGTAGGGGGTCGCACTACACTTCGCCTATCAGTACGAGGCTGCCAATCAAGAACCTTTCTTCCCCATCGGTTGTCGGTTCTTCGAGCTATATGGCTGGCCCACTGCTACTTCAGCTTACTACTCCGTTGGGCTATGTCGGTTACTCTGGTTCTACTGCGGATATACACATTTCTAAGTTTATCACTCAGAGAAACCCCGAGCATAGCCCTCTCCATAGCTCGCTGAGCGACCTTGAGGTTCCTCATACGGCCAGCAGTGAAGGACCACGTCTCAGATCCTTAAGTCATCACTGGCAACACGCGCTGGTTATACAATTTCGTTTTAAGGTTTTAGAGGTATGTCTGTGTCGTAGTTTCCCGAACGCTGCCCAACCTAGTTGAATCCGTTGGTTGTTGTTGTTGTTGGTTGTTGGAAGTTGGACTTACCTAGTCGGACTATTTGTCCCAGGTAAACATATTCGTCAACAACTTCGAGCTTAGTGCTCCCAACAACTACAGGCATAGGTGTGACATGGACATTAAAGATGATCTTTGTTTTGTCCATGTTCATCCTAAGACCTATTCGTTGGGAGACACTATTGAGGTCATTGAGCATGGTGCTTACGTCCTCCAACGATTCTGCCATAAGGACTATATCTTCAGCAAATTGAAGGTGAGTAATGTTGATGTTAATACCGTATCCTTTCCAGTCCAGAAGCTTGAAAACGTTTTACAATGCAGCGGTGAAGAGTTTCGGGGATATAAAATCACCCTGTCTTACACCTCTCTGAAATTGGATAGGTTTCGTATTCTGGTTCTGTACTCGGATAGCTATCGTAGCTCTACTGTACAAACACTTCAGCACTTCGATATACCGACAGTCAACTTGGCTCCGCTGAAGGGACTGCAGCTTCGCCAAAATTTCGACGGAATTAAAGGCTTTTTCATAGTCCACATACGCCAGACATAGTGGCAAATTGTGCTCTTCACACTTCTGTAAAATTTGCCCAAGGGTATGTATGTGGTCTATGGTACTAAAGCCCTTTCGGAAACCGGCTTGTTCGGGAGGCTGGAAGTCATCAAGTCTGCGCGCGAGACGATTGGTAATGACTCTCGAAAACAGCACATAGACGCGGCTCAGAAGGGATATCGGTCTGTAGTTCTTCAAGAGAGCGTTGTCACCTTTCTTGAAGAACAAGACCACCGCACTTCTGCTCCATGCCTCCGGTGTAATGCTACCATGGAGGACGGAATTAAAAAGCTTCTAAAGGACTTCTAGTACCGGGCTTCCACCCGCTTTCAGAAGCTCCGCTGTAATTCCATCCTCACCTGGAGCCTTGGCGTTTTTAAGATGCTGGAGAGCCATTCTAATCTCGCTCAGACTGACGTCCGGGATATCTTCGGAATAGTGTCGGATAAGAATAAATAAAAGTTATTACTTGGAATAGAATAAGCATGTTATAGATTAAGCTGGCTCGTGACGGCAGCGTGACGAAAATTCTGGTGTGCGTGCATTCGTAATTATTCTCCTCCTAAACGGCTTGATCGATTTTGATGAAATTTTATGGGGTACTTATGGCGTCATCTGGACGATTCTTAGCTATAATAATTGAAGCCGGTAGGTGGTGCCGTTCTCGACATCCGGAAATCACGCGTGGGAAGCCGGGACGGATCGTTAGTGATTTATCTCCGTAGGATTTCTTAATATAACTCAAAATTTAGGGTCGCCCAGAAATTACGCTGCCGTATTCGAACTTTAACCTGGACAGTTGGCTGTTTGCGGCAGATATATCTCCCATAAAGACTTTGGAGCAATGTTGCTATTCAATCACTCCTTAAATACGTAACAAATATGGAAGAGTTTGGGTTTAAGATTTAATTTGTTATAGAATAAGGGCACGCAATTCATCTATTGATAAGCTGATGTTGTGACCTATAGACAGCTACATCTGTCGACTATTAGAAATATGCAGATAAGTTAACAACCTGAAGACTAAGTTTGAATGCCTATTAAGAGAAACGATTTTAAATAAGACAAAAATATGTTTTATATCTTATATAATATGTGTGAAAAGATACTGTTTGCTTTAATATTTTATAAGTTTTTTTTAATAGAGAATAAGACGGACAAACGAGCTCACAGTACACCTGGTAATTGGATGTTGTGGCCCATAGACATCTATAATTATCTATTCATGATACTTATCCACTATTAAGAATCAAAATGCATATGCGTGGCCACCCCTAAGGACTAAGACGGAATTCCTCTTTTCCAGTAAAATAGGTCTACTTTTCTCTACACTCACCATACGAAACACAGCAGTGTCAAGCTGCGATTTTACGCTGGTATTCTGTGAGAGCGTGGTCCTTCCCCGGCCGAGCCAACCCATTCGTGCTACAACTATACTACTAATATAGCTGCAGTATGGCTCTACCACGTATAAAAAAATTGAATCAAGATAGACGTAGTACAGTGTGTCCATGAAGCACAGATATGACTTACTGGCTGCTCGTTTGTCTCTTTTCCTTGTTAAATTAATAAAGGCTTAAAAACTTTAACAACACGCATAGATTTCAAATTATTGTATTATCAGCTGTTCTTAATATGTCTGCAAAATCTCAAATTATTTCGACAAATTATTCAAGCTGCTGAAGGGACTATAAGATAATGAATTTAACATTTAGACATTTCACTTTTTTTAATGATGAAAACAATATAATTAAGGGTTACGGTTGCGAAACTCTAAACCAATTTACTCTATTAGATGTTTAACAAAATTTTTAAGTCTGGTTATATAAATTTAAGTTTATAGCAACAGCAGGATTCATTTTACGTAAAAATATATTCGGAATACTTTGTACTGTAAAATTCTATTCTAGTGTAATTTTTTTAAATTTAACTCAGCGAGGGTTTTTGCAGAAATTTGAAGCTCGTAATTATAATGTTAGCAAGTTTAATTATTACTAATGGCAGGAATTGGTACGATTGGAGTATTTTTTTAGTCAAAATGCCAAATTTAAATACGTTGTGGAGTCACATTTGAAATATGATTATATATTATTAAATATCTAAAAAAATATACTTTAAACTATTTATTTTATATATGTGATATATGAAAAATATCAATTAATTGATTGTGGAAAAGCCACGTTGCAGCTATATTATACTCGTAGTTAAAACACGAATGGGTCGGCTCGACCGGGGAAGGATCACGCTCTCACAGAATACCAGCGTAAAATAGCCACTTAATGCTGCTGTATTTCGTATGGGGAGTGTAAATAATCGGAGATCATTTTTACTGGACTTTACGAGGATAGATGTAGATGTCTATGGGCAGCAGCAACCACTTACCATCAGGAGGACTGTGTGCTCGTTTTTCACCCTTATTCTATTAAAAAAATACTGGAAAAAAGGCAATACATCTTAGTACTCAGGGATGGCAAGGCATATGAATTAATCGAAGATAAATGTAGATATCTATGGACCACCGCATACAATTACCATAATTAGGTGGACTATGTGCTCGTTTGTCAGCCCATTCTATAAAAAAAAACTGTCAGTCGTAGGATTAACGTCAGAAGTGAAAACGTATTTAACGCGAATATCAATAACAATGTAAGAAATGTTCAACAAACTTTTAACTTACTGTTAACTTCTCTTTCTGCTACTATGCAGTAGGTGAAGCTATGTTGCCGCAAAGTCACAAGATTTTACCCATCCAAAAAGTCAAACATGCATATGATACAGTTCAGTATGATACAATGTATTAATGTATACATGCGTATACATGTACACATGCCGCTAAACTACGTGTCGCTCGTTTGGCACAAGCGCAATACGTCACGAGTATGTCTAGGTGATCGGTGATGCAAAGCCATAAGTTTTTACCTTAAACAAGTTTATATGGGACCACATAAGAAGCACCAGCTATCAATTTAAAAATCATCGAAATCGGTCCACCTAAAAAAAAGTTATGAGGTAGCACACATAAAAAAACACATAGTCGAGTTGAGTACCTCCTCCTTTTTTAAGTCGGTAGAAAAACTACATATCGATTTCAAAAGTGTAAGTTATGCAATGTAATAAGTTAGGTATTATGTACATTTGACTTGTATTAAGGTAAATTATTTGGTAAAATTGCTAGATAATACTTTTTATTGTTTTAACTCTCTCGTTAGTAATTTACTAATCAGTTATGGGGTTATACTATAAAGAAATTCTTAATAGAAATCAACAATCTTAAAATAGGCAGTGTTCACCTTTTCACCAAAGCCGTTGTCGTGCGACTGATCTCTCTCTGATCGTGTCGTCACACCATCGACAGGCCAAATAATCAGCGTCGGAATCAAACCCGCGACCGGCAGCGCTACAACCAAATATTTGATCACTGCTCTACAGCACCTTCTGCTTCTTTTTTTTTTGAATAATTAATATACAAAACAATGTGTATACCTATACATGGAAGAAATGTCAACTAAGTATTTCCGGACAGTCGTACATTGTTGGTTGTAATGAAAAACACCTTCCATAACTGTTTTTTATCAAGTTTTCGGCAGCGATAATATAGTTTAAAAATTATAAATAAACAGAGGCAATCATAAGGAATGCCGACAGAAGTGAAAATTCAATGATATATGCGTTTACATGTACACATGCCGCTATACTACGCGTCGCTACTCTGGCTTACACCACATGCTCGTGACAATGCGTCACGAGCATGTCGTGGTCATCGGTGACGCGAACTGATAAACTTTTCTACAATCAAAAGTCACTAAACGCGGCTAAAGAAATTTTCACTTCAAAAGAAAAGATGCAGTCATAAGGACAGCTGACATAAGTTAAAACTCAAAACAAAGGAATAGCTGTGTTATTAATTAATTATAATCCGAATTATTTAAATTTCATCATTTGTAAATTGAACATATTAACATTAGTATGGTTTTCACATCTATTGGCACTCCGAGCAATAATTATATACATATTAAGAAACTATCATAAAGCCTAATACCACAAGAAGTATAAAGAGGTTTATATTTCTAGTATTGCAATCACATTTTTATTTATATTTTATTGACTATACCCAGTGGCGTAGCTATGTAACCAAGGGCACCGGGGCAAAAGCGAAATTGGGGCCCTATTTAAACTAAACTAGATACTTTAAAGGTGCAAAACTGCTTCATCTTCAGCTCCTTGTTGCCTGCTGCAGTGCATAATAAAGCAAAGCTACTTACTTACTACTTAAATACTTGCTAAGCATTATGTGTAACGCATAAGTAGATAACAGACAATAATATAGACAGACAACATAATAGTGGAAGACCCACAAGGCAGCTTTTGCTGTCGCATGTGTGGGCCAGACTAGATGGAGTGGCGACCCGGTAAGACATGAAAAGAAGAGCTGTAATGAATGGGTGGACCGGCTCGAACCAAGGAGGTACCACGACCTTAGAGATAACCATCGTAAAGTAGAAGTTTACTTCGCCTCTTAAGTGCAGGTGGTCGGAGGCCTAACCCCTCTCCCGCTTAACATGGTAGTGTAATTAAATAAGAAACCGTCCCAGGAGGGTACCAGGGTGTTCTCGATGCCTCGGTACTCTTGATGGTCAGCAACAACCGTCCTCGCGTCCACGGGTGCCTCTATAGGTAATGCCGACATAGACCTACAACTAGTCCCATCTGCAGAGATAGTGATCCTTGGTGATTTTAACGGCCACCATCCAGGCTTGGTTCTCGTTTAACCAATTATACGGGAAAATATGTTTATAACTTTGCCTTGGTATATGGTCCGACACAAATGGTTACTTCGCCTACGCGGATTCTAGATGTAGAGCATCGTGCAAATTCCCTGTTGGACCTTCTGCTGACTTCTCATCGGAGGTCTCAATCGAAGCCCCTCTTGGCTTATTGAACTATTATCTGATCCGGACTATGTTGCCACTCGCACTCCCATCGCGGTTGCGTTCTGCAAATTGCCGCCGTGTTTGGCACTATAGATCGGCTGATTGGGACAGGATGCAGTCTTTTTTTGCAATCTTCCCTTGAGGATAGGGGCGGGTATGCTTCTCGTCGGATGACCCCAACGTGATTCTGTCGCTGATGTGGTACTTCTTAATTCTATCATCTGTGGTGTCTGCTTTGGTCGCTCCTGTAAAATTGCATCGCATTATAATATGAGTGCTTCACCAGCGCTGTTAAAAAGAAATATAATTTCGTCTTCAGGTCAGTAAGATACGGTTTACACAGCGCTCGGTGCACCTAGATCTAGACGTCGAGTGGGCCTGATGGAATTCCTCCTATTGTGCTGAAGACGTGTGCTCCCTAGTTGAAACCGCTTGTAACGTGTCTTATCTAAAACTCTTTCTCCCTAGGCATAGTCCCGAACTCAAAAAAGACAGTTTAAGTGCACCAGATCCCTAAAAATAACCGAAAATCCACCGCTCAGCCCTATCCAACTTGTTCTCCAAAATAATGAAAACCATTGTGAACTGCCAGCTCTTGAAGTTGAGGATCACCAACTAATAAAGTGACCGACAGTACAAATTCCGTCGGGGTTGCTCAGCTGGTGATCTTCTGGCTTACCTGACTCATAAATCGCTGGAGGCAGAGAGGGAGATCCTGGCCGTTAGTTTGGACAAAGCCAATGCCTTCGATTGGGTTTGGCACAAAACGCTTCTTTCGAAGCTCCCTTCCAATGGGCTTCCCGTAAATTTGTGCAACTGGATTAGCAGTTTTCTTGCAGATTAGAGTAACAAGGTCTTAGTAGTAGGTTCATGCTCCATTTACAAGCCTATTTATTTTGGTGTTTTACAAGGCTACGAGCTATTATCACCTACGCTGTTTCTTCTGCTTACCAATGTTGTTGTACTAAAATTGTTGCAAACCAGTAACGTGCACTGGTGATGCTTTATACACCGGTTGTGCCTATATTTATCGGAAAAACGTCTGCTAACTGTACCGCAACAAACTTGTCTCTGAAGTTGGGTCTTTGCCGGATTAGGTCTTGGATTGAAGCGACAAAATCTAAATAAGTTCAATGTCCAGAAAACACAAGTTTGCGCGTTTACCACTAAAATGAAACGCTTTGTTGTAACTCCTCAATTTCAGGGCACTCCCCTTGTTACCTCAGCCAGTATCGGAATATATGTCGAATAATGTGCAGACATCCCACCCTCCCTCAATCGCGCGCACTATACCCGTCGCCGTTAATCCCAACACTACCACCCCCAGCACCAGCACCAGCACCAGCACACTAGGCACGACACACCACTCTCCAAATACGACGCGTGTTTCGCCTCTACACGAGGCATCGTCAGGTGAAGTACTCTGCGGAGGCTGGCCGCTAAGTGAGCGGCGAGCTGAAACTACTGCTATTTATACTACTCGCTGACGCAATCGCGCTCCAATTACGTAGCGAGCGATTACGTCATGCGATCAATCACCTTTTTTTGCTGTGAAATTAACAACAAACTACTGCGAAACCCTCCGACATGTTGGCAGTTTGACCTACTTAGGTGCTATATCTGAAAAAATAGCTAATTCTCTTCGACACTTAGGAATATTTGTAATTATAAAGATATTCGTCAAAAGTCTGGTGTTTATAAACTTGTTTGTGACGAATGCCAAGCCGTTTACGTGGGTCAGACTGGTCACAACTTCGAAACACGTTATAAAGAGCATTTAACCGCGTACAGGAATTGTAACCAAGATTAATCACATTTTGCTAAACGTCTCTTAGACACTGGACACAGCCTATCCAATAACCACTCCTTTAAAGCCTTACATACTTGTAATAAAGGGCTACGATTGTGTGTGCTGGAACAGTTAGAGATATTAAAAAATAATAACGGTAATGTTGCACTGCTGAATGAACAAACACATATTTCCAACTCGCCTCTCTTAAACATGTTTAAGCCTGCTCCTTGATGATATATAACCTCGCAACATGGTCGTTTATCACCCTCACGGTGCGGTGGTCAGCGTTTAGTTGCGTGGTTGTAGGGTAGGCGGACGTTTCGCAGTAGTTTGTTGTTAATTTCACAGCAAATATCGGCGTACGTCAGGTGGTGATTGATCGCATGACGTAATCGCTGGCTACGTAACTGTAGCGCGGTTGCGTCAGCAAGTAGTAAAAATATCAGTAGTTTCGGCTCGCCGCTCACTTAGCGGCCAGCCTCCGCAGAGTCTACTTCACTTGAGGATGCCTCGTGTAGAGGCGAAATACGTGTCGTATTTTCGAGAGTGGTGTATCGTGCCTAGTGTGCTGGTGCTGGTGCTGGTGCTGGTGCTGGTGCTGGTGCTGTTGCTGGGGGTGGTAGTGCTGGGATTAACGGCGACGGGTATAGTGCGCGCGATTGAGGGAGGGTGGGAGGTCCCCTTAAAACTGGGCAGGACACATCATTTTCTTTCTTTACGCGGAATTAAGCAAATTAGTTTATAACAACACCATTATAATGGATTTCCGCAAAGTAACGCCTGAATCTATCAATTATCACTGCCTATTTGTTAATAGGCGGTGGTAGACACTTACCATCAGATGAGACGCATACTTATTTTTCCCCCTTTTCTATATTATAAAAAAAGAGAATAAAACTAAGTAGAAAATTATCTTCAGCAATGTTATATTTATGTTCTGGAATTCCCCCGGGCACTGCCCCTCCTAGCTCCTGGGTAGCTACACCAATGACTATACCATAAACATAGCTGAATTTGGGTATTTTTTTCTCTCTCTAAGAATATGAACCATTTATAACCAGCCCATAGATTCCAAACTGGCCATTAATATATCGAAGTCTTCGAAATTTGAAAATTTGCATAAATGGAGTTCTTGGAGAAACAAGCCTTTCTGTTTGTCTTTTTGGTTCGGAAAAATCTTGAGATTCATCTGAAATGGAGGATATTTAAAACAATTATATACCGAAATTGGTGGAACGAGCGAATCTTATTAATCATTGTTAAGCAAGTTGAGCATATTTTCACCTCTGCTACATTAAAGTTTCTTAGCATTGTTTTTATACATTAAATATTGGGAGTTGCATCGTTATTATCAAAAGTTCTAAAATATTTTTAAAAGTACACTCTGTCGCAAATGTTACAATTATTGCCGATATTATTTTCCAAAAAAAAATTGTTTTAGAAGTTAAAAATGTGCACTGGAATTTAGTTGAAATAAGAATATGTTTTGTTGAGAATGCATGTTTGGACTATTATTTTGAATATTCTGTGGGAAAATATTTGGAGTATTTGATACATAGTTTGTTGTTTTTAATTCATGTTATTGTGGAAAATAATTAAATTGTGAAGGAGGATCATAATCGGAATGTGACTGTGGAATGTATGGTTCATTCCGTGTTAATAGGTCAGCAGTATAAATTAGTGGGACATATGGCACATTTCTTGTTGATGCAATTTGTAAGTTATGGAAATTTTCATATTTAGAAACATGCATTAAAACAGTTTTGCAGAACTGATCTATATGTAATCTGATCAAATTAGAAGCAATTTTTTATCTCTATACCGCTGATTTTTATGTTTCTCATATTTTTTACTTTACAAATTGGTGAACTAACTAACTCGTCGGTTTCTTTCTTATTCTTATCTTTATATCGCTGATATCTAATTTTGTTCTTCCCTTTTTTTAATTTTATCAATTTTATTTTAACTTGTGCCATCATCAGAGAAATCCGCTTCTTCATCATCGACTTGTCGTTTTCTTTTACCACCGTCTGAAGACATCGTCAATTTTCTTTTTCACATAGAATCATAGATCTAAACAAATATAGGAAATAAAAATTTAGGAAACAGTAATTGACATTATGTCACATTTTTTTGTAAAGTTCTAATAGCTAAATGAAATGATAATAATTTATAAATCATTATTTTTAAAAAACTAACAAGATGTATTTTATGTCTGACAATTTAAGTAAATAACTTAGAGAAATTAAATTTATTATAAAAATTTATACCATTTTTCAAATAAATTCGATCAATAGAAATCTGTTTTACCACGCAAGAAAGATAACTCTTAAGACACACTTAGAAGAGAAGAATCTGTTACAGAGTAAAAAATCAATTAGTTAAAAAAATTCAATAGACTTTTTGAGAAGAAACAAACATTTTTTAGGTATTAACAAGACCTATTTTATTTTATTTATTTATTTACTCTTTATTGTACACCAAAATACAAAAAAACGAGTACAGTTAAATCTAAACTAGAATATATACAAAAAGCGGTCTTATCACTCTGAAAGTGATCTCCTCCAGACAACCTTAGTGTTGACAACTGATGCACATAATAATTAAAAATAGAGGGGACGTACAAAATAAAAATAAAAATATGAAAAATTATATAAATAAAGATAAGTGAAAATTATGTCTGATATCGTATAATAGATTAAATGAAAACAGTACGAAAAAGGAAAAGTAATTTATTTAATAGCGTTCTAAGTAATAAGATTTAACAAGACTTTTGAAAGAATGAATAGATTGAGCACGACGAATGTGGAGAGGTAAAGAGTTTCACAAACGTAAAGCAGTTACAGTAAAGGATTTTTTTTAAAAGGAGGATGAGTGCGAAGGAGTAGAGAGGAAAAGATTGACAAAGGATCGAAGGAACCGATTATGGGTAAGGGAAAGATAGGTACTGGAAACGGTCTTTTAAATAATGAGGAGTAGAAAGATTAAATAGAACGCCATAAAAAGTGGAGAGAATGTGAGTATTTCTGCGAAGGCGGATCGGGAGCCATTTGAGCTGTTTGTGAAATTCAGAGATATGATCACATTTGCGAAGCCCAAATATAAATATAATACATACATTTTGAATGCGCTCAAGCTTATTAAG
Organism: Parnassius mnemosyne; assembly: GCA_963668995.1. NCBI lineage: Eukaryota > Metazoa > Arthropoda > Insecta > Lepidoptera > Papilionidae > Parnassius > Parnassius mnemosyne. Next base: position 36,958,750 of record CAVLGL010000068.1, on the reverse strand, counting down.
CTGCTCCTCGGTAATGTCAAGATAGCTAATATCAGCATAGTCAAGGATAGGCAGAAATAGAGACTGGGCGAGCGTAACTTTAGTTACTATGGAAGAAAATTACGTAATCTACGTAAAGAGCTTAGAGCAGCAAACATTTTTCTACTAACTTCATTAATCTGTGAAGTCCAAGACATACAAGAGTCGAGATCCAACCCCAGGTTTTTAACCTTGTTACTGTAAGGGATTTGAGTGCAGTCTAGTAAAATAGGAGTTAGGGGAGCCCACATCATTTTACCAATTAATCTAGAACTACCGATGACAACGACCTGAGTTTTCTTAAGATTAATCGTTAAACCATAACGTTTACTCCAATTCGAAATACAAGTTAGATCAGCATTAATAGTGTCAACTGCTTTAGACAAATTATCAAGAGAGGATTGAGCATAGATTTGGAGATCATCAGCACACAAGTAGTAAGAAGAGGACAAATGATGACTTATAGAGTTAATGAAAATTGCAAACAAGAGAGGAGACAACACGCCCTTATGGTACACCAGCCACTGTAGTAGTCCAGGTGGAAAAAACATCTTGCACCTGAATGCGCTGTCGGCGACCAAAATAGTAACTTCGAAACCAGTCAACTACAGTTAGACAAGATATCAAAATCTAATGTAATAAATGCATTACTAAAATCAAGTAACGTAAGAATGGTAAGCTTTTGTTTCTCCATACCATACCGAATATCATCAGTGATTTGTAAAAGTGCAGTAGTCGTACTATGGCTAGGACGGAAATCGGATTGCAATGAACGAATCCTTCTTATGACGCCCACGGGACGATATGGGGTAGGGGAAATTCTTACACCGCCACTACAGCATTTTATGGATACATAAACCGAACCATGATGATGCTTAAGATGAATGGACATGTATATGCGAGTTGAATTTTAATTTAAATATTTAAACGTGTTAATTACCAACCGCTATAACACCTGAAATCATATGTTATAAAATAAACAGCTTGTTTCAATTACGTAATTAACATGTTTGTAGTGGTATAATTATTTATATGAAAGACAAATACAATTTTAAAACAATTACCGCTGAATAATTGTCACGCAAAGATATTTATTGCTGATATTTAACTTGTAATATATCTAAAGATAGAGTTTTCTTGTTTTGTAGTCTTAAGTAAAGTAAAGCAATTTTGTAGAAATGGCATGTCAGTTTACTCACGATGTTTTAATTCACCGCTAAGCAAGTGGTAAATTTGCATTAACAATTTCATCTATGCCTGTGATCGAACACGGATTGATCGTTTGTTTGTTGTTGCGGATTTTTAGCCCATGAGCTGTGTATAGAAAAAAGACCCATACATATATATCGGAAATGACAACAGGAGATCCCACTTCTGATGTCGGAGAATTCAACAGGAGATCCCAATTTTGATCTCGGAAATACATCAGGATAGCGTTAACTGTTAATAATAAAAAGTGTGAGAGCGGATGTTCAACTTGCTCTCGTGCTTACGCAATTAATCACTATCAGTAATAAGACAACGTAACGCACTATACATTCAGTATAGTGAAATTATAGTTCAACCACACCGTAACACGTCTTTGCCACAATTACACACCAGTGTAACGTGAGGTACGTAATTACATGATAACACCAAAATATGTAAACCGACAGCAACACTACTTATCTCAATGTTACACAGGATAGCCTCTCAGCAACACCAATTCTCCTTGCCTGCACTAGAAGAATTACAACAACGAACAGAACCACGACACTATCTTAGAACTAGTAGAACGACCACACTCGTTGAATGACTTAATCGGAATCTCCCGCGCACGGCACCTACAGTGAACTTTATACTACAGACACAAGAGGGGGTTTCTCGATGTACCCTCCATTCTACCTCGATTCAACCGGGTATTTTATAGACGCTCCGACATATAGATATTTAAACGGTGATTCGCACCACGAACCTTCACAGTTAGCTACCGTGGGTAAATCTTTGATTCAGAGATCATGAGGGATCTGTGACAGTAAGCACCTGGCCGCGAAGCTCCAACACGTCAAGCAAGTTTAGACCACAAGCTTCGGTTCTCGCGCCTTCGTCACAGTGAACGAGTGACGCCGGCCACAGTCGAGCGAGTGCCTGCTGTACTACTGTATATGTCAGAGGTGTCACTGACAAAATTGGCTACATCTTGAAGCGTGCTTCCATTAAAACATACTTCAAGCCGCTGAAGAAGCTTTATCAGTTTTTACCATCAGTCAAGTGTAATGTCCCTCTGCAAGATGCAGGAGTGTATACGCTTGATTGTGAATGTGGTCTCTCTTATGTAGGACAAACTAAAAGATCAATAAAAACCCTGTCAAATATCACGTATCTGATGTGAAGAATCGACGCTCTGAGAAGTCAGCAGTCTGTGAACACAGATAAAAGGCTAGTTAGTTAACATATATCATGCTTTTAATTTTTTCTTTAAATAAAATTACCTATTTGTGAAAAGTAAGTATATATATTGATGATTGATGAATTTTATTATAATCGTAAATGTTTGATTATTATTAAATTATTTTCAGGCATAAATTTATAATTTAATAGAGTTTAAAGCTTTTAGGTTATTCTTTTGTATCGCTCAGAAGAAGAGGCTGTCTCCTGGAGTGGCATTAAATAATATAAGAGCCCGTTCCCAACCGATTAAGAAATAATTTTATTGAAAAATGTTTCAAGAAATAGACTTAACTTTATTTTCAATTTAAATTCTGGTATTGACGACCTAGTTGATCTAGTAGTTGTAAGTGTGAATACTTATCATGTCATGATCCTAGGTTCGAATCCTTTCTGTAAAGAATTTCTCATCCCTCCCAATATTCTATCACTGACACTTTGGAATGATCACATCGGAATACTTGGTACAATTGACTACACACTAGAAATAAAAAAAACTTTTACTTTTTTTACTCTTAATTTGCCACTGAGATAAATTTCCCCATTTATAATCTATAAAATTCAAAACCGATTTAAACTATCTTAGTGCTCAACATAAAATACAGCTGCTAAAGACTGCTTCTTATCAGAAGACTACTAGACTTTCATTTTGTTTGAAGCAATAAATCGCCGATGTAGGAAGCGAAATGCTTTTGAGTGCTAGCTGTACATGTTGATAAAAATATAAAATTGCATTTTTATCTACTTGATATACCATAAATAGCTAACTGAGTTCTAAATTGTTCCTTTGATCCGGATATGATGTATCAGTGCTTATGTACCTTAATAGATACAGTTTAACTTATCTCCAGCCGTCCTTTGGTAGGTTCTATTACACAGTTTAATTAAGGGGACTGCTGTACAGCCACAGATGTCTTTGGATGTCAAGCCCCCAACCAGTGATGTTGGGCTGCTATTGAAGTTGCTCTCAATGTGTAAAAAAAGTACAAAGAGTATTTTATTAACAGAAACAGGGCTGAATAACACTGATTAGGACTGTTTCTGTGGTTTTTTTCTTTGCTGTAATCATGCTATTTGCAATATTTGTGCATTGTAGCAAGAAAAAATTCCAAAATAAGCATCGTTTTCTTTAATGTTTAATACTAAATTATCGCTACCGGAAATATGACTTGATTGAAAGCAAGTTTAAATGATGTAAAATATACAAGAATAAAACATGCATTGTATTATCATATAGCGTTTAACGTCTTGATGATTTCTTTACAGAAGTAAGGGTGACAAACGAGCTCACAGTCTACCTGATGATAAATGGATACTATTGCCCTAGAGACACTTACATCCATCGTCGATTATGTATCAATATGCAGAAGCATTGTCACCCCTGAGAACCGAGATGGAATTTCATGTAATATTATATATATATATAATATTATTATATAGTATATATATAAATATATATATTTGACGTTTGACGTAACACTGACTACTTTAATTCTGACTGTGTGGTGGCGGTGAGAATATTAACTACCTCACATGGTCCAGTGGGTGTCGTAAGAGGCGACAGAGGGAAATAAGCCAGGAGATGAGCATTCGTGTTTTTCTAATAAACACAACAAGCTTGCCAACTATGACAAATATGAGGAATGTTAAGAGCACTTTATGGGGGAGATTTATGTTCAGCAGTGGTCTTTTGATAGGCTGTAACTGTGACAGTAATATATAAAGTACCCTAAATATATTTTCTACTCTTTAATTTCATATAAAGGATTTTTTTAAATATCAATTCCGGATTAACTTACGGTATCAATTTCCCTTTTGTAGCTCAACAAGAAATATCTTATAACCAGCGAATGTTTTCGTGAATAAATTACGGGCACTCGTTTTTCACGAAATCACGGAGGCATTTTCTCAACATATCTCGTGTTCATGCGTGTTTCCTCTCATTTTAGCGATATACTCTCAGTAAACTGATACGGCAGACAAGTATTATTTCCTTTTACATTCCTTTTTTGTTTTTAAATGAATATTATCTCATCTATTTTTTACTCTTGGGAAAGGACCTTATCGGTACGAGGCCACCTTAAAGAAAATCGAAGACCCAAATCTTTAGCTAATTAAAGAAAAAACTTTCCTATAAGCACTTCTTAAGAAATATGCCAAAAATCTTATAGCTTCCGCTGGTTTGCAGTACATTTTCACGTAGTAGACTGCAACTATATATATACTTGCAGCAAGAATGGCTCGACCGGGGTAGAACCAAGCTCTCACACATAACAAAAACTATGCTGTTATATTCGTATGGTGAGCCTAAAGAACCGGAGACTCTTAACTGTTAACGAGGTATTCAAACTTAGTGCTCAGGGGTAACAGCGCATCTGCATTTCGATACTTAATCGATCGTAGATGTAGATGTCTATTGGCCGCAGCATTCACTTACCATCAGGTAGACTCTATGCTCGTTTGTCACCCTTAATCTATAAAAAAATACCATCTCGGTTAAAACACACCAAAAAAACTCAGTTCGGCGACAGCTACCAGCGTTAAAGAAGCGAGACATCGTCGTCTTTTTATTTAAAATTGTAGTGAGAGACGAACTAACAGTGGCCCTAATGGTAAGTGGCTACTGTAGTCCATGAACACCTACAGCCAACTTCAAAGCAAGAATTAAATTTTGAAATTAATCTTTGACAACTTCAGGAAAAAAAAACAGTTTGGTTAGAATACATGGAGTATCGACAACAATTTGATGGAGACCTGCCTACGACCTGGTTATCCGATTGTCGAAAGGGACAGGAGGAATCAAATGATATGAATTCACGTCATCATATCGATTCAATAAAAACTTTTTAACAAAAAAATTAAACCGCCGAAAAAACTGAAAAGCAAAAAATAATAAAGGTTTTTATTTAACCTTAATAAATAAGTTCTTAAACTAATTTAAGTATACATAAGTATATATTTTTGTAAATATTTTGAGTTTTTAATTAACCTTAATAACTAACTTCTAAAACTAATGTAAGTATAACTAAGTAATTTTGAGCCGGCGCTAAACAATCAATGAACAAAGAACACTAAATTACCTTAAATTTAAAGAAATAACCAACAACAAGTCGTGAAAATTTAGAAATTTCTAGGGAGTTTCAAATAGATGTAGGTAAACTTCAATTAGCATTGCAGTGGCTCCTAATGAATAATGCACTCTATAAAGATGTTCGTGTATATTTTCCTACTGTGATCGATATTTCTACGATAACACAAATTGCTGATGAACCTGCATATGCACATGATAGTGAACAACCAATTGCTGAACGGTCTACTGTACCTACAAATAACTATACTGCCTTGAATAACAATGTATCTTATCTATATTACATGTTTCTTTTAATCAGGGCAATGAACGATTTAGTCTAGAGTCACGTGGTCGACAATGCACAAAGATAGCAACTGTTGCTAGTGTGGCATTTTCTCTGATCAATCCTAATAATTGCTGCAAAAGCGACATAGATTACATGTTATTGGTAGGAGATAAATATTATAGAGACTGTATTGCGGCTTGGGCTAACCCCAATCCCGAAGAAGCACATATAGAATATTTGGCTGCAACTGAGCTTTTACCTAATATCACATACAACAATCGAAAAGTTGATACCAATGTTCGTCATGAATCAGCCTTTAATTGTCACGTAGATAACGACAATAGTGAAGAAGGATTTCTCAATTTGTTAAACTCTGTAATAAATGTATTTAAAGATCACAGTTATGCCATACTTACGCTGAATAATACAACTGTAGCCGTCCATTGTAGAGAAGAGCCTGAAGGTATTTCTTACTGGTTGTTGACCCCCACGTGTGAGGCCTAAAAGATTTCAAAGCTCAAACGAGAGGTACTTCATATTGTATACGATCTACTAGTATCCATGATTTGCATATTATCGTGCGTAGAAATTTATTCATTAAAAACATATCTGTCAATGTGTTAACTATGAATGTTTTTTCACTGACACCACTTACGATAACACCCTAAAATCAATTAGAACGGTTGCAACAACATAGAGAAACATCTTCAGATATTCAGCAACGACTTCAATCATCTAATTGTCACCAGCCGCAAGATCTGAATACATCTGTTATCGTGCAACAACCGCCAAAATAAAATAATAATTACATGGAAGAAGACTTAATAGACCCACAATTATAGCAAAATTACTTATAATACAGAAACGAGATATATTTTCACGACCAGTATGTTTAGGAATATAGATGAAAGAATACCTAATTTGGACAGTGTTGTTGCCATAGACAACCGTAACACAGAGAATGAAGTAAGACTACAAGAAGTTAAAAGAAAAACAGCACCGCCCCTAAATTATGAACGTGGAAAAAGAATGGAAGAGTTGGGCAGGTACATTTTAATTCCTGACGGGAAAAATGGATTTGGTGAAGAAACAGAGGTTCCGATTACCCCATTAGACTACTTCCAAGCTCGTGTAATGAGTAATGATAAAAGGTTCCAGAGAAATAATTATTTATTTTTTGCATTGTCTGTAGTCGAGTATTTTCGAACTGAAGCTAGTGAGTCAGTTTCTTGCAGAATGCGTCAAGGGCAAGGGTTTTTCTCTGTGTAATAGACTTAAAAACGAGGATGTTCGTAGTAGAACCACAGTAACCGACAAAGCCCAACGAATTAGTAAGTTGAAGTGGCAATGGGCCAGCCATATAGCTCGACGACTCAGAGTTCTACAGGTCAGTGGAGATAGAGCACTATCAATAAAAACATTCTTTGTATGGCATCACTGATTTACAACAAACTGCCAGATGATGTCAAAAAGTTGTCCATTCCATAATTTAATACTATATTTCACAAATTTCTGTTTATTAAATATTATTATAATGTTGAGCATACCTAGAGGATAAAATTATTTTAATTCAATTACAATAGTCTCCTTAGTTTCAAGGCATTCCCCTTCTTGTCTCAGCCAGTATCGGAATCCTCGGAGTCGACATATCGAGTGACATGCAGTTTCGTGGTCATTTGGAAGAGAAGGCCAAATTGGCCTCTAAAAAGCTTGGCGTGCTCAGCAGAGCGGGACAGTATTTCATGCCGGCACACCGCCTGCAACTTTACAAGGCACAGGTTTGGCCTCACATGGAATACTTTTCCCATCTCTGGGCAGGGCCTCCCCAGTGCCAGCTCCTTCCACTTGACCACATCCAGCGCAGAGGGGCTCGAATCGTTGACGACCGAGTCGATCGGCTCGATTCATTGGCACTGTTACGGCCTACGGCTGCTCCTACAAAGATCAAATCCTCTGGAGCCCTTGAGCAGAAAACTTCACGAGCAGACGCAAGTCGGGCCTCAATATGGCCGCGTGGAATTTCCTATCACAATAAGCTATATAGAAAATGTTTTATAATACTACAATTTAAGAGGCTAATCAAATAAATATTACTTACCTGGATATGAGGCGACTGCTATCTCAGGGCTCGGTCAGGCCGTAGGTGTGTACAGTGTAGGTGAGTATAGTGGTGTTTTGTGGTATCGGTGATGATAGACTTGACGGGACCTTCGAAGTCGGCAGCAGACCGGACTACGGCGCCACTCCAAATTGTGGTAATCTCCCGCGGCGTCACCCACCGTCACTTTCTTACTTCTTCCCTATGACAGTCTATTAACTATACTTCCAGACGCCACTAACACTAAACTAAAGCGTAACACACCTCTAATACCGAAAACATATCCGAAATATATCAAAGGCCGCACGAGCAATTAATATTAATAAATCACTTATATACGCTATCAAATTAGAATAACCGAATTCGCAGTAAATTAGGCGCGCATAACACAAAATTCAGACGTTGATCGCAATCAATGTTAACTTCCTAACAATTTGTTAGCCCGGCGTCGAATTCTAGACTTAACAAAGAAACCTTCGTCGTGGCAACATCTGCTAACAAAACCGACTCCAAAATGGAGGTTTCCCGGGCGACTTAAAAACGTGATCTCGATAGCACCGTATTGCAACTCTGTTGCACTCACGTTCTCACTTAGCGCCCTTCTACCCGACGACGCACGGATGTAGGGCCAAGGTGACCTTTACAAGTCAGCGGGCGGAACGAGTGCGAATGCAAATTTCAAAAGTTAATTGTTTGGGCCTAAACAGGCACTGCAAAGATATATTGCATCCCTTTGCATTTTCTTTCGCATCTACCATGGGGAGTGCTCTGAGGAATTGTTCGGATTAATCCCAGCCGCATCCGAAGCTGCAAGCTTCAGGAAGCGGATACTAGGGACAAATATCATGCGAGGGTAGCCGAAAAGCTTGACACCATCGATGGCAGAAACGAATGTGTAGAAAGAACATGGCAGAACCTTAGGGATGGAATGGTAAGTGCAGCGGAAGAAGTGTGTGGAACAATAAAAAGAGGCAGTAGTAAAAGAAGAGATGCATGGTGGAATGATGAAGTGAAAGAAGCTGTAAAGAAGAAGAAGAAAGCATGGTTAGACTACTTGGCCTCTAGTAATGATAAGGATATGAGAGAGAAGATGAAAGAAAGATATAAGCTGCAGAAAGTTCACACGAAAGCATTGATTGAGGAAGTGCGTGAAAGGTGTAGAATGGAAGCGGACGAAAGGTTGTCGCACAACTTTAAGGAGAACTCCAAACTCTTCTGGAAAGAGGTTGGAAGGACCCAAAGTGGTGCGACGGCCTTAAGAATAAACAAAATGCTTTCGAGAACTAATGACGTCCTCTCAGAAAAATCGGACGTCATGCAGCGATGGAGCGAATTTTATAGAGAAATGTATGCGTGTGATGATCTTAGTGAGGGATCCGGGGATGACGCCGTGACTGGTACGCCAGACCCGGACCTCGATGACACTGAGGTCATCAGTATGAAAGAGATTGAACGTGCGATTCGAAGTTTGAAATGTGGTAAAGCTGCGGGACTAGACAGAGTTACTGCTGAAATGGTCAAGTATGGTGGGCCTCGCGTCTGGGACAGCTTTCATCTGCTGTGCAATTTGTGCTGGCGTACGGGGGATGTCCCGGATGATTGGCGATCCGCAGTCATTGTGCCTTTATATAAAGGTAAAGGTTCACATTTTGACTGCGGGTGCTATCGGGCGATCAGCTTAACCAGTTTAGCAAGTAAAGTTTACTCGAAGGTTTTGACACGTAGGATGCAAGAGAAATCGGAAAGATTTCTTTGGGAGGCACAATGCGGATTTAGACCTGGAAGAGGATGCACGGATCAAATGTTTTCTCTCTGAATAATCACGGAAAAGCTTCTGGCTGCTAACCAGAAGATTTTCTGTGCTTTTGTGGACTTGAGAAAGCATTTGATAAGGTTGTAAGGAAGAAAATGTGGGAACTGTTGCCGGGGTATGGTGTGGATGGTCGATTGCTAAGGGCTGTGCAGTCTCTTTACTGTAAAGCCTGTGTGCGGGTAGGGCATGACCTGTCACCCATGTTTAGCGTCCAAACGGGCGTAAAACAGGGTTGTGTCATGTCTTCCTGGCTGTTCATTCTGTATCTCGACAGCTGTTTACAAAAGCTGAAAGATAGCTGTTTGGGTGTGAAATTGGGTGACATTAAAGTAAATTGTCTGCTGTATGCTAATGATGCAGTGCTTATTGCATCATCAGAGGCAGAACTGCAGGCATTAGTCACGTGTATGAAAGAGGAATGTGAAATTAAAGGTCTCCGTTTGAACGCTAATAAAACTAAGGTTCTGGTATTTGAAAGGGACGAAGAGAGAACGAAGTGTGAAATATGGGTAAATCAGGAATGTCTAGAACAAGTAAATGAAATTATATACTTGGGGAGTGCTTTTAGCCGGGATGGAAGATGTGATTTAGATGTGGACAGGCGTGTCGCTGCCGGGAACAAAGTCAATGGTGCCTTGACTGCGTTAGTCAAAAGGCAAGGCGTAGTGAAAAGTGCACGCCTTGCAATACATAACGCAGTGTTGGTACCGACTTTGTTATATGGCAGCGAAACCTGGGTATGCCAGAAGAAGCATAAAAGCAAGTTGAATGCAATGGAGATGCGATCTCTTCGTAAAATGTGCGGCGTTACCATGGCCGACCGAAAGCGAAACGAAGAGATTCGCAATATGGCAGGTTTGAAAGATGACCTTATCACAAAAATTGATAAGGGCGTGCTTCGGTGGTTTGGGCACGTTGAGCGAATGAGTGAAGACCGAATGGTGAAGAAAATATATAGCGCGAAAGTTAATATTAAAAGGTGTCGATGTAGACCGAGACTAACTTTCGAAGACCATGTGAGCAAATTGCTCGAAGAGGGTAGGGTCAAGAGTACTCGGATACCTAGACGTGCATGTATGAAGAAGATAATGAATCTGAAAGAAGCGAAAGAGGTATGTAGGGATCGTGACACTTGGCGATCTTTTCTCTCTGGCTACCCCGTCAGGGATTGTGCGTGAAGATAAGTATAAGTATAAGTAAGCCCAGCCGCCAAATTTCACGAACGCACATCGCGGCGGAACTCCCGATACCATCCACACCGTCTGGATGATTGGCGGTCCACCACTGTGCGATTTAGAAGATGTTTTCTTCCTCACACGACTTCCTTGTGGAATCAATTACCATCAGTGATTGTTCCGGACCGATACGACTTAAGGATCTTCAAGAAAAGAGCGTACTCCTTTTTAAAAGGCCGGTGTTACAGTTGTTCATGGGCGGCGGTAGTCACTTAACATGCTCGTTTGTCCCCTATCCTATAAAAAAAAAACTTGATAATTATATTTTGAATTTAATTATAATTTAATAATAGTAACTTATACATTTGTTATATGCGACACATTGTAATAAATTAATATTTTGATAAGATTACTATAATAAATTATAATTTTGACATTATTCAATTTATATAACAAAATTTTAAAATTGATTGTACGTGTTAATATATTTAACTTTGAATTTATATAATTCAAGATATTTCGTATGACAACAGTTAGCACTATAGTAGAGTCTATAGTTAACTCTTGACAATACTTTTTCATCATATTTTTCTTTTGGTTTAATTAGTAATGCATTAATGCGCACGTACAATCAAATTTAAAATTTAGTTATATAAATTGAGTAGCCTAATATTGTATTTGCACACTTCATGAGGTAATAATACAGTGTACACATTCTAATTTCCTGTAACAACTTTTTTACCTGTATTATGCAAATAAATGAATTTGGTTGATTAAAATAAGGTTGACATACGAGCACACAGTGCATCTGATAATAAGTGGGAAATGTGACCTAGACATCTACATCTATTCTCGATTAACGTTGAATGATTTGTTATTACCTTCGAGGACTAAGATAGAACGCCACGTTACTAGTAAAAGAGGTCTGCAGATCATTCCACTCACCATACCAAATGTAGCTATTTCAGGCTGTTGTCTCTGAGAGCGTGGCCCTTCTCCGGTCGTGTTATACAACATTCAAAATATATATATATTGTTCCATGAGGGATTTGAACCTTAAAATTTAATTTAAATAACGAAGTGTAAAGAAATTGTGTAATATTCGACTCCGCGGAGTATACTACGAGTGCAAGGTTAGATATTGCATTCATGAGATATAAATTTTAAGCGCATCGGCGCTACTAACAAGCACAGAGCACATTAAAAAATGTACGTATTTACGTACTTGTCATTTGACTACGGTTTTTTATATCAAGTAGCTGATTATTTTCTATACCTAGACAGTAATACTGGATTTCCGCAGTAAAAGATAAGCAAACGATGTAAACCAAAGAATCAAAAAGCTGGTGGTTATGGCTTTAGGCTTAAGTCTAACCGAGGTAGGTAAGAATAGAGTGATGAACAGAAAGAGCAAGCAGAGAATCGATGGATGTACGTGTCTCGTGATGATAAGTGCAATATTATGTTAAAATTATTTGTAATTTTTATTTAAGCAAATGTGAGAAAGGAGCACATTACATAATTAACACGATTGTACGAGTGTGAGGCAATAGACGGCTGCATCGACCCTCGATCAGGAATCAAAAATATGTTGTTATCTTAACTTTTACGATCACCAGAGAAACCATTTTAGTCCTCAGAGTTGATATGTAGTCTTGTTTGTTTGAAATTGACAGTGGGTGTCTATGGACCACAGTAGCAACTTACAGTTAGGAGGTCTGTAAGTCCATTTGTTACTTCAGCAGTATAAAAAATATACTCTTTGATTTTATTTATTTATTTATTCTTTTTTAAATCTACCTTATAATAAGGGATATAATGGGCAGACTTAATGCCTTGTGGCATTCTCTACCAGTCAACCCTGGATGATTTGAGAAGCTGTGGTAGGTGCAACACCACTCCATAAATTAATAAATAAGTAAAAACATTATATGTTATAAAAAAAGCAAATAAATAAAATATTTTTAAACTATACAAACTTAATATTTTCTCCTTTGTAATAAAGAAAAAAAAATTATACATATTCATATACACTCACGCCTGTCACCCAGATAGATAGGCAGAGACTATGGACTTCCATTTAGCACGATCCTGACACACCTCTCTCGCTTCCTCCACATCCATATACCTACGCATACACGCTCGTCGGTTAAAGGTACTCTTGATTTGGCCTATTTTCAATATATCGCCAATTTGGTCGATAAACTTTCGCCTAGGGCGACCCTTCCCGACTCTGCCGTTCACCTCTGCAACATAAATTTGCTTTGTCACTCTTTCCTCATTCATTCTTTCTACATGACCAAACCACCGAAGCATTCCTTTCTTAATCCTGGTCACAAAATCATCTTGCAAACCACACTCTTCTCTTATCAAACAATTTCTCACTCTGTCATTCAGATTCATTCCTAATATACTCCTTAATGACCGCATTTCTACAGCATATATTCTACTCTCGTGCTTCTTCTGCCACAGCCAACTTTCACTACCATACATTAAAGTAGGTACTAACACAGCATTGTGAATTGCCATACGTACCTTTTTGGACACATTCTGACTCCTCATAATAGGGTGTAGAGCCCCATTCACTCTATTTCCTGCATTCACTTGTCGTTCTATATCCTTATCATATCTACCATCCCCGCTAAACAAACATCCCAAATACACATACTCATCTACTTGCTCTACCAACTCCCCTTCTATTCTTATTTCACATATCGTTTTACTTTCTTCTCTTTCAAAAACCATAACTTTCGTCTTACTTGCGTTCACTTTCATTCCCTTTACTTTTAATGTCCTGTTCATTAATGTAACCATCATTTGCAACTCGGCTGCCGACGATGCAAGTATGACTTGATCATCGGCGTACAACAGGCATTTGACGGTTAACTCACCCATTCTTAACTCGCATACTTCTACTTTCAAATTTTCCAAACAACTGTCCATAAATAGGTTAAACAGCCACGGGGAAGCCAAACAGCCCTGCCTGACACCTTTATGGATGCCAAACCAGTTCGAGTAGGCCCCATTGATCCTGACACAAGCACTAGAGTCCCTATACAGAGACTTCAATGACTGTATCAACCCAGTGCTCAACCCAAATAAGTTCAGTGTTTGCCATAACACATCCCTATCCACTCTGTCATAAGCCTTCTCCAAGTCCATGAACGCACAAAAAACTTTTTGGTTTTTGGCCAAAAACTTCTCCGCGATCATGCGCATGGAAAAGACCTGATCCGTACATCCCATTCCCTTTCTAAATCCCGCTTGCACATCCCAAATTTTTCTATCAGTTTCTTTCATAACTCTTTCAATTAGTACCTTAGCATACAGTTTTCCCACAGTGCTAAGAAGGCTGATACCAAGGTAATTTTTACAGTCCTGCTGTGATCCTTTTCCTTTATATATTAGGACTATCACGGCTTTGCACCAGTCTCCCGGTACCCGCTTAAGTTCCCAACATAAATTAAACAAGGTGTACAGCAGGTCTGCTACCACTCCTTGTCCAGCCCTTAGCATTTCGAAAGATACTCTATCATATCCGGCTGCCTTAACTGCTTTCATACTTTTCATTGCTTTCATTATTTAATCTATACTTATATCTCTATCTATTTCCTTTTCTTTCGAAATTTCTATTTCATTTCATTCAGACGACTCATCATTCATAAACACGCTTTCAAAGTATTCCTTCCATCTTCTTAAACTCAAAACTTCTTCATTCAGAATTCATACAGCCATTCTGGTCTCGTATAGCATTCATTCTTGGCTGTTTTGAATGTTCCCTGGCAGTTTTTACGAGTTTCCAGAACATTTTAATGTTTGCCTGGAAGTTATCCGATATTCTTCTATCATTCTTATCCGTTCTGTTTTGCTTTTTCCTTTCAACGACTTCTTTTACTCTCTTATATAGATGTCTAAAGACTGCATTTTTACTTTCAATATCATCATTCATACTGCTAGAATTACTAGCCTTGGTTGCTAGTAAATCTAGTCATGCTTTCTTCTTTGCTTCAACTTCCATCCGTACCTCATCATCCCACCATAACGTAAAATTTATAGTAAATATATAAACGGATACTTATATATACAAAATCTCTAAATAAATATAAAATAATATCACACAAAAATAAAATGACATGATGCATATTAAAATACATATTATACAAAATATCAATTACAAAGCGAAAGAGGGAGAAAAACAAAAATCGCATAAATCGGATGGTATTATTCCTGTTAAAGAATTCTCGAACAATTTTTTTTTATAGGGGAGGGGGCAAACGAACATGCGGCTCACCTGATGGTAAGTGACTACCGCCGCCCATGAACAACCATAACACCAGAGGAATTGCAGATGCGTTGCCGGCCTTTAAAAAAAAGTCTTTTAAAATAATGTATGTTACTGGTTTTTTTGATAGGAACAGGCAAGGCATTCCAGAGTAGTATGGACTGCACAGTAAAAGAGGAATTAAAGAAACCACTCTTTTGTGGTTTCTTTAATTCCTAACTAATCCTAACTTTCATTAGCTAGTATTTGAGTGATAAATTATGACGTATTAAATGTGACGCGAAAAGGATAAAGATTTTATGTACTCCAGCGGTAACTGTTAAGTGACACAGTTAATAACGTAATATTATTATTATTAGTAAGAAAAGGGGGTCATTGTAGAAGCGTGCTCGTCGCGACCCCTGCCAGCCCTTTTCAGGGCTGCAATTCTACTCAGCTGCGCACCCATGTCAACGAGGGTTAGGGCGTCCCCCCAAGGCGACGCACACCAGCTCGTCCCCGTTGGTGTGGAATGCAGCGCGCAAAGCGGCGATGGGGACCGCCACCCGTCACGCACAGCCCGACACGGCGGAAGGTGGAGGACGGAGTGCAGAGTTGGCACGTGGAATGTTAGAGGAGGCATGAGAGATAAGACGAATGAGTTGATCGAAATAATGAAAGAAAGAGAATTAGATGTCGTGTGTATGTCGGAGACCAAACGGAAGGGCAGTGGTACTGAAGAGCTCCCTGGCGGGGCGTTAGCTCTATGGTCCGGAGTCCCGGAGAGCGAGAACGCCTGCCAGGTAGTGGGGGTGCTGCTGTCTTCTCGGTTGGTCGATGTTATGACTGAATATAAGTTTGTGAACTCAAGACTTCTCTGGGTTCGCTTTAAATTGGGACTGACGAAGTTATTCCTTTTGGCTGTTTATGCGCCGGTGGCTTCGTCGTCCAGGGCTGAGCTGGAGGAGTTTTGGGAGAATGTAGGAGAAGTTCTAGATTTGGCTAGGGGAAACGAAAGGATTGTTGTATGTGGTGATTTGAATGGATGGGTTGGTACCGCTCGACCAGGGTACGAGTCGGTACTTGGAAAGTTTGGCGATAAAAGGGTTAATGATGCTGGCAAGCTTATACTGGCGGTATGCAAGGAAAAGGGTCTGCTTGTGACAAACACTATGTTTAATCACAAGAAAATCCATATGTATACTAGAGAAAGAAAGAATGAGAGAAGTATGATCGATTTGTTCCTGGTGGATGACCGACTGCGAAAACAGGTTATGGATACGCGAGTGTTCAGGGGTGCTGACCTGGGAACGGATCACTATCTAGTGATTACTAGATTTAGGGGTCTGTTCGCGGGTTGGCGCTACCGGACGACAGTGACAGAACCACAGTCGGTCTGTCGCATCCGAAGCTGGAAGCTTCAGGAAGCGGATACTAGGGACAAATATCATGCGAGGGTAGCCGAAAAGCTTGACACCATCGATGGCAGAAACGAATGTGTAGAAAGAACATGGCAGAACCTTAGGGATGGAATGGTAAGTGCAGCGGAAGAAGTGTGTGGAACAATAAAAAGAGGCAGTAGTAAAAGAAGAGATGCATGGTGGAATGATGAAGTGAAAGAAGCTGTAAAGAAGAAGAAGAAAGCATGGTTAGACTACTTGGCCTCTAGTAATGATAAGGATATGAGAGAGAAGATGAAAGAAAGATATAAGCTGCAGAAAGTTCACACGAAAGCATTGATTGAGGAAGTGCGTGAAAGGTGTAGAATGGAAGCGGATGAAAGGTTGTCGCACAACTTTAAGGAGAACTCCAAACTCTTCTGGAAAGAGGTTGGAAGGGCCCGAAGTGGTGCGTCGGCCTTAAGAATGAACAAAGTGCTTTCGAGAACTAATGACGTCCTCTCAGAAAAATCGGACGTCATACAGCGATGGAGCGAATTTTATAGAGAAATGTATGCGTGTGATGATCTTAGTGAGGGATCCGGGGATGACGCCGTGACTGGTACGCCAGACCCGGACCTCGATGACACTGAGGTCATCAGTATGAAAGAGATTGAACGTGCGATTCGAAGTTTGAAATGTGGTAAGGCTGCGGGACTAGACAGAGTTACTGCTGAAATGGTCAAGTATGGTGGGCCTCGCGTCTGGGACAGCTTTCATCTGCTGTGCAATTTGTGCTGGCGGACGGGGGATGTCCCGGATGATTGGCGATCCGCAGTCATTGTGCCTTTATATAAAGGTAAAGGTTCACATTTTGACTGCGGGTGCTATCGGGCGATCAGCTTGACCAGTTTAGCAAGTAAAGTTTACTCGAAGGTTTTGACACGTAGGATGCAAGAGAAATCGGAAAGATTTCTATGGGAGGCACAATGCGGATTTAGACCTGGAAGAGGATGCACGGATCAAATGTTTTCTCTCCGTATGATCACGGAAAAGCTTCTGGCTGTTAACCAGAAGATTTTCTGTGCTTTTGTGGATCTTGAGAAAGCATTTGATAAGGTTGTAAGGAAGAAAATGTGGGAACTGTTGCCGGGGTATGGTGTGGATGGCCGATTGCTAAGGGCTGTGCAGTCTCTTTACTGTGACTGTAAAGCCTGTGTGCGGGTAGGGCATGACCTGTCACCCATGTTTAGCGTCCAAACGGGCGTAAAACAGGGTTGTGTCATGTCTTCCTGGCTGTTCATACTGTATCTCGACAGCTGTTTACAAAAGCTGAAAGATAGCTGTTTGGGTGTGAAATTGGGTGACATTAAAGTAAATTGTCTGCTGTATGCTGATGATGCAGTGCTTATTGCACCATCAGAGGCAGAACTGCAGGCATTAGTCACGTGTATGAAAGAGGAATGTGAAATTAAAGGTCTCCGTTTGAATGCTAATAAAACTAAGGTTCTGGTATTTGAAAGGGACGAAGAGAGAACGAAGTGTGAAATATGGGTAAATCAGGAATGTCTAGAACAGGTAAATGAAATTGTATACTTGGGGAGTGCTTTTAGCCGGGATGGAAGATGTGATTTAGATGTGGACAGGCGTGTCGCTGCCGGGAACAAAGTCAATGGTGCCCTGACTGCGTTAGTCAAAAGGCAAGGCGTAGCGAAGAGTGCACGCCTTGCAATACATAACGCAGTGTTGGTACCGACTTTGTTATATGGCAGCGAAACCTGGGTATGCCAGAAGAAGCATAAAAGTAAGTTGAATGCAGTGGAGATGCGATCTCTTCGTAAAATGTGCGGCGTTACTATGGCCGACCGAAAGCGAAACGAAGAGATTCGCAATATGGCAGGTTTGAAAGATGACCTTATCACAAAAATTGATAAGGGCGTGCTTCGGTGGTTTGGGCACGTTGAGCGAATGAGTGAAGACCGAATGGTGAAGAAAATATATAGCGCGAAAGTTAATATTAAAAGGTGTCGAGGTAGACCGAGACTAACTTTCGAAGACCATGTGAGCAAATTGCTCGAAGAGGGTAGGGTCAAGAGTACTCGGATACCTAGACGTGCATGTATGAAGAAGATAATGAATCTGAAAGAAGCGAAAGAGATATGTAAGGATCGTGACACTTGGCGATCTGTTCTCTCTGGCTACCCCGTCAGGGATTGTGCGTGAAGATAAGTAAGTAAGTAAGTAATTAGTAAGAAAAAGATAAAGTATAAATTTATCATATACCTTTATAACGAAGTTAATATATTCTATTATATTATTATCATCGTTCATGGCTTAGCGCTAGCTGTAAATTTCACAGTACGCGAGCAAACCGGGTTCAATCCCCGCCGGCAATAATGAAATTGTTAATTACAATTTTAAGTGCTAATATGCTCAGCAGTAAAGCAAAACATTGTGAGGAAACCTGCAAGAAATAAATAAAAAATAAACAAATGTGCAGACCACACGCAGTAGAAGTGTAACCTTACAATGACATGAAATATAAAATTAAAAAACTACACGTTAAATGTTTTATTTAATATGACCTTTTCAACCACAAGTACGACATTAAAATATAATATAAAAGTTTAATTTAATAGAAAATAAATATTACAATCCTTACTTTTAGACTTGTAGAGTCTAAATTTTATATGTAATAAGTTACAAAAGATTTTCTTTCGAGTAAAATTGATTTGTAATAGCACCATCTACCTCACTCTATAGAGGAGGTAGGTGGTGATATTTATTATTATGTAAGGTAAAATTGATTGAATTTCAAGGTTGTGCGTAAAATAGACTCTAGAGAAGGGGCAAACGAGCATACGCCTCACCTGATGGTAAGTGACCAGGAGTAAAGTATTCTGTGTAAGTGACTACCGCCGCTCATGAACAACTGCAACACCAGGGGAATTGCATATAATTTAATACAAATCTAAAGTTATGAATGGGTTGGTTCAGATAAGTTGGTTCATTTTATTTAATTTTATATGTGTAATTTTTTTTACTGTTTAAAGTTGTATTAACCATCTCTAAAGCACCGCACAACGAAAAGACCGACCGAGATAATTGCACTGTATACTGTATTCTATCTCATTCTCCCGCAGGTACTTTTTAATGTCGCTCTTTTGTTTAATTGAGTTTCAAACCACAACGATTCTCAAGAAATTTTCACCTCAAAAATATTTTGAAGATATATGATAATGAGGGGAGGTCTGTGCCGAGTATCACGCTGTATAACGCTATTTAGGCTGTAACTTTTATTTACTATATTGTAATCATAGCGTTATATAATATTTATTTAATAAATCAAAACGACGTGCATGCTTTGTTTGCCTACTAGCTATAAAAACGTATGTATTTTTTTAATATATTCGTTTTAAATTTGAAATTATCGTGTTATATATTAAAATATTTTTTTAGTAGTCTAATTATAATATCTTTATTGATTTTATTAAATTGTTTGTGAATTAAAGGAAACGATTGGCTGTTAAATATCGTCTTACTAATTCCGTAGATTGAATAAGATAATTTATTGTCGTATAAATAGATATAACTAAATTATTAGATCATAATGCAAAAATTTAGCAATCAAAATTAATAAAAGTTATTCATCATCATCATCATCATTACAGCCTTTCATAAGTCCACTGCTGAACATAGGCCTCCCCCAAGGAATGCCACAAAACACGGTCCTGAGCCACCCGCATCCATCGACTTCCTGCATGTCTTACCAGGTCGTCACTCCATCTCGTGGGGGGTCGCCCTATACTTCGCCTACCGGTACGAGGCTGCCACTCAAGAACCTTTCTTCCCCATCGGTTGTCGGTTCTTCGAGCTATATGGCCGGCCCACTGCTACTTCAGCTTACTACTCCGTTGGGCTATGTCAGTTACTCTGGTTCTACTGCGGATATACTCATTTCTAAGTTTATCACTCAGAGAAACCCCGAGCATAGCCCTCTCCATAGCTCGATGAGCGACCTTGAGCTTCTTCATACGGCCAGCAGTGAAGGACCACGTCTCAGATTCGTATGTCATCACTGGCAACACGCGCTGGTTGTACAATTTCGTTTTAAGGTTTTGAGGTATGTCTGTGTCGTAGTTTCCCGAACGCTGCCCAGACGAGTTGAATCCGTCAATTGACCTCTCTGTCAAAGTTGGACTTACCTAGTCGGATTATTTGTCCCAGGTAAACATACTCAGTAACAACTTCGAGATTAGTGCTCACAACAACTACCGACATAGGTGTGACATGGACATTAAACAAGATCTTTGTTTTGTCCATGTTCATCCTAAGACCTGTTCGTTGGGAGACACTATTGAGGTCATTAAGCATGGTGCTTACGTCCTCCAATGATTCTGCCATAAGGACTATATCGTCGGCAAATCGAAGGTGAGTAATGTTGATGTTAATACCGTATCCTTTCCAGTCCAGAAGCTTGAAAACGTCTTCCAATGCAGCGGTGAAGAGTTTCGGGGATAAAGCATCACCCTGTCTTACAACTCTCTGCAATTGGATAGGTTTCTTATTTTGGTTCTGTACTCGGATAGCTATCGTAGCTCTACTGTACAAACACTTCAGCACTTCGATTATACCGACAGTCAACTTGGTACCGCTGAAGGGACTGCAGCACCGCCCAACTTTCGACGAAATCAAAGTATTTTTCATAGTCCATATATGCCAGACATAGTGGCAAATTGTACTCTTCGAACTTCTGTACAATTTGCCAAAGGGTATGTATGTGGTATATGGTGCTAAAGCCCTTTCGGAAACCGGCTTGTTCGGGAGGCTGGAAGTAGTCAAGTCCGCGCGCGAGACGATTCGTAATGACTCTCGAAAATAGCACATAGACGCGGCTCAGAACGGAAATCGGACTGTAGTTCTTCAAGAGAGCGTTGTCCCCTTTCTTGAAGAACAAGACCATCGCACTTCTGCTCCATACCTCCGGTGTAATGCCACCATGGAGGACGGAATTAAAAAGCTTCTAAAGGACTTCAAGTATCAGTCTTCCACCCACTTTCAGAAGCTCCGCTGTAATTCCATCCTCACCTGGAGCCTTGCCGTTTTTAAGATGCTGGAGAGCCATTCTAATCCCGCTCAGACTGACGTCCGGGATATCTTCGGAATAGTGTCGGATAAGAATAAATAAAAGTTATTACTTGGAATAAAATAAGCATAATATAGATTAAGCTGGGTCGTGACGGCAGCGTGACTTCACCGCTTAAAGAATGTGATGATGTTGGTGATATGAGAACTATATAAAATTCTGGTGTGCGTGCATTCATAATTATTCTCCTCCTAAACGGCTTGATCGATTTTGATGAAATTTTTATGGAGTACTTATGGCATCATCTGGACGATTCTTAGCTATAATAATTGAAGCCGGTAGGTGGTGCCGTTCTCGACATCCGGAAATCACGCATGGGAAGCCGGGGCGGATCGTTAGTGATTTATCTCCGTAGAATTTCTTAATTTAACTCAAAATTTAGGGTCGCCCAGAAATTACGCTGCCGTAGTCGAACTTTAACCTGGACAGTTGGCTGTTTGCGGCAGATATATCTCCCATAAAGACTTTGGAGCATTGTTCCTATTCAATCACTCCTTAAATACGTAACAAATATGGTAGAGTTTGGGTTTAAGATTTAATTTGTTATAGAATAAGGGCACGCAATCCATCTATTGATAAGCTGATGTTGTGACCTATAGACAGCTACATCTGTCGCCTATTAGAAATATGCAGATACGTTAACAACCTGAAGACTAAATTCGAATGCCTATTAAGAGAAACGATTTTAAATGAGACAAAAATATGTTTTATATCTTATATAATATGTGTGAAAAGACACTGTTTGCTTTAATATTTTATAAGTTTTTTAATATAGAATAAGATGGACAAACGAGCTCACAGTACACCTGGTAGTTGGATGTTGTGGCCCATAGACATCTATAATTATCGATTCATGATACTTATCCACGATTAAGAATCAAAATGCATATGCGT
Organism: Parnassius mnemosyne; assembly: GCA_963668995.1. Lineage (NCBI taxonomy): Eukaryota > Metazoa > Arthropoda > Insecta > Lepidoptera > Papilionidae > Parnassius > Parnassius mnemosyne. Next base: position 36,936,183 of record CAVLGL010000068.1, on the reverse strand, counting down.
GGTCACCTCTAAGGACTAAGATGGAATGCCTCTTTTCCAGTAAAATGGGTCTACTTTTCTCTACACTCACCATACGAAAGACAGCAGTGTCAAGCTGCCATTTTACGCTGGTATTCTGTGAGAGCGTGGTCCTTCCCCGGTCGAGCCAACCCATTCGTGCTACAACTATACTACTAATATAGCTGCAGTATGGCTCTCCCACGTATAAAAAATTTGAATCAAGTTAGACGTAGTACAGTGTGTCCATGATGCACAGATGTGACTTACGGGCTGCTCGTTTGTCTCTTTTCCTTGTTAAATTAATAAAGGCTTAAAAACTTAAACAACACGCATAGATTTGAAATTATTGCATTATCAGCTATTTTTAATATGTCTGCAAAATCTCAAATTATTTCGACAAATTATTCAAGCTGGCCGTGTAGTGGTGGTTAAGAATATCCACTACCCCATATCTTCCCGTGGGTGTCGTAAAAGGCGACAAAGGGAAACAGGCAGGAGATGGGCAGCAGCATCTTCCTGATAATAGCCAAAATAACAATAAAAAAACTGCGGTTGCCAACCCGCTCGCCAAGCGTGGCAACTATGGCAATATACCCCCCATGAGCAATGACAATAATAAACGGCCCCCAGTCCCCGGCGGCCCCGCTATTCCTGGCTACGGTGGCGACCATGGTAACGGCGGGGCAGGGGGTGCTAAGAATCTCCGGTGGAGGTTCGGTTGCCACCTACGACGACTCGACCTGGCAACATACAACGCACGCACCCTGAGGACTGACGAGAAGATTGTGGAGCTGGAAGAAGAGATAGACAAGTTACGCTGGCATATTATAGGATTATCCGAAGTCCGAAGAGAGGGGGAGGACACGGTAATCCTCGAATCCGGCAACTTGCTCTATTACCGGGAGGGCGACCATCTGTCCCAAGGAGGTGTCGGATTTATCGTCCACAAGTCTCTCGTTAACAACGTTGTAAAGATTGAGAGTGTGTCGACGAGGGTTGCGTACCTTATACTCAGAATCACCAAACGGTATTCGCTGAAGGTCATACAGGTTTACGCACCAACCTCGGCACACCCCGATCAGGAGGTGGAGGAAATGTATGAGGATATCTCTAGAGCCATGCATTCCTCCAAAACCCAATATACGGTGTTAATGGGAGACTTCAATGCAAAACTAGGCACAAGAGAGAACGGTGAGCTGAAAGTAGGGAAATTTGGAATAGGGCAACGGAACCCAAGGGGCCAGCAGCTGGCCGACTTCATGGAGAAAGAGGGACTCTTTATGATGAACTCTTTCTTCCAGAAGCGGCCCCACAGGAAGTGGACCTGGTCGAGCCCCGACGGTTCGACAAAAAATGAGATTGACTTCATTATGACGACCAGACGACAACTGTTCAGTGATGTCTCAGTGATCGCGAGGGTGAAAACCGGCAGCGATCACCGAATGGTTAGAGGCACACTGAACCTAAACGTTACGTTGGAGAGGTCTCGTCTAATGAAGTCAACGCTCCGTCCCCCTCGTGCTCTAATTCAGAGTCCCGAAACCTTTCAGCTCGAGTTACAAAACCGTTTTCAGTGCCTAGAAGACTGCAATGAAGTGGACGATTTGAATGACAAGCTCGTGGAAACTGTCCATGCGGTCGGAGCTAAGTTCTGCAAGACCCGCCGCAGAAGAACACAAAAACTCTCCGATCACACTCTTAATCTCATGGCTGTTAGACGGGAGATGAAGCTACATTCTTCAACAGATTTAACAGCATACAGGCAACTGAACAGACAGATCTCCAAATGCATGCGGCGGGACTTACGCAAATTCAATACAGCTCGTATTGAAGAAGCGATCGAGCGGAACCGAGGCTCCAAAGTCTTTGCCAGAGATCTGTCTACCAGAAAGCGCCAACTGTCAAAGTTGAAGACAGAGTGTGGCAGCATCGTTTCCGGGGCACCTGAGATTTTGAGTGAGATTGAGAGGTTCTATGGGCAGCTGTACACGTCATCGTTGGAGCCGCACGCAAGTGTGAGTAACGATCCAAGAGCGAGTCTTATCCGACATTATTCCGATGATATCCCGGACGTCAGTCTGAGCGAGATTAGAATGGCTCTCCAGCACCTTAAAAACGGCAAGGCCCCAGGTGAGGATGGAATTACAGCGGAGCTTCTGAAAGCGGGTGGAAAACCGGTACTTGAAGTCCTTCAGAAGCTCTTTAATTCCGTCCTCCATGGTGGCATTACACCGGAGGCGTGGAGCAGAAGTGCGGTGGTCTTGTTCTTCAAGAAAGGCGACAACGCTACTACAGACCGATTTCCCTTCTGAGCCGCGTCTACGTGCTGTTTTCGAGAGTCATTACGAATCGTCTCGCGCGCAGACTTGACGACTTCCAGCCTCCCGAACAAGCCGGTTTCCGAAAAGGCTTTAGCACCATAGACCACATACATACCCTTCGGCAAATTGTACAGAAGTCCGAGGAGTACAATTTGCCACTATGTCTGGCGTATGTGGACTATGAGAAAGCCTTTGATTCCGTCGAAATTTGGGCGGTGCTGCAGTCCCTTCAGCGATGCCAAGTTGACTGTCGGTATATCGAAGTGTTGAAGTGCTTGTACAGTAGGGCTACAATGGCTATCCGAGTACAGAACCAGAGTACGAAACCTATCCAATTGCAGAGAGGTGTAAGACAGGGTGACGTCATATCCCCGAAACTCTTTACCGCTGCATTGGAAGATGTTTTCAAGCTTCTGGACTGGAAAGGATACGGTATCAACATCAATGGCGAGTACATCACTCACCTTCGATTTGCCGACGATATAGTCCTTATGGCAGAATCGCTGGAGGACCTAAGCACTATGCTCAATGACCTCAATAGTGTTTCCCAACGGATAGGTCTTAAGATGAACATGGACAAAACAAAGATCATGTTTAATGTCCATGTCACACCTATGCCGGTAGTTGTTGGGAACACTAAGCTCGAAGTTGTTGACGAGTATGTTTACCTGGGACAAATAGTCCGACTAGGTAAGTCCAACTTCGACCGAGAGGTCAATCGACGGATTCAACTCGGTTGGGCAGCGTTCGGGAAATTACGGCACATCTTCTCGTCAGGTATACCTCAAAACTTGAAAACGAGACTGTACACCCAGTGCGTGTTGCCAGTGATGACATACGGAACTGAGACGTGGTCCTTCACTGCTGGCCGGATGAGGAAGCTCAAGGTCGCTCAGCGAGCTATGGAGAGGGCTATGCTCGGAGTTTCTCTGCGTGATAAACTCAGAAATGAGGATATCCGCAGTAGAACTAGAGTGACCGACATAGCCCAACGGATTAGTAAGCTGAAGTGGCAATGGGCCGGCCATATAGCTCGAAGAACCGACAACCGATGGGGAAGAAAGGTTCTCGAGTGGCAGCCTCGTACCGGCAGGCGAAGTGTAGGGCGTCCCCCCACTAGATGGAGTGACGACCTGGTAAGATATGCAGGAAGTCGATGGATGCAGGTGGCTCAGGACCGTGCTTTGTGGCATTCTTTGGGGGAGGCCTATGTTCAGCAGTGGACTTGTGAAGGGCTGTAATGATGATGATGATGATTCAAGCTGGTGAAGGGACTATAAGATAATTAATTTAACATTTAGCCATTTCACTTTTTTTAATGATGAAAACAATATAATTAAGGGTTACGGTTGCGAAACTCTAAACCAATTTACTCTATTAGATGTTTAACAAAATTTTTAAGTCTGGTTATATAAATTTAAATTTAGAGCAATAGCAGGATTCGTTTTACGTAAAAATATATTCAGAATACTTTGTACTGTAAAATTCTATTCTAGTGTAATTTTTTTCAACTAAACGCAGCGAGGGTTTTCGCAGGAATTTGAAGCTCGTAATTATAATGTTTGCAAGTTTAATTATTACTAAGGGCAGGAATTGGTACGATTGGAGGATTTTTTTATTCAAAATGCCAAATTTAAATACGTTGTGGAGTCACATTTTAAATATGATTATATATTATAAAATATCTAAAAAAATATACTTTGAACTATTTATTTTATATATGTGATATATGAAAAATATCAATTAATTGATTGTGGAAAAGCCACGTTGCAGCTATATTATACTCGTAGTTAAAACACGAATGGGTCGGCTCGACCGGGGAAGAATCATGCTCTCACAGAATCTCAGCGTAAAATAGCCACTTAATGCTGCTGTATTTCGTATGGGGATTGTAAAGAATCGGAGATCCTTTTAACTGGAAAAAAGGCATTCCATCTTAGTGCTCAGGGGTGGCAAGGCATCTGAATTAATAGAAGATAAATGTAGATATCTATGGGCCACCGCATACAATTACCATAAACAGGTGGACTATGTGCTCGTTTGTCAGCCCATTCTATAAAAAAAAACTGTCAGTCGTAGGATTACTGTCAGAAGTGAAAACGTTTTCAACGCGAATATCAATAACAATGTAAGAAATATTCAACAATAAATACTTTTTTGTCATTTATTTTTCTACATAAACATATAAGTATATTTATTACTCACTATTGTATTGCACAGTGATTCTACAATTAATCAATTCAAATAGTGATTATCGAAAACACAATTAAAACAATGCACATTATATACAAAATAAACTTTTCAAGTGGTCAACATAAGTTCTCTTTCTGCTACTACGCAGTAGGTGAAGTTATGTTGCCGCAAAGTCACAAGATTTTACCCATCCAAAAAGTCAAACATGCATATGATACAGTTGAGGATATACAATGTATTAATGTATACTTGCGTATACATGTACACATGCCGCTAAACTACGTGGCGCTCGTTTGGCACAAGCGCAATACGTCACGAGTATGTCGAGGTCATCGGTGATGCAAACCCATTAGTTTTTACCTTAAACAAGTTTTTATGGGACCACATAAGAAGCACCATCAATATAAAAAATAATCGAAATCGGTTCACCTAAAAAAAAGTTATGAGGTAGCACACATAAAAAAACATATAGTCGAGTTAAGTACCTCCTCCTCTTTTAAGTCGGTAGAAAAACTACATATCGATTTCAAAAGTGTAAGTTATGCAATGTAATTAGTTAGGTATTATGTACATTTGACTTGTATTAAGGTAAATTTTTTGGTATAATTGCTAGATAATACTTTTTATTGTTTTAACTATCTCGTTAGTAATTTACTAATCAGTTATGGGGTTATACTATAAAGAAATTATTAATAGAAATCAACAATCTTGAAGTAAGCAGTGTTCACCTTTTCACCAAAGCCGTTGTCGTGCGACTAATCTCTCTCTGATCGTGTTGTTACACCATCGACAGGCCAAATTTTTAAAAAGTTTTCGGCAGCGATAATATAGTTTTAAAAATTATAAATAAACAGAGGCAGTCATAAGGAATGCCGACAGAAGTGAAAATTCAATAATATATGCGTTTACATGTACACATGCCACTATACTACGCGTCGCTAGTCTGGCTTACACCACATGCTCGTGACAATGCGTCACGAGCATGTCGTGGTCATCGGTCACGCAAACTGATAAACTTTTCTCCAATCAAAAGTCACTAAACGCGGCTAAAGAAATTTTCACTTCAAAAGAAGAGATACAGTCTTAAGGACAGCTGGCATAAGTTAAAACTGAAAACAAAGGAATAGCTGTGTTATTAATTAATTATAGTCTGAATTATTTAAATTTCATCATTTGTAAATTGAACTAGACGTCGAGTAGGCCTGATGGAGTTCCTCTCGTTGTGCTGAAGACGTGTGCTCCCTAGTTCACACCGCTCGTAACGTGTCTTTTCTAAAAGTCTTTTTCCCTACGCATAGTCTCGAACTCAAAAAAGACAGTTTAAGTGCACCAGATCCCTAAAAAATAACCGAAAATCGACCGCTCAGACCTATCCAACTTGTTCTCCAAAATAATGAAAACCATTGTGAACTGGCAGCTCTTGAGGTTGAGGATCACCAACTAAAAAAGTGACCGACAGTACAAATTCCGTCGGGGTTGCTCAGCTGGTGATCTTCTGGCTTACCTGACTCATAAATCGCTGGAGGCAGAGAGGGAGATCCTGGCCGTTAGTTTGGACAAAGCAAATGCCTTCGATCGGGTTTGGCACAAAGCGCTTCTTTCGAAGCTCCCTTCCAATGGGCTTCCCGTGAATTTGTGCAACTGCATCAGCAGGTTTCTTGCAGATTAGAGTAACAAGGTCTTAGTAGTATGTTCATGCTCCATTTACAAGCCTATTTATTTTGGTGTTTCACAAGGCTACGAGCTATTATCACCTACGCTGTTTCTTCTGCTTACCAATGTTGTTGTACCAAAATTGTTGCAAACCAGTAACGTGCACTGGTGATATGCTTTATACACCGGTTGTGCCTATGTTTCTCGGAAAAACGTCTGCTAACCGTACCGCAACAAACTTGTCTCTGAAGTTGGGTCTTTGCCGGATTAGGTCTTGGATTGAAGCGACAAAATCTAAATAAGTTCAATGCCCAGAAAACACAAGTTTGCGCGTTTACCACTAAAATGAAACCCTTTGTTGTAACTCCTCAATTTCAGGGCACTTCCCTTGTTACCTCAGCCAGTATCGAAATCTTCGGCGTTGACATATCGAATAATGTGCAGATTCGTGGTCACTTGGAAGGGGAGGCTGAATCGGTCTCTAAAACACTTGGCGTGCTCAGCAGTTCGGGACAGTATTTTATGCCGGCACACTGCTTGCAACTTTATAAGGAGCAGGTTCGGCTTAACATGGAATACTGTTCTCATCCCTGGGCCGGGGCTTCCTAGTATCAGCTTCTTTCACTTGACCGCATCCAGCGCAGAGCTGCTCGAATCGTCGACGACCAACGAAGATGAAAGACGAGACGAAGAGATGTTGCATCTCTCTGCATTTTCTATCGCATTTGCTACGGGGAGTGTTCAGAGGAACTGTTCGGATTAATTCCAGCCACAAAATTTTATCAACGCATTTCACAAATCCACATTATCGGGATGTTTGGCAGTTTACTACTATCGGACCGATACGATACTCCTTATTAAAAAGCCGGCAACGCGCCTGTTGGTAAGTGTCGACCACCGCCTATACAGGGTATTTTTGGAACGCTCCCGAAAACTAAGACAGGCGACAGTACCAAGTATACCTTTGATCATGGGTAACACAAAAATTTGATCCTGATGAAAAAAAAATCATCTTTTTACAACGTTTTATTAGCTTTATTCACGCGTTATCATGTTAGTACAGCTAAATGAAACGATAATTTCATAAAAAATCATGAAAATACTGAAACATAAAACCAGCAGTGGAATTACTGAATTGATATCAGCTGACTTGAGGTCAATGTACGCGCGAACGCAAATTCACGCGGCCCGCAACTAGCGGGCCATACCACATTACCTAATAATTTACAACACTTGTCTAAATACCTAACTTATCTACTTAACCTACTATTTTGCCACTGTACTTGACTCCACGTAGCCACTTTAATACGAATTTACAGGATAAATAACCCAAATAACTGGTTCGATTCCCCGCTAATGAAAAAATACTTAAATTAATGAAATGTAACCAAGATTGGAGTCATGCGTTTTATTCATCGTGTAGGTATGTTTATTATTCTAATGTATTCAGTTATGTACCTATTCAGATTAGTTCAGTACTAAGTTATTTAAAAAAATTCTTATGAAACAGCTTACCGCTCTAAATCCTCCGTGGTTTTTTTTTTTTTTTTTTTTTTTTTTTTTTATAGGAGAGGGGGCAAACGAGCATGCGGCTCACCTGATGGTAAGTGACTACCGCCGCCCATGAACAACCGCAACACCAGGGGAATTGCAGATGCGTTGCCGGCCTTTTAAAAAGGAGTAGGCTCTTTTCTTGAAGGTCCCTAAGTCGTATCGGTCCGGAAAAATCCCTGGTGGTAAACTATTCCACAAGGAAGTTGTGCGAGGAAGAAAACATCTTCTAAATCGCACAGTGGTGGACCGCCAATCATCCAGATGGTGTGGATGGTATCGGGAGTTCTGCCGCGATGTGCGTTCGTGAAATTTGGCGGCTGGGATTAATCCAAACAATTCCTCAGAGCACTCCCCATGGTAGATGCGAAAGAAAATGCAAAGAGATGCAACATCTCTTCGCAGTGCCAATGAATCGAGCCGATCGGAAAGGGCTCGGTCGTCGACGATTCGAGCCGCTCTGCGCTGGATGCGGTCAAGTGGAAGGAGCTGGCACTGGGGAGCCCCTGCCCAGAGATGGGAACAGTATTCCATGTGAGGCCGAACCTGCGCCTTGTAAAGTTGCAGGCGGTGTGCCGGCATGAAATACTGTCCCGCTTTGCTGAGCACGCCAAGCTTTTTAGAGGCCAATTTGGCCTTCTCTTCCAAGTGACCACGAAACTGCACGTCACTCGATATGTCGACTCCGAGGATACCGATACTGGCTGAGGCAAGAAGGGGAGTGCCTTGAAACTGAGGAGATACGACAAAGGGGTTCTTTTTAGCGGTAAACGCGCAAACTTGTGTCTTCTGAGGATTAAACTGGACTAGATTTAGTCGCCCCCAATCCGAGACTTTGTCCAGCAAAGACTCGACTTCAGACACAAGTTTGTTCCGGTACTCGGCGACGTTTTCCCGAGAAATATTGGCCCGGCCGTTGTATAGAGCATCACCAGTGCTGTCATCCGCATAGCAATGAATGTTACCAGTTAGCAACATATCATTGATATGCAGAAGAAACAGCGTTGGTGATAGCACACAGCCTTGTGGAACACCAGCGTTAATAGGCTTGTAGTCAGAACATGCACCGTCTACAACGACCTTGATGCTCCGATCTGCAAGAAAGCTGGTGATCCAATTGCACAATTTCTCGGGAAGCCCATAGGAAGGCAGCTTTGAAAGAAGCGCTTTGTGCCAAACCCGATCAAAGGCCTTCGCAATGTCCAGACTAACGGCCAACGCCTCCCCCTTGGACTCTACTGCCTCCGCCCATCTATGGGTCAGGTAGACAAGAAGATCACCAGCTGATCGACACCGACGAAAACCGTATTGGCGGTCACTAATCAGCTGGTGATCCTCAAGGTACCGGATGAGCTGGCAGTTAATAATGGATTCCATTATTTTGGAGAACAAGGAGGTGATCGCGATAGGCCTATAGTTGGACGGGTCTGAGCGGTCGCCTTTTTTAGGGATCGGGTGGACAAAAGCTGTCTTCCATGAATTCGGGACTACGCCTTGGGAGTAGGAGTACCGGAAAAGACGCGTTAGGACCGGTGCCAACTCCGGAGCACACGTCCTCAGCACAATTGGGGGGATTCCGTCAGGCCCACTCGACTTCTGGATGTCCAGGGAGAGCAGTGCTTTGCGAACCGAGCGCTGTGAGAACAGCACATCCGGCATGGAGCACTCACACCGCGGGATGGTCGGCGGTGTTTTCCCCCCGTCATCAAGAGTCGAGTTGGACGCAAAAAGGGAGCCTAAAAGGTCGGCTTTGTCTTTTGCGTCATGGGCCAGTGAGTCATCCTCCCTGTGCAGAGATGGTAGTGATGGCTTACAGAAATTCCCTTGGACAGCCTTGGCGAGAGACCAGAATGCACGGGTTCCCGAAGGAAGGCGAACTAGTTTCTCGCCAATTCTGCCTATGTGCTCTGACTTTGCCTTGGCAATAACTCTTTTGAAGGACCTGGAGGCGAAGTTATACTTCTTTTTAAGTGTGCTGGTGTTTACATCCCGAGTCACCGAAGCTGCAGCCCAGGCTTGATAACACTCCTGCTTACTGCGCAATGCAGTCTTACAGGAGCGACCAAACCAAGGCTGAGATCTGCCTCCGATGGGTACCACAGATGATGGAATAAATAGTTCCATTCCCTGTAGCACCACATCAGTGACAGAGTCAGCAACAGCACTGGGATCATCCGGCGAGAAGCAAACCCGCCCCCATGGGTAGGATGCAAAGAAAGACCGCATTCCGTCCCAATCCGCCGACCTGTAATGCCAAACACGGCGGCAACCTGCAGAACGCAACCGCGAAGGGAGCGTGAGTGGCACCATACTCCGGATCAGACAATGGTCCGAAGAGCCGAGAGGGGCATCGACGGAAACCTGATATCCGTCCGGATGAGAGGTCAGCAGAAGGTCCAACAGGGAAGGTGTATGATCCTCCACATCTGGAATCCGCGTAGGCGAAGTAACCAGTTGTGTCAGACCATATGCCAAGGCAAAGTCATAAACAGATCTCCTCGCATGATCGGTTAAACGTGAACCGAGCCATTCGGCATGGTGGGCGTTAAAATAGCCAAGGATCACGATCTCTGCGGATGGGACCTGTTGTAGCAAGGAATCTGTAGCCATTTGGACGTGGTCGATGAGTCGGTCTGTTTCGGCATTACCGCTATGGGACCTATAGAGGCACCCGTAGACGCGCGGATGGTCGTCGCTGTCTACGCGTAGCCAAAGGATGGACAGGTCCGAACCTTCAAGACTGCCGAGGCGTCGAGAACAGATGTCCTCTCTAACATACACGCAAACTCCAGCCCGAGGCACAAAGGAGTGCTCCAATTTGTACCCCGGGTAGGAGAGATACGAAATATCAGTCGGAGAGGAAACCTGCGTCTCGGTCAAAAAGAGCAAGGCCGGCTTCGCCGTCTCGAGATGGTAGTGGACGGCGTTTAGGTTACAGTGAAGTCCCCTGATGTTGCAGAAATTCACGGATAGCGTGGCAGGGGTCGCCTTGGTATTGTTGCTCAGCTTGCCCCGAGCAGTTTTGTTTTTGAGCGGAATTTTGCCCCCCCCAGAATACGCGGGGCAGCCTGAGCACCCACGCTCAGGATTGGAATAACATGGTCGTGGATGCTCAGCGAGGGATTCTCCAGGGGTACTGGTACCCTCCTGGGGTAGTCTATTGTCTAATTCCGCTACCATGTTGATGGGGGGGGGGGGGAATTGGGCCACCGGCCACCTGCACTCACCAGACGAAACGCAGAAGCAGAGCCTCTACTTCACGCCGGTATTCTGTGAGGTCGTGGTACCAACCCGGCTCGAGCCGGCCCAAACGTGCAACAGCAAAAAACTGCTGCAGGGCTCTACCAAGTCTTATGAGATGCGGCTCAAATTGTGCTCCATTCATTTCAAGGCAGATTTGGGCTCGGTGTTGCATCTCCTCATGCAGGCGGGGCATCATCGTGTAGTTTTCGACACAGTCCGTATGTAGTTTGTCGAAAACATCCACGATCCTTTTGTAGTTTCGTCAGCACTATCACACTCACTATTAAAAACCCTTTCTTTCACATACCCCCACAGAAAGAAGTCTAACGGGGTCAGATCTGGCGAGCGAGGTGGCCAACCGAGTGGTCCTAGTCCGCCAAATCCAGCGATCATCAAATAATTCGGTGAGGCGCTCACAGAAGAACCTCACGACATGTGGAGGTGCACCATCATGCTGGAACCATGGTCGGCGATATTCAGCCAACGATAGGTCGTCTAAAATGTCAACCAACTGTTCACTTATAAAGTTTAGGTATCGCTGTCCGTTCAGTCGCTGTGGCAGAAACACTGGTCCCAGTATGCGATCCTTAATACCTGCCCATACGTTAACCGACCATCGGGTTTGGTGCCCGGTTTGTCGAACAGCGTGTGGGTTAAACTTTCAGAGGTGTACACGTGTGTATTTCTTCGGTTCCACAGGCCGTTTCTGGTAAATGTCGACTCATCCGTCCAGATAATGTGCTCAATGGAACCAGGCACACGTTGTTGCTAGTTTAATAACCAACGGCAGAAAACTCGTCGGCGGTCGTGATCGCCGGGAACTAAAGCTTGCACTTTGTGCAATTTGTATGGGCGCATCCGGTTACGCTTCAACACTTTGTGCACTGCAAAGTATGACACACTTGTTCCATCCCGACGTCTTAACAATTTATTTAGCGATACTTCGTGTACCTAGGTTCGGATACCTAACATGTTGAGCACTATAAACGTACGCGTTAGGCATTATTAAAACAAAAAAGAATCCAAAAACGTAACAACAACAATAATATCAACACGTAATCACAAGTAAATTTATTAAACAAAACGATTGAACTGTCGCTCGCGCACGCGTGTACAAAATCAACACGGAACTGTCTCAAAAACTAAAACGAACGAACCCCGCCAAGGCTGAAACCTACTGCGTCACAAGCGTGAGGCGACAGGGTTAGGCATTCTGCCGTCATAATAAAGAAGGACGCAACTAACAAAAACGTAAAATCGAAATAAAAAATAAATAGATGAATATTTTTGAAAGGACGCTAATACTAATTTACTACTTTTTTATTATTAGTAAATATTAGAAAAGCATTTGTAGTGAGACACATAAAATAACAACCCGCAACTCTTGAGTTATGATTTTAAAGGGGATATCATACCAGACTTACTACGATAATAATTAAAAATTAAAAAATTTTACAACCGACTTCAATATAAATAATTAAGGATAACTCAAAAACTATTGGTCTGACCTCGATCAAATTTATATGGGACGACATGTGAAACACCAGCTCTTAATAATAAGATATAGAATAATAAGACAAGAATAATCGAAATTTAAGTAATCGATGCTAAAAATATTGTTAAAGATGACGTAGCAACTGGTTTAATAAGTCTTTTCTTTTATGTCGAATTTGTATTGTGGAGGGTAGAGAGAAGAAGGACCATCTCTTTACTACGAAAAGTGTCCATAAAAACGTGTCGAATAAGGGTGGCGCTGCAGTAGTATAGGATACATTAAAAAAGCGCCAAAAGTAATTAGAGTAAGATGGAGAAAAATAAACAAGGACCGATTAATCCGCTTGGTTTTGTACTACGTAAATAGTTGAGATTTTGTGTACTGGCATTTTACTAACTACTCTAGTCATGAAATTTTTTAAATATTTGAATTCAGCTGACTTCACTCCGTCCATAACAGATATCTTCATATCGTAGTTTTTCAAACCCCAGCGCTATTGTGGTAGGTTTTGGAACCTCTATTTTCAGTAAATAGTAGGACACTTTTTCAACTTTCGCCCCTTAAAAGATGGTTCTCCTTGTACTCTACACTCCATAATTTGTATAAGTCTTTTCTACTAAAAAATGTCATCTGTGATCAACAGTTACGTCTAAAATTCTTACGATATTTTCTAAAATATTGATATTTTTGAATATTAAAAAATTTAGTAGATGCGCCTTTTTATCATGAGTCGAATGGTATATTTAACTCATTTATTCAAAAATTGTTAGATGCGCCCTTTTTTCTTATGACGGCAGCATTGTTTCGCACCGAGCTAGATACAGGTCGACAGTGTAGTTACAGTCGCGTTCTAAAGTACTACATGGTATTGGGATATTGGAGGATGCCTCGTGTAGAGGCAAAACACGTGTCGTATTTTTGAGAGTGGTGTGTCGTGCCTAGTGTGCTGGTGCTGGTGCTGGTGCTGGTGCTGGGGGTGGTAGTGCTGGGATTAACGGCGACGGGTATAGTGCGCGCGATTGAGGGAGGGTGGGAGGTCCCCTTAAAACTGGGCAGGACACATCATTTTCTTTCTTTACGCGGAATTAAGCAAATTAGTTTATAACAACCCCATTATAATGGATTTTCGCAAAGTAACGCCTGAGTCTATTAATTATCACCGCCTATTAACAAATAGGCGGTGGTCGACACTTACCATCAGATGAGCCGCATACTCATTTTCCCCCCTTTTCTATATTATAAAAAAAGAGAATAAAACTAAGTAGAAAATTATCTTCAACAATGTTATATTTATGTTCTGGAAGATGGAATAATTTTTGTGATTTCAGTTCGAGATTTTCGCGGTCAGGAACAAAAAGTAAAAACTCTGGCAACTAGGATGGTACATAATTTTTCGTACGTCGTTCTTGAAGGCCGAGGGGCCCCTTTAGCTTGTGGGCCCCGGGGCACTGTCCCTCCTAGCTCCTGGGTAGCTACGCCACCGACTATACCATAAACATAGCTGAATTTGGGTGTTTTTTTTTCTCTCTGAGAATATGAACCATTTACAACCAGCCTATTGATTCCAAATTGGCCGTTAATATATCGAAGTCTTCGAAATTTGAAAATATGCATAAACGGAGTTCTTGGAGAAACAAGCCTTTCTGTTTGTGTTTTTGTTTTGGAAAAATCTTGAGATTTATCTGAAATGGAGGATATTTAAAACAATTATATACCGAAATTAGTGGGACGAGCGATCCTTATTAATCATTGTTAAGCAAGTTGAGCATATTTTCACCTCTGCTACATTAAAGTTTCTTAGCATTGTTCTTATACATTAAATATTGGGAGTTGTATCGTTATTATCAAAAGTTTTAAAATCTTTTTTAAAGTACACTCGGTCGCAAATGTTACAATTATTGCCGATATAATTTTCAAAAAAAAAAATTGTTTTAGAAATTATAGATGTGCACTGGAATTTAGTTGGAAATAAGAATATGTTTGTTCAGGTAGATCAGATCAGTTCAGGTGTTGTGTTTTGTTGAGAATGCATGTTTAGACTATTATTTTGAATATTCTGTGGGAAAATATTTGGAGTATTTGATACATAGTTTGTTGTTTTTGGTTCATGTGATTGTGGAACGTAATTAAATTGTGAACGAGGATCATAATCGGAATGTGACTGTGGAATGTATGGTTCATTCCGTGTTAATAGGTCAGCAGCATAAATTAGTGGGACATATGGCACATTTCTTGTTGATGCAATTTGTAAGTTATGGAAATTTTCAAATTTAGATACATGCCTTAAAACAGTTTTGCAGAACTGATCTATATGTAATCTGATCAAATTATAAGCAATTTTTTATTTCTGTACCGCTGACTTTTTTGTTTGTCATGTTTTTTACTTTACAAATTGGTGAACTAACTAATTCGTCGGTTTCTTTCTTATTCTCATCTTTATATCGCTGACATCTGATTTTATTCTTCCCTTTTTTTAATTTTATCAATTTTATTTTGACTTGTGCCATCATCAGAGAAATCCGCTTCTTCATCATCGTCTTGTCGTTTTCTTTTACCACCGTCTGAAAACATCGTCAATTTTCTTTTTCACATAGAATCATAGATCTAAACAAATATAGGAAATGAAAATTTAGGAAACAGTAATTGACATTATGTCACATTTTTTTGTAAAGTTCTAATAGCGAAATTAAATGATATTAATTTCTAAATCAGTTTATAAATCATTATTTTTAAAAAACTAACAAGATGTATTTTATTTCTGACAATTTAAGTAAATAATTTAGAGAAATTAAATTTATTATAAAATTTTATAGTATTTTTCAAAGAAATCCAATCAATAGAAATCTGTTTAACCACGCTAGTAAGATAACTCTTAAGACACACTTAGAAGAGAAGGATTTGTTACTGAGTAAAAAATCAATTAGTTAAAAAAAATCAATAGACTTTTTGAGAAGAAACAAACATTTTTTAGTTATTAACAAGACATATTTTATTTTATTTATTTATTTACCCTTTATTGTACACCAAAATACAAAAAAACGAGTACAGTTAAATCTAAAGTAGAATATGTACAACAGGCGGTCTTATCACTCTGAAAGTGATCGCCTCCAGACAACCTTTGTGTTGAGAACTGATGCACATAATAGTTAAAAATAGAGGGGGCGTACAAAATAAAAATAAAAATATGAAAATACATATAAATAAAGATAAGTGAAAATTATGTTTGATATCATATAATAGATTAAATGAAAGTACGAAAAAGGAAAAGTAATTTATCTAATAGCGTTCTAAGTAATACGATTTAACAAGACTTTTGAAAGAATGAATAGATTGAGCACGACGAATGTGGAAAGGTAAAGAGTTTCACAAACGTACAGCAGTTACAGTAAAGGATTTTTTTAAAAAAAATAGGAAGAGTGCGAAGGAGTATAGAGAAAAAGATTGACAAAGGATCGAAGGAACCGATTATGGGTAAGGGAAAGATAGGTACTGGAAACGGTCTTTTAAATAATGAGGAGTAGAAAGATTAAATAGAACTCCACAAAAAGTGGAGAGAATGTGAATATTTCTGCGAAGGCGGATCGGGAGCTATTTGAGATGTTTGCGAAATTCAGAGATATAATCACATTTGCGAAGCCCAAATATAAATCTAAAACATACATTTTGAATGCGCTCAAGCTTATTAAGCTGCTTCTCGGTAATTTCAAGATAGCTAATATCAGCATAGTCAAGGATAGGCAGAAGTAGAGACTGGGCGAGCGTAACTTTAGTTACTGTGGAAGAAAATTACGTAATCTACGTAAAGAGCTTAGAGCAGCAAACATTTTTCTACTAACTTCATTAATCTGTGAGGTCCAAGACATACAAAATCGAGATACGACCCCAGGTATTTAACCTTGTAAGTGTAAGGGATTTGAGTGCAGTCTAGTAAAATAGGGGGTAGGGGAGACCAAATTATTTTACCAATTAATCTAGAACTACCGATGACAACGACCTGAGTTTTCTTAAGATTAATCGTTAAACCATAACGTTTACTCCAATTCGAAATACAAGTTAGATCAGCATTAATAGTGTCAAATGCTTTAGAAAAAATTTTTAAGAGAGTATTGAGCATAGATTTGGAGATCATCAGCACACAAGTGGTAGGGAGAGGACAAATTATGACTTATAAAGTTAATGAAAATTGCAAACAAGAGAGGAGACAACACGCCACCTTGTGGTACGCCAGCCGCTGTAGTAGTCCAGGTGGAAAAAACATCTTGCACCTGAATGCGCTGTCGGCGACCAAACAAGTAACTTCGAAACCAGTCAACTACAGTTAGATAAGATATCAAAATCTAATGTAATAAATGCATTACTAAAATCAAGTAACGTAAGAATGGTAAGCTTTTGTTTCTCCATACCATTCCGAATATCATCAGTGATTTGTAAATGTGCAGTTGTCGTACTATGGCCAGGACGGAAATCGGATTGCAAAGAACGAATCCTTCTTATGACGCCCACGGGACGATATGGGGTAGGGGAAATTCTTACACCGCCACTACAGCATTTTATGGCTACATAAACCGAACCATGATGATGCTTAAGAGGAATGGACATGCACCATATGCGAGTTGAATTTTAATTTAAATATTTAAACGAGTTAATTAGCAACCGCTATAACATCTGAAATCATATTTCAGAAAATAAACAGCTTGTGTAAATTAAGTAATTAACATGTTTGTAGTGGTATAATTATTTATATGAAAGACAAATACAATTTTAAAACAATTACCGCTGAATAATTGTCACGCAAAGATATTTATTGCTGATATTCAACTTGTAATATATCTAAAGATAGAGTTTTCTTGTCTTGTAGTCTTAAGTAAAGTAAAGCAATTGTGTAGAAGTGGCATGTCGGTTTACTCACGATGTTTTAATTCACCGCTAAGCAAGTGGTAAATTTGCATTAACAATTTCATCTATTCCGGAGATCGAACACGGAATGATCGTTTGTTTGTTGTTGCGGATTTTTAGCCCATGAGCTGCGTATAGAAAAAAGACCCATACATATAGATATTTAAACGGTGATTCGCACCACCAACCTTCACAGTTAGCTACCGTGGGTAAATCTTTGTTTCAGAGATCATGAGGGATCTGTGACAGTAAGCACCTGGCCGCGAAGCTCCAACACGTCAAGCAAGTTTTGCACCACAACAAGCTTCGGGTCCCGCGCCTTCGTTACAGTGAACGGGTGAAGCCGGCCACAGTCGAGCGAGTGCCTGCTGTACTGCTGTATATGTCAGAGGTGTCACTGACAAGATTGGCTACATCTTGAAGCGTGCTTTCAATAAAACATACTTCAAGCCGCCGAAGAAGCTTTATCAGTTTTTACCATCAGTCAAGTATAATGTCCCTCTGCAAGATGCAGGAATGTACAAGCTTGATTGTGTATGTGGTCTCACTTATATATGAAAAACTAAAAGATCAATAAAAACCCTGTTAAAGAACACGTATCTGATGTGAAGAATCGACGCTCTGAGAAGTTTGCAGTCTGTGAACACAGATAAAACGCTAGTTAGTTAACATAAATCATGCTTTTAATTATTTCTTTAAATAAAATTCTTATTAAACTTACTTTCTAAAATAGTGTCGTAGCTATTTGTGAAAAGTAAATATATATATAGGACATTGAATTTTATTATAATCGTAAAAGTTTGATTATTTTTAGATTATTTTCAGGCACAAATTTATAATTTAATAGAGTTTAAGGCTTTTAGGTTATTCTTTTGTATCGTTCAGAAGAAGAGACTACCTGAAGTGGCATTAAATAATATAAGAGCCCGTTCCCAACCGATAAAAAATAATTTTATTGAAAAATGTTTCAAGAAATAGACTTAACTTTATTTTTAATTTAAATTCTGGTATTGACGACCTAGTTGATCTAGTAGTTGTAAGTGTGAATACTTATCATGTCATGATCCCAGGTTCGAATCCTTTCTGTAAAGAATTTCTCATCCCTCCCAATATTCTATCACTGACACTTTGGAATCATCACATCGGAATACTTGGTAAAATTGACTACACACTAGAAATAAAAAAATTTTACTTTTTTTCTCTTAATTAGCCACTGGGATAAATTTCCCCATTTATAATCTATTAAATTCAAAACCGATTTAAACTATCTTAGTGCTCAACATAAAATACAGTTTAAAGACTGCTTCTTATCAGAGGACTAAAACAAAATGAAAGTCTACCATTTTGTTTGAAGCAATAAATCGCCGATGTAGGAAGCGAAATACTTTTGAGTGCTAGCTAGCTCTGTACAAGTTGATAAAAATATAAAATTGCATTTTTATCTACTTGATATACCATAAAAAGCTAACTGAGTTCTAAATTTGGTCCTTTGATCCGGATATGATGTACCAGTGCTTATATACCTTAATAGAAACTTATCTCCAGCCGTCCTTTGGTAGGTTCTATTACACAGTTCAATTAAGGCGACTGCTGTACAGCCACAGATGTCTTTGGATGTCAAGGCCCCCAACCAGTGATGTTGGGCTGCTATTGAAGTTACGCTCAATGTGTAAAAAAAGTACAAAGAGTAATTTTTTAACAGAAACAGGGCTGATCCTTGTCTATAATACTGATTAGGAGTGTTTCTGTGGTTTTTTCTTTGCTGTAATCATGCTATTTGCAATATTTGGGCATCGTAGCAAGAAAAAATTCCAAAATAAGCATCGTTTTCTTTTAATGTTTAATATTAAATTATCGCTACCGGAAATATGACTTGATTGAAAGCAAGTTTAAATGGTGTAAACACACAAGAATAAACGCTATATGATAATATATAGCGTTTAACGTCATGATGATTTCTTTACAGAAGTAAGGGTGACAAACGAGCTCACAGTCTACCTGATGATAAATGGATACTATGGCTCTAGAGACATTTACATCCATCGTCGAGGCGGTGAGGATATTAACTACCTCACATGGTCCTGTGGGTGTCGTAACAGGCGACAGAGGGAAATAAGCCAGGAGATGGGCATTCGTGTTTCTCTAATAATCACAAAAAATAAAAAAAACTCAGGTTATCAACCAAGCTTGCCAACTATGACCAATATGAGGAATGTTTAGAGCACTTTATGGGGGAGATTTATGTTCAGCAGTGGTCTTTTGATAGGCTGTAACTGTGAGAGTAATATATAAAGTACCTTAAATATATTTTCTACTCTTTAATTTCATATAAAGGATTTTTTTAAATGTCAATTCCGGATTAACTTACGGTATCAATTTCCCTTTTGTAGCTCAACAAGAAATATCTCATAACGAGCGAATGTTTTCGTGAATAAATTACGGGCACTCGTTTTTCACGAAATCACGGAGGCATTTTCTCAACATATCTCGTGTTCATGCGTGTTTCCTCTCATTTTAGCGATATATTCTCAGTAAACTGATACGGCAGACAAGTATTATTTCCATTATTATTAATTTGATTTTGATTTGGTTATTTCTTTAAATTTAAGGTAATTAAGTGTTCTTTGTTCATTGATTCTTTGGCGCCGACTCAAAATTACTTAGGTATACTTACATTAGTTTTAGATGTTAGTTATTAAGGTTAATTAAAAACTCAAAATATTTACAAAAATATATACTTATGTATACTTAAATTAATATAAAAACTTATTTATTAAGGTTAAATAAAAAAGATTTATTATTTTCTGCTTTTCAGTTTTATCGGTGGTTTAATTTTTTTGTTAAAAAGTTTTTATTTTATAATTTTTCGTGGCTATAATCTACTAATTACTACATGCTTAATTTTTAACTACTTCAAATTAGCTACCTACCTTACTTTAGCTATTAACTGTTATATAATCCTACTTTAACTGTTATTTGTTGTATAATATAAATACTATAAAAAAACAGATTTTATATACCAACATGAGTAGGCCTACAAAAAATGCTACTCTAATGAGAAAAAGATATTTAGGAGAATCTAATAACGAGAAAAATAAAAAATTGGAAGCAAATAGAAAGAGAATTAGATTAACACGTTCACAGGAGAAATTAGATCAGCGCGAGGAAAGACTGTCGGAGATGAAAAGCTACATTAACGATAGGTTATCGCAAGAATGTGAAGAACAACGTGCTCATCGTTTAGGTCTGATAAGAGAGCGACTTTCAAATGAACCTGAAGACGAACATTTGCTACGATTGGATGCTGATCGTAACTGTTCTGCAATGGTGATACTTCACGAAACTCCCGAGGAGAGAACTAATCGTTTGAGCGCCATGTGGCAAGCGGCTTGGGAGCGAAGAGACCAGTGTAATGCAGAAAATTTTAAGAAAAGTTTAATATTTATGCCGACTTGCCGTGTTCAATATGCAAAAAAAAGTTGTATCCTCAGCAACGTACGATATTGCAAACTACAAATTTAGGCTTTATTTTGCCTGATGAATTGGTAGCTTTAGGTAATATTATTACTCGTTCACGATGCTCAAATAATATTAATAAACATAATACTCCACCGCCGGCCCATCGGAATAAAATGTCGGTAACTGCAATACCAACAGAAATCGATGACTTATCGGAAATTGAGAATCGTTTTATTTGCAGAGTAGTGTCATTTCTTAAAATAATAAAAGTTCAAAATCGTTTGGGCCAAGACTGTTGCAAAGGGCAAGCAATTATTTTTGCTCAGGATGTGGTCGAGCTAGCGGAGCAACTTCCGCTTGAACCTAATCAAACTGGATTAGTGCTCTTAGTAGAAAGTCGTGAAAATTTAGAACATTCTAGGGAGTTTCAAATAGATGTAGGTAAACTTCAATTAGCATTGCAGTGGTTCGTAATGAATAATGCACTCTATAAAGATGTTCGTGTATATTTTCCTACTGTGATCGATATTTCTACGATAACACAAATTGCTGATGAACCTGCATATGCACATGATAGTGAACAACCAATTGCTGAACGGTCTACTGTACCTACAAATAACTATACTGCCTTGAATAACAATGTATCTTATCTATATTACATGTTTCTTTTAATCAGGGCAATGAACGATTTAGTCTAGAGTCACGTGGTCGACAATGCACAAAGATAGCAACTGTTGCTAGTGTGGCATTTTCTCTGATCAATCCTAATAATTGCTGCAAAAGCGACATAGATTACATGTTATTGGTAGGAGATAAATATTATAGAGACTGTATTGCGGCTTGGGCTAACCCCAATCCCGAAGAAGCACATATAGAATATTTGGCTGCAACTGAGCTTTTACCTAATATCACATACAACAATCGAAAAGTTGATACCAATGTTCGTCATGAATCAGCCTTTAATTGTCACGTAGATAACGACAATAGTGAAGAAGGATTTCTCAATTTGTTAAACTCTGTAATAAATGTATTTAAAGATCACAGTTATGCCATACTTACGCTGAATAATACAACTGTAGCCGTCCATTGTAGAGAAGAGCCTGAAGGTATTTCTTACTGGTTGTTGACCCCCACGTGTGAGGCCTAAAAGATTTCAAAGCTCAAACGAGAGGTACTTCATATTGTATACGATCTACTAGTATCCATGATTTGCATATTATCGTGCGTAGAAATTTATTCATTAAAAACATATCTGTCAATGTGTTAACTATGAATGTTTTTTCACTGACACCACTTACGATAACACCCTAAAATCAATTAGAACGGTTGCAACAACATAGAGAAACATCTTCAGATATTCAGCAACGACTTCAATCATCTAATTGTCACCAGCCGCAAGATCTGAATACATCTGTTATCGTGCAACAACCGCCAAAATAAAATAATAATTACATGGAAGAAGACTTAATAGACCCACAATTATAGCAAAATTACTTATAATACAGAAACGAGATATATTTTCACGACCAGTATGTTTAGGAATATAGATGAAAGAATACCTAATTTGGACAGTGTTGTTGCCATAGACAACCGTAACACAGAGAATGAAGTAAGACTACAAGAAGTTAAAAGAAAAACAGCACCGCCCCTAAATTATGAACGTGGAAAAAGAATGGAAGAGTTGGGCAGGTACATTTTAATTCCTGACGGGAAAAATGGATTTGGTGAAGAAACAGAGGTTCCGATTACCCCATTAGACTACTTCCAAGCTCGTGTAATGAGTAATGATAAAAGGTTCCAGAGAAATGATTATTTATTTTTTGCATTGTCTGTAGTCGAGTATTTTCGAACTGAAGCTAGTGAGTCAGTTTCTTGCAGAATGCGTCAAGGGCAAGGAGAATTTACACTCCACGGACTGATTGACAATATACATCTGACTATGAGAAATGTGCGAGGGTCTGCTTCGTACTATAGACGATGCTGTTCGGAGTTATTACATAGAGTACATAGAGATTGCTATGGTAAGAAGTCTAGGGCCTCCTACCTGGTTTATGATCTTTTCGTGCAATGATCTTAACTGGCCAGATATGATAAAGGCTTTGCTCAATGCGGGTGAACGCAATGTAAATGATATAGATAACGTAATATTTCCTGAACGATTAAAATTGGTGCAAAAATATCCAGTGGTTGCTGCCAGACAATTTACAACAAGAATTAATGCTCCTATGCTTTATTTAAAACAAAATAATGTCTGCTTGGGTGGAAGTATCCTAGACTATTGGTATAGGATAGAATTCCAGAATAGAGGAAGTCCACACTTGCACATGTTAGTGTGGAGTGAAAACATTCACAGAAGTATCAATCGTTTCTTACGAGAACTTCGAATAATTCATTTGCGGTTACAGGAATTCAAAAACTATGATGAGTTTATTGGTGGCATAAATATTTTTCTCTTTGGAGACATCATGCAACTGCCCCCTGTAAAAAGACATAGGTGCTTTGTACAGCCACCTTGGAATGCTGCAGAAGTTAATTTATGGCACGCATTTTCATTCTGTGAATTAACGATCAATATGAGACAACAAAATGATACAGAGTTTGTTATTCTGTTAAACAATTCACGCGTAGGTGAATTGACAACAAGTCAACTGGAATTGCTTTGTCAGAGGCGAATGGTGGATTTAGATGAAGAGTTTAAGGATGGTGTTGTGGTTCGAATATTTCCGACCGTCAAACAAGTTGACGAATACAATAATGAGATGACAGCTATAAATTTAAAACAAAATCGCGTCTTTACAATCCGTTCCATACATGAGAGTCAAGTTTTTACCTATGGAAAGAAACCTCTAAATAATGTTGTTCCAAAAGATGTTAACAATTGTAGAGAACTTTTATCTGAGGTAAATTTAGCTGTCGAATTTCGTGTAATGTTGAGCCGTAACATATCAGTATCTGACGGGCTCGTCAATGGTACTATGGGTATTGTAAAAATAATAAAATGGCCAGCAGAGATCAACTAGAGGAAGAAGAATTACCAGATTGCGTATTAGTAAAATTTGACGATGAAAGCATAGGAAGCAGACTAAAAGAAAACGATGGTTGTGTCGCCATACCTTCAGTGGTAGTAACTTTTCAAGGTACGAAGAGTTATGACGATATTGAGTGCAGGATGTTGCCGATAATTTTATGGTGGGCCGTCACGGTTCACAAATTACAAGGTACGACCCTTGATAAAGCTGTAATCGACCTCGGAAAGAAAGTGTTTGCCAAAGGGCAGGCATATGTGGCACTGAGTAGAGTAAAAACACATGAGGGTATTGCTATATCTGATCTTGAGCCAAATAAGGTTTTACACAAACCTTACGATGAACGAGCTTTAGCAGAAATGCAGAGACTGAGAGGTCTACACACAAGAGACTGACAGGTATGAAGCACATTCATCGTGAGGTTTTTGTAATGTAATGTAATTATTATGTAATGTAAGTAATACACCACTCAGAATTAAAATATGTGAGTAAAAATAAATCAACCCTCTTTTCCTACCCTTAGGGTAGACATTTTTTTTTCAAATTTATATGGGACCAATTTTGAGGTATATAAAAAAAGAATTATCAAAATCGGACTACTCTGTAAAAAGTTATGCGTGATCATACATAAAAAAATATACACTTCGACTCGAGAACCTCCGTTTTTTTGTCGGTTAAAATGAAATTGAGGTTTAAAATAAGGTTTTAAAGAATTATCATTAAAACTGTATAATTACATTTTCTTAGTTATAGATATGACTACACCTTATTCACTGTCGTTCAGTTCCTACAACGTCACGTACCCTCTTCAACATAAGTAATTACCTGTTTAAGCTCTATAGAGTACGGCGCCGGTTCAACCGCAAATTGCAACCGCTAACCCTTCTGTCTATTTTCCTCCATGCCACATATGAAATAATACTGTGTCATTCATACCTGCTTTCGTATACACAAGAAGGCATATTATATAGCATATATTTCCCTCGTTACACCCGTTTCTCATTTATTAGTTTTTAAACGGTACATGATTCAGTTACCAATGGACGTTTTCTTTTTTAATTAAGTGTACAGTACAATGCCCAGTCTAATGACCGGCAGCAGCTTCAAATGTGCAAGACGTTAATTGCTAAAGAATATGAGTGTCGAACTGATGGTAAGTAAATAATGTAATAATGTAACAACGTGGTAGAGCCATGCTGCAGCTATATTAATTTTTATATTATATTATAATTAACGGTGAAGGACCACGCTCTCACAGAAAACCAGCGTAAAATAGCAGCTTAATGCTGCTGTGTTTCATGTGGTGAGTGTAGAGAACCGCAGACCCTTTTTTACTGGAAAAGTGGCATTCTTCTGGCGGCTGCGAGCCAACTTAATGGATTTTCTATAGGCTGTCACCACTTGGCAATAGGTACTATGTAATTGAATGGATTATAAGAGCATTATTT
Organism: Parnassius mnemosyne; assembly: GCA_963668995.1. Taxonomy (NCBI): domain Eukaryota; kingdom Metazoa; phylum Arthropoda; class Insecta; order Lepidoptera; family Papilionidae; genus Parnassius; species Parnassius mnemosyne. The sequence goes on along the minus strand of CAVLGL010000068.1, from coordinate 36,910,898 downwards.
TCATCTTTTTCTTGGACAATAGTACTTCGCAGAGTCAAAGTAGCTCCCTAAATGTAGATAAACGTTAACAAGGCATTGAAAATTTATGGTTAAAAGTTGTCAGTGATGAACTTGATAAACAAATCCTACGTGAGAGTAATATAAAAATTAATGGAATCCCCAAAAGAAAATCTGAAAATTTGGTTAATATTATAACACAAGTAGCTAATCCTGCTGACCATGTACTGTTGGTAGAAGACATATTTCATGTGACAAGGATAGCAAAGCTCAACCCAAAAACTGATCGAGTCCGCACAGTAGTAGTAAATATGCGCAGCGTGCGGCAGCGTGACGCACTGTTAGCCGCGGTCGGTACTTACAACAAAAGGAGCCAAACCAACAAGCTCAGTACTTTACACTTAGGCTTTGAAAAACCAAGCACTCCCGCATTTGTCGCATAACATCTGTCATCCAGCAATAAAAACCGTAATTCTTTGTTTGTAGGCAAATTCCCTACAATATGGAAAAATGTTTTTTTTATAGGATAGGGTGACAAACGAGCACAAAGTCCACCTGATGGTAAGTGGTTGCTGTGGCCCATAGACATCTACATTTATCCTTGTTTGCGAATCAAAATGCAGATGTGTTGTCACCCGTGAGGACTAAGATAGAATGCCTCTTTTCCAGTAAAAAGGGTCTCCGGTGCTCTACACTCACCTTACGAAACACAGCAGCATTGAGCTGCTATTTGACGCTGATATTCTGTGAGAGCTTGGTCCTTCCCCGGTCGAGCCAACCCATTCGTGCTACAACTATACTAGTAATATAGCTGCAGCGTGGCTCTACCACGTGTTAAATCCGCAAAAGATGATGCTCGGGTCATACCAATAAATAAAGAGGGTGATGTTAGAATATATACGTCAGTAACAAATTGCAGGCCTATCTCCATAATTTCATATTTTCAAAATTGTTTGAGGCGACTGTGTTTCCATTCCTAACTCATCACATTGAAGCCAATTTAAGTGATTTTCGGCACGATTTTCGAAAGGGCCGTTCTACCGAAACGAACCTTATCTCACTTATTTTACACATTTCGCGCGAAGTTGAGAAAGGATACCAAGTGAACGTCATTTACGCTGATTTGTCCAGCGCCTTTGATAAAGTAAACCATGCCCGGTTACTGAGCAAACTTAAAACCACAAGAACTTACGGGTCATTACTTGCTTGGCTTACTTCATACCTAGTAAAAAGAACACATTTGGTGGCGGTGGAATAATTCATAACGAATCACAAAAGTACTACGTAGAATTTGGCGTACATCAGGGTTCCCATCTGGGACCAATATTGTTCTCGTTCTTTATAAATAATGTCACGAGTACGCTAAAGGCAAGCTACAATATCCCTCGTCGTCCAATAACAAAACTGTTACACACTCCTCAATCCAGGACTAACATAGAAATTTGTCAATTCTCCGCGCAAGTCAATTCGCAATGACCCTGAAAATAACTTGTAGACGTAGCTCAGAAGCGAGATGGGTCGATAATTTCTTCTTCTTCTTTTCAATTATGGCTTCTCTTCATAGAATTCTGCCAGTGTCAAGTCAGTCATGGGAGTGACAAATAATTTCTTAACATTGTCTTATATAAGGAAATACTGTCAATGATTGCGAAAACCGTTTAGCTTCTTTGACAATCGGATTTCATTTCTTTGAATGTAATCAACTTACATACTTCTTTTGTTTCATTTAAATAAAGTTAATTTTACGGATTTAATCGCATACATTAACTTATTTTACTGAGGGGGACTGAGAGTCCTCACGTGACCATGGGTGTTGTAAAGTGCATGAAACGTCTCGGGAATATAAAATAAGTTAATATACGCGATAAAATCCGTAAAACTAGTTTAATTTAAATTTGTTTCTTTGTTACTGATTGTGCATTGTCAATAAAGTCACTTACTTAATATTATCTTATACTTGATTTAATATCGCCAAGACAGACAATTTCATTTAAATATGTAAGGATAAAAAAGTTAAGCGTATTCCTTGGTTTCTGTATCAAAATATTTTATATTATGGTCCGCGAAATAAAACAAGCACTTGTCTATTTTTCCTTTTCTTTGACCACTGGTGGTGCGTAATTTATCGACTTGGCTAACCTATAGCGTTGGATCATTCACAGATTATAGGCTTTAAGCCTCCGGACAAGGCGCAGCACTTATCTTACATTTAGTTTGAAAAAAAACGCACTAAACATTTTTACTTAAAAAATTATTTACTTCATATACATGTGGTATTAATCTTATTTGTTCCAAAGCGAACTATTAAATTCGAGATTTATCGCCGACGTTGTTTGGCCCGATCAGGTCTAGATATTTGATTTAGTGTTATTATACTGTCACTGGCTCCGAATCGAGCTCGAAATTTTTTCGTTGTAATGGTTAATTAACCGTTTCCGGTCGTTAAATCATAACTATTGGTATGTATAACGTAGATATATATAGGTTCAAGCTTCTTAGGATATTGTAGTAGAGCTATGCTGCAGCTATATTTGTGTGGTTTAAGCACGAATGTGCCAGTTCGACCGGGGAATACCGAGCGTAAAATAGCAGCTCAATGCTGCTGTTTCGTATGGTGAGTGTAAGGAACCGGAGACCCTTTTTACTGGAAACGAAGTATTCCATCTTAGTCTTCAGGGGTAGCAAAGCATCTGGATTTTGATTCTTAATTGAGGATAGATATAGGTGTCTATGGCCACAGTATCTACTTATCATCAGGTGGATTATGTGCTCGTTTGTAACCCCTATTCTATGTAACAAGATCATGATTTCTCATGTTTACGCGAATACTACCCATTGAATAATGCAATTAAAAAAAACTAGTAATGCTATTAAACGTTACTAATATTCCCTTAAACCACTTCTGGTAAGCTTAAACAGCTCGTGTTAGAAGTGGTTCACGAGAGTAGTCGAATGGTGGATTCGAACCCACGACCTTTCGAGTTCGCGGTCCGCGCCCTGCCATTAGGCTACTGACGCTTTTAATAACACAATGGACACATTACTACTGAACTCCGGAAAACAGTGAACTTTTCTGCACAGATTGGACCAAAATTAATAACCTGAATTTTTACCGGTGAATGATATTGTCGTTGTCGATTTCCCGTTCACAATAACCAGCAAAATCATCAAAAATAATAAACTTGTGTAGTGTACTCTTTTGTTGCTAATTCTTTTAGTTCGTATCTCGTTCGTAAGATTATGAACCCGAAAACCCGAACCCGAAACTCACACGAGCGTAGACGCGCGGGTAATGTTAAAAGACGTATTATATTACATTGAAAATTTAAGACTTCCTTTCAGAAGCTTAATTAAAAACGATTATTTAAGGTTATGCTATTTAATTTTAATTACTTATCAAGGCTTATCATTATTATAAAACAAAAATTTGGACATAATTGGTTCTCATATAGTTTGTTTTATTAACGTTCGCTGTTTTTTCGATAGTTTTTTTTATCTATGAGATTTCAAAAAACATTCCAACGAAATTTTATGAGAATGCAGTGTAATTATGTCATAATTTTTGTTGTGAAAACGAATGAACGAAGGCATAGTTCGGCCTATTGTTCTTTAAATGGAGCATTGCTAATTTTGTCAGATTTAGCGCTTTAAAACCATAGAGTTGTCACTCTACATTATAATGTACCGACCGTCTTTAGTTGTTGAGGTTTGAGATTTGTTCGACCCTCATCTTTGAGCGGTTCATTAAGTCCGAAGAATGCAGCTATAAAAATATCAGGAATCCTTGCGAAAAACCCAGTTGAATTTTACTTTTAAGCTTGACATAAAGGCAATGTTGTTTTAATACAACTATGCGGAAAAATACCACTTAACAATATTTCAATTAGTAAATAACTGTACTAAGAGAGTTATAGGAAAACTCAGTGCGATCAAAGTCATCCCGAATAACCAACTCTCCAATAGTCATCACTTACTTTTTTCAAAAGCCGTGGTAACTCAGAGGATAAACACTCGTTGTACTAGAGCAACCCGAGTTCCATCCCCATCAGCTCCAATGAAATCATAAGTCCACTGCTGAACATAGGCCTCCCCCAAGGAATGCCACAAACCACGGTCCTGAGCCAACTGGCATCCATCAACTTTCTGCATGTCTTACCAGGTCATCACTCCATCTAGTGGGCCCTACACTTCGCCTACCGGTACGAGGCTGCCACTCAAGAACCATTCTTCCCCATCGGTTGTCGGTTCTTCGAGCTATATTCCCGGCTCATTGCCACTTTAGCATACTAATTCTTTGGGCTATGTCGGTTACTCAGGTTCTACTGCGGATATCCTTATTTTTAAGTCTATAATGCAAAGAAACGCCGAGCATTGCCCTTTCCATAGCTCGCTGAGTGACTTTGAGCTTCCTCATACGGCCAGCAGTGAAGGACTACGTCTCAGATAAGTTAGTCATCACTGGCAACACGCACTGGTTGTACAATTTCGTTTTCAGGTTTTGAGGCATGTCTAACGAGAAGATGTGTCGTAGTTTCCCGAACGCTGCCCAGCTGAATTGAATCCGTCGATTGACTACTCGGTCGAAGTTGGACTTACCTACACACTTACACTTTACTATAATCTTTTATATATAGTTCAATATCTAAACCACACAAGGGCGAGAGTGATTACGCGAGATATAGGCGGTGCGGTTGGTTTTGTGACCTGCGAGCTTGTAAAAACCCGTTTAACGCCAGAGTGCACATGATAGGCATACGTAGGTCACTCAATAAGTTTTGAGATATACAAAAAATATTCTAGATACTATTAATATTTATTTTACATCTTTCCAAAATATTCTCCATCATGCTCTATACAAAGTTCCATTCGAAGTTCAACTCTGAAAACACTTTTGCCAGTCTTGATTTGACAGGTCGGAAATCGCTTCTTCGTAGGCAGCCATGGCTACTTTGGTGCTTGACAAAAACTTGCCTTTTATTTTTTCTTTGACTTTTGGGAACAAAAAAAATCACAAGGAGCTAAGTCAGGGCTGTAGGGTGAGTGACTTAAAGTTTCAAAACCAGATTCCTCAATAAATGCTTTCGTTCTAAGGGAGGTATGTGAAGAGGCGTTATCGTGACGCAGCATGATTCCCCGAGGCCCGGTCTTTGGTCTTCTCTCCCGCACAGCTTGAAAAGCTTTGGGTAGTGTAACTGTAGTATACCATTCAGAGTTAACTGACTTACAATTTCCCAGCATTAACGTCGACAAATGTCCGCTCCGCGAGAAAAAACTAGCCACCATTTCACTGCCGACGTTGCGAGTTTTTTTGCAATTTTTTCGGTAACTGTCCTTCTGAGTAGACCCACACCGATGATTGCCTTATTTTCCGGATCATATTGATAAATTCTTGTCTCATCATAAATATAATAACAATTTCAGAAATACGCCTAGATGCCCCGTTTTTAAAACGAAGACGCATTTCATGGCACCAATCCACACGAGTCTATTTTTCGTTTTCGGAGAGCAAACGAGGGATCCATCAGAAACAAAGCTTCCTCACTCCAAGATGTTGATGTAGGATGGATGAATAATCCACGTACTAATACCTACAATCTTTTCGATGTCCGTATAGGTGATTCGTGGGTCTTCTCGCGCCAACATTTCAGTAGTCCATACATTTTTTGCCATTAGTGCTGTTTGCAGGGCCCCGGTTCTTTGGTCATTTTTATGATTAATTTTACCCCTTTTGAATACAGCAAACCACCAAAAAATTGTTGCGCGTGATGGAGCTGAGTCCTATAATGCTGATTGTAACCGTTGTAGACTTAATTTTTCAGTTAAACCAAATTTAAAATCATAATATATCACAGCGCGCAAATGTTGACGGTTAAAATCTATCGTTTTAAATGAAAAGCGCGGGAAGCGTTGCAGGAAAATTAATAGAAATTTGTTTTTTTTTTAATATTGAGCAATTGGGTTATGGAGTTCTATTTTTAAATAAATTTGCTTTTTATAAACATACACGGGTGCGTTCCATTTTTCAATTTCGAGCATCTCAAAACTTATTGAGTGATCTACGTCACAGCGGTGACACTCTCTGTACGTGAGAGTTCAAGCGCTAGTGACATTAAGCCTAAGCGTGTAACGCTAGGGTTGATACCGATCCGAAATGGAATATTATAGACTTGTGCCAAAGAAGATACATAGTAGGTATATGTTATATAATGTAAACTTATGTATTTAGGTAGTGACGGATACGATCAATTTTAAATAAACTTTTATTAAATATCTTTACAGATGGGCAAATTAAAATTTCCGACAAAACAAAATATGCACGACAGTTAATGGTAATCTTAAATAATTAACCAACATTTAGTACTTCAGTACGCAATAATCAGTATTACCTACTACCCTTTAAAAATTACTTACTCTTATATATTTTTGGCTTTTTCGATGACTTTTATAATTTTTATTATTATTTCTAACAAATGCAAAAATTTGTAGCCGCATGTATATTTTATTTATAAAATCCATAGGGAAGCATAGATAGATATATAGTTAAATAACACTTAATTGTACGCCAAAAAATAACATAAAAACTAACAAAAAATTGGAAAAAATAAATGTGGTACAATGGATGGTCTTATCGATAAGAGAGATCTCTTCCATACAACTTTTGGATGGACAGGATTGCAAGAAAACAATAAAAACGTGTGTGGTTTGGTGAAAAAATAACATTTTTTTTTATTAAAGCCATAAAATAGAAATGTAGAATGGTATATAAGTACATAGATACGATAAATACATACATACATATTAATATATATGTATATATATTATATAAATTTATTTTTATAAACATAAATATATAAAAGTACAAATATATAATTTAAAACTATTATATAGAATATAAATGTGCCATACATATAAACAAATATTGTACCTAAATAAAGGTAAAATAGTTATATACAAATGAATAGGCATTATTTTTGTATAAAGCGCAGTCAATCTGTGCTTTCGTGCGGTGCGTGAGATTAGAGAGAGGAGACGCGAACTACTACGAATACGTACTAGCCCCCGGCCAGGGCAGTCGGCGACGGCCCTTTCCACGCGCCGCGCGCCTCTCAAGGCCCCCGTATACATCTAGACACCCACACAAAGCCGCAAGCGATTTTACGTGCACACACTTGCGCACACTTAAGTGTCGTTTTTTTTCACGTAGTGTATGTTTTCTTTGCCTACGTAGAAGGCGGTAGATAGGAAACCCGGGAGTAAGTTTTGCAGTATTCTCATTAGATAACAATTAACGAATCTCATAAGCGTTAGGCGGTAGCTGCAAAGTCGCGCGAACATCCTCCGGCAGGTATCCTCATATAGCAAAAGGAAATATAAAATTATATATATATATATATATATATATATATATATATATATATATATATATATATATATATATGTATAGAGGATAAATACTTATATAGTAGCAAAAAAAGCGATATTAGGATCTAGAAATTTAAACTAAGTACACAAACAATAATGCAAAATTAACCTATAATATTTATAGCGCGCCTAATCTTTGTGTTGGTAAAGGACACAGGTTGACAAGCCTGCGTCTAAAAAAAAATTCTTAAGTTTAAATTGCGCAACGCGTGCCACACCATCTCTACCAGGATACAATTCGATGATCCATGTCTATTGGAACGATTATTCCTACAGAAACGGCATAAGCATTCTTATTCCACTTTAAATAATCTGAAATGTATGTAAGTATTCAAATCTAAAGCGGTTCCAAAAGGACTAAACGTAAAGAATATATTAAAGAGAAGCGTGATAACTGGTTAATACCTTCTTTACTTAACACTCCTATACTCGCGCGTTGGTCTGTGATACCGACAAAACACATTTTCGTAATTATTTTTATGCAATAAAATCCTTGGAATTCAACCCATTATTTCAAATTTGCAATCCAAACTGAACGTCTGCTATATGGACGATGGTACACTGGGAGGTAGAGCTGATGACTTCTTCAGTGATCTTACTCATATTTTCGAAATTTTAAAAAATATAGTTCTTGAACAAAATGTCAATAAATGTGAAATATTTTTTTCCAACAATTTATCTAGTTCTAACAGAGACACTTTAATTCAAAATTTCAATCATATTTCTCCAGCAATAAAACCTGTCAATACGGAATCGCTACACCTGCTAGGTGCTCCGTTGTATTTCGATAGTATTTCGAGTAAATCTGTTTTAAGAACAAAATTTAATCAGTTTTTAAACCACGTTGATAAATTGTATAAATCAAACCTATATTATATGTATTATATAAATTGTATAAAAAAATTAAACTATTGCTTTTACTATTTTAAAATATTGTCTTCTTGTACCTAGATTTACATACTTACTATAAAAGATATTGATATCTTAAAATAGCTATAGAAAAAATTATAAATTTATCAGCCTGTACTTAAGCTACTTTTACCTATAAAATTTGGTGGTATTGGTGTAAGGAATCTTTCTAGCGTTGCATTGACTTCTTTCCTGGCTTGCGTGCATAGTGTTAATGACCTTTGTAAAATAATTTTAAATAATAAATTAGACCTTTGCTTTGCTATGGAGGCTAGACAGACATGGCGAACGCTCTGTCTCGGCAAAAATGTTCCACTGGAAGTTAACCAACAAAAACAGTGGCATATTCCGTTGGTACAAAACATGCAGAAAGATTTGTTTCATAATTTCCATACTGACCAAGATCAGGCTTGCCTTCTAGCTGTTTCGACTAAGGAATCTAATCACTGATTATACGCTTTACCATCAAGTAATCTCGGCACATTACTTAATGGGGAAAGCTTGCGCATAGCCGTAAGAATCCGACTAGGATCGGCGATTTGTCAACCTCATCAGTGCCCTTGTGGTAGTAGCGCAAATTTGGGCTCCACGGACTTTCATGTAAGAAAAGTGCTGGTAGGTTTTCATGGCACGGTTCTTTGAACGATATCATTCGAAGGGCTCTTGTCTCTATAAATGTTCCCTCGGTTTTAGAGACTTGTGGAATATTTAGAGACAATGGCAAGAGACCCGACGGTACGACATTGGTCCTTTGGGAGAGAGGTAAAGCCCTAATGTGGGATGTTACTTGCGTAGACACTTTTTTGGTGGCCTCTCATCTCAGGGGTACCTCGTCTAGAGCCGGGGCGGTATCAGAGGCGTCTGAACTGAGTAAGTGGCGCAAGTGTGAGTCTCTGAAAAATGACTACATATTTATTCCATTTGCTTTAGAGACTATCGGTCCGTGGGGTCCACGTACGGTGAAGTTCCTAAAGGAACTCCATCCGCGACTGGTCGTGGTGTGTAGGACTGTATGATAATTAGGTTACTAGTTTTTTTTTATTATAGTTTTCAATATTGTAAATAATATTAAAATGTAATCTTTAATGCAATAAAAAAAAATTAGCGTTGACTAGTAGATAATGCTAAGAGACATTAAGTCTACTCTTTGTAATATTTTATTTAAGGTTGCAATAACGGATAAATAAATAATTACCAAATTATTTATAATTAATTTATGTAAAACGTAAAACATCGAGATCGAAGACAAGAAGCAGCGTCAAAAGTGCGAGACATCTGCGAGTTCGATCACTATTCGTTTGCCACACGCGGTAATTAAGACAAGTTCTTATCACAGAGATGGAAGTCCATGCCCAGTAATGCACTGTTACTGATAAATTTATGATAAAGGAACATAAAATTTAGTAAAGTAAAAGTAAAGTTTGCGCGTTTACCGCTAAAAAGAACCCCTTTGTCGTATCTCCTCAGTTTCAAGGTACTCCCCTTGTTGCCTCAGCCAGTATCGGAATCCTCGGCGTCGACATATCGAGTGACGTGCAGTTTCGTGGTCACTTGGAAGAGAAGGCCAAATTGGCCTCTAAAAAGCTTGGCGTGCTCAGCAAAGCGGGACAGTATTTCATGCCAGCTCAACGCCTGCAACTTTACAAGGCGCAGGTTCGGCCTCACATGGAATACTGTTCCCATCTCTGGGCAGGGGCTCCCCAGTGCCAGCTCCTTCCACTTAACCGCATCCAGCGCAGAGCGGCTCGAATCGTCGACAACCGAGTCCTTTCCGATCGGCTCGACTCATTGGCACTGCGAAGAGATGTTGCATCTCTATGCATTTTCTTTCGCATTTACCATGGGGAGTGCTCTGAGGAATTGTTCGGATTAATCCCAGCCGCCAAATTTCAATAACTCCCGATACCATCCACACCATCTGGATGATTGGCGGTCCACCACTGTGCAATTTAGAAGATGTTTTCTTCCTCGCACAACTTCCTTGTGGAATAGTTTACCACCAGCGATTTTTCCGGACCGATACGACTTAGGGACCTTCAAGAAAAGAGCGTTCTCTTTTTTAAAAGGCCGGCAACGCATCTGCAATTCCCCTGCTGTTGCGGTTGTTCATGGGCGGCGGTAGTCACTTACCATCAGGTGAGCCGCATGCTCGTTTGCCTCTCTATAAAAAAAATGTTATAACATTCGTTATTAAATCATGTTTTAAGAAAAATAAAATAATCTATTTTTATTGCTGGTTTTGTTATGCTTATCTAGGTTAGGTTAGGTGTTAGGTTGCTGTGTTTTGTTTGTGAATTTCTATTAAAATTGCACTTTTAGATGCCATGCCATGGTATTCATCGAACACACTTCCAATTAGAAAAGTGAATACTGAATAGTGTTTTCGGTATTGAAACGATTCAACGTTCTTTCGATTTGATCCTTCGACATTTTTAACGTGTCTCAAAAATGTTTTATAATTAAAGTCAGGTAGCGCAAAAATAATTTAATACAAGAAAAAACAATCCGTAGAATCTTTTACTTAACAATAACAAGATGTTGCAGTTGTTCATGGGCGGCGGTAGTCACTTACCATCAGGTGAGCCGCATGCTCGTTTGCCCCCTCTCCTATAAAAAAAAAAAGATAATTTTTTAATGATTTCATTGCGTTTAATTTTAAATCGTGCTTTTCCAATAGTGACATATTTGATGTTTTGAGCATCCAGGGCTCAGGAATACCAAAAGTTATTAATTATTAATTTCTTTCCTATCTACGCAGAGTAAGCTTAGGTTATCTTGAAGTCTTGCAGTTGTAAGCTTAGGTTTGGTTTTAATCTAATTTATCACAGGCTTCCGAGCATATATAGCAATAGGATTTTTTACGAATGATCGTCGTTACAAGCTTTCCCTATTAGTGCTTCTGCCCCCAAATAGCAGTGCCCACTGCCATGTTCCGGTTTGAAAGAGATAGAGAGGCATAATTACAGGCTTTGAGGCATTACATCTTATTCTTCAGAGGTGACGATATAGCTGCAGGTATCCATGGACTGTAGTAGCCACTTAACATCAGGTGGACTGTTAGTTCATTTGCCACTTTTATTGAAAAATAGTAGAATTATCTAGGGAAAGTTTGTGTTTTATCAAATCTATAATCATTCAATATAATCATTTCATATAATCCATAAAATACTCCGATGATGACAGTAAGCAGCATCAAAGGTACGAGATGCTGCTGTGGTAATGTTTACAGGTTAATGAGGATGAATATATATTTCGGAACATTTGAACGTTTGATCATGGAAGTACTAATCTGGAATATCATTCTTTTCCTTTAATATTTTTTAACTTTTGCTTGCATGCTTCCTTAAATATCCTTAATGATTCAAATGCTTGATTCGTTATTAGTTTTTGGACTGAAAGTTTGTCCACTATAAAACTAAAGTAGTTTAAGGTTCGAAGCTTAAACCGTATACATTTTTACTTTAAAGTATCCATGCTCTTAGATTTTAGATTAGATATTTTTGATGCCCAAACCATCTATTTTAATCAAAGTCTAATGCAATATTGAAGAAATGTTTCAAGTTTCATTCCGAAAATTTATTTGTAAAGTGCAGTTCATACTGCATGCACAAAAAATTCTCGTTAAGTTCAGTATAAAAAATGAAAAATGAAAATGAAAATGAAAATGAAAATGAAAATGTTTATTTGTCTCAATTATAGTTTTTTTAGTTCCATAATATACTGAACTTGAGACTTGAGACTGAGAATAAAATTATGGAACTAAAAAAACTGTCTAAATATTGCAACTTCAAAAATTTAAATGAAGAAATAAAGGAAAAATTACTATATGGTACTTACTATAATTTCAGTTACATTTGAGCTGTTGAAATAAGCCGACCAGTCATTAGAAAGTTTAATTAATATTGAAAAAACTGTAAAGACTGCATATAAGTTGATTTTTAATAATGAAAAAGAGCCAGAAAATCACGAATGTTTAAATTACACGGAAAATATATTAACAGATACCATATTGTTGTAGCTCAAGCAGAGTATCACATGTTTTTGTTGTGGTAAAAATGGACACATAAAAGTACATTGTACCGAGACGAATTACGAGATAAATTTTGCAGAGAATATGGTGTAAAAGGTCAATAAAAGTGAGATATAATACAAAATTTTTAATAAGAGATCCTAATAGATGCTTCACTTCAAAAGCCAAGCAGCCTGAATTACGGTCTGATATAATGTCTTGTAAATTTATACTTAAAGAGAATTTTTTGTGCATGCAGTATGAACTGCACTTTACAAATAAATTTTCGCAATGAAACATGGAACATTTCTTCAATGTTGCATTAGACTTTGATTAAAATAGATGGTTTGGGCATCAAAAATATCTAATCTAAAATCTAAGAGCATGGATACTTTAAAGTAAAAATGTATCCGGTTTAAGCTTCGAACCTTAAACTACTTTAGTTTTATAGTGGACAAACTTTCAGTCTAAAAACTAATAACTAATCAAGCATTTGAATCATTAATAATAGAATATACCGCCGCCTCACAGCCACCTCTAGTGAAAAGCCTAGTTGAGTAGGCTGAAATTTTGTCTTAAGTTTAGAGATTATGTGCTTGCAAGCTAATTTTGAAGTTAAGCGTTAAAATATGGAACCAACGGCAATAGAACGGACACCGTTATCCTTTTTTTTTGAAGGCACATCATCTTGCCCCATATAAGAGTGGAATGAAAATTGGATTAACATTTTCAGAAAGCTTACAGTTACATAAGTTTGTAATGTCATCAAGAAGTACTCTACCGGCGTCACAGGCAGAAGCGCTTACAAGATCTTTAAGATGTTGAAGCGTAATTCCGTCAATGCCGCAAGCAAAGCCATTCGAAAATGACATAATTGCTTCCAAAGTGTCTTTTCAGAAATTTGCAAAGGCTACCTAGAAGTCGTGGGAGGTAGCAGTAAACACTGAGAAGGATTGACTAAAGGCTTCTTCTGACGGAGTCCTTCAAGAGTTTTGACATTACAAGGAGCCAGGATATCGTCTGATAATAAAACACGGGATGTATTTTTTAAGTCGCCATCCATTACTTTCGACTCAACTACTTTTTTTAAATTAAACTTAGGATGAGGTCGAAATAAATGAGTATTAATTAGGTAATCTAAATTTTGAAGAGATATGTCTTTCAGTTGAGACGTAATTGATTTATTTATTGCCTTATCAAAATGAAAATGGGAATACGCTAAAGTAAATAATATTTGGCAACTCTTTTCACTATTAGTGAAACAATTTTGAATAGTGCGTGACAATGCACGCTGCAAAGCTGCTAGCTAGCTGCATCCTCACATCTCTAGTAATTCTTTTACCCACTGGTACATTATTAATTAACATTGAAGTGTGAATTAATAAAAGTTTTAGAAATATTGTTGTTACCATATTTTACAGTGGATATACACAGTGCTTAAAATCGTAAGTGAAACATATAACTGCTTAAGTTGTAGTTTAATTGATCGAAAATATCTTATGTGTTATTAACGCATACATGGGCATAATCATACATTATACATGGGCACAAATTAATTATTTTTGGACATATATAACACATACCATGTTTTACTTGGTACACCACAATAAATTTGATTATTTTTTGTTTATAGCAGCCCATGGAAACGTCGGAAATTAAAATAATTAAATTAAACGCGATAAAATACGTAAAAATAGTTTTATTCTCATAATTTATTTACAGAAATTTAGAATCCTTTATACGTCCTACTGCTGGGTACAAGTCTCCTCTCATATTTAAGCACTGGGGTAGCACGGTGGACACTTCCTTGCTCCAAAGTCCCACAGATTTTTTTATATTATTATATTAATCATCTTATTTCAATTAGATTTTATAAAATTTACAACAACGTTATTTAAAAGAGCCTAAATCGTTCCGGTTTATAAAATTTTGATATCTATTATATTATTTACAATTAACAACGATTGACAATGTTCGAAGTTGGTTGCATATGTCCGTGGACAGCAGCAGCCACATAGTGGTACGAGGTGGACTGTAGATTCGTATTATGCATCAGTCATAGCTTTTTTTTTCGAAAATTCATTCTACTATCAAAAAGCTGGAAAAATTTAAATATTTTTACAATTATTACAACAGACATAAATACAAAAAAGTAAAATCACTTGAAAATATCATTAATATCAATAAAACGTAAAACTCGGAAAAAATTACGAATATATTTTTTTAATTTTACCTTAATTAAGTAACAGCTTTAATTAAGTTGTCGCCTTTAACATTTTCAACCGTAATTAGCGTTTTGCTGTCTTGCCGCAGCCAAGTATATTTTTTGAGTGTTTATAAATTACGAATTAGTAAAGCAGGTGCGTAATACTAGATAATAATATTTCTTTGCGTATTTTCTCATTTTTACGACTAAGAGAGAATTTTGAAAAGCCTCTGTGATTATATTCAACTTTAATTATTGAAGAAGTTCTACAGCTAGTGTTGCCTTTTTTATTGCGCCCAGAAGCAAATGAAAATGGCTACCCCGTTAACGCGAGGAGGTGGTAAATACTTTATGCGTACCACGACAGCCAGTCTGTCGTGGTTATGCGGGACTGACTGTGACTAACCTAACCACCCTAAGTGTACTCGCTAAAATACCACCCTGAAACAGCGGTATAATGATTATATGGCAATGAGTGACTGCAGAGAACTAGAGACCCTTACTGGTAAAGAGGCATTCCAACTTAATCCTCAATCATTATCATAATCTTAATGAGGTGGGCATTTATATTTTTAATCATAATTTCCCAGCATCCACCCACCATCAGTTCGACTATGTACGCGCTTGTCATCCTTATTCTATAAAAAAAACTGCTGAGGCGTGGTTTTCATTTCCGTTTAAGATATGTCTACAAAACATAAAATGATTTTTTTAATGTTACTAAAACAGCGATGAACACTGTATATACTAGGAACAAGCACAAACTAGTAATACCAGTTACTACTTTGTGCTTGTTCCTAGTATATTACTACATAGGGCAAAGTACAATGTGTGTACGCTTTCACTACATTCTTAGAAAATATGCAGACTTCTGTCAAAAAGTTTAAGCTTTTATTCGTGGCACCGTTTTATACGAAAGCTGTATAAAAGGGGTTAAAGCTGTATAAAAGCTTTATTGTACAACATTGTATTTTATTATTTAAAACAGAGTCCCGCTGGATTCCTTTCAGGTTCTCCTCAGTGCAGAACTTTTTCTCAAACTAGTGGTAAAAGCATAAATGGCGTTTATGAATTACTTGTAGCTAATCTACATATATTGAATAAAAAAATATTCTATTCTAAGCATTAGTATTGTTTTATTCCGTTTGATTATATTCCATTATATTCTACTCCATTCTAATCCAATCCATTCTATTACATTTCATTATATCCTATTTCAGCCTATTCCATTTCATTCCATGTCACTTCATCACAATCAATCCCATATAAACCCATCCCATCCTAAGCTATTCCTTTCTATTCCGCTTTATTTGTTCTGATTTGTGTGTGCTGTTCGTGCGTGCGTGCGTGCGTGTGTGCGTGCGTGCGAGCGTGAGTGATTGCATGCGTGCGTGCGTGCGTGCATGCGTGCGTGTGTGCGTGCGTGCGTGCATGCGATGCGTGCGTGCGTGCGTGCGTACGTGCGTGCGTGCGTGCGTGAGTGCTCGTGCGGGCGTGCGTGCGTGCGTGCGTGCGTGCGGGCGTGCGTGCGTGCGTGAGTGCGTGCGTGCGTGCGTGCGTATGTTCTTGCGCGTGTGCGTTCGTGCGTGCGTGCGTGCGTGCGTGCCTGTGTGTGTGTGTGTATGTGTGGAGTGTGCGTATGAGTTTGTGTGTGCATGTGTATCTGTTGTATGTGTTATTTATCATTCTATTTCCTTATATTCTGCTCTGTTATGCTCTATTTTGTTTTATTTTGTTCTGTTCTGATCTGTTGTGTTCTGTGACCTATTATATTCTAGCCTATTCCGTCCCATACTATTCCGTTCCATCTCAATCAATCCTAATCTACCCCTTCCCAATCCTTGATATTACGCTATTCCATTTCATCTCATCCTATTCTATCCAAATCCATTCCCTTCTATACGGCTATATTTAATATATACGTAGGTCACTCAAAAAGTTTTGAGATATACAAAAGTATTCTACTATTAATATTTATTTTACATCTTTTCAAAATATTCTCTGAAAACACTTTTGCCCGTCTTGATCTGACAGGTCGGAAATCGCTTCTTCGTAGGCAGCCACGGCTTCTTCGGTCCTTAAAAAAAATCTTGCATTCTATTTTTATTTGACTCTTGGGAACAAAAAGAAATCACAAGGAGCTAAGTCAGGGCTGTAGAATGCCCCCCTTCCCGAACAGGATCCCACCTTGTCGCGGCGGGGGGGCTTAGTAGCCGTGGCTTGGTCACCCGCGGTGAACAAAGAGAAACCCCTTGGATGGCCCGTGGTGTAGGGCCGGCCCGAGGTGGCCACTCCGAGTGGGCTTGACGAGCACTTTGGATGTGTGTCAGTGGGCTGCAGTGAGAGGGGTGTCCGCTCCCTCTACCGCTGCAGCCGAGGTGGGGCTGCGGGGGGAGAGGAGTTTCGGTATTACGAGGCGCCGCTCTCCCTACCCTCCGCGGTCGAAACTTGGTTGGCGGCGGAGCCAGAGACCAGATCCGCCGCTGGGGTTGGAAAATCAGGCGCTGCTAAGCGCTCGAATTTCCTGGCCCCATGGCCTCCGCGTATCGGACTGGGGGCGTCTGATACGCAGATAGAGTTGGAGGGCGTTGAGGGGGGTAGTTGAACACCTTACTACCCCGTGCAGGAAACGAGGCCTGGACAGACCGGGCCAGCACTAGTGTGGGGCTGCGGAAGAATTTGAATTACCGCGGCCCCGCGCGCACGTGCGCTGAGGCACCTCGGTGGTTTTAGCCGGTAAGAGTCTGGCACGCCCTTCCGCCTTTCCCCAGGCGGAGGTAGTCCATGAGGATTACCCCCGTAAGAAAGGGCTTTAGGATGGGTGACTTAGAGTTTCAACACCAGATTTCTCAATAAATGCTTTTTTCTAAGAGAGGTATGTAAAGAGGCATTATCGTGATGCAGCACGATTCCCCGAAGCCCGGTCTTTGGTCTTCTCTCCCGCACATCTTGAAAAACTTTAGGTAATGCAACTGTAGTATACCATTCAGAGTTGACCGACCTACAATTTTCCAGCATTGGCGTCGACCAATGTCCGCTCCGTGAAAAAAAAACTAGCCACCTTTTTTTTTCTTACTCTGTCTGTACAGTTTTGTCGGTAACTATCCTTTTGAGTAGACATATACCGATGATTGCCTTTTATTTTCCGGAGCGTATTGATAGATTCATGTCTCGTCACCGGTAACAATTTTTGAAACACGCCTAGATGCCCCGTTTTCAAAACGTAGACGCATTTCATGGCACCAATCCACATGAGTCTGTTTTTCGCTCACGAAGAGCAAACGAGGGATCCATCGACAACAAAGCTTCCTCACTCCAAGATGTTGCTGAAATATAAATGGTCCCCGAAATAATGCCTACAATATTATCGATGTCCGTATATGTAATTCATGGGTCTTCTCGCACAAAAATTTCAGTAGTCCATACATTTTCTGACGTTAATGCTATTTGCGGGGCCCCGGTTCTTTGGTCATCTTTAAGATTAATTTTATCCCTTTTGAATTCAGCAAACCACCTAAAAATTGTTGCGCGTGATGGAACTGTGTACCCCTTTGTATCGTGGGGAAATCCTCATGGCTACCTTCTGTTGCGGGGCAATGGAAAGGTTATGCCGGACTCCTACCGGCCAAACCCCACGGTGGTCTCCATAAGCATATATGAGGAGTCCCGGAATCTCCGTTCGGAACGCAACCGGGGCCCCTCTCACGCTTTGCTCTATTAAAACACGTCCCGGGGGCAGTCCTTACAATCCCCAGCACCCTCGCAATGCTATCGCGGTGCTCGAGACCACTTTCGAGTCACCCTCCTCCTCAGGTGTTACATCACTAGATGCTCGGGGCTCCCGCCCTAAACACCCGTAACCCCCGAGGCCCCGTTTCTGGTAGGGGAATACCATCATCAAGGGGAGGGCCTTGACGAACGCCTTGGCGGCGTCGTCTTCGAGCGGGATCTGTCTTCTCCAGACACCGGTCAGCAGCCTCCTTCTGGATCATAACGGATTCACAGAAGGTGGCTACGGCCCTCCATGCGGAGTCCCTGCTCAGCATCGCCAACACGACTGCCGGCAGGGAGAGGTTCTGACTGATCCGGCTTACCAGGATCGTCCGTTCCCGTTCCCACGCTGGGCATGTTGCCAGCGTATGGGATGCGGAGTCCTGTTCCTGCTTACCGCAGTTGAAACAGTTCGGCGTCGCTTCCCGTCCAATCTTACACAAATAATCACCGAAGCACCCGTGCCCGGTCATTATCTGTGTAAGTCTGTAAGGTGAGTCTTCCTGTTCTTCGATGCATCCAGGCTTCAAAATGCGACAGGATTGCTACAACAACGCGTTTGCACGCATAACGCTCTTCAGAGAGGCAAGCGCACCACGTTGGAACTGAGTCCCCTAATGCTCATTGTAACCAAACCAAATTTAAAATCATTAAATATCATAGCGCGCAAATGTTCGTGGTTAAGATCCATTCAATGAAAAGCGCAGGAAGCTTTGCCGGAAAATTTATAGAACTTTGTTTTTTTTTATTATTGAGCAATTGGCTTATGGAGTTCTATTTTTAAATAAATTTGCTTTTTACAAACATATAACACTAGTGCGTTCCATTTTTAAATTTGGAGCATCTCAAAACTTATTGAGTGACCTACGAATTTGTGTATATTTATCATTTACTCCGTATAAGGAAGCTCAAGGTCGCTCAGCGAGCTATGGAGGGGGCTATGCTCGGGGTGTCTCTGCGTGATAAACTTAGAAATAAGGATATCCGCAGTAGAACCAGAGTAACGGACATAGCCCATTGGATTAGTAACCTGAAGTGGCAGTGGGCCGGCCATATAGCTCGAAGAACCGACAACCGATGGGGAAGAAAGGTTCTCGAGTGGCAGCCTCGTACCGGTAGGCAAAGTGTAGGGCAACCCCCCACTAGATGGAGTGACGACCTGGTAAGACATGCAGGAAGTCGTTGAATGCAGGTGGCTCAGGACCGTGCTTTGTGGCATTCCTTGGGAGAGGCCTATGTTCAGCAGTGGACTTGTGAAGGGCTGTAATTATGATGATGATGATGATCTTAAAGTATATCTATTCAGCCCAACCAGATGAGAATGCTTTATAAATACAAAATAATAATAAATATTTATTGCCGCATAGTAATAAGTTTACAAATGAAAACAAAGTGAGTATACACATAAAAATCAATTCCACTTAAAATTTCTACAAAAAAAAGAACATTCACAATTAACAAATTAACTACTATTAGTAAGTATATATTAGTGGTAACACTCTCTACTGTCTATGTGTTAAATATAAAGACTTTATTACACAATAAACATACAGCCACTCGGCCTATAAAGACTTCTGTTTATGAAATAACTCCTTTTTAACCTTTTTTTTTAATGTCGCAAATGTAATATTAAAATTTTCTTTTAAGGGTGGTGGCAAATCATTCCATATTTTTACGGCCGAATATTTAAAACAGCCTTTGGAGTTAATTGTCTTATGGCATGGAATATTCAGCATATTGTTTTAAGTCTACCACGCTGAGAAACCTTGCTGAGCAAATTTGAGCTTCCTCATACGGCGAGCAGTGAAGGACCACAAATTAGATCCATAAGTCATCACTGGCAACGAGCACTGTTTGTACAATCTTGTTTTCAGGTTTTGAGGTATGCCTGACGAGAATATGGGTTGTAATATTCCGAACGCTGCCCAGCCGAGTTGAATCCGTCTATTGACCTCTCGGATGAAGTTAGACTTACCTAGTCGGACCAATTATCCCAGATAAACATACTCGTCAACAACTTCAAGCTTAGTGCTCTCAACAACTTCCGGCGTACGTGTGACATGGACGTTATACATGATCTTAATTTTTCCCATGTTACTCTAACCATTCTGTGATCCTTGGGATAGATAGTCGCCCCGGTAATAGAACAAATTGCTGGATTCAATGATTATCGTGTCCTCCTCGTCTCTTCGGACCTCAGATAGTCCTATAATATCCGAGTGCAACTTGCCTATCTCTTCTTCCAACTCCAGGATCTTTTCGTCAGTTCTCAGGGTGACAACTGAAACTACACCGGAGATTCTTAGCACCCCCTGGTCTGTCGTTACCATGGTCAACACCATAGCCAGGAATATCGGGGCCGCCGGGGACTGGGGGCCGTTTTTTACACTGCATTGCAGAAAATAATCACAAGCCCACTAAAACTCTTGGGGCTTGCTCTTCAGGTCGAAGTTAATAGAATGAAAGCGATCGAACCAATAACGCCATATAAATATGTTTTGCTATAAGTTGTCGTCCATATTGCAGATTGGTACTACGATGAAACGCACATTACAAAGTGCTAAATTAACGTTTTTTTTTATTTTCAAATTATCACATACAGCATTATCAAAAAAAGCGGGTAAACTAATGAATAACTTATTTCTTTAAAGAAAAGCTTTTATTTTACATGCAATAAAATCCTAGACGAATGCAAGATGTTGAACTTCAATCTAGCTAGTATTAGAAAACTACAATTTCAAAGGTATTAAGTGCTTAATTAATATAGTATCTAGGTAAGGTATCTTTTAAAAATTTCAATTAATTTAAAAATATATTTTTTTAAGAGTTGATGTGTCTTTACACGGTGGGTGAAAAATATTAATTCGTTATAAATTTCTGAAGTATCACGCAGTTCTAGAATTTTTTTAGAATCTTAGCTACTCATTATAGGTTCCGTACTAAAAGGGTGAAACGAGTTACTATTAATGTCACTCTGATTTCTCTCTGTCTGGTTATCCGTCTGTCCCTCTTTCCTTCTTCCTAAATACAAAATAAGAAATTCAACGATATCATTTTTCAGAGAGTAGCATGATAGTGTCATTATTTAGATGAATTCTATATGTAAACTACAAACATACATTTTATTTGTTTTTTTTTTTTTTTTTATAAGATAAGGGTGACAAACGAGCACACAGTCCACCCGATGGTAAGTGGTTGCTGCGGCCCATAGACATCCACATCTATCCTCGCTTGCGAATCAAAATGCAGATGCGTTGCCACCCGTGAGGACCAAGATGGAATGCCTCATTTCCAGTAAAAAGGGCCTCCGGCCACCTGCACTCACCAAGCGAAACGCAGAGGTAAACCTCTACTTCACGCTGTTATTCTGTGAGGTCGTGGTACCACCCCGGATCGAGCTGGCCCATCCGTGCGACAGCGAAAGCTGCGCGTGGCTCTACCACTGTTTTTACCATAAAATAAATAAAGAAATCTGGCTACGTAAATAATGTCGGATTTGTCGGGTCCATTTGAAAAACTAAACTAGTATGGAATTTGAAATTGTATATTTTATTCAATATCGCATATTTAGACAAAAAATACTGAACATTTCTATTAATAAGGTGATTTTTAAGCCGGGAGCAAAACAAATGTTAGCTTGTACTACTACCTAAGAATCAAGGCACAAAAATAATTATCTTATCTAATATTACATAGTATATAAAAATTAAATGGCCGTAATATAAACAGAAACCTAATAGATTGCGGTCTGACTCGCACATGACCGGTTTTTAACTTTTATTATTTCACAGAACTTGGCTGTTAAGGACAAAGTCAAAATTAGAATTTTATATAATAACGTCTTTGAAAATTTAGATTACATTTTAAATATAAATATTCCAATGCAACATTGCTTAAAAATGGCGACCAAAATTAACATGAAAGTTAGTGTGCAGTACCAACAAAACTCATTTATCACCAAATTTTAATGGGCACACAGTCTGTAACGGTCTAAATCCTAAAATTTTGTTCAGTTCATAGATAAATTGAATGAAATTGAGCTTTCTCCCGCCAATAGTTCCGCCATTATTATATAACTTAAATATAGGATAGTAAAATAGAATAAAATAATTTTTATTCAACATAGATTATTACATAATACTTACTGAAAGTTATTTTGTTTTATTTACCACAATACACACACAAACACACACACATATATATATATATATATATATATATTATATATATATATATATATATATATATATATATATATATGTGTGTGTATCAATATTAATATAGGTTGTATATGACATTAATCGTAATTGAAAATTCTCAGAAATCACGCAAAATATTTATGGAAATAACATGCAATAAAATGGTATATAACAATTTTATTGGCTAACGACAGAGGTCATGTCGTTGCAAAACGTGCAGTTTTCGACAGCGTAATGTGTATCTTTGGCAAATATTTAGGTTGAAGGTTTCTTAAAACTTGGTTAAATTAAATATTAACTGAACCTTAGTTAGCTTATTATATGATTTACAATAAAGTAGGTTATCATGTAGGCTTCATAGATACGTACACACAAAATGCAGAATGAGCTTTTTAATTATGAAGGTACAGATCATAGGTTCCTTCTTACAAGGATAGAATCCTTGTAAGAAGGAAATACGTAGCATCAGCAAATAAAATTAAAAATAGTAATAAATAAGCTTTTGTGTTACATATTATAAAGGAGCTTCCAGCTTAAATGTGACAATAATGTTCATCTTACCGTGTAGTGACGGTGTTAGAATATCGACTACTACATATCGTCTTGTGAGTGTTGTTAATGGCAAAAGAGGGAAGCAAACCAGGAGAAGATCGGCGGTAGCATCTTCCTAAAAACAAATAGAAAAAGAAAAAAAAACTGCGGTAGCCAACCCGCCTGTCAACCGTAAACACTATAGCAACTGCCCTTCTTATGAGACAAATAAATAGAAAAGTAAGCTTGACAAATGAGCACACATTCTACCTGATATACTATGAATACTGTTGGATTATAGACATCTATAGCTGTCATAGATTACGAATTAAGTTGCAGATGTATCCATCGTTACTAGTAATATTAAAATTACTTTACCATCATTCTATATATTCACCATACGAAAGAGCAGCATTATGTAGTTATATCATGCTGTCATTTTTGAGAGCGTAGTATTTCCGCGATTTCAACATTCTTGCTTCAGTCATAAATACTGCTACAGCGTGGCTCTATCATGTAGAATACTCACTTATCACAATTAATGTTTTCAAAAATAATGTTCCTTTGTTTTTTGGACTACTGCCGAAAGATATCAAATTGGATATAGCACCACAATTATAGAACAATATTAAAAGCATCAAACCATATTCAAATCTTGTTTATCAGGACATAAAATTCCTTTTTATTTGCTTTAATCGCAATGCTGATTGCCGATAGCCGACACTTTATACTTTTTGCGATGTTTTCCGCTCTAATATGAATATTGTACGTCTTTCTAAGTTCCGTATCACAAAAGAAAAACACATAGAACCTTTATTAGTGCTGTCTATCCGTTCGTTTGTCCGTCTATCAATGGTCTTTTTCTGAGAAATGGGTAGAGTTATCAAGTTCAAATTAATATGAAATACTAAGATCTACGTAGCCATGGAGATGAAAATAAATAAGCTTTTAAGCAACACATTGAAGAGATGATAAATATACAACAGATACACGATTTATGTAGCAAATTCAGATACTAGCAAACCCACTTTTTAAAACCAATAGAGTACTTCCCGCTAAACTAACTATGAAACTTAATAAGAAGTAAAATCTTACAGAACAAGTAAAAGAAAATATTATACGGTAAAAATACAAAAATTTGTAATTACGCTATAAAAATATATTTTTGCGATTAAAAATTTACATTTGCAGTCGCAGTCACTGTCGACCGTGATGTGCATGCTGCACTTATATTAGTAGTATAGTTGTAGCATGAATGGGTCTGCTCGACCAGGGAAGGACCACGCTCCCACAGAATAACAGCGTAAAATAGCAGCGTAATGCTGTTTAACGCTGCTGTGTTTCGTATGGTGAGTGTAGAGAACCAGAGACCCTTTTTACTGGTAATGAGGCATTCCACCTTAGTCCTCACGGATGACAACGAATCTAAATTTTGATTTGTAATCGACGATAGATGTAGATTCCTATGGGCCACAGCAACCACTTACCATCAGGTGGACTGTGTGCTCGTTTATCACCCTTATCCTATAAAAATGTCGACCGATGTACAGTAGAAAAAATTTTCACTTGTAAATTTAGTATTTCCCTTTAATCTGACTCATTTTTTCGTTAAAGAAATGTTCAAAGTTTACCTGCCTACCTATCTGAAGTTTATACAGAGCTGGTTTAATTACAGTCTATGAGTCATTGTATTTTAGTATTCTGAGGTGGCAACGCTTCCGTAGCCTACTTTGTTTGAAGTTGGCCGCTATAGCCACTTACCGTCGCTGTCGTGTGCTGTAAGTTCGATTATCATTTATGTTTTATTAAAATATTGCGGATGTTTCACATAGTCATATCTTACGACGTTGCAGAGAGTGACGAATGTTTTTTGGTAACTATCGCACAAAAAACATTTAGACGCATTCAGACGTGAAAAATAACAATATATGCTCGTGCACAATATATTGACTGCAACTATGATAAGAATCTAGGACTGCGTCTTAGTAAAGCAGTTCCCTGACACAAAACAAAGCGTAAATAAATTCATGGCAAAATATAAAAAAGCAGTTAACCAACAGATTGAACATGTATATAGATAATACACACGAAAGTTTTATTGATTGTCTAGCGAAACGGGACCGTAAACGTTGCAGTCTGAGCTATTTATTACTCCTAAGAGAAATATCTAACTATCTACGAAGTTGATGAAATTTTGTAATATAACGTTGTGTATTAAATTTCTTGCATTCCACATAAGCATAACATAAATAAGTACCTGAAAATAAGTACCTAGAAAGGGTTTTTGACCTCGGAGGTTAACATGGTCTCACAAAAATGACCTGTACATAATCTTCAACACCAGTGTAAAATATCAGCTCAATGAAACAAAGCATTTCATCATAGTCCTCAGGAGTGAACGCATGTGCATTTTGAGTCTTAATCGAGTATAGATGTAAATGTCTATGGGTCACTGAATGCGCTTACCATCAGGTGGACTATGTGTTTTTTGTCACACTTATTCTATAAAATAAATAATAATAATCATTCAACTCATTTTGTTCCATGCGTGACATAAGGGGTTTATTATGCTTATGGCGCCTTCTATTGAAAGCCATGAATTTCTTTGACATATCCCATAGTTATCTCTTATGTCACGCATGGAACAAAATCAGGTGAAAGATTATTATTGTATACATCAGACATATTATCCCCACATTGACGAATGGGAGCAGCGTCACAAAAGTGCAATACGTCTGACTCGTCAATCTGCCAGCAAAAGTGACCATTAAGACAAATCGTCGAGAGACGTGACAACCCTCAAGAGAGTTACTACAAGAGAGAGAACACATTCAGTAGTTGACTTTTACGGCTGGCAAAGATATAAAGGTAATATAAAACTTTATGTTTTGTGCGGTTTAAGAACATCCACTTCACCACTTCGTCTCCTGGGTATCGTAAGGAGGGTGTTGTGGTATTCAACACCTTTTGATGTAAATGTTACTTAAAATACTGTTTATGCACAAAATGTTTATTATATTGTTATAATATTATTGTTACAATGTTTATAAATGTTATATGTTTATAAATGTTATGTATGTGAGCACACACGAGACAATGTTGGCGTCCGTACATGTACTGACTTAAATAAAAACTTTAAAGTAAAATGCCTACGCGTACATAATGTGTTCGGTGTAAACTGAACATCTTCCCGCACAACAAGGGAGATAAACTAAAAATACATAAAAAAGTAAAATTATTTGAGAAAAGTTAGGTATAAAATTATTCTTCATCGCGTTTAAGAATGAGAGTTCGCAATATAGGAGATGTTGCTCGGTCTTGAGTGTTGAACGCGTTCGGGACCGCGGGTGAGGACGCACGCTCGGTGCTGGCGGCGACGGGTTGCGTTCTCGGGGCGGGCACTGCAGCGGCGCGCTGCGCTCTCGGGGCGGCCAGCGCAGCCACAGGAGCTGAGCTTAGACCTTCCGTGGTTATGTTATCGAGGCTAATACTTGAAGTGATAGCCGTGTTTCTTCTTTGTCGTAGTCGTTTGCAGGCAAGGCATATAGCAGCTATCACAGCCACTCCCACCAGGATGTAAATCGCGACGTAATGATGTATGTCATGGAATGTTATGTTTTCAGCGATCACATTTTGGGATTTTAGGTGTTTGATGTTTTCGTTCAAGGTGGTTAGGTTGGCTTGGAAACTGTCAGCGTCTTTTTCCAACTCTCCTGTTTCTGGGATAGAGAGCTTGATAATTTGGTTAATAGCAGCGATTTCAGGCGTATAAATTTCAGGTCCGGTTTTCAATTCACTCGTAAATATTTTGTGCGTATAGATTGATAATTCTTCACTTTTGATTGAGCAACCGGGTTCCAGCGCAATGACCCCGGCGTCTCTCAGCCGTTCCACGGTAACTTGATCACCGCAAAAAATTCTTACGTTGCATTTGTCGCACGTTGTAAATAAGTAATTGTTCGCTTTATTTAATTGAACAAACATATTACTGCACCCGGCGATGTTTATTTGGCACTGATTTGTGTAATTATTCTTCAAACACAGATCTTCATCTGAATTTCTTTGGTATATGGGGTGTTTGAGGTGGCATTTCCAGTTGTCTCGAATAAGTTGGATGTTGGAAATAGCGTCGAAATACAAAGATTGATTAAGTTGCTGAATAGTATAAGCACCCTGCGTAGGTATGATTATACTCAAGAAAAATAGCAATGCAGCACAAATTGACAGCAGACTTGTTTTAGCTGTTATCTGGTGTTTTCTGAGTTCAGGTTCCTGGTTTCCTCGCAGTGGCAGTATGGATAATTTGGTAACTGGCCGTTTTAAAATTCCGTTTTTTGTTTTCAAGGAGACAACTCGAACGAAACCATCTTTTCCTGGGTGTAAATGTATAACTCGACCTGTCAACCATTTTCCAGCAGGTAAGTTATCTTCTTGAATTGTCACCAATTGACCGACTTGAATGTTAGATGTCGACTGCTTCCATTTGTTTCGAACGGTAAGTTGTGTAAGGTATTCCGATTTCCAGCGCTTCCAGATATCAGCCATTAGTTTTTCTGTTAAGTTCCATCTTGTTCGCGCGTCGTGTTCTGTTTCCAGTATGGTTACATCAGCTGTTCCAGTTAAGAAATGCGAAGGCGTTAAGAAGTCCAGGTCCTCCACATCCTCAGTTAATGCACACAGCGGCCTAGTATTAAGGCACGCTTCTAGCTGAGTAAGTATCGTTGAGTACTCTTCGAATGTTAATTTTTGCTCTCCGATAACACGTTTGATGTGATATTTCAGGCTCTTGACCGCAGCCTCCCAGAGTCCTCCCGCTGATGGCCAAGAAGGAGCGTTGAAGTGGAATTCGATCTCCATTTTCGTAAGTTCAGTTAAGAATTCTGGATCAGAAATATTTTTTTTAAGCTGCTTTATGTTTTGTTCTAGAACACGACTAGCACCGACGAAGTTAGTGCCGTTGTCGCAATATATGTGACGCGGCGCGCCTCGACGAGCTGCCATACGACTCAGTGCGGCCAAAAATGCTGACGACGTGAGGTCGGACACGAGTTCGAGGTGCACGGCCTTTGTTGCCATGCACACGAATACAGCCACATAACCCTTGTTTGTTTTTATGCCTCGACCCTTGCTTGCCTTGACGTCCACGTAACCCGTGTAGTCAACTCCTGTATGATAAAAAGGACGGGAGGGGTTTGTCCTGGCTTCAGGCAAATCACCCATGATCTGGGGTTGTATGCTGGGAGCGTGACGTCGACAGGTTATACAGGTTCTTATTAACCTTTTAATTGTTCGATTTCCTAGGTTTTTTATTGCATTTAAGCATTCCTGCGTAGTGTCGTGAATTTTCTTGATGTTGTTCACTGATGCTTGATGGGGAACTGGCAAACTCATTAATATGTTCATGTGAGAAGTGAATATAAGTTTCGGGTTATTGTATCGGTTGTTTAAAATGTCCCAACAGATAATATAATTATCCGAGCTGATCTGTAGGTGTTGTATCAGCCGCTCCGCCTCTCCCCTGACCTTGCTCTTTAAAAACTGCATTTTTTGAGCACTGGAAAGGGAGCGATTGTTATGAATGCATTCCGTAAATAGATCTTTGAACGGAACCCATTGGTGATAATTT
Source organism: Parnassius mnemosyne (assembly GCA_963668995.1). Lineage (NCBI taxonomy): Eukaryota > Metazoa > Arthropoda > Insecta > Lepidoptera > Papilionidae > Parnassius > Parnassius mnemosyne. Next base: position 36,882,228 of record CAVLGL010000068.1, on the reverse strand, counting down.
CCGTTGAAGATAGGAATATCAAGCTTTGGTGTAAATTGTTCCTGATGAGCTGTTGACCATATTTTCTTGTTGATTGCCTTCTTTATGTCACTAAAGCTTCTCTCATGGACGGAAAATTCTTGTTCGTATGCTACGTTAGTACCCTCCAGCTCGCTGTCGAGCTCCCAATGAAGGGAGTCGATACGGTTCCATCTAACACTCAAGGTCTTCAGAGCATCTTCTAATTCCCAGTTATCGGTTAACAAATCCAAGTCAATGTTTGCTAACGTTCGCTTAAAAGCTCTAAAATTGCTACTTTGCTTACGCAACATCTCATCCAGCTTGCTGTTAATACTGCGGTCCACCTGTCGCGGTGTTGCTGACGACGTTGATGGCGGGGGGTTGAAATTTGATGGTTTTATGATCGGAGTAGAGGGTCTTCAGGGATTTGTCTTCAGTTGGTAAGAAACTTTGTATGTAGTCTTTTGTTTTTGTATAAAAATCAAGAACTTGTCCGTATTGATTCTGTACAATGTAGGAATGGTTTTCATCACACAACTCACGTACCTGGAGGTGAAGGTTATGAAATTCCTGCCAGTAAGTATCCAAAGTCTCCAGTCGTTTTTTGATATGAGCAGCAGTCCTACGGTCGGCGCCGTCCTTTTTGAAGTTGCTGAGCAGCTGCTCCATACCAGAAACCATCTGTTGTTAATTTGCTTGTAAATCTTCCATGATGTTGTTGTTGATAGGTATTCGCTAAGTGTTAAGTGAACTGATCGCTTCCTGTTTGCGGTCCGTGTGACGATGAACTTCCAGCGATATATTATGCGCCTTCTCAATCTGCCTGGTGAGACCCGCTTCTGGGAGGCCAGACAAACCTATTCGCTATCACCGAAAAAATCACAATCACACTTCACTCTCGAAGGACCAAAAAGATGTTGTGGTATTCAACACCTTTTGATGTAAATGTTACTTAAAATACTGTTTATGCACAAAATGTTTATTATATTGTTATAATATTATTGTTACAATGTTTATAAATGTTATATGTTTATAAATGTTATGTATGTGAGCACACACGAGACAATGTTGGCGTCCGTACATGTACTGACTTAAATAAAAACTTTAAAGTAAAATGCCTACGCGTACATAATGTGTTCGGTGTAAACTGAACAGAGGGAAACAAGTTAGCAGGTGGGCAGCAGTGCCTTCCTAATAAAAACTGAAAAATAATAACTGCCATTGCCAACTCGCCTGCAAAACGTAGCTTCTGTGGCAAATATCCCGCTCATGAGGGAATCTGTGGGAAAGCCTATGTTCAGCAGTGGACTTTAATAAGTTGTAATAAATAAATGTATGAGAGATAACAAAAAACTTTAAATATGTTTACAATCCGGTTAAAATAATTGAAAAGTAACATTGTAGTAATTGTACCATACAGGCGACTAATAGAAATACAATCCCATTTTTTAGGACGCGTCAAAACCAACGAAGCATAGTGTTTTATTGTGTCCGGCTGCGTTAACTATAGCGTATATGGGCGATATCCGTACACAGATACCCACCTAGACTATTTACACATGCGGAACGTGTTGTTAATGTTGTTCCGGTGGTATGGTGTTATGTGTTGTAGCGTGTTTAATGCAGTTTTATGTACGTAACAATAAATACTGCTTCAGATATACATTACGCCTACTACATAATGTCCTCCAGATTTAATTTCGATCACGACGACCAGTCACAACGGAGACTAGCTATCTGCGCAGGACAGGATTACAGCACCCAAGTGTATGAGCAAACACAGGTGCACTCTCTATTCCCACATTTATCATAATTCGATGGGACAGCAATGGGACACGACTGGAGTGAAATCAGTAACAAGACCTACGGCTTTGCGTGCTTTCTGAGGCGTAGGCGTGAAACACCGCCAACTTCCTGACCCCGGTCTGATACTGAGACAGAAACCCAATAAATAGTTTTGGCCTGACCCGGGATTCAAACCCTGGACCTCATGGACAGCAACCACGTTTACAACCACTAGACCTACGCGGCAGTCAACTACATATAATTTGTGCAAAAATACTTTAATACCGTCTTATTTCTTTTAACACTTTATTGTACTAAATTTACAAACAGCTGATTTAATGCCATATGAAATGTTATAACAGCCAAACAGAAAGTGAATTGCAGAAATGTGTACTGCAGTGGATTAAGGTAAAACTCATGAAATAGACATGCACACATAGAACTTCAGTTTTATTATTTATATCTCTGAAATTTATTTTATATTTTAGTTTTTGAAGTCGGTTTTTTTACGTTATGTAGTGTGTTTCACACTAAGAAAAGAAAAAATATCTCCTTCTTGAAGTAGCTGTAAAGACTTTAGCCGTCACGTTTATAAGCTTGTTACAACTGTTCACAGTACTCTTACCAGACGCCTCGCACCTCTGTTGCTGCTTCCCGTGGTGAGTATTTTACGTCTAACGTAAACAGCGTGATTTTTTTATTTTTTTTGTCAACTGTTTGAAAACCTAGATGAAATTCCTATTGGGATACAATTTCAAGTTGGGACATAAATGACTATCAATCCTTTACTACCTATATAAGTCAATCGCTTAACATAGGCATAGATTGCCTCATAGTGAAGATTGATATTTTGCATAGTTACCACGCTTGGCAGGCGGTATGGTGAACGCGTTGTTTTTTAATTATTCTTAGGAAGACGCTGCTACCCATATCCTAGTTTGTTTACTTCTGTCAATACTGTATTGTCTGCTATCTTCTCTAATCACTGTAGTGTAACACAGGCTCGGCACCCACTTAACTAAACACGTCCACTCTCGCCCGAGGCTCTCGTGTAACTGACGCGGTGCGCTCGAGACAGTGACATTTATATATATGCAAACACTACATCTGTTTCTTATCAAGATTTTTTCATTTTTTTTATTATAACTCATAACAATCACAAAGCAGCTTGTATTATCTGTATTAATTATTACATATTTTCGTCTTCTTTATCCTGTTCTAGATTTTGTTCTTTTTCATTCTGTTCGGGTGGAATAGCCGTCCAATTGCCTCCAACTTTCTTCAAATGTATCATATTTCACCTAAACCTTTGGTTCGTTTCACTATTGCGTACTGTATAGTCACCGTCTCGTGCACTCTCTACGACGTGTGGCGTCGGTTTAAAATTTGTTATAAGATTATTCGATTTTTCCACTGCTTTTACGTAAACCTTATCTCCCTGTATTATATCTGAGTAAGTTGCTCTGCGTTTCCTATGTACATACTCTTTTCCTTTTTTTTTATATTTTGTTTCTATCCCTGTTATCTGAATCTAAATGATTGCCTGTAATTTATTTCACCTATTGATGGAATTTTATCCCTACTATTTTGTTGAAAACACAATTCAGACGGTAACCTCCCGGTAACTGTAAGAAGGGGTGCTGTTATACATTAGAAGATACTCCCACAAACATTCTTTTAAATCCTTCCTCTTGATCTGGCTGATACGAAGACGTTTCAAAATATCTCTGTTTTGTCTTTCAACTTCGCCGATCATTTGAGGCCAATATGGTACACTACTAAATAACTTAATGTTACATTCTTTGAAGAAAGATCGAAACTCTTCACTAACGAACTGCATGCTATTGTCTGCGGTGATAGAAATAGGATAACCAAGTCTACTGAATATTTCTTTTACCATTTTAATAATCTGTAAGCTTGTGATGTTTTTGTAATTTTTACTTCTTTGTATCGACTATAGTAGTCGATCACTACTAACAGATACTCGTTACTTGGCAATGGTCCCATTAGATCCATTGTGACATCTATCCATGGAGCTGCAGGCAACTCTCGTCTCTTCGTTGGTGCAGGTGGGTTTGGCAAACCCACTAACGTACAAGCTTTACAGGCCTTTACTAATTGTTCTACGTCTTTATCGATACGGGGCCACCATACCTTTGATCTCAAGCGTCCCTTCATCGCTACGATACCTGGATGACCCTCGTATGCAGCATCTAATACACTCTTGCAGATTTGCTGTGGTATTACAATTTTATTTCCACGAAGTAGAATGCTATCATGGAAACAACTCGTTTTTGAAAACTCTTAATCGAATCGTCCCAGTCGTTCTGATAGACACCTTTTTTCACTTTGTAAATCTCTTGGTCTTTTTCTGAATATGCTACAATGGTACTCATTGGTATAGCAACTGCTCTAGAATTTTACACTATTTGGTACACATGCTGGTCTTTTCCTTTTGGTGGGTTATCAGGATAGTTACATAATCGTGACAAAGGATCAGCTATATTTGTTTTTCCTGGCTTGTATACAGTCTTGAATGAATAAGACTGTAGCCTCAGTACCCATCGTTCAATCCTCGTACATGGTTTTTTTTAGATAGGATAAGGGCGACAAACGAGCACACAGTCCATCAGATGGTAAGTGGTTACTGCGGCCCATAGACATCTACATCTATCCTCGTTTGCGAATCAAAATGCAGATGCGTTGCCACCCGTGAGGACTAAGATGGAATGCCTCATTTCCAGTAAAAAGGGCCTCCGGCCACTTGCACTCACCAAGCGAAATGCAGAGGTAAACCTCTACTTCACGCTGGTATTCTGTGAGGTCGTGGTACCACCTCAGTTCAAGCCGGCCCATCCGTGCGACAGCAAAAGCTGCCGCGTGGCTCTACCACTGTTAAAGGTTAAAGTTAAATGTTTCGACTTAGACCCGAACAATATCTCTAGCGGCTTGTGGTCAATGACTAAATCAAAAGGCTTTCCAAATAAAAAAAAAAATTAAATGTTCGACCCCCCAAACTAATGCTAGTGCCTCTTTTTTAGTTTGGCTATACCTGCGCTCGCAGTGTGTCAAAGTTCTATTACCATAGGCAATAATTCTAGGGCCATTTGTATAATTTTGTACAAGGACAGGACCAAGTCCGACAGGGCTAGCATCTGCTATCACCTGTCTTGCATCTCTAACGTCATAATACCCTAAAATCTGTATTTCCGTGAGCATCCGTTTGAGTTTTTGGAATGCTTTATCTTGTTCCCTAGACCATTGTTTTTCCAAGCTCTTCCTTTTGCTCATCTTAGCAGGTGCTTCAGAAGTTCTGTCATGGCAGCCAAGTTAGGTATCCATTTGTTTATGTAGTTTAAGAGTCCTAAAAACTTTGGAGTTCTTTTATGGTCTTTGGGACCCTAAATTTCATAATGCTCTTAACGTACTTGTTGAAGGGTTTACTCCTTCATGTGTAAGCCTGTGTCCCAGAAAATTCACATCCTGCGTTTTATATATGCATTTATTGCTATTCAGCACGGCGTTTTTTTTACTAAGTACCTGTAGAACTTTCTTTAGTCATGCGTCATGTTCTTCTTCACTGTTCCCGAATACCAGGATATCATCAATAAAATTGACGACCCCTTCACAGTTTATCAGCATCCTTTCAATGATCTTCTGAAAAATCTCGGAAGCGCAGGTAATTCCAAGCATTATTCTTTTATATCTATATAATCTTTTGAGGGTTATAAAAGTCGTTATGTGTCTGGATTCAGAGTGAATTTCCACTTGATGAAAGACATTTTTTATGTCTAATTTGTTAAAATATTTAGCTTTCTTCATTTTAGGCAATAATGGTCCATAGTAGGCAGGGGGTGGTTTTTCTCGCAATGTAGCGGCGATTGATTTATCCCGATATTAAGTTTTAAGACACCCAGACGGACTGCTGTGTTCTTACCCAACAGGTGTGTAATACCCCCCGAAATCACGTAAATGATTGTTTGTTCCTTTCGTCCATTGACTTCGAGTATAGCTTCAAATGAACCCTCTATTCCCAAAGGAGAGTAACTACCATATGCTAATAATGTCTTGTCTGGTCTTTACATTGTTGATTAAAAGCATGTTTTTTTTAACTCTTCCCACGTTTTGTAAGATATAAGGTTCTTGCGCAATTTAAAATTACACTTTTCCGCATTTCATCTATGAGATGATCATCTTGCTTTTCGAATGCACACTTTTTGGCCTGTTGACGCAATCTTATCAAAAACTTCTCAAATTTTTCTCCTTTTTCTTGTTTTAGCAATCGAAAAACATGCCGCTCATAAACTACGCTCCATTTAGGTTGAAAATACTCGTCGAGTTTTTTATGGCTACTAAACTGATGTATTAAACATCAACGGTTTCTGATAATTCGACATTGGCACCCGGTAATTTGTACATTATTTCTTGTATCCCAGAGCCACCAAAATGCAATAGCGTAGCTCGTTTCTTGAGTGCTGATATAACTTCAGCTGCGTCCAGATAGATTAGTAGAGACCTTTTTCATTTTTCATACCTTATAGCCATAGATGTGCTGTCACATTAAAGTTGATAACGGTATCATTATTATTATTATTTTAGGGGGCAAACTGAAATAGTTTCTTATATATTTATTTCCATTTTAATGCTGGTATTTTAACACCCAAAGTCCAATTTAATGGTAGTAACTTAGTACCCAAAGTCCAATTTAATGGTAGTAACTTAGTTCCCAAAGTCCAATTTAATGGTAGTGACTTAGTACACAAAGTTCAATTTAATGGTAGTAACTAAGTACCCAAAGTCCAATTTAATGGTAGTAACTTAGTACCCAAAGTCCAATTTATTGGTGGTACCTACCTTAGTACCCAAACTACAATTTAATGGTGGTATCTTAGTACCCAAACTCCAATTTAATGGTGGTATCTTAGTACCCAAACTTCAATTTAATGGTGCTATCTTAGTACCCAAACTCCATTTAATGGTGGTAGCTTAGTACCCAAACTCCAATTTAATGGTGGTATCTTAGTACCCAAACTCCAATTTAATGGTTGGTATCTTGGTACCCAAACTCAATTTCATGATAGTAATATGTTCCATAACACTCGCCCTTCTCTTTCGGTTTATTTGTTATACCGACTACTTCCATTGCTGTGTCATTTAGGCTTTGGGTGAAATCAATACCTATAATGCGCATTTACAGTATTACTAGTTACCTACTATGCAATTTACAGAAGTCCTGAAGTGTCGACGATTTTTTGTAAGACATAAGTCTATGCCATGAAAGCGGTAAAATAGTATATTCTTTAAAGGCGATAAATATCACACCTATATGTAAAATGCCACTAAAATTTAGCTAACGACATTGTATTTCGGTTCGAATCGAGAGGAGTGATTACTTACATCTACTATTTTTCCATCAAAAATCTTTTTAAATAAAATTTTGCTCATAGATATATGTTAAAATATATCATTATTTTATCATTGCTACATAAAGAAAATAAATTTTGCACACCATAAGCGTGGTCTCATAGGCGAACATATAATTTATATAAATTATTAAAATGATCATAACAGAGTTAAAACAATAAATCATAATTCATAATCCAAAGTTTTTTTCCGCGGGTACTCTAGGATTTAGTTTACAATTTGCAATTGCAATGCTAATAGTTGCACATTGCTAACCTATTTTTGTTGATATCTTTATACTAAACAGGTATTTACCTTTTTTCTCGTCGCCACTTGTATAGTCTGCTATTTTCTCTAATCACTGTAGTGTAACACAGGCTCGGCATGCACTTAACTAAACACATCCACTCTCGCCCGAGGCTCTCGTGTAACTGACGCGGTGCGCTCGAGACAGTGACTTTTATATATATGCTAACACTACAAATACCCACAGGATGGTATGGCGTAGTGGATATAATTCTTACATCGCCACTAAATGTTCGAATTTTACGGTCAAAAATTACGAGTATATGTATTAAAAACACAACACACATATTTTTTCAATTTATTTAAATACTGTGTTTTGGATTTACACTATATTATGTTATACTTGTTTCAAATAATTATTTATAAAATAAATAAGGTCGCGTTCCTTACCTTGTAACATAAACAGTTCTGATTAATATTACAGGATAGGTAGGGTGTTGTACAATAACAATTGTCGTAAATCAACAAGTATCAAGAGTTAACCTTAGTTTAAGTTTATATCAATTTCATTATTACATAAACCGTTATATTAAATGTTACTATGTTCTATTTGAAACATCTTTCATCATTTAATGCTTGCTTCTAATAGTTTGACTGCAATTATTTTTGATATTAATCTAGAAACTGTTGAAATTATTAATGATATTTGTAAATTGTCACCGATAAATCTTTTCCTTTCCTCTTTTTAATCGGATATACCTACATTAAAACATACAATGCTTAACATGATGATTTATTTATGGGTGAATTTATACCCACGTGTTGTATAGATATTGTATTACACATCTCTTACTACCAGTGCACGGATACTGAGTGAACTTGAAGTTGGAAATTCACTTTGGTAACTCCGCCAGCTGCTAGGAAACAATATTAACTTTTGTTACCTGATCTGCTGCGGAGTGAATTTCACGTGAAATTTGTTTCGGTCGAAACACTATTTGTACTAACTTTCTGCATCCTTTAAGGTAGTTAGTTTATCAATATTTTTAGGAATAAGTAACATATTTGTTATAATATATTTTTATTAATTGATGAAATTATTATAGCGTGCGCGACAATAAAGCTGTCTGACGTCTATTCTGTGTATGTATACGGGGCATCTATACATAATATGAATAACTTAAGTGTCTGTCTGAAATAGCGAAATAACTGCCTTTTATTGAGCTCAAAGGGCTTATTTGTATGTCAGTAAAATTTGTATAACCTTTATTTTAATTCTATATCTGTGTGACGTTCCGGGCTTAGACTAAGGAATGGCTGATCGAATATGATGAAATTGCACCAACAGAGAGAGTCCAATACTAGGTTTAACACCTATATTTTGCATGCTATATTTTGTCCAAAAAGCTTAGAATTGTTTTGTTAAATCAATAAATTAGTAAATTAAATGGCAGTTAATGGTTATCTTAAATTTAAGTGATGACATAAATGTATTAGATCTGCACCCGAGCTTAGCCGGGACAGATCTCTAGTTTCAAACATTCGCTCTACTGAATTTATAATGTAAACAATAGAAATATTGATTTCGACATACGTGACGTTGAAATATTTTATTAATTTTGTATTTGCTTTATATACACATTTACCAATTTTTATTTTTTATTTTTATAGGATCGGGTGACAAACGAGCACACAGTCCACCTGATGGTAAGTGGTTACTGTGACCCATAGACATCTACATCTATCCTCAATAAAGACTCAAAATGTAATGCGTTGTCACCCGTGAGGACTAAGATGGAATGCCTCTTTGCCAGTAAAAAGGGTCTCCGGTTCTCTACACTCACCATACGAAACACAGCAGCGTTAAGCTGCTATTTTACGCTGGTTTTTTGTGAGAGCGTGGTCCTTCCCCGGTCGAGCCGACCCATTCGTGCTACAACCATAATGTAGCTGCAGTATAGCCCATTGAGATTAAATAGATATTAAAAAAAAAAACTCAACGCCTACAATCTATGATTATGCATTTTTATTATTATTGAAATACTATTTCCTTCAGATCTCCTTTGGGAATAGTTGTGTTTTGAGGATACTTAATCTAACCTTCAATATACTAATAAAATAATTTTAGTGCATAAATTATATTTATGACGTAATTATATTGAAGCAAAAAATAATGGTAATAAGTTTATAACAGAATAGGGCTATGGACGAGTGTGACCTTATGAAACAAGTATTTTAAATACTTAAAAGGAGGTCTCAACTATAACACTGTACCAATTTACAATGTCTTTGTTACCGAATAATACCTTTTTTACCAAGACGGTGCTGCTGCACACCTCTTGTTTCATTTCCCTCTCTCGCTTATGACAATACTACAAGTTGATTTAGAGTAGTGCTTAAAAAAGGGTAAAAGTTATCTCTACACGTATCAATACCCATCCCTCCATCCATTATAGCTTATAAAATTCCAGTGCTGATACCTCCCTCATAGATTGCCTCATGGGGGATTTCTTCATAGTTCCTACGCTTGGCAAGCGTGGCAACCTCCGCCACTAAACGTGAACTTTACTTTTACTTTTAGAAACATATAACACTAGTTTACGTTTACTTTTAGAAACATATAACACTAGTGCGTTCCATTTTATTGTATTTATGTATATTTATTATTTACTCTTATAGTATATCTATTCAGCCCAAGCAGATGAGAATGCTTTATAAATACAAAATAATAATAAATATTTATTGCCACATAGTAATAAGTTTACAAATGAAAACAAAGTGTTCACATAAAAATTAATTACACTTAAAATTTCTATAAAAAAGAACATTCACAATTAACAAATTAACAACAATTCATCATCATCATCATTACAGCCCTTCACAAGTCCACTGCTGAGCAAAGGCCTCCCCCAAGGAATGCCACAAAACACGGTCCTGAGCCACCTGCATCCATCGACATCCTGTATATCTTACCGGGTCGTCACTCCATCTAGTGGGGGGACGCCCAACACTTCGCCTGCCGGTACGAGGCTGCCACTCGAGAAACTTTCTTCCCCATCGGTTGTCGGTTCTTCGAGCTATATGGCCGGCCCATTGCCACTTCAGCTTACTAATCCGTTGGGCTATGTCGGTCACTCTGGTTCTTCTGCGGATATCCTCATTTCTGAGTTTATCACGCAGAGAAACTCCGAGCATAGCCCTCTCCATAGCTCGCTGAGCGACCTTGAGCTTCCTCATCCGGCCAGCAGTGAAGGACCACGTCTCAGTTCCGTATGTCATCACTGGCAACACGCACTGGGTGTACAGTCTCGTTTTCAAGTTTTGAGTTATACCTTACGAGAAGATGTGCCGTAATTTCCCGAACGCTGCCCAACCGAGTTGAATCCGTCGATTGACCTGTCGGTCGAAGTTGGACTTACCTAGTCGGACTATTTGTCCCAGGTAAACATACTCGTCAACAACTTCGAGCTTAGTGTTCCCAACAACTACCAGCATAGGTGTGACATGGACATTAAACATGATCTTTGTTTTGTCCATGTTCATCTTAAGACCTATCCGTTTGGAAGCACTATTGAGATCATTGAGCATAGTGCTTAGGTCCTCCAGCGATTCTGCCATAAGAACTATATCGTCGGCAAATCGAAGGTGAGTGATGTACTCGCCATTGATGTTGATGCCGTATCCTTTCCAGCCCAGAAACTTGAAAACTTCTTCCAATGCAGCGGTGAAGAGTTTCGGGGATATGACGTCACCCTGTCTTACACCTCTCTGCAAATGGATAGGTTTCATACTCTGGTTCTGTACTCGGATAGCCATCGTAGCCCTACTGTACAAGGACTTCAGCACTTCGATATACTGACAGTCAACTTGGCACCGCTGAAGGGACTGCAGCACCGCCCAAATTTCAACGAAATCAAAGGCTTTCTCATAGTCCACATACGCCAGACATGGTGGCAAATTGTACTCCTCTGACTTTTGTACAATTTGCCGAAGGATATGTATGTGGTCTATGGTGCTAAAGCCTATTCGGAAACCGGCTTGTTTGGGAGGCTGGAAGTCGTCAAGTCTGCACCCAAGATGATTCCTAATGACTCGAAAACAGCACGTAGACGCTGCTCAGAAGGGAAATCGGTCTGTAGTTCTTCAAGAAAGCTTTGTCGCCTTTCTTGAAGAACAAGACCACGTCACTTCTGCTCCACGCCTCCGGTGTAATGCCACCATGGGGGATGGAATTAAAGAGCTTCTGAAGGACTTCAAGTATCGGTCTTCCATCCGCTTTCAGAAGCTCCGCTGTAATTCCATCCTCGCCTGGGGCCTTGGCGTTTTTAAGGTGCTGGAGAGCCATTCTAATCTCGCTCAGTCTGACGTCCGGGATATCATCGGAATAATGTCGGATAAAACTCGCTCTTGGGTCGTTACTCACACTCGCGTGAGGCTCCAACAATGACGTGTACAGCTGCCCATAGAACCTCTCAATCTCACTCAAAATCTCAGGTGCCCCGGGAACGATGCTGCCACATTCTGTCTTCAGCTTTGACAGTTGGCTCTTTCTAGCAGACAGATCTCTGGCAAAGACTTTGGAGCCTTGGTCCCGCTCGGTAGTTTCTTCAATACGAGCTGAATTGAAGTTGCGTAATTCCTGCCTTGCATATGGAGATCTGTCTGTTCAGTTGCCGGTATGCTGTCAAATCTGTTGAAGAATGTAGCTTCATTTCCCCTCTAACAGCCATAAGATTAAGATTGTGATCGGAGAGATTTTGTGTTCTTCTGCGGCGGGTCTTGCAGAACTTAGTTCCGACCGCATGGACAGTTTCCACGAGCTTGTAATTTATATCGTCCACTTTATTGCAGTCTTCTAGGCACTGAAAACGGTTTTGTAACTCGAGTTTAAGGGTGGTGGCAAATTATTGCATATTTATATGCTTGAATATTTAAAACATCCTTTGAAGTTTATTATCTTATGGCATGAAATACACAGCATGTTTTTTAAGTCTACCACGCTGAGAAACCACGAGCTTGCTGAGCGAATTTGAGCTTCCTCATACGGTGAGCAGTGAAGGACCACAAATCAGATCCATAGAGCATCACTGGCAACAAGCACTGGTGGTACAAACTGGTTTTCAGGTTTTGAGGTATGCCTGACGAGAAGATGGGTCGTAATATCCCGAATGCTGCCCAGTCGAGTTGAATCCGAAGATTGACCTCTCGTATGAAGTTAGACTTACCTAGTCGGACCATTTATCCCAGGTAATCATACTTGTCAACAACTTCAAGCTTAGTGCTCCCAACAACTTCAGACATACGTGTCCATGTCACACTTATGCCGGAAGTTGTTGGGAGCACTAAGCTTGAAGTTGTTGACGAGTATGACGTTATATATGATCTTAATTTTGCCCATGTTACTCTTACCAATCGGTGATCCTTGGGACAGATAGTCGCCCAACCCCGTAATAGAACAAGTTGCTGGATTCAACGATTATCGTGTCCTCCCCGTCTCTTCTGACCTCAGATAGTCCTAAAATATCCTAGTGCAACTTGTCTATCTCTTCTTCCAACTTCAGGATCTTTTCGTCAGTTCTCAGGGTGGTAACTGAACCTCCACCGGAGATTCTTAGCACCCCCTGGTCTGTCTTTACCATGGTCAACACCGTAACCAGGAATATTGGGGCCGCCGGGGACTGGGGGCCGTTTTTTACACTGCATTGCATAAAATAATCACAAGCCCACTAAAACTCTTGGGGCTTGCTCTTCAGGTCGAAGTTTATAGAATGAAAGCGATCGAACCAATAACGCCATATAAATGTGATTTGCTATGAGTTGGCGTCCATATTGCAGCTTGGTACTACGGTGAAACGCTCATTACAAAGTGCTAAATTAACGTATTTTTTTATTTTCAAATTATCAGATACAGCATTATCAAAAAAAGCGGGTAAACTAATGAATAACTTATTTCTTTAAAGAAAAGCTTATATTACATGAAATAAAATCTTAGACAAATGCAAGATATTGAACTTCAATCTAGCTAGTATTCTAGTATTCTAAAACTTCAATTTCAAAGGTATTAAGCGCTAAATTGCCAGTGATGACATACGGCACTGAGACGTAGTCCTTCACTGCTGGCCGAATGAGTAAGCACAAGGTCGCTCAGCGAGCTATGAAAAGGGCTATGCTCGAAGTTTCTCTGCTTGATAAACTTAGAACTGAGGATATCCGCAGTAGAACCAGAGTGACCGACATAGCCCAACGGATTAGTAAACTGAAGTGGCAATGGGCCGGCCATATAGCTCAAAGAACCGACAACCGATGGGGAAAAGGTTCTCGAGTGGCGGCCTCGTACCGGCGGACGAAGTGTAGGGCGTCCCCCTACTAGATAGAGTGACGACCTGGTAAGATATGCAGGAAGTCGATGGATGCAGGTGGCTCAGAACCGTGCTTTGTGGCATTCCTTGGGGGAGGCCTATGTTCAGCAGTGGACTTATGAAGGGCTGTAATGATGATGATGAAGCGCTTAATTAATATAGTATCTAGGTCAGGTACCCTTAAAAATTTCTATTAAACAATTTTTAATTTTTCTATTAATATATTTTTGTTATTGTTGATGTATCTTTACACGTTCGATAAAAATTTTTAATACGTTATAAATTTCTGAAGTATCACGTAGTTCTAGATTTTTTTAGAATCTTAGCTGCTCATTATGGGTTCCGTACTAAAAGGGTGAAATGAATCAATATTAATGTCACTCTGCTTTCTCTTTGTCTGGTTGTCCGTCTGTCCCTATTTCCTTCTTTCTTAAATACAAAATAAGAAATTCAACGTTATCGTTCTTCAGAGAGTAGCATGATAGTGTCATTGTTTAGATGAATTCTATGTGTAAACTACAAACAAAAATTTTATTTGTTTTTATCATAAAATCAATAAAGAAATCTGGCTACGTAAATAATATCGGTTTTTGTCGGATCCATTTGAAAAACTAAGCTAGTATGGAATTTGAAATTGTATATTATATTCAATATCGCATTTTTAGACAACAAATACTGAACATTCCTATTAATAAGGTGATTTGTAAGCCGGGAGCAAAACAAATGTTAGCTTGTACTACTACCTAAGAATCAAGGCACAAAAATAATTATCTTATCTAATATTACATAGTATATAAAAATTAAATGGCCGTAATATAAACAGAAACCTAATAGATTGCGGTCTGACTCAAACATGACCGGTTTTTAACTTTAAGGACAAAGACAAAATTAGAAATTTATATAATAACGTCTTTGAAAATTTAGATTACATTTTAAATATAAATAATCCAAAGCACACTGCTTAAAATGGCGAACAAATTTAACATTAAAGTTAGTGTGCAGTACCAAACAAACTCATTTATCACCAAGTTTTAATGGGCACACAGTTTCCGCGTAAAATTATAATAGTAGTTTCGAGGACAGAGAGGCAAAGTCTTAGCATTTAAAAATCCATTTATAAATCAATTTTTAAAACCACTAACGATAGAAGTAGTAAGTGGTACTATGAATGACAGACAAATGTAGGTATTTAGAAAGCTAGAAATATATTTTATAAGAATGCGAAAAGTCAAAAACCTTATTATTAATTTTAATTTGTTAGGAATTTCTAGTCGTAACAGCTTACAAGGAACTGAGTTCGAGCTTCGATGAAATCAGTGAGATTGAAAATTGTAATTTGAGGCGCTGACTTATCAAGTAATTGGTTCTAAAGTTAAACCTACATGTCTGAGATATAAATATTTTGAGAATATTTGCAGTCTGCTAACACGCGCTGAAGCAGCACAGCGAACTAATTGTTACAAAACATTCTAGGAAATGATAATAGTCCTGTGACCAGCACTAGGTCGTATTTTGGCTATAATTCTGATATAAATTATTGAACTCATTACGACATATTAATTTACCACTGTCAAACAGAGATCTAGTCCATAAACTACCATAATGCCACATAAATCGTTTTGGGAGGTCACTCTTTACTGTATTTGCCTGTACGACGTTGTAACGGTCTAAATCCTAAAAGTTTGTTCAATTCATAGATAAATTGAATGAAATTGAGCTTTCTCCCGCCAATAGATAGTAGAATAGAATAAAACAATTTTTATTTAACATAGATTATTACATAATACTTCATCATTTCATCATTACAGCCCTTAACAAGTCCACTGTTGAACATAGGCCTCCCCCAAAGAATGCCACAAAGCACGGTCCTGAGCCACCTGCATCCATCGACTACCTGCATATCTTACCAGGTCGTCACTCCGTCTAGTGGGGGGACGCCCTAAACTTCGCCTGCCGGTACGAGGCTGCCACTCGAGAACCTTTCTTCCCCATCGGTTGTCGGTTCTTCGAGCTATAGGGCCGGCCCATTGCCACTTCAGCTTACTAATCCGTTGGGCTATGTCGGTCACTCTGGTTCTACTGCGGATATCCTCATTTCTGAGTTTATCACGCAGAGAAACTCCGAACATAGCCCTCTCCATAGCTCGCTGAGCGACCTTGAGCTTCCTCATCCGGCCAGCAGTGGAGGACCACGTCTCAGTTCCGTATGTCATCACTGGCAACACGCACTGGGTGTACAGTCTCGTTTTCAAGTTTTGAGGTATACCTTACGAGAAGATGTGCCGTAATTTCCCGAACGCTGCCCAACCGAGTTGAATACGTCGATTGACCTCTCGGTCGAAGTTGGACTTATCTAGTCGGACTATTTGTCCCAGGTAAACATACTCGTCAACAACTTCGAGCTTAGTGTTCCCAACAACTACCAGCATAGGTGTGACATGGACATTAAACATGATCTTTGTTTTGTCCATGTTCATCTTAAGACCTATCCGTTTGGAAGCACTATTGAGATCATTGAGCATAGTGCTTAGGTCCTCCAGCGATTCTGCCATAAGGACTATATCGTCGGCAAATCAAAAGTGAGTGATGTACTCGCCATTGATGTTAATACCGTATCCTTTCCAGTCCAGAAACTTGAAAACATCTTCCAATGCAGCGGTAAAGAATTTCGGGGATATGACGTAACCCTGTCTTACACCTCTCTGCAATTGGATAGGTTTTGTACTCTGGTTCTGTACTCGGATAGCCATCGTAGCCCTACTGTACAAGCACTTCAACTTGACATCGCTGAAGGGACTGCAGCACCGCCCAAATTTCGACGGAATCAAAGGCTTTCTCATAGTCCACATACGCCAGACATAGTGGCAAATTGTACTCCTCGGACTTCTGTACAATTTGCCGAAGGGTATGTATATGGTCTATGGTGCTAAAGCCTTTTCGGAAACCGGCTTTCTCGGGAGGCTGGAAGTCATCAAGTCTGCGCGCGAGACGATTCGTAATGACTCTCAAAAACAGCACGTAGACGCGGCTCAAAAGGGAAATCGGTCTGTTGTTCTTCAAGAGAGCGTTGTCGCCTTTCTTGAAGAACAAGACCACCGCACTTCTGCTCCACGCCTCTGGTGTAATGCCACCATGGAGGACGGAATTCTTTAATTCCGTCCTCCATGGTGGAAAACCGGTACTTGAAGTCCTTCAGAAGCTCTTTAGCTTCTGAAGGACTTCAAGTACCGGTTTTCCATTCGCTTTCAGAAGCTCCGCTGTAATTCCGTCCTCGCCTGGGGCCTTGCCGTTTTTAAGGTGCTGGAGAGCCATTCTAATCTCGCTCAGACTGACGTCCTCGATATCATCGGAATAATGTCGGATAAGACTCGCTCTTGGATCGTTACTCACACTTGCGTGCGGCTCCAACGATCACGTGTACAGCTGCTCATAGAACCTCTCAATCTCAATCAAAATCTCAGGTGCCCCGGAAACGATGCTGCCACATTCGGTCTTCAGCTTTGACAGTTGGCTTTTTCTGGCAGACAGATCTCTGGCAAAGACTTTGGAGCCTTGGTTCCGCTCGATCGCTTCTTTAATACGAGCTGTATTGAAGTTGCGTAAGTCCCGCCGCATGCATTTGGAGATCTGTCTGTTCAGTTGCCTGTATGCTGTCAAATCTGTTGAAGAATGTAGCTTCATCTCCCGTTTAACAGCCATGAGATTAAGAGTGTGATCGGAGAGTTTTTGTGTTCTTCTGCGGCGGGTCTTGCAGAACTTAGCTCCGACCGCATGGACAGTTTCCACGAGCTTGTCATTCAAACACACACATAATACTTACTGAAAGTTATTTTGTTTTATTTACCACAATACACACACAAATATATATATATTTATATATATATATATATGTGTGTGTGTATATATATATATATATAATCTTAACATCGCCTTCAGAATGTGAAATTACTTCCTTTCTTGAAATTCTAAATTTGAAAATCAAGAATTATAAAAATATTTGTTTAAAATCGGTTATTCACTTTAATTGAAGTATATAAGTTTTTAATACTCCTCAAGTGCCATATAATAACTTTCTTGTTGCCCATCAAGATGCGCTTCAGAAATTGTTTTGATTTTTGCTTCCTTCCTCTTAATCATTTTTTCTACAGATGGAAGCCCCATCAAAATCTGTTACGTAGTTTCAAAGATCTAAGCGTACAGATCCACCTAGGTGAACCCAGGGTGGGTCGTTAGTCTTATATACAGGGTTAATTTTAAAAGAGTAGCCAAATATTAAACTTACGTACAAATATATCAATAATGGTATATTTATTGCAGTTTTTGAAAATAAGAGTAAATAAGGCTTCTAGTTTAAAATTGAAAATTCTCAGAAATTACGCAAAATATTTATGGAAATAATAAAATATGGAAACAAGCCAATAGAAGATCGGCGGCAGCATCTTCCTAAAACAAATAGAAAAAAAAATTGCGGTAACCAACCCGCCTGTTGACCGTAAACACTATAACAACTGTCCTCCTTATGAGGTAAATAAATAGAAAAATATTTTAATAGAAGTAATTCGAGGATTACCGTTTCCTCCTCCTCTCTTCGGACTTCGGATAATCCTATTATATGCCAGCGTAACTTGTCTATCTCTTCTTCCAGCTCCACAATCTTCTCGTCAGTCCTCAGGGTGCGTGCGTTGTATGTTGCCAGGACGAGTTGTCGTAGGTGGCAACCGAACCTCCACCGGAGATTCTTAGCACCCCCTGCCCCGCCGTTACCATGGTCGCCACCGTAGCCAGGAATATCGGGGCCGCCAGGGACTGGGGGCCGTCTCTTTGTAACTTTATAAATTAAGGCAACGGGAACAGGGTCAGTATTCGCTGGGCATTATGCTCAGCGCAGGTTTTCATCCAGTCTCTGCTGTATTGGGTATATTAAGGTCGCACGCACATCGTACTCAATTATTTATTAGTGCTAACACTCTTTACAGTCTATGAGTTAAATATAAAGACTTTATTACACAATAAACATACAGACACTCGGCCTATAAAGATTTCTGTTTATGAATCCTTTTTAACCTTTTTTTTAATGTCGCAAATGTAATACTAAAACTTTCTTTTAAGGGTGGTGGCAAATTATTGCATATTTTTACAGTTCAATATTTAAAACATCCTTAGAAGTTTTATCTTATGGCATAAAATATTCAGCATGTTTTTTTAAGTCTACCACGCTGAGAAACCACGAGCATAGCCCTCTCCATAGCTTGCTGAGCGAATTTGAGCTTCCTCATACGGCGAGCAGTGAAGGACCACAAATCAGATCCATAAGTCATCACTGGCAAAAAGCACTGGCTGTACAAACTGGTTTTCAGGTTTTGAGGTATGCCTGACGAGAAGATGGGTCGTAATATCCCGAATGCTGCCCAGTCGAGTTGAATCCGTAGATTGACCTCTCGGAAGAAGTAAGACTTACCTAGTCGGACCATTTATCCCAGGTAAACATACTCGTCAACAACTTCATGCTTAGTGCTCCCAACAACTTCCGGCATTCGTGTGACGTGGACGTTATATATGATCTTAATTTTGCCCATGTTACTCTAACCAATCGGTGATCCTTGGGACAGATGGTCGCCCACCCCGGTAATAGAACAAGTTGCTGGGTTCAACGATTATCGTGTCCTCCTCGTCTCTTCTGACCTCAGATAGTCCTATAATATCCTAGTGCAACTTGCCTATCTCTTCTTCCAACTTCAGGATCTTTTTGTCAGTTCTCAGGGTGGTAACTGAACCTCCCCGGAGATTCTTAGCACCCCCTGGTCTATCGTAACCATGGTCAACACCGTAGCCAGGAATATCGGGGCCGCCGGTGACTGCGGGCCGTTTTTTACACTGCATTGCATAAAATAATCACAATCTCACTGAAACCAGTGGTCTTCGGGGCTTGCTCTTCAGGTCGAAGTTTATAGAATGAAAGCGATCGATCCAATAACGCCATTTAAATATGTTTTGCTATAAGTTGTCGTCCATATTGCAGATTGATACTACGATGAAACGCACATTACAAAGTGCTAAAATAACGTTTTTTTTATTTTTAAATTATCACATACAGCATTATCAAAAAAAGCGGGTAAACTAATGAATAACTTATTTCTTTAAAGAAAAGCTTTTATTTTACATGCAATAAAATCCTAGACGAATGCAAGATATTGAACTTCAATCTAGCTAGTATTAGAAAACTACAATTTCAAAGGTAAGCACGTAATTAATATAGTATCTAGGTAAGGTATCTTTTAAAAATTTCGATTAATATAAAAATATATTTTTTTAGAGTTGATGTGTCTTTACACGGTAGGTGAAAAATATTAATTCGTTATAAATTTCTGAAGTATCACGCAGTTCTAGAATTTTTTTAGAATCTTAGCTACTCATTATAGGTTCCGTACTAAAAGGGTGAAACGAGTCACTATTAATGTCACTCTGATTTCTCTTTGTCTGGTTATCAGTCTGTCCCTCTTTCCTTCTTTCTTAAATACCAAATAAGAAATTAAACGATATCATTTTTCAGAGAGTAGCAAGATAGTGTCATTGTTTAGATGAATTCTATGTGTAAACTACAAACATAAATTTTATTTGTTTTTATCATAAAATAAATAAAGAAATCTGGCTACGTAAATAATGTCGGTTTTTGTCGGGTCCATTTGAAAAACTAAACTAGTATAGAATTTGAAATTGTATATTATATTCAATATCGCATATTTAGACAACAAATACTGAACATTTCTATTAATAAGGTGATTTTTAAGCCGGGAGCAAAACAAATGTTAACTTGTATTACCTAAAAATCAAGGCACAAAAATAATTATCTTATCTAATATTACATAGTATAAAAAAGTTAAATGACCGTAATATAAACAGGAACCTAATAGATTGCGGTCAGACTCGCACATGACCGGTTTTTAACTTTTATTATTTCACAGAACTTGGCTGTTAAGGACAAAGTCAAAATTAGAATTTTATATAATAACGTCTTTGAAAATTTAGATTACATTTTAAATATAAATATTCCAATGCAACATTGCTTAAAAAGGCGACCAAAATTAACATAAAAGTTAGTGTGCAGTACCAACAAAACTCATTTATTACCAAGTTTTAATGGGCACACAGTTTCCGCGTAAAATTATAATAGTAGTTTCGAGGACAGAGAGGCAAAGTCTTAGGCATTAGGCATTAAAAAATCTGTGAGATTGATAATTTTAATTTGAGGCGCTGACTAATCACGTAGTTGGTTCTAAAGTTAAACCTACATGTCTGAGATATAAATATTTTGAGAATATTTGCAGTCTGCTAACACGCGCTGAAGCAGCGCAGCGTAGCGAACTAATTGTTTCAAAACATTCTAGGAAATGACAATAGTCCTATGACCAGCATTAGGTCGTATTTTGGCTATAACTAAAATGGTGTATAACAATTTTATTGACTAACGACGGAGGTCACATCGTTGTAAAGCGTGCAGTTTTCGATAGCGTAATGAGTATCTTTGGAAAATATTTAGGTTGAATGTTTCTTCAAACTTGGTTAAATGAAATATTATCTGAACCTTTGTTAGCTTGTTATATGATTTACAATAAAAGTAGGTTATCATGTAGGCTTCATGGATACGTACACACAAAATGCAGAATGAGCTTTTCACTTATGAAGGTACAGAGCATAGGTTTCTATAATTGTAAGAAGGAAATACGTGGCATCAGTAAAATAAAATTAAAAATACCAATAAATAAGCTTTTGTGTTACATATTATAAAGGAGCTTCAAGTTTAAATGTGACGATAATGTTCGTCTTACCGTGTAGTGACGGTGTTATAAATATTTTTAGGAATAAGTTACATATCTGTTATAATATTTTTTTATTTATTGATGAAATTCTTACAGCGTGCGCGACAATAAAGCTATCTGGCGTCTATCCTCTGTAAGTATACGGGGCATCTGTACATCACATAAATAACATTTAAGTGTCTGTCTGTAATAGTGAAATAACTGCCTTTTATTAAACTCAAAGGGCTATTTGTATGTCAATAAAATTTGAATAACTATTTTTTAATTGTATGCCTGTTTGTCTGTCCGGGCTAGACTTAAGAATGGCTGATCGCTTCTGATGAAATTGCACCAATAGATAGAGACCAATGCTAGGTGCTATGCATGCTATATTTTGTCCAAAAAGCTTAGAGATCTTTTGTGTTAAATCAAAAAAATAATAAAGTAAATGGTAGTTAATGATAATTTTATAGCTAAATGATGACATAAATGTATTAATAGATTTCTATCCGGGCGTAACTGGGACAGATCTCTAGTTTCAAACATTCGCTCTACTGAATTTACAATCTAAACAATAGAAATATTGGTTTTGGGAAATGGAACTTGGAAATATTTTATAATTTTTTTCCCATTGAATAGATATTAAAAAAAAACTCGACGCCAACAATCTATAGTTATGCAATTTTATTATTATTGGTATCCTTTTTCCTTCAGATCTCCTTTGAGAATAGTTGTGTTTTGAGGATACTTAAATCTAAACTTCAATACACTAATTTAAGTGAAATAATTTTAGTGCATAAATTATATTTATGACACAATTATAATGAAGCAATAAATTATTGGTAATAAGTTTATAACAGAATAGGCCTATGGACTAGTGTGGCCTTATGAAACAAGTATTTTAAATACTTAAGAGGAGGTCTCTGTAACACTGTACCAATTTACAATGTATTTGTTACCGAAAAATACTTTTTTATCAAGACGGTGCTGCTGCCCACATCTTGTTTTTTTTCCCTCTATCGCTTATGACGATATATCTCTTCACGTATTAATACCCATCCATCCATCCATTATAGCTTATAAAATTCCACTGCTGATACCTCCCTCATAGATTGCCTCATGGGGGATTCTTCATAGTTTCTACGCTTGGCAAACGTGGCAACCTCCACCACTAAACGTAAACTTTAATATTTTAAAATTAAATTTTTAATAAAAACTAAAAAGAATTAAATAACTTCCACATTGACTTTCGAAGTTAGTGCTAAGACATAATGCATCGTAGAATAGACTTTGGAAGATGTAATTGTGGAAATTTTCTAAATTCTTTTAAATTTTTTAAGTCAATTTATACTTTACTATTAAAAGTTTTACCCCTTTTTTACCCTTTATATCAGTTTCTGAAATATTGGTGGACAAGCATAAAAAAAGCATTTGCATTGACTATGGAGCCTTCTCTTTTTTAAGTTGACTTAGCTTAATTAGCCTATTAAAAGTCCACTGCTGAACATAGGCCTCCCCTATAGATTGCCACTTAGGGGGATTTTTGTCATAGTTGTCACGCTTGGCAACCGCAGTTTCATTATTTTAATAATGATTTCTTATATTTATGCGAACACTACACATTTGAATAAAACTAATTTTACGGATTTTATCCTGTATATTAATTTATTTTATATTCCCGATGTTTCGGGTGCTTTCCAGCACCCGTGGTCACGGGGGACTGAGGTGTTTTTTTTTATAGGATCGAGTGACAAACGAGCACACAGTCCACCTGATGGTAAGTGGTTACTGTGACCCATAGACATCTACATCTATCCTCAATAAAGACTCAAGATGCAGATGCGTTGTCACCCGTGAGGACTAAGATGGAATACCTTTTTGCCAGTAAAAAGGGTCTCCGGTTCTCTACACTCACCATACGAAACACAGCAGCGTTAAGCTGCTATTTAACGCTGGTTTTCTGTGAGAGCGTGGTCCTTCCCCGTTCGAGTCGACCCATTCGTGCTACAACCATAATATAGCTGCAGCATGGCTCTACCACGTACAAATATCATGTACATACATGGACTGAGGTGTTTGACGTTCTGCTGTCATAGTTAGCCCGCCTTACATCAGTTTTTTAATATTAATTATTTTTGGTTCGATTTACGCAGAATGAGCTTACAGTGACGCACCGACGTATCGGGAATTCTGCAGTTTGTGAAAATATTCAAGATCGTCCCCACCATTACATTAGATTTGATAGACCAAAAATCCTCGCAAAAGAACACCGATTCCTCCCAAGGATGCTCCGCGAGGCTATTGAAATTAAAAAAAACATCCTAATTTCAATAGAGAAGATGGATGGGTGCTGCCATCTGCTTGGGATCCCATAATTAATAAAATCAAATCCAAGCCCAAATATACCACTGCGTAAATCGAACCAAAAAAAAAATTATATTAAAAAACTGAAGGTGGCCGGCCTAACTATGACAGCAGAAAGTCAAACACCTCTGTACCCCGTGACCACGGGTGCTGGAAAGCACCCGAAACGTCGGGAATATAAAATAAGTTAATATACGCGATAAAATCCGTAAAATTAGTTTTATTTAAATTCATCTCTTTGTTTGTTTCCTTCTGTCGCCTCTTTCGACATCCTTTTTATTCGTGGTAGAACCGTATAACTTCTACATACACGATTTTCATATTTTATTCTTGTTTTCGACTGATGTATCCGAGTCTATTTGTATTAGTATGTTCGGTAACAGCCACCTAAGCGTGAGGAGAGACATCGCGCTTATTAAATATGTGTGGAAAATATTACGTGGATGGATACATCACCCAGATGTACTCGCTGTGCTAAAGCTACGGGTGCCTAATAAATACGTGTGTTATCGTCCTCGTATCTGTTGCGAGTAGGATGTTGCTTTAGAATGCATTATTGTTACATGCTACACACACAGTTAATATCATCTCATAGAATATTGACATATTTATTTATTTCATTAGAATCACCAACGAAATGACAATACTATTACATATAATAATATGTACATGATATTTGAACACTCAAAATAATTGTATTTCTTTTTAAAGGTAATTACTATATGCATTAAATTTATTCTATGTAACACATATAAAAAGGAACATACAGTTAAATTGAGTACCTCCTCCTTTTTGAAGTCGGTAGAAAAGAGGCCTGAGCCGAGCATTGGGACGTATATAGGCTGTAAATTTACTTTACTCATTCATATAAGGTTTTTGTGGCATTTGTTATGTGGCATCCCTTGGGGAGGCGTATTCAGCAATGTAAACTAAACTTGTAAAGAGATGATAGTTAGGTAAGGATTTCACAGTTTGTAGCCCATGTTTGTCCATTTATACCTGGTAGAGTCATGTTGCTGCTGTATTGTAGTAGCTTGCATTGGCCGGCTCAACAGGGGAAGAACTACGCTCTCACAGAATAGCAGCGTAATATAGCAGTTTAATGATGCTATGTTTTGTGTGGTAAGGGTAAAGATGCGGAGACCGTCAGTAAACAGGGCATTTCATCTTAGTCCTTAGGGGTGACAACTTATCTGCATTTTAAATTGTATTCTATGAACCAAAGCATCCACTTCATATTAGTTGGACTTAATACTCGTTTCTCACACTTATTTCATTAAAAAAGTATAAGTTTAGAAAGTATTAACACTGCTTCGATTCAAGTTGGTTGAATTCACACCATGTCCTCGACACATTTTATGTCAACACATCTTATGTCTCAGACATGTAGGTCTTCATTCTTCATAGCCAAGTACGTCGGTCTTTCCATCCTATTACAATCTGGGCATCTTCAAAGAGTGAATGGGTTTTTATTACGATTAGAAAAAGCGTTCAATTTACTATCTATATCTGTTCATCACCACTTACAACCAGGTTGGATTGTAATCAAGCACTGGCTTATAGTAAGTTATTTTAAGTAAAAAAATAAATAAGTAAAAATGTCAGCACATAAAAATCAATTAACGATTTCATTCATGTCGGCGGGAATGAAATTTGGGTTACTAGTTTCATTGATTTTCTTAAATTTTGATATGAAATATAATCCATTTGCAGCTTTCCTAGATAACGTTAGATCTTTAGTTTTTATGCGATGAAATTATATTATTTGATTCAACAAATCTGAAAGATTTTATAATAAAATTGTAGTAATAAGAAGGAAGTGTGAAATCTAAATTAAAAGATACGACGATATTGACCTTACATCGTATCCGGAATATTTTCTTTTTATAGAAAATCAATAACTCAAGAATGGTAATTATTTTTATGAGTATAATAAAGGCATGTATTTTATTTAATTAACCCTTATAATAATTTTATCAAGACATAGGTATAGTTTTATTTAAAAACTTTCATAACCTTTGCAATTCCTAACAAACACAACATAAGAATTTTAAATCTCATATAGGTAGTTCAGTTCTTAGGATTCAAAACGCGTTCGAATTTTAACCAACAGTTAAATCGACATTGTTTTTATCTAGTTAGCATCCGAGCCCCGGCATCTGTAAAACGATATGGGTCTGCTTTAAAATCAATAATAATTGACTGATATTCTCAGGTAATAGTTTTCATATCTTCTATATAAATAGCAAAAAAAGATTTCTGCAAATTTATTGGCTGAATATTTTCTCCATTCAGAGCGACTTCGTTTGAAATAAGATATTTTATTTTACTTCATTTTATTATAAACATTGTTAGAATGTAAAAAAAATCAAATTTCGAACCCACCAGAAGGTGGTGCACCGTACTAATAATAAGGTTCTCAGGACTGAAAAGGGTAGTCTTTCCCACCGACTGCGTCACTTATGCACACAGCATGGATTATCCGCCGGCAATAAGGAAGTGCCGACTACTAAACAGACATCCAATCTGAGGAAGTGGCGCCATTATCATCATGCCATAATGGCATACACAACCCGAGCTAGATCATCATTAAAACCTATCAATTATACTCTTAGGGACTGAATTTATGCTCCAAATCTATATGAGACAACCCCTGAAGGATAACTTATTTATTAATAAGAAACGTCAAAATCAGTTCATAATTAACGAAGATATCGCGTAACATAATCGCTGTCGGATAATTTAATTCTCAGGAGGTTAAAGAGACTTGACTTATATAAAGGTCCTGGCCCAGATAGATTACCGCCGTTGTTTATATATCAATGTGCAAAGCAACTATCATTGCCACTTACTTGTATCTTCAACGAATCTCTTAAAACTGGAATATTTCCTACCTACTGGAAAATGGCTAAAATTGTTCCCATTTACAAAGACGGTACTAAGAATAACATCAGAAATTACAGACCAATATCCATTTTATCTATTTTTCCTAAAGTTTTTGAAATTTTAATCTACCCTTATGTTTATAATTTACTAAAATTTCAAATTACTGATCATCAACATGGTTTCCTTAGAAATAGGTCCACCACTACTAATTTAATTGCCTTCACCAATTATATTATCCAGCATGTTGATCAGGGTTCTCAGGTCGATGCTATCTATACTGATTTTAGCAAGGCATTTGATAAAGTTGATCATGAGATACTATTGACGAAATTAAGTAGTTGTGGTATTGGCGGCCCTATTTTGGTTTGGTTTAGATCTTACTTAACTCTTCGCGAGTGTTATGTAGTTGTTAATGGAAAACAGTCTGAACCGTTTAAGGTAACCTCGAGTGTTCCTCAAGGGTCACATTTAGGGCCCCTTTTGTTTCTAATTTTGATCAACTCAGTGACAGAATGTTTTTTGAACACAGAGGTTTACCTGTTTGCTGACGATTTGAAATTCGTTAGACCTGTTAGATCGTCAGCAGACTCCCAGCTTATTCAAGCCGATCTTGATAGATTGATCGAGTGGTGTACTCAAAACAGTATGCTTCTGAATGCTAAAAAGTGTCATCATATGTCGTCACTCGCAAACATACTCCTATTCAAACTACATACAAAATTGGCAACACAGTACTCAATCAAGTAGAGTGTATACGCGACCTGGGCGTATTGTTGGATAGTAAACTGTCTTTCGTACCACATATAAACAGTATTATAACGAAGGCGTCCAAAGTTTTCGGATTTTTATGTAGAAACACCAGACAGTTCAGACATACTCAAACTTTACTACTACTCTTTCACAGCTTAGTTCGAAGCAACCTTGAATATTGTTCTCAAGTTTGGTCACCTTACTATGAGGTTCATAAGAGTGGAATTGAACGAGTACAGCGGAGGTTTCTTAGTATGCTAGCATTGAAATTTAACTGACATCGCTCCTTAACTTCATATGATGAACGGCTAAAACATTTCCGTATATCTTCCTTATATAACAGGCGGAAACTTTTGGATTTGAGCTTCCTCTATAAACTGTGCAATAATGGCATCGACTGTTCTCAATTACTGGAAATGGTTAACATTAATGCTCCAAGCAGATTACCACGATTGAATGTCTACAAGCTGTTTATGGTCCCACCTCATAGGACTAACCTCGGTCTTAATTCAGCATTATGCAGAATGTTTAGACTGTATAATGATATATCTAGGCCTTCTGATTTAGATATTTTCAATGACAATTTAAATATTTTCAGAAGAAAAATGTTACTTTATTTAGAATCTTAATGATGAATGTAACCCCTTTTTAATTTATCATAAATACGCAATTTTGCTACTGTAATATTAAATTTTATGATAATTAACTTTTCGCAACATTACTCTGTGTAAACTGTGGTTGCCTATAACTGGGTGAGCACATTTCATGTTTCTCTCAATGCTTGGATCTTGTTTTTAGTATCTGTGTATCATCTGTCGGTGACCCTTATAAATAAATAAAAAATAAAAAAATAAATAAATAAAACATATTTAACAAAAAAAAATTGTCCAATTGTGAACTTCCTTTTTTTGAAGTCAGGTGAAGATGCGAATACGGTGGAAACGTTTTTTACAATTGTTTTTGTATTTAACATATAATTTGTTATAAAATTTCGTAAAGAAAGCTTTGGATTGAATAATTTCTCCAGAATACATAAACGTCTTTTGTTCAGCAATGGGATTTCCTTTTAATACTTATAAAATTTCTACTGTGAAGGCTCTATGCCTAAGGTCTTTGTTCGTGAATGTATTGCTGTAGACACAAAATTGCTTTGAATTATTAATAAAACGTAATAAAAAATAATTTTATCTTTCTAGAAATGTTTGACAATTTTCTAGCATTAATACATATTATATCTTTCTAAATAATAATAATTTATAAACGCATACTACACGCTATTATAAAGAGTCAGAATGTTTCAAAGAAGGCACGTATGGCAATTCATAATGCTGTGTTAGTCCCTATTTTAATGTATGGTAGTGAAAGTTGGGTATGGCAGAAGAAGCATGAGAGTAGAATAAAGGCTGTAAAAATGCGGTAATTACGGAGTATGCTAGGGCTGAATCTGAATGACAGGCTGAGAAATAGTGTGATAAGAGAAAAGTGTGGTTTGCAAGATGACGTTGTGACTAGGATTAAAAAAGGAATGCTTCGATGGTTTGGTCACGTAGAAAGAATGAACGAGGAAAGAGTGACAAAGCAAATTTATGTTGCAGATGTGAATGACAGAGTCGGGAAGGGATGCCCAAGACGAAGATTTATCGACCAAATCGGCGATACATTGAAAATGGGCCAGATTAGGAGTACGCGCGCATGCACGCATGCACGCACGCAAACCCGAACACACGCACCCACGCGCACACACACTCACACTCAAGAATACACACAAACACACACACACACACACACTCACACACACACACACACACACACACACACACAAACACACAAACACAAACACGCACACACGCAAACACACACACGCACGCACGCACGTACGAACGCACGCACGCACGCACGCACTCACATACGAACGCATGCACGCACGCACGCGCGCACGCATGCATGCACGCACGCACGCACGCACGCACGTATGCATGCACGCACGCACGCACCCACCCACGCACGCACGCACGTAAAGATACGTAAAATTTAGCAAAAGGAATAAAGAATTGGAAGCTTTAGGTATTAGACAAAGTTAAACCGATGTCAATCAGCCGCAATAGCCATAACTGTAAATTGGGACGTACTGTGGATGACGAAGGGCCGGAAATTTGCTTTTGAGGTCCGTCTCTGGAACTTAAACATTCATCGTAAATGAAACGAAAGACCTTATAGGATTTAAATAAGCATGAAACAATTACCAAAAAGATGTTTATGGCAAATATCTTATTTTCTTATCGCCAGCCCATAAAACACTCACAGAATACCAGGGTGAAGTAGCAGTTTAATGCTTTTATGTTTGTATAGTGACTGTGAAAAAATCTTGAGACCCTATTTACTGAAAACAAGACATAACATAATAGATATAAGGGTGATAACGTGATTCTTAATCGAGGATGGACGTTGATGTCTATGGGCAACAGCATCCCCTTATCATCGGATAGACTGTTTGCTCGTTTGTCACTCTTATTTTACAAAAAACCCTTTACCTTCGTATAAAGGATTTACTTTAATCGCCACACTTGGCAAGCGAATTGGCGAGAGTAGCACCAGATTTCTCTCACCTGTAACACTGCACAGGCTCCGCTAACTAATTTTGCTCCTGGTATAAACGTAAAGGATATACCGCCACTCATCGGAAGTCTTAGATCTTTGTTGCATATCCCGTAATTGCCATTACTGCCATCCACATGACAAATTTTTGAAGATTTCTCTTACGCCACCAATACAAGTTAGAGTTAAAATAATTATTAAGGAAATTTCTCAATAATTTATTTCAAGTTCGTTGATCATTATTATTTTAACCATCATCATCATCATCATCGTTACAGCCTTTTATAAGTCAACTGCTGAACATAGGCCTCCCCCAAGGAATGCCACAAAGCACGGTCCTGAGCCACCTGCATCCATCGACTTCCTGCATGTCTTACCAGGTCGTCACTCCATCTCGTAGGGGTCGCCCTACACTTCGCCTACCGGTACGAGGATGCCACTCAAAAACCTTTTTTCCCCATCGGTTATCGGTTCCTCAAGCTATATTTCCGGCACACTGCAACTTCAGCTTACTAATCCGTTGGGCTATGTCGGTTACTCTGGTTCTACTGCGGATATACTCATTTCTAAGTTTATCACGCAGAGAAACCCCGAGCATAGCCCTCTACATAGCTCGCTGAGCGACATTGAGCTTCCTCATACGGCCAGCAGTGAAGAACAACGTCTCAGATCCGTAACTCATTACTGGCAATACTACTGGTTGTACAATTTCGTTTTAAGGTTTTGGTGGTAGAGCCACGCAGCAGTTTTTGCTGTTGTACGTATGGGCCGGCTCGAGCTGGGTTGGTACTACGACCTCACAGAATACCGGCGTGAAGTAGAGGCTCTGCTTCTGCGTTTCGTCTGGTGAGTGCAGGTGGCCGGAGGCCCAATTCCCCTCCCCCCCTACCCCCCATCAACATGGTAGTGGAATTACACGATAAACTACATCAGGAGGGTACCAGTACCCCTGGAGAATCCCTCGCTGAGCATCCACGACCATGTTATTCCAATCCTGAGCGTGGGTGCTCAGGCTGCCCCGCGTATTCTGGGGGGGGGGCAAAATTCCGCTCAAAAACATAACTGCTCAGGGCTAACTGAGCAACAATACCAAAACGACCCCTGCCACGCTATCCGTGAATTTCTACAACATCAGGGGACTTCACTCTAACCTAAACGCCGTCCACTACCATCTCGAGACGGCGAAGCAGGCCTTGCTCTTTCTGACCGAGACACAGGTTTCCTTTCCGGCTGATATTTCGTATCTCCGGGTAGGACCCGGGGTACAAATTGGAGCACTCCTTTGTGCCTCGGGCTGGAGTTTGCGTGTATGTCAGAGAGGACATCTGTTCTTGACGCCTCGGCAGTCTTGAAGGTTTGGACCTGTCCATCCTTTGGCTACGCGTAGACAGCGACGACCATCCGCGCGTCTACGGGTGCCTCTATAGGTCCCATAGCGGTAATGCCGAAACAGACCGACTCATCGACCACGTCCAAATGGCTACAGATTCCTTGCTACAACAGATCCCATCCGCAGAGATCGTGATCCTTGGCGATTTTAACGCCCACCATGCCGAATGGCTCGGTTCACGTTTAACCGATCATGCGGGAAGATCTGATTATGACTTTGCCTTGGCATATGGTCTGACACAACTGGTTACTTTGCCTACGCGGATTCCAGATGTGGAGGATTATACACCTTTCCTGTTGGACCTTCTCCTCACCTCTCATCCGGACGGATATCAGGTTTCCGTCGATGCCCCTCTCGGCTCTTCGGACCATTGTCTGATCCGGAGTGTGGTGCCACTCACGCTCCCTTCGCGGTAGCGTTCTGCAGGTTGCCGCCGTGTTTGGCATTACAGGTCGGCGGAATGGGACGGAATGCGGTCTTTCTTTGCATCCTACCCATGGGATTTCTCGCCGGATGATCCCAGCGCTGTTGCTGACTCTGTCACTGATGTGGTGCTACAGGGAATGGAACTATTTATTCCATCATATGTGGTACCCATCGGAGGCAGATCTCAGCCTTGGTTTGCTCGCTCCTGTAAGACTGCATTACGCAGTAAGCAGGAGTGTTATCAAGCCTGGGCTGCGGCTTCGGTGACTCGGGATGTAAACACCAGCACACTTAAAAAGAAGTATAACTTCGCCTCCAGGTCCTTCAAAAGAGTTATTGCCAAGGCAAAGTCAGAGCACATAGGCAAAATTGGCGAGAAATTAGTTCGCCTTCCTTCGGGAACCCGTGCATTCTGGTCTCTCGCCATGGCTGTCCAAGGGAATTTCTGTAAGCCATCACTACTATCTCTGCACAGGGAGGTTAACTCACTGGCCCAAAACGCAAAAGACAAAGCTGACCTTTTAGGCTCCCTTTTTGGGTCCAACTCGACTCTTGGTGACGGGGGTAAAATATCGTCGACCATCCCGCGGTGTGAGTGCTCCATGCCGGATGTGCTGTACTCACAGCGCTCGGTTCGCAAAGAACTTCTCTCCCTGGACATCCAGAAGTCGAGTGGGCCTGACGGAATCCACCCAATTGTGTTGAGGACGTGTGCTCCGGAGTTGGCACCGGTCCTAATGCGTCTTTTCCGGTACTCCTACTCCCAAGACGTAGTCCCAAATTCATGGAAGACAGCTTTTGTCCACCCGATCCCTAAAAACGGCGACCGCTCAGACCCATCCAACTTTAGCCACCTCCTTGTTCTCCAAAATAATGGAATCCATTATTAACTGCCAGCTCATCCGGTACCTTGAGGATCACCAGCTGATCAGTGACCGCCAATACGGTTTTCGTCGGGGTCGATCAGCTGGTTTTCTTCTGGTCTACCTGAGCCATAGATGGGAGGAGGCAGTAGAGTCCAAGGGGGAGGCGTTGGCCGTTAGTCTGGACATTGCGAAGGCCTTCGATCGGGTTTGGCATAAAGCGCTTCTTTCGAAGCTCCCTTCCTATGGGCTTCCCCAGAAATTGTGCCATTGGATCACCAGCTTCCTTGCATATCGAAGCATCAATGTCGTTGTAGACGGTGCATGTTGTGACTACAAGCCTATTAACGCTGGTGTTCCACAAGGCTGCGTGCTATCACCAACGCTGTTTCTTCTGCATATCAATGATATGTTGCTAACTGGTAACATTCATTGCTATGCGGATGACAGCACTGGTGATGCTCTATACACCGGCCGTACCAATATTTCTCGGGAAACCGTCGCCGAGTACCTACTTGTGTCTGAAGTCGAGTCTTTGCTGAACAAAGTCTCGGTCCAGTTTAATCCTCAGAAGACACAAGTTTGCGCGGTTACCGCTAAAAAGAACCCCTTTGTTGTATCTCCTCAGTTTCAAGGCACTCCCCTTCTTGCCTCAGCCAGTATCGTTATCCTCGGAGTCGACATATCGAGTGACGTGCAGTTTCGTGGTCACTTGGAAGAGAAGGCCAAATTGGCCTCTAAAAATCTTGGCGTGATCAGCAGAGCGGGACAGTATTTCATGCCGGCACACCGCCTGCAACTTTACAAGGCACAGGTTCGGCCTCACATGGAATACTGTTCCCATCTCTAGGCAGAGGCTCCCCAGTGCCAGCTCCTTCCACTTGACCGCATCCAGCGCAGAGTGGCTCGAATCGTCGACGACCAAGCCCTTTCCGATCGGCTCGATTCATTGGCACTGCGAGGAGATGTTGCATCCCTTTGCATTTTCTTTCGCATCTACCATGGAGAATGTTCTGAGGAATTGTTCGGATTAATCCCAGCCGCCAAATTTCACAAACGCACATCGCGGCAGAACTCCCGATACCATCCACACCATCTGTGCGATTTAGAAGATGTTCTTTTCCTCGCACGACTTTCTTGTATAATCGATTACCATCAGCGATTTTTCCGGACCGATACGACTTAGGGACCTTCAAGAAAAGAGCGTACTCCTTATTAAAAGGCCGGCAACGCATCTGCAATTCCCTCCTCCTGTTGCAGTTGTTCATGGGCGGCGGTAGTCACTTACCATCAGGTGAGCCGCATGCTCGTTTGCCCCCTCTCCTATAAAAAAAAACAGGTATGTCTGATGAGAAGATGTGTGGTAGTTTCCCGAACGCTGCCCAGCCGAGTTGAATCCGTCGATTGACCTCTCAGTCGAAGTTGGACTTACCTAGTCGGACTATTTGTCTCAGGTAAACATACTCGTCTACAACTTAGTGCTTAGTGCTTAGCTTAGTGCTCCCAACAACTACCGGCATAGGTGTGACATGGACATTAAACATGATCTTTGTTTTGTCCATGTTCATCCTAAGACCTATTCGTTGGGAGACACTATTGAGGACATTGAGCATGGTGCTTAGGTCATCCAGCGATTCTGCTATAAAGACTACATCGTCGGCCAATCGAAGGTGAGTGATGTACTCGCCATTGATGTTAATACCGTATTCTTTCCAGTCCAGAAGCTTGAAAACGTCTTCCAATGCAGCGGTGAAGTGTTTTGGGGATATAACATCACCCTTTTTTTTTTTTTTGCGGATGGAAAATCATCTAATGACGCCTTTCGCTGTGGGTGGAGCGGAAGGGAGTGTCAGACTTTTACTGACTAAAAACCATCCGTGTTCCTTCAGTGCCCTTACGTTCCGGAGCCGCGGTATCTCTTTCGAACAGCCCGCAGCCCCGGCAGGCGTCGGCCCTTGCGGGCCCCTTCACGCTGCTGACAGCTCTTTGAGGCGCGCGTGGAACAAAACGCGCCGTCGACACGGCCTGTCGTCGTTAGACGGACGGACGGCGAGCTACCCATTGCTCGCCGTCCACAGGCCCGCGCCTACGGTGGTCGGGGGCCACGACGTAGCCCCCGACGCCCGGGGCGTCTCCCGCGGCTATAACATCACCCTGTCTTACAATTTTCTGCAATTGGATAAGTTTCGTACTCTGGTTCTGTACTCGGATAGCAATCGTAGCTCTACTTAACAAACACTTCAGCACTTCGATATAACAACAGTCAACTTCACACCGCTGAAGGGACTGCAGCACCGCTCAATTTTCGACGAAATCAAAGGCTTTCTCATAGTTCACATACGCCAGACATAGTGACAAATTGTACTCTTCGGACTTCTGTACAATTTGCCGAAGGGTATGTATGTGGTCTATGGTGCTAAAGTCCTTTCGAGCCTATTCGTAATGACTCTCGAAAACAGCACGTAGACGCGGCTCAGAAGGTAAATCGGTCTGTAGTTCTTCAAGAGAGCGTTGTCACCTTTCTTGAAGAACAAGACCACCACACTTCTGCTCTACGCCTCCGGTGTAATGCCACCATTGAGGACTGAATTAAAGAGCTTCTGAAGGACTTCAAGTACCGGTCTTCCACCCGCTTTCAGAAGCTCCGCTGTAATTTCATCCTCACCCGGGGCCTTGCCGTTTTTAAGGTGCTGGAGAGCCATTCTAATCTCACTCAGACTAACGTCTGACTATACAATACATAAATTATTTTTCTTTTCTTCAAAATATGTAAATAATAAGGCGGCATATAGATTAGCGATCTAAATACACACCCGGTTGTTGGTATGTTCTCGGTCAATCGTCAAAGCTTAACCCTATTTATTAATTTATGATTTGTTTGTACACAAATGGCGGATATGATGCTTTAGGGCATTCCCTGTGAGTCTACGTGAAAGTCGATTAGAAAATATAATTTACCTTTACAAAAGCGGTGAAACAAATCTCAACATGCCGACTCAGGGACTTCATTCTGCCTAATCGCATTAGCAATACTTCAATGGTTTTCGAATGCGTTATGGTCCAACTGAAACTTGTAAAGCTACCCATTGCATACAATTATTTATATTTTCAGCCTTTTTAACTTTTATTTTAAATGATTTTAATGTAACACCTGAGACCAACAAAGAAAGATGGACGAAAGGTGATGTACATTTTATATGATACCGAAATCATGCTCAACTACTTTACACGTACTCATGCACGCATCTATCTCTCTATATTTTTTTATCAACCTGTTAAATT
The DNA here is from genome assembly GCA_963668995.1 of Parnassius mnemosyne. Classification (NCBI taxonomy): domain Eukaryota; kingdom Metazoa; phylum Arthropoda; class Insecta; order Lepidoptera; family Papilionidae; genus Parnassius; species Parnassius mnemosyne. The sequence goes on along the minus strand of CAVLGL010000068.1, from coordinate 36,846,083 downwards.
TTACTGCTGGACGACCACATATGCAAATAATTATGTTGTTGCTATTATTTGCAACTGGCTATTATTTTTAATACTAGTATCGAATATGGTATGTCTCCTGATTTAATAAAGCATAGTAAAGTAAAACCTTTATTTAAATCTGGTAATACATTAGACCTCGCCAATTTGAAACCAATTTCTGTACTGTCAACACTTTACAAAATTTTTGAAAAAACATATTCTTGTACAAATGTTATATTTTTAATGTAAATAATTTATTTCATAAAAATTAATTCAGTTTCAAAAGGGGTCGCTCGACAACTGATGCTGGTATTGAGCTGATTAAATATATCTTCAATGAATGGGAAAATTCACAGGATGCTTTGGGTATATTCTGTGACCTATCCAAAGCCTTCGATTGTGTTCACCATGAATTAGTGACCAGGAAATTACAACACTACGGTGTAAGAAGCAATGCTCTTAAATTAATTATTTCATATTTAACTAACAGAATGCATAAAGTATGAGCTTTACCGGTTCGATAGTACAAATGGGGGTGCCTCAAGGCTCAATTCTCGGCCCCTTTCTATTTCTTTTATATATTAATGACTTACCTTACAAAGTAGGGGATAACGATAAATAGTAATATTTGCTGATGATACTCCATTAATTTGAAAATTAAAACGACAATTCTTACAATATGACGAAGTAAATAATGCTATTTCTAAATTAGTAAATTGGCTTAATGTCAATAACTTGCATTCAAATGGCACTTAAACGACTCTCAATGTCTAACATTTAAATAGTAATGTAATATCGGTTTTTAAACTATAAATGCTTTAAGAAATGGTCATCATATCTCACTCATTTAGATAAATTCTCAATTTCCACTCTAAAAATGAGAAGATTATATTTCGATCAGTTATTCTTATACAAAATCTGTCATAATAAATTAGATTGTAATCAACTCATAAATCAAATATATCTACGCATACCTAGTCGGTCCCAACGTATTCGTAATACGTATAGTCATCGTTTATTTGCTCCTAAGATGTGCCGAACAAACGCGGGAGAGAGAGCTCCACTACGGCGTATCATGAAATCATATAATGACAACTTTACTGATCTTGACATATTTGCTTTATCATTTGAAATGTTCAAAAAGTGTATTTAAAAAAAAATTCTACTAAGTAAAGTATTGCCTTATGGTTTAAACAGTTTATTAATGGTTTAACTGTTGTTTCTTGAGGCAAGTTTTGGCTAGCATAGCCACTACAGTGGTTGTGTTGGCTGGGATTTGCTCAGGGAACGCTTGAATTATTCATCTTTTGTGGTATCATACAACGTGTTTGCTGTGCATTATTATATTACTTTTATTGTGATATTACTTTGTGGATAACGGTGCTGGTTGTGTAATTACTTGTATTTCCCTTTTTATAAGACCTGTATTTTGTATTATGTTTTATTACACAATTGTTTGTTGTCCTGAAGATAATAAAATAAAATAAATTACATGGGGAGGAACTGAGTCTTCTCGATACCACCATTTTTCTTGGATTAACACTAGACGCCAACCTTCAATAGTTCCCCCATAAATGAAAATTAGCAAGTAGGCTTAGTTTTGCAGCATATGCTGTAAAAAGACTAGAAATCTTACCAGTGTGAAAACAGATAGACTTGTTTACTTTATCTTTTTCTATAGCATATTGTTGTATGTTATTTTGCTATGGTGACACGCGACTGATACTGAAATTATATTTGTTTTACAGTAGAGAGACATAAGAGCAATCTATGATTTAAAATCTAAAGAGCTGCACTGACAAAAATTTAAGAAAATTAAAATATAAACTTTGGCATCTCAATACATTTATGAAAATGTAATGTACGTACACAAAAATAAAAGTAGTTTTACAAAAGTAAGAGATATTCAATGTGTAAATACTTGGAACAAACACAAGCTAGTAGTACGAGTTACTCGACTCCACCTAGTCAGTAATTCACTTCATATTGAATAAAAAGTTTCTGTTTCTGTTTCTGTTGGTAACAAAAAAAATTAAATATATAAACATACGTACCTACAAACATGGTTTAGGCTCGACTAACTAACTACAACTTAAACTAATTGCAGCTTGCATTTTTGTTCGCTATTATAGCTATCTATACAAGAAAATTTTATACAATCTTTAAAATTTTGTGTGTACTTCAAATACATTATCGATGATGAATTTCTGGCTAACCCAATATAGAAACAGAGGGCTTAATATATTATCAGAAAAGAAAAGAAAATAAAAGTCGACACTGCCTATTGGTTCCAGATTGAGTGATTTTCTTTTTTGGTACATGTCGACATATTATGTACATGGTGAATATGCATATTTTTAATTTTATACAATTACTGGACAACTTGATTTCAGCGCCTCCTATCCGAACTTATCGTTTAAGTCGTTCAGAAATTACACGATAAATAACAGAGTTACAAACGATTAATATATTTTAAAATTATTACTCCAGTTATTTAAAATCGTTTATCATCATCATTCATCATTACAGCCCTTCACAAGTCCACTGCTGAACAAAGGCCTCCCCCAAAGAATGCCACAAAACACGGTCCTGAGCCACCTGCATCCATCGACTTCCTGCATGTCTTACCAGGTCGTCACTCCATCTCGTGGGGGGACGCCCTACACTTCGCCTACCGGTACGAGGCTGCCAATCGAGAACCTTTCTTCCCCATCGGTTGTCGGTTCTTCGAGCTATATGGCCGGCCCAATGCCACTTCAGCTTACTAATCCGTTGGGCTATGTCGGTCACTCTGGTTCTACTGCGGATATCCTCATTCCTAAGTTTATCACGCAGAGAAACTCCGAGCATAGCCCTCTCCATAGCTCGCTGAGCGACCTTGAGCTTCCTCATACGGCCAGCAGTGAAGGACCACGTCTCAGTTCCGTAAGTCATCACTGGCAACACGCACTGGTTGTACAATTTCGTTTTAAGGTTTTGAGGTATGTCTGACGAGAAGATGTGTCGTAGCTTCCCGAACGCTGCCCAGCCGAGTTGAATCCGTCGATTGACCTCTCGGTCGAAGTTGGACTTACCCAGTCGAACTATTTGTCCCAGGTAAACATACTCGTCAACAACTTCGAGCTTAGTGCTCCCAACAACTACCGGCATAGGTGTGACATGGACATTAACATGGTCTTTGTTTTGTCCATGTTCATCTTAAGACCTATCCGTTGGGAAACACTATTGAGGTCATTGAGCATAGTGCTTAGGTCCTCCAGCGATTCTGCCATAAGGACTATATCGTCGGCAAATCGAAGGTGAGTGATGTACTCGCCATTGATGTTGATACCGTATCCTTTCCAGTCCAGAAGCTTGAAAACGTCTTCCAATGCAGCGGTGAAGAGTTTCGGGGATATGACGTCACCCTGTCTTACACCTCTCTGCAATTGGATAGGTTTCGTACTCTGGTTCTGTACTAGGATAGCCATCGTAGCCCTACTGTACAAGCACTTCAACACTTCGATATACCGACAGTCAACTTGGCACCGCTGAAGGGACTGCAGCACCGCCCAAATTTCGACGGAATCAAAGGCTTTCTCATAGTCCACATACGCCAGACATAGTGGCAAATTGTACTCTTCAGACTTCTGTACAACTTGCCGAAGGGTATGTTTGTGGTCTATGGTGCTAAAGCCCTTTCGGAAACCGGCTTGTTCGGGAGGCTGGAAGTCGTCAAGTCTGCGCGCGAGACGATTCGTAATGACTCTCGAAAACAGCACGTAGACGCGGCTCAGAAGGGAAATCGGTCTGTAGTTCTTCAAGAGAGCGTTGTCGCCTTTCTTGAAGAACAAGACCACCGCACTTCTGCTCCACGTCTCCGGTGTAATGCCACCATGGAGGACGGAATTAAAGAGCTTCTGAAGGACTTCAAGTACCGGTCTTCCACCCGCTTTCAGAAGCTCCGCTGTAATTCCATCCTCGCCTGGGGCCTTACTGTTTTTAAGGTGCTGGAGAGCCATCCTAATCTCGCTCAGACTGACATCCAGGATATCTTCGGAATAGTGTCGGATGAGACTCGCTCTTGGATCGTTACTCACACATGCGTGTGGCTCCAACGATGATGTGTACAGCTGCCCATAGAACCTCTCAATCTCACTCAAAATCTTAGGTGTCCCGGAAACGATGCTGCCAAATTCTGTCTTCAGCTTTGACAGTTGGCTCTTTCTGGCAGACAGATCTCTGGCAAACACTTTGGAGCCTTGGTTCCGCTCGATCGCTTCTTCAATACGAGCTGTATTGAAGTTGCGTAAGTCCCGCCGCATGCATTTGGAGATCCGTCTGTTCAGATGCCTGTATGCTGTCAAGTCTGTTGAAGAATGTAGCATCATCTCCCGTCTAACAGCCATGAGATTAAGAGTGTGATCGGAGAGTTTTTGTGTTCTTCTGCGGCGGGTCTTGCAGAACTTAGCTCCGACCGCATGGACAGTTTCCACGAGCTTGTCATTCATATCGTCCACTTCATTGCAGTCTTCCAGGCACTGAAAACGGTTTTGTAACTCGAGCTGAAAGGTTTCGGGACTTTGGAACAGAGCACGAGGGGGACGGAGCGTTGACTTCATTAGACGAGACCTCTTCAACTTAACGTTTAGGTTCAGTGTGCCTCTAACCATTCGGTGATCGCTACCAGTTTTCACCCTCGCGATCACGGAGACATCACTGAACAGTTCGTCTGGTCGTCATAATGAAGTCAATCTCATTTTTTGTGGAACCGTCGGGGCTCGACCAGGTCCACTTCCTGTGGGTCCGCTTCTGGAAGAAAGAGTTCATCATAAAGAGTCCCTCTTTCTCCATGAAGTCGGCCAGCTGCTGGCCCCTTGGGTTCCGTTGCCCTATTCCAAATTTCCCTACTTTCAGCTCACCGTTCTCTCTTGTGCCTCGTTTTGCACTTGCATTGGAAAATCGTTTATATATATATATATATTATACGCTAGGACGACAAACGGGCACATAGTCCACCTGATGGTAAGTGGCTGCTGTGACCCATAGACATCTACATTTATCATCAATAAAGAATCAAAATGCAGATGCGTTATCACCCGTGAGGACTAAGATGGAATGCCTCTTTTCCAGTAAAATGGATCTCCGGTTTTTTACACTCACTATACGAAACACAAGCTACCATTTTACGCTGGTATTCTGTGAGAGCGTGGTCCTTCCCCGGTCGAGCCGACCCATTCGTGCTACAACTATATTACTAATATAGCTGCAGCATGGCTCTACCACGTAAAAATATATTTATTAAATGTATAATAGTTGTTATATATAAAGGAACTGTATATTTTCTGCTACTGAACACATTTTAGTTCATTATTTTATACAAGTAAAGCGTCAAAAAAATTTGTCTTGTCCCTTGATACATGAGCAATCTACAATATGAGAACAAAACGTAACAATGATGATTCACCTAGATGTAAATTCAGAAAGAAGAAAAAAAATATATTGCTATATTTGAAAAAATTTAGATTCGGTCTTGTAAAGTGCAGTCGCGACCCTGTCCCGCATGCCAGTTTGCTCGCGGACATAAATCCTTATGTCCGGGACGGGGGTTTGTTCACTCCCAAACGCTGGTTTCGGGATTCGACGCCAGAGGGCGCTCGGCTCGGGGCCATACCGGTTTTGACGTTCGGGCGAGCGGTGTGGCTGTGGCGAAAGGGCGCGAGCGCAAAAGTCAGTTGCTCCAATACAGTGCTGTCGAGAGCACGTCGTGAAGTCGCCCGGGAAACCTCCATTTTTAGAGTCGGTTTTGTTAGCAAATGATTGCCACGACGAGGTTTTTGTTAAGTCTAGACAAATAGACGCCGGTTTGATTAATTATGTAGAATTAATATTGATTGAGATCAACGTCTCAATTGTGGGTTTTGCGCGCTTAATTTACCGCGACTTTGGTTATTCTAATTTGATAGCGTATATAAGTGCATTTGATAATATTAATTTGCTCGTGCGGCATTGGATATAGTTCGGATACATTTTCGGTTGTCGGTGGAACGCTGAACTTTGTGACACTAGAGAAGTTAGTTAATTGTACGGTAAAGTTAATAGACTGACATAGTGAAGAAGAAAGAAATTGACCGTGGTTGACGCTGCTGGAGATCACCATAATTTGAAGCGGCGCCGGAGTCCTGTTAGCTGCCGACCTCAACGGTCCAGTCAGGTCAATTACATCCACACCACAAAAACCATCACCATACACGCAACACATACACACCTCCTGCCTGACCGAACCTTGAGGCAGTTGTCGCCTCAGATACAGGTAAGTTTTAATCCTCTCTATTTGACTAGCCTCCCCATTAAATTGTAGTAGGATAAAACATTTTCCATATAGCTTAGTATTATAGGAAATTCTTCCATATAGCCACCCGGGCTCGAACCTGCGGCTGCTCGTTAAATCTTACGCACATTGGCCCCGGGAGATTCGATATTAGCAGGGGCAGCTGTAGGCCGTAACATTAATGGTAGCAGAGCGTGGTTGGATTGGTTTAATTTGTGTCTACAATCACGCCCGGCCTAATACGTAATAATATAATTATTTTCCTTTGTTGCTTGCCTTTTTTTGTTTGTTGGCGGGTAGATTGGAAAGCCGCGCCCGTAGATTGAGCAAGCGGGAGTTTTGTAAAGGCTAGGTACTTACCGTAGTTTGTTAAGGCTAGGTACTTTGATTAGTTAGATAAGGTTATCACGTAATCGGATAATTTTGTTGATCGACTGTGGTGTGTACCTTTATTTGTATTTAACTTGATTTGATCGTACTAGTATTTGTTATTTGTTAATTTTTTTTGTATTTGTTATTTGTAAATTTGATTTGTATTTGTGTCTCGTATAAGTTCGTATTTAGTAGTGATGCCATCGTACAAGCTACTGATTAGTTCCCTGCGGAGTGAGCTGCACTGGGCTACCAGCGCACATGCTTTGATGGGTCGACCGGATAGGTTCTATAACTTGAGGAAGCGGCTCGAGCAGATCGATGCTCGAAGGGCCGCAGTGGAGAAGGCTTACGCTGAGCTCGAGGGTTCGGATGTAGAAAAGGGAGTCCTGGACTCCTGCGTCGCGGTCTACGAGCAGTTCTTTTCGCTCACGGACGAGTTGATCGAGGCTGAAGGCAGGTATGCTGAGGAGGCTTGTGAAGCTCGGATGAGTGGCCTGCCCGAGTCCTCTCGGAAGCAGCCTCAGCCGGAGCTGTTGGGATGACTCCCAACTCTGGACCTGCCAAGGTTCTCCGGGGTCCTTTCCGAATGGCTGACCTTCGTTGGTCTTTTCGACAGCCTAGTGGACGCCCAGGGGCACATGACCCCGAGCCAGAAGATGGCGTACCTCCTGGCCTCACTGGAGGGGGAGGCCCTGGGCGTCGTCGGTCACTTGAGATTGTCGGACGACGCCTACCAGACTGCTCGGGACCTCGTAGCCGGAAGATACGCCAACGTCCAGCGAATTGCGGACGAACATGTTAAGCAGCTTCTAAGCCTCCCGCTGCTTAGTGACCGGGCCAGACTACGTCCGGACCTGGTGAATCCAGTCTTAGTGGCCTGTTATGCGTCGAGGCGGCTTGATTTACCAGTGGTCGAATGGTCCTTTTTGTTGCTCCACATCGTGCTGTCCCATCTACCTCTCGACCTTCGGATACATTTTGAGGAGAGGTACGGCCGGGACGGGGCCTCCTATATTCCGCCCTTCTATGATCTGCTGCGGGTCTTAGAGGAGCAGTGCCGGCAGATTGAGAACTCGGCGGGAACCGTTGACGACTTACGAGCCGTGCCCAGTGAGAAGCGGAATCCGCCGGGCAAGTCGTCCTCAACCCCGCCCAGGGCTATCAGAGCTCCCGCGGGAGGGAGTCTCTCCCTACCATCTTACAGTGACCTAGCAGCAAGAGAGGCGCCCCCCTGCTCCTATTGGCGAGCATCTGACCACCGGGTAACGTCGTGCCCGAAATTATGAAGTAAGCCGGTTCCAGCGAGGTGAACTATCGCCAGGGAGCGCCGCTGGTGCTACTCGCGTCTGGAAGGGCACCTCCAACGAGACTGCCCGCAACAGCAGCCCTGTCCGCATTGCTGGGGTGGTCACCATGCAGTTTTGTGCCTGAGTGCAAACGGCGTCTCCTCTCGGGGCTCTGCCCGACCCTCGACCCCCACGGGCGGGGGCGCTCAGCCACGCCCTCTGACGGGCGACGCTCGGCGCTCGCCGGCCGGCCACCGGGCCCCTAGGTTTGAAAGAGGTCCCTCCCCCGACCAGTCGGGGGTTATTCTCCCAGGGGCGGGGGTGTCATTGCTCCCCTCAGCGGGTGGAGAGAAACTTCACGGCCACTCAGCAGTCCGCTAGACCCTTCTCACCCCCGTTAGCGGAGTGGCCGCGACTGGTGTACCACCGTTCCCCATTTGATGGAGGCAGCCCTAGCTAGTTGCCGCCTTAGCTCCCACCACGGCCGCCTCCACTGAGCCTTGAGCCGTCAACAGTCCACATGTCAAACTGTTCTGTTGCCGACGGCCTCAATGAAGGCGTACAACCGGAGTGGCGACTGTTAGCGGTTTGCGCTCTATTAGTCTCGGGTTCACGCGGTGTGGCTTCCACTTGGTGGTTGGAAGATTAGGGCTCCCCTGGAGCGTTAAATTACGCTGTCAAGGAGTATTAGATTTGGTTTTGGTCGAGCACTTGGTTAAAAATTCGTTAAATTAAAATTAAAAATGCTTTTGAGTTTTCCGCAAATGTTTCATAGTTGTAGCGGTTGTGAGTAAAAGGGTGAATTTAATATACTCCTTGAATACGTGTGCATATGTTTCGTAAATATATTTAATCACTGTGTTTGCTTGTTGAAAATAAAATTGAAATTGGGTAACACTGTTTGTGCCGAATGAAATAAAAATCAATCCTCTCTTTGTTTTCATATTTTTGTTGGCATTGTTGAAGATATTTATTTTGAAAAAAAATACTTTTTTGGCTATCTCTTATGTTTGTCGTTTTGCTTAATTTGTCTGTTTGATCTATACGCATCAAGAAATAAATTTATTACAGTTTGTTTTCAAGTTTTACATAGTAGATTAAGTGTTAATGCTCTTGAAATTTGGTTGAAATATATGCATAGGACTACATATCTAAAAGGCTAGCTAGTTGAGAGATATCAGATTGAAATCAGTTACTGCACAATTAAGTAAATAGTTATATAGTAGATGGCTTGGTTATGCCTACTGTTTGAAAATCTATACTAAAGACTATCTGTGCGTATCGTTTGGCTCTCCACAGACGACGTTCATGTGGAATTTGTGGGTGCTCTCTGCATTGAAGCTTAGGTGGCCACGCTGGGCCGCTTCGTAACGCGTCGCTGTTTGCAGACCTGATTCGGTTTTTGATTGATAGGTGTTTGAAGAGGTCGTCGGACTTCTGTCCTGTAACATGACTTATTTAGGTGCTGCGATGTCCAGGAAGGGCATCCAGTGGAGGCTCAACCCTCCAGCTTGCCCTTATTGGGGCGGTATTTTTGAGGCGGTGGTTAGGGTTGCAAGATCTGATGGGGTGCCTAAGGTAGCCTAGGATTGGTTGTAGATTCGGTCTTGTAACGTGCCGTCGCGACCATGTCCCGCTTACTGATTTGCTCGCGGACATAAATCCTTATGTCCGGGACGGGGGTTTGTTCACTCCCAAACGCTGGTTTCGGGATTAGACGCCAGAGGGCGCTCGGCTCGGTGCCATACTGGTTTTGACGTTCGGGCGATCGGTGTGGATGTGGCGAGAGGGCATGAGCGCAAAAGTTAGTTGCTCGAATATAGGGCTGTCGAGAGCACGTCGTGAAGTCGCCCGGGAAACCTCCATTTTTAGAATCGGTTTTGTTAGCAAATGGTTGCCACGACGAGGTTTTTGTTAAGTATAGACAAATAAACGCCGGTTTGATTAATTATGTAGAATTAAAATTGATTGAGATCAACGTCTGAATTGTGGGTTGTGCGCCCCCACCATAGCTCACTGAGCGACGTAAAGCTTCGTCATGCTTCATTATAATATATCATCTCTGTTAACATGCATTGGTTGTGCTCTTCAGTTAATGCAATTATTAACGTTCACATGTATAATGATTTCTTATATTAACGTGAACACTACACATTGAATAAAACTATTTTTACGGATTTTATCGCGTTTAATTAACTTATTTTATATTCCCGACGTTTCGGTTGCTTTCCAGCAACCGTGGTCACGGGGGACTGAGGTGATTGACGTCCCGATGTCAAAGTTAACCCGGAGTACCTTCAGCTTTTTAATTATTAATTTTTTTTAAATTATTAACGTAAGTTCGATAATACCTACGTGTGCCAAACCGCCGAAGTTGTATGGGTTACCAAAAATACACAAACCGAACGCTCCATTACGTCCAATAGTGAGTCAGATCGATTCGCCAACTTACAGATTGGCTCAACACTTAGCAAAAGTACTATCACCACTCAGAGGACATACAAGAGCACACACTAAGGATTCATACCATTTTGTCAGTGAGATAAAAGACCTATGTCTTACTGACAATGAAACCATGGTCAGTTTTGATGTTCAGTCTCTATTTACATGCCTACCTGTTGAAGACTGCATCTCAATTATAACTAGGAAACTAGAGGAAAACAACATGCCAGCAGAATATGCAGTATTACTCAGACATTGCCTTACATCTGGCTACCTATTGTGGAAGGAACAGTTTTACAAGCAAGTAGATGGTGTTGCGATGGGCTCACCGGTATCTCCCATTGTCGCCGATATTTTCATGGAGGACTTTGAGGAGAAAGCCCTGCTTACTGCACCAGTAACTCCAAGTTTCTACAAGCGGTACGTAGACGATACTTTCACAATTTTACCATCAGACACAGTAACTGCATTTTTAGAACATTTTAATTCCATAAACTCTAAAATTCAATTTACTATGGAGTTAGAGGCAAATAATTCTTTAGCTTTCCTAGATGTGTTAGTCATTCGAAATCCTAATAACACCGTAGGTCACACTGTGTATAGAAAAAAGACCCATACAAACCGATACTTAAACGGTGAATCCCACCATCACCCTTCACAGCTACCGTGAGCAAATCTTTATTGCAGAGAGAACGAGGGATCTGTGACAGCAAACACCTGGCCGCCGAGCTTCAGCACGTCAAGCAGGTTCTGCATGACAACAAGCTTCGGGTTCCGCGCCTACGTCACAGTGACCGAGTGAAGCCGGCCACAGTCGAGCGTGTGCCTACTGTACTACCATATGTCAGAGGTGTCACAGACAAGATTGGCTACATCTTGAAGCGAGCTTCTATTAGAACATTCTTCAAGCCGCCGAAGAAGATTAGTCAGTTCTTACCATCCGGCAAGTGCAATATTCCTCTACAAGATGCAGGAGTATACAAGCTTGATTGTGAGTGTGGTCTTATTTTTTATAGGAGAGGGGGCAAACGAGCATGCGGCTCACCTGATGGTAAGTGACTACCGCCGCCCATGAACAACTGCAACACCAGGGGAATCGCAGATGCGTTGCCGGCCTTTTAAAAAGGAGTACGCTCTTTTCTTGAAGGTCCCTAAGTCGTATCGGTCCGGAAAAGTCGCTGATGGTAATCGATTCCACAAGGAGGTCGTGCGAGGAAGAAAACATCTTCTAAATCGCTCAGTGGTGGACCGCCAATCATCCAGATGGTGTGGATGGTATCGGGAGTTCTGCCGCGATGTGCGTTCGTGAAATTTGGCGGCTGGGATTAATCCGAACAATTCCTCAGAGCTCTCCCCATGGTAGATGCGAAAGAAAATGCAAAGGGATGCAACATCTCTTCGCAGTGCCAATGAATCGAGCCGATCGGAAAGGGTTCGGTTGTCAACGATTCGAGCAGCTCTGCGTTGGATGCGGTCAAGTGGAAGGAGCTGGCACTGGGGAGCCCCTGCCCAGAGATGGGAACAGTATTCCACGTGAGGCCGAACTTGCGCCTTGTGAAGTTGCAGGCGGTGTGCCGGCATGAAATACTGTCCCGCTCTACTGAGCACGCCAAGCTTTTAAGAGGCCAATTTGGCCTTCCCTTCCAAGTGACCGCGAAACTGCACGTCATTCGATATGTCGACTCCGAGGATACCGATACTGGCTGAGGCAAGAAGGGGAGTGCCTTGAAACTGAGGACATACGACAAAGGGGTTCTTTTTAGCGGTAAACGCGCAAACTTGTGTCTTCTCAGGATTAAACTGGACTAGATTTAGTCGCCCCCAATCCGAGACTTTGCTCAGCAAAGACTCGACTTCAGACACAAGTTTGTTCCGGTGCTCAGCGACGTTTTCCCGAGAAATATTGGCACGGCCGGTGTATAGAGCATCACTAGTGCTGTCATCCGCATAGCAATGAATGTTACCAGTTAGCAACATATCATTGATATGCAGAAGAAACAGCGTTGGTGATAGCACACAGCCATGTGGAACACCAGCGTTAATAGGCTTGTAGTCAGATCATGCACCGTCTACAAACGACCTTAATGCTCCGATCTGCAAGGAAGCTGGTGATCCAATTGCACAATTTCTCGGGAAGCCCATAGGAAGGGAGCTTCGAAAGAAGAGCTTTGTGCCAAACCCGATCGAAGGCCTTCGCAATGTCCAGACTAACGGCCAACGCCTCCCCCTTGGACTCTACTGCCTCCGCCCATCTATGGGTCAGGTAGACCAGAAAATCACCAGCTGATCGACGCCGACGAAAACCGTATTGGCGGTCACTAATCAGCTGGTGATCCTCAAGGTACCGGATGAGCTGGCAGTTAATAATGGATTCCATTATTTTGGAGAACAAGGAGGTGATCGCGATAGGCCTATAGTTGGATGGGTCTGAGCGGTCGCCTTTTTTAGGGATCGGGTGGACAAAAGCTGTCTTCCATGAATTCGGGACTACGCCTTGGGAGTAGGAGTACCGGAAAAGACGCATTACGACCGGTGCCAACTCCGGAGCACACGTCCTCAGCACAATTGGGGGGATTCCGTCAGGCCCACTCGACTTCTGGATGTCCAGGGAGAGCAGTGCTTTGCGAACCGAGCGCTGTGAGAACAGCACATCCGGCATGGAGCACTCACACCGCGGGATGGTCGGCGGTGTTTTCCCCCCATCATCAAGAGTCGAGTTGGACGCAAAAAGGGAGCCTAAAAGGTCGGCTTTGTCTTTTGCGTCATGGGCCAGTGAGTTATCCTCCCTGTGCAGAGATGGTAGTGATGGCTTACAGAAATTCCCTTGGACAGCCTTGGTGAGAGACCAGAATGCACGGGTTCCCGAAGGAATGCGAACTTGTTTCTCGCCAATTCTGCCTATGTGCTCTGACTTTGCCTTGGCAATAACTCTTTTGAAGGACCTGGAGGCGAAGTTATACTTCTTTTTAAGTGTGCTGGTGTTTACATCCCGAGTCGCCGAAGCCGCAGCCCAGGCTTGATAACACTCCTGCTTACTGCGTAATGCAGTCTTACAGGAGCGACCAAACCAAGGCTGAGATCTGCCTCCGATGGGTACCACAGATGACGGAATAAATAGTTCCATTCCCTGTAGCACCACATCAGTGACAGAGTCAGCAACAGCGCTGGTATCGTCCGGCGAGAAGCAAACCCGCCCCTATGGGTAGGATGCAAAGAAAGACCGCATTCCGTCCCAATCCGCCGACCTGTAATGCCAAACACGGCGGCCACCTGCAGAACGCAACCGCGAAGGGAGCGTGAGTGGCACCACACTCCGGATCAGACAATGGTCCGAAGAGCCGAGAGGGGCATCGACGGAAACCTGATATCCGTCCGGATGAGAGGTCAGCAGAAGGTCCAACAGGGAAGGTGTATGATCCTCCACATCTGCAATCCGCGTAGGCGAAGTAACCAGTTGTGTCAGACCATATGCCAAGGCAAATATAGGGCAAACAAAACGATCAATAAAAACCCGCGTAAAAGAACACATAGCTGACGTGAAGCACCAACGTCCCGGGAAGTCTGCAGTTTGTGATCATATCCTAGACGGCCTCCGCCATTACATTAGATTTGATAAACCACAAGTCCTCGCGAAGGAACATCGATTCCTGCCAAGGATGATACGTGAGGCTATTGAAATTAAAAAACATCCTAATTTCAATAGAGAGGGAGGCCGGGTACTACCACCTGCTTGGGATCCTGTAATTCATAAAATTAAAACTAAACCCAAGCATTTCACTGCAAGACTTCAAGACACAGTTAGTTCATTCTGCGTAGATCGGACCAAAATTAATAATTAAAAAGCTGAAGGTACTCCGGGTTAACTTTGAAATCGGGACGTCAATCACCTCAGTCCCCCGTGACCACGGGAATATAAAATAAGTTAATTAAACGCGATAAAATCCGTAAGAATAGTTTTATTCAATGTTCACATGTATACTTACTCTTCTTTTTAAGGTATTGAGAAATTTTATTTGAAGGAAAAGGGGTGGCATATTAATTAGATATTGCTACTAGAAACTCAAAATGGAGCGCTAATGAGGATAATATTAATAATTCTATATTCACAAGACAACAATGAGGCAACAGGCCTCTGTACTAGAAACTTTATAACGCCATATATTTGGGATTACAGAAAATGCTCCTTTATAAAGGCCCTTCCTTATGTATGATTTCACTGTTAAATAATAAAAAAAAAGTTCTCTATTATTATATTTTCATATCTCAGAAGAAATATTTAATGAATACTAAAATCTACTGATAATGATAAAAATAAAACAGCAAACAGCAATTTCAATAATTTTCCGACTTATAACTTGTCAAAGTAGTTTTTTATTTATTAAAGTCGGCATCATAAAAATGTTTTCATCATAAAATAAATATGATTTATTACATGGATTTTAAAGAAACAACACTTTTATAAAATAAAATAGTACTTAAACTGCTTTAAAAATCGAACAAAAGGAAACCCAAAAATTGTAAATTAGGCCATCGAGGCAACATTTTTTGTAGAACAGTAACAAAAAATGAAGAATGAAATCCAATAAATTTAAATATTAAGACACAATGTATCAACAAAAGTAAATATTATTTTATTCCTACTAGTTTTTCTAATCAACTTTAATATTTTTTAAAATTTTGAATTTTTTTGTTTATGAATTTTTAATCATCTAGTCACAGTGAAGCTAAATAAATCCAAACAATTTTTAGCAAAGTACCGAATTAAAAAAAAAACCATTTTGGTCCTACATGTCCTGTGAAGCTATAAAAAACTGTTGACCTATTAGTGAAAATTCGTTGTAGAGAAACAAACAAAATTATTTCCTTTAAAAATGAAGCCCTAAATCTAACCGGCTTGTAAATATTTGAAAAGGGATTTAATTAATTTATTAAGTGGTATCATGAAAGCAGTGTCACGCTGAGGACCTGATAAGAAGTAGCCTTGTATAGGGTCGTCGTAAGAATATCCATCACCATATATCATCTCGTGGATGTCGTCGTTAGAAACAAACCAAGATATTCTTCCTAATACAACTATTTTTTTTAAGAAAAGAGGGGGCCTGATGGTAAGTGACTACCGCCGCCCATGAACAACTGCAACACCAGGGAGGGAATTGCAGATGTGTTGCCGGCCTTTTAATAAGGAGTACGCTCTTTTCTTGAAGGTCCCTAAGTCGTTTCAGTCCGGAAAAATCGCTGATGGTAATCGATTCCACAAGGAAGTCGTGCGAGGAACAGAACATCTTCTAAATCGCACAGTGGTGGACCGCCAATCATCCAGATGGTGTGGATGGTATCGGGAGTTCTGCCGCGATGTGCGTTCGTGAAATTTGGCGGCTGGAATTAATCAGAACAATTCCTCAGAACATTCCCCATGGATGCGAAAGAAAATGCAAAGGGATGCAACATCTCCTCGCAGTGCCAATGAATCGATTATGGCGCAATATATAGGAGGCCTATGGTCTCCAGTGAACTTTTATAGGATTTAATGAATGAATAAAATATCTTGCATCTTGTAGTGGAATATTGCACTTGAGGGATGGTAAGAACTGACTAATCTTTTTCAGCGGCTTAAAGAATGTTCCAATAGAAGCTCGCTTCAAGATGTAGCCAATCTTGTCTGTGACAGCTCTGACATATGGCAGTACAGCAGGCACACGCTCGACTATGGCCGGCTTCACTCGGTCACTGTGACGTAGGCGCGGAACCCGAAGCTTGTTGTCGTGCAGATCCTGCTTGACGTGCTGAAGCTCGGCGGCCAGGTGTTTGCTGTCACAGATCCCTCGTGCTCTCTGAAACAAAAATTTGTCCACGGTAGCTAACTGTGAAGGGTGATGGTGGGATTCACCGTTTAAATATCGGTTTCAAAACGTCGGGAATATAAAATAAGTAATTAAACGCGATTAAATCCGTAAAATTAGTCTCATTCAATGTGTAGTTTTCGCATAAATAAAATAAATCATTTTTAATAAATAGTAATAAAGAAATGCATTATCGGTGCGTCTGTTAGTGCTCTTGTAACTTCTGAACAATTGAGGTCGTATTAATCAAGGGCATAGGGATACGATAGGTGGCGCTAAATTCTATACATAAATATAGAATTTATAGAATCAAACTGACATATTCACAATATATTATGTTGGATTAGTTGAAACAAAAGTCATTAAATCGGGACCTGATAGATGACGCTGTGGTCGATTTTTTTTATAACATTTTTAATAAATTATGGAATGAGCGCGGATTAAAACTGAAGTAAATGCGGAGAGAATGTGGAGTTATTTCAAAACGGATGATTCTTAAAATATTTAATCTCCTCGGTATAAATTCTCTCAGAACTTAATAGTTATAAGTAAATTATTAAGTTCTAAGTAAATTTTACTGACTTACTTACTGGTAAATATAATCCACTTGTCACCACCATAATACACAATATAATTAAACTGAGCTAAAGAAAATGATGATGGCGTTTGAGAAGCCATTACTTAGTAGTATCTTACCGTGGTTAAGAGACGAAGTAATAGTTTCGTTATTTATACTGTGTAAAGAAACGAAACACAGTGTAAATAACGATGTTATGTATTATGCGTTAGCGAAACTTTACACCAATATACTTGGTCGAGCCACACTGCAGCTATATTAAGGTTTTAGCACGAATGAGTTGGTTCGACTGGGTAAGGAAAACGCGTTAGAATACAAATATAAAAAATAACAGCTCAACGCTGCTGTGTTTGTAAAGGTTAATATAGAGAACCAGAGACACTTTTGAATAGATACGATACATTCCATCGCATATGCATTTTGAAAACATCGAAAACAGATGTAGATGTTTAAGAGCCACAGCATCTATATTTACGTTTACTCCATCTACCTTTAGGTGGGGTGCTCGTTTGTCACCCCTAATTTATTAAAAAAAACATATAATTATAATATTACTGGAAACTAAAAGACCCACATACAGAATGCATGTTGGGATGGTTAACAGTGTATAAAATATAAAACGCTAATAACTGCCCTTTACGACGACCATCTGTCCTAAAAAAAATCATAAAATTCACAATAAAAATTAAGGTCCACTTATCGGGAGAAAAACTACCCTTCCTCTCAATTTGGACCAAACTGCACACATTGTGAAACATTTCATTGAAACCAGTTCAGTAGTTTAGGAGTTCATCGCGGACAAACAATATGACACGTAATTTTTATATTTAAAGATATACACATATCTCTGAGTCATGAAAAATAAGGAAAATATATGACGAATAGAATCATTCTTTACGAAAAAGCATTAATTCACACTTGCAATGCTTTACTAAAATGTTCACGTAGTTTGTTTTTAAAAAGAAACTTGTTGGAAGCATTTTAATGTCAAGAGGTATTTAGATCCAGAGTCTTGTAGCCGTTAGAGCGAAAGAGTGGGACATATAATTAGTACTATGTAAAGGCTTATTTCTAAATAAGCAGAAGTTTCGAAGAAAATAATCATATTTACTTATTAAAACTTTATTTAGTCTTACTTATAAGCGGTAGAGCCATGTTACAGCTACATTAATAGTAAAGTTGTAGCACGAATGGATCGGCTCGACCGGGGAAGGACCACGCTCTCGCAGAATACCAGCGTAAAATAGCAGCTTAATGCTGCTAGGTTTCATTTGGTGAGTGTCGAGAACCGGGGCCCTTTTTACTGTAAAAGAGACATTCCATCGTAGTCCTCATGGCTGACAACTCATCTGCATTTTATTCGCAAACGAGGATAGATGTACATACATGTATCGCTTACCATCAGGAAAACTGTGTGCTCGCTTGTTACCATTATCCTGTAAAAAAGACATAATATATATATAGGAATAAAAGGCGGACTTAATGCTAAAAGCATTATCTGCTAGTCAACCTTAGGGTAGTGATATAACTTCGAAGTCAGTAACACAAACAAAAAAGCAATGAAGATATAAAAATTCAAACACACTACTCAGACTCAACCTAAGTGCATATGTTCATATATCTCTTCGCATGCATACAAATAAATAAAAGCGTTCATAAAGAACCAAAGAGGAATGTCGTCATTACAGGTGATTTTAACATTGACTGTCTTAAGCGTAATAATACTTTAATGGAATTGGAATGCTTGCTCTTTAATCTTAAATAGGAAATAAATCAGCCAACGCAACATAAGTGCATTGATTATTTTCACATAATCTGGAGATGTGTAAATCTGACTTAATAGACTTAGGCTTATCAGACATATATACAGCATACGTAGTGAATTTATCGGTTCATAAAATTTTTATAAATAACCAGTGGCAAATAAATAGACGTGAATATTGTCAAAAAAAAATTCAAAATTTTAAACCACATTTAAAGTGTATTTCTTTCTCTGAAATCAATAATACTGATAATCCAAAGATAGCCTTCAATGAGTTTGTAGATACTTTCACACTCATTTATAATTTATGTTTTTCTTAAAAAAAATACTATTAGAACTAAAAAAAAATCGCAATGCCTAACACGTGGAATAAAAATTTGTAGCGGAAAAAAAGAGAGGTAGTGTGGAACTATAGACTAAACCACCAAAATGGAAGAAATATGCACATCGAACAAACAAATAGTTATGTACGGTGTCCCACAAGGGAGTGTGTTGGATCCTTTGTTGTTCATCATTTTCATAAATGATTTACCAAGAATAATACCGCTATTTGCCGATGACAGCATAGTCACAATAAACTCCAACAAAAAGGATAATACAATCAATTTAATAATCAACTGGTTAAAAAATAATAATTTAAAAATAAAAAAAATATGTACTACAGTTAAGTCTTAGCAACACCAAATATTAAAGGGACAGAAATAAACAAAATCTACACAAGAAAATTTCTAGGTGTAACTATTGATAATAGTCTGAACTGGAAAAACCACACAGAAGAAATAAACAAGAGAATTATTTCTAACTCGCATTCGTTGTAAGCATCAATGCGCATCTCACGGCTTACCATGTTATTGTTGACCATCTTGAGGTTTGACATAATATTCTGGAGTAGTAAGGAAATTATATTTAAGTCCCAAAATAGCTGCAAGCCATATTTTACTGAGCACAAAATATTGAGCATGCCCTTCTTATTTATATAAGAAGTAGCAAACTTTGTTCAAAGTAACCCTAAATTGTTTAACAAACTATCAGGATAATAATAGGTTATGCGCAACTGAATCAAAAACGGTATTGATAAATAAAAGTACTTTCTATCTGGTGCCAATAATTGTTTAATGGGTTTGGGGATTTTATTATATTATAACATTACACTACACTACTACAATTGCCTACTACACTATTTAAGCTATATCTTAAAAAATATCTGATAGCCACAAATGCTACAGATGTTGCAGCTTGCCCGGTTTCTTGAATGATTGATTTTGATGCTAAATATGACTTTGACACAATATGATTTTTTTATAGGATAAGGGTGACAAGCGAGCACATAGTCCACCTGATGGTAAGTGGTTGCTTTGGCCCATAGACATCTACATCGATCCTAGCTTGCGAATCAAAATGCAGATGCATTGTCACCCGTGAGGGCTAAGAGGAATACCTTTTTTCCAGGAAAAAGGGTCTCCGGCTCTCTGCACTCACCATATGAAACACAGCAGCATTAAACCGCTATTTTACGCTGGTATTCTGTGAGAGCGTGGTCCTTCCCCGGTTTTTCTAATGCAATATTAGGAGATTTCATTTAAAGTTATTTAATTTATCTTGTATAATTAATAAAATATGTTTAATTTTTGTATGCCATAAATGGCAAAACATATAGCTCGTTTTATGTTTTAACACGTTTATATTTTTTACTCATGTATTACATGATAAATATCTTTAACTCTGTCTTTATCTTTATAATATAATAAGTATTATGTAAATATATTCATATAATCCAATAAGTATTAATAGATAAAATAAATTTATACTATATATACAAAATATATTGTATGTGTATACGTTGTCATAAAAATATGAATTCAAAAAACAACTACAATGTTGACGACGATGACAAATTAGCAATTTTGAAGCATATCTAGTAAAAATTAAACATTTTCTTACTTATTTATTTTATTTTTATAAGAATAAATAATACACTACTAACTTCTACAACTGAGGAAAAAATGCTTGTGATAGAAGCGGGTCACAATAGTAGTCGAATGGCGGATTCGAACGCACGACCTTTTAGTTTCGCAGTCCATAACTTTAACTATCAACATTCAATCGCCTGGTATAAAAGATACGTGTTCATTATTGACGATATTATGTATTATTGTAGGTATACGACGATGGACTACGGTGTTATCAATTATCTAACAAGCATGTCAGATGTCATCAGCGATGAAGATCTGTTTACAGTTCTGCATGTGTACACATGACACTGCATTAATTACTTGACCACACTCGTACCATCTGATGGACTGTGTTTGTCATCAAAATAAATCGGATTAATTCTAATTGTCAAAATATGTCATTTATTGTTAACTCCATTCATTTAATACCAAAAATCGAATCCTTAGAATAATACAACTAAAGTAGCAATGGAGTTGTTCTACAGTGCGAAGAACTGGTAACCGATGGCGAAGAATGCTTCTGATCTTCGTTTCTGGGCATCGAACCGATTAGTGGATTGTATTTTTATTGGTATTTTTTTATCTTAGTCCTCAGAGAGACACATTTAGCAATATAATATCTCCTGTATAGTAAAACAACTCTGGTAGTTTTTAAAGAAGCGTTTGCCGTAGTTAAATTGGGCGAAGGAAATATATTCATTTGCTATTAAAATTATTTCATTTATGCGTTTGTAATATTTTATTTCACGACCTAAAATGTGTTTTACGTTGGAGCAATATTTTAAATAAATGGTGCGCACTGAGTCTACAATTGGGCCATTTTTAAAGCAATTTCATTTTAGTAAATGTGATTTATTTTGCATGTATTATTCTCAATTTATATAAAGCACTAGTTCGTTTACATTTCTCTGAGCTTAGCTTTAAATTGTCTATTATAATGGAAAATAAATCTAAGGCAATCTATTTGCAAATTATGCGATATAACAAACATGTTTTTAAACAATATCGCAACTTATATACCCTTTGATACAACCAGCACACACATCCAATCTTATCTTAATTTTTAATTATAATGAAGTAATTGCATGCTCGGCTACAGAATATATCGTACGTTATATATGTTATATATGAAAGTTGATATCTTATAAAATGCCAAGGCATTTAATACATATTTTAATCCTCACAGCCCATCAAAGGCCTAGTGATAAACATAGGTCTTACATAAATGATATTATGTAATACATAAGGGAATCAGCCGGCATGCTATATTTATTTAAGGCTTTAACTAGCCTGAATGACCTTGACGAAACGGCGATCGCAGAGATTTTAGCCGATGTCAACACCGTCTAGCTACTACGTTCTGTATTACTTATAAAAGTGCAAAGATTAATAGACTGCAGAGATGACAATTATATAAGTGACATACTGCCTGTTATGTTTGCGCATCACTGAGAATTATGTCGCGGTTACGCAACTTCAACTACATTGCACGGTGTGGTGCTGTAGCTTTGTCCGGTAGGCATCACGAGCTATCAAGTGTTCAAGTTTCAAGTACGTAAGAATTTTTATTATATATGTTAAATCGTATTTATTTGTATCGTATTAGTAGATCTGGGTCAAAGCGTTCGCTGTATATATTTTCCCGGGTTTGATCCCCGATAGCACGAATGAAATTTGTAATTGCAATTTTCGTTAACACGCATTGGGGAAGCACGGCGGGCATTTCCTTGCCCTAAAACCCTCTCAGAAATAAAAAAAGAGTCCTGTGCCCGTAGAAGGACTTGTATAGCCTATTACTTTACTTTGTAGCAATATTTATATTCGTTTCAGATATAGAAGGGTACCTTATGCTGACAAAAATATCATGTGGAGGCGACGAAAACGTAAAACATCTTTGTACCTAGATAAAACGTTCGAAAGATTGTCAGTCATGTCATACGCCACATTTTCTATAGAGCGTAGAACATTGCAGATAGGGCAAAATAAAAAATAATCCAATATATTATGGGAACTATTTATTAATAATATATACATTTATAGGTGTTTATAATAAAAATAATGAACAAGCTGCAAGGTTCAACTAATAATGTTTTTTGTAAACACAATCGTAAAATTCTTGTTTTAATTTTTACCAATGGTTAATTGATGAAACGTAGTCCAGATCACTTCATATAAAATATATTTAATTAAAATTGACATGTGACCTATTTGGCCTTCTACTTACAACTCGGCGGAAATTTGAAAAGAAATTTTGTCTTTTCACACAAGTATTGTTTACAACTGGCGTGGTTTCGAAAAGCGTGATTAAGTGTCAGCGGTATAGAAACAATTAAACACTGAACTTTATTGAAATTTATTTTTTTGTTTATTTTTGTTATATCTTCTAAAAACTGACGCCATCTCACTATTTTATTATTTGTTTTTTTTTTGTACGCAGAAGGATAAGTTAGACTAAGTTAGATTAACTTGGACAAGTTTATATTTTTTTTATTTTATCACAAAATTTCCGCAATAAATTATTACCTTTTCTACAGTGATTCTCTCCTCTTAGTTTCGGCGTGACTGTAGGATGTTATAGTGAGTCACCGTCAGTTACTTAGCGGCCATAAATCATTATATGTATGTATAGACATACATATATACATTTTTTGATTTTAATATTTATGTTTTTTGAATTGTGATTGATTTTTTGAGACCTGGTAAAATTATTTTTTTCCATACCAATTGATGGGCCTGAGTATAATGCCAGTTATGCTCTTTGGCTGAAGTTAGTTTTTATTTTATGCTCAATTGCAGATAAAACAATATTGATTGCGCATTTCTAAAACAAAATTTTACCTCTTCTCCTTCTTATAATAGCTCCTGCACCTAACACGACGGAATAGTTATTATTATCTATAAGACCATTTGCGAAAACAGTTTTTGTTAACAGTTATGAGTACAACATTTTATCAGCTGCTTTGTAGTGCCTTGAGCAACACTTTGCCGGTTTCTGTACAGAAAATGATGCTGGCTTTGCCAATACGGATGGCCGCTACCATTGCATATAATACCCGCTATGTTACACTTATTTACATAGAAACTTTAATTATCATTTGCATAAAATTCTTAATAGCACTTTTTACACAAGAAAGTAAACTTTTAGATCAGTCCATTTTGTTTTTCACTAATTAAGTAAAAAGTAAAACAAACCAATAGGGCCGGGAATTAAAATTTCTTGCAATTTTTTAAAGAAAAGCATGACCTTATCATAATATAAAAGTCAATCATTTAGCCATGTGATAAAGCTTTTAAGTGTGCCAGTCAAACATTAATGATGATATTCGGGTCATTATACTGGAAATAGTCTTTTAAATATTTTGTAGTACAATTGATAATCTTCATTATGATTTACCGTGTATATGACTTTTATAAGTCTATGTTATTTTTGATGAAAATTATTATTGCAGATAAAAGCCCTTTCACATTTATTTTAGTCTCGAATTATATTAATCAAAATGAAAATAATAACATTGGCTCTTTATAACTGATCTTTAAATGTAAAACACTGACTTGAAATTATATAATTATTAGCATTTTTTTTTATTAATTGAACTTTTTTAAGATATTGTTGAAACTCGACTGGTAAAAAAAAACAAATATATATATTATAAAAAAAACAAATATAATAATATATATATATATATATATATATATATATATATATATATTACAGTTTTTGATAAAAATAATGTATGCGCGTTACATCGCATCCCATAAGAATTTCTAATGTAATTCTTGGTGTAAAGCTAAGACGTGATAATAACTGTAAACAATAGAATAACAAAATAATGAAAACATTTACATTTACATGCAAAACATTTACAAAAATACTTGCTTTATAACCTAATAAATATTATTTGACCGTAATAAAATAAAACAAGGTAGTCTTGGGCATGAAAGTAAAAATAAATATTTTCGATTATGTTTGCAATATCTAACAGCCGGATCAGCGGGCGATTCTGATCCATCTAAAGATGCTAAACTTCAGCAAGCACTGTCAAATTCAAAAGGAGTGACAGAAAAACGGTTCTTGATATAGAAAGGTAAATAAATTATTTAACCTATAAAGTAAAATCACTTTATTACAAATCAAAATAGCCCAATAGCTTTATAAACATGAGACATAATTGTACGAGTGCTTAACATTATTTTACTGAAATCTCAGAAAGTTTTTTTTAAATAGAATAAGGGTGACAACGAGCACACAGTCCACCTGATGGTAAGTGGTTGCTACGGCCCTTACACATCTACATCTATTCTCGATTACGTATCAAAATTTTAGATGCGTTGTCACCCGTGAGGACTAAGATGTAATGCCTCGTTTCCAGTAAAAAGGTTCTCCGGTTCTCTACACTCACCATACGAAACACAGCAGGGTTAAACTGCTATTTTACATGTTATTCCGTGAGAGCGTGGCCCTTCCCCAGTCGAGCCGACCCATTCGTGCTACAACTATACCTAATAAATATAGCTGTAGCATGGCTCTACCACGTAAAAAAAAATTGACGTTGAAAATTGAAGTATTTTTAGAAGCAACTTTGCAATTATTTTCTATTGAGTTAATTTTTGTGGAATCGTGTTTTGCAAACCGCCACCTAAAATACGTACAATTTTTTTTCGATAATGACGTGAAATTACAAAACGATCCCCATGCATTTCAATGTGGCTCTATTTAGCCTCTTAATATAGAATATATTAAGAGGCTAAATAGAGCCACATTGAAAATAAATGAAGATATAATATTATATTATTACTGTTCCGTGTGAGGCAACCTTTATACTTATATACATATTCTCATCATATTTTTATGGTTGGTTAGAAAAATTATATCTAAATGCAAACTTTCACAGGGTCAATTTTCTTTTTACTATTTTTACCCAGCAAGTAGTAAAGCAACTACAATCCCATCGGTAAGTGGTTATGTAGTCTAAGATGGTGAATTGCACTGACTTAACAAAAACCTATTCACTCTTGCCTAATAGTACTAGGTAAGTATTATTTGCGACCTATTTGTGTGTGTGTGTATGTGTGTGTGTGCGCGCGTGCGTGCATGCACGGGTGTGCGTGTGTGTGTGTGTATGTGTGAAGAAAAGTGTATGAGAATACGTGAAAAGGAATAAAGTTTGAGTACTAATTCGCTTACCTGTACGAGGTTGCCACTCGAGGACCTTTCTTCCTATTTTTATATGTTTTCCAAGTTATATAGCTAGCCCATTGCCATTTCACTGTAATATTCCGTTGAGCTATGTCAGTTACTCTGATTCTAATGCAAATACCTTCATTTCTAACTTTATCACGTAGAGAAACCCCTCTCCAATTTAAAATTTTTACATTTTTTAGATGATAGTTTGTCTAACATAAAAAAAAACCACAAACCCAAGAATGTCTTTATATAGTTATTTATACTTAGGTAAGCACCATTCTTTTATTTATTTAAATTGTTTGATTTAATTTGATAACAGTGTACCTAAATGTAAGTATCTGTATCTTTATTTCTCTCCCCAATAATATTTTATAAAGTCATACTTATAAAAACAGCGTTTTATTGTAATACATAATTATAAAATTCATTATCAACTAATTAATAAAAATATCCGGCAATAAAATTACATACGTATTAAAAACGATCGAAATCTAAGTAACGAGAGCATGTTCGTCGTTCCACATCTAAATTATATAAAAATGCATTTTTCAATTTCACTAATCAACGTCGCCGCAAAAATTTCTTCTTCTTTGGGCACTTTAAAAATTCATTTATTTAGAAAATAATATTTACAGTTACAAGTGTACAGATATTAACTAAATTAAGTATTTCTAGTCATAAAAATATTTATAATTGAGTATAAACTTTTAAAAAACTAATATATATTTGAACGAAGTCGCTCCAACACCGACGTGCGGTCCACCCTCGACGATGTCCGAAAACGGACTGTGACAGAGCTTATATGGCGACGGAGCATGCGCGCTCGCGTAAATATATTCAATTTCAGGGAAAAATGATATATTCTCTTATAAAACGGGTAATAAAAATAAAACTCTCAATTAAAAATATTAATATTTTTAAGACCTTTTTTTTAGTGTAAGAACTATTTAAAAAGCTTGTGCCGTTTTGGAGAAATTTTGCAAAATATGACAAAGATAGGTACTCTTTGGGGATTTTTTTTCTAATAAGGGGTTGGCAAAAATACAATTTTGTTAAATTAAAAATATTTACCAAATCTTCTTCTGTTACCTTGTATTTTTTCTTTGTGGATTAAATGAACAGTTATTGAGATTTTTTTACTTAAATATCCTAGATTTAGGCATTTCAACCACTGTTAAGGCCTTAAATAACAGGTACGGGCTGCAATCGCAATATGCGTTGGGAATTTTTAAAATTTTATACGACTTTTTAGTCTTTGATTGAGCAATGTGCACTACGTGAATGTTTTGTAACATTAGAGCTAATAAATATTTTTTTACGGATTTTATGGCTTATAGTTTTTTTTCTTCATAGAATAAGGGTGATAAGCGCACTGTTTACCAGATAGTAAGGGATATAGTATCCCTTACTATAATAGATAGATAGTAAGGGATATATTATCCCTTACTATCTATCTACTATAGTATTAACCAGATAGTAAGGGATATATTATCCCTTACTATCTGGTTAATACCGGGAAGGATATAGTAGTGGTCTGTACACATCTAAGTCTATCATCAATTAAGAATCAAAACGCAGATGCGTTGTCGCCCCTGATGACTAAGATGGAATGTTTCGTTAGCAGTGAAAGGGGTCTGCGGTTCTCTGGTTCTGATGGGTTCTGATGCTGGGGCTGCGAGGGGAGAGGAGTGTCGGTATTGCGAGGCGCCGCTCTCCCTACCCTCCGCAGCCGAATATTGTTTGGCAGCGGAGCCATAGTCCAGATCCGCCGCTGGGGTCAGGAAGGCTGGTGCTTCTGAGTGCTAGTTTTTCCTGGCTGCATGGCCTTCGCGCATTGGACACGGGGGCGTCCGTTGCGCATGTGAAATTTGAGGTCGAGGAGGAGGGCGCGCCAAGTGTTCTGGTGCGCCTTACCTGAGAAGGAGATGGGGAGGAGTAGTCCTCTTCCGAGGAGAGGCCGCCATGGGGCGGCCAGCGCAGGTGGGGCCGCGGATGTGTGGACACCATGGGGTTTTAGTCGGTGCGAGTCCGACATATTCCGTCCTTGCCAACACGAGTCGGGTATGCATAGGCATTTCCCCATGTAAAAAAAAGTTTGGAAACTTTTGAGGTTATTATTTATTGATGTTAAGGCTCATAAAAAAAGAATCCTTAGTTGATCATCCTCCATATAAAATGCCTCATAAAAGGGGAGGTACTCTCCTCCACAGTTTTCAGCACTCTGTTATGACTAAATGTGGTGTATTTTAAGAATTATCTTGTTTTTTCTGTTAATATTTATTTATTTTTCATAATACGACTATTACTACACGGTATACTTTATCTATAAACATATAATCGTCACTGCGCTTTTTACTGATCGTGTAAATTTTTCACAATTTGATCGATTGAGTTTATATTCTTACACTTTTATATTTTGTTTTAACAAGACTTTGGTTTATAGCTATGATAGGATTCGATAGATGTTGTAGTCAAGTTATTAACAGATTTTGTAATAATTCACTAAACTGACTTACACTTGCAAATATATGTTGCGGCTCCGTAGTGCAGTGGCTAAGAGTTTGGTCGTGAAACTGCTGGGGTTCGAGTCCCGCACGAAACATGCTACGTATTTTTGGTTTTATGAGAAATTATAGAGGGATATTCAGACATATACCCGAGACACATATCTTGGAAAATTCTTCTGCATTTAGGATTATTAAGTAGAATGTTTGATAAGATTTGACCACATTTTATCAGTCACGGAGTGAGTCAGGTGTTACAGATGATGCAGGTACTTATAGTACAAAGATGAAAGTTGAGTATTTATTTATTTATTTATTTATTTATTTATTTATTTATTTATATATTGTGCAGCGTTACCAGCGGCACCGACCGCTTTTAAACAATCTACCATGAAACGTAGAGATTATATTGTAGCTACTTTACCCATTGTTGATACGTAGACGTAATTTACTTATAATGATAAACTACTACACAGGATTACTTATAGTGATAAAAATCTTCACAATATAGGCCATGATTATTGAAAGACAGTGTAACGTTTTATTTTAAATAGTAAATGTTGATTATTTTTTAAAAGTTGCTTATTGCCAAAAAGAAAATCATTTGTCGGCCAACTAAAGAAAAGGGCAGAACAACGTCGTCGTTTACTGGGCCAGCTAGTATAATATCTTATAGATTGTGTTGTGCTGCGATTGTTGTATTCTCTCGGAGGCGGTATCTTAGTTTACCTCTTATCTTAATAGCTTTTAATCGAATACTGAAAAAAGACTAATAAATATACTAAAATATATGTGCTATATTAATTATTATTAAATATTCTATTATTATCGTATAATTACTCCTATTTATTTATAAGATAATATTGAGAATGCTTAGTAATTTATTAATATTTCATTAACTACCCATCTCGTTTAAGTCATATTGAAAATATCCAGATCGGTGACGGGCAACAGCGTTAAAAGTGCATACCGTCTGGTTCATGTCGGTATGATTAAGGCATATCCTCTTCTTAAAGGCAAACGTGAAAAGTAGACTTTCACAGCCTGGTAATTGAGATGAAAAAATTGATAGTCAACTAATAAAGTCAGGAGCTATATTGCGGAAATTCATTATATTAACGAGATCGCCCAGGAGAACCTACATTAATATTTTATTATATTATGGAAACCCTAACCTGTAAAATAAAATGATGTATATTACCTAGGTTCACAAATCGAAAGGGGGATAGGGAGAGTGTACGCAATTGAGAAAGGACGGGAGGTGCCATTTAAACCTGGTAAAACACATCATTTTATTTCATTATGCAGATTTCTTTTATTATTGTAATTCACCATCTCATCTTATATAAAGCTTTGATAAAGCGTAGTATGCTTTTCCGTAGCATATTTCATTATACTTCATCATCTCATCTCATATAAAGCTTAATGTGCTTACCATCATTGCCTTATCACCACTTTCCATCTGGTGGGAGAGTTGTCTAGCACTGGCTTAAAAATATATGAAATTACAAATTGAAACCAATATTAAACTTCAAAACTTTACTAAATCATTTTTCAGCTAAAAACCGCTAAAGACGACCAGTTGTTTTACTCTTAAAACGTAAATTGGCAAAAATCCACACTGCTGGGTGCAATTTCCTTTTGCTGCCAAATTGAGCTATAAATTTTCCTTACTTGCATTCTGCTTGGGTAATTACGCGGGTTTTTAAAATTATTTAACACTATCATTGAATAAAACTATTTTTACGAATTGTATCGTGTTTAATTTTAATTACTTTTAATTCAACCTTGGTCACCGTGGGGACTGAGGTGATTGACGTTCCTATCTCAAAGTTAACCTGGAGTACCTACATCTTTTTAATTAATCACACCAGCACTACACATGTTATTTAATGTGTGGTGTTCGCGTAATTATAAGAAAGAATAATTATGTAAGCTTCCACTGTATATTTCAACTTATTTTTAGGCCAGTACTTTACACAAACCCATCTGATGGTAAGTGGTGATGACGCCTTAGATAGAAAATCGTACTTAATATAAGAAAATCCTATTCAATATTGCATTTATGACACCCAAGTTGTAATCAGACGAAAAGACAGACGCCGGCGACTTATTCCACTCCTTTTTCGTATTGCGAAAGACGAAGCAAAACGTTTGTTTGGAATGCGTGAATAGTCCGATAGTAAAAAGGGGAAGATGGAATTAAGGCGTGTAATTCTGTGAAAAATAACTAAATTACTTTTAAGTAAAGCGAAGAATCCTGTTAACATTTATTGCAGTTTGTTTATGCAAATCCACCTCAGGACTGTATTCTCAACGATTTTGATCATCACAAACATTCGGCGATTTATTTTCACCATAATATTACTCGGAGTGTGACCTTTCTTAGCAGGAAACATTTCTAGGTGGTAGAGCTATTTTATGGCTTCAGCACAAATGAGGCCGCTCGCTTGGGCAAGAACCACGCTCTCACAGAATACAAGCTTGAAATAGCAACAATATTACATCTTTATTCTCAGGGTAGACAACACATCCCCCCCTAGGGGCAAACAAGACGGCGGCGCGGCCGGCAACGGCTTCTTACGCGACGGCCACGGCTGCCGCATCCAGGCCGGAGCCGTCCAGCCAGCCCTCGGGTGGGGATGCAGTTGCCCCTCCCCCCCCTGAAAAGCCGGCTCCGGCAAAACCGATACCGGCTGAACCGGCTCCGACTAAGCCGGCGACGGGAAAGAGAGGCAAGGCGAAGGCGAAAAAGGGCAAGGCGGCAGCACAGGCGATGGCTGCGCCAGCCCCAGTGCCTGCGGCGAATGGGCCAGCGCCAGCGGCAAGCCAGCTGCCACCGCCGCCACCGCCCCTCCAGCTCCCTACACCTCCCGCGGCAGAAGCCGGTTGGCAGGTGGTCGGGGACAAACAGAAGGGGAAGAAGGCAGCCAAAAAGGCCAAAGAGCAGGAGCGGCAGCGCCAGTTCAGGGCGCGCAAGATCGCGGCTAGACCTGCGCATCATGGGTCTGGACGACTCGGTATCGGAGGAGGAGTTGGTGGCCGCCGTCGCCAGGTCCGGGGGGTGCACTACTGACCAGATCAGGTCAGGCGCGATACGCCCGGATCAACGGGGTATGCATGCCGCCACGGTGTGCTGCCCTGTTACGGCGGCCAAAACCATAGTGGAGGGCTGAAGGCTTCTGGTGGGCTGGGTCTCAGCGCAGGTAAAGCTGCTGGAGCCCAGACCTCTGAGGTGCTACCGCTGTCTCGTGGGGCATCATGTGGGGCGCATGAAATGCGCCTCGGAGGTTGACCGCAGTGGCCTCTGCTTCCGCTGCTGTCAGCCCGGACACATATCGGCGACCTGCTGCGCCACGCCGCACTGTGATGCATGTGCGGCGACCGGCAAGCCAGTCGATCACTGGGCCGGAAGCAGGGACTGCGTGTCACCCGCCAAGGCTAAGGCCGCGGGTAGGGGAGGGCCCTCCTCCGCCGCCACCGTCTCTATGGCCGCCTCTATGGCCACCGCCGCAGCTGCAACTGCCGCCGCCGCCGCTGTCACTGTCGCCGCCGCCGCCGCCGCGACACCGACGCCTGCAGAGAGGCGCCCCGTGGAGGAAGCTGAAATGGAATGCCTATAACGGCCCCATTAAGCTTCCTCCAGGCGAGTATCAACCACTGCGCCACTGCGCCTTCGCTCAGGATCTGTTGCTCCAAAGCATGGCGCAGTGGTCGATTAACATCGCTGTGGTCGCTGAGCCGTATTTTGTCTGGCCTAGGAAGGACTGGGTGGCGGACCTTAACGGCTCAGTGGCTATCATTTCTTCGGCCGCCGCCGGTACCCCGACCCTTGAAGGTGTCAGGAGGGGTCTGGGGTGCGTAGCAGCACGGTTCGGGGAGTTCGTCGTTGTGGGGGTGTACTTCTCCCCGAACCGATCTCTCGCCGAGCTCCACAACTCTCTTGCATAGCTGAGAGCAGTCGTCGTCGGAAGTTATCCCCTCCCCATGCTTGTCCTCGGGGACTTCAATGCCAAGAATTTGGCTTGGGGTTCTCGTCGTACAGATGTGCGGGGTAGGATGGTGGAAGACTGGGCTCTGGAGACAGGCCTGGTCGTCCTAAATCGGGGTTCTGTCCCCACGTGTGTGCGGATGCGAACGAGTCGGTGGTGGACATTTCGTTCGCTAGCCCCGCTCTGTCGCCGCGTGCCATTGACTGGCGAGTCATGGAGGGGGTGGAGACCTACTCCGACCACCGGTACATCCGGTTTGACGTCTCCACCCAGCCCTCGAGCGCGCCAATCCAACAGGCCCCGAGTGGTCCGCGTTGGGCGCTGAAGCAGCTGGACCGGGAGCTCCTCCTGGAAGCCTCGATCGTGCAGGCCTGGGTGTCATCATCGGATAGGCCTGCCGACGTCAATGATGAGGCGGGCTGGTTCCAGGAGGCCATGTCCGAGATATGTGACGTGGCAATGCCCCGCGTCCGACCAGGAAGCGCCCGGCGTCAGGTGTATTGGTGGTCGGGTGAGCTGACGTTCGTCCACCGAATGCGGCAGCCATTGAGGCGGAGCTGTACGAGGGATACAGAGCGGCGAAGACCGCCCTCCGGGAGGCTGTCATGCGGGCCCGGGATCGGGCCCGTGAGGAGATGCTAGAGACTCTCGACAGAGATCCGTGGGGGTGCCCTTACAAGATGGTGCGGGATAAACTCCGCACCTGCGCCCCCCCGCTGACGCAGAGTCTCCGGCCTCAGCTCGTGGAGGACGTGGTGAGCGCTCTGTTTCCTACGCGAGGGGAACATCCGCCCCCGCCTATGGCTCCGCCACCTGCGGTGCCGGAAGCGGACCACCAGGACGACGACGACGGCATCCCGGAAGGGACCGGGGTAGACCTGAGAGTGGCGGTACGTAGGCTCAAGGCCAGGAATACCGCCCCAGGATCCGATGGCTTGCCTGGCAAAGCCTGGGTCCTGGCCTCAGAGGCTCTCGGGCCCCGACTGGAGGGGCTCCTAAGCGCATGCTTGGAGAGAGGCCAATTCCCGCTTCGTTGGAAGACGGGGAAGCTGGTCCTCATTCGGAAGCCGGAGCGCCCTGCGGACTCTCCGTCCGCATACCGGCCCGTGGTGCTGCTCGACGAGGTGGGCAAGCTCTTTGAAAGAGTCATTGCAAACCGCCTCGCCGAGCACCTTGCGGGGACGGGGCCGGATCTTGCGGAACACCAGTTTGGTTTCCGCAAGAGGCGCTCTACGGTGGACGCCATCATGCGCGTGAGAGCCCTCACGACGGGGGATGCAGTGGCCAGGGGGGGGGGGTTGTTTTGGCGGTGTCTCTCGACATCGCCAACGCCTTCAACTCCATGCCCTGGAGCTGCATTAGGGAGGCACTCCGGTATCACCGGGTGCCGACCTATCTCCGTCGTATAGTCGGGGACTATCTGACGGATAGGGCCGTCATCTACCCCGGTCGCAACGGTGAGTGGAACCGGCGAGAGATGTCGTGCGGTGTCCCACAAGGTTCGGTTCTAGGGCCGCCCCTGTGGAACATCGGTTACGACTGGGTGCTGCGCGCCGACCTCCCTACCGGCGTCAGCGTAGTTTGCTACGCTGACGACACGCTGGTACTGGCACAAGGAGGGTCGGGGTACGAGGCGGCGGCGGAAACTATGACACGCGGGGTTGCGATAGTCGTTGAGAGGATCCGGCAGCTGGGTCTTGAGGTGGCTCTGCACAAGTCCGAGGCCATGCACTTCCATGGTCCTCGGAACAGGCCACCACCGGGATCCTCAGCGATGGTAGGAGGGGTATTTTGGCGTCGAGTCGACGTTGAAGTACCTAGGACTCGTCCTCGACGGCCGATGGAACTTCGTTGAGCACTTCCGACGTTTGGCTCCCAAACTGGAACGGACCGGGGCTGCCTTCAGGCGGCTCCTGCCGAACCTGGGGGGGCCAAACGCCTCCTGCCGGAGGCTCTACGCGGGGATTGTGCGGTCCATGGCCCTTTACGGGGCCTCGGTGTGGGCGCGTGGTTTGGCGCGGCTTGCCGTCCACCACCTGAACGCGCCCCAAAAGGTGGTTGCCGTGAGAATGGTTCGCGGCTACCGCACGATCTTCCGCGAGGCAGCGTGCCTCCTTGCCGGATTGCCGCCATGGGATCTGGAGGCGATAGTCCTCGCGCGCCTGCACGAATGGCGCGCAGAGGCACTATGCCGGGGGGAAACCCCGCTGCCACGGCAAGTTGTCGTGCAGCGGTCAGACTTCCGGCATAATCTCATGGCGACATGGAGAGAGCGACTGTCGCAACCCCGTGCTGGGCACGCCACTATAGCGGCGATAAGACCCCTCTTTGAAGAGTGGCTTGAGAGACGCCACGGCGTCCTCACCTTCCGCCTGACGCAGGTCCTCACCGGACACGGTGTGTTCGGGAGGATCCTGCACCGAATCGGGCGGGAGGAAACGCCCGGGTGCTCCCACTGCGAGGATCGACCGGAGGACACGGTGGAGCACACCGTGGAGGTGTGCCCTGCCTGGGCGGAGCACCGCCGTGTCCTCGTAGCGGCGATAGGCGGCGGCGACCTCTCGCGTCTGGCCCTGGTCGAAGCCATGGTCCGGAGCGAGACGGAATGGGATGCCGTCACCACCTTCTGCGAAGCAGTGATGCTAGCGAAGGAGGTGGCGGAGCGGGAGAAGGAGAGAG
Organism: Parnassius mnemosyne; assembly: GCA_963668995.1. Classification (NCBI taxonomy): domain Eukaryota; kingdom Metazoa; phylum Arthropoda; class Insecta; order Lepidoptera; family Papilionidae; genus Parnassius; species Parnassius mnemosyne. The sequence continues at coordinate 36,811,179 of CAVLGL010000068.1, read as the reverse complement.
CAGCAGCTTTCCTTCCCGGCCGTCGCGGGAGACGCCCCGGGCGTCGGGGGCTACGTCGTGGCCCCCGGCCACCGTAGGCGGGGGCCTGTGGACGGCGAGCAATGGGTAGCTCGCCTTCCGTCCGTCTAACGACGACAGGCCGTGTCAACGGCGCGTTTTGTTCCACGCGCCCCTCAAAGAGCTGTCAGCAGCGTGAAGGGGCCCGCAAGGGCCGACGCCTGCCGGGGCTGCGGGCTGTTCGAAAGAGATACCGCGGCTCCGGAACGTAAGGGCACTGAAGGAACACGGATGGTTTTTAGTCAGTAAAAGTCTGACACTCCCTTCCGCTTCACCCAGAGCGAAAGGCGTCATTTGATGATTTTCCATCCGCAAAAAAAAAAAAAGGGTAGACAACACATATACATTTTGATTTTCAATCGAGGATCGATATAGGAGCTATTCTGTCTCATTAATTTAGCAATAATTAGACTGTGTTTACTTTTGTTAGCTTTATTCTATAAAAATGAAATATACACACACCAACAAAATCTTCCAGAGTTTCCATCAAAAAATATATACAGATTTAAACCTCTTTTATTCTATTTTCAAAATTTAAAATCGTAAATAAAAGAAAGAAAAGAAAAGACAAAATATGGCGACAAAATTTACGTAACGTTACGTCAAAGAAAATTAAAATTGTTTTATTATTATTTTATTACCTATATAATTATAGAAAAGAAAAAAGTTATGATATTAATGAATGAAAAGAGATTAAATTGTTTTTCTTTTTAATTTAACGTGCCTTGTGAGCTTTAAGAGTCATGTCACGTCTTCATTTAAGACGAGATGAAATGTTACAAATCATGGGCATGTTAGAAAATGGTGCTATTCAACGCGTGGATGCTGAGGCCCTACACACAAGCCATAACATGATATCAATATTGTGGTTACGTTATCGCATTACTGGGGATGTGACTGAACGGCACACGGGATACCGTATTACTACACATAGACAGGATAGATTTCTCCAAATGACCGCCAGAAGATAATCCAATATCACAGCGGTGCAACTACTACAAAGGCTCCAGGAGAGCCATTAGCTGCTGGTAAGCGAACAAACCGTGCGAAGGAGGTTGCGTAATACGAGTATTGCTTTTCATGTTCGAAAACCGCTACGTGTTCTAGCATTGCGACGTGGCAATCACGGTCGGCGGCTTATGTGGGGTCGGGAGTTACAATAGAGTTATGAACAATGGGTTTTAGTGCTTTTCAACGATGAGTTCCAGTTTGGGTTTTGTGAACACGCGTTCGGAGAACAACAGGGAGAGTTAGCCGTCTACGGCCAGGGAGTCCTCTCATACCAGGGCGGGATAACCAGGGCAACATGACTGCACAAAAATACCACGAGAAGGTAGTAGAGCTTGTTATTGTCGCACACAGAATCCAAATGGGCCAGGAATTTCTACTCATGCACGTTAATGATCATTCCCAAACGACGCGGCTGGCATCGGCCGCTCTCCAAGACCACGATATTCAAGTTTTTGATTGGCCTGTACAGTCGCCCAACTTAAATCCTATCAAGCATGCCTAGTACATGTTATAACGAAAAGTTTGGAGAGATTTCCCGCCAGATTTGACGACGGAACAACAACTTTACGAACACTTGCAAAGAACATGGGATCTCATAACGCAGCAAGATATTGACAATTTAATTTTAAGTATGAACAATCGATGTCGATGTGTAATTAATGTAAGATATGGCAAAACTGATTATTATTAACTGGATTTTATAAGATTTTTTAATTAAAATTAAAATTAATAGTTTTATAAGAAGAAATGAAGTCTTTTTATCACAGTAATTTTCTACGGCGATTAAAAAAATTAATATTTTTATTTAACAAATAATTACGAAATGTTTTTTACATTTAATTAAATACCTTAAAATAAATTATCAGTCTTTCATTTACTATATGAGAAAATTTTTCTTTGTTTAAATATAAAATATCCCTAGATTCTGTTGATGTGTGTTTATTCATCATATAAAAGTCCACTGGACATGTTTCTCTCCCGTTCTAGAGAGAATTTGCCTTAATCGCCGCACTTGGCAATCGAATAGTCAGTCGCAGCAGACGTCTGGCACTTTTGACGCAACTGCCGTCAGATTTATAAAACCAAATTAACTTTTTTACTAGATTTAAAAAATAAATAATAATAATTTTAACACACAAAAAGAAAATCACACAAATAATTTTTTTTTTAAATTTGATTACCTTTAGTACAGAATACGAAATGTGCAAACAGTGATCTTGACTCCTAGGCTAGGATAGCCTGTTACAAAATGAGTAATGTGTAAGTCAAAATATTTAATAACTTCATTGAATGTTACAAGTCAATAAATTTTGGCAAAAATGAAGTATTAAAAAGTAATACAGTATCTTCTTTTATAATATTACATAAAATTAACAAAAGAAAGCTCCCGATCTGCAATTTGCAGTAAAACAATCTGTGAAATATCCACCGGGGTTGTTGTAAAGTGCCAAAACTTGATGCCAAATTGTTTGAAGGCAATATTTCAAATACCTCCTTATTTCAAATATTGACTACTTCGGATATATTTTAATATGGTAACATTTCCTCATTCTGTAGATTGATGGAGTATCAGGGGATATGACGGTGTTGACACTTGATTGAACAAAATAATATACTAAGAGCATCGATATGTAGGAGTTTGGAAACAAATGTATAAAATAAATTGCTACGAAATTTCTTTCGACATGAAATGAATACTCTTGAGTTTTTTTTCCTTTTCTGCTGACTTCCAAAAAGGAGACGGTACTCAATTCGACTGTATGTTTTTTATATGTGTGTTACGTCATAACTTTGTACTGGGTGAACCGATTTCGATGATTCTTTTTTTATATGAAAGCTGATAGTTCTCGTGTGGTCCCATATGAATTTAATCAAGGTCAGACTAATAGTTTTTGAGTTATTTTTAAATAACTTATATTGTAGTCGGCTGTACAAAATTTTTAATTTTAAATTATTGTAGGGTAGCATCAAATGAGCATGGGCTCATTCGATGTTAAGTGATCAACGCCGCCTATTTGCAACACCAGTGGAATCGCATATGCATTACTGAATTTTATTGAGTTTTTATCAGAGGGACATTGATCTGTGGTGGGTTTCTTTGTAGTTAGCTGCAGGTGTGCATGGGTTTTTCTACTTACCATTTATTTCTTACACAATTTAACGTAAAAAAACTAAACATACATTCTCTGAAATTTGTTAAACTTTCAATTTCTATTGCATTAAATATTTTAGGATAAAATTTTTATCAGAAACCATATGAAAATATGGATTTTTTTCCAACGTCGGCTCAGTAATATTTAATTAATTGACAAATCCGCTGTCTAATTTACTAATGCCATAGGATTTGAGTCTCGGTAAAAAAGCATTTATGCTTATTTTTTACATATTTTCTATACTAAGTTGATGGAGTCGACCTAAATAGAATTCCATTAACTCATTTCAGCCTATCGAAGTCCACTGCTAAATATTGGTCTGCCAAGAAAATCCCTCATAAGAGGATATTTGGTTAGAAACCGCAGTTTTTTTTTTCTAGTTGTTATTAGAAAAATATTTCTGCCCATCTACTGGTTTGTTTCCCTCAGTCGTCTCTTACGACACCCACGGGACGATATCGGGTAATGGATATTCTTACATCGCTACTACACGGTTTAATATCAAGGATTCTAGTTAGATTAGGAACCACGCAACGACAGCAAATACTTTATTTCTGTTAAGAGATGTTATAAACTTTTTATGTGAGTTACAACAAAATCTTGAATAAGTTATTGAACCACGAGTTTGACTACTAATTTATTTTCTTCGTGTACTAACTTCATCTTGCAGCCTTAAAAATTTAATGTTATGAGCGAGGAGGTGTAAGGTTTAATAAACAAAGCGCAGGCGTTGCTAAATTATTAAGTTATGCATAGAAAATATTATCTATATGTTAAAAATCAAGATATTTTATATATTTACACTAATATAACAAAATAGTATAACAAATGAACACTATATCCTACATTAGTCTACGAACGTAAACTAAACTTAACTATGGACCTTTATTTTTTGTAACACTAGCATAAACATGGGGTCTGATAGACTCCTTTTTTTTTTTTTTTTTTTTTTGTAGGAGAGGGGGCAAACGAGCATGCGGCTCACCTGATGGTAAGTGACTACCGCCGCCCATGAACAACCGCAACACCAGGGGAATTGCAGATGCATTGCCGGCCTTTTAAAAAGGAGTAGGCTCTTTTCTTGAAGGTCCCTAAGTCGTATCGGTCCGGAAAAATCGCTGATGGTAATCGATTCCACAAGGAAGTCGTGCGAGGAAGAAAACATCTTCTAAATCGCACAGTGGTGGACCGCCAATCATCCAGATGGTGTGGATGGTATCGGGAGTTCTGCCGCGATGTGCGTTCATGAAATTTGGCGGCTAGGATTAATCCGAACAATTCCTCAGAGCACTCCCCATGGTAGATGCGAAAGAAAATGCAAAGAGATGCAACATCTCTTCGCAGTGCCAATGAATCGAGCCGATCGGAAAGGGCTCGGTCGTCGACGATTCGAGCCGCTCTGCGCTGGATGCGGTCAAGTGGAAGGAGCTGGCACTGGGGAGCCCCTGCCCAGAGATGGGAACAGTATTCCATGTGAGGCCGAACCTGCGCCTTGTAAAGTTGCAGGCGGTGTGCCGGCATGAAATACTGTCCCGCTCTGCTGAGCACGCCAAGCTTTTTAGAGGCCAATTTGGCCTTCTCTTCCAAGTGACCACGAAACTGCACGTCACTCGATATGTCGACTCCGAGGATACCGATACTGGCTGAGGCAAGAAGGGGAGTGCCTTGAAACTGAGGAGATACGACAAAGGGGTTCTTTTTAGCGGTAAACGCGCAAACTTGTGTCTTCTGAGGATTAAACTGGACTAGATTTAGTCGCCCCCAATCCGAGACTTTGTCCAGCAAAGACTCGACTTCAGACACAAGTTTGTTCCGGTACTCGGCGACGTTTTCCCGAGAAATATTGGCCCGGCCGGTGTATAGAGCATCACCAGTGCTGTCATCCGCATAGCAATGAATGTTACCAGTTAGCAACATATCATTGATATGCAGAAGAAACAGCGTTGGTGATAGCACACAGCCTTGTGGAACACCAGCGTTAATAGGCTTGTAGTCAGAACATGCACCGTCTACAACGACCTTGATGCTCCGATCTGCAAGGAAGCTGGTGATCCAATTGCACAATTTCTCGGGAAGCCCATAGGAAGGGAGCTTCGAAAGAAGCGCTTTGTGCCAAACCCGATCGAAGGCCTTCGCAATGTCCAGACTAATGGCCAACGCCTCCCCCTTGGACTCTACTGCCTCCGCCCATCTATGGGTCAGGTAGACTAGAAGATCACCAGCTGAACGACCCCGACGAAAACCGTATTGGCGGTCACTGATCAGCTGGTGATCCTCAAGGTACCGGATGAGCTGGCAGTTAATAATGGATTCCATTATTTTGGAGAACAGGGAGGTGATCGCGATAGGCCTATAGTTGGACGGGTCTGAGCGGTCGCCTTTTTTAGGGATCGGGTGGACAAAAGCTGTCTTCCATGAGTTCGGGACAACGCCATGGGAGTAGGAGTACCGGAAAAGACGCGTTAGAACCGGTGCCAACTCCGGAGCACACGTCCTCAGCACAATTGGGGGGATTCCGTCAGGCCCACTCGACTTGTGGATGTCAAGGGAGAGGAGTGCTCTGCGAACCGAGCGCTGTGAGAATAGCACATCCGGCATAGAGCACTCACACCGCGGGATGGTCGGCGGTGTGTTCCCCCCGTCATCAACAGTCGAGTTGGACGCAAAAAGGGAGCCTAAAAGGTCGGCCTTCTCTTTTGCGTCGTGGGCCAGTGAGTCGTCCTCCCTGTGCAGAGATGGTAGTGATGGCTTACAGAAATTCCCTTGGACAGCCTTGGCGAGAGACCAGAATGCACGGGTTCCCGAAGGAAGGCGAACTAGTTTCTCGCCAATTCTGCCTATGTGCTCTGACTTTGCCTTGGCAATAACTCTTTTGAAGGACCTGGAGGCGAAGTTATACTTCTTTTTAAGTGTGCTGGTGTTTACATCCCGAGTCACCGAAGCCGCAGCCCAGGCTTGATAACACTCCTGCTTTCTGCGCAATGCAGTCTTACAGGAGCGACCAAACCAAGGCTGAGATCTGCCTCCGATGGGTACCACAGATGAAGGAATAAATAGTTCCATTCCCTGTAGCACCACATCAGTGACAGAGTCAGCAACAGCGCTGGGATCATCCGGCGAGAAGCAAACCCGCCCCCATGGGTAGGATGCAAAGAAAGACCGCATTCCGTCCCAATCCGCCGACCTGTAATGCCAAACACGGCGGCAACCTGCAGAACGCAACCGCGAAGGGAGCGTGAGTGGCACCATACTCCGGATCAGACAATGGTCCGAAGAGCCGAGAGGGGCATCGACGGAAACCTGATATCCGTCCGGATGAGAGGTCAGCAGAAGGTCCAACAGGGAAGGTGTATGATCCTCCACATCTGGAATCCGCGTAGGCGAAGTAACCAGTTGTGTCAGACCATATGCCAAAGCAAAGTCATAAACAGATCTCCCCGCATGATCGGTTAAACGTGAACCGAGCCATTCGGCATGGTGGGCGTTAAAATCGCCAAGGATCACGATCTCTGCGGATGGGACCTGTTGTAGCAAGGAATCTGTAGCCATGGACGTGGTCGATGAGTCGGTCTGTTTCGGCATTACCGCTATGGGACCTATAGAGGCACCCGTAGACGCGCGGATGGTCGTTGCTGTCTACGCGTAGCCAAAGGATGGACAGGTCCGAACCTTCAAGACTGTCGAGGCGTCGAGAACAGATGTCCTCTCTGACATACACGCAAACTCCAGCCCGAGGCACAAAGGAGTGCTCCAATTTGTACCCCGGGCAGGAGAGATACGAAATATCAGCCGGAGAGGAAACCTGCGTCTCGGTCAGAAAGAGCAAGGCCGGCTTCGCCGTCTCGAGATGGTAGTGGACGGCGTTTAGGTTAGAGTGAAGTCCCCTGATGTTGCAGAAATTCACGGATAGCGTGGCAGGGGTCGCCTTGGTATTGTTGCTCAGTTTGCCCCAAGCAGTTTTGTTTTTGAGCGGAATTTTGCCCCCCCCAGAATACGCGGGGCAGCCTGAGCACCCACGCTCAGGATTGGAATAACATGGTCGTGGATGCTCAGCGAGGGATTCTCCAGGGGTACTGGTACCCTCCTGGGGTAGTCTACTTTGTAATTCCGCTACCATGTTGATGGGGGGGGGGGGGGAATTGGGCCTCCGGCCACATGCACTCACCAGACGAAACGCAGAAGCAGAGCCTCTACTTCACGCCGGTATTCTGTGAGGTCGTGGTACCAACCCGGCTCGAGCCTGCCCATACGTGCAACAGCAAAAAACTGCTGCGGGGCTCTACCACCGTTAAACATCCTACATTGTTTAGGATCATTTGATGTTAATTGTGCAAATAAATAAATGAAAAAGAAATTAGAGTTGATGCTTAGATTATAAATAATAGGATTTTAAATAGATATGAGAAACGTTTATTACAAAATATAAATAATTTCAAAAAAATCAATAAAAGGCACTTAATTGGCACTGAGATCACATCAGGTTCTATTAACTAATCATTTATTTTAAAAATCAAGGTTATTCTATTTTCTCTTAAAATCTAATACATTTTCAATTAAAAAACCAAAAAGTGTTCATTCTGAATGGCAAACGAAAAAAAAACTGACAGAGTATTTATAATAATAATAATAATAATTGTTTGAGACCAATCTGGTTCTGCCTCTCTCTGAACCCTCTCAGTACCTTACTGGAGGGCTCCGGGAGGGGATTTCAGCTTCGGAAGGGAGGTACAAAAGTGACCCACCTTTTCTATATGGATGATCTCAAGTTATTCGCCTCCAGTCGCTCTCATCTTATGGAATTGCTAAACATCACTTGTGATTTTAGCAATTCTATTAGAATGGAGCTGGGGACGGATAAGTGTGCGGTCCTCCATGTTGAAAGGGGAAGGGTTGCTAACTCTGAGGGCATAGATTTATCTATGCCCATCAATATAAGGACCCTTTCCGAGGCTGAAACATACCGATACCTGGGTATATCACAGAACATCGGTGTGGATGAGGCGGGTATGAAACAGTCAGTTTGCGATGTGTTTTATGCACGCTTGACCAAAGTGCTTAACAGCCTTTTGTCCGGTGTGAATAAGACGCACGCATATAACGGTTGGATCATGCCTGTTCTCATGTATACCTTTGGCATACTCAGGTGGACTCAGACCGAACTAAACGCTCTGGACAGAAAAGTCCGCACTATAATGACGTCCCACAGGATGCATCATCCGAGATCGTCAGTAATGAGGCTGTACTTGCCGCGGAAGCATAGTGGGCGCGGCTTTTTAAGCGCGCTTACCATGCATAATCGCGAAGTGTGCAGCCTCCGTAATTACTTTCTGACGAGAGCGGATGATCCATACTATAGGGACGTTATTTCTTGTGATAAAGGACTTACCCCTCTATCCTTAGCCAACGAGCAATGGCAGGACCCGGCAGTACAGAGCATTTCCGACCTGGAGACCGTATGGAAGGAGAAAGAGCTCCACGGGAGGTTCTACAAGGCTCTACACGAGACTTTCGTAGACACAGTCGCCTCCCTCCACTGGCTACGTTTAGGTGACCTCTTTGGGGAAACCGAGGCTTTTGTCTGTGCGATACAGGACCAGGTTATTAAGATCAACAATTATCGGAGATACATCCTAAAGGATGGCACCGTCGAAGTCTGTCGAGCTTGTCGCCATCCCGGTGAGTCACTTAGGCATGTCATCTCCGGTTGTTCGGCGCTTTCTAACTCTGAGTATTTGCACAGGCACAACTTAGTAGCCAGGATTCTACACCAGGAGCTCGCTCTGAAATACGGTCTCGTGGAACGGAAACTGCCGTATTATAAGTACTTGCCGGAAGCCTTACTCGAAAATGACCGCGCCAGGCTCTACTGGGATCGGGCCATCATCACAGATAGGACTATTCTTGCGAATAAGCCTGATATTGTGCTGATGGACCGGGCACAGTCAAGGATATTTTTGGTCGATATTACCATTCCTTATGACGAGAACCTCGTGAAAGCCGAAACAGATAAGCTGACAAAATATCTGGACCTGGCTCACGAGGTGACCGACATGTGGGGTGGACTGCCGGCCGACATTATACCTGTAGTCGTCTCTACGAATGGGTTAATTCCAATCAGCCTCTCGGGTCATCTGAGGCGACTGGGACTCCGTGACGGACCGCTCCAAGCTCAAATGCAGAAGGCGGTGCTCCTCGATACCGCCCGCATCGTCCGCCGGTTTCTTTCCCTTTCCCCCTAACCCTCGGCCGTTTGGTCTCCCCTGCCGAGGGCTTCCATCTGGTTGGGTTTTTATATATTTATGTAATTTTTATGTATTTATTTTATTTTATTGATATTTATGTAAGTTTATCATTTTCATTTACAATTATATATTTATACAGCCCAACCAGATGAGAAAACTTTACAAATACCCCATAATAATAATAATAATAATAATAATAAATTTATTTGATTTTTTTTGTAATTTATGTACGTTTACTATGATTATTTACAATTATATATTTATATTTCCCAACCAGATGAGAAAACTTTATAGATACCATATAATAATAATGTTTATTTCTCCTCACAAAAACAGGCAATACATAATAAAACTTATATCTATTTAAATACAGGTAAGTTCATACTCATAGTCTAGTATATGTGAGGAGCTGATGTCTGAGTTAGGCTATAAAATGCCTGTATTACAAATCACCAGGTCCCCACCCCACGGGACAAACAAGAGCATTATTCGCGATATAGGTTTCAAAGAACTTATAATATAAACGTAAAATGATACACTAAAATGCATTATTATGCCATATGAGGCTATTTAAATTACATATAAAAAGAATGAAAATGTGCTAAAAAAAGTTACAACGGTTCCTTTACCTCCTGTGTGTGTCTGAGTGTGTGTGTGTGTGTGTGTGTGTGTGTATGTGTGTGTGTGTGTGTGTGTGTGTGTGTGTGTGTGTGTGTGTGTGTGTGTGTGAGTGTGTGTGTGTGTGTGTGTGTCTGTGTGCGTGTGTGTATGTGTGAAGAAAAAGAATTATTTATGAAGTAAATTTTCTGTACGGTCATAATACAATTTTTTTTACCACTCCGCTACAGTAAATTTACATTTAATTTTTGGAAGGGAATATATTGAGAGTTCCCTATTTAATTTATTATAAAGGTTACTGCTTTGGTAACAGTAAAATCGATGTGTAAGGCTAGTTTTGTATTTAGTTATAGTGCTGACTATCCTTGCGGCGCTGATTCCTAAAGTTATCTGGTTCATACTTTAACTGGGAATGTTGTTGAAGTACAGTTTATAAAATGTAAAGCTGTCTGACACTCAGGACTTTCCATTTTTGATAGAGATCAAACGTTGGATCATGGAATGGTAGTAATGAGCTCACTTTTAAGAGTGCTCTTTGCGCTCGTTCAATTTTTAGAAAGTGTGTTTTACAGGCACCACCCCAAGAAGTAATGCAGTACATAAGTTGCGACTGGCAAAGAGCGAAGTAAACTGATTTTAATACTTTCTCCTGGGTCACATGTCTCAAGGCCTTAAATATTACCATTAATTTGCGTATTCTTGCAGTTAGATGGTCAATGTGATAGTGTAAACTTAATTTCCTGTCAATCATTACGCCTAGGTATTTAGTTGATTCTGTGTTTACAAGCTTCGGGTATAGACAGGTTGTGTCATTGGGATTATCACACAAGTGGGAAACAATTCGATATGCAGGGTCTGGTTTATCAGTGGACTTAATGGAAAAGGAGATGTAATTAGTCTTTGCAACATTGAGAGTTAAAATGTTCTTGTATAACCAACTAGTAACAGTATTCATTCCTCTCTGAGCATTTGAGAAAACCTCATACCTTGAGTTACCACTGAAAAAGATGGCCATGTCGTCTGCGAAGGCAATTATTTTTGCATTAGGAATTTCTATTTGACAAAGATCATTGATATAAACAAGGAAGAGAGTTGGACCCAGAATACTTCCCTGAGGAACTCCAAAGGTTAGAGGGACTTCTTCGCTAATTATGGTATCAATTTGTACACATTGCGTTCTGTCTGTTAAAAAATCTTGTAAAAGTTTCAACTGGAGGTCTCTAATACCAAGGTATTCAAGTTTTTTAACTAAAATTGGGACAGAGGCTGTGTCAAATGCCTTTGCCAAATCCAAAAATATACCTGTTGTTTTGTTTATTGTCAAAGTAATTAACTATGTAATTTGTTAGTTCAAAAACCGCATCTGATGTAGATCTATTTGCCCTAAAGCCAAATTGTTTATGTGACAAGAGATTTTTATTTTCCAAATATTTTACTAATTTATTATTTATAATGCGCTCTAAAATTTTTGAGATAGTGGGAAGAATAGAAATTGGTCTATAGTTACTGACTCACAGCCCCTGTATCCGCTTTTATGAATCGGGTGGATTCGCGATTTCTTGTATATTCGCGGGAACACTCCAGTTGAAAGTGATAAATTGCAAATGTACGTTATTGGAGACACTAGAACATCTCTGTTAGCCTTAATAATTTCACTAGAAATTAAATCCAGGCCAACAGAGCAATTACTCTTTAAACCTGTTATAAGATTCCTAACTTCATCCTTATCCGTAGATAAAAGAGTAAAAGAATGATAGCATGACTTTAAGCATGACTTTTAGGCAGGGGGTTGAATTGGGGGCTTATTTTTACACAGGTTTTCAGCTAAAGTTCTGCTTACATTTGCAAAATAATGGTTAATACTATTCACCCATGCTTGCGGATTGCTTGTAGCTATCAGCTCCAATGGAATCTCTTTAGGTTTATTTGTGTAAGTAATCTCTTTAACAGCTTTGCAAACTTTTTTGTTGTCTTTTCCTGCATTTTGAAGTTGAATTTTTTCATAATTTCTTTTAAGTTTCCTCAACAGAGATGAGCAATAGTTTCTGTATCTCTTATAAATAGTCTTTAGCGTCTCATTATTTAGGTCTTTTTTTTTAGTTTATTATATAGGTTATCACGGTTTATTAAACATTTACCTCAGGTAATCCAGGGTTTCAAGTTTTTCATACGTCTGAAAATTTTTACTTCTCTTGAATTAAGTATTATAGCTGACTGAAGTATATTGTGGAAAAAAACAGCAGCTTCATTTACATCTTTTATCTTGTATAAAGAATTGAAATCCTTATTTTTTTAGTTCTGCGTTTATAAGTTCAAAATTTACGTATTTAAATACTTTTGCAGGTTTTTGCTTAGAAAAAGAAGCAATGTATAAGGCAACACTATAATGGTCAGTTAGAGATGTTTGGAGGATGAGACAACGAGCTTGTAATTTTACATTACATGATCCCAGCATGTTTTATTATGCGTCGGAAATATGTACGCAGGTAACATTCCGTGAAATGCCAACATATCTAAGTACATAGTAAAATTTGAATCTCTACTTTGTTTTGCTATGTTAATATTAATATCACATAATAATATGATATTTTGCTTAGTTGAATATTTTAGTAATATACTGTTAAGGGATTGAATAAAATTATTAACATTTTTGTATCCAGGAGGTCGATAAACAGCAATATCTACCGTATCTCTATTTAGAGGAATTATAAGACAATTTGCATCTGATATTATAGGTTTATTAACTGAGATAACCAAATCTTTTTTGTAATACACAACGACACCCTCATTTTGAGTAAGTTAGTTATATACTGTTAAGGGATTGAATAAGATTATTAATATTTTTGTATCCAGGAGGTCGATAAACAGCAATAGCTACCGTATCTCTATTAGGAGTAATTTTAAGGCAATTTGCATCTGATATTATAGGTTTATTAACTGAGCTAACCAAATCTTTTTTGTAATACCCCTCTTTTTGAGTGAGATTGTTAGTGGAAGCAAAGTTATTGTATCCATCCAATGAAGGTATATAATGAATGGAAGATAGCCAGCATTCAGTAAGCACTATGCGGTCACAGTCCACTCTTGTTCGTACAAGAATTGGTAATAACCCAGAAAATTACATTTTAAATTACGAATGTTTTGTTGGAATACTTTAAGAGATTTGTTCGAGTTAGGTAAAGAGAGACACGCAATCCTCAGCATCACATATATTGGAATCTGCTACGTTGTAGGAATCGATTTCGTTTTGAATTGTAATTATTTCACTGAATTTTATAGGGAGAGCTATTAGAAGGATAATATTTACGAGGCAAGTGGACCTTGCAACCGATTTTTATAATAAATACTAAGAATACTAAACTACTGCAAGTCATTATAATAAACATGTTTAAAACTTAGCAGATACCATTTTATGAGCTAGATAAAACATAAATTACGTTTAGTTTGAGAAGTGTGTTTTTTATTTATTTATTTATTCTTTATTGCATTCCTTAACCTAAAAGAATACTTGACAAGTAATATATGAGTAAATGTGTTTATTATGTTTGTGTAAAACAGGTAATCGTGTATATGAGGCTTATTAACATTTAAAGAAAAATATTTAATGTTTTTTTTTAAATAAAAGCAACAAAATATGAGCTAAGCAATTCAAAAAAGCAAAAAGCAAAATTGCCTAGTCAGATATTTTTTTTTGAAGGTTTAAAATATCTTCTTGGCAGCTCACGTGTATGCGAGATTCGTTGTGGTTACGTTTCAGATATACTTTGCCAAACGATATCCAACAGTTTTCGTAGTTGTGTTTTTTAGAAAACATTCTAGTAAGGTAAAATAGGCATCTGGTTGACCCAGTGAGGTGTTCTGACACATATATAGGTTTTACAGCTCCATTTATATTGAGACTCACGGTACTTAAACGTTGATCAGTGTTCGTTTTGTTGTAGGTTCTTGTAGCTTTAATAATCTTTTCTCTCTTAAGAGTTGATGTGAAATCAACAATTATAGAACCATTTCGCTTGTTCTTTAACTTCATCCGGAACGCATCACGGATGTCTGAGTCCTGGATCGGAAAGTTTATTACTGTGCCTAACTTTTTAGTAAATTCAATTAAATTTTCCTTGTGTTCGGATTCAGATACCGGAACATTTCTCAACTCAATTGTGGTTGATCGTGCATTTTTTTTCTAATTGGTCAAGCTTCATTTCTGGCATTTTAATGTGGTTTTTTAAAAATTAGTTTTCTTGTTGAAGTGTTCTCAAGTTATTTAGGACATCATCATATTTAGCGGACAGGTGTATCACTGTGTCCTAGATTTCATCATTTTGCTTTGATAGGGCATTTATAGATGACTCCAAGGAAGCGAACTTAGAGTCATGCAATTTATTTATTTCATCCAACCTTATCATTAGGTCCGATAATGGTAAATCAGTAGTGCTAGCTGGGTTATTCAACCGGCGTTTAGATCTTTTTTTAACGTTAACATCTATATTATGTTCATGACTCCCGAGAGTATAGAGCCCCGAGTCGGATCCATAATGTGTGGGAGAAATAGGTTGAGAACTGCTTTTCGTAGGTGTGCGTGAAACGGACATTTTGACTAACTCAATCCAACCCAAGTTATAACACTGTAGTAAAATAAATTAATAATCACTTTAAACTAAACACTAATATTTACTCGCTAATCGCTGGCGCTTATGAATGCGGTAAGCGACAGAGCGTGCGTGTGTGGAGAGTACGTTAGGATGCGCTCCCCGTCTCATCTCTCAGTAGTTGTTGTCTTGCTCGTGCTGCTTCACTGCATTCTGCGTTGCTGATTGCTGTTGTGACTCCTTCACTGTTTTATGCGCGCCTAGTACTTGGTCAAAACTATATCACTTTTATTTATTTTCAAAAATAATATTTTTTTAAATAAACACTATAAGTGCATACGTCTTAACGCTCCTGCGGTCCAGGGGTGAAGAAAGGGATAATTATTGTTGCCTATAATTATTGGCATGTTTTTCACAGGGGGTTTGAGAATTGCAGACATATTAGTTTCTGTGGAGTCTTGGTGGGCATAGGTTACAAGGTTTTCTCTTCTTCCCTTACTTAAGAAGAAGATTCTTTAGCTTGGGTATCACTTGGGGGCGTGTCACCACATAAAACGCACTTTCTCAATTCATTCATTCTCAGTTTCTCAATTCTCTTTTCTCGCTTTGGTCGCTATATAACGTCTTTACATATGCGGGACTACTAGGGAACGAGCTAATTTCTTGAAAAGGATACCTCGATCTATTCCCTTATTTTAATGTTGAATATACCTACTAGCATTGATACAACCCAAGTTAAGAATTCGAAATATCACCAGAAGTCTGATTATCTAAACAAAATATTTTTGTCGGTATTTGTACTGCACTTTTTTGTTCTAATAGTCGTTTTGGCCCGAAAGAACTTGGTTGATTATTTTCGGCCATTTAAGACAACAAAAATCTAAAACAAAAGTAAAGTATAATATTGTTTCTTCAAGAAATATGGACATGGGGTCTCACAGACACAGTCTAAACTTTAAATACGTGTAACTTACGTTTATGGCACAAGACGACATAACCTCCTCCTTCATCGAGCATTTGGTGACTAAACTAGAAGCTACTGAGACGCTCACCTGCAGAGAGTGATGGTAAATATGTTACTATAAGAAATCAGCAAGTGCTGTGCAAGTGGGAAGGTCTGTGAAACCCCACGGCCGCAGTTAAAGGTTAAGTTTATCCGACTAATCTTAAGTATTTTTGTACTTGCGTTAGTTAAAATTACAGCCCGTATACTTCCCACTTCTCAGCCCAGACGTACTCTCATTAACGACAAAGATTTAGGGCAAGGAAGTGTCCACCGCGCTAAGGGTGAGGTGCCCTAATGTGAGTTGGTAGATTTCAGATGTCTATGTAGTATTTCAATATGTTTAGACAGATATGCAGACTGATGGATGTTATCCACTGAGCGCGTGTAAATCAGCAATTAAAAATTTCATTGGTGGCGGCAGGGATCAAACCCGAATTGCTGGCGCACTATAAAATTTACACTATTACGAGAGCTTAGCTTCTAAGCTACCACGACTGTTTATACCAAGATAAGCATTTTATCCGATTTTAAACTAACTCCGAAATGCTGACCCTGTTATCGCTCATGCTACAATGCAGGCAAGTTCTAATAGTATTAGACACTTGGAGAACTTTAGGTTGGGTTATGTAAAGTTTAAATTACTTAGAAACGTTTATCAGTGTAAATTGAGATTGGCTTTCAACTATAAAGCGATGAATCATGATTAGAAACTTCCTTCCTCGAAATATGATCGGCCTGTTCTCACTTCAGTAAATCCGTTGGGATATGTTGATTATTTTTAATAACCTATGAGCTGGTAACCGGAACGTTGCAGCCGCAGAACAAATAATGGTGGTAATATCGTATTAAAGTTAGATTAGTAGTATTGTTTAATTAGGAATGATAATAAATTCATTGAAGTTGAATGAAGAAACTTTGAAATAAATTTGTCGGTACGATAGGCGCGCCATCTACTGTAAGTTAATTGTACTATGCCTATAAATAATAGTAATCTAATGAACGGTATGGCAACGCATAAAATACGAACAAGCAAACATAAATTTCTATACCTACCTATATTAGGATAATAGTCTACGCATTAACATGAATTTCTCTCAATGGAGGAAGATTTGCCACAATCACCATGCAGGGATGTTTTGGTTGTGGTGGTGTGGTGATGCAGTTCAACTGATGGTAAGTGACTACCGCCACCTATGAACAACTCTAACATCAGCGGAATCGCAGTTGCATTGCTGGCCTTTAAATAAGAGTAGACTCTTTTCTTGAAGGTCCCTAAGTCGTATCTTTAAGTCTTGTGGTGGATTGACAATCGCAGTATCAGACGTCTGATACTTTTGATGCTGCTCAAAGTCTCTCTCTTGTTATTTAAAGTCTCATTTATTATACCAGATAGTCTGACCACCAGCAATGGGACTCTATGAAAATTTTCTAGCCTTTCCAATATTCACTAGTTACTACATTTACAAACAATGGAATATCTTACGCTGACACCATAAGAGAGTTTACATTAGTAATAACTATTTAATAGTATTAATAATTGATAAATAAATAATATCATCCCCTGGATGTCGTAAGAGGCAACAAAGATAAACAAAACAAAAGATAACAACTCAAAAATAATAAAACAAACTGCGGTTGTCGACACGCCTTTCAAATATAGCAATTGTTAAAATAACCTCCAATGAGGCAATCTATGGGGATGACATATATTAATTTTATTATATAATGTTTACACTCGTAAATCTATCAAAGATATTTTTATATCATTTTTAAATTTTTTACACTCTTACCTTATTTTGCAACCAAATAACATTTCTAGCACGGCCGGTATAATGGTTATAAAAACCAATAAAATCACAGGCTGTTAGGCATCACATTTTAGTTTTCAGTGGTGACAAAACAAAGAAGCCTTCATTGTTGACGTTGGATTATTAGGTGGAGTATGTTCGTTTGTACCTTCAGTAAACAAAAACTCGGACACCACGTCACCATTTTTGGGTGTAGATATTCCTCATATCTACGCCAATGTTCTCTTTTGTCATTAATTTTCTTATTAGTCTTTCCAATAGGAATTCGCAATTTTGCTGTCAGTTTACAATTTTAATTCGAGCCCCGCATAACTATTTCCTTTGTAACTCATAAACTACGAAAACCACGTTTGTCGGATGTAATTTCCTTTTGTTGCCAAATCGAGCAGTAAAATATAGAACGGTCACAATCAATTGTGGAAACTGGCGACTAACGCTGCAAAATTTAAAATTTTATAACAATTATAAGGCATATGATGATTAATTTTAAATAAATGTTTGTAAAGTAACTTTGGTTAGACACCTATTAATGCATACATTATTTAAAAGAAAAAAACATCGTTTCAATAACTTTATCCATTTGCTGGAGTATATTAAAAAATTACATTTCAATTGTTTTACAACTCAAGTGACACACAAACTACGTTGCAGATATATTATACTGTAGGAAGAATGGGTTGACTTTACCGGGGAAGGGTATGCGCTCTATAAGACTAACAGTTTAGCGAAGTAGCTTAACATATGTCTGCCAATTGGCGGTATATAAGTGCTGACAGAGTAGAAGAAAACTTTTCCGTGACTATGATATATGATAGGGTAGAGTGTTTGGTGCATAGATAGTAGATGTAGGTATCTATGAACCATAGCATCCACTTAACATTAGGTGAGTTGTGTGCTTGTTTTTCACCCTTATGCTAAAAAAAAGAATGTTGTTGATTATTTTAAATTATTCAAATATAATTATTTTGTTAAAATAAGACAATCAAGATATACTTCACTTGTTTTATTATTGAGCCCCTTGTCACGCCCCAGACATGTCACTGGCCCTTAAAGCCCATTTTCAGCAACATTAAATTTACAAATTCGTCACTAGAACTTTGGCAGGATAATCCTATTCGATCGTGCTGGTGTTTCGTCTACTTAGTGATTCAAGTTCATGCTTGCCAAACTACTGCTGGACTATGTAACATTTGAATATTAACCTAAAGTATTTTGCAAAAAAAAAAAATCTTTAAAGTGTAGCAAAATTAAATGTGTATTAACGGTATAAGAATATCCACTATCCCATATCGTCCCATGGGTATCATACGAGGCCACAGAGGCAGACAGAGACAAACTGAAACTGTAAATAGGCTGCGATGGCCAACCCGCCTGCCAAGCGTGGCGACTATGGAATAATCCCCCCTATGAGGAATCCTATGCAGGAGCCCTATGTTGCTTATGTGGTCCAAGATGGATGGAAAATATAGCAATATTAAGATAGATTATCTCGGTAAGTTGTAAACAGAATATTCTTAAATAAGTGAATGGACATCCTTCGTTCCATTAGCCTGGTATTATTATTGAGTTTATGTAGTAGCATTATATGTTACATTGGTCTTGTGCAAGTAAACGACCTCATATTACATGTCCTTTCAACATTTTTAGTATATTGTGCATGGGAATTACATGATTTGATTCCCCTCTCTTTTCCACTATTGAATAACCAGACGCTTTTATTTTTGTTTATTTATTGAGGCTATCACTTTAACATCACTTTAACTTAAACTTTTTTTAAAGGATTGTGGAAGAAATTTTACTCAAACTTAGTAGACAAAACAAGTCTGTTGTAATATGTGGAGACTTTAACATCAATCTCCTTGAAACTTCTTCCATTAGTGTTAAGTTTAGCTCATTGTTTAAATCGTATAATCTTGTAAATTTATTCTTAGGACCAACACCTATTGCTTGGCCTAGTGCGACCTGTATAGATAACATTTTTATAGATGTTAAGCCCTTGCATAAATCAATTATTCAAAATTTGAGTTCAGATGACTGTGGACAGTTGGAATCACTACCTTACATACACAAAAAACAGAAAAATAAGAAAGTTGTGTTTGTTCCAATATATGAATATCACATGGAGAAGTTTAGAAGTAATATAATAAAAAGACTTCAATCACTTTCTTTTAAAAATAGTGCTAATTATTTGTATGCTACATTATTTAAAATTATAAGTTCTGAATTTAGTAGAATATTAACATCTAGAACTTTCTCTTTTAACAGTCGCAAATCATTTAATGAATGGGCGACAGTAGGAATTTATAAAAGTAGGCGAAGGTTATACAAGCTTTATGATGAAAGATCATATAATAGTAGTGTTATATTTAGAGATTATATAAAAACATATTCTAAAATATTTAAAAAATTGTGCTCCACTGCTAAGGCTTTACATTTAAGCATCAAAATTAAAACTGCATCCGACAAAATTAAAATGATCTGGAGAATAGTAAAAAGTGAAACGGGTAAGGTCGAACCGCACAACTCGGATTTTCAATTGAATATTAACAAACATTTAACGCGATCTGATCAAGAAGTTACTATGGCTTTTGAGAAACATTTTACTGATGTGCCTATTTTGACATCAAAATTATTAAATTCTTCTCCTACTGTCGCCGAATCATTGCTCAAATAAAATGTAAAGGCTTGTTCAAATACTTTTAAATTCCATAGAGTACTGCCAAAAGATATCGTTAAATGTTTTAAAACTATTGATGTTAAGAAAACAGCAGACTTATGGGGGATTTCCGTTAAAGTTATTTTATCTTTAATAGATATATTAGCACCTTATCTAGCCACTATATTTAATAAAAGCGTCGAAGCTGGTGTGTTTACTGATTTAATGAAACATAGTAAAGTCATACCTATATTTAAATCTGGTAGTACATTAGACTCGCCAATTTTAGACCAATTTTTGTACTACCAACATTTAGTAAAATTTTTGAAAAAATTATTTTATATCAGATGTTAAGTTTCTTTAATATTAATAAATTGCTACAAACTACAACAAAAATCAATTCGGTTTTATAAGGGGTCGCTCGACAACTGACGCTGGAGTTGAGCTTATTAAACATATTTTTGTGCGTGGAAGAATTTAGAGGATGCTTTGGGTATATTTTGTGACCTTTCCAAGGCCTTCGACTGTGTTCACCGTGAGACATTAATCAGGAAGCTACAGTACTATGGTGTCAAGAATACAGCGCTTAAACTTATTATTTCATATTTAAGTAATAGAAAGCAGAAGGTTATTATCAACTGTAAAAGTTTTTCCGGGTCACCTGTACTAATTGGGTGTCTCTCATGGCTCGATTCTCTGCCCATTCCTGTTTTCTGCCGACTTCCAAAAAGGAGCCGGTACTCAATTCGACTGTATGTTTTTTTTTCGTTTTTTTTTATGTGTGTTACCTCAGAACTTTTTTCTGGGTGAACCGATTTCGATGATTCTTTTTTTATTTGAAAGCTGGTACTTTTCCTGTGGTCCCATATGAATTTGATCAAGGTCAGACCAATAGTTTTTAAGTTATTCTTAAATATTAAATAACTTATATTGAAGTCAGCTGCACAAAATTTTTAATTTTAAATTATTGGTGTATATTATTGACTAACCTCACCTTGTAGGAGATTGTAATGATATAGTATTATTTGCTGATGATACTTCCTTGGTTTTTAAACTTAAACGTTAATCATTTAAATGTGACGAGGTGAATAATGCTATATCAAAATTAGTGCATTGGTTGAACATTAATAATCTGCATTTTGAACGGAAATAAAACTAATTGTGTTAAATTTACAACAATGAATGTAAAATATCTGAGTATCAATGTGTTTTTCCTGGCATCACTCTCGACGCAAAGCTTCAGTGGGGCCCCCAAGTTCTGCAGCCTATGCTGTAAAAAAGATTAGAGGTCTCGCTAGTGTTGAGACAGCTAGATTAGTTTATTTCAAATATTTCCATAGCATAATGTTTTATGGGATTTTGTTATGGGGAAATGCGGCTGATTCAGAAACTATTTATGTTTGACAGAAGAGGGCCATTAGTGCTATTTACAATCTAAAACCGAGAGAGTCTCTTAGAGATAAACTTAAAAAATAAATATATTAACTTTGGCCTCTCAGTGTATTTACGAAAATTTAATGTATGTCCACAAAAACAAAGATAGTTTTAGTAAAAAAAGTGATATACATTATGTAAGCATTAGGAACAAACACAAGCTAGTGATACCAGTTTTTCGACTCCACAGAGTCAGTAATTCATTCTTGGGGCAACGCTATTACAACAAGGTCCCGGAAAGTGAACAGGTTCTCTCTATTACCAAGTTTAAATCTTTTATTAAGCTGAAACTATATAAAAAGGGTTATTGTAGTATAAATGGATACACGGTTGATAATAACCCCTGGGAATGAGGTGGTCGCTTCCAAGCAGTTTCTAAAATAAATTTTGTAAATAGTTCGTAATCATTTATATTGTAAAATTCATTTTTAAAAAAAGTCCCGCTGGGTTTCTTGCTGGTTCTTTCCAGGACAGAGGGTATTTTTTCGAACAAGTGGTAAAGTAAAAATGACTTTCAATAAGAATTACACATGTAATGTATATTGAATAAAAATTATTCTATTCTATTCTTACATTATTTATTTATATTATTTAACACGAAAAATCCAATAAGAGCTATCCACAGAATATTCACAACAAAACAGTATAAATATAATAATTGATAGTGTTAAGCACTGTCTATATATAAATAAATATTCAATACATATAAAAATGAAAAGAAATATTTTTATATAATATATTAATAACTACTCTATTATACGAGAGCACAAATAATAATTTAGATACTTTTTTATTAATATTTACTTACTTATTTTTGAACCCATTTTTAGTAATATTAAAAGGATCAATGGAGCTAATTTTTTATCATACGTGGCTTCCAAACGCGTGAGAATACTATCTTTCTTATAATTTTTCGGGTGAAAGGGAATGTAGAGTAAAGGGTATTTATCCCTTTGTTGCCGACATTCCACACATTGCAACTAAACGATTTGTTAAATAGTTTGTCAGTATCTGTCATTTCCTTTGATCACAACGTGTATGTAAATCCTCAAGGCTAGAGTAAGGCTTTTGCTACGTCAAGACAGTGAGTGGGGTTTACCAACTATAACTAGATCACCATCTGCGTTACATGTGGAATATTCGTTAAATACGAGTATGGATATAAGTTATATATCCGTGGCTTTGTAAATAGATAGGTACTCTGACATTTGTGACGCGTTCGTCGGACAGTACCTACAAATTAACTTTTAAATAAGAAAATAATTTTCTAAATATTACCAACCTTGTATTATACAAGTTCAAGTACTTGTGATGGCAAGTGGCCATTGTTCTTAATATCATGAATTAAGATTTTAATTCATGAAATTAAGACTTTCTCATCCCACACACATTTATCACTGTTGAATCATTATTATTCCTGTACTGTGAATTAAGCATGGGTACTGCCGCGGTTTCGTAAGATTGTTATTAACTTAAAGTGATAGTTAACAAATATTCTTTTTCTTTACAAAAATTTTATGTCAGTAAATATAGAAGTATTTTCTGTGAACTGTGAGCATTGTATATCGGTTTACATACATAAATTGCACATGGAAATGATATATCTCGATCTGGAATAATGATTTGTGATTATTTAAACATTTCTTTCGTCCGAGGGTTTAACCTGCGACTTTGTGGTACTGCAACATTTTTCTGAGCTACTACGATATCGTGCCGTCACAAAATTATTAGGTATACCAAATTGTTTTACATGATAAGAAACAATTTTGGGGGATGAGGCTGCTCACATCCGAAGGAAATAATTGAACTCTAATTCATCACACGTGTGCCCTAGGTAGCTAGAGGAGCAGAGCCACTTTCTAGTGGTAGGCGTAGGCGTCTTTTAGGACCCACCAAAAACGCAAAACCATGTGACCAAATGACATCGTCATGTGACGCATGATGCTTGGTGAAGCCATTATATGTTGTAGTCAAGCACTGGTGTATATTGGTCAAAACAAAACCCTTCTGGTTTTTGTATGGCTACTATTCTTTTGTATTTAATTGTACTTTTAATTCTTATAATAGAGTGGCATCTGATATTGCACTGAATATTCAAATATGATAGGTTCGACGCAATTTCAATGTTGCCACATGGGTCTTGCAGTCAATTAGACCAAAAGTAATAAATTGGTACTTATCATAAGTATAAAACAAATAATTAGTATATTATTTTATAGAATAGGAGTGACAAACGAGTCCAGCTGATGGTAAGTGGATTCTGTCTCCCATAAACATCTACAATTATCCTCGAATAAGAATCAGATTCGTTGTCACCCCAGAGGACTAAGATGGAATGCCTCGATTCCAATAAAAGAGTTGAACATAACACTAGACGTTGAACATAACACTGGGTGGATCCGGAATCTACACACCGGTAGAAATAATAATTATTGAGATATGTACATACAGTTATTGTTACAGCCTACTAAAAAAGGACCAACCGATTGTTAATTTTAATTTTATAGTTGAATTGATCGATAGCAAATATATAGTTATATCAGTTATTGTAAATAAGTCTAATATTTTATTTATATTTATATTTAATTCAATCATTAGTCACAAGCGCTTTTGCAGTCTAATCCCATTAGTTCAGGCTTTTGTTTAACCTATTCAAACTAGGAATTCCTCGATACTCCTTTTTGCAGATACGATACCGATACCGATGCTCTTATCAAAATATCGGCGATACCAATACCGATACCGATAAGGATACTGAATTCAAAAATGAATGTTAAATAAATAAAACACAAGTCAGGTTATTTTCTTATTAATATAAAAAGAAAAAATAACAGGACAAACTAATTAAAACCGTTTAAAACTATAGACAGGTTGAGATTAGTTAATAAATTTAGTAACTAAAGTTAATATTAATGAGATTTTTGTTTAAAAAACAAAGTATTCTTAAGTTATTAGTATTCGTAAGTATTGGCGATTTCACAAATCTGTTTGAATAAGACCTGCGGTAGAAAATAATCTCTCAGATGCGATAAACTCACTTGGAAATTAACTACTTCTGCGCTATTTTTTTTTCAAGTTTGGATATAAGACGTAATTGCGCCAGAAAGCAAACGGATCTGCGCCTCTCGATATATTAGGGGACCTTAGGTATTTCTCGATTTCTTCTTTGAGATAATTACAGCTCAGAGTAGGCAGGGCTTATCTTCCTCGAACTCTCTAATAATATTTTCACAAACGCACCAAAGCCCGCCACTCATAGGCATCTCAAAACTTGCTGTCACAGTACTAGATGTAAGTGTGACCGTGTCTGAAATAGTTTCGGGATGCAATGATACATTAAGTTCAAGTAACTGAGCAATATGCTTTTTTGACATGATATTAGTAGACTGTGATTGAAATATTCGTGCTTCGTGACGAGGATTAAGCACTGTGCTAAACAAGACACTGAATAAAGCGCGAGGTTCCCTGAGCATAGTTAGTTCGTGCTTCGTTTGCAACGAAATAGACGAGACAACACGCGCGTTTATATTACATTTTTAAAGCACGAAATTTGAAAACTATCGTTAAATCGGCCATAACAATATCGCTATATATATTGGTATCGGTATCGGATGCATCTCTAATTCAAACATTAATGTACATGGGACACTGTATATGTATAATGGCCGAATGAATGAACAGCCGAAGCTGGCCGAAGCCGTTGCCGATGCGTCGCGAAAATAGTCGAATAAATGATTTGTTACCTTTCGTTCTGATCTCTTGTTCGTGAAATGTGAATCTTGTTACTGAGTAAAACGTCTACTGTAATAGATAGTTTCGTTGGACTACAATAACCCGCTACCCGCTATTGTATGAATAGATAGTTTGAATAACTGGTTACGTTCTATAACGATCACTCCTAATGCTAATGGCCCTACTGCATCGGCTAGGGAATGAATATTCGGCGTAACAAATGATATTCAACGCTGCAAATGCTTATGTAAATAATACGACTAACATTTATCACTACTGAATATAATTTTACTAGACGTTATCATGAAGGCCATTGAATGAGAAGACATTAAATGTAGAATGTACTTTATATGAACAATAAATAATTTCAATGGTGCCTGCGGGAATCAAACACGGGTTTCTCGCGTACTGTGAAATTACGGAGAACACTTAACTAACATGGCCAGGCCTCTCACTCTTGCTACCTGCGTTAAATAAATACCTACAATCACGAGGGGCCCCGGGCTACATATGCATTCGGGGCTAGCGCGTTCTGGGTGATTGATTGTTAAAATTTTTAACGCTGTTTACGTAAATAGTTTCTTTGTAAATACTTGTTGAAATCGTTTTTATTTTGTGTTTAGTATATTTAATTGTAGTGATTAGGCCCAAAAAAGGTAACTTGTACGACATCTAATCACGTTCGACTTCGTGAATCGCCCGATGATGCCAGGGGTCGCGCGGGTCGCGGTGCGGCGGCGGTGGTGTACCGGCTCCGGTGATTCCGGCGCTGGGCTAAGAGATAGTAGCTCGACGGCGGCTGGGCAGTTAATTGGTGTCTTTCGTTGCCCGCCGCTGAGGTTTCCCGAGACCGTTTTTTTTTGGATTAGGGTCTAGAATTTTGGAAATTGTGCGCGTGACTTCGCTACGTAATTGTGTTTCGTGAAAACCGCCTCGTTTTAGGTTGTCTAGGGTCTAAGTTCTTGACAAGAGGCTTGTATTGTGTTTGACTGATTAAATATTTGATATCGAACGAAGGAACTTAGTTGTATTTAACGCCGAACCGTGTGACTCATGAAGAGATCGCATTGGTTCCCTATTTGTAATTTGGTGATAAATGAATCCGGCACATAGAATGTTGAAGTTTGAACTACTGTCCGTTGCGGTGTCGGGTATCACGTGTTCGATTCTACGATGAATGTGAAATTGGGCGAGTTTAAGTTAGTTAAATGTACAATTAAGTTAATAGACTGAAATAGTGACATGAAGAAAGAAATCGTCCAGCGGGGAAGCCTGCTGGAGTGATGCAGCATTGTGGGGCAGCGTGGAAATTGGCCGCTGCCTGTCACCTCAGCTGGGCCAGGTCTCAGACACATACACATCACTAAATACTACTTTCCATGCACCTTACACCCACCTACGGCCCAACCGATCCTTGGGGCGGTCTTAGATTCAGATACAGGTACGGACTATATTTTTCTAGCCTTCTCCCTACAGTTTGGTATGATAGGACATTTTTCCATATGGCCATTTGGGCCCGACCCGCGTCTGCTCGTCGAGGAGGCTGCTATGGGCCCCAGCCAAGGCTACTTTGCAGGGGCAGCTGCAGGCCGTAAAATGTAGGATAAAATACTCGAAAGAGTTTATATATATTATATTATATTATAATATATTATTATATTATAATATATACGTATATTATTTATCTATTTGATAAATTATAATGGCAAAACGTCGTTCTTACTATAATTGTTGCGTGGATAGATGCTTAATGAGCTAACAAAATAAGATATATAATTTTTTAAGTTACCGAAGGATAATGAAATTTGATTATTTTATTCATTTACATAGGTACTTGTAGCTAAAAAAGAATAAAGTACTATTTTAACTACAGAATAAAGTACCCAAGTAATTTATTATAAAACTTACTTGAAATTTATATAAGTATGTACTTGGATGGTGACTTCACTATCCAAGTACCTACTTACATACCTATAGTTGTCGTTTGTAATTAAACTATTTTGAGTTATACCTAACACAAAATACTGAAATTTAAACTTTGTTTACAAGAATTTAACTAAGTACTTAAATTGCGACGAATGAATGAATTAATATTAATGTTAATAAAATAAGTTTAATACAATTATCATATCGTCTTACATTACTTTTAGATTTATCACTCGAGTTCTCACGCATATGCTGTTTGGAATATTGAGCCAGGGACGGATTGAGGCGATATAACTCCTCCCTCCATAAGTTCGGGATTATACTCGGGATTATCTCGAATTTTACAGATTTTACAGATTTCAATTAATTTATGTTTAAAATAATACTTAAAGTAATTAAAATAATAACTAAAATAATAATGTAGACTAAACTAACACTTTTATTCGTAATTTCACTTTTTCCATTTTCACTTAACTCACTGTTACTAATTTCTCCCATACTGTTCTGCAGTAATAGATTCAGGAACTGTACGTCTGCTATATTAATTCCATCGAGATTCATAGGCTGCTTCAGAGTGCTTGACGGGTTGAGTATTATCTTTGGTAAGTTTATGAATGGCTGTCTTAGGTAGGTTATTTCTTTACCTTGAGTCTGATGTCTTTTCAGTTCGTATCCTTTGATTTTCACCTTGCAGTTATCATCCATAGTTAAGAGGTAGGTTCCTAGTAGAATATCTTGGCTTACTTCATTGTCGCAGAATTTAGTCATAGCTGTTTCAGTATTTGAGTAAACTATCCAGCGATTTAGTTATATGAGGTAGATCTTCACATTTTCATGGGTGACAACTTGAGATATTTGTGTGAAACTGCATGAGTTCTACGACACAGTTGTCATTGGTGAAGAGTTGTATGTCGTTCTCATGACACAGGAATCGACGTTCGTCGACCTCGCGACATGACTTAGGTATGGATTTTTAGGTAGGATGAGAGTCGTCTGGCCATTATGTAATACAGGTAAGGGAACTAACTTATAATAGTTAAAAATTTAATTTTCTAATAAGTGGAATACTCATAACAAACTTTATCTGATTCTGTTTAATATAGGCTTTTATCTCGATACATCTTCCTAATTTTACAATATTTTCATAAGTGACAGGAAACACTAATTTGTCAGTAAGTTCTTCTGTATCAATTATTGACTGGTGTAGTACATTAATTTTACTAAAATTAATGGCTGTTTCGATTTCATTCAAATGGAAATATAAATTGTGAAAATTATCAAGGAAGATATTATAAACGTGAATGAGTTTGGTAATCGTTTGTCGAAAATCCGAGTTGTTTAAAGCTTGAAAAATGTTTTTAGTAGAATTTGCTATGGCTGAAACCCACCATTTCGGAAACTATTGTCATTTAATTTTAATCACGTTTTGTTCCGTATGTAGCTTATTTATTAATCTTTCATATCTAAGAGCGTCGTAATTATCTAAGTTACCTGCGATGGCTTTTATCAAAGTGCCTACCGGATCGAGGAGACCGCTTTTGGTTCATAATGGAGGAGTTAATTGTTTAAATTTGTCGATGGTAATATTCATAGTATAATCGGTTTGATATTGGACGGTAGTAATATCTGAATCAAATAATTTACTATCGAAACAACTTTGAATATGCTTTTTAAGTAACCCATATCTATGCATACTTGATTCTAATTCGTCGTAAATTAAATTTAAATCTAATATCTTAATAACTATCCAATTATCATAATTAACGAATGCTTGACCTTCGTCAACAGGTAACAATCCCGGATTATTGTCAATGCGAAGCTGATGAAGGGCCTGGATTCTCATCGTTCGGATCACCAGTAGAAATAATATGCGAAGGACGTTTTATGTCTTTAATAGAAACATTAGTAATACGTTTATTAGTTTCAACGGGAACTATATTTCTTTTTATAGCACCGGTGACATGAGCCTTTTGGTAACGTGGTTTATCTTTGCCCCGTCTAGTATTAACACCTTTTATGAACACAGTATCACCTACGTCTATATCGAACTGTGATTCGCCTGCGTGTTTTTCTCTCAGCGTCAACTTTTTGTCAATTATTTTATCCGTAAGATATTCATATAAATATTTGGTCCTTTTAGCGTGATCCTTTACTAACTGCTGTGTGAATTGCTTATCGAAATTAATAGCAAATATACTATTGGATTCCGTGTGTCCGAATACTACTTCAAAAGGCGTGAGATCTGTCGAAGAATGAATTGAATGATTGTATGACATAACAGCATACGTTATTACTGACGCTGCGTCTGTAACTTTATATTCATATTTCGCGATTCGGTAAATTTCAGTAATAGTTGAATGGAACCTTTTGATAAGTCCCATAGAGTTGGGGTTGTGCGCAGTACCAATGTGTTGATTGATTTTGTGTAATGTTAGCATTTCCTTTAAGAGTACATTATTAAATTCCATACCGGGATCTGAACTGATTTTGGATGAAATTCCGTAAAATGATAAATACTTTATTAAAGTTCTTATTATTTCCGGGGTAGACCTACTATTAATTTCAATTGCTTGACCCAATTTGCTGAACGTGTCTATCAATTTAGAAAATACTTACCTTCTATCGAAAAGGTATCAATGAAAATTTCTTGGAATGGTTTAGACTGGGTTTGAGTTAATTGAAGTTGAGGTTTTAGAGGTTTACGGTAGTACTTCATTTTTTTGCAGACCTCACATGAGTTGGTGATGCTCGCTACCGTTTGTTCCATATTAATTCAATAAAACGTTCGCTTAAAATGTACTAATGATTCCCTAATGCCTCTATGACAATTTTTACCTAAATGATATTTAAGAACTACTTCGCGTTACTCATTTTCATCTTCTACATAAACTATCCTCTTTGTACATTCATACAATTTAACACTATCCTTTTTGAATAATTGCGTTGTGACTTCCGAAAACTGCTTGCGGCTGATATTTAATTTTAGGTCTAATATACTCTTTCAGGAATTTTTTAATTAAATCCAAATTGTTTAATGGTAAGTGTACTTCCAATATGTTTTGTTTATCCCGATACAAGTTTTTAACTGAACATTCATTTCTGTTCCAGGTATAAACAAGTATTTGATTTTGTTTCACATCAATCGCTTCCTGAAGAATTAAAATTCCTGCTGTGTCTATATCTTTAGCTGAATGTACTGTATTGTTACTACTGTGTCCTTCAGAAGCTGTGGCGGTGCTACTATTTGGAGATGGTATCGGATATGGAGATTGTCTACCATGTAAAGAGGGAATACTCAACGTTTCCGAATCGGATAATACTGTTACAATGTCCCCCGCTTAATGCGAATTACCTAGCTGTACAATTTTAGAGACTACATTGCTCAAATGTCGTTGAAGTCTTTTTTTTTCGTTTTTGTCTATATTCATTTGCATAGAAACATCATCGTTATTAGTTAAGGCGTTATTCTTAATTCTAGATAAAACATCAGCGATACAATTTTGCTTCCCGTTCTTATACACTATTTCATAATCAAATTCCGATAGGCGTAACTTCCATCTAGTTAGTTTGCTATTCGGTTTATTAATGGAATTTAACCAGGCTACAGGGCGATGATCGGTGTAAATTGTAATTCTTTTTTCCATATAAGTAAAGTTGGAAATGTTTGACTGCCCAAACGATTGCCAAAAGTTCTTTTTCTATTGTGCTGTATTTCGTTTCAGCATCGTTCAACGTACGACTTGCAAAGGCTATAGGCTTAGGTGAGAACAAACGGTCGAGAGAAGTCAGGATACTGTAAAAGTGGGGCGTTTGTTAAAAGCTATTAACATCTTTCAAATGCGTCTATATATTTTTCTTTTTCAGGCAAGAGGGAAGCGGTTGTGTAAGTTTAGCGAAGTCATTAATACATTTTCTGTAATACCCTACAGAGAAAACTTTTTATTTCGATGGCTGTACGCGGTAATGGATATTTTAGTACTGATTTAATTTTTTGGTCATTTGGTTCCAAACCCTCTTTTGTGATAGTATGGCCTAGATATAGAACTTCTTTTCTCAAAAATTCATATTTACGTAACGTGACATTTAAATTGGTTTCTCTGAGACGATCAAAAATTTTCCTTAATTTTTCTATATGTTCCTGAAGACTAGCCGTATACACAATTATGCCATCGAGGTACACTAAGCAATGGAGACCTTGGAGGCCTCTATAGATATTATCCATTGCACTCTGGAAAGTTGCCGGGGCTGTCTTTAATCCAAACGGCATGCGTTTGAATTCATAGTGACCGGATTGAGTTATGAAAGCTGCCTTTGGCCTATCAGCTTCATTAACTTCTAGTTGGTGGTAGCCACTAGCTATGTCAAGGGTACTAAACTATACAGATTTAGCTAACTTATCGAAAAGGTCAGTTATATTAGGTAACGGGTATTTATCGTCTATTGTATTTTAATTTAATCACCGATAATCTATAACCATTCTAAATTTAGGCTGCCCGGAAGCATCTGGTTTTTTGGGGACTAAGTGAACCGGTGCGCTCCAAGGTGAGTGAGAATTTTGGATTACGTTATCTTGAAGAAGTTTGTCTACTTGTCTTTGTACTTCCTCGTTTTGGAAGGTGGGTGGCGATACGGTCTGATATATACAGGATCTTCGTTAACTGTTCTAATATTATGTTTTACCTGATTTGTAAAAGAAAGCGGAATTCTCTCACTATAAAATATGTCGCGGTATTCACAGCATAATTTAGTTATAGCTTTCCGTTCTTCTTCATTTGTATGATCTAATCGTAGTTTAATTAAATTTTCTTTTAAAATCTCATCCATCTCGCAATTGGAATTTATCACATTTATGGCACACTCATTTTTTTCAAATACAGTTACATTAAACGGTTCTATAAATTTAATATTAGCTTTTTCATTCGACACATTTTGAATCATGGTTTCGGCAAAGAAATTATCACATTTGATAGGGGCACATGACATACGAACTCCCTCACTAAATTGTGTAAAATGAATGATTGCGTCGCCGTTTTGAAAGTTGGTAGGTATTTTTACTCGTGTTTCCGATCTTGCTTCTAAATTAATTTCATAAGGTGGATTATAAATTATTGGAATTTCAGTATTAAGTTTTCGTAAAATTTGATGGTTCATATCGACATTAGCTGCCAATTTTTTATAATAAGTCTGACCCAATAAGTGTCTACCGTCCACATCGTATATGTAAAATTTATGTGGAAGAGTACTTTTGAATGTTTTTAAAAGCGGTATAAAAATTATTTCATCGTGCATGCTTTGAGCATGGGTACTTACAACTGTGAAAGGTTCATTGTATTTAAATTCATCAAAATATTGGTTAGCCTTGGCAGGACAAATAAAGGATCTACAGCTTCCGGTTTCTATTAGAAATTTTGAATTTATTTCGGGAATTACTATATGAGGTAATTTTAAAATGCTATCGCAATAATTTAGATGGATTATTTCGGGGGGCTTTCGAAGGCTACTATCGGAAAATTTTCAGGTACTGCATTATCTTCATTATTAATTTCATTAGAATTTTCTACATATTGACCTTCAAATGAAGGGTCATCTACAAAACCATCATAGTGGTCGTAGTAGTAACCGTCAGTATTATCGTGACAGAAATCTTGACATGACGTTGAAGGTTCTTCGCTAAAGAACAAGTCATTCGTCGTCATGTTTCGCTTAATTGGTGCAGTACACAAAGATACGTCAGTGTCGTAAACGTTTTTGGGCGGTTGATTTTATGTGCCGAATTTGAATTGATTGGGTTGCTGTTGTATGCAGTATTTAAATTGATTAGGCTGTTGTTGAAAGCCGTATTTAAATTGATTAGGCTGTTGTTGAAAGCCATATTTAAACTGATTATGCTGTTGTTCATTCTGCACGCCGTATTTTTGAGCTAGATGTTGGGGATTACCGAATTTAAATCCATCAATTTGGATTTGTGCTCGTGGTTGTTGGGTAAATAGATAATTGAAATTGCGTGGCATTGAATTTTGTGGTGATGCAAAATGTTAGCCTTGTTGAGGGGGCGCAAATTTATTCGTGTGCATGAAATTAGGCCTATACTCTATCTGGTTATTGGGTACAAAAAACTTGAAATAACTATTATTATTATTATTGCTTAGTGTCGATTTTGAATATATTAGTCTCACGAAACTTTGTAAAGCTGATTGCGGAAATGGTTTGGCTTTATTATTTTAAGCGTTATACTGAGCCAAGAAGTTTATTTCCTCTGTGACTATACTTAAAGCGATCTCCAAAGTAGAACAGCCTTTGAGTCGGACAATTCTAATAAGGTCTTCGGGTAAATTGTACAAAAATACTTTCAAAGCGGTATTATTATATATAATCATTTTGGCTGCCTTTATTTCTTCATCACAATGTCTTTGGACTTTAGCAAATAAAGAACTTTTTACATTTTGTATTCTAGTACAAAACTGAATAAATGACTCTCTTTGTTTGATTTTTAGAGATTATAGCTCGATAGAAATACATTCCTCTGAACGGGGGTCGCCGAAATGCTGGGTCAAAATTTCTTTCAAATCCTCCCATGTACTTAAACTAGGGTTGTCACTAAGTAGAGTCGCAGCATAAATTTTGAATCGGAGTATTGTCGCCTCTTGAATTTAATAAAACGTATTCACATTTTGAAATGAATAAATTGAGCAATTTTTCATCTCCACCGTATCTAGGAATTAAATTTAAAATGTGTGCTGGAATAACACTTACTGCCATTTTTATTTAAACTATCTTACTTAATCTAACATAAACTAATAACAAAAATATTATCAGCCTATTTTGTGCCAACTATACCTGGTAGAGCCATGCTGCAGCTATAATATGGTTGTAGCACGAATGGGTCGGCTCGACCGGGGAAGTACCATGCTCTCACAAAATACCAGCGTAAAATAGCAGCTTAACGCTGCTGTGTTTCGTATGGTGAGTGTAGAGAACCGCAGACCCTTTTTACTGGAAACAAGGCATTCCATATTAGTTCTCACGGGTGACCACGCATCTGCATTTTGATTCTTAATCGAAGATAGATGTAGATGTCTATGGGCCACAGCATTCACTTACATTCAGGTGGACTGTATGCTCGTTTATCACCTTTAATCTATATATAAAAAAATATGTTCAGTTTTTCACTTATTTTATTACTAGTGATTATTCTTAACTATGTTTTATTCTAATATTATAAAAAAGTAAGAGCGTGCCTTGGGAGTTAAGGAGCTAAGCACTTGCTATAAATTTTGCAGTACGCGAGTAATCTGACTTCCATAACCACCAACACCAAAGAAGTTTATAACTGCAATTTTTAGTACTCGTCTACAACGTGCTCAGCGGCGAAGGAAAACATCTTGACGAAACCTGCATGTACGAGTATAAGAAATTAAAATAAATGTATCGAAGATATGTGCAGTCTGCTTAAACACATTTGGTCTAAGCAGCAGGATTTTCTTGCCCTGAAACCCTCTGAGAAATGAGAAAAGGCCTGTGTCTAGGAGTGGGACGTATATAAGCTGTAACATTTGTTTTTATTTTACTCTAAAAATGAGGTTATCCTAAAATATTAGATGATATCATGATATGTGTATCAGTGTCAGCTACATACATTTTTAGTTGATCAAAACATCTATTAAAGATTATTGGGATTGGAATTGAGTAAATATAAATAGAAATTATTTCTAATATGAAATAGGCCATAGTAAGTGTTAGTAAACAATTAAACTGTAACACTATTATATATTCATCGTGTTGTACGTGGATGGAATAGGGTGGAGAATGCACTGCTTAATATCATTCTATTGATATAAGGGCTATCCACGGCAGAGGAAACAAAATAGGATAGGGAAAGCAGCATTTTCTAATTAGTGCTGTCTAACAACTAACTACTAACAACTCAGAATGATAAGAAAACCGCGGTTTCCAGCCGCTTGCAAGCGTGAAAACTAAGGTAAATCGTAACCTTATGAAACAATCTTTGTAGAGTTCTATCTTCAACAGTGGACTTTCAATGTTATGCAATGACGATGAAAATGCTTACGTATTTAAACAACCCTTTTAGCGGTAAGAGGTCTTTAACTAGCAGTAGAATTTATATAGGCTTATATAAGCTTACCTTACGTAGGTCACTCAATTAGGTTTGAGATGCTCGAAATTTAAAAATGGAACGCACCCGTGTTATACGTTTCTAAAAAGGAAATTTGTTTAAAAATAGAACTCCATAAGCCAATTGCTCAGTATTGAAAAAAAAAAAACCAAGTTCTATCAATTTTTCTGCAACGCTTCCCGCGCTTTTCATTTAATACGATGGATCTTAACCGTGAACATTTGCGCGCTATGATATATTACGATTTTAAATTTGGTTTAACCGAACAATTGAGTTTACAACGGTTACAAATCAATTTTAAGTGGTTTGCTGAATTCAAAAGGGGTAAAATTAATCTTAAAGATGACCAAAGTACCGGGGCACAAACTCGTGTGGATTGGTGCCATGAAATCGAGGTCTACATTTTGAAAACGGGGCATCGTTACTGGTGATGAGACATGGATCTATCAATATGATCCGCAAAATAAAAGGCAATCATCGGTTTGGGTCTACTCAGAAGGACAGTTACCGACAAAACTGCAAAGACCTTGCAACGTAGGCAAAAAAATGGTGGCTAGTTTTTGTCGCAGAGCCGACATTTGTCGACGTCAATGCTAGAAAATTGTAGGTCCGTCAACTCTGAATTGTACACTACAGTTGTATTACCCAAAGCTTTTTAAGGTGTGCGGGAGAGAAGACCAAATACCGGGATTTGGAGAATCCTGCTGCATCACGATAACGCCTCTTCATATACTTCCCTTAGAACAAAAGCATTTATTGAGGAATCTGGTGTTGAAACTCTAAGTCATCCACCTTACAGGCCTGACTTATCTCCTTGTGATTTCTTTTTGTTCCCAAAAGTCAAATAAAAAATAAAAGGCGAGTTTTTTTCAAGCGCCGAAGAATCCGTGGCTGCCTACGAAGAAGCGATTTCCGACCTATCAGATCAAGACTGACATAAGTGTTTTCAAAGTTGGTTTAGGCGAATAGAACTTTGTATAGAGCATGATGAAGAATATTATGAAAAGATGTAAAATAAATATTAATAGTATCTAGAATACTTTTTGTATATCTTAAAACTTATTAAGTGTCCTAAGTACATAGCTTATGTCATTAAAAATATGAAAGAAGAAACGATGATATTATGTGTCAACAACAGAAAAGCATACCTTCGTCAACAAAATTTAATCGCGTTTGATACTGGCTGGTATTTCAAGAACTCGCAAAAAGTTGCGTAATGAGTTAAGAATTTTGAATGCAATTTGATTGCAGATGTAGCGCTGAACATTGGTATATACCAGACATTATTAACAAATACCCATTGAAATAATAAAATTCCCTTTTTTAAAATAATTTAATATCTTTTTTTATTGCTAGAAGTACTTTGTCGTGTATACTTATCATTTTCCTGCATCTGTCTTTACCTCTAAATAAAATCTGGGCGTCTTCAAGGTAAGAGCGAAAAGGCTTTTTTACTCTAAGACAGAATTGTGCTCAAGCACTGGCTTAAGTAAAACAAAAATACTTTAACGTATTTGTTGCGAATTGTATATTTATTTATTTTACTGCGATTAGTTATTTGATGTATGGTGGCAGCATAGAAGACTCCATACCATCCTTGCGAGGAAGATCTAATGGCCTCCGATAATATTATTCAAAACTGAAGTGACATACTAACTTTCAGTCAACCTGATGGTAAGTGGCTTCTGCAGACCATGAACAACTACTGCCAATTTCAATTGAAGCCGTTCACTAAGGTCTAGGCTATGTTGCAGTAATTTTTTTAAATTTTCCGGACATAGGTCGGTTAATCTTCTTAAATGTAAAATATTGCTTCATCATCATCATTTCATCATTACAGCCTTTCATAAGTCCACTGCTGAACATAGGCCTCCCCCAAGGAATGCCACAAAGCACGGTCCTGAGCCACCTGCATCCATCGACTTCCTGCATGTCTTACCAGGTCATCACTCCATCTCGTGGGGGGTCGGCCTACACTTCGCCTACCGGTACGAGGCTGCCACTCAAAAACATTTCTTCCCCATCGGTTGTTGGTTCTTCGAGCTACATGGCCGGTCCACTGCCACTTCAGCTTACTAATCCGTTGGGCTATGTTGGTTACTCTGGTTCTACTGCGGATATCCTCATTTCTATGTTTATTACGCAGAGAAACCCCGAGCATAGCCCTCTCCATAGCTCGCTGAGTGACTTTGAGCTTCCTCATACAGCCAGCAGTGAAGAACCACGTCTCAGATCCGTAAGTCATCACTTGCAACACGCACTGGTTGTACAATTTCGTTTTAAGGTTTTGAGGTATGTCTGACGAGAAGATGTGTCGTAGTTTCCCGAAAGCTGCCCAGCCGAGTTGAATCCATCGATTGACCTCTCGGTCGAAGTTTAACTTACCTAGTCCGACTATTTGTCCCAGGTAAACATACTCGTCAACAACTTCGAGCTTAGTGCTCCCAACAACTACCGGCATAGGTGTGACATGGACATTAAACATGATCTTTGTTTTGTCCATGTTCATCCTAAGACCTATTCGTTGGAAGACACTTTTGAGGTCATTGAGCATGGTGCTTATGTCCTCCAGCGATTCTGCCATAAGGACTATATCGCTGGCAAATCGAAGGTGAGTGATGTACCGACAGTGCACTTCGATATACCGACAGTCAACTTGGCACCGCTGAAGGGACTGCAGCACCGCCCAAATTTCGACGGAATCAAAGGCTTTCTCATAGTCCACATATGCCAGACATAGTGGAAAATTGTACTCTTCGGACTTCTGTACAATTTGCCGAAGGGTATGTATGTGGTCTATGGTGCTAAAGCCCTTTCGGAAACCGGCTTGTTCGGGAGGCTGGAAGTCGTCAAGTCTGCGCGCGAGACGATTCGTAATAACCCTCAAAAACAGCACGTAGACGCGGCTCAGAAGGAAAATCCGTCTGGAGTTTTCCAAGAGAGCGTTGTCACCTTTCTTGAAGAACAAGACCACCGCACTTCTGCTCCACGCCTCCGGTGTAATGCCACCATGGAGGATGGAATTATAGAGCCTCTGAAGGACTTCAAGTACCGGTCTTCTGACCGCTTTCAGAAACTCTGCTGTAATTCCATCCTTGCCTGGGGCTTTGCCGTTTTTAAGGTGCTGGAGAGCCATTCTAACTTCACTCAGACTGACGTCCGAAATATCTTCGGAATATTGTCGGATAAGACTCACACTTGCGTGTGGCTCCAACGATGACGTGTACAGCTGCCCATAGAACCTCTCAATCTCACTCAAAATCTCAGTTGCCCCGGAAACGATGCTGCCACACTCTGTCTTCAGCTTTGACAGTTGGCGCTTTTTGGCAGATAGATCTCTGGCAAAGACTTTGGAGCCTTGGTTCCGCTCGATCACTTCTTCAATACAAGCTGTATTTAAGTTGCGTAAGTCCCGCCGCATGCATTTGGAGATCTGTCTGTTCAGTTGTCTGTATGCTGTCAAATCTGTTGAAGAATGTAGCTTCATCTCCCGTCTAACAGACATGAGATTAAGAGTGTGATCGGAGAGTTTTTGTGTTCTGCAGCGGGTCTTGCAGGACTTAGCTCCGATCACATGGACATTTTCCAAGAGTTTGTCATTCATATCGTCCACTTCAATGCAGTCTTCTAGGCACTGAAAACGGTTTTCTAGCTCGAGCTGGAAGGTTTCGGGACTTTGAAACAGAGCACAAGGGGGACGGAGCGTTGACTTCATTAGACGAGACTTCTCCAACCTAACGTTTAGGTTCAGTGTACCTCTAACAATTCGATGATCGCTACCAGTTTTCACCCTCGCGATCACGGAGACATCACTGAACAGTTCTTGTCTGGTCGTCATAATGAAGTCAATCTAATTTTTTGTCGAACCGTCGGGGCTCAACCAGGTACATTTCGTGGGGGGCCGCTTCTGGAAGAAAGAGTTCAACATAAAGAGTCCCTCTTTCTCCATGAAGTCGGCCAGCTGCTGGCCCCTTGGGTTCCGTTGCCCTATTCCAAATTTCCCCACTTTCAGCTTACCGTTCTCTCTTGTGCCTAGTTTTGCATTGAAGTCTCCCATTAACACTGTATATTGGGTTTTGGAGGAATGCATGGCTCTAGAGATATCCTCATACATTTCTTCCACCTCCTGATCGTGGTGTGCCGAGGTTGGTGCGTAAACCTGTATGACCTTCAGCGAATACCGTTTGGTGATTCTGAGTATAAGGTACGCAACCCTCGTCGACACACTCTCAATCTTTACAACGTTGTTAACGAGAGACTTGTGGACGATAAATCCGACACCTCCTTGGGACAGATGGTCGCACTCCCGATGATAGAGCAAGTTGCCGGATTCGAGGTTTACCGTGTCCTCCCCCTCTCTTCGGACTCCGGATAATCCTACAATAAGCCAGCGTAACTTGTATATCTCTTCTTTCAGCTCCACAATCTTCTCGTCAGTCCTCAGGGTGCGTGCCTTATATGTTGCCAGGTCGAGTCGTCTTAGGTGGCAACCGAACCTCCACCGGAGATTCTTAGCACCCCTTGCCCCGCCGTTACCATGGTCACCACCGTAGCCAGGAATAGCGGGGCCGCCGGGGACTGGGGGCCGTGTCTTTGTTTCTGTCATTTCATAGGGGGGTATTTGCCATAATTGCCACGCTTGGCGAGAGGTTTGGCAACCGCAGTTTTTTTATTGTAAATTTGTTGTTATCAGGAAGATCCTGCTGCCCATCTCCTGCTTGTGTCCCTTTGTCGCCTTTTACGACACCCACGGGAAGATATGGGGTAGTGGATATTCTTAACCGCCACTACACGTCTTGCATAAAACTAAATAATTTTAAAAATTATAAAGAAGTTACTGTAAGTCGCTATTTAAACGTAACTGGCAAAGATTCCATAATAAAACCATGCAAAATTTTATTTATTGTTTATAGATCATGTTAAGAACACATTTTAAAAATTCGTTTTTATTTTCTTTTTCGAAAAAAAAATTGTTCAAGCGGTCACAACCGCCCCGCCCCGGCTAGTGCTCGCCAAGACAACATTGAGGTTGGATATACGTTGTTTTCTAAAACTTTCCACGCTTTAGTGCTAAATATATACTTATTTATATCCTTAGTGGAAACGGCTCGAACGTATGCTTAACGCTTAATGTTGGCGGCGAGTTTCCCATAGCGGCCGCAACTCAAGGCATTATATTATAATACCACGGTTTGTGTTTTTTAACAAAACTACGCTACCCGCTCCACCAAACGGTAAACGCTCACTAAGGCCGGTTCTCTTAGTAGTTCAGTATCACTTTCTGCACTTATTAATGGTACAAGTTCCGTTTAACCACGTCAGTCGAAGTAAAAATGTTTTGGGGAAATATCTTGCTCCAAACTGTCACAGAAATGAAACGAGGCAAGTGGTGCATATGTGGAATAATATACGTAATTTTTATTTTTAGAAATGAAGTGCCAACTATATTTATTTGTTTAAAAAGTGGAAAGCAACTTTGTAAGAGTAATTAGAGCGCGTGGCACATTTACTTCATAAAGCATACTTAAAAATTGTGAAACTACTAAAACTAGTTTGTCGTGAATGAATCGACCGTTGGCAACACTATTAAAAGTTAAGACGATACGGAACTTACTGTTCCGCTTCTTAACCTCAAAATTAAGTTTTAAATTAAAAGTGTGGCTTAATTCCAAGCGGATTCGAATGTTAAAGCGATTTTCTCTATTCAAAATTCGAAATATACAACCATTATTATGATTATCATTAAGAAATTTGTGTGAAGGTTTCTATATGATAGCTTGAGCTCTCCGTATTATGCGATCTCATAATAAGCGTAGGTCGT
The DNA here is from genome assembly GCA_963668995.1 of Parnassius mnemosyne. Lineage (NCBI taxonomy): Eukaryota > Metazoa > Arthropoda > Insecta > Lepidoptera > Papilionidae > Parnassius > Parnassius mnemosyne. The sequence continues at coordinate 36,769,995 of CAVLGL010000068.1, read as the reverse complement.
GACTGTTTGGTCGTTTTATCTTGGACGCGGGTAACAAACACCGTAGGGTGAAAGCTTGTAAATGATAAAATAATATTCTACAAAGAACCTACACTACAAGGTCAAAAATTTGTGATGGCAAGTCGCCTTTGCCTTTTACATCATAAACTAAGATTTTAATTCATAAAACATTCTCATCGCACAAACACTGATCACTGTTTATATTTTGTATTAGTAATTTATGTTTATCAATTGCTAGAACCTCATCGTGTTATTTTGTGAGACGAACTGTAATCTGCGGACGGCATCGGAAATTGGCGGTTAATTGAACAGCTTCTTCTGCATTTCATAAAATTATCAAAATAAATAAAAACTAATTAACTGTTCTTGTTTAGTTTATTACATATCCTACGAAAATTCAATTTTATTTCAAATAAAACAGCTTAGTAAAATTTGCCAAGTGGAGGTGGCGTATGAGATTAAAATGCACTACTGTGTCATATGACACTCATGGGACACTCTACCAGAAAGTTCACATGTCTTCAAATGAATGGCAGTACATCGTCGTATATGAAAGATATAAAATAAGATGCCATATAAAATCTAGTATAATCATAATCATAATTTTTTTTATTTGCAAAAAACATGGTACAGTACACATTGGTAAATTATTTAAGACCAGCATGCTTTGTCATAATGTTGACATACAAATGTTTATCTAAAACATAAATTACATTTTCACAACGAATATAAATAACATAACAAAAATAACATACATTCAAATTTATTATAATCATTTTATTAAAATAATATAATTGTAATTACTTAGTTCATTTTAATATCGATGCCTAATCCTAATCATAAAATTTAAATATTCTTCATATTACAGTCTGAGCTGTCTGTATTAAAATCTGTCTGCCAAGCTTAGTCATTAAAACAAAATTACCATATTGGAAACGAGGCTACATTCTTCAGCAATTGACAATTATGGACTTATAAAAACTGCGATAAGGCATCTAACTAAGCACTCATAAATTTAGGCAATAATACATATAAACGACCTTGTAAATGAAACTTAAGTAAAAAATAGTACTTACTTTTTTTTGAAGATGCGTAACTGGCGTTAGAACACCGAGATGTAAAGTTCTGATATTACCAATCCGTCTGTCAAAGATATGATTGTGACAAATCATCAAATTTGGACAGGCCTCTTTCCAGAGAAGAGAGGGGCCAGCTCTCTTCGGCCCTTCGTAGGCTACTAGATTTTTATTTAATTTCTAATGTTAACAGTCTGTCTGCTGTAGATCCGATTGCGGCAAATTGTTCAAATTTTGAGACACCTGATGGTGTTACGTGGCATATCTTTCCGATGCATTGAGATCTTTTTGACATTTCTCGTACTTGCAACTTACTACACACACGGGACGATGTAGGATGATAGATTCACACATCCTTTTTCTTGTCCCTCACCACTAACAAACTAACCTTACGCTTTTTCGTGCCAATCAGAAAAATAATTTAATAATCTATAATCAATCCTAATTTGACTGCTTAGCGAATTGTCATAATTAATGTCAATTGACAAATGATTCCTGAAATATTAATATTTTAGATCGCTAGTAAAACATAAATAAAATATATACCTATTAGTTACACGAATTATGCACTCATATACATAGTTTCTACTATAAAAATAAAGTCTTAAAACTAAAAACTTAAACTCTAAAAACTTACTGCCTATATAGTCCGATGCGCATCCGGCGTATACTTCATATATCCTCGAAATATATTTTTGATTTCTTAGACATCCAGGTTTCCTCATGATGTTTTCCTTCACTGCCGAGCAAGTAAAAAATCAGCACTTAATATTGCTATCAACAAATTTTGATGGTTCCGACGGATCGAACCCAGGTTGCTCGAAGCCAGGTTTTCTGTTTCTGTTCTGTTTCTGTGAAATTGTCGACGAACACTTAGTTCGTGTAGCACGGCTTTGTAAGACAGTTGTTGATTAAAAATAATAGTTCACTTTTTTTTTAAGACTGTGTCAGATAACGCAGGAGGATATTTTCGTATCCCGCGGGGTCGTTTTATATATAAACATTTTTTTTTAAATTAATAAGGGTGACAAACGAGCAAACAGTCCACATGATGGTAAGTGGGTGCTGTTGCTCATAGACATCTGCATTTATCCTCGATTACTATTCAAAATTCAGATGCGTTGTCACCTCTGAGGACTAAGATGGAATGCCTCGTTTCCAGCAGAAAGGGTTTTTTTCACTCACTATACGAAACACAGCAGCATTAAGCTGCTATTTTACGCTGGTGTTCTGTGAGAGTGTGGTCCTACTCCTCCATTTGTGCTACAACCATAATATAGCTGCAGCAGGGCTATAAAACGTAAATTGCACATGCAAAAAATCTCGACCTAAATGGAGATTCACCCCTGCGATCCTACAATGCAGCAAAGTAATTTTTAGCTACTGCGATACCGAGCCGTTACAAAAATAATTGTAATACGAGTACGAAATTGTGGCACCCGATACGTCATACTTTTGGGGTATGAGGCTTTTTGATTCCGAAGGAAATACTTGAACTCTAATTCCCCACAAGTGTCTGCTCGTTTTAGGCTACCACTTACCAATATAAAGCCATGTCGCCAAATGACATTGTCGTGATCAAGCATAATGCTTGGTGAAGGCATAAGCACTGGCTTATATTATTAAAAAAAAAACACTACTGATTTTTTATGGCTTTGATGCTATTGTATGCTGGTATTCTGTGCGACCAGCGTTTTTGCCGTTTAAGCCCAACTATTCGTGTTGATCTTGAAATTAATCTTTATCTATCAAGACTAATGAACTTGCAATAAATAAGAATTAAATAGTATTATGCTGCAATAACCATTTAAATAACAATTGTACATTTGTTCCATGAATATGTTATTTCTAAGCAGCATCTGATATTGCAATGAATATTCAAATACGATAGTTTCGACGAAATTTCTATACATCAACATGAGCCTTTCAGTCAATTAGACCAAAATTAATAAATTGGTACTTATATATGTATCCAATTAAAATATAAACCAATCAATTGGTAGCCATCACCTAATGTTTTTTAACATAAGATTGAGAGGTGAAAGTCAACGCGTTTTATACCTCGCAAGTTAATAAACAAGAGTGTGCAACGAGTGCGTGTAGCCAGTGATATAAATAAAGAAACTGAAACAAGAGGTGGGCATTTCTGATAACAAATCGAAATTCTAAAAACTGCGGTTGCCAAGCCGCCTTTAAACGTGGCAACTACGTGGCAATCTATGGGATCTATAAGGGATGGATGGAATGAAATAAAATGTAATTCATCCAATAAAGCGATCGTTGTTTGTCGATGTTTTATTAAAGAAACTGGCCTCTTCCCAATTTGGATAAGGTGATATGAGCAGAAATTATTCAGGAGCACTGCCCTGTTTATGTAACATAGAATATCTGACCCATAATTTTCACTTAAGTTTAAATATTTATGAACACAACCAATATAACTATAAAACTTAAGAAGAAAACACAAACTTGAACAGATATAAAATATAGCAAAAGTATACTATCTTAGCGATCCGCCACGACTACGCACGGGTGATATCTCGATTTCAACAGCAGCTCCACCTACCGCGTCCAATTGTTAATCTAAGCTATCCAGAGAATCACACAAACAAAAAAATTCATCAGAATCCGTCGAGACTGTTTTGAGTTTTAGCGAGACTAACGTACAGCAATTGACTTTATATATGCAGGATTATTTTTCTAAGATTAGCCAAGTTTTAAACTTTAGTTCAAATATATAAATAATGATATACCGTTAATGCAGTTTTTGAAAATACAAGTAAATAAGGCTTCTACTTTTATTTGAAACTATTCCAAATAGATGTGATTTATGGGTAACGAGAAAAGCGCGCGTACGCGTAGTTAGTGACGCGTTCGCGCGCTTCTCTCTGTGCGATTCTATGCACAACGTTTTTGCCGACCGATCGACCCTTACGAATGTGTGCGTGTGTACGAGTAGTGAAGTAGACATTTATGAATGAAAATCAGATAAAATAATGCATTACCATGCATTTTAAATTTAAAAGGTAAAAAGGACAGAATGTTTCAGATTTTTTTTTACCATTTGCCTATATTAGATATTTTGAACTTACTCTGCAAATTTGGCCGGTTACTGCAAAATAACCCGGTATAGAGATATTTTTTGCAAATTACATTTAAAATATGCTCCTCACATGTGTGTTGTGGCACGTTAGACAAACGGACTCAGTTTATGCTGTTGCTGAAAGAACGGCGGCGGGCCGTGTTGCTTTATGTGCTGAAACAATATGCCGGCGATAATAATACTGGATGTTGAATATAACACGGGATGGATTTCTGCTTACTGATAAAATGATAATTATTGAGACCTGCACCTACTAAGGCAGACTTAAAATAACCAAACGATTATTTGTTTTTAATTTTTTTTTATAAATTATTGTCAATAAATCTTCAGCATACTTACGTGTTAGTAAACTAGGGTTTATTTACAATCACAACACACATACAGTCCGTTTAAATGTTTAATTCGATCATTAGTTACGAATACTTTTACGGGATAATCCCGTTCGATCGGGATTTTGTTTAACCTATTCAAACATTTATATACATGGGACACTGTACAATACGGCTAATGGTTCTAATGCATCGGCTAGGCATTATTCGGCGTAACAAATGATAATCAAAGCTTCAAATGCTCATGTAAATAATACGACTAACATTTATTACTACTGAATATTTTCTTCGACGTTATTATGAAGGCTATAAAATAAGAAGACATTAAATAAAGAAGGCACTTTATATGCACCATAAATAATTTCAATGGTACCGGCGGGAATCAAACACGGGTTGCTCACGTACTGTGAAATAAAGGAGAACAATTAACTAAGGCGACCTTTAGTATGTACTATCTTCATTATTAGTCCACTGCCACTGTTGTACGTGTCCACTGCTTAACGTAACCTCCTCTATAGATTGACTAATAGGCGAACATATTTTTAAGTACCATTGAGTTGTTATCAGGAAGATGATGCTGCCTATCTCCCCTTTCAGTTTCTCTCTGTCGCCTCTTACGACACCTAGAATATGATAACAGGGTAGTGCGTTCTCTTATTTCTTCTATAGTCTTCGCTTTGTAATTCATTATGAAAGATACAGAAATAACGGGGTGATTGAAGGATTTACGCCACTATCATAGTCAAAAAGAATAAAACGATTTTATTCTGTTTGCTTTATTTTATTTTATTCTGATTGGTATTTTGAGAGAGTGTTGTTTTTTTCGGTCAAGCAGACCCATTCGTGCTACAACCATAATGTAGCATGATCCTACCTGCCTGCACTTTGATTCAGGTCCATAAAATGACCAGCGCAGTGCGACTATATCCTTACTCTGAGGCTAGTTACGTTCTTATTTTCTAATTACTATTAGCCTGTTACTGCTGCCCATCTCCTGGTTCGTTTCCCTCATTCGCCTCTTACGACACCCACCAGACGATATGGGGTAGTGGATATTCTTACATTACCACTACACGATAAAATCTTCGAAAATCTTTACGGGTGATATAAATAGTCCTAATTATTAATAGAATAATTCTTCATACAAAATATAAATCCGTGGAGGGTTTTTTTAAGTTCGCAATTTTTTTTTATTTCAAAGCAGTTGTTAATCCTAGGGTTATATTTCTAGCGTTTTACTGTTCATCTGAAAATATTACAGATTAAATTTGTAACTTAACCTGTTACCTTATAGAACGGCAGAGAAATGTTTTTATCTTGCGTAGTTAGATTAAATCACTACAGTTAATTATATTTAAGCGGATTAGTAAGATGAAATTACAATAGGCCGGCCATATAGCTCGAAAAACCGACAACCGACGGGGAAAAAGGTTCTCGAGTGGCGGTCTCGTACCGGCGGACGAAGTTTAGGGCGTCCCCCACTAGATGGAATGACGACCTGGTAAAACATGCAGGAAGTCGATGGATGCAGGTGACTCAGGACCGTGCTTTGTGACATTCCTTGGGGGAGTCTTATGTTCAGTTGTGGATTTGTGAAGGGTCGTAATGATAATGATGATAATATTTAATACGCATTTACTATATAACTCTTATCAAATTTATGCTATTAAAACCATTATATAAACAAAATTGATTCGAACCCGCTTGGAGTAAATCCTCACTTTTAATTTAAAACTTAAGTTTTAGCTTAAGGAGTTACGCAATAATTTCCGTATCGTCTTAACTTTTAATACCTTTGCCAACGGTCGAATTATTCACGACAAAGTAGTTTTAGTAGTTTCACAATTTTTAAGTTTACTTCGTGAAGTAATAGTGCCACGCGCTCTAAATACATTTACGAAGTTGCTTTCGAATTTTTAAACTAATAAATATACAAACGGCACTTCATTTTTTAAATTACAAACTACTTACAACATACCAGATAAGTACCACTGCCTCGTTTATTTCTGTGACAGTATTTGTACCAATATCAGAATCATATCAAAAATCAAATTATTTAATTTACATCATTAGCAGTACACAGAGTTCTCCTTTTAAGTATTTTTCAATACTTGTGACAGGAAAACTCGCTCTTCCGTAATTAACAATTACTTGTAGTATTTCATATAGATATTTTGTTCAAAATATTTTAATTTGCCCACGTGGTTGAACGATAATTAGATTAAATCTATACAAATAAATTAACTGTACTATGAAGAGGTGCTGTAAGAATATTCCCATATCATCCCGTGGGTGTCGTAAGAGGCGACAGAAGAAAACAAATCAGATGGGCTCTTATTAATTTCTTCTTAACGTCCTAAAATAAAAAGCTGCGTGACATGAAACGGTACATAAATGAAATTTAATTGTCTATCGGTAATGTCAAAATTTTTATAACAATAAGAAAACAATTTTTAAATTTTTTGTCTCTGTCTGTTTGTTCCGGCTAATTTCCAAAACGGCTGGACAATTCAATTTTGTCGTGATTTTTATATAACTTATAATATAATGTTTTATAAATTTAAGAAAGCAGTGACTTCGGCTAATTTTATTTAAGAATAAGGATTAGGGTATGAGTGATTTATAACTTAAATTTTAATTAGTAAGAACAAAGATGTTCATAATTTAAGCACTAGCAACAAACATAAGCTTGTAGTACTAGTTACTAGACTCCACAGAATTATTAATTTATTAATGGGACTGTAGACAAACTACAGTTTCTTTGGTCCTTCGAGCTGTATCTCGTCGACATTCGAGATAGTCAGTTTGTTTGGTCCTTTGCGCAATTCTCGTTAACATTCAAGATAAAGTTTCTTTGAAGACACAAGATCGAATCTGTGGATTCCACCGATATTTGGAAAATTCAGGTATAGTGGCCCTTACGTTGAAGTCACTTTGTGTTCTTTGAGGATTTGTGCGACTAAGATCGGTTGACTGGCTTCCCAGAAGCGAGTTCCACCAGTGCTATTGAGAAGGCGCAGAAAATTTCGTATAGGTTTGCGAAGACATAAGACTGGCCCGGATCACTATACAAAGCTCTACTACTTCAGATATCACAGACAGTTCTCGTCGATATTCGAGATAAACTGTGTTGTGTACATCATAAAAGTCTAGAAAATCGGAGACCCTTTTTACTGGAAACAAGGCATTCCATCTCAGTCCTCACGGGTGACAACGCATCTGCATTTTGATTCGTAATCGAGATGTCTATAGGCCACAGCAACCACTTACCATCAGGTGGACTATGTGCTCGTTTATCACCCTTATCTGATAAAATAAAGAACATATAGTGTATATTTACATCTTGTTTTGCACTCATCTTGTAAACTGTACCCACAATACAAAGGGTTATTATAACAACAAAGAATACATAAATGAAAATAACCCCTGGGGATGAGGTGATCACCAACATGCTGGTTCTATTAAAAATTATTATAAAAATTGTACAAATAAAATTATTTCAAAGTGAAATATTATGTTAAAAAAAAGTCCCGCTGGGTTTCTTGCCGGGTCTTCCCAGGACAGAGGTATTTTCAAAACCCGTGATAAATAAAAAATGACTTTATATACACATATTATACATTCATATAAATATATTATGCATATGTATATACATATATCCACATACATACATATACATACATAAATATACACAAATATATAAATTTATATATTATAAGAATATAGAATATTTTTTATAGGATAATGGTGACAAACGAGCACACAGTCCACCTGATGGTAAGTGGTTTCTGTGGCCCATAGACATCTATATCTATCTTCGTTTGCGAATTAAAATGCAGATGCGTTGTTAGCCATGAGGACTAAGATGGAATGCCTCTTTTCCAGTAAAACGGGTCTGCGATTACTTACACTTTTATGATGTACACAACACAGTTTATCTCGAATATCGACGAAATTAGTGGTTTTATGCTTAAAATCATTGTTTTTAGTTGATTGTTTTGTAGTGTTTAGTTGTGTTGGCTTTTGTGTTGCAATTAAATGCCTTACACCAAAAATACCGCACATTTGTTTCTTATCTTGCCCGGACCCCAACCCCATGGCTTGGATACCTCATGGCATTTTGTTCTCGTGAAGTTTCAATGCGATCAGTTTAGCTATTCTGAAGATTAGCCCGGACAGACATACTAACATACAGACACATATTTTGCAAATGTCTATTTATGTCTTAATGGCATATAAATAACCCTCTAAGCTCGATAACAGTTAGTTATTCGATATTATAGACTGAAACGTCAATTTTGTTTATATGTATAAATTAATCTTGTTTATCACTACTTCAGTTATATGGAGAATTCACAAAATGTTGATTGTATCAAGTTAGTTTAAAGTCATCTCAGATACTAATTAAATTCCTAACGTTCTTTCAGTGTCTGCGTTGTTGTGCTCATCTAATGAAATACATTGACTATATGTAATAGATATCGATTACCATATGATTAAGTTGTCAGAGTACCTGCGATGTCGCGCGACGTATGTTTCGTGTTCGAATCCCAAAGTGTAAAAATAGATTTTCTAGTGTTTCTAGCAGTGATAGATGGTAGTATTAAACGAGACAACATCGCTTCATGGCAGCTTCTGGAGAATAAATCACATCCAACATTTTCACATTTGAGGTGTGCAATTATGGTTTTTCGAAAGACAAAATAAATTATAAAATACATAACTAAAATTAAAAATTTTCTAAACCCGCGAAGAACAAAAGGGCTGATGATCTTCAAACGACTGAACAGATTTTTTGTGAAACATATCTAAGAAATCAAATCAAATATCAATGAGTCGCTCGCGTCCGTGAGCTTCGACCACCTAATCCTAGGTCCACCCTACACGTGTCCCCCGGGTGGTGCTAAACGAGCGACAAAGCCGAAAGAACTGACTCGGCTCCTCGCAGTGTGGTAGCGGCGTAAAAAATACCACAACTTACTTTCGCACCATGAGGCAAAAAATTAACGAAATGGCCTCGAGTTCCCGGCGCCCCTTTAATGGGGCAGGGGTGCGAAGAATCTCCGGGAGGAAAACCGGCGACGAGGTTCGCCACCCGTCATGTTCTGTTACCCGGAGGGCCGAAAAGTGGATTGCGGAAGCCCATCTGGCTACATTGAATGTATGTGGAGGAATGAATGATAAGATGGATGACGTATGCGATATAATGTATGATAGAGGAATAGACGTGTTATGTGTAAATGAGACGAAACGGAAGGGAAAGGATACCACTACACATGGCATGTATACCGCGTACTGGTCTGGTGTAGACGAGACCGATCGGGCATGCCAGGGAGTCGGTATCATCCTTTCAGAAAGAATGGGTCATTGTGTGAAAGAGTATGAATGTGTAAGCCCGAGACTGCTATGGATACGAATGAAAGTGGGCTTAAAGAAGTTGTTTCTTTTAGGGGTCTACGCCCCAGATATGTCTAAGCCCACTTATATCCGAGAGCAGTTTTGGGGAGTTGGTAAGGATGGTGCTAATGAAATGCAAGGTTAATGAAAATATTGTAATATTAGGCGATTTTAATGGAAGGGTTGGGGTGAGGAGGCTTGGTTATGAAAGGATATTGGGAACGTTTGGTGATGAAAATATAAATGAGAATGGTGAAAGCCTTCTCGCCGTATGCGTGAAAAAAATATTGTTGTGACGAACGCTTTCTTTCGTCATAAGAAGATTCACACGTATACTTGGGAAAGAGGTGATGATAGAAGTATGATAGATTTCATAAACGGTGATAGATACAAGGGTTTACCGGGGCTCCAACGTAGGGACGGATCATTACTTGGTCTTATGCCGAATTAATGGTCTTTTCAGACGTTGGAGGCATTGGACATCTTTCATCTCACAAGATGAAGGTGTGAAAGAGAAGTTCAAATGTAGATTGAGAGAAAATATAAGTGGTATGGCTGAATTGTGTATGAATGATTTAGACTTGGAGAATGTGTGGTATAATGTCAAGAAAGGTTTAGTGGATGCAGCTACCGAAGTATGTGGTGTAAGTAAGAGAACTAATGAAAGGAAAAATAACACGTTATGGTGGGATGATGAGGTACGGATGGAAGTTGAAGCAAAGAAGAAAGCATGGCTAGATTTACTAGCAACCAAGGCTAGTAATTCTAGCAGTATGAATGATGATATTGAAAGGAAAAAGGCAGTCTTTAGACATCTAAATAAGAGAGTAAAAGAAGTCGTTGAAAGGAAAAAGCAAAAAAGAACGGATAAGAATGATAGAAGAATATCGGATAACTTCCAGGCAAACATTAAAATGTTCTGGAAACTCGTAAAAACTGCCAAGGGACATTCAAAACAGCCTAGAATGAATGCTATACGAGACCAGAATGGCTGTATTCTGAATGACGAAGTTTTGAGTTTAAGGAGATGGAAGGAATACTTTGAAAGCGTGTTTATGAGTGATGAGACGTCTGAATTAAATGAAATAGAAATTCCGAAAGAAGAAGAAATGGATAGAGATATAAGTATAGATGAAATAATGAAAGCAATGAAAAGTATGAAAGCAGGTAAGGCAGCCGGTTATGATAGAGTATCTCTCGAAATGCTAAGGGCTGGATAAGGAGTGGTGGCAGACCTGCTGTACACCTTGTTTAATTTATGTTGGGAACTTAAGCGAGCACCGGGAGACTGGTGCAAAGCCGTGATAGTCCCAATATATAAGGGAAAAGGTTCGCAGCAGGACTGTAAAAACTACCGTGGTATCAGCCTTCTTAGCATTGTGGGAAAACTGTATGCTAAGGTACTAATTGAAAGAGTTATGAAAGAAACCGATGGAAAAATTTGGGATGTGCAAGCGGGATTTAGAAAGAAAATGGGATGTACGGATCAGGTCTTTTCCATGCGCATGATCGCGGAGAAGTTTTTGGCCAAAAACCAAAAAGTTTTTTGTGCGTTCATAGACTTGGAGCAGGCTTATGATAGAGTGGACAGGGATGTGTTATGACAAACACTGAACTCATTTGGGTTGACCGCTGGTCTGATACAGGCATTGAAGTCTCTATATAGGGACTCTAGTGCTTGTGTCAGGATCAGCGGGGCTTACTCGGACTGGTTTGGCATCCATAAAGGTGTCAGACAGGGCTGTGTGGCTTCCCCGTGGTTGTTCAACCTATTTATGGACAGTTGTTTGGAAAATTTGAAAGTAGAAGAATGCGGGTTAAGAATGGGTGAGTTAACCATCAAATGCCTTTTGTACGCCGATGATCAAGTCATACTTGCATCGTCGGCAGCCGAGTTGCAAATGATTGTTACATTAATGAATAGGACATTAAAAGAAAAGGGAATGAAAGTGAACGCAAGTAAGACGAAAGTTATGGTTTTTGAAAGAGAACAAAGTAAAACGATATGTGAAATAAGAATAGAAGGGGAGTTGGTAGAGCAAATAGATGAGTTTGTATATTTGGGATGTGTGTTTAGCAGGGATGGTAGATATAATAAGGATATAGAACGACGAGTGAATGCAGGAAATAGACTGAATGGGGCTCTACACTCTATTGTGAAAAGTCAGAATGTGTCCAAAAAGGCACGTATGGCAATTCACAATGCTGTGTTTTATTTTTTGTAATTGCTTGTGTATACCTACTTTATTGTATGGTAGAGAAAGTTGGGTGTGGCAGAAGAAGCATAAGAGTAGAATAAAGGCTGTAGAAATGCGGTCATTAAGGAGTATGTTAGGGATGAAGCTGAATGACAGAGTGAGAAATTGTTTAATAAGAGAAGAGTGTGGTTTGCAAGATGATGTTGTGACCAGGATTAAGAAATGAATGCTTCGGTGGTTTGGCCATGTAGAAAGAATGAATGAGGAAAGAGTGACAAAGCAAATTTATGTTGCAGAGGTGAACGGCATAGTCGGGAAGTGTCGCGCTAGGCGAAAGTTTATCGACCAAATTGGCGATATATTAAAAATGGGCCAAATCAAGAGTACCTTTAACTGACGAGCGTGTATGCGTAGGTATATGGATGTGGAGGAAGCGAGAGAGGTGTGTCAGAATCGTGCCAAATGGAAGTCCATAATCTCTGCCTACCCCTCTGGGTAACAGGTGTGAGATGTTTATATATGTATGTATATCTAAGAACAATGACAATAAACGCACCTTTCAAACAAAAAAGTCTTAGTCAAAATCGATTCATCCGTTCAGGAGCTAACATGCCACAGACAGATACACAGATACAAAGATACACAGATACCCATGTATACAGATACACATATACACAGATACACACCACAAACATATAACACCCCTCTGTTTTCGTCGGGGTTAAAAAGGAAAGAGGTTTAAAACTCGACAGTATGCTTTTTTGTATGTATGTTATGCGTTTTCTACGTTAATTTTAAACCGATTTTGTTGATACTTCTTAATTAACAATGTTATTCTTTAGGGTTGGTCCCATATAAATTTGGAGAAAAAATTCTACCCGTAAGTATTAAGACGACATTGAGAGTGTAATATACATTAGTCCACTCTAAAAGATAAAATATCTTTTAATAAAAAAGTAAAAGCCGGCTTCAAAGAACTGAAAAGAAAAAATAATTTCACATTCTAAAGTGAGTGCTTTAATTCTTCTATAAACTAAATACTAATACTACGTCTTAACACCGATTTAAGAATGTGCGATTCTTTGAAACTCGAAAATCGAGAATTATAAAAATATTTCTTTAAAGTCGGTTTTACACTTTAATTGATCTTAATGTTTTATGTTCCTCCCGTGCAATGAATAACTTTCTTGTTGCCTGCCGAAATGTATGTCAGAAAATATTCTCTTTGTTCATTTTAATACGATCGTAATACTTCAAAGCAGTAACATATTCTACATGTGCTTGAACATCGAATATAAGAAGCACGATTATCGATAACACATACATCACGTACAAACTAAGTCAAGTGTGAAAAGCGGCATCTTGAGCTCCTTGTACCGAGGCGTGAGTGATACTTGATATCGGTGCTAACCTGCTTTCTTAATGCTCTTATTTTCCGTAGAAAGCAAGTTTTTTTTTAATTGTAAATCTGTTTTCACTAATTATAACTAGTACCTGTCAAATATTATTCGAATTTGTGAATTGCATATGAAATAGTGTTAAAGTGTACGTGTAAAATCTCACTCACTTGGTTTTAAAACATTTTAATATTATCGTTTTTTTTTTTTATGTAAGAAGGCTTTTATCCTATAAGGTCACCTTTATCATACCATAGTTTGTTCCTGCTACACATATAATCATGAGTATTTGGAAAAGGAGAAACAATGTAATAGGAATGTAGAAATTAATGATGTTGGCACCTCTGAGTGTGGCTCCACAAGTATGTTTAAAAACTAACCTATTTCACCCAAAGTAATATTAAATTTTTTCACCAGTTTGATATTTTACACATTCTGCAGGCAGATGTTAGATATCCTCTATATTGTGATATATATCGCAATTGGGGAAGTCTCCATTATAAAACATAAACAAACTCTCACGCCTAACCAATGGAGTAGGCAGAGAGAGACTATGGTCTATGGACTTCCAAATGGAAGTGAGTGAAACTCAAATGAGTGAAATAAGCGGGACTGGTATGAAACTATTCTGATATATCAGTCTCTTATTTTACTTAAATCTACGCATCGTCTATATAATATGTATCTCGTAAATTATGCGTACCTCATCTGAATATCTGTCCGTTATATTGAAATGACTGCCTTCGATTGAACTTTGCATGATATTAAGAGTTTTACGACATGAGTAAAAATTTTTGGTTGTCTTTTTGTCTTTCTGGGCTACTCTTCGAAATGGCTGAACCGATTGCAATGAAACTTCACATACAAATTGAGAGCAATGGCAGTAGTTATCCTGGGCCAAATTTTATCAAAAATACTAGGAGAGTTATTATTTAGAAAAATCGAAAGATTGTATGATTGTATGATGAAGATTGTTATTTGATAAATATCTTAAATCTAAATAACGCTACATTAATAGATCCCACCTAGGCAAACCCAGGATGTGTGGCCAGCCTTATATATATATATATATATATATATATATATATATATATATATATATCATCAATGTGGCCAGCTAAAGCCGTAATCAAATAACAGGAATACCATCAAACGTATTCACACAGTACGTGTGCATGTACATGATTTTTTTTTATAGGAGAGGGGGCAAACGAGCATGCGGCTCACCTGATGGTAAGTGACTACCGCCGCCCATGAACAACTGCAACACCTGGGAGGGAATTGCAGATGCGTTGCCGGCCTTTTAAAAAGGAGTACGCTCTTTTCTTGAAGGTCTCGAAGTCGTATTGGTCCGGAAAAATCGCTGATGGTAATCGATTCCACAAGGAAGTCATGCGAGGAAGAAAACATCTTCTAAATCGCACAGTGGTGGACCGCCAATCATCCAAATGGTGTGGATGGTATCGGGAGTTCTGCCGCGATATGCGTTCGTGAAATTTGGCGGCTGGGATTAATCCGAACAATTCCTCAGAGCACTTCCCATGGTAGATGCGAAAGAAAATGCAAAGGGATGCAACATCTCTTCGCAGTCCTAATGAATCGAGCCGATCGGAAAGGGATACACATACACACACATTCATTCGTAATCATTCATCATTAAAGTCTTCGAAAACACACGACTGAACATAGGCCTCCCATGTTCAACCGGTTGTAATAGATAATATATTATGTTGTATTATTAACCATATATATTTATTGAAAAGGATATCATTTTGTAATTATGTAGCCGCAGGTTGGCGGTGTAAGAGTAGTCAGTACACCAATTCATCCCTCGGTTGTTGTTAAAGACGCTTATAGGAAATGTAACAAAAATCATATGGATGGCAGTGTAACCATTTTGTTTACGCCAAAGGTAAAATATTGACACTGGAAACGGAGAGCATCGTCATAGGTGCTACATCTAGTACTGCGATTATCGGCCGAATGACAATTGTGACGATTGAGAAAAATCCTCTGTATCACTATATTAGAGTCTCATGTCCAGCAGGGGACTTTTATAGACTGATGATGAGAATTAAGCTTAATCCAGCTCTATAAAAATTCTCAAAGCAAATATAATTATAATATGATTATTATAAATATTAACACGTATACATATGTTTATTATTTTCGAAGATCTTTGAGACTTTCTTAATAAAAATAAACATCACTAAGCAGTTTTATAAAAGATGTTTACATTTGTAATAGAATTAAATTAAGCGATTAGGTATGCAATGAAACGTTTGGAAATAAAACAGAATTGTGTACAGATGAAATGCGAGTAGAATGATAACTTCGTATTAGATAATTAATTAGTTTCTCTCATTTCGTAGCTCCTATAAGGGTATACGTGTGAATCACGTTTTTGTATAGCATCTTGAAGCCCTGCTATTAGTGGTTAATTAACTAAATAACAAAATGTTCAAAATATACGTGCTATGAATGGGTTACAAGAAGGTGTTGGCATGCAAACTTTATACGTGGTAGAGCCATACTGCAGCTATATTATGGACATAGCACGAATGAGTAGCCTCGACCGGGGAAGCACCAAGCTCTCAAGAACACCAGCGTAAAATATCAACTTAATGGTGTTTTGTTTCAAATGGTGAAGATAGAGAATCGGAGATCCTTTTTACTGGAAACGAGGTATTCCATCTTGGGCCTCAGAGGTGATAACGCGTCTGCATTTTAATTCTTACTGGAGAATAAATGTACATTTATATGGGTCGCAATATCAACTTTCCTTCAGGTGAGCTGTGTGCTCGTTTGTCATTCTAATTCTATAAAATAAAATGAAATAAAAAATACAGCACTTGATACTAAACGCTAGATGAGTATTTAACGCTAGATGTGACAAACGAGGACACAGTCTACCTTATGTTAAGTGGATGCTATGGTCCATAGACATCTACATCTATTTTTTTTAATTGATTAAAAGCTAATTTAAGCCATTAAATAAGGGTCGAAAACAACACATAATGGCATGAAATCAAACCGAAATGCTCAATCTAAATCAAAAAACGTAGTCTAGGTAAAAGAAATCCTTTTCTATACAGGAGTTCGTCTTAGTAGATACCACCGGAAAACCGAATTCTGTCCCCAAATAGCAGTGCCTTAAAAGTTGTTGACACAGTAGTCACTTTGCACTGGAGGTGGGAAAAGTGTATCATTTTTGAGATTGGAACATTTGCATCTCGATCACTGAAATGTTCCGAAACACTGATATGTTTCATTTGGATCATTTGGATCATCGACTCAAAAGATATAAAATACAGAATGTTCCGAATACATTAAGTTGCGTCGCGGGCGTTTATTACTGACTGATCGGTGAAATGTTATGTGGCAACAATGCTGAATAATATAAGTGCTTATATTATTAATTGTGTACCGTAATAAGATTGTATATAAAATCGATTCTCCTTCATACTTTAACAAAAATGTCACTATGTCAATCCATTATTTACAAAAATGTCCATTTACACAAAACAACAATGTCTATATACACAGAATTTTCTCACAAAGTCTCATAACTCTAACTTTATGATGAAAAGGAAGAAAGTAAAGTCACAATAATCACTACGCAAAGAAATCCTAAACAGAACTCTTATTTTATTTATTAAGAAATATACATCTCCTATTTTACTACAAAATATTGACCTAGATGATTTCACAAATAATAAACAAAATTTAGAAAACCTTTCAAAACTCAATAATATAATTAATAAACCCTTGGTAGTAAAATACGGGACACACCATATAACGATAACCTCTGTTATATTAATAATTATTGTTATATTCATAGCCCTTAAATGTTATAAATTTGTAATATCTAGATCCAAGAATAATTCAAATACTAATGTACCAATTCCGACTCGTAACGATGATGAAAATCATTCCATTTCACAACGCGAGGATTCACCAATACCAGCACCCCGGTTAAGAGAAGTCGCATAAACTATAATATTCTGAAGCTCGGTTATTTTCCCAATCTTCAGTTTTCCGCAGGAGGCTGTTATACCCCATCAATGATAGGAGATCGGTTAACGCATCTCTTTCACGCTGCTGCGTCAGCACCATAAAGCCTATATAACCGACCTCCCGACAAACGCCCACTTAATCAGTCAAGAATCAATCTACAGTCAGTCTCGTTCCAATTTCAGTCTCGTTCATACATCGTTACTAAGTCGTTACTATATCCTATACTAAATCTTTTCTATATTCTAAGTCCCAGTTATTCTATATCCTAAGTTTAAATAAATCTTATTGTTAATTCCAATCAATTATATCGTGTTGTGTAAATAAAATCGTTTTTTAAAAAAGCTCTATCCTCGTTCCCGTATAATAGTTCGTTGAAAGCTTCACTTACAACCGGGTTAAATAATTCGTCATGGGTTGATAAGTAGCCCACGATAATATTAGGACTTCGTACTGCACTGACAAGTGATAATAGCGTCAGCGCAGGCGAAATAACTTTAGACGTACATTACGGTTACCAGGCGATTTTTATGACATCACACATTTAAAGGTAAGTAACGATAACGTTTTAGTAGACAAAATACGTCATTCATTTTTTTTAAAGAAGATGGGGCAAACGAGCATCCGGTTCACCTGATTCGCGCTGCAACTCATTGCAACTGCGCCACGGTGCCGTTAGAATAAACTAAGCTAAGTTCGAATCCCGCACGGAACAAGTATTTATATGGCCTACAAATAATTGTTCCTGATCTGGATGTTTTTTTCATGTCATGATAATTTTGTCCATGTATGTAATTAATGTTTATAAACTGCCTTCACGATACCGAAGAAAATCCTAGTGTGGAGGTACGTTTAATTAAAAATAGAAAATAATAAAAAGAATAGACTTCGGTATACTACTGAGAATTTCTTGGCAGAAAAGCCCAATAACCGGTATCGGTCCAACCCGGGATTCGAACCTGGAAGCACATACGAGCTACCTAAGAGACAGTCAGTACAGTAAAGTTACAGACTATGTAACTGTATGTATGTATGTAGATCACACTGTTGAGCCTCCTCTTTTTTCTGAGACGTTCATGAAGCGAATGATCTGCCATGCTGTTCCTGAACGCTGCGGACTTAAATTTTCTTCAAAATATTTCATCTTCAAATTATCTTATGTTTTTATTCACCAACGAGCAAATAGTAAATCAACAAATAAAATTGTAATTAACAATTTCGTTGGTGCCAACGGAGATACAACCCGGGCTCAACAGCAGTTGAGTACATTCATATAGGCAGCTATTTAACGTATCAAACATTATAATGTTTTGATAAACGTACAGGAGGAGGGTGTACATATGATAAAGAAAATTAATGTTTACATTTCTAATGAGGAAAATTTTCTTAAAAGTGTTTAGCTTTACCGAAAATAATGAAACTTTGGGTTTCCAATTGTACTCGTGAATTAAGAAGTAATGAAAATAATGTTGCTTTATACGTCCTACATGGGGTATACTAACTTTTTCTCTTCCTTCAGCCTCGTACGCACTTCCATGTAACTAACGGAGTAGAATTTATTTACATAACCAGTTTTACGTGATAGATCCACAATGTAGCACGTATGAGTTGGCTCAACCCGAGCGGAACCACGCTAACACAATACCATTGATAAAAAGCATAATTCTGCTGTCTGTGTCTACCACAGGCTTAAAAGTATAATTATGGAAAAGTAAATTTATATATTCTTTGTTGCACCAATATGGTGTACAAAAGGCGAGCTTATTGCTATATGGCCCTCACTTTCTGTTATACCCAAGGTTAGTCCTCAATTAACCATGGGTAGAACAGAAAGTGAGATATTGACTGTTAGGTAGTAAAGATCAAATTATAAATGGTCGCAACACATATAAAACACACATACGTTCATCTCTGAACACTCTTTTTAATGAAAGTGTAATGGAACAATAAATCGCTGCTCCTGTGCGTGCTAGCGGACTCCACAGTCATGTCCTCAAAACATTTTATTCCGTTTCTCCATCATTAGTGAACGTGGCATGAAAAGAAGTATTTAAAAAAAGACTGTTTGACTAAATAAGACATGTCGACATTGGGAGCAGAACGTACCTAACAAACGTCATACAGCAGGTACTTAGGCTGAAATGGAGATGGGCGGGACATATTGCGAGGATGCACGAAGAAATGGACGAAATAGTCACGTTTTAACGTAACCCAACGGGAAACAGAAGGCCCTGGCTAAAGTAAAGTAGAGCGGAGCAGGCCTAAAGTTGAGTGGAGGTCCAATTCTTTTCTACTTTCACGTTGTAGTGAAAATGGTAGTAGAGGTGAAGGACAGAGAAAGATGGAAAAACTAGAGGAGTCCTTTAACCCAGAGGGGTCAAAACCAAAATAAAACTAAAAAAATCATGTTATTTTAAATGGTTTAATTACTTAGAGAAATGAAAAATAAAAGGTTTGTTTATTATTATATAATTTGCTCACAAAATTTTCCTTCATTGTCGAGCACCTGATCGACACTGATTGCAATTTATAATTTTATTGATGCCACTGGGGATCTTACACCGATTTCTCGCATACAATGAAATTTACAAAGAGCGCTTACCCCATTTCCTGTCACAGCTTTTATCTAATACCATACTATGATAATATTCAAAATTCTAAACTTAATAACAAATATCTTATGGTAATATTCGTCGCTTTGTTGTTACTTTGTTTTATTGTAAAATCTTTATACTTAAACGCTAAAGGAAAACGACTTTCTTGCTACCAGCGTCATTAAACTGGTCTAACTATGAAACATGTCCATAAAAAACTGAGTTTCAAATAAAGAATATAATTTTGCGTATATACTTAATGAAACGTATAACTCTATTCACAACTTTTCACCACACTCTATGAAAGATTATTTCATAGATTGTATAAGTCAACAAAGTAGCCAAGAGAAAAATCTACAATTGTTACAACCAAACAAAAGAAACCTTTCTAGTTGAAACGAGAATGCATCGTTTAAACATTTTCAAGAGAAAAGTGGAAAAAAGGATCGTTGTTGTTTTATTTGTGCCTGGGACACGTGCATGAAGTCTTTTATTGCTCTGTTCTGTCACTTGTAACATTTTTCTTATCTGCAATAATGGAAACCTACAATAATTATTATAATTATTAGTTAGTTATCAGTGGTGAACCGAAATATGGTGTGTAATGTGTGCAAGAAATCTAATTTTCACTCAGCAAACTGCAGAGAGGATTATGCCCTCGGTTTTCTCGGTGGTAAAATCTCTAACATACATACTCGTAGTGATTAATATTCCCCAACAAATCAGTAAAAGGCAATGGCAATGGGCTAAATAGCGCGAAAAAAAAGGTTCCCGATCGCAGTATAAAATGAATCAAAAGACGACTTGATGAGAAATGCATTCCGTTAAATGCAGGTGGATTAGTGAAGTTTTATATGATATCCTATAGAAGAGGCATATGTCCTGCAGTAGACATGGGATAGGAGGTAATGATGATGACGACACTAAACTCCAACTTTAACGCATCTGTTGCCTTTTTTGTTTCAAGTTGACTGCTGGTGCTCATGAGGTCATGGAATGCAGTAGCCACTTACATCATGGGGGTTGTAAGTTCGTATGCCACTTTAGTTATATAAATAAATTCAGTATAACTGACCACTTTCTTTGTGATTATTTAAGTAAAATAACAAATATGTAGCAGCACCAAATAGTACCCATTAGGTACTATACATAAGAAATGATCAAATTTCTGTCACGGTATAAAGGTTGTGTTGTTTACAATTCATTATTACCGCCGTATTGTGTTCATAAAATTATTAAACAGTTTTATAAGTAATATATTCAGTGCCTTCAACATAAATAAAATAAATGGAGCATCACTATTCACTATTAAAATTTGAATATAACTACTAAAATTCAAACAATATCAATATAAAATTTAATATTGTTTAGATTGGATTGATAAATTCGATCATTAATTTGATGGGGATATAGCTCAGTGGCAGAGCAATCGACTGCAGATCGATAGGTCCCCGGTTCAAATCCGGGTGTCCCCTATGATCTCATTTACCATCACCTTTTTATATTTATCCACTTTTGTATATCTTAGAAGCTTTTTGGATGTCAGAGGAAAACTTGAGCATAGTATATATTTTTGGTTTTCTTTTATTTAAATTTCTAACCACATAATAATAATTAAAACCACAAATATCTTTTAATTATTGTTTTCATTCAGAAATTAAACAAAAGTTTATCCGCCTGTTTTTCAACAGAAAACGCACCCAATATTCTGAACGGTATAATATCGCAAGGCGTACACGAAGTGTACAGCATGTTTTAGTTAATAGATGTTTATACAAAATTGATTTATATAAATAAATATGAAATAAATTACAATAATGTTATCCTAATTATAACGTGTTATAGTGTAAGTAGTATAAGAGTAAGAGAGTATTAAAGTTATTGATTTAGCAGGCCAAGCGTGGCGTTGAAGGTAAACTAGCTCTACAAAGGAAGAGGCCCTCGTCCAGTAGTAGCTTTAACTGGTTGGCAGGGAAGAAGAAGATAACGATAAAATAAATATGAACTTAAAATGTCCTAAATACGAACTCTATTGAAGTTATCGATTGATAAACTCATAGTGACTTAGGAAAAAGATTACGCCTTGGGCACCTCTCTCGCTTCCTCCACATCCATATACCTACGCATACACGCTCGTCGGTTAAAGGTACTCTTGATATGGCCCATTTTTAATATATCGCCAATTTGGTCGATAAACTTTCGCCTAGGGCGACCCTTCCCGACTATGCCGTTCACCTCTGCAACATAGATTTGCTTTGTCACTCTTTCCTCATTCATTCTTTCTACATGGCCAAACCAAACAAATTATATATATATAATTGATTAAAAAATATATAGCATTAATATAAATTAAAAGCTATTTTAGAAACAGATAGTTAACTTTTGCGTTTACCACATTTCTAGGCTTTTTTAAAGAATAAGGGTGACACATTCCACCTGATGGTAAGAGAATGCTGTAGCGCATAGAGATTTACATGTATGCTCGATTAAGAATAAAAATGTAGATGCGTTGTTTGTCACCCTCGATGACTAAGGTGAAATACCACGTTTTAAGTAAAATAGGTCTACACTCACCATATGACACACAGCAGAATTAAAGTGCTATTTTACGCTGGTATTTAGTGAGAGCGTTATGTTTCCCCGTATGAGACAACCCATTCGTGCTACAACTCTCTCCATCACATAAAAAAACCGTTTTCTTTTAAATCTAAAAGTTTCACTTTCTTTAATTTTGTATTAATAGCAAATTCATAGTCCCATGAATAAACTTACTAGCTTATGTTTATTTTTTGTTTTTATGAAATGAGTATCACTTTTCTTATTTGTATATAATTTAAATCTTATATTGTGTTACTTCTATTCGATATAAGACTAAGAATATAAACAAATTTATATTTTTTACGCGGGCAACATGGCTTTGATCCTCATCAGACCCAAAAAAAAAAATAGTTAAAAATTCCAATTTTAGGTGCTGATTTAAGACCATGACCATGTACTCAGCGGTAGAGGAGAACATATAACAAAAACATTAAGAAGCTGCTTGTCTAAAAAATAATATATTTATATATCATAGTTCAGCAGTAGTAGGTACTCATAGATTGATTTATAGAGGTGATATTTGCCACACGGCTATCCCGTCGTTAACACAACTGCTGATTAAAATGTCCCGGTTTCGAATATCTGGTTTAGCCGAAAAAGAGTTATTGAGTTTATTTTCTGTCAAGAAATTTTCAAAAATCTATAAACATTCAAGAAGTTGGCGGGGTTTCACTACAATGCCTTGTGTCTCGGAAAAGCACATAAAACCGTTGGTCCAGCTCCTGATCTCTCTTGGGTTGTGCCGGATTGCCGTCTCACTGGAATATGAGAGTGAAGGGGTAGAGAGTGCTAAGCAAGCACTCGGGTATTCGGACACTATAATCCTATTTTGCGCAGATGGCTAGCGTCCATTGAGATTGGCCGTCGGAATTGAAATTCGGTCTGGAGGACATTATATTGTAGTTAATTATAATAACTAAGGCAATTAATAATAACAACATTTTTTATTATTGTCTTATTTGTCACACTTGGTTGGCGGATAATCATCCACAGTTTGTTATTATTTTGAGTTGTTACAAGAAAGTAGCTAGTGTTCATCTTCTACAACAAAACCCACAGAATGATATGGGGTGTTGGATTCTACATGTTATCAAGCATGCAGTACAATATTATCATTTGTTTAGAATTATTTTTATTTCTGAATCGACTTAGATACCTATGTACATTTAAGATATAAATTCAAGGGTACTTTTAACTTTTAATTCTAAAAAGTTCAATTTAAAAAGTTTTTGTTACTAGTACAAGATAGACTTAACTGTTTTTTTAGCGAAAGCTGAGTTTTGAAATCTAAACAAAAAGAAATAACGTTAAAACTTACAAAAATATCTAAATTTTTCTTTTTTTAAAAGTAAAACTTTTTGCGATAGAGTGAAAGCAATTTTAGACAACGAAAACAAAGTTAGTAAAATGTCTTATTTGCTTATTTTTTTGTGACGAAAATAAAAAATTAAAACTTTTGTTTGTGTTAGAGGTTAAAAGTAAAATTCAAATATGTAGACAGTTTAAGGGTGGATTGAATAACGTTTTTAAATATTGTTTACGAATGAAAAAACGGAACAACTTATTATGTTTTCTGATTGGCCACAATAAATTATTATTATATATATATATATATATATTATAGAAATGTATATATATATATATATATATATATATATATATATATATATATATATATATATATATATATATATATATATTATAGAAATGTGAATTAATGTTATAAAAGTGTGATGCTTTCTTATAGATTACTTTTGTTTATTTAGTAAAGATTTTATATGGTATTATATTGTAAGTTAGCCACACAAAGTATAATAATTTATTGTGGCCAATCAGAAAACATAATAAGTTGTTCCGTTTTTTCATTCGTAAACAATATTTAAAAACGTTATTCAATCCACCCTTAAACTGTCTACATATTTGAATTTTACTTTTAACCTCTAACACAAACAAAAGTTTTAATTTTTCATTTTCGTCACAAAAAAATAAGCAAATAAGACATTTTACTAACTTTGTTTTCGTTGTCTAAAATTGCTTTCACTCTATCGCAAAAAGTTTTACTTTTAAAAAAAGAAAAATTTAGATATTTTTGTAAGTTTTAACGTTATTTCTTTTTGTTTAGATTTCAAAACTCAACTTTCGCTAAAAAAACAGTTAAGTCTATCTTGTACTAGTAACAAAAACTTTTTAAATTGAACTTTTTAGAATTAAAAGTTAAAAGTACCCTTGAATTTATATCTTAAATGTACATAGGTATCTAAGTCGATTCAGAAATAAAAATAATTCTAAACAAATGATAATATTGTACTGCATGCTTGATAACATGTAGAATCCAACACCCCATATCATTCTGTGGGTTTTGTTGTAGAAGATGAACACTAGCTACTTTCTTGTAACAACTCAAAATAATAACAAACTGTGGATGATTATCCGCCAACCAAGTGTGACAAATAAGACAATAATAAAAAATGTTGTTATTATTAATTGCCTTAGTTATTATAATTAACTACAATATAATGTCCTCCAGACCGAATTTCAATTCCGACGGCCAATCTCAATGGACGCTAGCCATCTGCGCAAAATAGGATTATAGTGTCCGAATACCCGAGTGCTTGCTTAGCACTCTCTACCCCTTCACTCTCATATTCCAGTGAGACGGCAATCCGGCACAACCCAAGAGAGATCAGGAGCTGGACCAACGGTTTTATGTGCTTTTCCGAGACACAAGGCACTGTAGTGAAACCCCGCCAACTTCTTGAATGTTTATAGATTTTTGAAAATTTCTTGACAGAAAATAAACTCAATAACTCTTTTTCGGCTAAACCAGATATTCGAAACCGGGACATCTTAATCAGCAGTTGTGTTAACGACGGGATAGCCGTGTGGCAAATATCACCTCTATAAATCAATCTATGAGTACCTACTACTGCTGAACTATGATATATAAATATATTATTTTTTAGACAAGCAGCTTCTTAATGTTTTTGTTATATGTTCTCCTCTACCGCTGAGTACATGGTCATGGTCTTAAATCAGCACCTAAAATTGGAATTTTTAACTATTTTTTTTTGGGTCTGATGAGGATCAAAGCCATGTTGCCCGCGTAAAAAATATAAATTTGTTTATATTCTTAGTCTTATATCGAATAGAAGTAACACAATATAAGATTTAAATTATATACAAATAAGAAAAGTGATACTCATTTCATAAAAACAAAAAATAAACATAAGCTAGTAAGTTTATTCATGGGACTATGAATTTGCTATTAATACAAAATTAAAGAAAGTGAAACTTTTAGATTTAAAAGAAAACGGTTTTTTTATGTGATGGAGAGAGTTGTAGCACGAATGGGTTGTCTCATACGGGGAAACATAACGCTCTCACTAAATACCAGCGTAAAATAGCACTTTAATTCTGCTGTGTGTCATATGGTGAGTGTAGACCTATTTTACTTAAAACGTGGTATTTCACCTTAGTCATCAAGGGTGACAAACAACGCATCTACATTTTTATTCTTAATCGAGCATACATGTAAATCTCTATGCGCTACAGCATTCTCTTACCATCAGGTGGAATGTGTCACCCTTATTCTTTAAAAAAGCCTAGAAATGTGGTAAACGCAAAAGTTAACTATCTGTTTCTAAAATAGCTTTTAATTTATATTAATGCTATATATTTTTTAATCAATTATATATATATAATTTGTTTGGTTTGGCCATGTAGAAAGAATGAATGAGGAAAGAGTGACAAAGCAAATCTATGTTGCAGAGGTGAACGGCATAGTCGGGAAGGGTCGCCCTAGGTGAAAGTTTATCGACCAAATTGGCGATATATTAAAAATGGGCCATATCAAGAGTACCTTTAACCGACGAGCGTGTATGCGTAGGTATATGGATGTGGAGGAAGCGAGAGAGGTGCCCAACTTATCGGACTTAGATACCTATGTACATTTAAGATATAAATTCAAGGGTACTTTTAACTTTTAATTCTAAAAAGTTCAATTTAAAAAGTTTTTGTCACTAGTACAAGATAGACTTAACTATTTTTTTAGCGAAAGCTGAGTTTTGAAATCTATACAAAAAGAAATAACGTTGAAACTTACAAAAATATCTAAATTTTTCTTTTTTTAAAAGTAAAACTTTTTGCGATAGAGTGAAAGCAATTTTAGACAACGAAAACAAAGTTAGTAAAATGTCTTATTTGCTTATTTTTTTGTGACGAAAATGAAAAATTAAAACTTTTGTTTGTGTTACAGGTTAAAAGTAAAATTCAAATATGTAGACAGTTTAAGGGTGGATTGAATTACGTTTTTAAATATTGTTTACGAATGAAAAAACGGAACAACTTATTATGTTTTCTGATTGGCCACAATAAATTATTATACTTTGTGTGGCTAACTTACAATATAATACCATATAAAATCTTTACTAAATAAACAAAAGTAATCTATAAGAAAGCATCACACTTTTATAACATTAATTCACATTTCTATAATATATATATATATATATATATATATATATATATATATATATATATATATATATATATATATATATATATATATATATTTTAGATTAAGAGTGATAAACGAGCACATAGTCCACCTGTTGGTAAGTGGATGCTTTGGCCCATAGACATCTACATTTTATCCTCAATTAGGAATTATAATGCCGATACGTTGCCACCCCTGAGGTATATGATAGAATGCCTCGTTTCCAGTAAATAGGGTCTCTTCATCACTACACTCACCATACTAAACAATAGCATTAAGATGCTATATTATATTGGTATTCTGTGAGAGTGTGATTCTACCCCGGTCAAGCCGACCCATTCGTGCTACAACCATAATATAGCTGCAGCGTGGCTATACCACGTATTTATAAATAATATAATAAATAAATAATAATAAAATAAAATAATAATTTATGTGAATTATTTAACACACATATTTTCGATTAGTATATTTACAGATTGATTTAATTTTATTTGTTTAGTTATCTATCTTATATCAATATTTAGTGTAAAAGGAAGCTCTTGCCGAGCATCTTTCTTTGTGTATGTCGTTGCTAATCTCAGAAACTATTATGGGAATTTTTATTCTGTTTTATCGAAAGACACTAATTCACAAAAATTAAATTATCATAAAGTTCTACTCTCCGTTGCATAAAGTTAAGAACGTCAGCTAGCTACGTTCCCTCACTGAATGACGCAAATAGCATGGATTTTAAACCAGTTTCGATTTTTAAATGAATTCATTAAATCATTCATTAAAGTCCATAAAAAGCTAAGCTAAACATAGGCATCCCCCATAGACCTCATAGGGTGAAAATTGCCATAGTTTGCTTGGTAGGGAGTTGAATTGTCATTAGGAAGTAACTACTGACAATTTATTACTTCATTTCCCTCTGTTGTCTCTTACGACACCCACGGGATGATATGAGGTAATAGAAATTCTTACGCTACCACTACACAGCAATTGTTATTATTTTAATAAGTTATTTCAACCGGTATAAATGAAGTGTAGACCAGCTCCCCACTAGAAGGAGAGTCCGCCATTCGACTACTGTTGTGCACCACTCCTAACACAAGCATTTCAAACTTACCACAAGTGGTTACAGGGAATATTAGTGATGTGACTAGTATTGCTAGCATTAAAAAATAAGTAACTCAGGGTTGTGCCTTGTCGTATTCCTTGAAGAAGGCTCAGGTTAAGCAGTAGACTTGAAATGATGATGATGTAATTTTAATAGTTGGCCAATGTTATCGGCCTGTAGGCAGACTACTGATGGGGGTTGACGTTTCTCGCCGTGGAACTATGCTTCGCCTGCTAAGTCTCGATTGGAGTTGGAATAGGAAGACACTTGATTTGCATTTTTATTGTTTTATGTGGAAGTAAAAATGTCCATGTCATACCTATGTCTGTAGTTGTTGGGAGCACTAAGCTCAAAGTTGTTGACGAGTATGTTTACCTGGGACAAATAGTCCGACTAGGTAAGTTTTGTACGTGGTAGAGCAATGCTACAGCTATATCACTGGTATAGTTGTAGCACGAATGGGTCGGCTCGACACGCTCTCACAGAATACCAGCGTAAAATAGCAGTTTAATGCTGCTGTGTTTCGTATGGTGAGTGTAGAGAACCGGAGACCCTTTTTACTGAAAAAAGAGGCATTCCATCTTAGTCCTCACGGGTGACAACGCATCTACATTTTGATTCGCAATCGAGGATAGATGTAGAAGTCTATGGGCCGCAGCAACCGCTTACCATCAGGTGGACTGTGTGCTCGTTTGTCACCCTTATCCTATAAAAAAAAAGTCCAACTTCGAGCGAGAGCTCAATCGACGGATTCAAGTCGGTTGGGCAGCGTTTGGAAAATTACGGCACATCTTCTCGTCAGGTATACCTCAAAACTTGAAAACGAGACTGTACAACCATTGCGTGTTGCCAGTGATGACCTATGGAACTGAGACGTGGTCTTTCACTGCTGGCCGTATGAGAAAGCTCAAGGTCGCTCAGCGGGCTATGGAGAGGGCTATGCTTGGAGTTTCTCTGCGTGATATACTTAGAAATGAGGATATCCGCAGTAGAACCAGAGTGACCGACATAACCCAACGGATTAGTAAGTTGAAGTGGTAATGGGCCAGCCATATAGCTCGAAGAACCGACTTTGACTAAATAAGACATGTCGACTTTGGGAGCAGAACGTACCTAACAAACGCCATACAGCAGATACTTAGGCTGAAATGGAGATAGGCGGGACATATTGCGAGAATGCACGAAGAAATGGACGAAATAGTCTCGTTTTAACGTAACCCAACGGGAAACAGAAGGCCCTGGCTAAAGTAAAGTAGAGCGGAGCAGGCCTAAAGTTGAGTGGAGGTCCAATTCTTTTCTACTTTCACGTTGTCGTGAAAATGATAGTAGAGGTGAAGGACAGAGAAAGATGGAAAAAACTAGAGGAGTCATTTAACCTAGAGGGGTCAAAACCAAAATAAAACTAAAAAAATCATGTTATTTTAAATGGTTTAATTACTTAGAGATATGAAAAATAAAAGGCTTATTTATATTTTTTTAATTTGCTCACAATATTTTCCTTCATTGTCGAGCACGTGATCGACACTGATTGCAATTTATAATTTCATTGATGCCAGTGGAGATCTTACACGGATTTCTCGCATACAATGAAATTTACAGAGAGCGCTTACCCCATGTCCTACCACAGCTTTTATCTAATACCATACTATGATAATATTCTAAATTCTAAACTTAATAACAAATATCTTATGGTAATATTCGTCGCTTTGTTGTGTAACAAATGCTGCATTTTATTGTAAAATCTTTATACTTAAACGCTAAAGGAAAACGACTTTCTTGCTACCAGCATCATTATACTGGTCTAACTAAGAAACAATGTCCATAAAAAATTGACTTTGAAAAAAAGAATATAAATTTGCGTATATTCTTAATGAAACGTATAACTAACTCTATTCACAACTTTCCACCACACTCTATGAAAGATTATTTCATAGATTGTATAAGTCAACAAAGTAGCCAAGAGAAAAATCTACAATTGTTACAACCAAACAAAAGAAACCTTTCTAGTTGAAACGAGAATGCATCGTTTAAACATTTTCAAGAGAAAACGTGGAAAAAAGGATCGTTGTTGTTTTATTTGTGCCTGGGACACGTGCATGAAGTCTTTCATTGCTCTGTTCTGTCACTTGTAACATTTTTTTTATCTGCAATAATGGAAACCTACAATAATTATTATAATTATTAGTTAGTTATCAGTGGTGAACCGAAATATGGTGTTTAATGTGTCCAAGAAATCTAAATTTCACTCAGCAAACCGCAGAGAGAATTATGCCCTCGGTTTTCTCGGTGGTAAAATCTCTAACATACATACTCGTAGTAATTAATATTCCTCAACAAGTTAGTAAGAGGATATGGCTATGGGCTAAATAGCGCGAAAAAAAGGTTCCCGATCGCAGTATAAAATGAACGGTGGATCAAAAGACGACTTGATGAGAAATGCATTCCGTTAGATGCAGGTGGATTAGTTAAGTTTTATATGATATCCTATAGAAGAGGCATATGTCCTGCAGTAGATGTAGGATAGGAGGTAATGATGATGATGACACTAAGCTCCAACTTTAATGCATCTGTAGCCTTTTTTGTTTCAAGTTGACTGCAGGTGCTCATGGAGTCATGGAATGCAGTAGCCACTTACATCATGTGGGTTGTAAGTTCGTATGCCACTTTAGTTATATAAATAAATTCAGTATAACTGACCACTTTCTTTGTGATTATTTAAGTAAAATAACAAATATGTAGCAGCACCAAATAATACCCATTAGGTACTATACATAAGAAATGATCAAATTTCTGTCACGGTATAAAGGTTGTGTTGTTTACACTTCATTATTACCGCCGCCGTATTGTGTTCATAAAATTATTAAACAGTTGTGTAAGTAAAATATTCAACGCCTTCAACATAAATAAAATAAATGGATATCCACTATTCACTATTAAAAGGACAATGTCCAAAACCGCCCTGTGTAATAAAAGCATCGGACATACACGATAATTAATTTTATATTTTATTATATTAGTTGCAAATACTTTTATAACACGGACTAGCTGCATGCAAAAATGAACATTAAAAAGTATTATATTCGACTAATAACATTAATCGCCGCCATCTTTGCCAAACATCATGTGGTGTCGAAAAATGATTAGGGATGCCCAATCGATTGTAATCGATTATTGAATTTTTAATGAACTGTCGTATATTTGTTTAATCTGAATTACATTTTAATTTATTTAGAATAACGTTGCTAAAAGAAGCTACAATAAAAATATTATATTACCATTTCTTTATATTCTTTTATATTATTATAATTTTAAAAACCTACTATACCTATTGAATGTCGTACTCGATTTTGAATAGGTAATTAGAATATTGCTGAAGAAAAATATTCGTAAAGATAATTATTCAGGATTTTCTAATGATCGTTTAGACAGGAGTATATTTTACGTCTTACTAAACGATAACTTACGAGTTTACGACAATTAATTTAAAAAAAAACTGTTATCGTTACTGCATTAATTATAAATGTGTTTTTTTTAAAGAGCAATATTGCAGACTAGATACAGATATTATTATTAATATTGTTACAAGTATGGAAGAAGTAGAGACGTACGTGTTATTATAAGTAAAGTAGGACAGTGTTATGGTATTAATATTATCGTATGACGAAAGATGATATATACTATATAGATGGTATACTGTTTGTAACGTACGGCTATAATAAATCTTAGGAAATATTCATAAGTCGTATCGTATTTAGCGCTCCTATTTCTGATGTCACTAAATGGTCCCTTGTCAGTCTCCCATGAAAAAAATACGATCTCCAAATCGATTCAAATCGAACACACTAGAATCGATTCTCGATTAAATCAAGCATTAACAGATCTTTTTTTGATCAATCGCGACATTTTCAAACATGCCTAATATAGACACAGAACATTATTGACGGTAACTTACCGTAAATTCAAGTAACTGTATAGAAAAATCATTAAATTAATAAACATAATATTACGCCAGTATTTTCCAGAAGGAGTAGGTAGAGGTGTGTAAGTACTGTTATGTTATACATATATATCCCATGTAATAGGGGATGCGCGTATTGCCAAACACCGGACACAAATCCAGACTCCGTGCTATTACTGGGAACTTCAAGTTATAACAACCGAATCATAATTTGCCCAACCCTGGGATCGAACCCAGAACAGAACAATTTTTCTGTCTGTCACAAGGAACAGATGTTCCAACTATGCAAAAGTATTTCTTGAATCGTATGAAATATAGCTAGTTCTTATAAGTCCGATTCGAGAGGTTTCTGTATCGACATCGGACAAGGATTCTTCAGATCTATATCGATCTGGAAAATTGATTCCGTTACTATAAACAATCGATTAAACGATTTCAAATGGACATGCCTACTTTGTACCGTCATCTCTAATTCTGTCAAAGTTACATTGGTTGGCGTTGTTTGCAATTGTAATTGTCTTTGTACATAATTGTATCGGTGTTGTGGTGACTTTCGGGACTATATATTGAACATTACGACTTGGCTATTTTAACGGACTCTGATTGCTTTCAAGAACGACTTACCTTGTTGTGATTTTTCGAACTGTGTACCACTCAAACGATAACCTAGCATTCATAAACGGACTTACGCATACGCAATGGAAAGTGTATTATGTGTAAATAGCGGCTCTGCTGGTGGTACAATATTGTTTAAAGATGAACAGAGAAGCAATCGTGCAATATTGCTGTAATTGCATCGTTGTACGCAGAACCATCGGTTGCTGCGCCCATGTTATGACTATTATTTGTTACTTGAACTTTACGAGACATCAAAATAATATCGACATCCCTGCACAGTTTTTAGACAATTTTCTTATTTCCAATTTAGAAAAAGACAATAAACATGAAATTAATCTGTGTTTTATTTCTAATTCAAACATAATAAGTTAATGTACGTGTAAAAACAACTTATACTACCAATTAGGTACTAAGTCGGTAGGGCTGGTTTCATAGTCACGCGTTTGAACAGCGCCGTCCAGACGCACACGCTTGCAAATGTACTAGATAGTAGTCTATAATATTCACGCTGTTCATGCGCGCGCTGTTGAAACTTGGTTGAAACTATGGTTGATACGCTCGCTGTTCGACGGCATGTCTAGCGGCGTGACTGACAGCCTAAATCCTTATACATTTAGGTACTAGGTATCTTACTGTACCGTATATGCTAATAACAACATCTAAATACTAACAGCCATTATATACATATATTTTTATTTTTACATTAATACACACAAACATTATCTCTCATTTCAAAACCAATGCTCAGAAAGCAGGTTTGTTAAATACATTCTATGCATTTATACGTTGCACTTACATACACTTAAGCTTTAGAACAAAAATTGCATACTTAATTATGTAGATAGGTACTAGAAATAGCTAAATGTTTTAGGACATCGTTTTTCAGTTTGTTAAAAATCACTCGGATCTATGAAAAACCGTAATATTCATGGTTCGATTATAACCTCAAAATCTGATACTTTTTTTGAAATATATCTATTATGCAGCTAGTCCGCTATAAAAATAAGATCAAATAGGAATTTACTAATGATCAACAATAAAATACATAATTTTCCGATGCTCTTGGTTCCAGGGCGAACAATGTATGGGCGGAGAGCAATGTCCTTTGAATATAACTACTAAAATTCAAACAATATCAAAATAAAATTTAATATTGTTTAGAATTGATTGATAAATTCGATCATTAATTTGAAGGGGATATAGCTCAGTGGCAGAGCAATCGACTGCAGATCGATAGGTCCCCGGTTCAAATCCGGGTGTCCCCTATTATCTCTTTTACCATACCTTTTTATATTTACACACTTTTGTATATCTTAGAAGCTTTTTGGATGTCATAGGAAACCTTGAGCATATTATATATTTTTGGTTTTCTTTTATTTAAATTTCTAACCACATAATAATAATTAAAAACCTCAAAAATCTTTTAATTATTGTTTTCATTCAGAAATTAAACATAATTTTATCCGCCTGTTTTTCAACAGAAAACGCACCCAATATTCTGAGAGATATAATATCGCAAGGCGTACACGAAGTGTAGAGGATGTTTTAGTTATTAGATGTTTCTACAAAATTGATTTATATAAATAAATATGAAATAAATTACAATAATGTTATCCTAATTATAACGTGTTATAGTGTAAGTAGTATAAGAGTAAGAGAGTATTAAAGTTATTGATTTAGCAGGCCAAGCGTGGCGTTGAAGGTAAACTAGCTCTACAAAGGAAGAGGCCCTCGTCCAGTAGTAGCTTTAACTGGTTGGCAGGGAAGAAGAAGATAACGATAAAATAAATATGAACTTAAAATGTCCTAAATACGAACTCTATTGAAGTTATCGATTGATAAACTCATAGTGACTTAGGAAAAAGATTACGCCTTGGGCACCTCTCTCGCTTCCTCCACATCCATATACCTACGCATACACGCTCGTCGGTTAAAGGTACTCTTGATATGGCCCATTTTTAATATATCGCCAATTTGGTCGATAAACTTTCGCCTAGGGCGACCCTTCCCGACTATGCCGTTCACCTCTGCAACATAGATTTGCTTTGTCACTCTTTCCTCATTCATTCTTTCTACATGGCCAAACCAAACAAATTATATATATATAATTGATTAAAAAATATATAGCATTAATATAAATTAAAAGCTATTTTAGAAACAGATAGTTAACTTTTGCGTTTACCACATTTCTAGGCTTTTTTAAAGAATAAGGGTGACACATTCCACCTGATGGTAAGAGAATGCTGTAGCGCATAGAGATTTACATGTATGCTCGATTAAGAATAAAAATGTAGATGCGTTGTTTGTCACCCTCGATGACTAAGGTGAAATACCACGTTTTAAGTAAAATAGGTCTACACTCACCATATGACACACAGCAGAATTAAAGTGCTATTTTACGCTGGTATTTAGTGAGAGCGTTATGTTTCCCCGTATGAGACAACCCATTCGTGCTACAACTCTCTCCATCACATAAAAAAACCGTTTTCTTTTAAATCTAAAAGTTTCACTTTCTTTAATTTTGTATTAATAGCAAATTCATAGTCCCATGAATAAACTTACTAGCTTATGTTTATTTTTTGTTTTTATGAAATGAGTATCACTTTTCTTATTTGTATATAATTTAAATCTTATATTGTGTTACTTCTATTCGATATAAGACTAAGAATATAAACAAATTTATATTTTTTACGCGGGCAACATGGCTTTGATCCTCATCAGACCCAAAAAAAAAAATAGTTAAAAATTCCAATTTTAGGTGCTGATTTAAGACCATGACCATGTACTCAGCGGTAGAGGAGAACATATAACAAAAACATTAAGAAGCTGCTTGTCTAAAAAATAATATATTTATATATCATAGTTCAGCAGTAGTAGGTACTCATAGATTGATTTATAGAGGTGATATTTGCCACACGGCTATCCCGTCGTTAACACAACTGCTGATTAAGATGTCCCGGTTTCGAATATCTGGTTTAGCCGAAAAAGAGTTATTGAGTTTATTTTCTGTCAAGAAATTTTCAAAAATCTATAAACATTCAAGAAGTTGGCGGGGTTTCACTACAGTGCCTTGTGTCTCGGAAAAGCACATAAAACCGTTGGTCCAGCTCCTGATCTCTCTTGGGTTGTGCCGGATTGCCGTCTCACTGGAATATGAGAGTGAAGGGGTAGAGAGTGCTAAGCAAGCACTCGGGTATTCGGACACTATAATCCTATTTTGCGCAGATGGCTAGCGTCCATTGAGATTGGCCGTCGGAATTGAAATTCGGTCTGGAGGACATTATATTGTAGTTAATTATAATAACTAAGGCAATTAATAATAACAACATTTTTTATTATTGTCTTATTTGTCACACTTGGTTGGCGGATAATCATCCACAGTTTGTTATTATTTTGAGTTGTTACAAGAAAGTAGCTAGTGTTCATCTTCTACAACAAAACCCACAGAATGATATGGGGTGTTGGATTCTACATGTTATCAAGCATGCAGTACAATATTATCATTTGTTTAGAATTATTTTTATTTCTGAATCGACTTAGATACCTATGTACATTTAAGATATAAATTCAAGGGTACTTTTAACTTTTAATTCTAAAAAGTTCAATTTAAAAAGTTTTTGTTACTAGTACAAGATAGACTTAACTGTTTTTTTAGCGAAAGCTGAGTTTTGAAATCTAAACAAAAAGAAATAACGTTAAAACTTACAAAAATATCTAAATTTTTCTTTTTTTAAAAGTAAAACTTTTTGCGATAGAGTGAAAGCAATTTTAGACAACGAAAACAAAGTTAGTAAAATGTCTTATTTGCTTATTTTTTTGTGACGAAAATGAAAAATTAAAACTTTTGTTTGTGTTAGAGGTTAAAAGTAAAATTCAAATATGTAGACAGTTTAAGGGTGGATTGAATTACGTTTTTAAATATTGTTTACGAATGAAAAAACGGAACAACTTATTATGTTTTCTGATTGGCCACAATAAATTATTATACTTTGTGTGGCTAACTTACAATATAATACCATATAAAATCTTTACTAAATAAACAAAAGTAATCTATAAGAAAGCATCACACTTTTATAACATTAATTCACATTTCTATAATATATATATATATATATATATATTATAGAAATGTGTATATATATATATATATATATATACATTTCTATAATATATATATATATATATATATATATATATATAATAATAATTTATTCCTCCGCCGCACAATAGGGGCTTACCTTGAGGAGAGATGCGTTACCTATTGGGGACGTGACGGCGCTGGTCGGCGCGTCATGTCGTGCGGTGTTCCGCAGGGCTCGGTCTTGGGACCGCTCCTGTGGAACATCGGCTACGACTGGGTGCTGAGAGGTGAACTCCCGTCGGGCGCCGACTTGACGTGTTATGCGGACGACACGCTCGTCACTGCCCGGGGGAGTTCACACAGGGAAGCAGCGTTGGTTGCCACGGCTGCGGTGTCACAAGTGGTGAACCGCATCCGGCGCCTGGGCCTGGAGGTGGCCCTAAATAAGTCGGAGGCCATGGTGTTCCATGGCCCTCGACGCGCGCCGTCGCCGGATTCACACATCGTGGTCAGCGGGGCCCGGATAGCTGTCGAGTCCACCATGAAGTATCTGGGATTGGTGCTCGACAGCCGATGGGAATTCGGACCCCACTTCCGGCGGCTGGCGCCCAAGCTGATGGGTGCAGCGGGCGCGCTATCAACGTTGCTTCCCAACTTGGGGGGCCCGAGCGCCGCCTGTAGGCGGTTGTACGTGGGAATCGTGCGGTCCATGGCCCTGTATGGGGCCCCTGTGTGGGCGATGGACATGACGGCCAGTACTCTCGCCATTCTGCGTAAACCGCAGAGGGCGATGGCCGTCAGAGTCACCCGCGGGTATCGCACGATTTCCTACGAGGCGGCTTGCGTCCTAGCCGGATCCCCGCCCTGGGACCTAGAGGCGAAAGTACTCGCGTCATTATATCGATGGCGCGAGGAAGAGCGGGCACGGGGCTCGAGGCCGGTGCAGCGGCAGATCGCGCTGCGCCGAGAGGAGCTCCGTCAGGTCTTGGTGGCGGAATGGCGGCAAAGGCTTCTGCGCCCTACCGCAGGCCTCGCTACCGTCGAGGCGATCCGGCCAGTACTCGACGACTGGCTCGGGAGAAGGCACGGCTCCCTGTCGTTTAGGGTGACGCAGGTGCTGTCGGGGCATGGCTGCTTCGGCAAGTACCTTTGCCGCATAGACAGGGAGCCGGACGCTCGGTGCCACCACTGCGTCCATTGCGGGGAGGACACGGCGCAACACACGCTCGCCGAGTGTGTAGCTTGGGAGGAGCAGCGCCGTGTCCTCACAAATAAAGTAGGAGGCGATCTGTCGCTGCCGGCCTTAGTGCAGAAGATGGTCGGTAGCGCAGAGTCGTGGGATGCAGTGGTGTCCTTCTGCGAGGACGTCATGTCGCAGAAGGAAACTGCGGAACGGGAAAGGGAGATCTCGACTCCCTTCCCCGGCCGCAGAAGGCGCACCGGGCGCAGGAGAAGGGCGGACAACGCCCTTTTCCGCCCCCCATAAAAGGGTCCAGGGGCGAGGGACTTGGGGAAGCCCCCGCCACCCCTACTCGATGGACCCGAGGCGGAGGCGCGCGCGGGTGTCGGCGCGCGCCCCTGAGGCGATACACGGGGTAGTTTAACACCTCACTACCCCGTGCAGGAGACGAGGCCTGGACGGACCGGGCCAGCACTAGTGTGGGGCTGCGGAAGAATTTGGATTTCCGCGGCCCCACGCGCACGTGTGAGGAGACACCGGGGTGGTTTTAGCCGGTAAGAGTCCGGCACGCCCCTCCGCCTTTCCCCAGGCGGAGGTAGTCCATGAGGATTTCCCCCCGTAAAAAAAAAAAAAAAAAGGTAAGTCCAACTTCGACCGAGAGGTCAATCGACGGATTCAACTCGGTTGGGCAGCGTTCGGGAAATTACGGCACATCTTCTTGTCAGGTATACCTCAAAACTTGAAAACGAGACTGTACACCCAGTGCGTGTTGCCAGTGATGACATACGGAACTGAGACGTGGTCCTTCACTGCTGGCCGGATGAGGAAGCTCAAGGTCGCACAGCGAGCTATGGAGAGGGCTATGCTCGGAGTTTCTCTGCGTGATAAACTCAGAAATGAGGATATCCGCAGTAGAACTAGAGTGACCGACATAGCCCAACGGATTAGTAAGCTGAAGTGGCAATGGGCCGGCCATATAGCTCGAAGAACCGACAACCGATGGGGAAGAAAGGTTCTCGAGTGGCAGCCTCGTACCGGCAGGCGAAGTGTAGGGCGTCCCCCCACTAGATGGAGTGAAAACCTGGTAAGATATGCAGGAAGTCGATGGATGCAGGTGGCTCAGGACCGTGCTTTGTGGCATTCTTTGGGGGAGGCCTATGTTCAGCAGTGGACTTGTGAAGGGCTGTAATGATGATGATGATGTTCAACAATTGTTTTTTATGTTATGTATAATATGTGATTAGAACAGAATTGAAGTTTGAATCCAAGACTTTTAACTTTTTGAACCGGTTTCCAAAGTACTAACCTACGTAGGCGAACTCTACGACTACAATTATTACTACTACAAGTCCACTTCTGAACATTGACGTCACCTATATATTGTCACAAAATACGGTCGTAAGTCAGTGAGAAAGGGGGTCACCCATACTGCGCTTATGAGTACGAGGCTGCCACTCGCAAACATTTCTTCCCCATTACGAAATATATAGCAGACATAGGTTAAGAATCACTAAAAAATATTCAAACTATACAACCAAAATAAAATAAGTATTTTCTAAATCTGCAGTATATAAGGTGGTACATTGTTAACGCCACGCGAAACACTAACAGAAAGTAAGCATCTAGTGCTTCAAGTACCTTTCGAAGTGCAATATATACTCCGCGGAACGGCTCCGTGGCGCCCTGGTGGTAAGTGGTGATGCAGCCTCAGATGGTAAATCGCACTGTCTTATCGTAACAAAACCCTATTCACTCTTGCCTTGAGGATGCCCAGATTGTATTCAGACGGAAAAATAGAGGCCGGCAAATTGTTCCACTCCTTTGCTGTACGCATTACAAAAGGCTAAGCAAACAGTTTGGTTCTAATGCGTAGAATATCGACAACAAAGGGATGAAGACCCGCCGACCGCCTGGTTGTCCGATGATGGAAAGGAGAGATAGGAGTTAAAGCGTGTTACTCCTGCGCACACTCACCTAAATGCATCCTATAGAATACCGAGAGACTGGCTACTCTGCGCCTGTGCTCGAGGCTGACAAGATTGGTTTCAACCAAATCAAGGTCACCAATGAGCCTCTTAGCATGTCTCTCCACTGAGTCCAATGCTGCCAGGTGCTCTAGGTATGCCATGAGGTGGGCGTTCAATATAGGCTCCATAATCTTGCAGAGTATGGAGGTAATTGAAATTGGCCGATAGTTGGCAGGGTCGGTGCAGTTTTTTAGGCACAGGCTGCACATTGGCCAGCTTCCAAGATTTAGGCACTATTTCAGTCCTGAATGAGAGGCGGAACAAGCGTGTCAACACAGGAGACAACTCAGGTGCACAGACCTTTAGAACTATAGCTGGTATACCATCAGGTCCACTTGCTTTGTTGACGTCTAGACTTCGCAAAGTTTTAAAAACCTCCTTGATGGTGATACAGACCTCTGACATAGAGGTACTGTAGTGAGGTAATTGAAATGTTACGCTGTTGCTACTGTCCAGACGCGAATTGCAAGCAAAAAGAGAAGCAAATAAGTCCGCTTTCTCCTTATGCGCATGAGCCAGTGAGCCATCTGGTTTTACCAGCGGAGGCAGTGTAGACCGCGAGAAGTATGTCTCGCCCGCTTTGGCGAGAGACCAAGAAGCTGTACTGCTAGATGGTTTTACAGAGAGCTTTGTGCCGATGCGTTTAATGCGGTCGAAACTCGCTTGGCGTAATGCTTTTTTGCAGGACTTGGCGGCTTAATTAAAGGCTCACTTCTTAAGGCAAACATCCGGAGCTTTACGGTCTCGAGCATCCACCCAGGATAAGTACGCATATGCTTGTGCTTTTCAGCACGAGCGCACTGGGCGTTAAACCATGGGCGAGCTTTACCCTTGCTGCGCTGGGGTCCGCGGGTTCAAATCCCGCATGGAACAAGTATTTGTATGGCCAGTAAATAGTTGTTCTGAGTCTGGCTGTTTGTCCTATTGCAATTTATGTTTATAAACTGCCTCTACGATACAGGAGAAAATCCTAGTGTAGGGGTAAGGTTTTTGTAAGAAAAAAAAACTCCACATCCAATTTATTACACTCTTCAAAATTACCAAGTGGAATTGTCTATAGACTATAATATTTTAAGTAAAATTTTAAGTAGTTGAACTTGTCACGTTTTTTATAAAATATTAAATATATATATATATATATATATATATATATATATATATATATATATATATATATATATATATATATATATCTGTTATTTGTTATTTTTTTGTATTTGTTATTTGTTAATTTGTATTTGAGCCGCGTAGTAATTTGTATTTAGAAAGTGATGCCATCACGCTGCCAGGGCTGTCACTTTGCCGTTTTGTGTCTGGGTGCGAACGGCGTTTCCTCTCAGGGCTCTCCCGAGCCCTCGATGTATAAAATATCTTCTATATTCTATACTATAATAAAACTAACCGGACGTATGTCTGAATACGCACCACGCAAAACCTGTGAACCAACTTGGATGGGAAATTTTACTGGCAGATATCTGATTTTATAAGGAGTAACTTAGCCTACTTTTATTTTAGAAAAGAATTAAGGTTCCGTTAAAAAAATCAAAACCCATATAATCAACTAATTCCAAGCGGGTGAAGTCGTGGGGAACAGCTAGTTTTATAATTTAAACAATTATTTCAGTGCCAGATTAACAGAAATGAAATTGGATATCAATTATATTTAGTTAAATAAATCATTTTATCAATTAATCATCACAAGTTTGAAATACTTCTATAGGCTTAGCGCCTCAGGCGAGAAGAATAAATAACAAATGGATTATACGGGATAGAAATGAAAAAAATAAAGAGTTAAAACCCCAACTTTAATACTGTATGTTGAATTATAGTTAAGTTAATATAACAACTAAACTGGAGTCATTTGTTTAATTTATTAACATTTTTCAGTTGTCAGTTGTTTAATTTATCAGCATTGTACAAGATATACTGATATTAATAGGACAAGCGGTGAGGGCGAAACGACAGCTCTTAAGTTTGAAAATAATTAAAAGTGACCATCTTTAAAGCGTAACGTGTAGTGTCGGTGTAAAAATATCAACTACCACATATTATTCCGTGGGTGACGTAATAGGTGACAGAGGGAATCAAATCAGGAGATGAGCAGCAGATTCTTTCTAATAACGACTAAAATAAATAAAAACTGTGTTTGCCAACCCGCTTGCCAAGCGTGGAAACTATTGCA
The DNA here is from genome assembly GCA_963668995.1 of Parnassius mnemosyne. Lineage (NCBI taxonomy): Eukaryota > Metazoa > Arthropoda > Insecta > Lepidoptera > Papilionidae > Parnassius > Parnassius mnemosyne. The sequence continues at coordinate 36,727,646 of CAVLGL010000068.1, read as the reverse complement.
AATATCCCCCTTAGGAAGCAATCTACGTGAAAGGGCTACGTTCAGCAATGGACTTTAATAGGCTGTAAAGAGTAACGGACTGTCCAAAGCAAACTGACAGGTCATTCACACGTGCGATCTAAAAATCTAAGGGACAGTTTAACCTAGCAGACATAAAATGATCTCCTTGTATAGTGTTATAAAACACTGAGGACATTAGTGGGCATGCCAAAACATTGCGGTACGCCTAAAATGTTCATGTTTGTGCATGCTTTTACACATTTTGATGACTCCCATATCAAAAAATAGAAAAGAATAGCCTGTCTAATGCAACGAGAAGAAAAACATTAGTAGTAAGCTGAAATAATTAGTGGAAAACCTAAACACCCCAATCATGAGAAAATTAACATATCCTAAAACGTGCCCTATCCTATGCGCAGGTTTTGACTCTTGAATAATCAAAAATTTATCAATTAATAGATCATTTTACGCGGAAACATTAGAATAGAATAGAATAGAATGATTTTTATTCAATATGGATTATTACATAATACTTATTGAAAGTCATTATTTTATTTATCACTGATTCGGAAAATACCTCTGTCCTGGGAAGAAGCAGCAAGAAACCCAGCGGAACTTTTTTTTAAACGTAATTTCACTTAACAATAATTTTGTTTATACATTTTTAAATGAATTTTCATAGAACTAGCATGGTGGCGATCACCTTATTCCCAGGGGTTATTTTCATTCATGTATTCCTTGATATTATAATAACCCTTTTAGTACAGTTTTTCTTTAATAAAACTTTTAAACTTGTTTATTGACAAACTTTGAATATGTTCGGGGATTTTGTTGTAAAAGCGTATACATTGGCCCATAAATGAATTACTGATTCTGTGGAGTCTAGTAACTGGCATTACAAGCTTATGTTTCTTCCTAGTGTTTAAGGTATGAACATCCTTATTCTTATTAAAGCTATTTATGTTTTTATGTACATACATTACATTTTCATAAATATATTGCGATGCCAAAGTTAATATGTTTATTTCTTTAAATTTTTCTCTGAGGGACTTTACAATTTAGATTACAAATCGCCCGTACGGCTCTATTTTGCAAAACAAATAAAGCTTCAATATCAGTCGCATTACCCCATAGCAAAATTCCATAAGACATTACGCTATGAAAGGAACTAAAATACACTAACCTAGCTGTCTCAACATCTGTGAGACTTCCGTGTGTGAATGTTCCGAATACATTAAGTTGCGTCGCGGGCGTTTATTACTGACTGATCCGTGAAATGTTATGTGGCAACAATGCTGAATAATATAAGTGCTTAGATTATTAATTATGTACCGTAATAAGATTGTATATAAAATCGATTCTTCTTCATATTTTAACAAAAATGTCACTATGTCAATTCATTATTTACAAAAATGTCCATTTACACAAAACAACAATGTCGATGTACACAGAATTTTCTCGTAAAGTCTCATAACTCTAACTGTATGATGAAAAGGAAGAAAGTAAAGTCACAATAATCACAACGCAAAGAAATCCTAAACAGAACTCAGTATGTTTTCGTAAACAGGTGCTAATGAATATAAACAATTTAACAAGTGTACGTACGTAAAATGACAACTTGTTAATGTAAATATTACATACAAAATACGACCGTATAGTATTTGACACGTAAGCGCCTTAGTGGTAATTTTTACGTGCATGAATAACGTCAGCGAAAACCCGTATGAGTTGAGTGATACACTTCATATTTGTTATCTCTATCTGACTTGTGTGGATTATAATTATTTCGCCCACTCACTCGCCACTCCTGAGTTAATAGTTAATCATTGTCTCAGTCTGTCTCTCTCGCTCGTGGCTCAGTTGCCTCGCAAGCGACGCGTCACGCGAAATGAGCAAAGAGCAAACTAATGTTTCACTGTTCCAGATCGAAATGATATATTTGAAACGTTGTTACTGAACCAATGTTTTGTATTAATTCAGTGATTCGGATCAGTGAGTCGTTTCCGTAAAGAGATACACACGCCTACTTTGCACTTGTGTCCGGAGTGCGCTCGGCGGCGAACGCCAGTCGTTCACGCTAGGCCGTTACTAAGTAGGAAACATAGATTAATGATAAATCATCGCGCGCTCTGACTAGATACACTTGACTTAATTAGACATTTTTTTTTATAGGATAAGGGTGACAAACGAGCACACAGTCCACCTGATGGTAAGTGGTTGCTGCGGCCCATAGACATCTACATCTATCCTCTATTACAAATCAAAATGTAGATGCGTTGTCACCCGCGAGGACTAAGATGGAATGCCTCATTTCCAATAAAAAGCGCCTCCGGCCACCTGCACTCACCAAGCGAAACGACCATTCGACTTTGGGAGCAGAACGTACCTAACAAACGCCATACAGCAGGTACTTAGGCTGAAATGGAGATGGGCGGGACATATTGCGAGGATGCACGAAGAAATGGACAAAATAGTCACGTTTTAATGTAACTCAACAGGAAACAGAAGGCCCCGGCTAAAGTAAAGTAGAGCGGAGCAGGCCTTAAGTTGAGTGGAGGTCCAATTCTTTTCTACTTTCACGTTGTCGTGAAAATGATAGTAGAGGTGAAGGACAGAGAAAGATGGAAAAACTAGAGGAGTCCTTTAACCTAGAGGGTTCAAAACCAAAATAAAACTAAATGTTATTTTAAATATATCATGTTATTTTAAATGGTTTAATTACATAGAGATATGAAATATAAAAGGCTTATCTATTATTTTATAATTTGCTCACAATATTTGCCTTTATTGCCGAGCACGTGATCGACACTGATTGCAATTTATAATTTCATTGATGCCAGTGGAGATCTTACACGGATTTCTCGCATACAATGAAATTTACAGAGAGCGCTTACCCCATGTCCTACCACAGCTTTTATCTAATACCATACTATGATAATATTCAAAATTCTAAACTTAATAACAAATATCTTATGGTAATATTCGTCGCTTTGTTGTGTAATAAATGCTGCATTTTATTGTAAAATCTTTATACTTAAACGCTAAAGGAAAACGACGTTCTTGCAACCAGCGTCATTAAACTGGTCTAACTATGAAACAATATCCATAAAAAACTGAGTTTCAAAAAAAAATATAATTTTGCGTATATTCTTAATGAAACATATAACTCTATTCACAACTTTCAACCACACTCTATGAAAGATTATTTCATAGATTGTATAAGTCAACAAGTAGCCAAGAGAAAAATCTACAATTGTTACAACCAAACAAAAGAAACCTTTCTAGTTGAAACGAGAATGCATCGTTTAAACATTTTCAAGAGAAAACGTGGAAAAAAGGATCGTTGTTTTTTTATTTGTGCCTGGGACACGTGCATGAAGTCTTTCATTGCTCTGTTCTGTCACTTGTAACATTTTTCTTATCTGCAATAATGGAAACCTACAATAATTATTATAATTATTAATTAGTTATCAGTGGTGAACCGAAATATGGTGTTTAATGTGTGCAAGAAATCTAAATTTCACTCAGCAAACCGCAGAGAGAATTATGCCCTCGGTTTTCTCGGTGGTAAAATCTCTAACATACATACTCGTAGTAATTAATATTCCTCAACAAATCAGTAAGAGGGAATGGCAATGGGCTAAATAGCGCGAAAAAAAAGGTTCCCGATCGCAGTATAAAATGAATCAAAAGACGACTTGATGAGAAATGCATTCCGTTAGATGCAGGTGGATTAGTGAAATTTTATATGATATCCTATAGAAGAGGCATATGTCCTGCAGTAGACATGGGATAGGAGGTAATGATGATGACGACACTAAACTCCAACTTTAACGCATCTGTAGCCTTTTTTGTTTCAAGTTGACTGCTGGTGCTCATGAGGTCATGGAATGCAGTAGCCACTTACATCATGAGGGTTGTAAGTTCGTATGCCACTTTAGTTATATAAATAAATTCAGTATAACTGACCACTTTCTTTGTGATTATTTAAGTAAAATAACAAATATGTAGCAGCACCAAATAGTACCCATTAGGTACTATACATAAGAAATGATCAAATTTCTGTCACGGTATAAAGGTTGTGTTGTTTACAATTCATTATTACCGCCGTATTGTGTTCATAAAATTATTAAACAGTTTTATAAGTAATATATTCAGCGCCTTCAACATAAATAAAATAAATGGAGCATCACTATTCACTATTAAAATTTGAATATAACTACTAAAATTCAAACAATATCAAAATAAAATTTAATATTGTTTAGATTGGATTGATAAATTCGATTATTAATTTGATGGGGATATAGCTCAGTGGCAGAGCAATCGACTGCAGATCGATAGGTCCCCGGTTCAAATCCGGGTGCCCCTATGATCTCATTTACCTTTTTATATTTACCTTTTTATATTTACCCACTTTTGTATATCTTAGAAGCTTTTTGGATGTCAGAGGAAACCTTGAGCATAGTATATATTTTTGGTTTTCTTTTATTTAAATTTCTAACCACATAATAATAATTAAAAACCACAAAAATCTTTTAATTATTGTTTTCACTCAGAAATTAAACAAAAGTTTATCCGCCTGTTTTTCAACAGAAAACGCACCCAATATTCTGAACGGTATAATATCGCAAGGCGTACACGAAGTGTACAGCATGTTTTAGTTAATAGATGTTTATACAAAATTAATTTATATAAATAAATATGAAATAAATTGCAATAATGTAATCCTAATTATAACGTGTTATAGTGTAAGTAGTACAAGAGTAAGAGAGTATTAAAGTTATTGATTTAGCAGGCCAAGCGTGGCGTTGGAGGTAAACTAATTCTACAAAGAAAGAAGCCCTCGTCCAGTAGTAGCTTTAACTGGTTGGCAGGGAAGAAGAAGATAACGGTAAAAGAAATATGAACTTAAAATGTACTAAATACGAACTCTATCGAAGTTATCGATTGATACACTCATAGTGGCTTAGGAAAAAGATTCCGCCTTGGGCAAAGCCTACAAAGATCCTGCGTGTTTAATTTTTTGAATATACGTATGTACCTATATATTCAAAAAAAAGATTAAAACAAAATATAAATATATATAATAGATTAAAAAAAATATGGCATTAATATAAATTAAAAGCTATTTTAGAAACAGATAGTTAACTTTTGCGTTTACCACATTTCTAGGTTTTTTTTTTAAAGAATAAGGGTGACACATTCCACCTGATGGTAAGAGAATGCTGTAGCGCATAGAGATTTACATGTATGCTCGATTAAGAATATAAATTTAGATGCGTTGTTTGTCACTCCTGATGACTAAGGTGAAATGCCACGTTTTAAGTAAAATAGGTCTACACTCACCATATGACACACAGCAGAATAAAAGTGCTATTTTACGCTGGTATTTAGTGAGAGCGTTATGCTTCCCCATATGAGACAACCCATTCGTGCTACAACTCTCTCCATCATATAAGAAAAGGGTTATTGTAAGATTGTTAATAATTAATATAAAAACCGTTTTCTTTTAAATCTAAAAGTTTCACTTTCTGTAATTTTGTATTAATAGCAAATTCATAGTCCCATGAATAAACTTACTAGCTTATGTTTATCTTTTGTTTTTATAAAATGAATATCACTTTTCTTATTTGCATATAATTTTAATCTTATATTGTGTTACTTCTATTCGATATAAGACTAAGAATATATACAAATTTATATTTTTTACGCGGGCAACATGGCTTTGATCCTCATCGGGCCCAAAAGAAAATAGTTAAAAATTCCAATTTTAGGTGCTGATATAAGACCATGACCATGTACTCAGCGGTAGAGGAGAACATATAACAAAACATTAGAAAGCTGCTTGTCTAAAAAATAAAATATTTATATATCATAGTTCAGCAGTAGAAGGGTAGTAATAGGTATATACTACCCTACTACTGCTGAACTAAAATAGATAGATTTATATTGGTGATATTTGCCACACGGCTGCCCCGTCGTTAACACAACTGCTGATTAAGATGTCCCGGGTTCGAATATCGGGTTTGGCCAAAAAGAGTTATTGAGTTTATTTCTGTCAAGAAATTTTCAAAAGCTATAAACATTCAAGAAGTTGGCGGGGTTTCACTACCGTGCTGCGTGTCTCGGAAAAACACGTAAAGCCGTTGGTCCAGCTCCTGATCTCTCTCGGGTTGTGTCGGATTATATTATATTGATAAAATATTGTCTTATTTGCCACACTTGGTTGGCGGATAAGCATCCAAAGTTTGTTATTATTTTGAGTTGTTACAAGAAAGTTGCTAGTGTTCATGTTCTACAACAAAACCCACAGAATGTTATGGAGTGTTGGATTTTACATGTTATCAAGCATGCAGTACAAAATTTTCATTTGTTTATAATTATTTTTATTTCTGAATCGATGTAGATACCTATGTACATTTAAGATATATATTCAAGGGTACTTTTAACTTTTACTTCTAAAAAGTTTAATCTAAAAAGTTTTTGTTACTAGTACAAGATAGACTTAACTGTTTTTTTAGCGAAAGCTGAGTTTTGAAATCTAAACTAAAAGAAATAACGTTAAAACTTACAAAAATATATAAATTTTTCTTTTTTTAAAAGTAAAACTGTTTTGCGATAGAGTGAAAGCAATTTTAGACAACGAAAACAAAGTTAGTAAAATTTCTTATTTGCTTATTTTTTGTGACGAAAATGAAAAATTAAAACGTTTCTTTGTGTTAGAGGTTAAAAGTAAAATTCAAATATGTAGACAGTTTAAGGGTGGATTGAATTACAATTTTAAATATTGTTTACGGATGAAAAAACGGAACAACTTATTTTGTTTTCTGATTGGCCACAATAAATTATTATACTTTGTGTGGCTAACTTACAATATAATACCATATAAAATCTTTACTAAATAAACAAAAGTAATCTATAAGAAAGCATCACACTTTTATAACATTAATTCACATTTCTATAATATATTTATATATTTTTTTTTGATTAAGAGCGATAAACGAGCACATAGTCCACCTGATGGTAAGTGGATGCTTTGGCCCATAGACATCTACATTTCATCCTCAATTAGGAATTATAATGCCGATACGTTGCCACCCCTGAGGTCTAAGATAGAATGCCTCGTTTCCAGTAAAAAGGGTCTCTTCATCACTACACTAACCATACGAAACAATATGCTATATTACTTTGGTATTCTGTGAGAGTGTGATTCTACCCCGGTCAAGCCGATCCATTCGTGCTACAACCATAATATAGCTGCAGCGTGGCTATACCACGTATATATAAATAATATAATAAATAAATAATAATAAAATAATAATAATATATATGAATTATTTAACACACATATTTTCGATTAGTATATTTACAGATTGATTTAATTTTATTTGTTTAGTTATCTATCTTCTATCAATATTAAGTGTAAAAGGAAGCTCTTGCCGAGCATCTGTCCTTATGTATGACGTTGCTAATCTCAGAAACTATTATGGGAATTTTCATTTGGTTTTCACCGAAAGACAATAATTCACAAGAATTAAATTATCATAAAGTTCTACTGTTCGCGCCAAACACTTTCAAGGATTGACGCGAGAGGGCCCTCGGCGCGGTGCAGTCATACCGGTTTGACTTCCGGTCGTGCGAAAAACGCCCAAGGGCAGTCAGTCGTCCTTAGGCAGTGCTCACGATTGGCACGCTGCCAATTAAGCGCGGGAACTCGGAATAATTAAGCGTGGACAGTAAAAATACGGTCTAGGAATTTTGTGGCGCGTATCCCTACTGGAGAGATTCCCCGGGACTTATTGGGTCCGACTCAGAATTTGTATAAGTGCATTCGACAATATTAGCTAGTGCGGCCTCTGTATTCTAGAACTAACTGTTGCAACGCGAAACGGTAGTGACCTTTGATCCAGAAACTCCGGGCGTGTTTTGTGCGGTAACCTTATACCCCGCGATAGTTAGTGGCTTCTGTAAGTTAGTTAATCGTACGATAGAGTTAATTGACTGTCATCGTGATGAAAGAAGAAAGTGACTGTGGTCCGGAGCCGAAGCAGTCTGAAGCAGTGTGGCAGCATTTTGGAGCAGCCTGGAACTCGGCAGCAGCTGGTCGCCTATGCTTGACAAGGCCCCACACATTCACCTCTCACTGTACACTACTCTCCATCCACTATTAGACACACTCACGGCCTGCCCAAGCCTTGGTGCGAAGTTAGCTTCAGATAATGGTAAGTACTATGTCCTTCTAACGTCCTCCCATCTGGATTATTGTAATTAGGAATTTCCACGTGGCCACATTGAGGCCCGACCTACGTTTGCTCGGGAAGTCTTCTGCTCATGGGCCCCAGAGGATTGGATCCTTTAAGGGAGCAACCGTAGGCCGTAACAAACTGGTAGCAGAGCGTGGTTACGGGTTCGATTCCCCGGTCGATCCCGACCATAGTGTTTGATAAAAATTAAACAAATCTGGTGGCAGGGAGCGTTGGTTTGATTGTTCTAATTTGTATCTACAATCACGCCCGTCCGTAATACGTAAAAATATTTTTTTGTACGTAATAATAGAATTATTTCCCTTTGTTGTTTGTTGCTTGCCTTTTTTTTGGTTAGTAGGTAGTTTGAAAAGCCGCGCCCTAGGTAGCGCATGCGGGAGTTTTTATAGAGATATACGTCATGTAGGTAGATGGATATTATCACGTAATCGGTTAATTATCGTTGTCGGATAGTTGTAGTGGATTACTTATCGAAGGGTCGATTTCCGAGCTAGGCATTTTTTGTTGATCGACTGTGATGTGTATCTTCGTTTATATTGTAATTTGTATTTGAACTAAAGAGTAGTAATTGTATTTGCGCAATTTGAATTTAACTTGATTTCATCGCACTAGTATTTGTTATTTGTTAATTTGATTTATGTCTTTTCTTTTGTGCTAACTTGTATTTGGTTGATACGTAGTAATTCGTATTTGTGTAATTTCTATTCAACGCGATTTGATAGGAACTGCATTTATTAACTGTTAATTTTTGTTGTATTTTTTGTTTGTTATCTTTGTAATCTGTGCTCAAGCCGCGTCGTAATTTGCATTTAATAGTGATGACATCGCCCAAGCTACTGATCCGTTGTTTGCGGACTGAGCTACGCTGGGCCACAAGCGCCCATGCTTTGATAGGTCGACCGGATAGGGTCCATAACTTGATGAAGCGGTTCGAGCAGGTGGATGCTCGAAAGGCCGCAGTGGAGGAGGCTTACGCTGAGCTCGAGGATTCGGATGTGGAGAAGGGAGTCCTAGACTCCTGCTTCGCGGACTATGAGCAGTTCTTGTGGCTCACGGACGAGTTGATCGAGGCTGAAGGCAGGTATGCCGAGGAGGCGCGTGAAGCTCGGATGAGTGACCTGTCCGAGTCCTCTCTGAAGCAGCTTCAGCCGGAGCTGTTGGGACGACTCCCAACTCTGGACCTGCCAAAGTTCTCCGGGGTCCTTTCTGAATGGCTGACCTTCGTTGGTCTTTTCGACAGCCTAGTGGACGCCCTGAGTAACTTGACCCCGAGCCAAAAGATGGTGTACCTCCTGGCCTCACTGGAGGGGGAGGCCCTGGGCGTCGTCGGCCACTTGAGATTGTCGGACGACGCCTACCAGACTGCTCGGGACCTCCTAGCCAAAAGATACGCCAACGTCCGGCGAATTGCGGACGAACATGTTAAGCAGCTTCTAAGCCTCCCGCTGCTTAGTGACCGGGCCAGACTGCGTCCGGACCTGTTGGATCCAGTCTTGGTGGCCTGTAATACGTTGAGGCGGCTGGGTTTACCAGTGGGCGAATGGGCTTTTTTGTTGCTCCGCATCGTGCTGTCCCGTCTACCTCTCGACCTTCGAATCCATTTTGAATCACTGTATTTGATTGTTGCGTCTGTTTTCTAAAAGGAAATTGAATGGCGCGCTGTTTGAAAAATTATGTAACATATACATAGATAGTGTTTAAACATTTTGCTTTGCGAAGAAGTAGGGCTGTCCCTTACGTTATTGTTTGTTTAATTTGCAAGTTGAACTATGCGCATCGGTGATTAATTTGGTTGAATTAATTCTGTAGTTGAACATTGATGCTTTTGAAAAATTAGTTGAAATATGAGCATAAGACTACTTGCCTAACAGGCTAGCTAGTTTTGGAGATTATCAGATTGAAATCAGCTGCCGCACTATTTTAGTAAATGATAATATGGTGGGTGGCCTGGCTAGGCCTACTTGTTGAAAATTCATACTAGGGACTATCTGTGCGTTTCGTTCGGCTCTCCACAGACGACGTTCATGTGGAATTTGTGGGTGCTCTCTGCACTGAAGCTTAGGAGGCCGCTCGGGGCCGCCTCGTATCGCGTCGCTGTTTGCAGAGATGATCCGGTCGGATTGCGGAACTAATCATAGGGGCACAGATAGGTGTTTGAAAGAGGTCGTCAGACTTCTGTCCAGTACAGGACTTGTTAAAGTGCTGCGATGCCCAGGAGGGGCATCCAGTGGAGGCTGACCCTCCGGCTTGCCACATTAGGGCTATTTTTTGAGGCGCTGGTTAGGGTTGCAAGATCTGATGGGGTGCCTAAGGTGGCCTAGTTTGGTTGTAGATTCGGTCTTGTAACTTGCCTTCGCGACCTTGTCCCGCTGACCGGTTTGCTCGCGGACCCAAATCCTTATGTCCGGGACGGGGGTTTGTTCGCGCCAAACACTTTCAAGGATTGACGCGAGAGGGCCCTCGGCGCGGTGCAGTCATACCGGTTTGACTTCCGGTCGTGCGAAAAACGCCCAAGGGCAGTCAGTCGTCCTTAGGCAGTGCTCACGATTGGCACGCTGGCAATTAAGCGCGGGAACTCGGAATAACTAAGCGCGGACAGTAAATATACGGTCTAGGAATTTTGTGGCGCGTATCCCTACTGGAGAGCTTCCCCGGGACTTATTGGGTCCGACTCAGAATTTGTATAAGTGCATTCGACAATTAATATTGTCGAATGCACTGCTAGTGCGGCCTCTGTATTCTAGAACTAACTGTTGCAACGCGAAACGGTAGTGACCTTTGATCCAGAAACTCCGGGCGTGTTTTGTGCGGTAACCTTATACCCCGCGATAGTTAGTGGCTTCTGTAAGTTAGTTAATCGTACGATAGAGTTAATTGACTGTCATCGTGACGAAACAAGAAAGTGACTGTGGTCCGGAGCCGAAGCAGTCTGAAGCAGTGTGGCAGCATTTTGGAGCAGCCTGGAACTCGGCAGCAGCTGGTCGCCTATGCTTGACAAGGCCCCACACATTCACCTCTCACTGTACACTACTCTCCATCCACTATTAGACACACTCACGGCCTGCCCAAGCCTTGGTGCGAAGTTAGCTTCGGATAATGGTAAGTACTATGTCCTTCTAACGTCCTCCCATCTGGTTTATTGTAATTAGGAATTTCCACGTGGCCACATTGAGGCCCGACCTACGTTTGCTCGGGACGTCTTCTGCTCATGGGCCCCAGAGGATTGGATCCTTTAAGGGAGCAACCGTAGGCCGTAACATCTACTCTCCGTGGCATAGAGTCAAGAACGTCAGCTAGCTACGTTTCCTCGCTGAATGACGCACGTAGCATAGATTTTAAACCAGTTTTGTTTTTTTAAATGAATTCATTAAATCATTCATTAAAGTCCATAAAAAGCTAAGCTAAACATAGGCATCCCCCATAGACCTCATAGGGAGAAAATTGCCATAGTTTGCTTGGCAGGGGGTTGAATTGTTATTAGGAAGTAACTACTGACAATTTATTACTTAATTTCCCTCTGTTTTCTCTTACGACACCCACGGGATGATATGAGGTAATAGAAATCCTTACGCTACCACTACACAGCAATTGTTATTATATTAATTAGTTATTTCAACCGGTATAAATGAAGTGTAGACCAGCTCCCCACTAGAAGGAGAGTCCGCCATTCGACTACTGTTGTGCACCACTCCTAACACAACCATTTAAAACTTACCACAAGTGGTTACAGGGAATATTAGTGATGTGACTAGTATTGCTAGCATTAAAAATAAGTAACTCAGGGTTGTGCCTTGTCCTTTTCCTTGAAGAAGGCTCAGGTTAAGCAGTAGATTTGTAATGATGATGATGATGTAGTAATTTTAATAGTTGGTCAATGTTATCAGCCTGTAGGCAGACTACTGATGGGGGTTGAAGTTTCTCGCCGTGGAACTATGCTTCGCCTGCTAAGTCTCGATTGGAATTGGAATAGGAAGACACTTGATTTGCATTTTTATTAATTTATGTGGAAGTAAAAATGTCCATGTCATACCTATGTCGGTAGTTTTTGGGAGCACTAAGCTCGAAGTTGTTGACGAGTATGTTTACCTGGGACAAATAGTCCGACTAGGTAAGTTTTGTACGTGGTAGAGCCATCCTACAGCTATATCACTGGTATAGTTGTAGCACGAATGGGTCAGCTCGACCGGGGAAGGACCACGCTCTCACAGAATACCAGCGTAAAATAGCAGCTTAATGCTGCTGTGTTTCGTATGGTGAGTGTAGAGACTCGGAGACCCTTTTTACTGGAAAAAGAGGCATTCCATCTTAGTCCTCACGGGTGACAACGCATCTGCATTTTGATTCGTAATCGAGGACAGATGTAGATGTCTATGGGCCGCAGCAACCGCTTACTATCAGGTGGACTGTGTGCTCGTTTGTCACCCCTATCCTATAAAAAAAGTCCAAATTCGACCGAGAGGTCAATCGACGGATTCAACTCGGTTGGGTAGCGTTTGGGAAATTACGGCACATCTTCTCGTCAGGTATACCTCAAAACTTGAAAACGAGACTGTACAAACAGTGCGTGTTGCCAGTGATGACCTATGGAACTGAGACGTGGTCTTTCACTGCTGGCCGTATGAGGAAGCTCAAGGTCGCTCAGCGAGCTATGGAGAGGGCTTTGCTTGGAGTTTCTCTTCGTGATAAACTTAGAAATGAGGATATCCGCAGTAGAACCAGAGTGACCGATATAACCTAACGGATTAGTAAGCTGAAGTTGCAATGGGTCGGCCATATAGCTCAAAGAATCGACAACCGATGGGGAAAAAAGGTTCTCGAGTGGTGGCCTCGTACCGGCGGACGAAGTGTAGAGCGTCCTCCCACTAGATTGAGTGACGACCTGGTAAGATATGCAGGAAGTCGATGGATGCAGGTGGCTCAGGACCGTGCTTTGTAGCATTCCTTGGGGGAGGCCTATGTTCAGCAGTGGACTTATGAAGGGCTGTAATGATGATGACGATGAAAAATGTTTTAGATAACAATACACAAACGACGATAAACATTCACGACTGCCTCAATACTAACAGGTCGTGAGTGCGACTGCTGGCTTTGTGGTTAGATCGGTAAAGCCATTGGTCTTTCGCCGGATCTCTCTCCAGTCGAATCGGATTGCCGTCCCTTCGGGCTATGAGAGTAAGGAAATGGAGGTTGCACTAGTGGCTACGCACACTATAGTGCGATATAATCATGTTCTGCGCAAACGACTAGTCTCCGTTGAGATTTGCCGGCTTAATTGCAATTTGGTCTGGAAGACATTATTAATATTCGTTTATTCATTCATTGGGAACTAGGCCTCGCCTGTTATAATATCTAAAATACTATCATATATAAATTCTAAAATATTTTCAAATATAATCATTTAAATATAAGCGGTACTTGGGATTAAGAGTAACTATTACGGCTAAGAAAAACTATCTAGCATTTACATTCAGCGTCAATCTCGACAGAAAAGAGGCCTCGCTCTTTTAAATAACAATCACTTTTCTTTTTTTCTCGTCCAGTTCTTTTAAATATATTCTAAAGCGATGTTCATTTTTCGTGTGTTACATAAACATTTTCCCAAATAATTTTTGTTTTCACATATTATTTTCATTTTGTGTTGTTATAGTACGGTTTTCTTTAAAAATATATTGAAGTAATACCAATAATTATTATATTCAATTAAAGACATGTTTTTCCATAAATGTTAAATGTTCCATACAATTGTTTTTATGTTATGTATAATATGTGATTAGAACAGAATTGAAGTTTGAATCCAAGACTTTTTACTTTTTGAACCGGTTTTCAAAGTACTAAACTACGTAGGCGGATTCAACGACCACAATTATTATTACTACAAGTCCACTGCTGAACATTGACGTCACCTATAGATTTCCACAAAATACGGTCCTAAGTCAGTGAGAAAGGGAGTCACCCACTGCGCTTATGAGTACGAGGCTGCCACTCGCAAACATTTCATCCCCATTAGGAATATATAGCAGACATAGGTTAAGAATCACTAAAAAATACTCAAATTATACAACCCAAATAAAATAAGTATTTTCAAACTCTGCAGTACATTGTTAACGCCACGCGAAACACTAACAGAAAGTAAGCATCTAGTGCTTCAAGTACCTTTCGACGTGCAATATATACTCCGCGGAACGGCTCCGTGGCGCCCTGGTGGTAAGTGGTGATACAGCCTTAGATGGTAAATCGCACTCTTCTTACCGTAACAAAAGCCTATTCACTCTTGCCTTGAAGACGCCCAGATTGTATTTAGACGGAAAAATAGAGGCCGGCAAATTGTTCCACTCCTTTGCTGTACGCATTACAAAAGGCTAAGCAAACCGTTTGGTTCGAACGTGTGGAATATCGACAACAAAGGGATGAAGACCCGCCGACCGCCTGGTTGTCCGATGGTGGAAAGGAGAGAGAGGAGTTAAAGCGTGTAATTCCTGCGCACAGTCACCTATATGCATCCTATAGAATACCGAGAGACTGGCTACTCTGCGCCTGTGCTCGAAGTTAACAAGATTGGTTTCAACCAAATCAAGGTCACCAATGAGCCTCTTAGCATGTCTCTCCACTAAGTAGAATGCTGCCAATTGCTCTGGGTATGCCATGAGGTGGGCGTTCAATATACGCTCCATAATCTTGCAGAGTATGGAGGTAATTGAAATTGGCCGATAGTTGGCAGGGTCGGTGCGGTTTTTTAGGCACAAGCTGCACATTGGCCAGCTTCCAAGATTTAGGCACTATTTCAATCCTGAATGAGAGGCGGAACATGCGTGTCAACAAAGGAGACAACTCAGGTGCACAGACCTTTAGAACTATAGCTGGTATACCATCAGGTCCACTAGCTTTGTTGACGTCTTGACTTCGCAAAGTTTTAAGAACCTCCTTGTTGGTAATACGGACCTCTGACATAGAGGTACTGCAGTGAGGTGTTGCTACTATCCAGACGCGAATTGCAAGCAAAAAGAGAAGCAAATAAGTCCGCTTTCTCCTTAGGCGCATGAGCCAGTGAGCCATCTGATCGAGAGTAGTATGTCTCGACCGCTTTGGCGAGAGACTAAGAAGCTGTACTGCTAGATGGTTTTACAGAGAGCTTTGTGCCGATGCGTTTAATGCGGTCGAAACTCGCTTGGCGTAATGCTTTTTTGCAGGAATTGGCGGCTTGGTTAAAGGCTCTCTTTTTAAGGCAAGCTTCACGGTCTCGAGCATCCACTCAGGATAAGTACGCCATATGCTTGTGCTTTTCAACACGAGTGCACTCGGCGTTAAACCATAAGCGAGCTTTACCCCTGCTGTGCTGGGGTCCGCGGGTTCAAATCCCGCATGAAACAAGTATTTGTATGGCCTGTAAATAATTGTTCCGGGTCTGGCTGTTTGTCCTATTGCAATTTATATTTATAAACTGCCTCCACGATACAGGAGAAAACCCTAGTGTAGGGGTAAGGTTTTTGTAAAAAAAAAACTCCACGTCCAATTTATTACAATCTTCAAAATTACCAAGTGGAATTGTCTATAGACTATAATATTTTAAGTCAAATTTTAAGTAGTTGTACTTGTCACGTTTTTTATAAAATATTAAAAAAAAATATATATATATAAAATATCTTCTACATTCTATACTATAATAAAACTCTAACCGGACGTATGTCTACGCACCACGCAAAACCTGTGAACCAACTTAGATGGGAAATTTTACTGGCAGATAGCTGATTTTATAAGGAGTAATTTAGGCTACTTTTATTTTAGAAAAGAATTAAGGTTCCATTAAAAAAAATCAAAACCCATAAAATCCTAATTCCAAGCGGGTGATGTCGTGAGGAACAGCTTATTTTATAATATAAACAATTATTTTAGTGCCAGATTAACAGAAATGAAATTGGATATCAATTATATTTAGTTAAATAAATCACTTTATCAATAAATCATCACAAGTTTGAAATACTTCTAGAGGCTTAGCGCCTCAGGCGAGAAGTATAAATAACAAATGGATTATACGGGATAGAAATGAAAAAAATAAAGAGTTAAAACCCCAACTGTTAATTCTGTATGTTGAATTATAGTTAAATTAGTATAACAACTAAACTGGAGTCATTTGTTTAATTTATTAACATTTTTCAGTTGTCAGTTGTTTAATTTATCAGCATTGTACAAGATATACTGATATTAATAGGACAAGCGGTGAGGGCGTAACGACTGCTCTTAAGTTTGAAAATAATTAAAAGTGACCATCTTCAAAGCGTAACGTGTAGTGTCGGTGTAAAAAAATATCAATTACCACATATTATTCCGTGGGTGTCGTAATAGGTGACAGAGGGAATCAAATCAGGAGATGAGCAGCAGAGTCTTTCTAATATAAATAAAAACGACTAAAATAAATAAAAACTGTTGTTGCCAACCCGCTTGCCAAGCGTGGAAACTATTGCAAATATCCCCCTTAGGAAGCAATCTACGTGAAAGGGCTACGTTCAGCAATGGACTTTAATAGGCTGTAAAAAGTAACGGACTCTCCAAAGCAAACTGCCAGGTCACTCACACGTGCAATTTAAAAATCTAAGGGACAGTTTAACCTAGCAGACATAAAATGATCTCCTTGTATAGTGTAATAAAACGCTAAGTACATTAGTGGGCATGCCAAAACATTGCAGTACGCCTAAAATGTTCAAGTTTGTGCATGCTTTTACACATTTTGATGACTTCCATATCAAAAAATAGTAAAGAATAGGCTGTCTAATGCAACGAGAAGAAAAACATTAGTAGTAAGCTGAAATAATTAGTGGAAAACCTAAACACCCCAATCATGAGAAATTTAACATATCCTAAAACGTGCCCTATCCTATGCGCAGGTTTTGACTCTTGAATAATCAAAAATTTATCAATTAATAGATCAATTTACGCGGAAACATTGTAAAGTTAATTAATTTTTGATTCTATTTTAACGTAGGATGTAATCAAGTTGTTAATTAAGTTCCATTGTGTTAAGTTTTAAATAAATCATACGGAGTGAAAATGGTAACTGATTTATCCGTTGAACATAAACAAGCTTATTTTAGTTTTAATAATAAACAATATTGGAAAGTTATTTTTGGATTAAATTAAAAACACATTAAATTGTAAATACAATTGTTGGACTGGCAGAGAATTGCTTATGGTATTATGCCCGTCCTTTATATTTTTTTGTAAATACATTCCCTATTCACCAAAAAATACAAATACAATTTTTGTAAATAGGGAATGATCTATAGAACAAATAAATAAACACATTTAAAGTGTTAAGCATAAACGACATAATATTATGTTGAGACATAAATGAAACGGAATTTAATATTAGAAATTCGTAATTCTATTAGTAATTAATATTTATTATGTACCATATGAAACAAATTTGTCCTGATGTACCATGTGCTGCAGCATGCTGAAGTATTTTCATGCACTATTAAAAAAAAATGACAAAAGTTGGAAAAAGAGGTTTACTTTCGCGTATACCCATTTAATACTGCCACTACCCAGTGTTTTAGCGGTGTAAGAATATCCACTACCCATAGGTGTCGAACATGGCGACAAAGTGAAATAAACCAGGAGATGGGAAGCAACGTCTTACTAATACTAACTATAAAAACTGCAGTTGTCAGCCCGCCTGCCAAATGTGACACCTATGGTAAATATCCCTGCTATTATGATATAATCTATGGTGAAGGCCTATGTTGAGAAGTAGAATTTTGATATAATATAACGGTATACCAATTTTAACCTTGATTCTACAGTATTGCACTGCCCGCGTCACTATGGAAACGTATTTTCTATAAAGAATTATGTATAGTAAATACTAGTGTCATTCAATATATTACCCAATGTTCTTTATTAATCCGACAAGAAAACAAATTATATTTAAATATACTTGTAACACGTCCAATAATTTGCAGCAGCAATGTAAATAAGTATGATTTCTAATATCAGTAATACGCAATACACATTGAGTAAAAGAAAACCCGTAATGAAACTTAGGTTTTTCCCTCGATCATGGGTACTTTAAAGCGATCGGAACGTCTTGACTTAAATATAAGTTAAATTTCATATTTTAATGCATAGGTTAATTTTAAAAACACGGTATATAGTTGTTGATGTGTTTTAATGTTTCATTCAAATAACATGTACTATATTTTTAGATACGTTGTATGTATAATACAGCGTTTGACTATTCTAATTATTTTAGATGAGAACTAATTTTATGCTTATGTTCAAAAAAGTTTTTATAACGTATTAACGTTGTAAATATTTTTATATCAGTATACTATAATAATGATAGTAAAAAAAAATTGAAAATACATCTTGACTTGTATCTATGTTTTATAGAATAAAGATGACAACTGAGCACACAGTCCAATTAGTGGTAAGTTAATGCTGTAGCCCATAGACATCTACATCTATTCTCAATTAAGGTTCAAAGGCAAATACATTGTCACCCCTGAGGACTAAGATGGAATACCTAGTTTCCAGTAAAAATATTCACCGGTTATATACAATCACTAAACAAAACAAAGCAGCATTAATTTGCTATTTTACGCTGGTATTTTGTGAGAACACGGTCCTTCTCCTGTCGCCCCGACAAATTTCTGCTACAACCATAATAAAGCTGCAGCGTGGCTCTACCACGTACAGTGTTCATTTTTTGTGTGTTTCCTAAAATAAAATTAGGGTAAAAATGGCTCAACAATTCACCTGATGGTTTAATGACACATTGAAACAACCTCAAAAGTACACATTGCTACTCCTGAGGACTAGGATCAAATGCCTCACGGCTTGAAATTTAAATAGTTTGTCATCAAAGAGATTTAAATATATAGGTATACTACTTAAATGTCTTTGTTCATCATATATCTTACTCTCTGGAACAAAGAAGTTAGTATATTGCTGATTATTGACAGAAATGAGAGCGCGTCTCAGATCCAGTCGAACTGTGCAAATTATAATTAATTTAGTACGTATTCACATTCTAGAATTTAAAACGGTAACTTCAACTCTAATCGCTTGCACCTTAGTATGATATTATTAGAATAGTTTCTTTAGCATATGACAAACCAACTCAATTTAATTTAACAGCAACTAAAATAAAGGCACAAATTGTACCTGCCAGTAAACATTCCTGCCGTGTAGTTTATGAAACAAGTAAACACTCGCAAGTAGTTACTAATAGTTTACAGAGGATAGTTTCGTCGCATAAATTTCTTGCCCCATAATTAATTAAAACGCAAGGTAAAACAATTCAAATATTCGAAATGTTTAGGCTTAAACTAATTTTTTTCCAAGTAATTAGTACTTCTTTTATTCAGCACTGTATCTATCTACTTTAAAAAAACAGTCTCAACCAAATATAAAAAGATCAATTTGAAAGAATTTTTATTGTGTAACTGCAAGCCTACAATTTTAGTTTTAACAAACCCTACAAAAAAGAGTTTATCATATTCTAACCATAATATCAAATATTGGGAATGAGGAGATTGCTGTAAATTGATTTTAGATTAGATTTTAGAGATTAATATTTATTGGCACTTTAATCCTTTCTTAAAAAAAATTAACTTTGAAGAAAAGTCCCGCCGGGTTTACTACTTTTACTACTATGGGCTACTTTTTCTTAGTAAAGATATTTCGGAACCAATCGCTCAAATATAGAAATGGTTAACGTTTATGACTTTTAAAGTAAAGAAGTATACTTACAGCCCATTTACTATAGACATAGGCCTGCTCCCATTTCTGAGAGGGATTCTGGTACGGAAATGTCCGCCGCCCGCCTAAATGCGTGTTGGAGAACTTCTCAACATGTTCTCAAAATATGTTTTTTAAATTACGCAGACATGCAGGTCCACCTCTCACGATATATTCCTTCACCGCTATGTACCTAGTAATCTAGTATGCCGTAAACTAGTTACGATATGGCAGCGATCGCAAGAATTAAAAAAAATATTTCAGTAAAGTTACAAAAACAGTAAATTCAATTAAAATGTATGGTTACAAAAGAAGTTAAGTTATAAGTGGATGGTGTCAGACTATAAGACATTTCTTTTGTCTCCACAGTGATCCTTTCCGCAGCGTCTACCACGTACAGTGTTCATTTTTGCGATGCCGCCAACGCTTGAATAGACCATTAATTTGGCATAAGACCAAGTAATGATCCGTCTCTACGTTGGACCCGCGGTAAACCCTTTTATCTACCACTGCGTTCCTCATTCTTTCATACACAATTATGAAATCTATCATGCTTATATCATCCCCTCTTTCCCAAGTATAAATGTGAATCCTCTAATGGCGAAAGAAAGTCTTCGCCACAAAAAGATTCTTTTCCACACATATGGTGAGAAGGTCTTCACCATTCTCATTTATTCTTTCATCGCCAAACGCTCCTAATATCCTTTCATAACCAGACCTCTTCAGCCCAACCCTTCCATTAAAATCTCCTAACATAATAATATTCTCATTTTTCTTACATTTCGTCAACACCAGCCTTACCATGTCCCAAAACTACTCTCGGATGTAAGTGGGCTTAGAAATATCTGGGGCGTACACCCCAAGCACAAACAACTTTTTTAAGCCCACTTTCATTCGTATACACAGCAGCCTTGGGCTTACACATTCATACTCTTTCACACATTGACCCCTTCTTTCTGAAATGATGACACCGACTCCCTGGCATGTCCGCTCGGTCTCGTCTACACCAGACCAGTAAGCGGTATAGATGCCATGTGCAGTGACATATCTTCCCTTTCGTTTCGTCTCATTCACACATAACACATCTATTCCACTGTCATTCCTTATTTCGCATATTTCATCCATCTTATCATTCATTGCTCCACATACATTCAGCGTAGCCAGACGGACCTCCGCAATCTACTTTTCGCCCCTTCGGGAGACAGGACGTGACGGGTGGCGAACCTCGTCGCCGGTTTCCCTCCCGGAGATTCTTCCCACCCCTGTCCCATTAAAGGGGCGCCGGGAACTCGGGGCCATTTCTTTAAATTGTTGGCTCATGGTGCGACATAAGGGGTGGTAGATTTTACGCCGCTACCACACGGTGAGGAGCCGAGTCTGTCGTTTCGGCTTTGTCGCTCGTTTAGCACCACCCGGTGGACACGTGTAGGGTGCGCCTAGGGTTAGGTGGTCGAAGCCTACGGACGCGAGCGTTATGTATGTATTTTATGTAGATAATATGTAGCTACATCATTTACTGTTGAAGAGTTTTGGAGGTCCCATAGGAAATTTAATGTATGTTCAGAAAACGGTCAAAATTTTCCATATTTTGGGATATATATCTCAGTGTGTTACGGGCTTAGGTATGTCCTGCTCTATCATAGGGTACCTGCACTATCTTCCACTGACTGCCGCTGCAGCGGCGTCGCATGATATTTACTCCACATTACTTTAACATTTTCGAGTCATCGGATCCACTATGCACTGATAAGCTCCACATTTTCAAAGACGTTTTTTGAAGTGCATTTATTGTGTTTCAGTTGTCAATGGGTCTATTATTGTTTTAACCTCATTTTGAAACCGTAGTAGATTTGAAAAAAATAGCAGTGGCATTTGACAAACGAAGTGTTATTTTCTTACGTTTGAGAAATTAATATATTCCATTTCATTTCATTCTCACGAGGACTATGTAAATTCGAAAATACTGATTACTCTTTTCATTTGCGTCGTGTAGACTCAGAAGACAATTTATCACCTGACCTTATTCCAGAGGTGTCATTAAATAAATTTCAATTTAGGGTAACGCCTATAAAACCTTATGACCTTTCAAAGGCAATACCTCAATGAAACCAAAAATACGTGATAACCCGATAGTGATAAAGCTTTTCATACATAAACATATTTACGTGGTAGAGCCATGCTGTAGCTATATTAGTTGTATACTAGTACGAATGGGTCGGCTCGACCGGGGAAGGACCACGCTCTCACAGAAAACCAGCGTAAAATAGCAGCTTAAAGCTGTTGTGTTTCGTATGGTGAGTGTAGAGAACTGGAGACCCTTTTTACTGACAAAGAGGCATTCCATCTTAGTCCTCACGGGTGACAACGCATCTGTATCTTGAGTCTTTATTGAGGATAGATGTAGATGTCTATGGGTCACAGTAACCACTTACCATCAGGTGGACTGTGTGCTCGATTGTCACCCGATCCTATAAAAAAAACACTGCTATAATACATATTTTTATTGTGTCTCTTCTTTATTTAAATATCAATATTTGTAGTTTTCTAAATCTTTAATTCTTTAATTAAGTTAAATTATAATTGGTTTCATTATAATTGTTTCAAGGAACACTTTTTTAAATAGTTTGCATGTGATCGTTTTTTCAATAATGTTTTAATTCCATTGTTACAAACATACACCTATACTAAATACATACTTAAAATAGTATTAACATTAACATTTTACTAGATAGAGTATCATGGGTGAAGCAAAAGTTGGTCCGCTCGAAGAACGCTCACACAAATCAATAACGTAAATAGGAGCGAGGTGGGTGAATAGATGCGAAGAGAAGGTGGTGAGCGAAGCGAACCTGAGCATCCTTTACTGGGAATCATGCATTACACCTTAGTGTTCAGGTGTGATAACGTATCTGTATTTTGATTCTTAATCGAGGATAGATATAGTTGGCCTATGGGCATCATCATGCACTTACTCTCGGGCGGACTATGTGCTCGTTTGTCATCCTTGCTGCCGTGAAAGAAAAGTTTTGACTGAGGTTATATTACTTTACGTCACGTATTTCGAAAATCTAACGTGCATTAAGAATGAAGACAGCCTATTCATCGTTGTTTTCATGGATATATTTTTTATGTTAAAAACACGAAGTACGGCATAAGTGGGCTTTGTACGGTAAATATTTTCACCGAAACATAAACTCTTGTTAGGGATAAACAAGAGTTATTACAATTACTTGCAAACTTAGGTGGAATTTCGTTACCTTTTGTAACGTGCATTTAAAATTATTATATCATTATTTTGCTCTCCTGAATATAAGTAAAGGAAAGGAAATATACGTAAATAATGTACGACATTAGTCTAATAGTTACATTAATAGAAAACAATGATATAATAGTATGTATATTGTAAAATTTTGTATAAGTAGTCTTTTTATAGATTGTTTGACACCTTTTTTTCCTTTATTAAATGAGGTATCGATTTGACCATATTTTCTATTTAATCAAGAGATTTATTAAATCTCCCATCTGCCCAAGGTACTAATTGAATTATCTTATTTTAAATATATCGGTACATATAAAAACACTAAGTGTGTACGGTCTTTACAAACCGCACATTTCTACACATCAGCATTTTAACTTATTGTTTCAATGTTTGTTACTCCTTTAGCCGGCATGACTTCAGATTGGAGTCCACCATCAACGACTTCAACAATGGCTGCATTTGCGACCCCATTAGGTCAGGCCAGTACCAGCCGAGTAGATAGAAGTAACCACAGCAAACTAGACGAGATATACCGGAAACAAAAAAGCAATTTTAAAGCACTATAACGATCAATTAATACAACTAATCTGGAGTTACTTACCAAAAAATGGGAGCTCGAGGACAGCTTACGTAACTTACAACTCCGCTGGAATGCCGTGGACTCCTTACACTGGGAGATCGACAGCGAGCTTACCACAGAAGACGTGCAATACGAAAAAAGATACTACATGTTCGATGACAGCCACAAAAAGATCAAAAAATCAATCAGCAGCAAGATGTGGTCCGTATTTACATATTTTTCATAATTATACCTGCTCCCCTCTTTACTCAACGAACTTCCTCTCACTATCTTAAATAAAGTAAAATATTATAAAGTAGGCCCTTTTTAGTGGAAATGAGGCTTTCCATCTTAATCCACACGGGTGACAACGCATCTACATTTTGATTTGTAATAGAGGATAGATGTAGATGTCTATGGGCCGCAGCAACCACTTACCATCAGGTGGACTGTGTGCTCGTTTGTCACCCTTATCCTATAAAAAAAAAGTAAAATTAGCTAAAAGAGTTTCAAATTAAATAACTAGATGGTCGGTATGGTATGTGTATATTAATAGTATCTTAAATGATAACTTAATTACTGTAAATTGCCTGATCTAATGTGTTTATACCAGATTTATCTCAAATTTACATATTAATAATATACTTAGTGATTAGCTGATTATTTAATATATTTATCTGATTATTTAATATATTTATTAAATAATCAGCTAATCACTAAATCTATCATAATTTTCAATAATAGTTTTATATAAGATAAGAGTTTATAGTTAATAGACCACAGCAACTATAACTTTTGTGGTTTCTGCTGTAAAAAAATTAATCAAGAGCATTCTACCACCAAATTGTAAATCCCAGCATTCAGCGGCAACTATCAGCAGTGTTCATCTTCCAAGGTCAAGGGAGAAGCCGAGAAACCAATACAACATCTAAATATTCGTTCCGAAAACTATGAAACATGCTGGGAACATCTGAATCATCGGTATAACAACAAACGATTGATTTTCAGTTCTCACATGGACACGCTTTTTGGCTTGCCAGCAATACAACACCAATCATCATTGGCCCTGAAAAATTGCACGACACCACAAAAGAGTGTCTAAGCGCCGTAAACTACTTAGGCGTGAACACATCAAGTTAGGATCCTTTGGTTGTATATTTGTTGATGCAGAAACTGGACGCTGATACACACAATGACTACTTCGAATATCTTGAAGATCCGAGGTAATTACCTACGTTATCAAGATGTCAGACTTTTTTGGAAATGCGATTAATAGCATTAGAATCGTCTCGTCACAAGCAAGAAGCGCCGCGGAGTAATCAGCAAGCTACCTATCAAGATTCCAAAAAAGCTCAATATTCCAAGGCAAACCCCGGTTCATCAATTAAAGCATTTATCCATCATATAAATACGAAAGCA
Organism: Parnassius mnemosyne; assembly: GCA_963668995.1. Taxonomy (NCBI): domain Eukaryota; kingdom Metazoa; phylum Arthropoda; class Insecta; order Lepidoptera; family Papilionidae; genus Parnassius; species Parnassius mnemosyne. Next base: position 36,702,409 of record CAVLGL010000068.1, on the reverse strand, counting down.
TTGAAATCATTAGCAAGGAATAAATACACATGTCCATTGTGCAATGAACAACATGGAATTTTCCACTGGAAATCGTTTCTAGGTCACACACCAGAATTAAAACGTAAAATAGTGGCAAATAACCTGTCTTTTTGAAATATAAAGACAAGAACTGTTTTTCCGATAAAAACGATCACGATACTTTATCGCACGAAGCATACGTATCACATATAAAAGCGAGCGCGCGAGACAGCAACAAAAGGGTCACACAGCAGAGAAAGGTGACACATGTTTCACAAGAAAACGTCGCCGAAATCCTCCTGACAACAGCCAAAATCAAGGTGCTATCAGCTGATAGCATGTTGTCATCAGCTAATGGAAGCTATCTTACGATGCGAACGCTGATCGATCTAGGATCACAAACATCACTTATCAGCGAAAACGCCGCTTAAAGACTTGGCCTTCCACGACTGCATTGCAAGGGTGTTATTTTCGAGATTGGCCCAAAGGAAAAAGAATGCAAATGCATCATCACTGTCACAGCATCATCGATGAATTCAGAATCAACATTCAGTACAGACGTTACTCGTATTATCATGAAAAGTTTGGTAAGCAATCGACAGAATAGATCATTTGACAAGCCGTCATGGAAACATGTTGCAGGCATATAGCTTCCGGATCCAGTTTTCAATATCAGCCGTCCAATAGACATATTACTGGGTGCGAACATCTCGAATATCACCTTGAGTGGAATCATCAGAGAAGATGAAAATCAAACGATTGTTCAGTAATCACGACTCGGTTGGATCATCTGCGGCAACCTGAAATCCTCTTACCAGTGGTATGTTATTCTGCACGATTTACAAGATATTCAGAGGTTTGGACAATCGAAGACATAGCAGACAATAAAATAACAATATCATCAGAAGACTAATACTGATTAGAGCATTATAACAACATAACAACACAATAAAAAGACGGTCCATATGTTGTAAGTCTACGCATGAAACCAGGCTTCGAATAAAAAAACTGAATGATTCGAAGTAGAAGGCCGTGTTGGTTGTGCTACAACTGTATCAGCTGGAAAGAAAATTTGCAAAAAACGAAGACCGCACAGCAATATATAATAACTTTATGCGCGAATACATTGAATTAGAACATATGCAGCAATGTACTCGTAACAGTAACATGATCCCGGCACCGAGTTGCTACCTGCCGCATCATTGTGTGCAGCGCGTCGGATCACTTACAAATGCAGTATGTGTCGTATTTAACGCGTCATCAAAAACTTCATCAGGCTACAGCCTAAACGATTTGAGCAAAATCAAGAGCAAGAAACAAGGCGAACAAGTAGTAGTTTTGATAGCAGCAAAATCAAAACTAGTTCCAACATTAAAAATCATATCGTTACCGAAATTGGAACTGTGTGCCGCTCACTTATAATCAAGACTCATAAAGACAATCAAAACAGTCTATCATAGCAAAACGTCAAGACCTTCTGCTGGTCAGACTCAACAGCTGTGGTCGGTCGGATCCAAGGTGATACCAATCGCTGGAAGCCATTCGTCGCCAACCGTGTACAAAAAATCAAATAAATCATACCTGCGGACCGTTGGCAGTATGTCAAGTCGACTAATAATCCAGCAGACTGCACTAGCCGTGGGGTATTAACAGCAATCCTCAAAAATCAACCCTTGTGGTGGCAAGGCCCATCATGTCTGAAAACATATCAAAAAGACACCACCACAAAAACATACACTTCGGATCAAGAAGTGAATAAAGCAATGCAAACAAACGTCACTACTCAACGTCACAGTTCTGACGTAATTGAAGCGTTGATAAGCAAACATAGCTGTATGACGCAAGTGACAATTATACTTACCTGGGTATTGCGGGTGGCATCGAATTTCAAACGGAGGACGCCGTATCTAACTGGACCTGAAATCAAACAAGCAAAAAACATTATAATGAAGTATTTGTATGAAGAAATACTTACCATTACAAATCAGGCTTAATTAAAGTGTGACAACAAGCTACTTTCCCTTAATCTATTCTTGGATGAAAACGCTCTTCTAAGTGTTGACGGCAGGATCAAAAACGCAAGCATCGATGAAAACATGAAGCATCCTCTTATTGTGCCACACAGCGGATACTTCACTGATCTCATAATCGATCAAGCACTCAAGGCCACCTTTCACTGTGGAGCCCACCTGACACTTTCAAAGCAGAGACAGCATTATTGGATTACGGGCGGGAACTGGGTTGTTAAAAACAGCGCCAACAATCACTTACAGCTGTAATTCATCAATCTTCGATAAACCTTGGACGCTGATTTCTTCTCAGCAATATCAAACATGGAGATCGAGTGGCACTTCAACACCCCATCGTAGCCTAGTGCAGGAAGTCTATGGAAAGCGGCGGTAAAGAACAAAAATTCCACTAACGAAGTTATCACAAAAGCTTACAATTAAGGACTATCAACATTGTTGTCACAGCTGGAAAAATGCCTGAACTTTGTGTGCCCTGAGCGAAGATCCCGAGAACATCAACTTCCTCACTCCATCACATTTTCTAGCAAATGGTCCCACCCTTACCATCATCAAAACCGAAAGTGAGGAGCGCACAAGTTGGCAATTTGTACAGAAAATTGTCTACGACATCTGGAAGAGATGGCAGTCTGAATAACCGTGCCAATTATCAACTAGAAGCAAGTGGCAATAGTAGCAGAGAAACATGAAAATTGGTGACGTTGTCGTCATACATGAAGTCTACTTACCTCCCGGCAAGTGGGCGCTCGGTAGAGTTGTTGAACTGCACCCCGGAAAGGACGATGTGGTCCGAGTGGTGTCCTTGAAAACTAAAAACAACTTTATCAAGAGATCTTTTTTTAAAATATCATCACTTCTATCAGATAATAGCGTTGATAGCGAGCAAAATTCGCAATCAAGCAATAAGCAATCTGCAACAGAAAACACCAAAGCAAAAAGAACGCGAAGCAAAAAATCATGCAACTTCATACTCGTAGTGTAACACTCCCCCCCACCCTCTTTCTATACTTATTTTTGTCTTTCTTTAGAATCTATATCTATGAGATTTATAAATATATCAAATTTACGTGACCAGTATATTTACTATATATTGATCTTTCTAAAGGTTAAAATATAGGCCGTATAATAAATTTATGTCGTGGTCGTCTTACTTAGGATCTTTATTTACTTTTTGTTTGTATAGTAACTTAGTTGTTTTAGGTATCTCTTGGAAAAATGAATATTCACGAGAGCAATCGAAAGCTGTTGGTAGCGTCTTATAAGCTAAAGAACCCCGGTCATTTATCACTTATCACGGTTATTTATCTTTATTATTGCAATGTAATCGACTTTTATTTATATTATTTAATAAATTTTAATATTTTAAGCAGAGTTTTTATTAACTTTAGAGTACTTTGAAGGCAATTTTATGTGTTTACTATATTATAATATTCAATATTCGAAATGAATATATTTGAACTTTGTGTTTATTAATTCACTTTAATTAATGACTTCTTATATTTACGCGAACACTACACATTGAATAAAACTAAACCTGGGAGCTCCGTGACCATGATTGCTGGAATGCAACCGAAACATCAGGAATATAAAATAAGTTAATTAAACGCGATAAAATCCGTAAAAGTAGTTTTATTCAATGCACTTCAATTATTTAAAATATAATTTATAAGACATTTTTAAATGTCTTTATAATGAATTTACTTATTATTTATTAATAATAATTATGAAGCGACACTATAGCAATATTGACTTTACTTACCATAGTTTCACTCGTTCAGTGTGCCTTCAACCTACTGAGTCTAAGCAATAATCAGAGCATGTAGTTGGACAAAATTTCCAACATGCACCTTGTCAGAGATCACTGGAAACTCATTGTCCAATACGAAATTAAGAAATGAGTCTCACCTTTTCCCGCTACAGAAACCTATTTTCCATATGAATTAGGACGATATTCTCTGCATAAAAAATGAAAACACGGATTAGTGTGAAATCAAAACTTCGCCCTGCAAAGATATATGTGTTGTATTTAACAAACTTAAGACGTACCTGTACTTTTGCTGTAATCAAAGGACGATAAGAATAATATGCGAGCATGATGTTACAGCACATCAACTTAGCAAGGCCGGTATTATCATTCTCGAGGACAGCTTTTCTCAAAAGTGAAACATTGACATTGTTTTCACACTGAAAGCAGGTCACTAATTGTAATGTTAAGCCTGACCTTGCAAAAATAGACATACCTCCAATCAATGATGTCATCAACCTATCAATTCCTCTCCAAAGGCTCGAGAAATTCGACGAGTCAGAAAATGAGAAGAATTGAAAACACTTGTTAATTATTGTACACCTAATAGTGCAGCTGAAGACAAATGACACTGACACAGAGTTGGGACATCAGTTATCACACCACGACCTACATCAATATGTGGTTATTTATCTTATGCTGGGAGCAGCTATACTAGCATCAGCATTATATGCTTTGCGGAGCCCACACCGAAAATGCACCGCTCAAAAAGATAAATACGAGAAACTTAAAACAGAACTTATCAAAAAGCTCTTAGCATCCCGAGATAAAGAAGTGAGGCACTTGTTAATGCACGAGGAACTTGGTGATAGGCGTCTGTCACAATTTTTAAGACATTTGCAACACTTAGCTGGCCCTAATGCTCCAGATGACTTTATCAGCACAATATGGACTAGGCGCCTCCCAAACATTTTTCAATCCATAATTATATCATGCCGTGTAGTGGCGGTCAAGAATATCCACTACCCCATATTCTCCCGTGGGTGTCGTAAAAGGTGACAAAGGAAAACAGGCAGAAGATGGGCAGCAGCATCTTCCTGATAATAGCCAAAATTACATTAAAAAAACTGCGGTTGCCAACCCGCTCGCCAAGCGTGGCAACTATGGCAAATACCCCCCAATGATTAAAGCAACAAACAGCCGGCCCCCAGTCCGCGGCGGCCCCGCTATTCCTGGCTACGGTGGCGACCATGGTAACGGCGGGGCAGGGGGTGCTAAGAATCTCCGGTCAAGGTTCGGTTGCCACCTTAGACGACTCGACCTGGCAACATACAATGCACGCACCCTGAGGACTGACGAGAAGATCGTGGAGCTGGAAGAAGAGATAGACAAGTTGCGCTGGCATATTATAGGATTATCCGAACTCCGAAGAGAGGGGGAGGACACGGAAATCCTCGAATCCGGCAACTTGCTCTATCACCGGGAGGGCGACCATCTGTCCCAAGGAGTTGTCGGATTTATCGTCCACAAGTCTCTCGTTAACAACGTTGTAAAGATCGGGAGTGTGTCGACGAGGGTTGCGTACCTTATACTCAGAATCACCAAACAGTATTCGCTGAAGGTCATACAGGTTTAGATAGATAGATAGATAGATAACTCTTTATTGCATTTATACAAAGTGTTACAATTACGGAAAAACTTAAGAACTACAAACGGTGGTCATATCGCTTTAAGCGATTTCTACCTGACAAACCGAACGTAATAGGGAACAATGTAATATATTTTGACGGATAGGTGCAACGTGCAATATAAAATGAAACTGAGGACAAAAACTTATAATTAAACACGATTTATATAAATATATGAATTATATAATATATAATATTATAAAATTAATAAACATAAATAAATAAATATATACATATATACATACATATAGATAAACACACATACATACACATATATATATATATATATATATATATATATATATGCAGAGAAAATTAAGCAATAAGAAAAAAAAAACAAGTATTTATAAAAAGAGGAAATGCATATAATTTATAATTATGACGGGAAATTCAAATAATACTCCTTCAGTTGTTTTTTCAAAGTCTGTAAAGATTGCGCTTGCTTGATGTTAAGTGGTAATGAATTCCAGAGTCTGGTTGCTTGTGAAGTAAATGACTTATTATAGAAAGAAGTTACGCTGTAAGGAGTGTTCAAAGTCAAGCTATACACTGAACGCAAACTACGATCATGAAATTCATATCGATAGTGAAATTGTTCCTTAAGGTACCTTGGAGATTTCGGATCAAACAGAACACAAAAAAGTAAAGAAAGTAAATGAACATTCCGGCGAAGGTGAATTGGGAGCCACTTGAGTTGTTTCCGAAATTGGGATACATGGTCATATTTGCGTAAGCCAAATATGAACCGAATGGAAAGATTTTGAAGACGCTCAAGCTTGTTTAATTGCTCCATGGTAATATCAGTGTAGCATATATCAGCATAGTCTAAAATAGGCAACAAAATGGAATGTGCTAACGCAATTTTGGTAGAAATGGGTAAGAAATTTCGAAGTCTTTTGAGACTTCCACAAGCTGCAAACATTTTCTTACTTATTTGTTCAATTTGTGGTGCCCAAGACATTGTACTGTCAATTAGAATCCCTAGGTTTTTTACAACCTTACTGTAAGGAATAGCAGAATTTTCAAAACAAACGAAAGGCAGTGTATGCCAAGTAATTTTTTGTAGTAGTTTGTTGCTACCTATCACTATTACCTGCGTTTTACTAGGGTTAACCTTAATTCCATAAGATGTACAAAATTCTGAAATAATAGCGAGATCACGATTTGTGGATAGCACGGCAGATGGAAGATTATTGATACTTGTTTGAGAATATATTTGGAGATCGTCTGCATAAAGATGGTAGAGAGAAGTTATTCCTGAAGTGATAGAGCGTATGAAAATTGAAAAGAGGAGAGGAGACAACACGCCACCTTGTGGTACGCCTGCATCCAGAGAACACCACGAGGAATAAGTGTCTTCAATACGGATGCATTGACGGCGTCCAAACAAGTAACTACGAAACCAGTCAGTTGCCGCTGGAGATACGTTAATAGAACGGAGCACAGCTAGAAGTATATCAAAATCGACTGTGTTGAAGGCGTTGCTGAAATCAAGAAGAGTAAGAATAGTAACTTGCCGATTCTCCATTCCTGCCCGAATGTCGTCTGTGATTTTAACCAAAGCAGTGACCGTGCTATGGCCAGGACGAAAGCCTGATTGGAATGTATTTAAGAGGTTATTTTGATTAAGAAATAGATTAAGTTGCTGTTGGACAAGACGCTCAAGAATTTTAGAAAGAAAAGGTAATATGGAAATAGGACGATAATCACAGAAGGACTTGGGATTTGATTTCTTGGGTAGTGGAATAATTTGAGCATCTTTCCATAGAGTAGGAAAAGTTCCTGTATTTATAGAATTGTTGAAAATTTTAGTTATGATAGGAGTTAATAGATCTAAGAGCGGGAGAATCATGTTTCGGCTGACATTATCATTACCAATTGCATTAGAAGTTACAGCTGTGATATTCTTTTTAACGTCACAATCAGCAACCTGACATAAAACGAATTCGGGGAAATCGGGAGTTGGCAAAGAATGAAGGTGATTTAGTGTCCTAGATTTACAACTGTTAACGTAACTAGAACTTGAGGAAAAGTATTGATTAAGCATTTCAAAGTTTAAATCAGGAGGAAGGGAGTCATTTCGCTTTTTGCCAATTCCCAAACTTTTAAGAAATTTCCAAACCCTATTGGGATCAGATTCCTCAATTGTCTTGTGAATGTGACGTCGTTGCGCATCTCTACACATCGTGTTGCAGCGATTCCTAAGTATCCTGTATTTCTCATGATTTATATTACAGGGGTTCTTTTTAAATTTGGCTTTGGCTAGGTTTCTTCTTGTCATTAAATCTTTAATCTCTTTTGTGAGCCAAGGAGCAGGCGGATACTTAAGTTTGATTGGTCGTAAAGGTGCATGCTTGTCATAAAGTTGCATTATAAAGGCATTTAAAAGACGCACTTGTTCGTCAACATCTGTTCTCTCATCAATTAACGACCAGTTTATACTGGCAGCATCATCTTTAAGACGGTCGACGTCCATTCTAGCAAAATTACGCAGCAGAAGAACACGGGACTTGACTTTTGGTGATCGTAATTTATATGACAAAAACAGCAAATCGTGGTAAGAAAAAGCATCGGCAGTATACTGCCCGTGTTTGTATATGTATTCTGGAGAGGAAACGATTTTTAAATCTAGAAGAGAAGGGGCACTATTAGGGAAGAAATGGGTAGGATTAGAAGGCAAGATGTGAAGATTACATGAGTCAACTACGGACTTCAATTTTTTTGAACGGACATCATTTTTGAGAAGACACGTATTGAAGTCACCCATAATGATAACATGTTTACATGTCGGAACCAATTCTTCCAAAGTTTTTTCAAAGGCAGAAAAATAATTAACAGAGCTAGAGGGACTATAAACGACGCCTAAGAGCACTTTGAAGGAAGAAAGTGTGACTTCAATGAAAAGATGTTCTGCTGCACTATCAACAATTGTGGTGGACGATATGCTGGCTATAGAGTAACGAATATCTTTACGAAGATATATGGCAACCCCACCACCAGTTTTGACGGGTCGGTCATTTCGCAATAAATGGAAACCTGGAATTGCATAAGAAATGGATGGTAAACACGGTTTTAGCCAAGTTTCAGAGACCAGAATTGCATGAATGTTTTTGTGGTTTAAGCTTGTCAGCATATCAGGATAGTGAGCGGGAATGCTCTGAGCATTTATGTGAATTACATTGAAATTATTAGCACAATCTAAGAAGCAAGTATCTAAGGAAGAATTGAGAGAGAGAGTACTGTGGAAACTGTCATCTCCGTCATCTGAAGTACCCGAGGAACAAGTCTCGAAAGAGCTAGAGCCTAAGTAAATATCATTTAGGGAAATATTCATCATAATTATTCAAATAAAATAATACTTATTAAATAACTATAAAAATAATATTAAGATAAAAAATATGAATATAAATAATATATACACCTATAAATATTTAAATATGTTAATTACTTAAATAATTTACGTATCACAATACACACTCACCCACCAGCAGTACATATGATACAAAAATAATAATCGTTTATTAACACTATAATTATCAATGAAATGCGACAATTCTACTAACAAAATGTACTACAAATACTTATGCCGACAGACTAGCAACACTAAAATATGAATAATATTTAATTAATAATAGTTAATTAAAAAACGTACAAAAAAATATTCATAACTGACAACTAAGTAGATCTAAGTTGAAACCACGGAATATAAAAAACAATTTTATTTTTTATATTCCGTGGTTGAAACGGGACATGAAAGACATGACATGTCTATGCTAAGGTGACATACACGTATGCATCACGTATGTGTGCCATAGATTAGAAAAAAAAATGTTTATTCAGAATTAACCACAAACGAATAACAAGTGCTAGCCAGTCATAGATAAATAAATATGTAGCTATAGAGTATATTATAATATCTGATCAATGGCAACATGCGTAGTATCCTCTGATCGTAGTCTGTGACGGTAACAAATAACAATAAAATATAGGCTCAGAGGGGCTAGAACCCAGAGCCGTAAAACCAGTTATAGTAATAAAAAAAAAAAAACAATAACAAATATATGAACAACAGTCTGTCATGATACATACGCATCAAAAATAAACAAATTAAAGGGTACTAAAACATTAAAATATAACAAAAATTACTACACAAATTAAAGTCGTTATTTAACGAAAATTAATAAAGGTTGCGGAAGCTGTAATTACTTACGGGCCGCAACGCGACTCCGAGTTTTAGTTGGCTTGGTTTTTTCGGCAGATTTAGCACCATCTTGGTTCTGCTTTGATGATGACGGTGATTGGATGGACTGTAAATCAGCAACAGTGAACACGGAATGCCGTACCCCGTCTTCTGTTAAAACATAAATACAGCCTTCCCTTGTCCAGCATTTCGATACTCCGAAGCGGTTGCGAGCTGCTAGAAAAGCTTCATGCCTAACTTTTGTAAGGAATTCGGACAAGGTTACTCCAGTACCTTTAAGATTTGTTTTTGAAGTCCAGACTTTGTGACGAAGCCCAAGATCCTTAAACTCCACTAAAAGAGGTCTGGGTTTGTCCTTAATTTTACCCAATCTGAAGCACCGGTTTAAATTTTCCTGAGCTATGAACACTTTGGTCTGCTGTAGTGACTTAATGACAGTTTCAGCAACATCTTCATTTTTATCTTCGGGTACACCATGGATCAGCAAGATTCTGCGACGATTATGCATCTCCAACCGATCGCAGTCTTTTGAGACCATTTGAACTTGCTGCTGTAAGTTTTGGAGCGCGGAAATAACAAAAGTCTTAAAATTTTCAAAGAATGTAGCTAGTGGAGATGTTGATGAAGGAGAAGGAACACTAGTTTTGTTGAGTTCTTGTTGAAAAGCTGCAAGGCTTGACTGGAACAGTGCTGTCATCTCTTCCATTGATTGTTCGATAGTCTTCATGGTGAAAGAGTGTAATTAAGTGTTATAGTATTTGGTAAAAACAACTATCAGTACTGCTGGTGAATGTCACTTAATCAGCTTGCACTATTATCATAATATTTGGCTTAAATATATTTATTTTAAATTAATATTTACAAGAGCACAAAAAATTGCTATGTATTATTATGCGCCTACCCGCAGAAAAAAAACTTCAATGCAAAACTAGGCACAAGAGAGAACGGTGAGCTGAAAGTAGGGAAATTTGGAATAGGGCAACGGAACCCAAGGAGCCAGCAGCTGGCCGAATTCATGGAGAAAGAGGGACTCTTTATGATGAACTCTTTTTCTAAAAGCGGCCCCACAGGAAGTGGAACTGGTCGAGCCCCGACGGTTCGACAAAAATGAAATTGACTTCATTATGACGACCAGACGGCAACTGTTCAGTGATGTCTCCGTGATCGCGAGGGTGAAAACTGGTAGCGATCACCGAATCGTTAGAGGCACACTGAACCTAAACGTTAAGTTGGAGAGGTCTCGTCTAATGAAGTCAACGATCCGCCCCCCTCGTGCTCTAATCCAAAGTCCCGAAACCTTTCAGCTCGAGTTACAAAACCGTTTTTAGTGCCTAGAAGACTGCAATGAAGTGGACGATATGAATGACAAACTCGTGGAAACTGTCCATGTGATCGGAGATAAGTTCTGCAAGACCCGCCACAAAAGAACACAAAAACTCTCCGATCACACTCTTAATCTCATGTCTGTTATACGGGAGATGAAGCTACATTCTTCAACAGACTTGACAGCATACAGGCATCTGAACAGACAGATCTCCAAATGCATGCGGCGGGACTTACGCAACTTCAATACAGCTAGTATTGAAGAAGCGATCGAGCGGAACCAAGGCTCCAAATTCTTTGCCAGAGATCTGTCTGCCAGAAAGAGCCAACTGTCAAAGCTGAAGACAGAATGTGGCAGCATCGTTTCCGGGACACCTGAGATTTTGAGTTAGATTAAGAGGTTCTATGGGCAGCTGTACACGTCATCGTTGGAGCCACACGCAAGTGTGAGTAACGATCCAAGAGCAAGTCTCATCCGACACTATTCCGAAGATATCCCGGACGTCAGTCTGAGCGAGATTAGAATGGCTCTCCAGCACCTTCAAAACGGTAAGTCCCCAGGCGAGGATGTAATTACAGCGGAGCTTCTGAAAGCGGGTGGAAGACCAGTACTTGAAGTCCTTTAGAAGCTCTTTAACCCCGTCCTCCATGGTGGCATTACACCGGAGGCGTGGTGCAGAAGTACGGTGGTCTTGTTCTTCAAGAAAAGTGACAACGCTCTCTTGAAAAACTACAGAACGATTTCCCTTCTGAGCCGCATCTACGTGCTGTTTTCGAGAGTCATTATGAATCGTCTCGCGCGCAGACTTGACGACTTCCAGCCTACCGAACAAGCCGGTTTCCGAAAGGGCTTTAGCACCATAGACCACATACATACCCTTCGGCAAATTGTACAGAAGTCCGAAGAGTACAATTTGCCACTATGTCTGGCGTATGTGGACTATGAGAAAGCCTTTGATTCCGTCGAAATTTGGACGGTGCTGCAGTCCCTTCAGCGGTATCAAGTTGACTGTCGATATATCGAAGTGTTGAAGTGCTTGTACAGTAGGGCTACGATGGCTATCCGAGTACAGAACCAGAGTACGAAACCTATCCAATTGCAGAGAGGTGTAAGACAGGGTGACGTCATGTCCCCGAAACTTCACCGCTGCATTGGAAGACGTTTTCAAGCTTCTGGACTGGAAAGGATACGGTATCAACATCAATGGCGAGTACATCACTCACCTTCGATTTGCCGACGATATAGTCCTTATGGCAGAATCGCTGGAGGACCTAAGCACTTTGCTCAATGACCTCAATAGTGTTTCCCAACGGATAGGTCTTAAGATGAACATGGACAAAATAAAGATCATGTTTATGTCCATGTCACACCTATGCCGGTAGTTGTTGGGAACACTAAGCTTGAAGTTCTTGACGAGTATGTTTACCTGGGACAAATAGTCCGACTAGGTAAGTCCAACTTCGACCGAGAGGTCAATCGACGGATTCAACTCGGCTGGGTAGCGTTCGGGAAGCTACGACACATTTTCTCGTCAGACATACCTCAAAACCTTAAAACGAAATTGTACAACCAGTGCGTGTTGCCAGTGATGACTTACGGAACTGAGACGTCCTTTACAGCTGGCCGTATGAGGAAGCTCAAGGTCGCTCAGCGAGCTATGGAGAGGGCTATGCTCGGAGTTTCTCTGCGTGATAAACTTAGAAATGAGGATATCCGCAGTAGAACTAGAGTAACCGACATAGCCCAACGGATTAGTAAGCTGAAGTGGTAGTGGGCCGGCCATATAGCTCGAAGAACCGACAACCGATGGGGAAGAAAGGTTCTCGAGTGGCAGCCTCGTACCGGTAGGCGAAGTGTAGGGCGACCCCCACGAGATGGAGTGAAGCCCTGGTAAGGCATGCAGGAAGTCGATGGATGCAAGTGGCTCAGGACCGTGCTTTGTGGCATTCCTTGGGGGAAGCCTATGTTCAGCAGTGGACTTATGAAAGGCTGTACTGATGATGAATTATATCACAGCCTGAATCATCTCTGGAAGGACTGGCTGCCTTAGCTGATAAGGTGCACGAACTTGTTCCGGCATCTCCACACGTAGCTTCTATGGATGCAGCACCAGGGTCTTTACTTAATATAATGTCCAAACAGATCGCGGAACTTACTCGACAAATGTAAGCAATATCCTTCCAAAATCAAAGATGATCACACTTATAAAATAGAGGCAACAGACGAGACCGCCACTATTGTCACATTCATAGTCATACTCGTAATCGTTTTTAGTCAAATTATAGAAGATTTCCATTATGCTTCTATCATTACAAATTCTGCGATAATGCTAAAAAGTACGTAAATTCTTATGACCACCAACATGGAAACGATCAGAGCAGACGTTAGTGGCGACAAACAATTGCCTCAGTTTATCCGGTCGCCTGGTTATTACGGATTGCAGAACGAAGATGCAATTCTTGGTCGACACTGCAAACGAATTTTGTGTCTTCCCGCCACGAACATCTTACGAACTTTTTGCTGCAAATTGATCTCCCATACCCACCTATGGCTATGCTCATCTTGCGTTTTGTAGTAGCCGATGTAAACAAATTTATATAAATATTAATTGTATTTTTATCATTCTACCATATCATTTTCGATTGTTGTAATTTTATTTTATATATAGAACCACCAACAGAATAACATGTTGTTTTGAAAAAAAAAAATGTGACAATAGGCTTAGGTACTAAGATTTACATGTTTCCATTTATAGGTAGTTACAGCATGTTTAAAATGACGATAACTGTACGATAACTTAATAATTGTTACAAGTACGAGTAAAATACTAATATAAAACAAACAAACACAATAAGGACAATACGAAATATATGAAAATTAAAAATATATAAAAATAACAACATTTATATCGAGTTTATATAAAGTTATGGTATAATTTTTACTATGAGTTATTAAATAGATTGACAATTTTGGCTTTAAAAATTTTATACTATCGCTAAATAAGTCAATAGTCTTATCTTTAAGGACACATTCGTTATACAATCTGCTTATTCTCGGTATAAGAGAGTGATGACCAAGATTAGTTTTATACAATTTGTGTTTGAGTAAGGGAATCGAAAAACGCGGTACACGGCAGGGAACTTTGAACAATATTTGTGATAGTAATTCTGCAGAATCTATAGTCCCATTTGTAAGCTTGTACAAAAAAACTAAATCATGTAGTTTACGTCTGTCTGAAAGTGAGTTTAATTTTAATTTTAGGAGACGAGTGGAATAGGATTCCATATGATTACCACTAGAACAATATTGAGTGAATCGTCTTTGAATGCTTTCTATACGATCTTTGTGTATTTGAAAATTAGGGCTCCATATGATGGTACCGTACTCTAATTTACTTCTAACTAAGGAAGTGTAAAGAAGATTTTTTGTTTTGATTTTTTTAAAACATTTTGAATTCCTGTATAAAAACCCGAGCATTTTGCGTGCCGATCTACAAATATTTTCAATGTGAATATTAAATCTTAATTTAGCATCAATTGTAATTCCTAAGTCTCGGATGGATTCAAGCTTTTGAAGTGGATTATTGTTCAACGTGTATTGGGTTTCTGATGCAGTATGCTTACGTGTAAAGTTGATATATGAACATTTAGAAGCGTTGAGATCCATGCCATTTAACTTACTCCAACGAGCAATTCTATTGACATCTTCTTGTAGAGATTGTGCATCATGATCGTTAAGAATTGCTTTTGCGAGTTTCAGATCGTCCGCAAAGATGAAACATTTTGAATTATGTACACAATTAGTTACATCATTTAGGAAAATATTAAATAATAAGGGTCCTAATATGGATCCCTGAGGTACTCCCGAGGTGCACCCATATTTCTGAGAAAAGTGGCCTCTGATCACTACGTATGAAAATCTGTCTTTTAAATATGAAGCAAACCACGAAAGTAATGGCCCTCCGATTCCGAACGATGATAGTTTCGCTATTAACAACTGGTGATTCACTCTGTCGAAAGCTTTGGAGAAATCGGTGTAGATAGCATCTACTTGAAAACGTGAGTCGACGTAGGGTGTTATATAATTCAAAAAACGTGAAAGGTTTGTGACAGTAGATCGAGATGTCATAAATCCGTGTTGGGTGTCTGAGATAGCGTGGCGAACATGGCGTGGCAATATAGGCGAGATCAAGGACTCGAAGATCTTAGAGACAACTGATAATATTGATATGGGTTTGTAGTTGGCAATATTATCTCGATTCCCTTTTTAGTACACAGGCACTATTCTTGCAAGTTTCCACATATCTGGGAAGACCCCGGTACTGAGGGATGTATTAAAGATAATACAGATAGGCAAAGACAACTCTTTAGCACACTTCTTAATAAACGATGAAGGAAGATCGTCGGGTCCAGCACCTTTCTTTGCGTCAAGTCTTTTTATTTTTTTTATTACTTCATTAACATTGATGTTTATTAAACAGAGATTGTTTTCGGTAACTATTTGTAGGGGAATGTTTCTGCAGGGTAGGTCTCTCCTCTCGTATACGGAAGCAAAGGATTCCGCAAAGAGATTGCATACTCCTGGGCCATCGGTAGCAACTTTATTGTTAAGAACCATTCTGGCTGGGTACGTGTTTGATGGTTTTTTTACGTTTTTTAAGTGTGTCCAAAAATATTTAGAATTTTTTTGTAGGTTACTTTCAACGCATTCAATATAATTATTATAACTTGCTTTAATAAATCGTTGGTTTATTGATAACAGCCTTGGTTGCAAACATCTGCTGAGCCTGCTACGTCTAGTGTGATAGCTTCAATTAAAACCACGACAGGTCATTTAAAATATGTTGAATTACTACGTAACTTTCCAGAGATAACCCGACCATCAGGTGTACCGCAAAATCCTAAAACACTGTCCACTTTATTCGTACTAGGCCAGGATTACCTGTGTCTTGCAATCCAAGAAGATTATCACGGAAGATTCGGTGGGTAGGCGCAAAAGTGTGTTGACATATTTAAAATCGTTCCTGATTTTTTAAAGTTTTAATATAGTAAATTTAGAAAAATCAAGTATATAAATGTACCTGTAATTACATAAATCCACCAGCATTGTTTACTAATAATTTGTTTTTCATTGCACAACTTAAAACATATTTTGCCACTTCACTGTCACCTGACATTGACCTTTAAGTAACCTTTAATTGAACATTCAAAATGGATTTGCTTAAGAAGTCAATTGAAGAGCTAACACTGGATTTCAGTTCACGTATGGATGAGTTCCAGAAGGAGGTCTGAACATCCATCCCTGCAACGAGCCCTTCTTCCAATATTAATGCACAATTTAATGCCTTTAGGGCATTCGTCCTGTCAGCACTTGAGAATCTGCAACTTCAGCTCCAGCTTCTCTTTAGGCAGCAAGATGAAATGGAGGTAAGGACCAGGAGGAAGATGTTGCTTGTCCATGGAATGCCAGAAGCTCAAGATGAGAACCTAGTGCATTCCACAAGTGAGGTATTATCAGGGCGGCTGAACATCCCTGAATTAAGTGTGGACTCTATTACCAGATGCCATCGCTTCAGGCACCCCCGTGGCAACAAGCCTCGTATGTTGCTCGCGAAATTTCGAGATCAGGATCTCCGTGACAAAGTTTGGTTTTCCAAAGGCTAAGCTAAAGGGTAGCGGAGTTACTCTATCTGAGTTCATGACTAAGGGTCGTCATGAGGCGTTCGTTGCTGCTCGGAAGCGCTTTAGTGTATCCCAGTGCTGGACACGAGATGGATATGTTGTGGTGCTTGGGTCCGACGGCACGAAGCACCGGGTGTACAACGTGGCTGAGGTGATCGCCATTCTTGATGCAGCTGGTGGTGTCCCTACCCAAGCCCTGTGTTACTACTGCTAGGGCTAGGAAGACGGCTAAAAAATGATGGTAGTGGTATGTTTTTCTTATGGTTTTGTTTTTACTAATTTACTCCAGCAGCTCAATTCATATATTTTTTGTAATTTTTAGGTAATCAGGTTTTAAATTATAATCCTTTGCCACCATTTTTTTGACATAAGTTTCATAATAGGTTTCCACTGGTTTGATGATTGTTACTCAAATTATTTTAATTATTGCACATAACTGGTAGATTAATTAATCATTATATTTTTGTTAATACTATTTACGTATAAATATCTTTATTTATACTAACAGTGACAGTTGTTACCTGTTGTCAGATTCTTTCTTATTTTTTATTTTATTTTATTAGTTTGGCAAAGGCATCTTAATCCATACTGCCTACTCTGATGTTTACAGTTTCAAAATGTTTTACAATTTATTGGCGACAGACTGCAAGTTTTTGGTAATTTTAATATTAAACTGATTGTTTTATTTCTTTAAGTTGTTGTTTTGTTATATGCTTTCTCTTTCATGCTGCTGGTGGTTGTAATAGTATAGGTACCTTTCGATCTTTATTTATATATTGTTTCTTTTTTTTAGTGTATATAAGAATTTATTTTATATTTTAATTTAATATTTATGACCTCCTCAAGCATTTGTAATGATAGTGATTAGTTTCTATCGTTGTCTTCGGACGATGAGACGCTTAGTGATGATAGTTATCACAGTACAGCTGCTTCCCCTTCACTCAACATCACCTTAAATTCTTCAAAAATTCTTCAAAATCAAACCTAAATTAGTTCTGCGACGTAATTTTGGAGGAATGGATATTGAACAACTTTGTGAAGATGCTTATAATATTGACTGGTCAGTGATCGAGAGAGCTCCATGCATTGACGATAAATTGGAACTGTTTTGTTCTCTTCTCACTCAGCTTTATGACGTTCACGCGCCAATGCATTATGTGAGACTTAAACACCTACCTGCTTCATGGCTCTATGATGATCTGAAGAAGCTTATTTTGCAGAAGAATGCGGCATTGTCAAAGCATAAGAGGCATAAAACAGAGGAAATCGTAAGGAAATACGCCAAAATCAGGAATCGATGCAACATATTATGTAGAGATGCACAACGACGCCATATTCATACATTAGTCGAGAACGGCGACTCATCTAGGGTGTGGAAGTTTCTCAAAACAGTTGGTAGAACATCCCTAAATGCTTCACCTCCAAGTGTTGATTTTGAACCATTAAATCAACATTTTTCTAATCCTTCTAACTCTTTTGATAGCGAACATAAACTGCAAACACTTCGTTCGCTTTCTGTAACTCCGACTCCTAATTATCCTCCGTTAGTTTTTAGTCAGTTTACTGAATTTGATGTTAAGAAGACCATATTATCCATCTCCTCAAATGCTGCCGGTAGCGACAACATTAGCCGTAATATGATTGTTCCTCTCATTGATGTTATTACTCCCATTATCACTTATTTACTCGATGCTTGTGTCTCTTCCTCTAAATTCCCTCAAGCCTGGAAGAGTGCTCATATTATATCCCTTCCAAAGAGATCTAATTCCGTCAACCTCTCTGATTTCCGTCCCATCTCGATCTTACCTTTCCTTTCTAAAGTCCTTGAAAAACTTATTTGCCAACAGCTGACCCTTTTCCTTAATAAGCACAATTTATTGAATTCCTTACAATCCGGTTTCTGTCCTGGTCATAGTACGGCTACTGCCTTAATCAAAGTTACTGATGACATACGGTGGGGTATGGATAATAAACAACTCACAGTCATGACCTTGCTGGATTTCAGTAATGCGTTCAATACTGTTGACTTCGATATACTGTTGAGTCTGTTGTGTTCCCTTAACATATCTTCATCAGTAATTGACTGGTTTTAAAGTTATCTCTGTGGCCGTCGGCAGTGTATTCGTGTTGATGAAACTCACTCATCTTGGTGTGATATTACTGCAGGCGTACCGCAGGGCGGCGTGTTGTCACCTTTACTCTTTTCCATTTTCATTAATTAATTCACTCATAAAATATCTTCTCTCTATCACATGTATGCGGATGATGTCCAGATTTACACCCAGTCAACTCTTGAGAATTTGCCGAATGCAATCGCTACATTAAATAAGGATCTAAATTTTATTCACGAGTGGAGTAAATCCTATGGCCTTAATATTAATCCTAAAAAGTCTCAGGCTATCATTATTGGTAGCCAGAGCTTTATCTCAAGAATTGACTGGTTCTCTGTACCACCTATCGTATTCGATGGAGTTGTTATCCCTTACTTTGTCTATGTCAAAAATCTTGGTATTTGTATTGATAATTCCTTAAATTGGATACGCCAACTGAATGAGGTTAGTAAGAAAACTTCTGTCGCTGTTTGTTCACTGCGTCGCCTTCGATCATTTCTTCCCATTCCTACAAAAATTATGCTCGCACAGTCTCTTCTCCTTCCGATTCTCGACTATGCTGACGCAAGTTATGTAGACATAACTGAGGACCAGCTAAATAAGCTTGAGAGACTTCAAAATACTAGTATTCGGCTCATATTTGGATTGCGCAAATTTGACCATATTTCCCAATTTCGCTCACGTATCAAGTGGTTACCTATCCGACTTCGCCTTGAACATGCATATACTTTCTATTCTGTACTGTGTATTATTTCACCCTTCTACTCCTCCCTATCTAAAGGAGAAGTTTAATTTTGTGGGGCTTCCCGGGGAACCTTTACGCTCTTCTAGAAAATTCATTTTAAGTGTGCCAACTCACAATATATCATTTTTCAATAAATCTTTTACTGTCCAGTCTAAAAGATCTGGAACGCCCCACCTTTGCATATACGTGAGGCAAAAATCATTGTTATCTTTAAGCGATTACTTAAAGAGCATTACTTGTCTCAATCGTTCGGACACTGTTAGGATAGATTGTGTGATTATGTATTTATTGTATCTATCAGCTTTATATTATTGTTTGAGGAATTTTGTATATATATGTATATTGATATATATGTGTTGTGTGTATATTTATGTATATGGATATATATATATATATATATATATATATATATATATATATATATATACATATATATATAAATATATATATATATATATATATATATATACAGGGTATTTTTGGAACGCTCCCGAAAACTAAGACAGGTGACAGCACCAAGTATACCTTTGATCATGGGTCACAAATAAATTTGATCCTGATGAAAAAAAATCATATTTTTACAACATTTTATTAGCTTTATTCACGCGCCATCATGTTAGTACAGCTCAATGAAACGATAATTTCATTAAAAAATTTATGAAAATACTGAAACATAAAACCAGCAGTGGAAACTGAATTGATATCACCTGACTAATGGAGGTTAATGTACGCACGAACGGTGAAAAAAGAACGCTGGCCTTGAACTTGGGCACTGAGCGATTTATCACATATTGGTACGAAGGGGGCGCGACGGGGGAACAATCCGCCAGTATTACTGTGCCTGCATGCTATTGGTTCCCGCGCTTTGTTCGCTCCGAAAATACAGTCGCATACACAGCTTACTTTGCGACTCGCGACGATGTTTTAAAAAGGAAGGAAAGAAAAATTATTTATACCTATTGTTTTATGACTAAACTAGTGAACGAAAAGGTAAATATGATAGGAGAAGGTGAATGGGGAAAATTGTGCAGTAAAATTAAAAGTGTTGAGGAAGAATACCGAAAAAATTATCATGTGATCGACCTGATGACGGAAGCTCAAGCGAAGATGAAAGTGATGATGAAGTAGCATCCAGTAACACCAGCACACCATCAACATCTGGCTTCCATGTGGCCCAAGACGTCATAATGGACGGCGTGTCACCCTTAGCTTAAGTTTTCTTGTTACAAACTACTTTAAATTTTACGATAGAAATTACAAATAATGCTCAAGTAAACATAAACCATTTTTAATTCCCACCTCTTCCAAAGTTCTAAGTAGCTAGTAAAACACCTAGTATGGTTCTACAATAAAACAATTAATTACTATAATATTATAAATCATTCATCATCATCATCATTACAGCCCTTCACAAGTCCACTGCTGAACATAGGCCTCCTCCAAAGAATGCCACAAAGCACGGTCCTGAGCCACCTGCATCCATCGACTTCCTGCATGTCTTACCAGGTCGTCACTCCATCTCGTGGGGGGACGCCCTACACTTCGCCTACCGGTACGAGGCTGCCACTCGAGAACCTTTCTTCCCCATCGGTTGTCGGTTCTTCGAGCTATATGGCCGGCCCAATGCCACTTCAGCTTACTAATCCGTTGGGCTATGTCGGTCACTCTGGTTCTACTGCGGATATCCTCATTCCTAAGTTTATCACGCAGAGAAACTCCGAGCATAGCCCTCTCCATAGCTCGCTGAGCGACCTTGAGCTTCCTCATACGGCCAGCAGTGAAGGACCACGTCTCAGTTCCGTAAGTCATCACTGGCAACACGCACTGGTTGTACAATTTCGTTTTAAGGTTTTGAGGTATGTCTGACGAGAAGATGTGTCGTAGCTTCCCGAACGCTGCCCAGCCGAGTTGAATCCGTCGATTGACCTCTCGGTCGAAGTTGGACTTACCTAGTCGGACTATTTGTCCGAGGTAAACATACTCGTCAACAACTTCGAGCTTAGTGCTCCCAACAACTACCGGCATAGGTGTGACATGGACATTAAACATGATCTTTGTTTTGTCCATGTTCATCTTAAGACCTATCCTTTGGGAAACACTATTGAGGTCATTGAGCATAGTGCTTAGGCCCTCCAGCGATTCTGCCATAAGGACTATATCGTCGGCAAATCGAAGGTGAGTGATGTACTCGCCATTGATGTTGATACCGTACCCTTTCCAGTCCAGAAGCTTGAAAACGTCTTCCAATGCAGCGGTGAAGAGTTTCGGGGATATGACGTCACCCTGTCTTACACCTCTCTGCAATTGGATAGGTTTCGTACTCTGGTTCTGTACTCGGATAGCCATCGTAGCCCTACTGTACAAGCACTTCAACACTTCGATATACCGACAGTCAACTTGGCACCGCTGAAGGGACTGCAGCACCGCCCAAATTTCGACGGAATCAAAGGCTTTCTCATAGTCCACATACGCTAGACATAGTGGCAAATTGTACTCTTCGGACTTCTGTACAACTTGCCGAAGGGTATGTATGTGGTCTATGGTGCTAAAGCCCTTTCGGAAACCGGCTTGTTCGGGAGGCTGGAAGTCGTCAAGTCTGCGCGCGAGACGATTCGTAATGACTCTCGAAAACAGCACGTAGACGCGGCTCAGAAGGGAAATCGGTCTGTAGTTCTTCAAGAGAGCGTTGTCACCTTTCTTGAAGAACAAGACCACCGCACTTCTGCTCCACGCCTCCAGTGTAATGCCAACATGGAGGACGGAATTAAAGAGCTTCTGAAGGACTTCAAGTACCGGTTTTCCACCCGCTTTCAGAAGCTCCGCTGTAATTCCCTCCTCGCCTGGGGCCTTACCGTTTTTAAGGTTCTGGAGAGCCATTCTAATCTCGCTCAGACTGAAGTCCGGGATATCTTCGGAATAGTGTCGGATGAGACTCGCTCTTGGATCATTACTCACACTTGCGTGTGGCTCCAACGATGACGTGTACAACTCCCCATAGAACCTCTCAATCTCACTCAAAATCTCAGGTGTCCCGGAAACGATGCTGACACATTCTGTCTTCAGCTTTGACAGTTGGCTCTTTCTGGCAGACAGATCTCTGGCAAAGACTTTAGAGCCTTGGTTCCGCTCGATCGTTTCTTCAATACGAGCTGTATTGAAGTTGCGCAAGTCCCGCCGCATGCATTTGGAGATCTGTCTGTTCAGATGCCTGTATGCTGTCAAGTCTGTTGAAGAATGTAGCTTCATCTCCCGTCTAACAGCCATGAGATTAAGAGTGTGATCGGAGAGTTTTTGTGTTCTTCTGCGGCGGGTCTTGCAGAACTTAGCTCCGACCGCATGGACAGTTTCCACGAGCTTGTCATTCATATCGTCCACTTCATTGCAGTCTTCCAGGCACTGAAAACGGTTTTGTAACTCGAGCTGAAAGGTTTCGGGACTTTGGAAACAAAGCACGAGGGGGACGGAGCATTGACTTCATTAGACGAGACCTCTCCAACTTAACGTTTAGGTTCAGTGTGCCTCTAACCATTCGGTGATCGCTACCAGTTTTCACCCTCGCGATCACGGAAACATCACTGAACAGTTGTCGTCTGGTCGTCATTATGAAGTCAATCTCATTTTTTGTGGAACCGTCGGGGCTCGACCATGTCCACTTCCTGTGGGGCCGCTTCTGGAAGAAAGAGTTCATCATAAAGAGTCCCTCTTTCTCCATGAAGTCGGCCAGCTGCTGGCCCCTTGGGTTCCGTTGCCCTATTCCAAATTTCCCTACTTTCAGCTCACCGTTCTCTCTTGTGCCTAGTTTTGCATTGAAGTCTCCCATTAACACCGTAAATTGGGTTTTGGAGGAATGCATGGCTCTAGAGATATCCTCATACATTTCCTCCACCTCCTTTTTTTTTTTTATAGGAGAGGGGGCAAACGAGCATGCGACTCACCTGATGGTAAGTGACTACCGCCGCCCATGAACAACCGCAACACCAGGGGAATTGCAGATGCGTTGCCAGCCTTTTAAAAAGGAGTAGGCTCTTTTCTTGAAGGTCCCTAAGTCGTATCGGTCCGGAAAAATCGCTTGTGGCAAAGTATTCCACAAGGAAGTGTGCGAGGAAGAAAACATCTTCTAAATCGCACAGTGGTGGACCGCCAATCATCCAGATGGTGTAGATGGTATCGGGAGTTCTGCCGCGATGTGCGTTCGTGAAATTTGGCGGCTGGGATTAATCCGAACAATTCCTCAGAGCACTCCCCATGGTAAATGCGAAAGAAAATGCTAAGAGATGCAACATCTCTTCGCAGTGCCAATGAGTCGAGCCGATCGGAAAGGACTCGGTCGTCGACGATTCGAGCCGCTCTGCGCTGGATGCGGTCAAGTGGAAGAAGTTGGCACTGGGGAGCCCCAGCCCAGAGATGGGAACAGTATTCCATGTGAGGCCGAACCTGCGCCTTGTAAAGTTACAGGCGTTGAGCCGGCATGAAATACTGTCCCGCTCTGCTGAGCACGCCAAGCTGTTTAGAGGCCAATTTGGCCTTCTCTTCCAAGTGACCACGAAACTGCACGCTACTCGATATGTCGACGCCGAGGATTCCGATACTAGCTGAGGCAACAAGGGGAGTACCTTGAAACTGAGGAGATACGACAAAGGGGTTCTTTTTAGCGGTAAACGCGCAAACTTGTGTCTTCTAAAGATTAAACTGGACTAGATTTATTCGCCCCCAATCCGAGACTTTGTCCAGCAAAGACTCGACTTCAGACACAAGTTTGTTCCGGTACTCGGTGACGTTTTCCCGAGAAATATTGGCACGGCCGGTGTATAGAGCATCACCAGTGCTGTCATCTGCATAGCAATGAATGCTACCAGCTTGCAACATATCATTGATATGCAGAAGAAACAGCGTTGGTGATAGCACGCAGCCTTGTGGAACACCAGCGTTAATAGGCTTGTAGTCGGAGCATGCACCGTCTACAACGACCTTGATGCTCCGATCTGCAAGAAAGCTGGTGATCCAATTGCATAATTTCTCGGGAAGCTTATAGGAAGGGAGCTTCGAAAGAAGCGCTTTGTGCCAAACCCGATCAAAGGCCTTCGCAATGTCCAAACTAACGGCCAATGCCTCCCCCTTGGACTATACTGCCAACGCCCATTTATGAGTTAAGTAGACCAGAAGATCACCAGCTGATCGACCCCGACGAAAACCGTACTGGCGGTCACTAATAAGCTGGTGATCCTCAAGGTACCGCATGAGGTGGCAGTTTACAACGGATTCCATTATTTTGGAGAACAAGGGGGTGATGGCGATAGGCCTGTAGTTGGACGGATCTGAGCGGTCGCCTTTTTTAGGGATCGGGTGGACAAAAGCTGTCTTCCATGATTTTGGGACTACGCCTAGGGAGTAGGAGTACCGGAAAAGACGCGTTAGAACCGGTACCAACTCCGGAGCACACGTCCTCAGCACAATTGGGGGGATTCTGTCAGGCCCACTCGACTTGTAGATGTCAAGGGAGAGGAGTGCTCTGCGAACCGAGCGCTGTGAGAATCGCACATCCGGCATGGAGCACTCACACCGCGGGATGGTCGGCGGTGTGTTCCCCCCGTCATCAACAGTCGAGTTGGACGCAAAAAGGGAGCCTAAAAGGTCGGCCTTCTCTTTTGCGTCGTGGGCCAGTGAGTCGTCCTCCCTGTGCAGAGATGGTAGTGATGGCTTACAGAAATTCCCTTGGACAGCCTTGGAGAGAGACCAGAATGCACGGGTTCCCGAAGGAAGGCGAACTAGTTTCTCGCCAATTCTGCCTATGTGCTCTGACTTTGCCTTGGCAATAACTCTTTTGAAGGACCTGGAGGCGAAGTTATACTTATTTTTGAGTGTGCTGGTGTTTACATCCCGAGTCACCGAAGCCGCAGCCCAGGCTTGATAACACTCCTGCTTTCTGCGCAATGCAGTCTTACAGGAGCGACCAAACCAAGGCTGAGATCTGCCTCCGATGGGTACCACAGATGATAGAATAAATACTTCCATTCCCTGTAGCACCACATCAGTGACAGAGTCAGCAACAGCGCTGGGATCATCCGGCGAGAAGCAAACCCGCCCCCATGGGTAGGATGCAAAGAAAGACCGCATTCCGTCCCAATCCGCCGACCTGTAATGCCAAACACGGCGGCAACCTGCAGAACGCAACCGCGAAGGGAGCGTGAGTGGCACCATACTCCGGATCAGACAATGGTCCGAAGAGCCGAGAGGGGCATCGACGGAAACCTGATATCCGTCCGGATGAGAGGTCAGCAGAAGGTCCAACAGGGAAGGTGTATGATCCTCAACATCTGGAATCCGCGTAGGCGATGTAACCAGTTGTGTCAGACCATATGCCAAGGCAAAGTCATAAACAGATCTCCCCGCATGATCGGTTAAACGTGAACCGAGCCATTCGGCATGGTGGGCGTTAAAATCGCCAAGGATCACGATCTCTGCGGATGGGACCTGTTGTAGCAAGGAATCTGTAGCCATTTGGACGTGGTCGATGAGTCGGTCTGCTTCGGCATTACCGCTATGGGACCTATAGAGGCACACGTAGACGCGCGGATGGTCGTCGCTGTCTACGCGTAGCCAAAGGGTGGACAGGTCCGAACCTTCAAGACTGCCGAGGCGTCGAGAACAGATGTCCTCTCTGACATACACGCAAACTCCAGCCCGAGGCACAAAGGAGTGCTCCAATTTGTACCCCGGGTAGGAGAGATACGAAGTATCAGCCGGAGAGGACACCTGCGTCTCGGTCAGAAAGAGCAAGGCCGGCTTCGCCGTCTCAAGATGGTAGTGGACGGCGTTTAGGTTCGAGTGAAGTCCCCTGATGTTGCAGAAATTGACGGATAGCGTGGCAGGGGTCGCCTTGGTCTTGTTGCTCAGTTTGCCCCGAGCAGTTATTGTGTTGAGCGGAATTTTGCCCCCCCCCCCTCCCCCCCAGAATACGCGGGGCAGCCTGAGCACCCACGCTCAGGAGTGGAATAGCATGGTCGTGGATGCTCAGCGAGGGATTCTCCAGGGGTACTGGTACCGTCCTGGGGTAGTTTATGACGTAATTCCGCTACCATGTTGATGGGGGGGGGGAATTGGGCATCCGGTCACCTGCACTCACCAGAAGAAACGCGGAAGCAGAGCTTCCACTTCACGCCGGTATTCTGTGAGGTCGTGGTACTAACCCGGCTCGAGCCGGCCCATACGTGCAACAGCAAAAGCTGCTGCAAGGCTCTACCACCGTTAAGGCTCTACCACCGTTAGACCACCGTACCTCCTCATCGTGGTGTGCCGAGGTTGGTACGTAAACCTGTATGACCTTCAGCGAATACCGTTTGGTGATTCTGAGTATAAGGTACGCAACCCTCGTCGACACACTCCCGATCTTTACAACGTTGTTAACGAGAGACTTGTGGACGATAAATCCGACACCTCCTTGGGACAGATGGTCGCCCTCCCGGTGATATAGCAAGTTGCCGGATTCGAGGATTACCGTGTCCTCCCCCTCTCTTCGGACTTCGGATAATCCTATAATTTGCCAGCGCAACTTGTCTATCTCTTCTTCCAGCTCCACGATCTTCTCGTCAGTCCTCAGGGTGCGTGCGTTGTACGTTGCCAGGTCGAGTCGTCTAAGGTGGCAACCGAACCTCCACCGGAGATTCTTAGCACCCCCTGCCCCACCGTTACCATGGTCGCCACCGTAGCCAGGAATAGCGGGGCCGCCGGGGACTGGGGGCCGTTTCTTTGTTACTGTCATTCATAGGGGGGTATTTGCCATAGTTGCCACGCTTGGCGAGCGGGTTGGCAACCGCAGTTTTTTTTTAATTGTAATTTGGCTATTATCAGGAAGATGCTGCTGCCCATCTCTTGCCTGTTTCCCTTTGTCGCCTTTTACGACACCCACGGGAGGATATGGGGTAGTGGATATTCTTGACCGCCACTACACGGCAAATTAATAATATTATAAAACAAGAGCCCAATACCATGTAGTACTTTAGAACGCGACTGTACCCACATTCGCTTCACTGTCGACCTGTATCTAGCTCGGTACGAAACAATGCTGCTGAATAAGATAAAAGGGCGCATTTAACAATTTTTGAATAAATGAGTTAAATATACCATTCGACTCATGATAAGAAGGCGCATCTACTAATTTTTTTTTAATTATTAAATATCAATATTTTAGAAATTATCGTAAGAATTTTAGACGTAACTGTTGATCACAGATGACATTTTTTTAGTAGAAAAGACTTATACAAATTCAACATAAAAGAAAAGACTTATTTTAAGACGTCATCTTTAACAATATTTGCATCGATTACTTAAACTTCAATTATTCTTTTCTTATTATTATATATCTTATTATTAAGGGCTTATATCTTATTATTAAGAGCTGGTGTTTCACATGTGGTCCCATATAAATTTGATCGAGGTCAGACCAATAGTTTTTGAGTTATCCTTAATTATTTATATTAAAGTCGGTTGAACAAAATTTTTAATTTTTAATTATTATCGTAGTAATTCTTGTATGATATCCCCTTTAAAATCATTACTCAAGTGTTGCGGGTTGTTATTTTTGGTGTCTCACTACCAATGCTTTTCTAATATTTACTAAGAAAAAAGTAGTAAATTACTATTAGCGTCCTTTCAACTTCAAATGACCTTTCCAAAATATGTAAAAATGTTAAATGAATGGTTGTTTTTTTTATTTATTAGATTGGAAAGACGCAAATAGTTATATGCGTCTTTCCTTCGATGTTTTTGTGTTACCAGGTGTATTTTTAAGCTAAGATGAGAAGGAAAATTCGTTTTATTTAAATAAATAAACAAATTATCAAAAAAATAAGTTCGTCCTTAAAATCTTCATGTCTCTACGTATATACTTCAATTTTCATAAAGATACCTTTTAATATACTTTAGACACAGCGTCTGAAAGAAAAATTCATCAATTAATTTTTTATTTCCATTTTACGTTTTTGTTAGTTGCGTCCTTCTTTATTATGACGGCAGAATGTAACCCGGCCGGCTCGTGTCGCCTCACGCTGTGACGCAGTAGGTTTCAGTTTTGTCGGGGTTCGTTATTAATTGTAGTTTTTGAAACAGTTCCGTGTTGATTTTGTACACGCGGGCGCAAGCGACAGCTCGTTTTGTTTATTAAATTGTTATTACTTGTGATTACGTGTTGGTATTATTCTTGTTGTTACGTTTTTTGTTTTAATAATGCTTAACGCGTACGTTTATAGTGATTGTGAATACGGCAACATGTTAGGTATCCGAACCTAGGTACACGAAGTATCGCTAAATAAATTGTTAAGACGTCGGGATGGAACAAGTGTATCATACTGTGCAGTGCACAAAGTGTTGAAGCGTAACCGAATGCGCCCATACAAATTGCACAAAGTGCAAGCTTTAGTTCCCGGCGATCACGACCGCCGACGAGTTTTCTGCCGTTGGTTATTATACCAGCAACAACGTGTGCCTGGTTCCATTGAGCACATTATCTGGACGGATGAGTCGACATTTACCAGAAACAGCGTGTGGAACCGAAGAAATACACACGTGTATTCAGAGGTTAAGCCGCACGCTGTTCGACAAACCGGGCACCAAACCCGATGGTCGGTTAACGTATGGGCAGGTTTATTTAAGGATCGCATATTGTGACCAGTGTTTCTGCCAGAGCGTCTGAACGGACAGCGATACCTAAACTTTATAAATGAATAGTTGGTTGACATTTTAAACGACATATCGTTGGCTGAATATCGCCGCACATAGTTCCAGCATGATGGTACCCCTCCACATTTCGTGAGGTTCGTCCGTGAGCGCCTCAATAAACTATTTGATGATCGCTAGATCGGCAGAATAGGACCACACGCTTGGCCACCTCGCTCACCAGATCTGACCCCGTTAGACTTCTTTTTGTGGGGTATGTGAAAGAAAGAGTTTTTAATCGTGAGTGTGATAGTGCTGACGAAATGCGCCAAAGGATCGTGGATGCTTTCGAGAAACTACGTTCAGACTGTGTCGAAGACCACACGATGATGCCCCGCCTGCACCCAAATCTACCTTGAAATGAATGGAGCACAATTTGAGCCGCATCTCATAAGACCACGGAGGATTTAGGGCGGTTAGCTGTTTCATAACTATTTTTTTAAATAACTTAGTACTAGACTAATCTGAATAGGTACATAACTGAATAAATGAGAATAATAAACATACCTACACGATGAATAAAAACGCATGACTCCAACCTTGGTTACATTTCATTTAAGTATTTTTTCATTAGCTGGGAATCGAACCAGTTAATTGGGTTATTTAACCTGTAAATTCGGATTAAAGTGGCTACGTGGAGACAAGCACAGTGGCAAAATAGTAGGTTAAGTAGATAAGTTAGGTATTTAGACAAGTGTTGTAAATTATTAAGTATTGTGGTATGGCCCACTAGTTGCGGGCCGCGCGAATTTGCGTTCGCGCGTACATTGACCTTTGATCAGGTGATATCAATTCAGTAATTCCACTGCTGGTTTTATATTTCATTATTTTCATGATATTTTTTATGAAATTATCGTGTCATTTAGCTGTACTAACATGATGGCGCGTGAATAAAGCTAATAAAACGTTGTAAAAAGATGATTTTTTTTTCATCAGGATCGAATTTATTTGTGACCCATGATCAAAGGAATACTTGGTGTTGTCGCCTGTCTTAGTTTTCGGGAGCGTTCCAAAAATACCCTGTATATATATATATATATATATATATATATATATATATATATATATATATATATATTGTCCACTGCTGAACATAGGGGGAGGCCTATGTTCAGCAGTGGACTTATGAAAGGCTGTAATGATGATAATGATGATGTATATATTATATGTTTTAATTTATCTTTTATTATGTCTGGTCTTTTTCGCTTCATTTTGTACGAAAGAAAAATAACGGATGGCGGTCATGGGGCGATTACAGAATGTTGAACGCACAGACAATTCCAGACAAATTTCCCATCAGTTACTTACAAGATTTCTCCCATTACATATTTGGTTGTACTTTTTTGTCTATTCTATGCTAGATTTAGTGAAAGCGTAAAACCAGATACCAGTCAACCCAGATTTATTACCAAGACAGCCATTACCATACCATTCGGTATGTTCTAATTCCTATATATGAATTATGGCTTAAAAAATGCGAGCCCAACCTTTCTTAAATAAAGAAAAAAAAAAGAATGTAGAATCCTAACTAGCACTTGACCAGTTTTAATTTTATATTATGCCTATATACCTAAATAATTAATAAATCTTGATAAGAATATACTTTAGTGTGCTGAATTCTTAATTCAAAACAATTCATTTTTTTTAAAGAAAACTATAATTATATAACAAGAAGTTACGGTAAGCCGCTTTTAAATTAAAATAAATATTAAATAACAAACATTATAATTTGTAGGAACATTACGAGAATAAGGGACGCAGTGTTTAAAACATTCTTCTCATTCCTTTACAATGGCACGCATTGTAAAATGGATTCGAACAACTCTCATTTCATATAAAAAGTATTCTTGTAGATAATAATTTTGTCGTTATATTATGTCAAAAGTATGTATATACCTTTTAAATTTTGCTTTCAATGCATCATTAGATACTTTATAAAACCATCTCTTCCCTTAAGAATCCTAACAGTGGACCAAAGTCTGATCAGCTAGGACTAAGCTGGGATAGCTGTTCAATTATCTGATTTAAGTTAAATAAATTAGTTACATTTTTATAGTTTTGATGTTTTTATAGTAAAGCTTTTATAGTACATTTTTAAGATTGGTACACAAATTATATTTTTATGTTTAAGGATAAGGACTGCAAAACTTAGTAGTCATGGGTTCGAATCCGAAATTCCACTAATGTCGTGTCTTGTCGACTAAAAATCACTCCTAGCACAAGCAGTGTTAAAAGCACTGTTAATATTTTTTAACATAATAATTTGTGCTGTTACCTGTATCTGGTCTATCTGTAACACAGCATAGGAGTTTTATATATGGGGCAAGCTGAATGATTAAATGGTTTCCCAGGAATATGACTACTATCTACTGGTATATGGGTTTATTTCTATCATTCAAATGTTTAAATTAAAAATCGCAGCATTAAATTATGTATTCCATTAATACGACGATGTTGATGATGTAATACTGGAACAAATATTATATATTTGTACATACAACATTTTGTTTGGCTTAACTAGATCCAATAGGCTTGCTGTCGGCGTCGCTTTGGACTCTGTCTACCCCCACGGGGATTAAGCGCCTGACATATATTATACATAAAATCAAACCTTTAATCATATTAGTAGAAACTTATGAAACCAATATGATTAAGGGTTTTAATAGCCACGATTTGGCAACAAAAAGAAAATTAGTATCGACAAAATAAATGCGACCATTTAACTGCATGCCAATAATATTATGAAAATGCTGGCATTGTGGTTTAGTATATTGGAAAGCTCTGAAAATTTGTAATTTTTATTGAACTTAAGCCAAAATAATTTATATCGAATTCGGTTATTTATATTAAGATTTACACTTTCACTGAATTGTTCTTAAAGTATTACAGAAAATCCGAATCCGTTACCGTTATTGTATTTCACTACTGAACCTCCTATAGGCCTCCGTCATAGAATAAAATAGAATCATTTTGTATTCAATATAGCTTACATGTTCGAAAAATCCCTCTGTCCTGGGAAGAACCAACAAGAAACACAGTGGGCCATTTTTCAAATAAATATTACAATATAAATGATTACAAACTATTTACAAAATTTATTTGAGAAACTGCTTGGTAGCGACCACCTCATTCCCAGGGGTTATTATCAACCATGTATTCATTTATACTATAATAACCCTTTTTATACAGTTTGAGCTTAACAAAACATTTAAACTTGGTAATAGAGAGAGCCTGTACACTTTCCAGGACTGTTGTAATAGCGTATACATTGCACCAAGTATGAATTACCGTAAAGTGGGGCTATTTGGTAAGTTAAAAACTGTTAAAACTGGTGCTAAATCTGGAGTACACATCCTCAGCACAATTGGCGGGATTCCAACAGGCCCTCTCAACTTGTGGTTGTCCAGGGAGAGGAGTGCTTAGCGTACTGAGCACTATGTGAGTCACTTATCAGGTATAGAGCACTTACACCGTGGGAAGGTTGGCGGTGTTTTCCCACGTCATCGAGAGTTGAGTTGGGTGCAAAAAGAGAGCCTAAAAGTTCGGCTTTATCTTTTGCGGCGTGGGCCAGTGAGTCTTCCTCCGCAAACCCCTATTCGAACAGTGTACAGTACACGTAGATAGCTCATCTACGTACACTGTACACTGTCCTAAGTGTCATTGTTACGCAAGTAACGTTGCAAAGTAATATAAGTTTAGCCATTTTTAGGCCTAAAAGGCCACGAGCCCTGAGACCGATGTGGCTGTTAAAGCCAAAAGGCTAACAGCAATTTGGTCTTTACGTGCTTCCATTAAACATGTTTTGTTCTTGTTTAAATTACGTGGTAGAGCCATGCTGCGGCTATATTAGTAGTATAATTGTGGCACGAATGGGTCAGCTCGACAAGGGAAGGCAGCTTGATACTTCTGTGTTTGGCATGGTGAGGCATTCCATCTTAGTCCTTAGGAGTGAAGACGCATCTGCATTTTGATTATAGCATTTTTGGCACCAGTCTCGTACACAAAATCTACTAAGGTTATGAGCTTAAACAATTTTTTTTACGATAATCTCATTAATATGTTTCAGATAAATGTGGTAGTATTTATGTATTGAACATAAATAACGAGAGATTTTTTTTCAAAAGTGCTATTCCAAATATCGCCGATTTGGGGCTTTTTGAAATCGGCATCAGCTTAACTTTGTTTTCCACATCTATTTGGAGATCTATCGATTTAAACAGGTCTTGCGATATTTGGACCAAGAGAAGAATATATGGTTTTTCATTATAACATACGTTTTTAGTTTAATTTTAAGTAAAAAGCCAAATATTTAGTATCGTAATATTTATTATGAAAAGGGCGAAGCGCCACTAAGGGCTATTTGGAATCTAAAGTAATTGTATTCTAACAATTATATAAGAATTAAAGGCAATATTTGGAACAATTAAGCGTAAGCTAAAAATAAACTTAAACAATGAGATTTTTATAAAATATTAAATAGGTAAAAATATTAAATCAAAAAACATAAAAAAATAAATATTTGGCAAGGAAAAAACCACAATACAAATCTAGGTAACGTAAGTTAACTTATGAAAACTACTGCTTTGACAAACACTGATTTTAGTTACCACATTATTAAAAGTCAATCAAAAATATAATAAATCTTCATCATTAAACAAGATAAATTCATTATTTTCATTAATTTGCAACAAATCTACTTGCTTTACAATTATATCATCAGGTATGTAAGCTACATCTAACGTTTTGGTTTCTTAAATAAGATATCACCTTTTTTAGAAATGGTTTTGTAGTAGGATATCTTGTATTTTTTGCAATTCGATCATTAATGTCAGTAATTAAGCCGATGTAATATTGCCATTTTTTTTCTGGTAATATCTAACTAAAACATTATCTCCTATGTTCCATTCTCTTTTATCAATATTGTGTTTCAAACAATTAGGTTTGTCTTTATTTTCAGTCTGTATTTGTTCTTCAATCTGTAATTGTTCTTTAGTTTTGTTCTCATCTGTTACTTCAATTCTCAGCGGAATTTCTGAGTATCAATATTCATTCAAGCTCGTCCTAATTTCTGTTTTGTTATCTGTGTCATTATCTGCGTCCATACACATAATGTGATGAAATATTTCAGCTTCCCTCTCATCATTCTTTCTTTTTACCAACTCATTATCTTCGAGATCGAAAATATCTAGATCTGTCTATTCGAGGTCAATGTCATTTAAATTTCCAATTCGTTCAAGATCGACGTCATATAAATCACTATCAATGTGTACGCTCATTGAAATTTCTTCAGTAGTTGTTGAATCAGTACTTTTCAATTTGATAATCTTTTGGCTGGTTTATTTTTTTGTTTTATTACTAAAAGTGTACGCACGAGTCCTACGTTTCATCATGCCTATGATTACATTATTTGAGAAATTTTCAATATTTTCCTTTGAACCAGTGTTAATATTATTATAGTCAACTTTAATCTTTTCTTGTTCAAAATCGTTATAATAATAATAATAATAATAATAATAATAATTCTTTATTTCAGATATCAAAGATCCATAAGTTGTTAGTATGACTTATATTAGGTTAGTAATTGAGAACATTAAATAAATTAAATTAAATTAAATTAACAAAACTAAAATCAAATCTATACCAAAAATTAAATTACAATAAAATCAAAAATAAAATAAAATTTAATTCAATCTAAATCAATTCAATATAACTAAATTCGATTCTTTAATATATTAATTACTTGAATAAAATTAATCTATAGTTTAATTCATGTATCTGCCACCCTCTGGGGCACTGGGCACATGCATTTGTAACCAGTGCCACAGAAGGGGACTGTCAGGCTTATCGCTGAGCACGTTCAGGATGGTGTTGGCGCTCCCCCGCGTACGGAGCATCAGTGAGGCGATGCGGCGGCGCAGCACGGCGTGGAAGCCGTCCGTGTGCGCGTGCGCAAACATCGCAGACGCACTACAGCAGCGCGGGAGCGCCACCAGCACCCTGAATGCGTTATTATATTGTACTCGGAGAGCGT
The DNA here is from genome assembly GCA_963668995.1 of Parnassius mnemosyne. NCBI lineage: Eukaryota > Metazoa > Arthropoda > Insecta > Lepidoptera > Papilionidae > Parnassius > Parnassius mnemosyne. Next base: position 36,667,146 of record CAVLGL010000068.1, on the reverse strand, counting down.
TGATGGCCCGCTGCGTGTAGTTGACCCACAGATTGCAAGTGTATAGAGTTTGGCAAAAGGCTTTAAAGAGAGTTATCTTTACTCCAAAGCTACACCGCGCGAATCTGCGTGCCAGCATATTACAGCGGACCGCCATCGCCCTCCTTTCCCTTTCGATGTCAGCATCGTCTTTTAAATCCTCGGTAACCACATGGCCAAGATATTTAAACGCATTTACCCTGCCTAGAGCGACGCCATTTAGCAGCACACGTGGCACATCTCCCAGCTTACGACGCCTAGCTTGAAAGATCAAGAGCTCGCTCTTTTTAACATTGTACAGGAGTCCGTGTGACAAAGCGTACCTCTCACATACACCTATTAGTTTTCTGAGACCTGCGATTGATGGGCTTAGCAATACCATGTCATCTGCATAACTGATACTGTTGATGCAGTGACCATCAATCGAGCAGCCGACCCTTGTGTCGCTCAGCTCAACAATCAACCTATTCACATACAAGTTGAAGAGAGAAGGAGAAGTTAGCCCTCCCTGTCTCACTCCATGAGATGATTTTGATTTCAATTTTGGTTTATCAGGCAAGACGGGAGACTTCTATTTTCTATAACGGGGTGGTAGTTATAAATGTTTGCATAAACCCTGTTTTTTCATTCAATAAATGTTTCTGAATTGTCCATTCCAGGTGTGTGTCGTCGGTTTTTAAAAGTTTTTTTTTGTTAATATCTAATTTATTATAATTTTCTTCTGTACACTCTGTAATTATGTCCAAATCTTTTTGTTTGAATACTTTTTGATCACAAACGTTTTCTTTAGGTATGCTCAATGATTTTAATTCTTGTTTTCCTGAAATTTCAATTTGTTCATGTAGTGAAATATTATCTTCACATTCTTCAGTCTTGTAAATAGTTTGATCTGTCTTCATTTTCTTGAACTTAAGTTTTCGTTTTTTATTGTTTTTTTTTTGTCCGTTGTTTTCATTTTCTTCTTCATCAGAAATATCCCTAGTCATGTCAGAGTCATAGCAACCAAAATTATTTTGTCTCGGGTTTTTGCATATTCCTGAATGATCTTGCATGAGTTCATTTGAAAATATACCAGAGTTCTCAGATGTAATTTTTTTTTCTGACCCGATATATTTTTACCGTTGGGGTTTTCTTGTTTTTTTTTTATTTGACTTCATAGTTGTATGAAGTTCACTTTGAACCAAGTCTGCTGCTGTTATACTTTTCCCGGGCTGTACATAACACTTCCTTTTTCATCTTATTTGTGCAGGCGCTGGAGGATTCCTTATTTCTTGCAAAATTTCTGTTACTACAAATAATAAAGTGTTATTTATTTGTTGGTCTGTAACATTTGTCCTTTGTGGCAGTCGTGACTTAGGAAGTTCAGGGTTGATTGGGTATAAACCCGATTTACTAAAACCTGCTTCAAGATTACGAGATACATCACCTCTTTGAACCAATTTGTTTTTTAGTTGACCCAATAATTTGGGAAATAAACTTTAAACAAAGTTTTATGTAATTAATAGAATCAGGCGTTACTCGTACTTTGCGGAAATCCATTATATAAAAGCTTTTAGAAAAATTTACTTTGCAAATATCCGCGTTATAAAATAAAATGATGTGTCTTACCTAGTATGAAGAGCACCTCCCGCCCTCCCTCAATTGCGTGCGCTATCCCCGTCACCACTAATCCCAGCACCGCTACTCCCAACACCACTACACTAGGCAAGATACACCACTGACGATAATACGACACGTGTTTCGCCTCCAAACACCACGTAGCGAAAAGATTCAAAATACGCCTTGTTAACACGTAAACTAACAAGCCAACACACACAAAAAAGGGCACTTAACGCGACGGCACTTGATTTCCTGACGATCAACCGGGAGAAGCTCTCGAACAAGGAATGCGCGGTTCGAATCCTAGACCGTATATCTACTCGACGCGCGCGTGCATAATTCCGCATCCCCGAACAAGTTAAATATTGCAAAATTCACATATCCACGTAAGGAAGTAACACGCACTCAATCTAACTATCTGGACTCGACAACGGTCGCGTGAACCTCGGCCGCAATAAACCAGCTACGCGCTTCTTCGCAAGCCTTTTAAAAGTTTAAAAGGCTTCGCGGCCAGTGGGCAACTCCCCCATCATCGCCCACGCGTCAAGCCACCGCAAGCCGCACACGGCCGCCCCACCTCGGCGTTTATCTCACCTACATACTATCTGGTGACGCGCCAGCTCGAATGCAACTGGGTGGCGTTCAAATATAACCAAATTTGGGCATAAACAGTTGTAGTATTGCCATATTGTAAAAAATATATTCTACTGTTACTAGAAGAAAAAATATATTCGATCAAATCTTTTATTACAAATGTTGTGAATAGCCCTTGGAGTCTCAAGAAGCCCCAATTTACGGTCCTGACTTAGTGGAGTCAAGAAACTGGTATCACTAGCTTGTGTTTGTTCCGAGTGCTTACAGAATGTATGTCAATTTTTTACCAAAACTACCTTTGTTTTTGTAAACATACATTAAATTTTCGTAAATATACTGAGAGGACAAAGTTAATATATTTATTTCTTTAAATTTATCTCTAAGAGACTCCTTCGGTTTTAGATTGTAAATAGCTCTAATGGCCCTCTTCTATAAAACAAAAGATAAATTCTAAATAAGCCGCATTTCCCCATAGCGAAATCCCATAAGACATTATGCTATGGAAATAACTGAAATAAACTAATCTAGCAGACTTGACACTAGTGAGACCTCTAATCTTTTTAACAGTATAGGCTGAGGAACTTAGTCTGCTTGCTAATTTGGATATATGGAGGCCCCACTGAAGCTTTGCGTCGAGAGTGATGCCAAGAAAAACAGTGGATACAACAGGGCTCAGTTCCACCCCTTTTAAAAACACATTGGTATTCAGATTTTGAGTATTCGTTGTTGTAAATTTAACACACTTAATTTTATCTCCGTTTAAAATGTAGATTATTAACGTTAAACCAATGCACTAATTTTGATATAGCATTATTCACATCGTCACATTTAAATGATTGACGTTTAAGTTAAAAAGTCAAGGAAGTATCATCAACAAATAATACTGTTACGAACTTGGGGTTCGAGACAATTAAAAACTGCCGATTAAATTACCAAAATTGACACTTTAATTACGGATACTAATTACAATCTAAAAACACACTAATAATAAAACACAGTTCGCCGTTATTTCGCTTCGAAGTATTCTCTTGTATCGCCAATTCAATACTGCCCCGGTCGTGGTCTATACCGGCCTTATATAGGCCCTCAGATAGTTTCCAGAACCTTCTACTGTACCGACATCTAGAATGTTCGAGTACATATCGGTCCCGAAATTTCTGGAAGGATCTCGACTCTCCTAGTTCTGCTACTCGACACTAGAGGGCGCTAGTGTAACTAGTGTTGCCATGTACAAGACATTAATAGTGGCGCGTAACACTGCCCCCTCCTAAGACATGCTCGTCCCGAGCATTATTGGCCCCATAATAACGCGCCAGTCGATCCACATGGACAATCTTGGGAGTACCTCTGGCACCTTTCTGTATCCGGTAGGTTACATCATTGATCCTTGTCACAATCCGGTACGGTCCGTCCCATTTAGCTTGAAGCTTAGGAGATTTCCCTTTGCTGCGAACTGGATTGTGTAACCACACTAGTGAACCTTCATCAAAGCCCTTGTTGTTCATTTTGCGGTCATACCGTGTTTTCATCTTCTCAGACGTTTGCTGGCCCGTCTGTCTGACGTGCTCATAAATGTCATTCATTTTGTTCCGCAAGTCATTTGCATAATCGGTTATACTGCGTGGGGCATCAGGTGGTATTCCGGTGATCAGGTCTGCAGGCAGCCGCAATTCTCTCCCAAAGTTTGCGAAAGCTGGTGTTACTGATGTACTTTCGTGAACAGCGCTTCGATATGACAACAAAAACGGTTGTATGTGCCTGTCCCAGTCTCGTTGCCGTTTTTCCACAACTTTTGCTAGGTACCTCTCCAATGTCTGATTAAATCTTTCTACCATTCCATCAGATTGTGGGTGGTAAGAAGTTGTTCGTGTTTTCTGAGTACCCATAACTCGGCAAGTTTCCTGGAATATTTGAGACTCAAAATTCCTTCCTTGATCGCTGTGAATCTCTAAAGGTACTCCAAAACGACAGAAGACTTCATGAACTAGTTTATCTGCAACTGTTGAAGCTTCTTGATTTGGAATGGCGAAGACTTCTGGCCACTTAGTGAAGTAATCCATCACTACCATGAAATACTTGTTACCACTTTCAGTTTCTGGAAACGGCCCCGCAACGTCAATGGCTATCCTCTCCCATGGTGCACCAACATTGTACAATTTCAATGCGCCTCTACTACGAATTTGAGGTCCCTTTACAGCCGCACAACTTGTACATTTGCGGCACCAGTCCTCGACATCGTCACGACAGTGGACCCAGTAAAACCGTTCTCGGATCTTCAGGAGAGTTCGTTTAACTCCCAGGTGGCCTCCTGAACAACCACTATGGTACAGCTGTAGAATATCCGGCACTTTAGCCTTAGGGACAACCATTTGCAAATGACACCTGTCTCCCCGACCATTTTCCCATTTACGGCACAGGACTCCATCCTGAATCAGCAAGCTGTCCCATTGGGCCCAATAGCTTTTCGTGGTCGAACTCATTGCTGAGACGTCGCTCCACTTGGGCTTAGGAGCACTGGCCTTCATCCATTCCAGAATCGGCTTAATGTCCGAATCTTCCTGCTGTGCATGTTGTAGGCTGTCCTTCCACTCATTGCTGAGCTGGTCTGTCCTGAGCATTCTCACAGATACCACTTCCTTACCCTCTTGCCTAGTACAATGCTTGCAATCTTCAGGGCAAGGTCTTCTTGACAATGCATCTGCATTGCCATGAGATTTCCCGCTGCGATGTTCGATCACAAAGTCGTATTCCTGCAGTAGTTCTATCCATCTCGCAACTTGTCCTTCCGGATTTTTGAACTGCAATAGCCATTTCAGTGCAGCATGGTCAGTTCGTAAGTGGAATTTCCGCCCTAGAAGATATTTGCTAAAATGCTGCAAGGACTTTACCACAGCAAGCAATTCCCGTCTTGTGACACAATAGTTCCTTTCCGGCTTTGACAACGACTTGCTGAAGTACGCTATCACAATCTCTTGATCACCATTCCGTTGAGACAACACACCGCCAAGTCCAATATCACTTGCGTCTGTGTCAACTATGAATTCCTTGCCCGCATCAGGATACCCCAAAATAGGTGTTTTGCACAGACGGTTCTTGAGCTCCTGAAATGCAATATCGCAACTTTCATCCCAGCAGAATTGTCGCTTCTCCTCGGTTAGCTTGTATCTGCAAAGTTCTTCACAAATCGCCGATAATAAGAGCACAAACCCAAAAATGCTCTAACCTGTGTCTTGTCTTTTGGGACCGGCCACTCCTTGACAGCAGCAATTTTCTCTGGATCCGTGCGGATACCTTCTTCTGACACTACATACCCCAAAAAACTAACTTGCCGTTTGAATAGTGAGCACTTCTTTGGACTCAACTTGAGGTTGGCACTCTGGATCTTCATGAGTACGCGTTCCAGGTTTTGAAGGTGTTCCTCAAACGTACGGCCTACGATGATGATGTCATCCAAATAGACCAGACAAGCATCTCCAATTAGCCCGGTAAGTACAAGCTCCATCAACCTTTCAAACGTTGCTGGAGCATTGCACAATCCAAACGGCATGACTTTGAATTGCCACAGACCCTTTCCTGTGGAGAATGAAGTTTTCTCCTTGTCCTTAGGGTCAATTTCAACCTGCCAGTAGCCACTTTTCAGATCTAGCGTACTAAACCACTTTACGCCTGTGAGCATGTCCAGCGTGTCATCAATTCTAGGCAAGGGATAGCTGTCCTTCTTCGTAACGTCGTTCAGGCGGCGGTAGTCAACACAAAACCGCATGCTGCCGTCCTTCTTCTTTACCAGCACCACAGGTGAACACCATGGACTAGATGAAGGTTCAATAACACCATCCTTCACCATTCCCTCAATCATGGTTTCCACTTCCTTTTCACGTGCTACAGGCAATCTTCTTGGCCGCTGACGAATAGGCAATTCTTGTCCTGTGTTTATTTTGTGTTGAACTAAGCCAGTCTTTCCTATGTCAGCTTCGTTTGACGAGAAAACATTGGCGTACTTGAGTAACAACTTCTTCGCCTTGACCATTTCATTCGGGGAGAGAACGCTGCGACAGTCTTCTAAAAGTGTGGTCACTCTCGTTTGTCCATCCTTGCTAGGGGTCCCGGTCGATAGATATTCGCACCGACGCAACCAATCCACTTCCTCACTAGTACCAACCAATGTGCCTTTTTCTATAATCTGTTCCTGATCACAAAGATTCAACACACGTACTCCTGAGATGTCGGTGGTTCTGACCAAGGTTCGAGCCACTTTCCATGGAAGGTCATTGTCTACCCTTTCCACGAGTACACAACGATGAGCTTGCCCAGGACTCCGAGGAAGACTAACCGGCACAATCGTTTCCGATTTCGGCGGAAGAACAATCTTCTTAAGGCTGTACACATTCCCTGGTAACGCCCCTTCCATGAAAAGTTCTTCTTGTCCACATTTCAAAACACCTTGCTTAACGTCGATCTCACAACAATTCTTCCTCATAAAGTCTAGGCCCAGGATGCAGTCGTCCATTATATCAGCCACGATGACATTATGCAGGTAGATCATGTTGCCTAGCTTCAACTCCATCTCCTTCTCTCCACGGACGGGTATGCGCTGACCAGTGGCTGTCACCAAATTAATGCGTTCTCGGTTGTATGCGGAGTCACCAAGGAACCGAATTATAAGTTGGGAACTGACAACCGTGCGAGAGGCTCCAGTGTCTATGGTCAGTTTACATGGCGTTCCGTTGACTTCGCCCTTGATGATTAGGCTGTTCCCATCATGAGTTTGTGAGATCGAAATCCTTGGGGCTCTTTTAACATCAGCCAGCACCCGCCAGTTTCCCTGCTGCTGCTGGGCGGTGCTATTATCCGCACTACCCTCTCGAGATCGATCACCTTCCCTTCCTACAGTTCGCTTAGGGCAGCTGGATCGAAGATGGCCCCTTTCTCTACAGCCGTAGCACCTAGGGCTGTAGCTTTTATTGCGGTCCTGAACTTTAGCTGTTGCAACCTCCCTGAAGCGGTGGGAACGATGATCCTGCCGCACGGCTTCCACCTCCAGTGCATGGGTCAAGGCGTCCTTAAGCGTCTCGTGGTGCCCGAGCCTCACAGCAGCTCTGACTTCAAGGTCACGGATGCCGTCGATGAATGTCTGCACCAGGTTCCCTACAATAAGCGCAGGTACAGACTGGTACGCTTTTCGAACCAGCTTCTCCACCTCAAGGGCCCACTGCTGCAGGTTTTCGTTACTGCGTTGCACGCGATCTTTGAGCTGCGCAGGAAAGACGTGTTCCAGGTGAGCGTCGCCATATCTCGCCTCCAATGCCTCAAGGAGCTGCTCGTAAGTCACTTCCTTACCGAGTGCTTCCAGAACAGTTAATGCCTGGTCGCGCAGGCCTAGGGTGAGAGCAGTCATGGCCTGACTTTTATTCCAGCCGTTCGCTTTCATGACAGCCTCGAACTGGATTTTATAGGCCGACCAGGAAGAAGTCCCGTCGAACGGCGGCACTTTGAATCCACGTAGCGAAGGTGTTGTAGCTACCACGGGAGCTGTAACTCCATCCCCAAGTTTGAGGTCGTCCAGCGTTTTCTTCACATCAGCCATCACGTTGTCAACCCGATTGTTCACTTGTTCGATACGGGTTTCAGCTTCCGACAGGCGGTTGTCATGTTGAGCAACCCTATCCTTCACCTCCTTTATCTCTTTCCCGAAGGTAGCGTGAAGGTCCTTCCTGAGGAGCATCTGTTCTTCCATACCGCGCTGCAGCTGCTCTTCCAGCCGACGGGTCTGTTCCTCCTGTCGGCGGGCCTGTTCCTCCTGTCGGCGGGCCTGTTCCTCCTGTCGGCGAGCCTGATCCTGCAGCATCATCATCAGAGCACCTAAGTCAGGTGCTGCAGATGCAGGAGCTGCTGACGGGCCAGCCTCCGTGGTTAGCAACTGGCCCTCCGACGTTTGCGGCGTTGCATTACCAAATCGTCTCTGGTTCGTCTCCTGTTGGCGTTGACTTCGGGTACGGATACCCTCCGTGTCGTCTTTAGGTAAAATCGGCATATTTGATCCCACTTCTGACACCAATTGTTACGAACTTGGGGTTCGAGACAATTAAAAACTGCCGATTAAATTACCAAAATTGACACTTTAATTACGGATACTAATTACAATCTAAAAACACACTAATAATAAAACACAGTTCGCCGTTATTTCGCTTCGAAGTATTCTCTTGTATCGCCAATTCAATACTGCCCCGGTCGTGGTCTATACCGGCCTTATATAGGCCCTCAGATAGTTTCCAGAACCTTCTACTGTAGCGACATCTAGAATGTTCGAGTACATATCGGTCCCGAAATTTCTGGAAGGATCTCGACTCTCCTAGTTCTGCTACTCAACACTAGAGGGCGCTAGTGTAACTAGTGTTGCCATGTACAAGACATTAATAGTGGCGCGTAACAATACTATATCATAATTATCCACTACAAGGGAAGGTAAGTCATTAATATGCACCAGAAATATAAATGGACCGAGAATCGAGGCCTGAGGGACACCCATTAGTACAGATAACCCGGAAGAACTTTTACCATTGATAATAACTTTATGCATTCTATTACTTAAATATGAAATAATAAGTTTAAGCGCTGTTTTCTTGACACCATAGTACTGTATCTTCCTAATTAATGTCTCATGGTGAATGCAATCGAAGGCCTTGGAAATGTCACAAAATATACCCATAGCATAATCTGAATTCTCCCATGCACAAAAAATAAGTTTAATAAGCTCAACTCCAGCGTCAGTTCTCGAGCGACCCCTTGTTAAACCGAATTGATTTTTATGTATCAATTTATTAATATTATAGAAACATAACATCTGATCTAAAATTATTTTTTCAAAAATTTTACTAAATGATGGTAGCACAGAAATTGGTCTAAAATAAGGGGGGTCTAATGTACTACCAGATTTAAATAAAAGTATGACTTTACTATGTTTCATTCAATCAGGAAACATACCAGATTCAACGCTTGTATTAAATATGGTGGCTAGATAAGGTGCTATTATATCTATTATAGATAAAATAACTACTAACGGAAATCTCCCATAAGTCTACCGTTTCCTTTACATCAATAGTTTTAAAATATTTAACGATATGTTTTGGCAATAACCATGGAATTTAAAAGTATTTGAACAAGTCTTTACGTTTTGTTTAAGCAATGACTCGGCGACAGTAGGAGAAGAGCTTAATTATGTTGTTATCAAAAAAGGAACATCAGTAAAATGTTTCTCAAAAGCCATAGCAACTTCATGATCAGATCGCGTTAAATTATTGTTAATATTCAATTGAAAATCCGAGTTGTGCGGTTTGACCTTGCCCGTTTCACTATTTATTATTCTCCAGGTCATTTTCATTTTGTCGGATGCAGTTTTAATTTTGTTGCTTAAACGTAAAGCCTTAGCAGTGGAGCACACTTTTTTAAATATTTTAGAACGTGTTTCTACATAATCTCTAAATATAACACTACTATTATATGATCTTTCATCATAAAGCTCGTATAACCTTCACCTACTTTTATAAATTCCTACTGTCGCCCATTCATTAACTGATTTGCGGTTGTTATAAGAGAAAGTTTTAGAAGTAAATATTCTACTAAATTCACAACTTATATTTTTAAATAACTTACCATACAAATAATTAGCACTATTTTTAAATGAAAGTGATGGAAGTATTTTTATTATAGTACTTCTAAACCTCTCCAAGCGATGTTCATTTATGTGTATGTAAGGCAATGATACCAACTGTCTACAGTGATCTAAACTAAATTTTAAATAATTGATTTATGCAAGGGCTTAACATCTGTAAAAAATGTTATCTATACAGGTCGCACTAGGCCCTGCAATACGTGTTGGTTCTTAGAATAAATTAACAAGATTATATGATTTAAACAATGAGCTTAACTTAATATTAATGGAAAAAGTATCAAGGAGATTGATGTTAAAGTCTCCACATATTACAACAGACTTGTTCTGTTTACTAAGTTTGAGCAAAACTTTTTCCACAATCCTTTCAAAATAGTCATAAGTAGCACATGGAGGTGTGTAAACACTTACAACAATGAGTTGCTCGAGCTCGACACAAGCTATTTCTACAGTTCGCTCAACAGAGAGGCTCACAATATCCTTACCTTCTTTGATGTGACTTATCTCCTAATATTAAGAAGCCACCACGTAAACTTTTTTCTCTATTGAAGAAACTGACCACCTGGTGATTTCTGAAATTAAAATAAAATTATAATCTTTTAGCCAATGTTCAGTCATACAAAGGATGTTTATATTGTTACTATTTAAATACAATTCAACTTCTAATTCTTTGCCCTTCACGTCTTGTATATTTTGATGCACCAAGTGTAAACAATTTTTATTACTTATTTGTGGGCTGTATTCAAAATTAATGAAACTCTTATTATTGCTAGAGATTGCCTCTATAGTCGCATTAACTAATTTCAATTAGTTGGAACTGCTTCCAAATTAAATGTCAAATGATTATGATGCTCAATAGAAGCAGTCTTGGTAGCCAAAAACTTGGCTGAGTTAAAAAGTAAGTAATAAGATAGCACATTTGCTACCAGTCTTAAATTATATTTGGATAGGTAATACCTATCTTTTGTCCAAAACTTTTTTATTAAATTATTCATATCAACTAAATGAAATTTGTCATTATTATCATTACAATTATATGTCAAGTTTACATTATTGTTACATATTAAATTATTCATTTGTATATTTAAATTATGTCTTAGATTATTTTCCTGTGGCAATCCCTGTATATAAGGCAATGTGAACAAGACAATTTTGTGTACATTTAAGCAATTAAGTTGTTCAATATATCTTAATAACTGTTTGTTGTTTATACTGCCTCTTCTACCAACAAAAATTATTATTGTTCTATTTGGGCAAAATTTAATAACAATAATTTTATTTAGGATGTCACTAAAAGATGCTCCAGGCATGCAGCAATTTGTTATATTTTGTCCCTTTAAAGAGTTGTTAAAGTTATGTCTAGATTTTTTCCCATGTCATCGCTATACACAATTGTATTATTTTTGTTAATATTTGAGTTATTTATTATTTTTATATACTCTGCTATGGTGTCATAGAGTTTTAATGGTGGTATAATATTATCAGCACACACCAAATCTGAAGAAGCTGGTATGACACTCACATTGATATTTAACTAAGGAGTCAAACCGCTCCTCATTATATTTACATGTCTTTACTAGATTATCCATTGCCAATATGTGTTCTTTTATAATCTCAATATATAATCTAGAGCGTTGGCCGCTCCCCAGCCAGAACACCTTGCCCGGCGGGAGATCTCCCCTTTTTCTTCCATCCGCCACAGTGGTGACCCAGACGTGAAATGAACACGCAACCAACAATCTTCGGAAACTACAACTTCAAAGCCGGGCAAGGGTTGCGTGTTCATATCACGTCGGGTGATCACCAATGTATCCAGTGAAAGGAAAAGGGGAGATCTCCCGCCGGGCAAGGTGTTCTGCCCGGGGAGTGGCCAACGCTCCGAGTGGTAGCTCCACAGTCTATAAATCCATACAGTCGTCTGACGAAGACGTCTAGACAAGGCAATCGTGCGGGGTGTGAAAGGTGAGCCACGCCAATCGTATTAGTATCTCGGGACACGACTTCCAGGGTTAACGCGCGTTTGCTTTTATAATTTTTAAATTTAGTGTTGATACTTATAATTAAAATGGTTTATACGACATGTCCTGTAAGAGATTGCAAGTCGTCATCTCGCATAAATAAAGATCTGCGATTTCACCAAATCCCGCACACAGAAGAAAGGTAAATAAATATTGTTATTATTTTTACATTATGTATATTTTGTCATGTGATGCCAAATTGTCAAAGTAAAAAAATGGCGGACGTAAAAAATAGGTACTAGTCGCTGGGCATTTTTTTAATAATATGATATGGGTATCAATTTCGAGGTTCCTTGTGCTAAAAAAACTGAAGGTACTCGGGATTAACTATGACATCGGGACGTCAATCACCTCAGTCCCCCATGACCATGGGTGCTGGAAAGCACCCAAAACGTCGGGAATTAATAAAAATAAGCAAAATAAGTTAATTAAACGCGATAAAATCCGTAAAAGTAGTTTTATTCAATGTGTAGTGTTCGCGTAAATATAAGAAATCAATATAATATGGGTATCAATTTCGAGGTTTCTTGGGGTGCTGATTACGAAAATGGTGTTCATTTTTAAATTCAAGATGGTGGATATTATTTTTGTTAATGTTATGGATGTCAATTTCAAAGTTTCTTGGGGTGTTGATAACGAAAACGGCATCCATTTTCATATCCAAGATGGCGGACATTTTTTTAGTAATATGATATGGGTGTCAATTTCGAGGTTTCTTGTGGTGCTCATTACGAAAATGGAATTCATTTTTAAATCCAAGATGGTGGACATAATTTTTTTAATGTTATGGATGTCAATTCCGAGGTTTCTTGGGGCGCTAATTACGAAGACGACATCAATTTTCATATCTAAGATGGTGGATTTTTTTTAGTAATACAATATGAATGTCAATTTTAAGGTTTCTGGGGGTGATAATTATGAAAATTTATTACTAAGTATTGTATTTAAAATTTCAGATGTTATGGATGGAAGTTATTAGAAGACCTGATGGAAGAACTTTCAAAAGCCTAAAGAATAAATTATAAAAGTGTAGTCATTGTAACATTAATAATAATATGGATTTGATGTCTAGCTAAGAGTATAAAAACGATTTTATTATGGCCACATATCGAGAGTAGAGCACTCACTCACGTTATAAGGCGTGCAATCAACGTTTTGAGTACTTTTAGGAAAAATCTAATAAGAAATTGTTAATTACTTTTTATATGAGTAATCATACTGTTGATGACGATATAGATCTAAAATAAATAATTAAATTAGTAAAAGTTGTTAATTTGTGACAACCCTAATCTCCATACGCTGTCTACACGTTGTCGGCATTTACCACGAGATCAAAGGCGTCGTCCTACTGTATGTTTATTATACTGTGGTACTCAATATGTGTTCTATAGATTGCATAATAGGGTAGATATTTGCCACAGTTGGTACGCCTGATGAAAACCGTGTTTTATATTGTAGTTGTTGTTACGAAGAAGCTACTGCAGATGTCACCCACGGGACTATATCGGGATATTCTTACACGGCCACTACACGATCACATAATCAAAACTATTATCTTCAAAGAAGTGTCAGGTATTTACCTCTTAACCACAAATATTTATCTAATATCACCAAGGTTTACGCTCTGTCTTTTCTACCTACATAGCGAACGCATAAGATCTAATTACTGGACTTATCTGGGACCCGATACCACATGATAGTGCTAGTAGTTTATTAATATACAATTAACAATACATGTTAAGTTTGAGGTATTTTATTACAATTGCATTATATCAACTAAGGCACCACATAACTACTTCTGTTAGCAATGCTCAACTTTTTAGTGTTTAACTAGTACGAGGTTTGTGTATTCGTCTCGAGAATAAATGATGAAATAATCTTTAAACTAATTTCTTTCGACGCTTTAATACTTACTTACTTATCTTCACGCACAATCCCTGACGGGGTAGCCAGAGAGAACAGATCGCCAAGTGTCACGATCCTTACATACCTCTTTCGCTTCTTTCAGATTCATTATCTTCTTCATACATGCACGTCTAGGTATCCGAGTACTCTTGACCCTCCCCTCTTCGAGCAATTTGCTCACATGGTCTTCGAAAGTTAGTCTCGGTCTACCTCGACACCTTTTAATATTTACTTTCGCGTTATATATTTTCTTCACCATTCGGTCTTCACTCATTCGCTCAACGTGCCCATAAAATTTTCATTAAAACCGATTGTGTAGTTTTTTAATGAAAAATAGAAATCAAACCTTAGTCCTTAAATTGGAAGTTGATACATCAAGTTGACACATCGAATTTTACATTGAATTATTTTTGATTCAAAATAAATCAAAATTACTATCATTTGAAGAAGTGCAAGCATTCGTTCTATTTATTATTATTTAAAAATGATTGTCTGTGAAAATCGACATCAGCTTTAGTATACCCTCATAAAATCATTAGTGAACATTTTTCATGAATAAAAATCAGTCAGATAAAAATTAAAAAGTCATCACAGGCTTTCACAAGCCCATTGCTGAATATGGGAGACCTATGAATATGCAAGGTACACTACAAAGTACGCCCGCATCCATTGACTTCCTGCATATCTTACCAGGCCGTCACTCTATCTAGTGGAACCGGACACTTCGCTTACCGGTACGAGGTTGCCACGCGAAAATCCTTTCTTCCCCATGGGTTGTCGGTTCTTCCAGACATATGGCCGGCTCCTTGCCAATTCAGCTGACTAATCTCTTAAGATAAAGAAGTATTTATTTAAATATATAGTTTAAGCTAGACTATGCTAGCTAGGCTACACAATATATTAAATCGTCCTTTACCATCTATACAATACAATACAATAACTTTATTTCAGGCATCAAGGACTTAAAAATTAAGAACATTGGCCCATAGCAATATATACCTTAACCTAAAAATATATATAAAATATAGACATAACTTAACACTATTTAGGGAACTTTTTTCTTTGGCGCGTCCCTGTATCGGCGAAACACTACCCCAGAGGGCCAGAAATCGGGAGCGAGGAATGTCTCTTTATGTTTTGCAGGAACCTGGAGTACGTAGGATTTGAAGTTCGTTGACCTATTAGACTCCAGACGCTGCAAATGTAAAGAGATCGGATCCTCAATGCGGCATCGGCTTCGTTCTTCCACGAAGCGCAGGACGTCTTCTCCCGACGTACTTTTGTCCAAACGGGAGATGTAGAGTTGTATGGTTGGCTCCACAGCACGCAAAGTTGTACTCGCGTTTATTTTCGCGGTCCCACGCTGGTTACAGACGGGTCGCGACCGACGTCTCTTCTCAACAAGAGTAAACCCGTCCTTATCAATCTTGTCTTGGGTCACTACTGGAACTGATTTTATTTCCACATTCTTCCGCTTTCGACCACAAGAGGGTGCCGGTTGTAAAGATTTTCGGGCAACATCCGCAAACGTCTTCCCTTGTTTTGAGGTTGGCTTCGGCGGAGGAGTACCAATGGGTTCAGTCAAGGGTTGAGGTGGTGATGCAATGACGACCGAGGTCGCCCTAGTTTCTCGGTCATTAACCCGCTGACAGACGGTATCGCGTGACGGAGTCGCAATCATCGGTGAAATATGACTACTATTACGGTTACCGCGTGTCGTATTCACATTCTGCGACGGCGGTGAATTTGCAGATGTTGCAATTATGTTGCGCAACATATTGACTTCGTTCCTCAGCTCTGTTGCGGCTCGTTCTGATTCCTCAAATTTGGAACGGATGTCGGTAATATCGGCTCTCAACGTGGTGATGTCTTTCAACAATCTGGTGACGTCTACGTGATCGAACGTCACGGGAGGCAGCTTGTTGAGATCACGCGCGACGAAAGTTGGGATGTCATCAGGGTCGGTCTCATTGAACAGCCTGAAGATGTCTTGCAGGTTTTTCTTACCGCGTCCATCCCTGTGACGTGTGATAAGACGGATTTGGGTCACGGCTGAATCTGCTAACACCTTCTTCGCTTGGATGATATCGTCCTCGGTGAAGCTTGTCATCAGTATCTGCTCCAGAGACACCTGGTCCATGACGTCCAATTTTTGTTGAACAAAGGCCAGCAACTCGTGGATTACGACGGTTTCGGAACGTTTAGGTTGACACGCCATTTCGAATTATTTTTGCGCAGTAGGTATGCTTACGCTACAAAAATACTGTAAGTTCGGCATTAGAGCCGATTCTCTGTTCAAAGTTAAAAGTAATTTGTAGATTAATGAAAAACAAATATACGAAATATCATACCATAATTTTAAATTGGGTAACATGACTTAATTTTAAGGAAAATGGAAGAGAATTGTTTATATTGCGTTAAAGCCCGATTATGATCGTAATATTAATAAAATGTTTACGGCGTACCAAGCACTGGAATGGCCAGCCAAAGTATTTAGCGGATAGGTTTTGTTGTAATTTATATAGTTTATTTTATAGAAGAGAAGGAAAACGAGCATACAGTTCACTAGGTCTGGACACTTTCTGATCACGGTCGCGCATTAACATCTGCAACGCTAGACGAATTGCAAGTGGGTGGCCAGTATTTTTTGAAGGAGTAGACTTTCTTGAAAATCTCTAAGACATATCCGTACTGAAACTACTGGTGACAGTAAAATCTTAGTAATTTAGGGTTTTGCCGTTGTGAACAATATTGAAATTTAGAAGCTGCAATTAATCCAAAACAAAATTCGGAAAAGTCTCTTGGTAGTTGCGTTAAAAAATGGAAAAAATTTACATCATTTTCCCGCAAGGTCAAATGATCAAGCCGATTGGAAAGAACTTGGTCGGCGACGATTCGAGCCACTCTTCGTTGAATACGGTCAATTGGATGGAGCTTGGTTTTAGGCTGATATCACAGAGATGAGACCAGTATTCCATGTGAGGCCTAATGCGAAAATGCAATTCATTTTGATATATCATAACCGAGAATTAGCACACTGGTTTAAAACGTGGTAGAACCATGCTACATCTACACCAATGTTTGTAACATGAATGGGTCGGCTCAACTGAGGAACGACCATGCTCTCACAGAATACTGGCGTAAAATAGCAGCTTAATGTTGCTGTGTTTCGTATGGCGGGAGTAGATACCAGAGATCCTTTTTACTGGAAACGAGGCACTCCATCATAGTCCTCAGGGGTGACATAGCATCTGCATTGTGATTCATAATTGGGCATAGATTTAGATGTCTATGGGCCACAGATATACTGTGCTACTCTTATTCAATAAAAAATATCGCTGAAATAAAAATAAGAGTGACCTCAAAATGGCGTCTTTTATAGCAATAAAATATAAATATTGCATTTTCCGAGGTACTTGCTTAGAGGACTTAATTGAATAATGTTAATAAAAATATAGTCTATTGTCAAGTAACAAGAATCCTCGCCTCAAGACTACACGAGACTACACCTGCCTGTATAATTAAGTAAAAAAAAATGTTATGCAAGTTTAAATTAGTATCCTGTATTTTAAATAAAATATTTAAGAGTGCACGTTACAATATCATGGAAGAAAATGAATAACTCCATAGATTATTTTAGTGATGCTACAGTTGAATGTAATTATAGGTATACAATTCAATTCGACGGCATCGAGGCTTAGAATTGAGTTGTGCCTCAAGTTTATCCTGGTGTGAGAGTAAAACTTGATTTTACTTCGACGTATGTCACGGCTATTTATTTTGGAGTTTTAACCTAACCATACTTAGCCTAGTGCCAGTAGAAAATGTTTAAAATTATTCTTCTGGCGCTTTGTTTAAAGCCGTTATTAATGCGTAAGTTAATTTTCTTTGTAAGCCGTACTTTTTATCCACGACGGAACGGAGAAGGTGTATGCGTTTGGGGTGAGAGATTTGTTTGTGTGTGCAAACGAATGTTTTCGTTTATTCCCAAAACATTATGATCGACTTAGGTACAGTTTTCTATAAAGGGTTTGTGATTCATAAGCGATGGTTCATTGATGGGAGTTATTAAGTGACAGTTGACAGATTTACACGAGGTAGAGCAATGCTGCTGCTATATTAGTAGTATAGTTGTAGCACAAATCGGACGGTTCGACCGGGAAAGGACCACGCTCTAACAGAATACCAGCATAAAATAGCAGCTTAACACTGCTGTGTTTCATATGGTGAGTGTAGAGAACCGGAGACCCTTTTAACTGGAAAAAAGGCATTCCATCTAAGTCGTCCAGGTTAAAAACGCATCTGCATCAAGATTCGCAAACGAGGATAGGTGTTAGATGTCTATGGGCCACAGCAACCACTTACCTTCAGGTGGACTGTGTGCTCGCTTGGCACCCTATCCTATAAAAAAAGTTCGGGTTTATAGACCTTCCTATTCTCAGTTGAATCTCACTGCAAATATTTTTGTTGTGGAATTAAAGAAATTACATTTTTTTATCATGCTGCCAATAGGTAGTAAAATATTTAAGCAATCGCTTGAGAAACGAAACACAGAACAAAAATGATAATGAACTACAGAATATATACTTTTTACGTATAAATAAACTGCAAAATATAACCTATACATTCATATATACAGATGTATGAATATATGCATATAAATACAAATATTTATATTTAACTACACATATAATTAGTACATACAAATATCTATGACTCACATTTATTGACTATACTAAATAACTTCACCTCAGTCTTACTAGCGACATTTGGTGAGCGATAAATTAGCCCTCAATTACAATTGTAAATAATAAAAATAAAACCCTAAATTACACAAAATTAGAATAATTCTACAATAGCTGTTCCCCGCGACTTCAGTAAATTATGTGTCATTTCGGGTTCTTTTTGCGCGGAACACGAATTATTATTCTTAAATTAAAGTAGCCTAAGTTTTCCTTATAACATCTGCTATCTACCAATAAAAGTCCCATCAAAATCGATCCAGCCATATCGGAGATTAGCTGAACAAACAGAGAAACACAGACAGACACAGACAGACAGATATTTTAAAAATTGTGTTTTTGTTATATGTACCGTTTATACTTACATATGCAATTAGTATAAAGCTGTTGTTTTGATATTACAATCAGATACTTCAATTTTATTTATTTGTATAGATAAAAAAATTACGAAAATTCAGTTCAAATGTATATTACATTTTCTTTTTTATGACAAAATCTTGAAGTAAGTATCCTGAGTTGAGAAATGACCAAAATTCAAAACAGACGGAATTAACATTCGCATAAACGTCTGAAAAGGTTGAACATTGTACATTTGGCCGTGGAAGGAAAAGGTGAGATTTCCCGCCGGGCAAAGTGTTCTGCTCCGGGAGCGGCCAACGCTCCAAGTGGTAGTCCGTAGCTATTCTATATATACTGCTTCACTTTCCTGGAACTTTGCTAGCGCAATTTAGGCTACGGTGTTTTTCGCTTGTGGCGCGATGCCAGCGCCGCCAAATCACCCCCCTGCTCACATCAGAGATCGATAGTACAGTTTGGATGTCGACGAAAGTGCAAGAGCTAGCGATTACCTTGTAGTCTGCGGTAAGTCGAGAAGAAATCAAGTAATCTGTAAAAGTGCCGTGAAGCAGAGGCGAGTAGTACGGCTCAGATCCGTGCCGAACACTGTAGCGCAGAGAGTAGCTTGAAAGAAGAGGAATCATTATTATTCCAATGCCGCAATGAACCTTTGTAAATCTAGATGGCTTGCAGAACATGAAGACTGGAGACAATATCTGCTCGTATGCGAATGAATAGGGTACTTGAAGACGATACCGAAGGTTTGAAGTTACAGTTTCCAAAGGTTGTTGTTGGTTGCGTGTTAAAATCACATAGGTTGGTCACCACTGTGACCATGGAAGGAAAAGGGGAGATTTTCCGCAGGGCGGCCAGCGCTCTAAGTGGTGTTTCGTAGCTATAATACATAATTATACTGCTTGACTTTGCTGGAACTTTGCTAGCGTAATTTAGGCTTCAGTGGTTTTCGCTTGTAGTGCGTCGATAACGCCGCCAAATACATTTATATCGGATGTTTAAACGAAAGCCACTTTATATTCTGTACTGTTCGTCGAGAAATTTTATTATAATGTATTACATTATACAATACCTTCACTAAAATACTGAAAACGTGATGTCGATAACTCATATGGAAGGATTTTAGAACGTTTTACGATAAATGTAGAATTCGTGTCTCCATTTTAAGCTTCTGATATTACTTTGTTCTGGTTCTAAGTAAAACGATTTTATGTTATAACATATTTAAAGGAAACAATTTTCCTGTTTTATACTATTTGATTTTAATGTGGCAAACATATACTATAGAATATGTTTATATTTGACGGCTCCGTGGCGCAGTGGCTTAGCAATCAGTTGTTGCGCTGGGGGCCGCGGGTTCGAATCTCGCACGGAACAAATATTTGTATGGCCTACAAATAATTGTTCCGGGTCTGGATGTTTGTTCTTGTGCAATTTATGTTTGTAAACTGCCTCCACGACACAGGAGAAAATCCTAGTGTGAGGGTAATCCAAAAATGCACATTGCAAACACTTGCGTTGTAATTAGTGGATTATAACTTTTATTTGGTTCTTCTATAATTTTCTTTTATAAAACTAAAGTAACAAAATCTTACAGATCATCTGATAGAAAGTGGCCACTGCAGTCTATGGACACCTCCAGCCATCCTATGTGATTACATTGACAAATGTGATTATATCAATAAATATAATGAAAATACATAATTATGAAAGTAAAATCGAACGGGTTCTCTTAAAGGAATTTTGAAGAGAATAATAAATGAAGCCATTCCATTAACTGGTTCGCGAAATATCGTATTTAGATACATACAATAAATATACCAACAATTTACAGACTAATTTACATTCAATCAAACTTCTGTGGATGCGGATAGAGGTTGATTTGAAATTTTAAGTTGAAAACATAAACTTGCGTGTAAAATTTAAAAATGCTTTAACCATCATTCTTGAATTTTATTTGAATTGGCCACCCTTGACAACGCTCTTATTGGCGGCCAGTTACACGGATGATTCTACAGATTAGGCTATCGCAAGTCGCTCCAGTGATATAATACCGTGAGATAATATGCATTAAATAAGTGGCGAAAACAGAGGATACCTGTTAAATGTCTTCAGCTACTTTGTTCGTAAAAGGTTTCGCTTATTAGCGGAATAATAATAAAAAGAAAAAGATAGAATAATGACATTAACACACAAAAAATTGTGTACAGCGTCACGTAAGTAGGCCGCGAGGAGGTTGGGCGAGTTTAAAGAGCAGCAAAGTACTCGGCGGACTACATTTAGTTAAAAAATGGGTAAAGATGGAAAATTATGAAAAAAATGATCGATGGATAGCCCATCGCCTACACGTCTATAAACTCAGTATACCATATGTCGCCTTTAACGACATTCTAGGCAAGTAAAACAATTTGCATCCGAAGAGCAGTGGCGTAGCAATGAGTTGCGATGCTGAGGGGTGCATGTTCCAATGCCGCGCGAAAGAAGTATTTGTAAAGCCTACAAAAGACTGTTCCACGTTTGAATGTTTGTCCTTATAAATATTATGTATTTAACAACCTCCAGGATATACTCGTAGAATAAAATCCTTGTGGTGGGTATTTTAAACGTTACGTTTTTTATAAAATTAAGACTAAAAAAAAGAAAACGTTCTATTTTACAACTCCCACATATACACAGAACCTATAAGCTCCAGACAAGCATGGGATGGCAAAAATTAATTAATTACTTTAAAATATAAAACAAAAATCTTTTTATGTTGTTTCAACTTGTCCAGTTACGATGAAAATTACCTAAGTATGTCCAACCTTTTAAAAAGCTTACACAATACGTTATTTCTTCTCAAAAACGCTACAGAATTAATTAAAATAAGCCTTTATAATATAATTAATATGAAATTAAAGTTATATTTCCAAACACACGTAACTTTGATCATTGAAGCTGGTGTGGCGGAAGCAATTATGCGGTTACTGCTGATGTCAGCTTGAATTGTCGAACTTCTAAAACTACAAATTTTAGGTCAGTTAACACGTTCACTATGACAGCAATTTCAAATGCCTTTAAAACTGTTGGTTATGTCGTTCACCAAAATAACACGTGTTATTAATTTTGTTCCTTTTTTTATAGAATATGGATGATGACAAACGAGTATGCAGTCCACCTGGTGGTAAGTGGATGTTGTGAATAGATATTTAAATTAATCCTTAATTAAGAATCAAAGTGAATATCCATTGTTAACCTCGACGACTAAGACTGATTGCCTCGTTTCTTTTTCTTTTTTTCTCTTTCTCTGGTTCTACATTCTACAAATGTTGGCTCTACACTCACCATATGAAAGATAGCACCATTATATCACTTTTTTCACAGATATTCTTTTTTTTTATAGAAGAGGGGCAAACGAGCATGCGGCTCACCTGATGGTAAGTGACTACCGTCGCCCATGAACAGCCGCAACATCAGGGAAATTTCAGATGCGTTGCCGGCCTTTTAGAAAGGTGTAAGCTCATTTCTTGAAGGTTCCTAAGTCGTATCGGTCCGGAAAATTCACTGGTGTTAATTGATTCTACAAGGAAGTTGTGCGAGGGAGATAACTTCTTCTAAATCGCACAGTGGTGGACCGCCAATCATCCAGATGGTATAGATGGTAACGCGAGTTTTGTCGCGATGTGCGATGGTGAAATTGAGTGGCTGGAATTAGTCCGAACAATTCCTCAGAGCGCTCCCCGTGATAGATGCGATAAAATACGCCAAGAGATGCAACATCTCTACGCAGTGCCAGTGTATCGAGCCGATCAGAAAGAACTCGGTCGTCGACGATTCGAACCGCTCTGCGCTGGATGCGGTCAAGTGGAAGGAGCTGGCACTGGGGTGCTCCGGTCCAGATATGAGAACAGTATTCCATGTGGGGCCGAACTTGCGCTTTATAAAGTTGCAAGCGATGTGCCGGCATGAAATACTGTCTCGCTCTGCTGAGCACGCCAAGCTTTTTAGAGGCCAATTTGGCCTTCCCTTCCAAGTGACCACGAAACTGCACACGATACGATAAAGGGGTTCTTTTTAGCGGTACACGCGCAAACTTGTGTCTTCTGGGGATTGAACTGGACTAGATTTAGTTGCCCCCAATCCGAGACTTTGTTAAGCAAAGACTCGACTTCAGACACAAGTTTGTCCCGGTACTCGGCGACGTTTTCTCGAGAAATATTGGCACGGCCGGTATATAAGGCATCACCAGTGCTGTCGTCCGCATAGCAATGAATGCTACCAGTTAGCAACATATCATTGATGTGCAGGAGAAACAGCGTTGGTGATAGCACGCAGCCTTGTGGAACACCAGCATTGATAGGCTTGAAATCAGAGCATGCACCGTCTACTACGACCTTGATGCTCCGATCAGCAAGGAAACTGGTGATCCATTCGCAGAATTTCTCGGGAAGCCCATAAGAAGGAAGCTTCGAAAGAAGCACTTTGTGTAAGACCCGATCGAAGGCCTTCGCTATGTCCAAACTAACGGCCAATGCCTCCCCCTTGGACTCTACTGCCTCCGCTCATCTATGAGTTTTCATAGTTAATCTGTGAAAGTGTGGTGCTAAACCGCTCGAGCCAACTTATTCGTGCTACGACCATAATATAGCTGCAGCGTGACCGTAAATATCCACTGATGGTCATGGATCTAACGTTGTTAGAAAGATTTAACTTAATCGTCGTTGGCAGGTGGATTGACAACCGCAGTACCAGACGTCACGCACTAATGACCCTGTTTCATATACTAAACTGGATATTTTACCCCTGGGGTTGACGAAATGGTTATACTACTATCTATTTGTCGGTAGGCATAATTTATTTCTGGTATAATCCATAGTCACCTTTAACGACACCCACGGGGCAAAATGGTGTAATATTATTTCTTACCGCAACACGATAAAATACTTGTAATCTAAAATATAAAATCTTATGTTTGTTTGTTCGTATCGTTCGTCAGATTATGGTAAAACTTTGTCAACATATTGCTTGCACTTCCACCAAGGTTATGGTGTACTCCGTAGGTGGCGCTGTTTTAGAATACAGATATCACCCATGCAAAGCTGGAGCAGATCACTAGTAAAGAATATAGAATTGGGCTAATTTTTCATTTTCTTACGCGGGTTACAAAACTTTATTTATAAACGAACGTTAAACTGTTCAGTCGAACTGATTAGATAACTCATTAAGTCTTATGAACCATTGAAGTATTATAAGATAGACTATGCTGTTACTATGACAAAAGCATTCTTATTCATACTATAAATAAGATATGGGAATAGTTTTAAAAGTTTATATTATATAAATATTCACTAATGATCGAATTTTAGATATTTTCATATTTATACTATCACAAAACAGTAATACCTAAAGTAAAGAGACAGACTGATCTTTTCGTCATCTAGAGTCGAGTTGGACGCAAAGATAGAGCTCAACAGATCGGCTTTCTTCTTTGCGGCATGAGCCAGTGAGTCGTCCCCTCTGTGCAGAGATGGAAGAGATGGCTGACAGAAGTTCCCTTGGACAGCCTTGGCGAAAGACCAGATTGCACGGGTTCCCAAAGGAAGGCGAACTAGCTTCTCGCCAATTCTGCCGATGTGCTCGGACCTTTCCTTGATAATAAAACATTCTAAATCAATACATTTTAGGTACTCGTCTTCAAATATAATGCCCAAATAAACAGTGTTTCAGTGTAAAGTTCAATATCGAAACCATCGTCACTTTAAGTTAGAACGGATTTGCTGGAGCCGATTAAATTGCTTAGGTTAACAACCACTCTTGTGTGAAAAATCTGTATTGGATTATGTAGTGTATGAGTATATATTGAAAATGTATTTCTTCCTACATATTAATCGAATGATGAATTAAATGGCAAAGCTAATATAATAATAGAATTTAATTCTATAAAAATATTTACATATTGTTCATAGATAAAATATTGACACCAATCGTTTAACATCACATCAGTTGATTAATCATCCCAACTGGTACAAGAGAATAAACGAGTTAACATGTCACCTGATAGCAATTACTAACCATCGCAAACCATGACTATGGACTGATCGTAAACTATGATTATGGATACGATCAAACCTCTCACGCTGTTCTTACAGAAGTAAGGATAACAAACGAACACATAGACCACCAGAGGCTAAGTAAATGCTGAAGTCAATAGATACCGTTAATACCATCGATTAACAATCAAATTGCAGAAGGGTAATTATCCCTCAGATAAGGCAGTCAACAAGACAGCTATTTTACGCATACGCGAACGTACTGGAGGTGGAAGCCGTGCGGCAGGATCATCATTCCCATCGCATCTCCAGTAGGTCGGTAGGTAGTACCGCAATAAAGGATACAAGTCTAGGGGCTATGGATGTGGGGAAAGGGGCCATCTTCGATCCAGTTGCCCTAAATCAACTGCAGAAATGGAAGATGATCAATATCGAGAGGAAAGTGCGGCTAAAAGCACCTTCCGACAGCAGCAGGGAAACGATTAAAAGCCACGACTGCGGGGTGGGTGCTGGCTGATGTTAAAAACGCCCCAAGGATTTCGATATCACAAACCTCTTAACGACGTTACAACAAACGACTGCTATCCCTTGCCAAGAATTGATGACACGCTGGACAGCGGTAAAGTAGTTTAACACGCTGGGCCTGAAAAAAGCTACTGGAAGGATGAAATTGATCCCAAAGATAAGGCGAAAACTTCATTCTCGACAAGAAATGGTCTGTGGCAATTTAAAGTTATGCCGTTTGGTTTGTGCAATGCTCCAGCGACGTTTGAATGGTTGATGGAGCTTGTACTTAACGGGCTAATTGGCGATGCCTGTTTGGTCTACTTGGATGTCATCATAATCGTAGACCGTAAATTTGAGGAACACCTTCAAAACCTGGAACGCGTGCTCATGAAGTACCAGAGTGCCAACCTGAAGTTGAGTCCGAAGAAATGTTCACTATTCAAATAGCAAGTTAGCTTTTTA
Organism: Parnassius mnemosyne; assembly: GCA_963668995.1. Taxonomy (NCBI): domain Eukaryota; kingdom Metazoa; phylum Arthropoda; class Insecta; order Lepidoptera; family Papilionidae; genus Parnassius; species Parnassius mnemosyne. The sequence goes on along the minus strand of CAVLGL010000068.1, from coordinate 36,641,255 downwards.
GGGTATGTAGTGTCGGAAGAAGGTATACGCACGGATCCAGAGAAAATTTCCACTGTCAAGGATTGGCCGATTCCAAAAGAATAAACGCAGGTTAGCATGTTTTGGTTTGTGCTCCTATTATCGGCGATTTGTGAAGGACTTTGCAGATATAGCCATACCTCTGCACAACCTAACGGAGGAGAAGCGACAGTTTTGGTGGGATAAAAGTTGCGATATCGCATTCCAGGAGCTCAAGGACCGTCTGTACAAAACACCTACTCTGATGCGGGCAAGGAATTTATAGTTGACACAGACGCAAGTGATATAAGACTTGGCGGTGTGTTGTCTCAACGGAATGGTGATCAAAAGGTTGTGATAGCGTACTTCAGCACGACGTTGTCAAAGCCTTTTTTTTAGTTCTTTACGTGGTAAAGCTATGCTGTAGCTACATATATTAATAGTACAGTTATAACACGAATAGGTCAGCTCGATCGGGGAAGGACCACGTTCTCACAGAATACCAGCGTAAAATAGCAGCTTAATGCTTTTGTGTTTCGTATGGTGAGTGTAGAGAACAGGAGACCCTTTGTACTGGAAAAGAGACATTCTATCTTCATGGGTGACGACAACGCATCTGTATTTTGATTTGCAAAAAAGCAATACATCCGGGCCCCATACGCTATCCCTCCATTTTCTTCTCCTTTGGCCCTATAGTACGCCCGCAATGCGTTTGTGTTCATATTTTTGTTCAACGCATACGGCGTACTCCACCAGCGGCGGGTGTCGCTTGCTGAGTCCGAGAGGAGCCTGCTGACACCAAGCCCTCTGGTGGGGATGATAGATGCGAGGGGCTGCTAGGTATCCGTGCAGCACCTCGCGCTCGGCTGGCCAGCTTATTATCATTACAACTACAAAACTAACTACTACAGCTAACTACAACCTATCAAAGTTTATAGCTGAACGTAGGCCTCCTCATAGCTTGCCTTATAAGAAAGATATTTACCATAGTCGTCAACGATTGGAAGGAACCTGTAATTTTTTATTTTCTTTTTAAATCCTTTGGCCATTAAAATTTGTTTTAAAACATATTTTGTACTATTAGTGTCAAACATATTTCACTTCAACATATTGTTGAACAATGTAAACGCGACAGGATACATTATTAAAAACAGTATTTTAACCTTGTTTTTCTGCTAATATTTTACATGTTCAAATTCACGAATGACATACGTAATAATAATATATTTACGATTTAATTATTTGGAAATAAGATTTCCTTTCATATTTTGTGTTTAGAAGTTATCATTAAGTAAAGCTTTCCTTCCCTTCGCAACATTAATGGGCTTCTTTGCTTATCTTACATCAAAATAATGTTCCTTATTTAACTGTTGAATGCCTTTCGCAAAATTTCCTTAGGGTTTAATTATATTTTTAGTGTCTGGATTTAAATAAAGCCATAAATTTTAATACTTATCTCATTCTTCGAAACCGTATATTGTATAGTATATATAACCATATATTTGATAGCTTTAATTAAAAAATATTGGCAGGAAATAAAATTATAACTGTACAATATAATATGTATAATAACTTTCTTATATTATTTCAGTTAATAATAATTAATTAGAGAATCGAACTTTTTCGACATATGAGTGTCGTAATATTTGAATAAATATAGCAATGATTACTGCTTTATATATTTGAGTCCGGAGTGGTGCATCATGGAGTCCCAGTTTCCTTAAACGACTCTAGAGGCTGACCGGAATAAAACCCTTTTGCAGAAATGGCTGCTGGAATAATTACAATACTAAGACTTCATTAAGTCTCAGGCCAAAGCTGCTGTAAGGAAGTAAGATGTCCTTGCAAAGATGCAGAGGTACTTTACGCCAGGACAGCTTCTTACTCTAAATAAAGTACGAGTCCAGCCGTGCATTAAGTACTTTTTCCACTTATGGGCTTGTGTTGCAGATACCACCTGGCGGAGTTGAACTCAATGTAAAAGCTTGCTAAGAGGCAAATTGGCGACTTCATTCTGGTTGAAGCCAATTTTGCCAGTCTCAAACACTGGCGCAAAGTAGCAAGCCTCTCTGTGTAGTCTACAGGACAATTTTTTTACAGAATAAGGGTGACAAACGAGCACACAGTCCACCTGAAGAGAAGTGGATGATGTGACCCCATAGACATCAACATTTATCCTGAATTAACAATCAAAATTCAGATGCGTTGTCACCCATGAGAACTTAGAAAGTATGCTTCGTATCCATTAAAATGGATCTCCGGTCCTCTACACTCGTCATATGAAACAAAGCAGCATTAAGCTGCTATTTTACGCTGATATTTTGTGAGAGCGTGGTCCTACCCTGATCGAGCCGACCCATTAGTGCCACAACCATAATGTATAGGGCTCTATCTAACAAGTTTGCTCCCTCTTCTATAAAGGTATAAAGGTGAGCCTTATGCTTGCATAAGGCTCACCTGATGGTTAGTGTTTACCGCCACCCATAAACATCTCTATCACCAGGGGAACCGCAGGTGCGTTGCCGGAATAAAAAAAAAGAATAGGCTCTTTTATTGCAGGTCCCTAAATCGTATCGGTCCGGAAAAATCTTTAGTAGTATTTTATTCCACAGAGCTGGTGGTATTTGCCTAAATAATTGTTCCGTTTCTCCACTTATTTATTCCTTAAAATAATGCATTTTTTGCACATTATTCAAAGTTTCACACTTATGCACCAGGCAAAACATTGTTTTATAGGGTTAGTTAGAACAGTGCTTTCGAAACCTACTCTCGTGGTAAATGTTGATTGCGACGTGACACGAGTAAGTATAAATTTGGAAATAATATAATAATATATCTACATCTAATTTAATTTTGCTTTCACAATAGAGTGAAATAATACGATACACATATACACAATAGAATAACAACACCGTTCATCCCTTCAACTGCAATGTGATTTTCAAGGTAAGAGTGAATAAGTTTTTGTTAAAATAAGTTATTTTGTCTTACTATCAAGTCAAACACTTCCTTTTATTAAAATAAATTAAGAAAAGTCAATTGCTTCGTTAGTCGGTTGCAGATGTTTTGACTTTTCTTTTGTGTGACTTTCACTAGGTTCTCACTATATAGAATAACAATGAGGACATTATTTAGTTGCACTGTTATTTGGGTAACTGCATAATATTAATATAAATATGTCAACATTTTTCCATATAAACATGTAAATGAGAAGAGCGTTTATTTTAGAATGAAATACATACCGAGGGACAACAAGGTAGTACAAAAATTCTGCGTTTTGCGAATTTCGGCACAGATGATGCTCCTAAAGTGAAGCATACAAAGCCGCGGGAAAGGTTTGTTTTTAAAATAAGTTTTCCACATTATACTCTTCAATTTAACTCAAGCTTAACAAGTATCAGATTCGTGAAACAATAATAGCATATTTATTGCGTTAGATGTTCTTTTTAATTTTGAAACAATTAAAAAAGCTTGTATTTAAAAAAAAAAAACTTACTTATAAGAACGTCTACGCGACAGGGGAGATGTGCTTCGTGGTGACATCATTTATTTTATAGCAATTTATACCTGTGACTTCTCCGTTCAAACCGTGGCGATAATACATAATATCAATGATAAATTTATTCATAATATCAATGATTCTAACAATACTTCAATACCTATAATTCTTATTGGCAAATCAGACAATCATTCTTAATTAAATACATTGCACTTCTTGAATTTTATTTCATCATGAGCATTATTATAGCTCTTCACAAGTTCATTTCTGACCTTAGGCCCTTATTTATTGAATAAGAGTGACACGCGACCATACAGCCCACCTCATGGTAAGTGCATGCTGTGGCCCATAGACATCTATATCTATCCTTGAATATGAATAAAAATGCAGATGGGTTCTCACTACAAAGGAGTAAGATCGAATGCCTTATTTCCATTAAAAAGTTGTTAACACAAAACATACGAAATACGGCTAAGCATTAAGCATTAAGCTATTTTTTTACGTCAGTTTTCTGTGAGAGTACCACGCACCTTCTCCAGTGTATCTGACCCATTCATGATAGTACAATTATAATATATCGACAGCATGACTCCACCACTCAAACGTCTATTTACCTAATGTCACTGGTTTCTATATATTTATATCAAAGAAAATTATGTTATTCAATCAGTATATTAAATTGGTTGTGAGTAGGCAGAAACAGAATATTTCGGTTAAATAATATATCGAATATCAGTGGAGTTGCTAAATTTTAGATAAAATTAGTCAAACTAAAAAATTTGTAGCTTTTCATTATATTTATTTTAAGTTCGTTATACGTTAAGAAGAAGCAATACATATTATGTTACAATAAATACTTCTTACCTATAATGATTTTTAAAATTTACACTAATACAAGAAATTAAATAAAATTATATTAGTTTTACGGATTTTATCGCATTTAGTTTAAGTTATTTTAACACCCGAGATACGTAATTTTGCAATATGAACTCACTGTACCACTTTTAGTGGTTTGCTTGGGTTTGCATCAAATTTTTTTAATTATATGGGCCCAAGCAGATGGTAGCACTCAGTGAGCTTCTCTATTGAAATTTGGATGTTTTAATTTTATTTTAATAGTTTTGCAAATCATTTTTGGCAGAAATTGTTCATTTGCTAGGATTTGTGGTTTACTGAATCGAATTTAATGACGGGGAGTGTCTTGAACATGTTCATATACGTAGACTGCAGACTTCTCACAAATTTTTATTATAATTTAATATAAGACTTATTTTTATAATAAATTAACATGGAAACCACAAAGGGTGTATATGTTATCATCATTATCGTCATCATCACAGCCGTTCACAATTCCAGCCGCCACTACACAAGTGATTAGGTGCGATAAAATATTTATTTTTAGTACGTGACTTAAATCTGCCAACTTTAGCTTCTATAAATTGTTGACATTATTAACTTTATATTCTTGGCTAGCATTACCTTTTATTTCATTAAAAGATACGGAGAATAACTGACGGTTTGCAATTAAAAACAAAATTTAAAATTCATAAAGATATAACAATTTTTAATAATTTTTTTTTATCGAAAGCTTATAAATGCTCATTTACATAACATAATATACAATATATTATTGTATAAAATATCAAAAAAACTATAAGAAAAAAAAGTAAAACTAATAACTTAATATTCATATAGTCCTACTCCACGTGGTATCGTGCCAAGAACCCTGGCTGTGGAATATTTTTAAAATATTGAAAAATATGAGTAAGACCACTGAGGACGTCATCTACTCTACCTCCCAGTGTGCCGTTGTCCAAGTAACAGACATTCAGCTTGGATTTCAAATTTGAAATAATGGGTTGAATTCCAAAACTGAAAAGTGCTTGAACTAGTGGGTCACTCTTCTGAACACCGAAAACAGTCCCCGTGACTTTCCTCTTTTCCCAGCTGAATGACTATACTTAGCCTTTGAGCAAGAAAATAACCAGCCCTCTTATCCCCAGCAGCAACAACCAGTCGCGGGTAGAGTTCCTTTAGATACTACACAGCATGTAGACCTCACGGATCTATAGTCTCTACAGCAAATGACATAAATATGTAGTCATCTTCAGGGACTCAAATATACGCCACTTACATTTCAGCTGCCTCTGATGCCGCCCCGGCTCTAAATGAGGTACCCTTAAGATGAGAGACCGCCAAGGTGTCTACGCAAGTAGCATCCCACACTCGGGCTTTACCTCTCTCCCAAGGGGTCAATTTAATATCGTCGAGTCCTCCTGCCATCGCCTCCAAATATTCCACAAGGCTCGAAAACCGAGGGAAAATTTATAGAGACAAGAGCCCTTCGCATGACATCGTTCAAATAACCGTGCCATGAATACCTACCAGCAATTTTCTTACATGAATGTCCGTGGAGCTCAAACTCGTCGACACTTCTACCACAGGGGTACTGATGGGGTTGACAAATCGCCGCTCCTAGTCGAATCCCTGTGGCGATTCGTAAGCTTTCTCTATCGAGTAATGTGCTGAGATTACTTGATGGTAAAGCGTGTAACCAGTGACAAGGTTCCTTAGTTGAAATAGCTAGAAGGCGTGCCTGATCTTGGTCACTATAGTTATTATGAAACAAATCTTTCTGCACAATCTGTACCAACGGAATATCTAATTGTTATTGTTAGTTAACTTCCAGTGGAACATTCTCGCCGAGACAGAGCGTTTGTCATAACTGCCCTGCCTCAGTAGCATACTTCTCTCTACTAATTTATTATTTAGAATTATATTACATATGTCATTGACAGTATCCTCGGCAACAAGGAAAGTAGGCAATGCAATGCTAGAAGCATTGCTTCCACCAATGTCACACAATTTTATAGGTAAAGTAGCTTGAGTCCAGGATGGTGTATTTAAAGTAAAATTTAGAATACTTTCTATAGCTATTTTAAGATTATTATCGATTTACTTTCAAAATATCCGAACATTTCTAGACGACTTGAGCGGAGAAATATGTCAATCTAGGTACAAGGAGACAATATTTTAAAATAGTAAGAGTAATTTGGGGGTTTATGATATATAATTTATCAACGTGGTTTAAAAACTGATCATATTTTGCTTCTAAAACAGGTTTAATACTATCGAAACCAACGGGGCACCCATCAGGTATAGTGATTCCTTTGACAGTTTTTATTCCTGGAAAAATACGATTAAAATTTTGTATTAAAGTGTCTCTTTTAGAACTAGATACCTAAATTGTTGGAAAAATATTTCACATTTATTGCTATTTGGTTCAAGACCAATATTTTTAAAATATCGAACAATACGAGTAAAATTACTGAGGACGTCAGCTACTCTACCTGCCAGTGTGCCGTCGTCAAAGTAACAGACATTCAGCTTGGATTTCAAATTTGAAACAATGGGTTGAATTCCCAAAATGAAAACTGTTGGACCTAGTGCTTCACCCTGCTGTACACCGTTACATTGCCAAACGACTGAATTTTGATCAGAAACTGCATTTTTAAGGATTATGATCTAATAAAAATGACACGCATTCAAAGCGCGTCGATTTTTTGAATTCTATTGATCTAAATCCTGGTTTAATCAAAATCTTATATTTATAACGCATAAGATTAAAGCATCTGTAGGCCGAAGGAACCCCCTAAAATTAAATAGAATTACTTAATATTGCGTAATAAAATCAGTAATAAAATAAAACAAAATGGTAGTTAGTAATAATTGTGTATTTTAAGTGAGATTCGCACCTAGGTCACGCTATGAAATTTTATATACGAGAGGCATTCATATAAAAGTAAAAATATATTGACAAAATATTGTGATACGTTTCAGAATTTGGGTATGAAAAATCTGTAAATGTAGCCGCAAGTTGGGTACTCAACTCTAATTGATGCACAAAAACATGCTATACTAAATTTTTCCCGAGTTGTTTTCAAACTCCTTTCTGGGAAATTGAATGGGGTTATAATGATTGATATCTCGATTATGACAAATAAAAAATTGCGCAGCAAAATCTGCAAGAAACGACGAGACAAACTTGAAAAGATACTTATAGTTCACCAAGATAAAGCCCCGGCTCACAAGATGCGATTCAATGACTGCAATTTGAGATGCTGGCTTTGAAATAATTACGCTCCTCAAATATTTAAAAGATGTCCCACCTATTGAGTTACATTTATTTCACTAAATTAAGGAGTACCTGAGAGGAAGGAGATTTGTACTTAGTCACTGCAGTTCGAGAGTTTTAAATGCTCAGGAAGTATTCATTGGAAAGGGAAATTTAAGCGCAGATAAAAGACATTCGTTCATATTACACTACAAGGTGACTCTGTCAAACAAAATCTATATATATTTATAAGAGATTTCCACCTATGTTCTGAAACATCACAATGTCTCTGCAACAATAAGGTCTAGAGACTTGAAATTTGCCGAGTATAGGTCAGCTAAGAACGTTTTTTTACGAAATTCAACCCACACAGGGTGATTGCGCGGGCATTAATTAAAAAAAATCACATTTTGTACTGACATATCACGATATCTCTTGAACCATAAGGGCTAGAGATTTGAAATTTGGTAGGAATATTTTTTCGCCGAGTGAAGGTCTGCTAAGAACGTATTTTACGAAATTCCACCCGTAAGGTTGCGGGGGCGAAAAACCCTTGAAATTTGGTAGAAATATTCTTTTCGTCAAACAGATGTCAGCTAACAACGGATTTTATTAGATTCCATCCGCAAGGGGGACTGACGAGAAGATACTGGAGCTGGAAGAAGAGATAGACAAGTTGCGCTGGAATGTCATAGGATTATCCGAAGTCCGAAGAAAGGGGGAGGACACGGTAATCCTTGAATCCGGCAATTTGTTCTATCACCGGGAGGGCGACCATTTGTCCCAAGGAGGTGTCGGATTTATCGTCCAAAAGTCTCTTGTTAACAACGTTGTAAAGATTGAGAGTGCGTCGACGAGGGTTGCGTACCTTATACTCAGAATCACCAAACGGTATTCGCTGAAGGTCATACAGGTTTACGCACCAACCTCGGCACACCCCGATGAGGAGGGAAACGAAATGTATGAGGATAACTCTAGAGACATGCATTCCTCCAAAACCCACTATACGGTGTTAATGGGAGACATCAACGCAAAACTAGGCACAGGAGAGAATGGTGGGCTGAAAGTGGGGAAATTCGGAATAGGGCAACGGAACCCAAGGGGCCAGCAGCTGGCCGACTTCATGGAGAAAGAGGGACTCTTTATGATAAACTCTTTCTTCCAGAAGCAGCACCAGAGGAAGTGGACCTGGTCGAGCCACGACGGCCAAAAATGAGATTGACTTCATTATGACGACAAGACGACAACTGTTCAGTGATTTCTCCGTGATCGCGAGGGTGAAAACTGGTAGCACCAAACGGAATTCGATGAAGGTCATACAGGTTTACGCACCAACCTCGGCACAACCCGATGAGGAGGGAAAGGAAATGTATGAGGATATCTCTAGAGCCATGCATTCCTCCAAAAGCCACTATACGGTGTTAATAGGAGACTTCAGCGCAAAACTAGGCACAAGAGAGAAAGGTGAGCTGAAAGTAGGGAATTTCGGAATACGGCAACGGAACCCAAGGGGCCAGCAGCTGGCCAACTTCATGGAGAAAGAGGGACTCTTTATGATGAACACTTTCTTCCAGAAGCGGCCCCAAAGGAAGTGGACCTGGTCGAGCCCCGACGGCCAAAAATGAGATTGACTTCATTATGACGACAAGACGACAACTGTTCAGTGATTTCTCCGTGATCGCGAGGGTGAAAACTGGTAGCACCAAACGGAATTCGATGAAGGTCATACAGGTTTACGCACCAACCTCGGCACAACCCGATGAGGAGGGAAAGGAAATGTATGAGGATATCTCTAGAGCCATGCATTCCTCCAAAACCCACTATACGGTGTTAATAGGAGACTTCAGCGCAAAACTAGGCACAAGAGAGAACGGTGAGCTGAAAGTAGGGAATTTCGGAATACAGCAACGGAACCCAAGGGGCCAGCAGCTGGCCGACTTCATGGAGAAAGAGGGACTCTTTATGATGAACTCTTTCTTCCAGAAGCGGCCCCAAAGGAAGTGGACCTGGTCAAGCCCCGACGGTTCGACAAAAAATGAGATTGACTTCATTATGACGACCAGAAGACAACTGTTCAGTGAGGTCTCAGTGATCGCGAGGGTGAAAACCGGCAGCGATCACGAAATGGTGAGAGGCACACTGAACCTAAACGTTAAGTTGGAGAGGTCATATCTAATTAAGTCAACGCTACTTCCCCCTCGTGCTCTAATCAAAGTCCCGAAACCTTTCAGCTCGAGCTACGAAACCGTTTTTAGTGCCTAGGAGATTGCAATGCAGTGGACGATATGAATGACAAGCTCGTGGAAACTGTCCATGCGGTCGGAGCTAAGTTCTGAAAGACCCGCCGCAGAAGAACACAAAAACTCTCCGATCACACTCTTAACCTCATGGCTGTTAGACGGGAGATGAAGCTACATTCTTCAACATATTTGACAGCATACAGGCAACTGAACAGACAGATCTCCAAATGCATGCGGCGGGACTTACGCAACTTCAATACAGCTCGTATTGAAGAAGCGATCGAGCGGAACCAAGGCTCCAAAGTCTTTGCCAGAGATCTGTCTGCCAGAAAGAGCCAACTGTTGAAGCTGAAGACCGAGTGTAGCAGCATCTCTTCCGGGACACCTGAGATTTTGAGTGAGATTGAGAGGTTCTATGGGCGGTTGTGCACATCATCGTTGGAGCCATACGTAATTGTGAGTAACGATCCAAGAGCGAGTCTTACCCGACACTGTCCCGATGATATCCCGGACGTCTGTTTGAGCGAGATTTGAATGGCTCCTCCAGCACCTTAAAAACGGCAAGGCCCCAGTAAGTCCGCAGTAATTCCATCCTCGCCAAGGCGAGGATGGAATTACTGCGGAGCTTCTGAAAGCGGGTGAAAAACCGGTACTTGAAGTCCTTCAGAAGCTCTTTAATTCTGTCCTCCATGGTGACACTACACCGGAGGCGTGGAGCAGAAGTGCGACGGTCTTGTTCTTCAAGAAAGATGACAACGCTCTCTTGAAAGACTACAGACCGATTTCCCTTCTAAGCCGCGTCTACGTGCTGTTTTCGAGAGTCATTACGAATCGTCTTTCGCGCAGGCTTGACGATTTCCAGCCTCCTGAACAAGCCGACTTCCGAAAAGGCTTGAGCACCATAGATCACATACATACCCTTCGGCAAATTGTACAAAAGTCAGAGGAGTACAATTTGCCACTATGTCTGGCGTATGTGGACTGTGAGAAAGCCTTTAATTCCGTCAAAATTTGGGCGGTGCTGCAGTCCCTTCAGCGGTGCCAAGTAGACTGTCGGTATATCGAAGTGCTGAAGTGCTTGTACAGAAGGGCTACGATGGATATCCGAGTACACAACCAGAGTACGAAACCTATCCAATTGCAGAGAGGTATAAGAAAGGGTGACGTGGTATCTCCGAAACTCTTCACCACTGCATTGGAAGACGTTTTCAAGCTTCTGGACTGGAAAGAATACGGTATTAATATCAATGGCGAGTACATCACTCACCTACGATTTGTCGACGATATAGTCCTAATGGCAGAATCGCTGGAGGACCTAAGCACTATGCTCAATGACCTCAATAGTGTTTCCCAACGGATAGGTCTTAAGATGAACATGGATCTCTATTGGAAAACCAGCGACACTCCTCATTAAGCCAAATGTTCTGAGCTTTAGAAATAGCAATACTGGCCGCTCGACTATTTGTGCTGGAACGTATTTGAATATAATTGGGAATAACATGAAGTTGTTTGCACTGCTGATTAAACCAAACATTTTGGGCAGCAATACGATGGAGTTTTGTTAATTTGACATAGAGTCTTGCCTGGTCGGCCGTGCTAGCCTTTTTAATATAATTAATAGAATCAGGCGTTACTTTGCGGAAATCCATTATATAAAAGCTTTTACAAAAAATTTACTTCACAAATATCCGCGTTATAAAATAAAATGATGTGTCTTACCTAGTATGAAGAAGCACCTCCCGCCCTCCCTCAATTGCGTGCACTATCCCCGTCACCACTAATCCCAGCACCGCTACTTCCAACACCACTACACTAGGCAAGACACACCACTGACGATAATACGACACGTGTTTCACCTCTACACGAGGCATCCTCAGGTGATATAGACTCTACGGTGGCTAACCGCTAAGTAAGCGGTATCACTGCACGCAATTGAGGGAGGGCGGGAGGTGCTACTTCATACTAGGTAAGACATATCATTTTATTTTATAACGCGGATATTTCCGAAGTAAAAAAAAATTTTTTGTAAAAGCTTTGATAACAAGACTTTACAACCAGTGCGTGTTGCCAGTGATGACCTATGACCTATGACCAATGTGGTCTATGGTGCTAAAGCCTTTTCGGAAACCGGCTTGTTCGGGAGGCTGGAAGTTGTCAATTCTGCGCGTGAGACGATTCGTAATGACTCTCTAAAACAGCACGTAGACGCGGCTCAGAAGGGAAATCGGTCTGTAGTTCTTCAAGAGAGCGTTGTCACCTTTCTTGAAAAACAAGACCACCGTACTTCTGCTCCACGCCTCCGGTGTAATGCCACCATGGAGGACGGAATTAAAGAGCTTCTGAAGGACTTCAAGTACCGGTTTTTCACCCGCTTTCAGAAGCTCCGCAGTAATTCCATCCTCGCCTGGGGCCTTGCCGTTTTTAAGGTGCTGGAGAGCCATTCTAATCTCACTCAAACTGACGTCCGGGATATCATCGGAATAATGTCGGATAACACTCGCTCTTGATACGTTACTAACACTCGCGTGTGGCTCCAACAATGACGTATACAGCTGCTCATAGAACCTCTCAATCTCATTCAAAAACTCAGGTGCCCCGGAAACGATGCTGCCACATAATGTCTTCAGCTTTGACAGTTGGCTCTTTCTGGCAAACAGATCTCTGGCAAAGACTTTGGAGCCTTGGTTCCGCTCGATCGCTTCTTCAATACGAGCTGTATTGAAGTTGCGTAAGTCCCGCCGCATACATTTGTAGATCTGTCTGTTTAGTTGCCTGTATGCTGTCAAATCTGTTGAAGAATGTAGCTTCATCTCCCGTCTAACACCCATGAGATTCAGAGTGTGATCGTAGAGCTTTTGTGTTCTTCTGCGGTGGGTCTTGCAGAACTTAGCTCCGACCACATGGACAGTTTCCACGAGCTTGTCATTCATCGACTTCATTGCAGTCTTCTAGGCACTGGAATCGCTGCCGGTCTTCATCCTCGCGATCACTGAGACATCACTGAACAGTTGTCGTCTGGTCGTCATTATGAAGTCAATCTCATTTTTTTTCGCGTCGGGGCTTGAACAAGTCCACTTCCTGTGGGGCCGCTTCTGGAAGAAAGAGTTCATCATAAAGAGTCCCTCTTTGTCCATGAAGTCGGCCAGCTGCTGGCCCCTTGGCTTCCGTTGCCCAATTCCAAATTTCCCTACTTTCAGCTCACCATTCTCTCTTGGGCCTAGTTTTGCATTGAAGTCTCCCATTAACACCGTATATTAGGTTTTGGAGAAAGGCATGGCTCTAGAGATATCATCGTACATTTCCGCCGCCTCCTAATCGGGGTGTGCCGAGGTTGGTGCGTAAACCTGATGACCTTCAGCGAATACCGTTTGGTCATTCTGAGTATAAGGTAGGCAACCCTCGTCAACACACTCTCAATCTTTACAACGTTGTTAACGAGACACCTGTGGACGATAAATTCGACACCTCCTTGGGACAGATGGTCGCCCTCCCGGTAATAGAGCAAGTTGCCGGATTCGAGGATTACCGTGTCCTCCCCCTCTCTTCGGACTTCTGATAATCCTATAATATGCCAGCTTAACTTGTCTATCTCTTCTGCCAGCTCCACAATCTTCTCGTCAGTCCTCAGGGTGCGTACGTTGTATGTTGCCAGGTCGAGTCGTCGTAGGTGGCAACCGAACCTCCACCGGAGATTCTTAGCACCCCCTGCTCCGCCGTTACCATGGTCAGAAAACGTCGAAAACGTTTTGAAAGGTTAGATAATTTAATTTTCCTTGTATATTAACTTATCTTGAATCAGTTTCAAATATTACAAATACACATTAAAAATTATATTTTTTGTTGATCAAACGTCACTGTAAACAGTTATTTTTATTGAGTTTTTTGGTTGGAGAGTAAATAGCGGAACCACTCTATATTATTCATACATACATTCATTGCGGCTTATGCATCGTTGCTGAAGAAAGGCCTTCCAATAAATGGTCTCAGAGGCTTATTTGCCATAGTTGCCATGTTCAGTGGGCAGGTTCGCAACGACAATATATTATTTTACATCTAAAGCTTAGGTTCAAGCATAAGACCTGAGTGCAGAGCGTTTGACGGCGGCCGCGGCGTAGAGACGCTTTTTTGGTACATTTTTAAGCAGCCGCTACTAAGGGCATTACTAAACTAGACAAACTCGAAATGAAAACATTTTTATTTTAAATTGACCTTAATTAGAGACTTTTTAAAAGTTTTGAATGCTAGACCGTGTATTTGTTATGCCTAACTTACACCCCACACTTGGCGCACTCGTCACTCAGTTTCTACTGGAAAGGACATTGCTAAAACTCGCCTAAGAACCAACATATATAAGACAATTATCAAATTTCTTATTTTTAATTATGCATTAGATAACATTCATTAGATAGTAACGGACAATTCTGAAAAGTAAAATCAAAATAAAAAGGACTTTTTCTATTTTGAACTTTGTACCTATTTTAATACTAATGTGCTGCGTTTATGGCCTCCTGTGATTTGGCCAATCGCACAATACGTTCACTCACATATTTCAAAAGTTGTCATTAATTCAAATATATTATGAAAACGTTTATATTATAAAATATATCTCAGATTAATATATGCCACAAGGAATTGGGATACATTGAAATCATCTGTTTTCATTTAAAATAACAATATTATTGTACTCTCATTGGCAAATCAGCATTGTGCCACGCAAAAAAAAAAGTCAATGACAACACGTCAAAATAGATAGACGTCAGACGTGCGATCGTTAAGTGTTCGCGCCAAACACTAATTTTAAGAATTGACGCCAGAGGGCGCTCGGCGCGGCGCATTCGTACCAGTTTGACGTTCGCTCGAGCAGAGTTGGTTGCGGGCGGGGCGCGTCGAAAGTTAACAATGCAGCGGAGTCTGCTATCTCTGTTGAACGTTGTCCGTTTCTTAAGTTTAAGCGATATTTATTATATAGTATAATATTGATTAATATAGTACGAAGACATTGTTCCTTGTCGGTTAAAACGCTAAAAATTTGTGACCCGCTAGGATACCGCATTCGTATTAGATTATAGATTGCAGTTAAGCTAATAGAACTGCGATAAGTCTCCATAGGCCGTTGGGCCCCGTCCTTTGTTGCCCGTCGATTGGATTACTGACGGGCCCTAGTCCAGTCAACCTCTGTCGGGGCAACTCAGGGCGTGAACATAAAGGTTTCGTTTGAAAAAATACATTTCTGCAAATTTTTTCGGAATCTAAGTTCACTGTGTAGTTGGTTTGTTATGCGATAAGTTTTTATAAATTACGATTCGGCTTGAACAACGGATATCGATACTCTTCTTTAGCGACCTACTTGACCTTACGTACTTGTATCACAAAGACATTTAAGTAGTAGTAGTAGTAATAGACCGGACATCAACAGCAAAATTGTCATCTGTAACTTATGTCCTATAGGATATATCTCCGATTTTTGTCATTAAGTCTTAGTGACATCGTCAAAAAGTGAAGACGCATTCCTTTCATATATTTAAAAAATATTTTTAAAGAAAATATGCCCGGTTGTGCATTAAGATATTGTAGGTCACGATATGGAGCAAAAAATGAACGTGATTTTGGTTTATTATTATAAGTATAACATATCTTTACCGAATAATCTTTAAATTTTATTATTTCTAGTAGATTGTTCTAGAAAATTTATTTTTATTGTAATAAGCGCCCTCTGTTATCCAGTACACGTCACTATTTAGTTATCAATGTTAAAGTTCGTGATTGACGACGTTTATCGATTGGGGCTATCGATAAAAAAATATACAGGATGCCGATTTAATCCTTTACAATATTTAAAGAGGTAACAGTCAACGATACTTTACCTATACCAACAAAAATGAGTAGCATATACCAACTATGCTAAGTAGCCTATTTTATGTGGAACAAGGATAGGACATTTTTTTGGCATGCTGATGACATTTTCTGTGTTGCTTATGAGCATGCTGAGGATACTTGCTGTGTTGATATTTAGCAATACAGCAGCAAGTCTTCTCTTTTCGTTACGTTGACGTTATATTTTCATACAAGGCTTCATAGTCTGGTGGTTTTCAAGGACAAAGCCAAACTCTATATACACAGAGGGGTATCTTCAATGGAGTATAAATTCTTCTCTCTTGATGGTTTCTCTTAAGGTTTCTTCTCTTGTTGTCTTCGAGTGCCGCTTCCGAAATGAACACCTCACAGACCAAAACGCCCTTCTTATATCCCGCAAGAGAGCGTCTCAGTATGTGAGTAGCGTCGTTAGGCGATGCCGCGCGCTGATTGGTCGGCGACATCGCGTGATCTGCTGCCGGTGTGCGGGGTGCGCGGGGCGCAACGGGGTATGAAGAGGCGACAAGGCGGCGGCTCCCTTCGCCGTCCGTAACAGCTTGATTAAGTTATGAAGTAATATTTTAATTTGTTAAGTAGTGTTCAGTGATTTACGTGATGCTTTGGTGAATTAATAAAAAAAAATTATCGTACTCTGTGAATTGTTCCAAGCGCTATGTGCTGAAATAAACAGTATCACTTATTGAATATAGGAAAAAAAATGCTGCTAACTAATGTTATTGAAGTTATATATATTAAGAAAATGAGACGATTTGGTTATGAATTAAATTTTCAAATAAAATTATGAGGGTCTATGGAGTTGCCAGATTTGTGAAGTAGTAAAATTACTAATACCCTTTTGTTAATAATACATGCACATGAATTAAATAATAACGTAAAGTATGACGATAGACCATGAATAATAAATAATTACTTCAGCAGAAATAGTCATAAATCTTCCGCCTTCTTTTTATTTATGATTTAAGTGTTAAATATATCATCGGGATCAACATTTCGGAAATATTTTTAATTCCTGCAATGCCTGGGTATATTAATGTAAGTACAAACCTCCTTTTCATTTTCAACTAGCTGTTCCCCGCGACTTGGCTAGCGTGTTAGGGTTTTTATGTTTTCGCGCGGAACCCTTATGATTTTTCTAAAATAAAAGTAGCCTAAGTTACTCCTTATTAAAAGTGAAAGTCTCGTCAAAATCGGTCCAGCCGTTTCGGAGGTTAGCCGGAACAGACAGACAGACAGACAGACAAAAATTTTAAAAATTGTATTTTAGTTATAAGTACCGTATTTACTTTCATATGCATTTACTAAAAAACTGTAATTTTGAAATTACAAACAGACACTTCAATTTTATTTATTGTATAGATTTGATGTCTAGACATTATATAACTTTTTGGTCTTTAAAAATCAGCAATATCATGACGCTAAATGTGACAATAGAACTTAAATAATAGAATTTTTGTTATTATGTAAATATCCCGTAAATATTCCGTCCCTTTTATACTTAAAAATTTATATAGAGGATAACATGCCTAAAAATACATTTTTGTACCTACATTAACATTCTCTCAAATACTTCTTCCTCTTCTTCATCTTATCTTCACGCACAATCCCTGACGGGGTAGCCAGAGAGAACAGATCGCCAAGTGTCACGATCCTTACATACCTCTTTCGCTTCTTTCAGATTCATTATCTTCTTCATACATGCACGTCTAGGTATCCGAGTACTCTTGACCCTCAAATACTGATACGCAAATATGGAGAAACACTTAAAAGCAGCTTAGTTTTCTTAGTATTATGAAAAGTTTTAATATTTGTCAGCTATTTCTTTGTTGAATTTAATAAGGACATATTTTTATTTATTCATTACATCCTATGTAATGTCCACTGTATAATATAATCCTACGCCATTGGTTGCGCCAAAGAGGAGATTTTGCCAATATTTTCACGCCTGACAGTTGTTACGTATCAGGAACATGCATCTCCTGTTACAGTTGCCCTCTGTTGCCTATTACGATACCTATGGATTATATGGGGTAATTGATATTTTTACAGCACTACGTTAAAATAATAAAAATAACTCAAAAACTATTGGCCATACCTTGACAAAATTTATATGTGATGACGTGAAAAGCAGCAGCTAATGAAAGAAAAAGAATCATCAAAATCTGTTCACCGAGAAAAAAGTAACGGGTAACACACATAAAAGACACAAAAAACATACAACGAAATTGAGTACCTCCTCCTTTTTAAATAAAACTAATTTTACGGATTTTATCGTGTATATTAACTTATTTTTTATATTCCCGACGTTTCGTGTGCTTTCCAGCACCCGTGGTCACAGGCGACTGAGTTGTTTGACGTCCTGCTGTTATATTTAGCCCGGCTACCTTCAGTTTTATAATATAAATTTTTGGTTCGATTTACGCAGAATGAGCTTACAGTATTTTGAAGTCTAGCAGTGGTATACTTGGGTTTGGATTTGATTTTATTAATTATGGGATCCCAAGCAGATGGCAGCACCCATCCATCTTCTCTATTGAAATTAGGATGTTTTTTAATTTCAATAGCCTCGCGAATCCTCCTTGGGAGGAATCGGTGTTTTTTTGCGAGGATTTATGGTCTATCAAATCTAATGTAATGGCGGGAACGATCTTGAACATGTTCACAAACTGCAGACTTCCCGATACTTCGGTGCTTCACGTCAGCTATATTTTCTTTAACGCGGGTTTTAATAGATCTTTTTGTTTGTCCTATGTACGAGAGACCACATTCACAATCCAGCTTGTACACTCCTGCATCTTGTAGGGGGATATGACACTTGACGGATGGTAAAAATTGACCAATCTTCTTCAGCGGCTTGAAGTACGTTTTAATGGAAGCTCGCTTCAAGATGTAGCCAAACTTGTCTGGGACTCCTCTGACATAGGGTAGTACAGCAGGCACACGCTCGACTGTGGCTGGCTTCACTCGGTCACTGTGACGTAGGCGCGGGACCCGAAGCTTGTTGGCTTGCAGTACTTGCTCGACGTGCTGAAGCTCGGCGGCCAGATGTTTTCTGTCACAGATCCCTCGTGCTCTCTGAAACAAAGATTTTCCCACGGTAGCTAATTGTGAAGGATGATGGTGAGATTCACCATTTAAATATCGGTTGGTATGGGTATTTTTTCTGTACACAGTATGACCAATAGTGTTATCAGGATTTCGGATGACTAAAACATCTAGAAAAGCTAAAGTATTGTTTGCCTCTCACTCCATTGTGAATTGTATTTTAGGGTTTATGGAATTAAGGTGGTTTAAAAATGCAGTTACTTTGTCAGATGGTAAAATTGTGAAAGTATCGTCTACGTACCGCTTGTAGAATCTTGGATTTACAGGAGCAGTAGGAAGGGCTTTCTCCTCAAAGTCCTCCATGAATATGTCGACGACTACGGGAGATACAGGTGAGCCCATTGCCACTCCGTCTACTTGCATGTAGAACTCTTCTTTCCACAATAAATAGCCAGATGTGAGGCAGTGTTTGAGTAATACTGCATATTCTGTAGGCATGTTGTTATCTTCTAGCTTTCTAGTAACAATTGAGATGCAGTCTTCAATAGGTAGGCATGTGAATAGTGACTGAACATCAAAACTCACCATAGTTTCATTGTCAGCGAGGTGTAAGTCTTTAATCTCACTAACAAAATGGTATGAATCCTTTGTGTATGCTCTGGTATGTCCTCTTAGGGATGACAGTATGTTGAGTCAACTTATAAGTTGGTGAATCGATCTGGCTTATTATAGGACGTAGTGGAGCGTTTGGTTTGTGTATTTTCGGTAACCCATACAACCTCGGTGGTTTGGCACATGATGGTATTGTCGAATTCACGTCAAGATCTAATTTTTCAGAGTACTTCTTTATTAAATCAGTAGTTGTTTTGAGTGTATTAGTTGTAGGGTCTATTTTGACCTTTTTGTATGTACTTACGTCCGATAAAAGTTGTTGTATTTTGAAATTATACTCTGACGTGTCCATTATTACCGTAGCATTTCCTTTATCCGCGCGGAGAATCGTGAGCTCTGGTCTGTTGCGTAAGTTGTACAAGAATTATATCGGTAAAGGGGATTTAGAGGCTATACGTCAAGAAATTTCGTCCTTGTTACGTCGATGTTCAGCGCCGAAACTAAATCTTCCCAAAGACGAATTTAAAGCGTTGTGAATGTGGTCTCTCGTACATAGGACAAACAAAAAGATCTATTAAAACCCGCGTTAAAGAACATATAGCTGACGTGAAGCACCGACGTATCGGAAAGTCTGCAGTTTGTGAACATGTTCAAGATCGTCCCCGCCATTACATTAGATTTGATAGACCATAAATCCTCGCAAAAGAACACCGATTCCTCCCAAGGACGATTCGCGAGGCTATTGAAATTAAAAAAAACATCCTAATTTCAATAGAAAAGATGGATGGGTGCTGCCATCTGCTTGGGATCCCATAATTAATAAAATCAAATCCAAACCTGCTAGACTTCAAAATACTGTAAGCTCATTCTGCGTAAATCGAACCAAAAATTTATATTAAAAAACTGAAGGTAGCCGGGCTAAATATAACAGCAGGACGTCAAACAACTCAGTCGCCTGTGACCACGGGTGCTGGAAAGCACCCGAAACGTCGGGAATATAAAAAAAAATAAGTTAATATACGCGATAAAATCCGTAAAATTAGTTTTATTTAAAAATGTGTAGTGTTCGCGTAAATATAAGAAATCATTACCTCCTCTTTTTTGAAGTTGGTTGAAAATTAATAGACTGTAGTGTTATGCTACTTACATATCATTTTACATTATTTTAAATTCATTTTTCCATTCTGTTTCGATTTTCTGCATTCACCTCAAAACTGGATATTTTACATCACCTTTATTTCCATAGGATCCTGTAACGATTTTAAACCATATGAACACAATAACAAATCATTTCTACTTCGTATTTTCACATTATCAGCACTTTTAAATTGGTGTCAATGGAGTCTACCTTTTTCGATCTTTTATTTAGTTTTCCGTAACTCTGCAATTTCGGACTTTGTGCGCGCAGGTGCGCTACCTTTTTTCCTATATCAATAATATCTCATTTTTCACTTAAATCTTGCCGTTTTTCTATTACGAGCCTAAAACCAAAATTTGACATGTTTTGACATCGTTGTTTATTTGGTTGTCATGACAATTATATTCAAATTCGCTACCGGTCTGTTGTTTCTACTTCGATAATTCCACATAAATACTCTTTCCTCTTGGCCATTTACAAAAAATTTGCGTTTAATTTAAATAATTTTTCCGTTCTCTCTATAAAGGTATAAAAGCCGAACAATCGGTGAAGAAATTCAGTCTCGCTTCAGTTCTCGAATTCGAAGCATCTCCTAAAGGCCTTATCCCGGGGCCGCACTGCCCCGGGATCCTGCAAGCCTCTGTCCTGCCTGAAGTCGCTGGACCCTGCAAACCTCTGCTCTGCCTGAAGTCGCCGGATCCTACAAGCCTTTGCTCTGCCTGAAGTCGCCGGGATCCTACAAGTCTCTGCTCTGCCTGAAGTCGCCGGATCCTGCAAACCTCTGTCCCACCTGAAGTCACCGGATCCTGCAGGCCTCTGTCAGGCAGGCATCCATCCTCATCTTCATACTCCATTTTGTTGTAATTATTATTATAATAAAATTGTAAATATCTTTTGAATCTTAAATATATTATTTGTTTTTGTTCTATTTTTGTTGTTTTGCTGTTACTAGGTTAGGTATTTTTTTGTTCTTAATTGTCGCTTCACGACAAGACCTTTTTAATTTACCAGATTTTTCACGTTATACCTTTCAAAGTGCTTTGCTTTTGTTATTTACAGATTGGATTTTTCAACATTAGATATTCAAATTAAAATGCTTTTAAGCATTTTTACATATTCTTATGCAGTCTGTCGATAGAATCCTACTGCATGATACAATTGTGTGAAACTAAATACTTATGTAATACGTATACTTCGACAATATTACAGAGACATACTTAATAAGAAATACAGTCCGGAGTTAACATTGGACCTTCGCGTCGTTGAGCGTGATCAGTTTTGTGTGGGCATATGCGAGACGACGCAACATATTATGAGAATAGCAAGAATAATAATTGCACCCCTACAGCTCTACACATGATCTACGATGTCGATTCAATCAATTTGCGACAGTATAATTGGATCAATCGCATCGCATGATATCGGTTCTTCATTTGTTTACGTTAATTACCCAAAACAATACGTTATCTGGCACTTAAGCGATCTATGAAGAAATATGAATATACCTATGCGAAGTTACACACGATACAATTGACTATTTTCACCGTGTTCTTATAATAATTTCTCATTACTTTGTTGTTTAACGTGTTTATAAAAACAAATAATTATATATGCGTATATATTGTGTACATTCAGTAAATAAAATAATGATTTAAGAAAATGTTATAAGGGTTTTATTAAAAAAAAAACATATAATATGATTTTATTTTACTTTGACATTTTGTGTGGTGATGACTCTTCTATATTATGATTTATTTTTTAATACTTAAGTTATGCACACGACTCATAAATTACATTTGTGTTTATCAACGTCGTTTTTATTATTCTGTTTCTACTAAGCTATTTAGCTCTCTCATAATTCAAGACAATTCCTGAATATAAACAGGTCTGTCATAAAATTTTAGAGGACTCAACCATGGATATAATGCGAAATCTAAGGTAAAATTTGCTGTAATTTCTTTAATAAATAACTTTTAAATGAAAGTAAATTTCTTGAAAAGGTAAAATATAAAAATTCTGATAAATTTCTCGGATGTGAAGACATCTTAAAAACTTACATGAAACATACAATGAAACATATTTCGATTACATATAAAGTATGCCAAAATGCGTTATGGCAGCGCAGCAAACCATGCACTAAACACCCTATCAAAATTGAGTTACATTTTAAAAATAACAACAGTAACAGAATATGACAATGGAATGTAATGATGTCACTGATTTCTATTATAAGTGCTCACAAATACTCGTGTAAGTTTATAATTAATGGTCTCAATCTAAAGATAGGGCACGAATGATCTATGTTGTGATAACATCTTCCCTACACTTAAATTATCACCTATTGAACTGAAAGTTCCTAATAAATAAAAAACTAAATAGGTTTTTTTGTTTAGCCGTTTTAGTGAATACTGAAGGGTAATGTTTTTTTCAGTCTTAACAGGCTCTCATTTTCTGTCTCACTCCTTCATGTAATGAAAAAAACCTCGATCTTGTAAAACTGTTTCTCTTTAAACGAAATTGAATTTGGTCATGATTTTAAGCAACCATAAAATCTATGCGTATTTTAATAAAGAATTTGCATATTTCTTGCCTATATTTTGTCATTTTTAACACGCTTTTTCTATCTATCTATCTATGTGACGGAATCTTTTAATGTAATTTTCGCGAGCTTATAAACGGTCATTGATATGATATCAAGGACCGACGACAACACAATAATTTAATAACTTTATCCTAGTATGCTGATCAGGTTCACCAGGATAAAATAAAATGATTTTATCTTTAGCGTGAATCTTTAGTTTTCTTTTAACCATAATTTATTGTAATCTTGCCTATATATTTAATTTTCAGCAGAAGACTTTTGACGGGCAGTAACGTCTTTTTTATAATACAGTAATGCATGCCTTAAGCGCAAAGTGCGTAGTTATGTTCTACTAGCGCCTAAAAATCAAGATTCCAACGTTTTATCGCATGAAATCGCATCTAACAATCATACTGAACATATAAATTATATAAAAGCACATTTCTTGAACTTATTATAATTTTTTTAAATCGATTAATTTTCGGTGTTTTGAGCAACTTTGTAATAATGTATTTTACTAAATAGACTTTGCCGCACTTCACTTTCACTCCGGGCTTGACCGCCGTCGTGAGTGGATTCCTTTATCGTTTGTTTAAAGCGGCTCGTGCTGAAAAATATAGGTTTCTGTAGAAATACAAAATATTCCAAAAAACCATATTTCATACATACTTGACCAAGGTTACCATATTATTATTTTTAATCACATATTTTTATTAAAAAATATTGCTCAGCTAAAAGAGCGTAGGATTTATATATAAATATAGTTAATACTTATACGTATTGTCCTTAATGGAGTGAACTCATACTTTGTTTAATGGTACTGGAACTCCTCGAAGAGCGGTACTAGGTGTGCCGAGTTTGGCCTCGTTTTAGTAGTTATGGTGAGACCTTACCTCCGGACTTAATAGAGTGACCTGAAGGTGTACTTCGGTAAATGCTACTGGAACTCCTCAAAGAGTAGAACTAGGTGTGCCGAGTTGGGCCTCGTTTTATTTGTTATGATGAGACCTTACTTACAGACATGATAGAGTGACCTAAAGGTGTACTTCGGTAAATTCTACTGGAACTCCTCAAAGAGTAGAACTAAGTGTGCCCAGTTTGGCCTCGTTTTATTATTTATGATGACAAGCTCGTGGAAACTGTCCATGCGGTCGGAGCTAAGTTCTGCAAGACTCGCCGCAGACGAACACAAAAACTCTCCGATCACACTCTCAATCTCATGGCTGTTAGATGGGAGATAAAGCTACATTCTTCAACATATTTGACAGCATACAGGCAACTGAACAGACAGATCTCCAAATGCATGCGGTGGGACTTACGCAACTTCAATACAGCTTGTATTGAAGAAGCGATCGAGCGGCATCAAGGCTCCAAAGTCTTTGCCAGAGATCTGTCTGCCAGAAAGAGCCAATAAAAGAACTTAATATAATTTATCAAATAGCGGTCTCTAACGGTTTTACAAAAAATCTCATTAACAATTTAATTAAAAAGAAGCAAAAGCATGTTGTTCGCAACTCTCTGTACGCGGTTCAACCTCAAAGTGCTCATCGATATGTGAGCAGTTTGACCTACTTAGGCCTCATATCTGAAAAGTAGCTAATATTCTTCGACAAAACGGCGTTTATGTGGCGTTCAAAACAAACAATTATCTTAGAAATATCTGTAATAATAAAGATAAGTTGGATATTTGTCAAAATTCAGGTGTGTAAAAACTTGTTTGTGACGAATGCCACGCCGTTTACGTGGGTCAGACTGGTCGCAATTTCGAGACACGTTATAAAGAGCATTTAGCCGCGTACAGGAATTTCTATCCCGATAAATCCCATTTTGCCAAACATCTTTTGGTCACTGGACACAACCTAGCCAACGAGCACTCCTTTAAAGTCTTACATACGTGTACAAAGGGCTGCGACTGTGTGTGCTGCAACAGTTAGAGATATTAAAAAGTAATAATAGTACCGTTGCACTGCTGAATGAACAAACAAAGATATTTAAGAGAGGTGAGTTAGTATCACCTCTCTTAAATATCTTTAAGCCTGCCGTCTAATAATAGAGAGCCTCGTAATATGATCGTTTGTCACCCTCACGGTGATCGGCGATTGTTTGCGTGGTTGGAGGGTGGGCGTTGCGCGGCGGTTTGTTTTTAATTTTACAAACGGCTGCGTAAGTCCGGCGGTGATTGGTCGCATGTTTTATCGCATCACGCAGTCGCTCGCTCGTTAAGTAGAGAGCGGTTGCGTCATCGGTCTGTATAAAAGGCACTTGTTTTGGCTCGCCGCTCACTTAACGGTCAGCCACCGTATAGTCTATATCACCTGAGGATGCCTCGTGTAGAGGCGAAACACGTGTCGTATTATCGTCAGTGGTGTGTCTTGCCTAGCGTAGTGGTGTTGGGAGTTGCGGTGCTGGGATTAGTGGTGACGGGGATAGTGCACGCTATTGAGGGAGTGCGGGAGGTGCTCTTCATACTAGGTAAGACACATCATTTTATTTTATAACGCGGATATTTGCGAAGTAAATTTTTCTAAAAGCTTTTATAAGGAGACTTTTCCTATATATTGAATATTTCATGAAATTTTTATTGGGGTATAAGTACTATTATTTACTTTTATTAATTTTGGAGTACGTTGATGACCAAAGAGAGTAGGTGCAGAATCGAGGGCTTTACGTGCTTTACGAGGCATGGAGGTGAGTTGCCAAGTTCCTGACGTCGGGCTATTGAGAATTTCTTGACAGAAAAACCCGATTACTGGTTTTGGCCCGATCTGGGATTCAAGCCTGGTTTCCTATTGTAACGAACCCCCCCCCCATCTTTTTTTCTCTTCTACTATATATCCACTTATACTTGTATTTCTTTAGAATCTATATCTGTAAGATATATAAATATATCTAATTTACGTGACCAGTATAACTTGATCTTTCTAAAGGTTTAAATATAGGCCGTTTAATAAATTTATGGCGTGATCGTCTTAGTTAGGACCCTTTTTTACGTTGTGTTTGTATAGTAACTTAGTTCTTTTAGGTGTATCTTGGAAGAATGAATATTCACGAGAGCAATCGAAAGCTGTTGGTAGAGTCTTATAAGCTAGAGAACCCCGTTCACGAAGACAGAGCTCAAAAAGGTTAAGAACAATAAATTGTCCCTATTCCACTTGTATCTGGTTCACAACAGTCAATTCCTTATTAATTAATCCCTTCCCGCTTGGAAAAGGCTCACAATATTTATATCAAATACCAGTTACAAGGGCTTCGCTCTCCCACATTTAAAAAAAAAATGTGGAGGAGGTACACGGCCCCACACACGCCGCGCACGGTGAGCGCCAACCATTTTAATGCGCTCCCCCCGCAGGGTACGCATAGTTGGGAACTGGACCGTAGTCCACAGCAAAATAACTGGCGAACCAGTAAAAGAGGACTTGGCCCCTTGATAGTGCGTAAGCACAAACATCGACCGAAGTCGCGCATGTCAATGCGTGTAAACGCCATACAGAATACGATCAAATCCAGCCACAGTGAATGTACGTCACACGGGTTAGGCAACAATAGGCACACTGACCATAAAAAGCCTTCCGTGAGCGCCACCACCTGCCAGACCGCCGTTCCTGCAGACGTGATGTAAGTGTAAGGCATCACCACCAATTGCATGGTCAGCACGGCCAATTGGCCGCAGAGCGTGTCATGAGTCTACCGCTCACCTCAACGGAATGGGGTCCCACGTTGCGCGGCTTTCGGCCGCAGCCTTGAGAGCCTCCTCAGATTCTCCCTCCATCTACCACCCGCATGAGGTCAACACATATGCTCCACCAACCAATACAATGGCAGATATAGCCAATAGGCAGTTATAAGATAATATTAATAATTCGCCATCAGAAAGGGTTTGTGTCACTGACGTTGAGTATATGCATTTTTCGATCATGTTTGTCTCACCCACCAACAAGTTGCCTTCAATCTCTCAAAGGTGGGAACTTTATAGAGATATATTATTAAGTTGTTATATAAAACATCATGGAGGGCAGACAGTCTGCAGCCCCGCAATGAAGGGACCCGACTTGGGCAAAGCTACTTAGGTTGTGAGTCAAACCAAGACGCAGAGAGCGCCATTGAGAATAGCGACCCGCCAAACAACCATCGTAGAGACGCAATGCTACAGAATGCAACAAGCATCAATACGACTATCGTCGGGCTTACACCATCCCAAGGTCCCCCATACAGTCCCAGCAGACATCACCACCCGCATACCTCCATCGACCAGAACCACAAGATGCATCGAATCAGGTGCAGTACACCCGCAGATCGATCACAAGACGCAATACTGCAAGTAGCAGTAAGCATCAATGCAACTTATCATACGGATGGCGCCCCCTCACAACACACCCACATGATCCCTATCGACTTTGGTAACAAAATTTGATAATGTTGTTAACTAAAAATACCACCGACGTATCATAGTAGTACGGTACTAAGACGTCAGTAGCCAAAACTCCACGTATCATAGCGCTATTGCACTAAGACATGAAGTTGAGTATGCTTGCTGCACTTAAAAGTACTACCAAACACACTCACCCTAATCCGAAAGATAGCCGACGTATCATAACGCTATGCGCTAAGACGCCGCCCACAACCGGTAGGGGTGTGCGATGTCCACGGGCAAGTCGTATTGCTACAACAAACCCGCTTACCACCGGCACTAAGATGATATGTCTAGGACACATCGGTTAGTGAGTCCAAGTTTACCTCGGTCTCAGAGGCTGCGAAGCAACCTACACGCCACTATAATAATCCTTTTCAAGTCCCATTTCTTTCAATATAATGCTTTTACATATTTGAGACCTTCCACATATTTGCTTTATTTCATAGACCATACTACTGTATGTCTTATTCATATGGGACTTCAAGTCATAACTCTGCTATCATAATGCTTATGCATCATAGAGACCTTCTATATTAATGCTTTGGTTCGTCAGACCTTACTATGTTAAGTCCCTAATATAGGACTAGTCATTGTGCAACCTTAGTACTAGCAGTCGGTCAGCCGAACACAACAACACAACACAACCTTGGGTATGTGTCTCCGACAACGCCCCAATATAAGGGAACATTACAAGAACACGTTCATTAACTTAGAAATTTTCCAATTATTACACGAACTCCTTCATCAACTTAGAAAATTTTAATCCGTTTTTTCTATTATATTACAAATGTTATTTATCTTTGTTATTGCAATATAATCGCCTTGTATTTATATGATTTGATACATTTTGAACATTTTAAGCAGGTTTTTAATAAATTTAGAGATTTTTAGAGACATTTTATGCGTTTACTAATATATATAATATTCAATATTCCAAGTGGATATTTTTGAACTTTATGCTTATTATTTGCATTTTTTTGTTTAAATTATAATTTCTAAGACATTTTTAAATGTCTGTATAATGAATTTAATTATTATTTATTAATAATAATTTTGAGGCGTCACAATCCACCCCCAAATTTTATGTTAATGATCCACATAGTGGAGTCGTTAATATAAAATTTAATATTTTGAGAGCATTTACACTACACTCAAATAATTATTTATATATCTGTTCTTTCCTCTTTTAATCTGTTACAATACGGCATATGTTATCAAATCCCCCTACCCCAGAGAATGGCCGCCACCAACACCCCTTCAACCACAATTATCACAATGTGATAACACCATAATTCAAGTTATTGTATATCGTGTTGTTAATAAAGTTTGCAGTCAATTGTCGATTTCTTATTTTATTAATTTATCTTTAAATCTTTGAAACATTATTTCGATAGTGTCACACTTTATGTGCATACAATCCAGTTGGATATTTGTTGAGGTCAGTTCGATACCACATAGGATAAATGTGTTTGAGCCATTCGCCCTGACCCAACTCCCATATTTATTTAATAAAAATGATTACAAAATTATCTTGCGATCTATATTTACAACTCTTCATTATATATTAATAACGTTCTACTATCATATAACAAATCTCTTGCTCATAACTTTAATAATTTTAGACCTTTAACTTAAACAATTATTTCCATGGGCCACCCACAAAACCCTTTTATGTTACAATATTTATTTAATTACTCTAATTTATACAAAAAGAAATTATTATTTAAAATATTTTAATAAGTGAATAGCATTGAAAATTCCTCTAATTTCGTTTGTCTCTGGATTTGCTAAGGTATATACATTGTCAAATGGTACGGCTGCTATTACATAAGGTCCTTCATATGCCAAATTGAACTTACTCATAACTTTATTATCAGCGTCTGATCTACTAGATCTTGAAATTTTTACTAAGTCACCAATATTATATTTTATTAATCTATTTCGCTTATCAAATTTTGTGTTTCTTATTCGACTTGCCTCTTTTAAATTTTTACGCGCTTGTTGTCTAATTTGTTCGACATTATGTTTGTCTTTACTTTTAGAAATTACTTTGTCAAAAGACATCTCATTAGACTCACCATAAAGAATCTCACAAGGCGTGAAGCCTGTACTATTGTGATAAGAATTATTATACAATTCTTCTAATTTCGGCAATATTAACGCCCAATCTTTGTGGTTAGTATGACAAAGCGTCCTAAATAATCTGCTCAACTCTTTATTTACTCGCTCTGTTGTATTTGGTCTAGGATTTCTAACTGTGGTATATATTGGCTTTATATTTAATTCACTCATTGATTGTTCCCAGTGATTACTTACGAACTGTTTTCCATTATCTGTCATTATTACATACTTTTGTTACAACAGACTTTGCTGTTGACTGTTTTGAAGGATATAATTTGATAAATTTACTGAATGAATCTTGAATGACAAATATGAAAGTGTACCCAAAGGTACCTGATACAAGCGGTCCATATAAGTCTGCCATGACTATATCGCCAATGTTTTCTGTTATTATAGATTTGCAGGGACCCACATATGTTATATTGCTTTTCTTAGATAACTGACATAAATGACAAGCCATTAATTGGTTTTTAATATCTTTTGTTAAACCTTTCCAAAAGAATCTGTCTCTCACATATTTAATTACCTTATAGGGTCCTTGATGACCCATTTTGTTATGCACTTGATTTATAATATCTTGTCTCAATGCTTTAGGTAAATATATTACTTCTTGTAAATTCGTTTTGTAATATAATACATCATTTTTCAAACTATACCTTTTAAATTTATTGTTTTGTTTTATTATGGAAGTATTTAATGTCTTTAACTTTTTAATAATAGCCAACGACTCTGAATCTTGTAATTGATATACTGATAAGGATTTTAATTTTTCTATCAACTCAATATTCGGTTCGCTCTCTGTGTAAGCAATTTCTAAACTATTATTTTTATCCTCTTGTATTAAATCGCCATCAGGAGGATAACGTGATAGCACATCTGCAACAATATTACATCTACCCGATATATGCTGTACTTCATAATTAAATTGTTCTATATACAAAATCCATCGGGTTACTCTACCATTGAATAACTTCATATTATTAATAAACAATAATGCTTTATGATCAGTTAGTATTATTACTTTACTGCCCCGCAAATATGTTTCAAATTTCTTTAGGCAGCTTATTACAGCATAAAACTCTTGTTCAGTAACAGACCAATTTAATTCGGGGCCTTTTAAGGCTTTACTATGATAGCCTAAAATTCTCATTTCATTATTATCATCTATCTGATATAGTACTCCGGCCATACCCACACCGGAACAATCTGTTTGTAAATAATACGGCTTATTAAAGTCTGGATGATGCAATTGTATTGTATTAATAAATTGTTGTTTTATAAAATCAAATGCCTTCTGTTCTTTACCGCTCCATTGGAACTTTCGTCCCTTTTTAAGTAATTCACAGAGCGGTATTATGCTCTCGCTGTAATTTGGTATAAACCTTCTATAAAAATTGCATAGACCTAAAAAGGCCCTTAATTGTTTAATCTTTTTAGGTGCTGGAAACTCTTGGATCGCTCGAATCTTATCGGGATCTGTCTTTATGCCTTCTGTTGAAATTATAAAACCCAGCATTTTAATTTCTTTACAAATAAATTCACATTTCTGCAAGTTACACGTTAAGCCAGCTTTGTTCAATTTACTTAAAACAATATCAATGTGCTCCAAATGTTTATCTAACGTTCCTGTTGTAATAATGGCTAGATCATCTAAATAGTTCACACAAAATTCTTGGACTTCTGGTCCTAATATTAAATTCATGGCTCTGCTAAAGCTTCCTACTGATGTTTTTAATCCTTGCGGCAAAACATTTTATACATATGACTTTCCATTGAATGTGAATCCAGTATATTTTCTACCATCTTTATTTATCGGAATTTGAAAATATGCATTATTTAAGTCAATGGTAGTGATATAATTCGCTCCGTGAAATGAATTCAAAACATCTAATTGTATAGGTGGTTTCTCTGTTTCTGCAACCATTTTCTTATTTATGCTTCTGGCATCAAGCAGTACTCTAATTGAGCCGCCTTTTTTAAGAGTGAATGTCAATGGACTACTGTAAGGCGTTGATGTCCTTGTGATGATACCAGCTTGTTCCATTTCATTTAACTTTTCTTCCATTTTCGCTCTATATGCATATGGAATGGGATAGGACCTAGTAACTATAGGTTCATCATCGATCATTTCAATTTTATGCTCATAGCAATTGGCTCTTCCCAATTTGCTCGAAAACATATTCTTATGCTTTTCCAAAACCTTACTAAGTTTTGCCCTTGCAAAGACCTCCAATGTAGATCCTATTTTTATATTTATTAAGGGATCATCGGTACATTGTTTGATGCAGTTATTATGTAATACAGATTTATTATTATATTTGAAAGGTATAAAGTAGTCTTTGTTTTTCACTTTAAATTCTATTCCAACAGTAGTATTTCTCAAATCAATCAATATTTTATTTCTCTTGAGCCAGTCAAAGCCTAATATTAAAGGTCTTATTAAATTACCTACAATTAAAGTTTGTGTTTCAAAGACTACTTCATCTATCTTTATAGGCAATATGATCATTTGTTGTATTTTTGTGCTGCGCTGCCCAACATCACCTTTTATTTGCATTGCTTTAACTGGCATTATTGATATTTTACGATTATTATCTTTAATTTGTAAATATAAACTTTCTGAAATGCATGTAACATTGCTCCCAGTGTCGAGGAGCACGTCTATTTCTTTGTCAAATATTGAAACTTTAATTTCAGATCTCATATTCCCTATAAATTCCCTTTGATATTTATCTTCGTCTTCCTCGAAGACGGTTTGCACGAATAACTCCGTTATGGGCAAGTCCGACCTGGCTTTTAAGGTGTTTAATATGGTATTTACATTGTCGTTATAACCAAGGCCTTCTCTGTTAAAATTTGCTTTTAAAGTAATAGTTTTTCGCAACCCTCTATTGTTTTTACCCAATGTTTGACCAGGTCGCCAACCCAGTTTTAATAACATATTTAATGCTTTGTTCCCTTTTACATTGTAAGGGGTCGAATCGGGAACTAGTTTGACCTCTACAGCTCTAAATTTGGCTCAGCGGCCGTAACATCAGGTTGGTCATTAGTGAAATGTATTTCATGTACTTCATTAACCTTCTTTTTTCCCTCTTCCGGTTTACGCCATGTTTTGTATGATTGTTGTATTTCTTTATGTTTTTGCTCCGTATTATTATTAAACTTCCTCCTTTTCTCATTATAGTAAGGTTCATGACCTTCATCTTGTTTGTCGATGTCATCTAAGTTTCTTAAGAAATCTGTCGTGTCTATTATTGTCTCAATTTTAGCTATTCTCCATAATTGCTGCACAGTTTTAGGATAATGTCTGATGACATCAGTTACTAATTGTTTTTCAGGTATCGGATATGATAATGTTTGTGCCTTCTAAACCTCATAAAGAAAATAACTAACCATGGTGGGGTGTGTACTTCTATTCCATTTATTTTGCACAAGGAATCTCTTTACTTTATTTTGTTCTTCTTCACCCCAAAACACTCTTAGGAAGTCAGCTTTAAAATCATCAAAAGTTGTCCAACGCACATTATTAATGCGAGCCCAATACTTGGCTTCACCTACTAAGCACTCTTGTGCAATCGAAATTTCGAGACCATTAGATGGAACTTTCTTTAAATAATTGGTGAGATCTTCCAAAAATGATACTGGATGAGTATTTCCATTTCCAAATTTCGGCTTTTCTATTGTTACATTATGTACATTATATACAATATTTTGTCTAGGATCATTTACATGAGAGGTGCTCGCCCCGGACACCTCTTCTTGATTTATTTTAATTTGGTAATCTTTCGTTTGGTTAATAAATTTTTCCTCAAGATCCTTTATTTTAACCTCAAAGGTTTTCACTGCATTCTTAATTAATTTCTGAAGCATTTTCATCTCATCTTTAGGCTTATAGCCTTAACTGAGGTTGATTTTTCCTTATTTTTAGCCATTTTAATTTTTATTTCCACTTTTTTTTTTTACACCTGTTGTGTCCTTCACTTAGTTTAATTGAGTCTTTCCACTTATTTCACTTTATAATATATAGTATTGCAGTGTTTTTTTTTTATTTTACTCCTGTTGTGTCCTTCACTTAGTCTAATTGAGTCTTTCCACTTATTTCACTTTTTATTATTTCGCTCCGTTATGCACACACCTCCTATATTATTACTCCATTTTAATATCTAAGCCCCACCCCCAGACTCTCAACCACCCCCAGCAAACACCACTCTCCAAGACACCTCTCCATTTCACGGACAACAAATTGTAGGCATATAGCCTACCTCATAATTTTATATTACCGGCCTCCTATTTAAAATTTAACCTCTATCCTGGTCACGGCACAAAATTGTAACGAACCCCCCCCCATCTTTTTTTCTCTTCTACTATATATCCACTTATACTTGTATTTCTTTAGAATCTATATCTGTAAGATATATAAATATATCTAATTTACGTGACCAGTATAACTTGATCTTTCTAAAGGTTTAAATATAGGCCGTTTAATAAATTTATGGCGTGATCGTCTTAGTTAGGACCCTTTTTTACGTTGTGTTTGTATAGTAACTTAGTTCTTTTAGGTGTATCTTGGAAGAATGAATATTCACGAGAGCAATCGAAAGCTGTTGGTAGAGTCTTATAAGCTAGAGAACCCCGTTCACGAAGACAGAGCTCAAAAAGGTTAAGAACAATAAATTGTCCCTATTCCACTTGTATCTGGTTCACAACAGTCAATTCCTTATTAATTAATCCCTTCCCGCTTGGAAAAGGTTCACAATATTTATATCAAATACCAGTTACAAGGGCTTCGCTCTCCCACATTTTAAAAAAAAATGTGGAGGAGGTACACGACCCCACACACGCCGCGCACGGTGAGCGCCAACCATTTTAATGCGCTCCCCCCGCAGGGTACGCATAGTTGGGAACTGGACCGTAGTCCACAGCAAAATAACTGGCGAACCAGTAAAAGAGGACTTGGCCCCTTGATAGTGCGTAAGCACAAACATCGACCGAAGTCGCGCATGTCAATGCGTGTAAACGCCATACAGAATACGATCAAATCCAGCCACAGTGAATGTACGTCACACGGGTTAGGCAACAATAGGCACACTGACCATAAAAAGCCTTCCGTGAGCGCCACCACCTGCCAGACCGCCGTTCCTGCAGACGTGATGTAAGTGTAAGGCATCACCACCAATTGCATGGTCAGCACGGCCAATTGGCCGCAGAGCGTGTCATGAGTCTACCGCTCACCTCAACGGAATGGGGTCCCACGTTGCGCGGCTTTCGGCCGCAGCCTTGAGAGCCTCCTCAGATTCTCCCTCCATCTACCACCCGCATGAGGTCAACACATATGCTCCACCAACCAATACAATGGCAGATATAGCCAATAGGCAGTTATAAGATAATATTAATAATTCGCCATCAGAAAGGGTTTGTGTCACTGACGTTGAGTATATGCATTTTTCGATCATGTTTGTCTCACCCACCAACAAGTTGCCTTCAATCTCTCAAAGGTGGGAACTTTATAGAGATATATTATTAAGTTGTTATATAAAACATCATGGAGGGCAGACAGTCTGCAGCCCCGCAATGAAGGGACCCGACTTGGGCAAAGCTACTTAGGTTGTGAGTCAAACCAAGACGCAGAGAGCGCCATTGAGAATAGCGACCCGCCAAACAACCATCGTAGAGACGCAATGCTACAGAATGCAACAAGCATCAATACGACTATCGTCGGGCTTACACCATCCCAAGGTCCCCCATACAGTCCCAGCAGACATCACCACCCGCATACCTCCATCGACCAGAACCACAAGATGCATCGAATCAGGTGCAGTACACCCGCAGATCGATCACAAGACGCAATACTGCAAGTAGCAGTAAGCATCAATGCAACTTATCATACGGATGGCGCCCCCTCACAACACACCCACATGATCCCTATCGACTTTGGTAACAAAATTTGATAATGTTGTTAACTAAAAATACCACCGACGTATCATAGTAGTACGGTACTAAGACGTCAGTAGCCAAAACTCCACGTATCATAGCGCTATTGCACTAAGACATGAAGTTGAGTATGCTTGCTGCACTTAAAAGTACTACCAAACACACTCACCCTAATCCGAAAGATAGCCGACGTATCATAACGCTATGCGCTAAGACGCCGCCCACAACCGGTAGGGGTGTGCGATGTCCACGGGCAAGTCGTATTGCTACAACAAACCCGCTTACCACCGGCACTAAGATGATATGTCTAGGACACATCGGTTAGTGAGTCCAAGTTTACCTCGGTCTCAGAGGCTGCGAAGCAACCTACACGCCACTATAATAATCCTTTTCAAGTCCCATTTCTTTCAATATAATGCTTTTACATATTTGAGACCTTCCACATATTTGCTTTATTTCATAGACCATACTACTGTATGTCTTATTCATATGGGACTTCAAGTCATAACTCTGCTATCATAATGCTTATGCATCATAGAGACCTTCTATATTAATGCTTTGGTTCGTCAGACCTTACTATGTTAAGTCCCTAATATAGGACTAGTCATTGTGCAACCTTAGTACTAGCAGTCGGTCAGCCGAACACAACAACACAACACAACCTTGGGTATGTGTCTCCGACAACGCCCCAATATAAGGGAACATTACAAGAACACGTTCATTAACTTAGAAATTTTCCAATTATTACACGAACTCCTTCATCAACTTAGAAAATTTTAATCCGTTTTTTCTATTATATTACAAATGTTATTTATCTTTGTTATTGCAATATAATCGCCTTGTATTTATATGATTTGATATATTTTGAACATTTTAAGCAGGTTTTTAATAAATTTAGAGATTTTTTGAGACATTTTATGCGTTTACTAATATATATAATATTCAATATTCCAAATGGATATTTTTGAACTCTATGCTTATTATTTGCATTTTATTATTTAAATTATAATTTCTATGACATTTTTAAATGTCTGTATAATGAATATAATTATTATTTATTAATAATAATTATGAGGCATCACACTATGATCCTGTCACAACAGTCCTGCTTGACCCACAGTAGTAAGTAGTCATTACACAATAATATTCCCAGCTGTATAATAAAGAAGAATATTGCTGCCATAAAACAAATAATGTTTTCTTCGGATGAAAATAATCGTTAAATCTCGATTTATTTTTAACATTTCAAAAGTTCTTATGGGTTTATTACCCACTTTATAGGTTCTATATGGATGGCGCTTTATTGATTGCTATATCTAGCAAACTACACATACAGAAATAGTGCATCTAGTGCAAAAGTTCAACTTCAAAACTTTCAAAATAAATCGCAACGTTAACGAAAATAAGTTGAAATTCCAAACTGCATAATATCCTCGTCATTGCCATGATATTATATAATTTAAAATATAATGATGTACTATCTACTGTACTATATCTAAGACTTTTTACAGATTTCATCGTGTTTAATTTTAACTTTGTTAAATCCCGATATTTCGGGCACTTCCCAGCACCCACTGTCACTAGGGGACTGAGATATTAACGTCTCGATATCATATTTAACGAAAGCTTTTAATTATTAATTTTACGTTTCCTAAAGTATTGCAGTAGTAATCCAAACCCATGTGGGTTTGGATTAAATTTTATTAATTATGGAATCCCAAGTAAATGATAAAAATTGGTGTTTTTGCGAGGAATTATGGTCTATTAAATCTAATATAAAGCCGAACGTACACCACATTCTAAATCAATTTAGTTTATCTTAGCTCGCATATATGGGCCAGTTTTTCATACATGTGTGAAAAACAGGCTCAGCTATGCGTACTTAGTAACACTGAATTAGTTTATTGAATAAAACTACTTTTACGGATTTTATTGCGTTTCATTAACTTATTTTTCTTTTTTTTATTATTTCCCGACGTTTCGGGTGCTTTCCAGCACCCATCGTCACAAGGGACTGAGGTGATTGACGTCGTGATGTCAGAGTTAACCCGGAGTACCTTCAGCATTTTTAATTATTAATTTGATCCGATCTACGCAGAATGAACTTACTGTGTCTTGAAGTCTTGCAGTGGTATGCTTGGGTTTAGTTTTAATTTTATTAATAACAGGATCCCAAACAGGTGGTAGTTCCCAGCCTCCCACTTTATTGAAATTAGGATGTTTTTTAATTTCAATAGCCTCACATAACATCCTTGGCAGGAATCGATTTTCTATCGCGAGAATTCGTAGTTTATCAAATCTAATGTAATGGCGGGGGCCGTTTAGGATATGATCACCAACTGCAGACTTCCCGGAACGTTGGTGTTTCACGTCAGCTATTTGTTCTTTTACGCGGATTTTTATTGATCGTTTTGTTTGCCCTATATATGAGAAACCACATTGACAATCAAGCTTGTACACTCCTGCATCTTGTAGAGGAATATTGCACTTGACGGATGGTAAGAACTGACTAATCTTCTGCGTCGGCTTGAAGAAGCTCGCTTAAAGATGTAGTCAATCTTGTCTATGACACCCCTGACATATGATAGTATAGCAGGCACACGCTCAACTAAGGCCGGTTTCACTCGGTCACTGTGACGTAGGCGCGGGGCTCGAAGCTTGTTGTATTTTACAATTTTACCAGCAGACAAAGTAACTGCATTTTTAGAACATCCTAATTCCATAAACTCTAAAATTCAATTCACTATGGAGTTAGAGGCAAATAATTCTTTAGCTTTTTTAGATGTGTTAGTCATTCGAAATCCTAATAACACCATAGGTCACACTGTGTATAGAAAAAGACCCATTCAAACCGATAATTAAACGGTGAGTCCCACCATCATCCTTCACAGTTAACTACCGTGGGCAAATCTTTATTACAGAGAGCACGAGGAATCTGTGACAGCAAACACCTGACCGCCAAGCTTCAGCACGTCAAGCACGTTTTGCAGAAAAGCTAACTACTAAATACAATCATTGTGCCGTCACCGTCACCACTAAGCCCAACACCACTACTCCCAACACCACTACACTAGGAAATACACACCACTGACGACAATACGACACGTGTTTTGCCTCTACACAAGGCATCTTCAAGTAATCTAGACTCTGCGGTGGCTGACCGCTAAGTGAGCGGTGAGCCAAAACATATCTGTATAAATTGGAGTTATGTTAGCTGGTGTGTGGTACAAAATACAGTTTACTATTCGAAAAAACGCCTAGTTCCCATATACATTCTACTTAGTTGAGTACTGTGTTGTCTATTTTGTATGTAGTTTGAATAGGACTATGTTTACGAGTGAACGACATATGATACACTTTTTAGCATTCAGAAGCATATTATTTTGAGTACACCACTCGATCAATCTATCCAGATCGGCTTGAATAAGCTGGGTGTCTGTTGATAATATAATAGGTCTAACGAATATCAAATCATCAGTAAACAGGTAAACCTCTGTGTTCAAGAAACTTTCTGTCGCTGAAATGATCAAACAAAAAGGGCCTTAAATGTGAACATTGAGGGAAACCCGAGTTACCATAAACGGCTTAGACTGGCTCCCATTCCACTACATAACACTCACGAAGAGTTGAATAAGATCTAAATCAATCCAAAATAGGACCACCAATACCACAACTACTTAATTTCGTCAAAAGTATCTCATGGTCAACTTTACCAAATGCCTTGCTAAAATCAGTGTAGATACCATCGACTTGAGAACCTTGATCCATATGCTGGATACTATAATTAGTAAAGGCAATTAAATTTGTATTTGTGGACCTATTTCTAAAGAAATCATGTTGACGATCGGTAATTTGCAATTTTAGTAAATTGTAAACATAAGGGTAGATTAAAATTACAAAAAGTTAAGGAAAAATAGATAAAATGGATATCATCATTCATCATCATTACAGCCCTTCACAAATCCACTGCTGAACATAGGCCTCCCCCAAAGAATGCCACAAAGCACGGTCCTGAGCCACCTGCATCCATCGACTTCCTGCATGTCTTACCAGGTCGTCACTCCATCTCGTGGGGGGACGTCCTACACTTCACCTACCGTTACGAGGCTGCCACTCGAGAACCTTTCTTCCCCATCGGTTGTCGGTTCTTCGAGCTATATGGCCGGCCCACTGCCATATCCGAGCATAGCCCTCTCCATAGCTCGCTGAGCGACCTTGAGCTTCCTCATACGGCCAGCAGTGAAGGACCACGTCTCAGTTCCGTAAGTCATCACTGGCAACACGCACTGGTTGTGCAATTTCGTTTTAAGGTTTTGGGGTATGTCTGACGAGAAGTTGAAAACAAGAAAATGGATATGTCTATGTAATTTTTGATGTTATTCTTAGTACCATATTTGTAAATGGGAACAATTTTAGCAATTTTCTTGTAAGTAGGAAATATTACAGTTGAGAGATTCGTTGAAAATACAAGTAAGTAGCAATGATGAATGCTTATTATATATTATTGCTTATATTTGCAATCCGAGAGTTGTCACAAAAAGGTCCAAAGATAGATATGGTGTGTTTGACAGAAACTTTTCTTAAAAAAAGTACAGAAATGCTTTTGAAAATACCTGGTTACAAACTAGTTGTATCGTATTCAGAGGACACTAAGGGAAGAGGGGTATGTATAATGATAAATAATAATTTGATATACAAAATCATGACTAATATTAATGACTTAACATGTAAATTTAATTTTGAATGTTGTGGCGTAGAAGTAAATAAGATTATAATCATTTGTTTATATAGAACTCCTAATAGCAATCCACAAATATTTCTTGAAAAACTAAAACAGTTACTAGCAAGACTTACTAGAAAGCATAAAACAATTATTCTTTGCAGTGACCGGAACTTGGACATCTTAAAGCCAAACAAGATTTGCGAAGAGTTACAAAGTATATTTAAAAACTATAACATTGAGTTGCACATTCAGACACCAACAAGTCAATTGTCATGTCTCAATCAATTAGCAAGCAACATCAAGCAAGATAAAGCGGAAGTACGTCACCTTGCCTTATCTGATCACGAAACGGGACAAACACTTTCGCTCAAAACTACAAAATCGTACGAAATATGCAGTTGGTATGAGAATGTCAGAGATTATAGTAAAGAAAAAATGGATAAGTTCAGTAGTTGCGTATCGTTTCTTACTTTCTCAAATTAATGTATATGAAAAAAATAACTTGCAAGAGAGTTTAATTAATATAATAATAATAATAAATAATAATAATAATTACTTTCTGACGAGAGCGGATGATCCATACTATAGGGACGTTATTTCTTGTGATAAAGGGCTAACCCCTCTATCCTTAGCCAACGAGCAATGGCAAGACCCGGCAGTACAGAGCATTTCCGACCGGGAGACCGTATGGAAGGAGAGGGAGCTCCACGGGAGGTTCTACAAGGCCCTTCATGAGCCTTTCGTAGACACAGTCGCCTCTCTCCACTGGCTACGTTTCAGTGACCTCTTTGGGGAAACTGAGGGTTTTGTCTGTGCAATACAGGATCAGGTTATTAAGACCAACAATTATCGGAGATACATCCTAAAGGATGGCAACGTCGACATCTGTCGAGCTTGTCGCCATCCCGGTGAGTCACTTAGGCATGTCATCTCCGGTTGTTCGGCGCTTTCTAACTCTGAGTATTTGCACAGACACAACCTAGTAGCCAGGATTCTACACCAGGAGCTCGCTCTGAAATACGGTCTCGTGGATCGGAAACTGCCATATTATAAGTACTTGCCGGAATCCGTGCTCGAAAATGACCGCGCCAGGCTCTACT
Organism: Parnassius mnemosyne; assembly: GCA_963668995.1. Classification (NCBI taxonomy): domain Eukaryota; kingdom Metazoa; phylum Arthropoda; class Insecta; order Lepidoptera; family Papilionidae; genus Parnassius; species Parnassius mnemosyne. Next base: position 36,599,872 of record CAVLGL010000068.1, on the reverse strand, counting down.
AGGACCGGGCCATCATCACAGACAGGACTATTCTTGCGAATAAGCCTGATATTGTGCTGATAGACCGGGCACAGTCAAGGATATTTTTGGTCGACATTACCATTCCTTATAACGAGAACCTCGTGAAAGCCGAAAAAGATAAGCTGACAAAATATCTGGACCTGGCTCACGAGGTGACCGACATGTGGGGTGGTCTGCCGGTCGAAATTATTCCTGTGGTCGTTTCTGCGAACGGGTTAATCCCAGTTAGCCTCTCGAGTCATCTGAGGCGACTGGGACTCCGTGACGGACCGCTCCAAGCTCAAATGCAGAAGGCGGTGCTCCTCGATACCGCCCGCATCGTCCGCCAGTTTCTTTCCCTTTCCCCCTAACCCTCGGCCGTTTGGTCTCTCCTGCCGAGGGCTTCCATCTGGTTGGGTTTTTTATATATTTATGTATTTTTTATGTATTTATTCTATTTTATTGATATTTATGTATGTTTATATATTTCGTTTACAATTATATATTTAAACAGCCCAACCAGATGAGAAAACTTTATAGATAACCCCCATAATAATAATAATAAATCGATCTTAAAAGGCTATGGGAAGGGCAAATCAAAAACTAGCAATCTTTCTATTATGAAAAATCAGCTAACAGCCCGTTACATAAAGCAGTTATTGAATGCGATATCAATTATACCCCTCTTAATTTAAGTAAACAAGACAATAGATCTACTACAGTAATTGACCATGAAAAAGAAAAGCTATCAAAGTGGCGTAATAAAGAATTATATGGTAGACATGCACACGATTTAGGACAACCCCACGTCGACTTACTGGCTTCAAATAAATGGTTAAATCTAGGTTCTCTTTTTCCTGAAACTGAAGGTTTTCTTATTGCTATTCAGGATCAAGTAATCAATACAATAAACTATAAAAAATATATATTAAAAGACCCAAACATGCAGAACGATAGCTGTAGAAAATGTCACCGCCTACCCGTAACTATACAATATATCACCAGTGCTTGTCCTAGCCTAGCACAAACTGATTACACCCACCGGCATAACCAGGTTGCTAATTACGTTCATCAAAAGCTTGCAAATAAATACAATTTAATCCCGAACCAACTACTATTGCCATACTATCAATATACCCCTAAACCTGTTCTGGAGAGCGACAGTCACAGAATGTACTTTGATAGAGCTATTCTTACCGATAAAACGATTCATTACAATAGACCGGATATAACTTAAATTGAAAAATAAAATAAAATAGTATACCTAATTGATATAGCAATCCCAAATACCCATAATCTACAAAAAACCATTACTGAAAAAATTCTTAAATACACAGAACTAAAAGAAGAAGTAACTAGAATCTGGAAAATGAACAAAGTATACATTGTGCCGCTGGTGCTCTCCAGTACTGGTGTGATCCCGAAATGTTTGCCCCACTCCCTTATACTATTAGATCTTCCTGAAAATAGTTATATTACCATGCAAAAAGCAGCCATCCTCAACACTTGTCGTATAGTCCGAAAATTTTTGCAAGAAGACACCTCAAATTTTGATTCCCAAAGGGACGCGCACTTGGCTTAGGCCCGTGAGCATTTCTTAAAAACCAAGATCTTAGAAAATCTTGAGAAAAAAAGGAGTAGAAAAGATAATAATAATAATAAAATTAAATTATTCCTGTGGTCGTTTCTGCGAACGGGTTAATCCCAGTCAGCCTCCCGGGTTATCTGAGGCGACTGGGACTCCGTGACGGACCGCTCCAGGCTCAAATGCAGAAGGCGGTGCTCCGCGATACCGCCCGCATCGTCCGCCGGTTTCTTTCCCTTTCCCCCTAACCCTCGGCCGTCTGGTCTCCCCTGCCGAGGGCTTCCATCTGGTTGGGTTTTTATATATTTATGTATTTTTTATGTATTTATTTTATTTTATTCATATTTATGTATGTTTACCATTTTCATTTACAATTATATATTTATACTGCCCAACCAGATGAGAAAACTTTATAGATACCCCAAAATAATAAAAATTATTTATTCAGATAGAAAAGTGATACAGAGTAAGAGTCAAACAATGCATCTTATATAATAAATATGTTCTTAAAAATGAACTTGATTCCTAAGTTAGGGTAAACCCTGTGTTTTAGGTTAAGCAAAGCTCTTTCCACTTACATAAATCCTTAAATAAGATACACAAAATATAATGAAATAATACAAAAGTGACTCAAAAAAAATATAGATCTTTAGAATTTAAAAGATATGCACAGATCAAAATAAAATAAAATAAATAGTTGGCGAACAGTTAGTACTTGGCAGTTATTGTAGAGTAATATTGTAGGATATTGAAATGGTTTAAAAGTGGAGACTTTTAAAAGAGCTCTTTGAGCCCTTTCTAAAGAAACCATGTGCGTTTTAGAGCCCCGCCCCAACAAGAAATGCAATAAGTTAACAAAGATTCACACAGAGCAAGATACACCTGTTTCAAAAGATATGGTTTCACTACATGTCTTAGATTTTTAAAAACATATATTAGTTTGCGGATTCGATTTTTTAAATGTTGAATATGGTGTTCAAAAGATAGATTTTTGTCTAGAAGGATACCCAAATACCTGACAACCTCAACTCTTTCCAATAACGGACATCGGCAGGAAGTGAAAGAGCTAGGATTTTTTGAAATACAGATATGTGCAAGTAGAGAGAAAGCGTTTCCTGGTTGCGTCACATCACGAATGGAAAAGGTGAGATATTTGATTTTCTCCGCATTTAAAGTTAATTTATTAGAGCTCAACCACCTTTGTACAGTATTGAATGAATTTTGGGCAGCTTTAAAAGTTTTTTTCCAATCACCCTCTGCAAAATGTAGCACAGTATCATCTGCATAGCAAATAGACTTTCCAGAAATGAGCTTCATTTGACAGAGATCATTAATATAAATTGTGAATAAGGTGGGCCCCAGTATACTGCCCTGAGGTACACCGTAGGTCACTGGTAAATCTGAACTCCTGTGATTACTAAATTTAACACTTTTCAATCTATTTTTCATGTAACTCTTAAATAAATCTAACTGCTTTCCACGTACACCAAGCCTTTCAAGCTTTTCCAGTAAGATAGGCACAGAGACCGTATCAAAAGCTTTCGCTAAATCTAAAAAGATCGCTAAACATCGTCTGCCTTTATCCAAATTTTCTGATATAAACTTAATAACGTCATGCATAGCACCATCTGTGTTTTTGCCAGATCTAAAGCCATATTGGTTTTTAGCGAACAGATTGTTCGTCTCTAAATAGTTTATAAGGCGTTTATTTATTATTTTTTCTAATAATTTGGACAAAGCTGGGAGTAAAGCTATAGGTCTATAGTTAGTAACTTGGTCTCTGTCCCCCCCTTTGTGCATAGGGATTATATTCGATTTTTTAAAAGCTTCGGGAAATACACTATATTCCATGCACCTATTAAAAATATGCGTTAATATCAGTACAAGTATATTTTTATTATTTTTTTGAAAAACATTTGAAATATTATCCCAACCAGTGGAGCAATTGTTTTTGAGATTCATGATAAGTGATTCAATTTCAGATTCATCAGTATTCAACATAACAAAAGAATTACCAGAAGTCGACATGTCGCTTGAGTCGGTTAAATGATCGGTATCTGCGGTTTTTTCAGCTAAATATTTTCCAATGTTAACAAAGTAATTATTTACACTATCAACGGCTAAGTCAGATGTTGCATAAGACTGCAACAGTTCGTCAGCCGATGATTTAAGTTTATTAGTATAGGTTATATTTTTTAGAACATTCCAGAGCTTCCTTTTGTTATTACTAGCACCTAAAATTAATTCATTTTCATACTTTCTTTTAAAATTTTTATGTAAGTTGTTACAAAAACACTTATACCTTTTGTAAGTTATTTGTATGGTGTTGTTGTGTGGGTGTTGTTTGGCTTTCTTAAAAAGGTTATCTCTATTTCTAACACATCGAAGTAAGCCTCGTGTCATCCAAGGTTTGATAATCCTAATTCGGTTGGCGTATATACAAATATCAGTGTTTTTGTAATGTAGTTTAGTGACCATCTCAATTAACCGATTTGCGGCAACGTCAGGATCATCAATATCATAAATAAAACTGAAGTCTGTGTTTATCATATCCTTATTGAGGTTAGAGTGATTCAATTTAGAGTAGCTGTTAGATTTTGGTTGAGAAGTGGGATCAAAATTCAGACAAAGTAAAACAGAGCTGTGGTCGGTAATATCAGACTGGATGATCAACGTTAGAGCGGGCTTTTTAGTTTTTAATAATACGTGATCGATACAAGTTTTGCTAACGGGTCTAATAATCAAATAATGTGCTGGCATAAGACCATAAAATGCTGTCAAATTAAGATATTTTTCTGTATTTGTATCCATATTACTCTTTGAGATGTCAAAATTTATGTCTCCCATGATAACGACATTTTTAAATAACACCACCGTTTCTAAGATTTGTTCCAAAGAGATGATAAATGAATCTGGGCTATTATATTTTGAAGGTGAACGATATATGGCAATGATTGCGAGATCTACTCCTTTTTTAATTACTAGACAGCTTGCGCCCGTAAAATTAGGTTCCTCAACCGTGATACCGAGACTATTTCTTACATAAACTGCGACACCATCATTTTGGTTGAGACATTTTTTGTTAGTATATCCAATATAATTGTCTAAAGTAGGGATATTTGGGTTACATGATAGCCAGCATTCGGTAAGTATAATTATGTCGCAAATAATTTTGGTTCTTTCCAAAAGCATAGCAAAATTATCAAAATTACAACCTATACTCTGTATATTTTGAGTTACAATTTTAAGGTAATTTTCAATTTGAGGTACATGTGATTGGCAAGAGTCAATGTCTATTGAAACTGCTCTAGATACCTCAATAGAGTCAAGATCACCAAAAACTGCTAATTTGTCGAAAACACATAAAAGCAATATAATGAACCGTAATCTTCGTATACCTCTTTGATATAGAGATATAATGTGTGACTACAGAAGTTAGTTAAATATGTTAGAAGTGACCCAAGCATTAATAAATAAAGGTCCCTAATTAAATCACAGTTAATCGAAATAGCTTCCTCATTATTACATTCACGTCTTGGTATCAATCTTAAACAGCACTCATCGTAATTAGGCAAATTAAGCCCTTGACAGGTATATTCCTTAAATTCCATATGTACAATATGAAAATACCTTTTTAATAAATTTTGTATGTGCAACATTGCAAAATTAATACAATTTTCATACAAGTCCAAAAAACAATATGAGATGTCATCACCCGTATAATATAAGATATAAAATTTTAACAGTTTTTGTAAAAAGCATGCATCATATAGTAGTTTATTATAGTTACTTAGATATTGAGTTTTTGAGACCCTGAAGTTCCTTCTCATGCTCCACCCGTACATAAGGTTGTTTCTCGTCCTTACGCAGATAGACCACGCTTCTGGAGGTCCAACAGTACGTGAAATTATATTCCTTGGCAAATTCGCGGGCAACAAAAAATAATTTCTGCGTTTTGTGTGTCAATGCCTCAGAATCGTATATTGGCTTATTAGTACCCGGTAAATTTAGGTGACTTGTATTAAGCTTTTCTACTTTTGCCTTATTATGATTAAATTCTTTTATAGCATTTAATAAGGCTTCTTTTTTTATGACGCTGTTTAAGTCCAAAATAATAGGACGAGACGTTTCATTTTTGGGGGGTATGCGATAAACATCCTTAATATCTGATTCTTGAAGACTGCAGTTCACTGCCTTCGCCAAGATCTTGACAATTTCGCATAAATCAGTTTTGGTCTCTGGTCTATTATTCTGCTGATAAATTCTTGGCGTGTTTCGTATTTCTACAGCTGTAGCTCGTGATCTCTTTTCCAAAAGCTCAGTTTTGTCCTCCAAAGTCTGAATTGTTTTTTGTCGTTTAAACGTTCTTCCTCCATCGTTTTTAATTTTCTAATAAGTGATCATACTTTTCATTCATAAAACTCAGACTTTTTTGCATGTCACAGTTTTGATCGGTGATTTGATTTACTGAAACATGCAGTGCTGCAAAGCGCTTCTCAATTTTAGTGGAGAAGGATGAAAATAAATATTCTATAAACGACGTAGCGGACTGAGAAAATTCTTGGCTGCCGCCCTCTAAGTCAAATTTACACTTAACGCGTTTCGTTACAATATCGTCGCACGCTAAATCATTAAGTGACAGAGTAAGTTGCAGCGATGAGTCACGAAATTGATCTGCAACTGTACCATGGGACGCATCGGCGTCGGATTCGGCGCCTATCTGAATGAACACCGGGGAATTCGTCGTAGCGGTAGCGGGGCTTACGGGGGGCTGCTGCGCGGAGCGGGCCCGTTGCGTGGCGGAGGCGGAGGACTTGGGAGGCGTGCGCCTGAGAGACATTGTTGATTGACGGGTACCAGCCGTGCAGAACTCAGGCGAAGTAGTATGAATCTTGCGTAGCTTCGTAGCAATACCGAGGAGCCGACGCGTAGCAAGCTACGACACTTTTGACGTTTGCTACAGTACAATGTGCGGGACTAGAACAATATGACACAGTACTTTCGGCCACTTCTCAGATTATGCACTCCTAGTATCGCACACCTTTTAACACTTTAAATTCAATTATTTGACATAAATAAAATTAAAATCTTGAAAAAAAAAAAGGTCTTGTGTACACGAGCACTCTGTATGCGGTCCGGAAGGAAGAGGGGCAACTAAATAAAGGGAACCATAAATTGTTGACGAAGGGCATTAGAAAATCCTGTATAAGAAAAAGATATCTCTATCTTAGTCAACAACATAATAAAACAAACAGGAAAACTCAATAAAACATATAAATCATACAATTCCATATTCAAAAAGTGCAAATATAAATCGAGACAATTACAAAATAAGAAATATATTGACAATAATCAAAATAAATGTAAAGCCACATGAGCGGTTATTAATGATAATATTGACGAACAAAACATGAAAACGTAAATTGACAGAATAATTAAAAATAATCGGATATATGACGACCAAAAAAAAATTAGTGACATATTTATTAAATTTTATATACAATTGACAAAAAAAATAATTTTAAATATAGTATTGACGAAATAAACAAGACTATGAATACTAATAATGAATATACAATATTCCTTAAACCTACTGATGCAATGGCTATATTTCGGATAGTTAAAAGTCTTAATAACACAAACGTAGTATGGTTTGATAACATAACAACCATTGCAATTAAATTATCCGCAACATACATATGTCAACCGCTATTTTATTTAATTAATATGTCTTTTATAGAAGTTACTTTCCCAAATATATTGAAAAACTCAATCGTAAGGCCACTTTTTAAGAAACGCGACACATCTGAAATGATTAACTATAGGCCAGTGACGCTGATACCCATCTTGCCAAAATTCGTCAAGAAGACTATGCTGAAAAGACTTCAAGAATTTACGACAAGTCATCGTATACTTAAAAATTAGCAATTTGGGTTTAAACAAAATAGTACGACTTCATTAGCATGTTTTAATTTGATAAAAATAGTCACCCAGGCTATATATGATATGCTTACCAGTTGCGGCAGTCATCCTGGATATGAGCAAGGCGTTTGATTTTGTGGACCACAAATTGCTCTTATACAAATTAGAAAAATATGGAATAATAGGTAAAGCTAACGACTAGTCGAGAACTTACTTATGTGACACACAACAATGCGTGGAAATATCTAAAATCCATAAAAACAAATATGTATTATGTAGAAGTGACTCTCAGTCAAATAATTTTGGCGTGCCACAAGGAAGAATATTGGGACCATTCTTATTCTTCATGTATATTAAAGATCTCTCTAATATCACTCGCCACAATACAATCTTGTTTGATGATGACACAACCCTTACCGTGAAATGTAAAAATGCAGATACATATGAACTAGAGGTAAATATGGCTATTAAAAACATAACAGACTGGATTTATTGTAATAATTTACAAATTAATATTGATAAAAATAAAATGATCCAATTTCAGACATCTAAAAGACAGCCATTGAATATTAATGTTAAATATAATGATAAAATCATCGAACAAGTAGCGAATACTAAATTTCTGGGTATAATGTTGGATCAAAATTGCGACTGGAAAACTCATGTCGATTAAATTTGTGACAAACTCGACAGATTTGTCTATGCAATAAAAAGATTACGAGTCACGGCATCAACTGAAGCTGCTCTATGTGCATATCACGGATATGTTTCGTCCGTACTCTCATATGGTCTTTTATTGTTGGGCAAGTCGATGGTTATAATAACAGTGTTTAGAGTACAAAAGAAATGTGTGCGTGCAATCTATGGGGCCTGGTGTACGGATAGCTGTAAGCCTTTGTTAAAAAGGTACAATATCTTGACATTACCATGTTTGTACGTTAAAGAAGTATGCCTATATGTAAAACAACATCCGAAACACTTTGAAAAGCATATAGATGTATGTAAACGAAATATAGCTTCTAGAAATAAACATAAGCTCTAATTACCTCAATGCAGGCTCGAATTGTATGAAAATAATTCTTATGTTAATGCTATAAGGGTATATAACAAGTTGCACAACTCATTTAAAGAGTTACCTTTAACTATGTTTAAAAATAAGTTGACAAAATGGTTAACTAAATAATGTGACATTTTAAAATTTATCGTTTGAATTGACATTATAATTTTGACTCCAGTTAATTAATTTGTTTTTAATAATGATAAATGTACATAAGTGAATTTCTATTTGCTGTTTAAATGTTTTTTTGCATGTATACCTGTAAAATATTTGCACACCATATGTAGTCATCATTACAGCCCTTCACAAGTCCACTGCTGAACATAGGCCTCCCCCAAAGAATGCCACAAAGCACGGTCCCGAGCCACCTGCATCCATCGACTTCCTGCAAATCTTACCAGGTCGTCACTCCATCTAGTGGGGGGACGCCCTACACTTCGCCTGCCGGTACGAGGCTGCCACTCGAGAACCTTTCTTCCCCATCGGTTGTCGGTTCTTCGAGCTATATGGCCGGCCCATTGCCACTTCAGCTTACTAATCCGTTGGGCTATGTCGGTCACTCTGGTTCTACTGCGGATATCCTCATTTCTGAGTTTATCACGCAGAGAAACTCCGAGCATAGCCCTCTCCATAGCTCGCTGAGCGACCTTGAGCTTCCTCATCCGGCCAGCAGTGAAGGACCACGTCTCAGTTCCGTATGTCATCACTGGCAACACGCACTGGGTGTACAGTCTCGTTTTCAAGTTTTGAGGTATACCTGACGAGAAGATGTGCCGTAATTTCCCGAACGCTGCCCAACCGAGTTGAATCCGTCGATTGACCTCTCGGTCGAAGTTGGACTTACCTAGTCGGACTATTTGTCCCAGGTAAACATACTCGTCAACAACTTCGAGCTTAGTGTTCCCAACAACTACCGGCATAGGTGTGACATGGACATTAAACATGATCTTTGTTTTGTCCATGTTCATCTTAAGACCTATCCGTTGGGAAACACTATTGAGGTCATTGAGCATAGTGCTTAGGTCCTCCAGCGATTCTGCCATAAGGACTATATCGTCGGCAAATCGAAGGTGAGTGATGTACTCGCCATTGATGTTGATACCGTATCCTTTCCAGTCCAGAAGCTTGAAAACATCTTCCAATGCAGCGGTGAAGAGTTTCGGGGATATGACGTCACCCTGTCTTACACCTCTCTGCAATTGGATAGGTTTCGTACTCTGGTTCTGTACTCGGATAGCCATCGTAGCCCTACTGTACAAGCACTTCAACACTTCGATATACCGACAGTCAACTTGGCATCGCTGAAGGGACTGCAGCACCGCCCAAATTTCGACGGAATCAAAGGCTTTCTCATAGTCCACATACGCCAGACATAGTGGCAAATTGTACTCCTCGGACTTCTGTACAATTTGCCGAAGGGTATGTATGTGGTCTAAGGTGCTAAAGCCTTTTCGGAAACCGGCTTGTTCGGGAGGCTGGAAGTCGTCAAGTCTGCGCGCGAGACGATTCGTAATGACTCTCGAAAACAGCACGTAGACGCGGCTCAGAAGGGAAATCGGTCTGTAGTTCTTCAAGAGAGCGTTGTCGCCTTTCTTGAAGAACAAGACCACCGCACTTCTGCTCCACGCCTCCGGTGTAATGCCACCATGGAGGACGGAATTAAAGAGCTTCTGAAGGACTTCAAGTACCGGTTTTCCACCCGCTTTCAGAAGCTCCGCTGTAATTCCATCCTGGCCTGGGGCCTTGCCGTTTTTAAGGTGCTGGAGAGCCATTCTAATCTCGCTCAGACTGACGTCCGGGATATCATCGGAATAATGTCGGATAAGACTCGCTCTTGGATCGTTACTCACACTTGCGTGTGGCTCCAACGATGACGTGTACAGCTGCCCATAGAACCTCTCAATCTCACTCAAAATCTCAGGTGCCCCGGAAACGATGCTGCCACATTCGGTCTTCAGCTTTGACAGTTGGCTCTTTCTGGCAGACAGATCTCTGGCAAAGACTTTGGAGCCTTGGTTCCGCTCGATCGCTTCTTCAATACGAGCTGTATTGAAGTTGCGTAAGTCCCGCCGCATGCATTTGGAGATCTGTCTGTTCAGTTGCCTGTATGCTGTCAAATCTGTTGAAGAATGTAGCTTCATCTCCCGTCTAACAGCCATGAGATTAAGAGTGTGATCGGAGAGTTTTTGTGTTCTTCTGCGGCGGGTCTTGCAGAACTTAGCTCCGACCGCATGGACAGTTTCCACGAGCTTGTCATTCAAATCGTCCACTTCATTGCAGTCTTCTAGGCACTGAAAACGGTTTTGCAACTCGAGCTGAAAGGTTTCGGGACTTTGGATTAGAGCACGAGGGGGACGGAGCGTTGACTTCATTAGACGAGACCTCTCCAACTTAACGTTTAGGTTCAGTGTGCCTCTAACCATTCGGTGATCGCTGCCGGTTTTCACCCTCGCGATCACTGAGACATCACTGAACAGTTGTCGTCTGGTCGTCATAATGAAGTCAATCTCATTTTTTGTCGAACCGTCGGGGCTCGACCAGGTCCACTTCCTGTGGGGCCGCTTCTGGAAGAAAGAGTTCATCATAAAGAGTCCCTCTTTCTCCATGAAGTCGGCCAACTGCTGGCCCCTTGGGTTCCGTTGCCCTATTCCAAATTTCCCCACTTTCAGCTCACCGTTCTCTCTTGTGCCTAGTTTTGCATTGAAGTCTCCCATTAACACCGTATATTGGGTTTTGGAGGAATGCATGGCTCTAGAGATATCCTCATACATTTCCTCCACCTCCTGATCGGGGTGTGCCGAGGTTGGTGCGTAAACCTGTATGACCTTCAGCGAATACCGTTTGGTGATTCTGAGTATAAGGTACGCAACCCTCGTCGACACACTCTCAATCTTTACAACGTTGTTAACGAGAGACTTGTGGACGATAAATCCGACACCTCCTTGGGACAGATGGTCGCCCTCCCGGTGATAGAGCAAGTTGCCGGATTCAAGGATTACCGTGTCCTCCCCCTCTCTTCGGACTTCGGATAATCCTATAATATGCCAGCGTAACTTGTCTATCTCTTCTTCCAGCTCCACAATCTTCTCGTCAGTCCTCAGGGTGCGTGCGTTGTATGTTGCCAGGTCGAGTCGTTGTAGGTGGCAACCGAACCTCCACCGGAGATTCTTAGCACCCCCTGCCCCGCCGTTACCATGGTCGCCACCGTAGCCAGGAATAGCGGGGCCGCCGGGGACTGGGGGCCGTCTCTTCGTAACCTTCATTATGGGGGGTATATTGCCATAGTTGCCACGCTTGGCGAGCGGGTTGGCAACCGCAGTTTTTTATTGTATTTTGTCGTTACCAGGAAGATGCTGCTGCCCATCTCCTGCCTGTTTCCCTTTGTCGCCTTTTACGACACCCACGGGAAGGTATGGGGTAGTGGATATTCTTAACCGCCACTACACGGCATATGTAGTGGTAGAATGTAAATGGGCCATTAGCTATAATTTAAGATTATACTTCATTGTATACCTACATTCTGGCAAATAAGTTAATTTGAATTTCAATTTCAATTTAGCAGAAAGATATATAAACAAAGCCAATAATCCATCTGGGCCCGGACCTTTATTTAAGTCAAGTCTCTTTAACCTCGTAAAAATTAAATTATCCGACAACATGATAGAACTAAGCGAGAATGAGAAATAATGGACACCATCACGTTAATGGTAATAAACTCGTGGATTCAGAATTTTACTATAAATAGTTGAGAAATTTTTCGCAAAGAGTTCGCTTATGCTTGTTTCATCATTTGTAATATCTATTATAGCACTATTTCATTAAATTTTTGTTCTTTTTTTTAGAAAGTCTAGGGCAATTTCTTCCATCGGATTATTATATTTCTTACACGTTTTCTAATTTTAGATTTTTCTTTAATATTGTTTATATGATTTTAGAAAACCAAATTGGATACTTAAAGATTTTAGTTGTGGTTAATGATACATGTTTTCTTATCACGTACATCATAAAAATGAGTACCATTTCATCGACATCCCTGCATAATGCAAATATGTTGAACCAATTGTGACGCCTCATAATTATTATTAATAAATAATAATTAAATTCATTATACAGACATTTAAAAATGTCATAGAAATTATAATTTAAACAATAAAATGCAAATAATAAGCATAGAGTTCAAAAATATCCATTTGGAATATTGAATATTATATATATTAGTAAACGCATAAAATGTCTCAAAAAATCTCTAAATTTATTAAAAACCTGCTTAAAATGTTCAAAATATATCAAATCATATAAATACAAGGCGGATTATATTGTAATAACAAAGATAAATAACATTTGTAATATAATAGAAAAAATGGATTAAAATTTTCTAAGTTGATGAAGGTGTTCGTGTAATAATTGGAAAATTTCTAAGTTAATGAACGTGTTCTTGTAATGTTCCCTTATATTGGGGCGTTGTCGGAGACACATATCCAAGGTTGTACATATATATGGGGTGGTCGGCTGACCGACTGCTAGTACTAAGGTTGCACAATGACTAGTCCTATATTAAGGACTTAACATAGTAAGGTCTGACGAACCAAAGCATTAATATAGAAGGTCTCTATGATGCATAAGCATTATGATAGCAGAGTTATGACTTGAAGTCCCATATGAATAAGACATACAGTAGTATGGTCTATGAAATAAAGCAAATATGTGGAAGGTCTCAAATATGTAAAAGCATTATATTGAAAGAAATGGGACTTGAAAAGGATTATTATAGTGGCGTGTAGGTTGCTTCGCAGCCTCTGAGACCGAGCTAAAATTTGGACTCACTAACCGATGTGTCCTAGACATATCATCTTAGTGCCGGTGGTAAGCGGGTTTGTTGTAGCAATACGACTTGCTCGTGGACATCGCACACCCCTACCGGTTGTGGGCGGCGTCTTAGCGCATAGCGTTATGATACGTCGGCTATCTTTCGGATTAGGGTGAGTGTGTTTGGTAGTACTTTTAAGTGCAGCAAGCATACTCAACTTCATGTCTTAGTGCAATAGCGCTATGATACGTGGAGTTTTGTCTACTGACGTCTTAGTACCGTACTACTATGATACGTTAGTGGTATTTTTAGTTAACAACATTATCAAATTTTGTTACCAAAGTCGATAGGGATCATGTGGGTGTGTTGTGAGGGGGCGCCATCCGTATGATAGTTGCATTGATGCTTACTGCTACTTGCAGTATTGTGTCTTGTGATGGATCTGCGGGTGTGCTGCACCTGATTCGATGCATCTTGTGGTTCTGGTCGATGGAGGTATGCGGGTGGTGATGTCTGCTGGGACTGTATGGGGGACCTTGGGATGGTGTAAGCCCGACGATAGTCGTATTGATGCTTGTTGCATTCTGTAGCATTGCGTCTCTACGATGGTTGTTTGGCGGGTCGCTATTCTCAATGGCGCTCTCTGCGTCTTGGTTTGACTAACAACCTAAGTAGCTTTGCCCAAGTCGGGTCCCTTCATTGCGGGGCTGCAGACTGTCTGCCCTCCATGATGTTTTATATAACAACTTAATAATATATCTCTATAAAGTTCCCACCTTTGAGAGATTGAAGGCAACTTGTTGGTGGGTGAGACAAACATGATCGAAAAATGCATATACTCAACGTCAGAAACACAAACCCTTTCTGATGGCGAATTATTAATATTATCTTATAACTGCCTATTGGCTATATCTGCCATTGTATTGGTTGGTGGAGCATATGTGTTGACCTCATGCGGGTGGTAGCTGGAGGGAGAATCTGAGGAGGCTCTCAAGGCTGCGGCCGAAAGCCGCGCAACGTGGGACCCCATTCCCTTGAGGTGAGCGGTAGACTCATGACACGCTCTGCGGCCAATTGGCCGTGCTGACCATGCAATTGGTGGTGATGCCTTACACTTACATCACGTCTGCAGAAACGGCGGTCTGGCAGGTGGTGGCGCTCACGGAGGGCGTTTTATGGTCAGTGTGCCGATTGTTGCCTAACCCGTGTGACGTACATTTCACTGTGGCTGGATTTGATCGTATTCTGTATGGCGTTTACACGCATTGACATGCGCGACTTCGGTCGATGTTTGTGCTTACGCACTGTCAAGGGGCCAAGTCCTCTTTTACTGGTTCGCCAGTTATTTTGCTGTGGACTACGGTCCAGTTCCCAACTTTGCGTACCCTTCGGGGGGAGCGCATTAAAATGGTTGGCGCTCACCGTGCGCGGCGTGTGTGGGGCCGTGTATCTCCTCCACATTTTTTTTTTAAAATGTGGGAGAGCGAAGCCCTTGTAACTGGTATTTGATATAAATATTGTGAGCCTTTTCCAAGCGGGAAGGGATTAATTAATAAGGAATTGACTGTTGTGAACCAGATACAAGTGGAATAGGGACAATTTATTGTTCTTAACCTTTTTGAGCTCTGTTTTCGTGAACGGGGTTCTCTAGCTTATAAGACTCTACCAACAGCTTTCGATTGCTCTCGTGAATATTCATTCTTCCAAGATACACCTAAAAGAACTAAGTTACTATACAAACACAACGTAAAAGAGGGTCCTAACTAAGACGATCACGCCATAAATTTATTAAACGGCCTATATTTAAACCTTTAGAAAGATCAAGTTATACTGGTCACGTAAATTAGATGTATTTATATATCTTACAGATATAGATTCTAAAGAAATACAAGTATAAGTGGGATATAGTAGAAAAGAAGAAAGATGGGGGGGGGGGGTTCGTTACAATTTGGTGCCGTGACCAGGATAGAGGTTAAATTTTAAATAGGAGGCCGGTAATATAAAATTATGAGGTAGGCTATATGCCTACAATTTGTTGTCCGTGAAATGGAAAGGTGTCTTGGAGAGTGGTGTTTGCTGGGGGTGGTTGAGAGTCTGGGGGTGGGGCTTAAATATTAAAATTGAGTAATAATATAGGAGGTGTGTGCATAACGGAGCGAAATAATAAAAAGTGAAATAAGTGGAAAGACTCAATTAAACTAAGTGAAAGACACAACAGGTGTAAAAAAAAAAAAAAAAAAAAAAAAAAAAAAAAAAAAAAAACTGCAATACTATATATTATAAAGTGAAATAAGTGGAAAAACTCAATTAAAGTAAGTGAAGGACGCAAAAAGTGTAAAAAAAAAAAAGTGGAAATAATACTTAAAATGGCTAAAAATAAGAAAAAATCAACCTCAATTAAGGCTAAGCCTAAAGATGAGATGAAAATGCTTCAGAAATTAATTAAGAATGCAGTGAAAACCTTTGAGGTTAAAATAAAGGATCTTGAGGAAAAATTTATTAACCAAACGAAAGATTACCAAATTAAAATAAATCAAGGAGAGGTGTCCGGGGCGAGCACCTCTCATGTAAATGATCCTAGACAAAATATTGTATATAATGTACATAATGTAACAATAGAAAAGCCGAAATTCGGAAATGGAAATACTCATCCAGTATCATTTTTGGAAGATCTCACCAATTATTTAAAGAAAGTTCCATCTAATGGTCTCGAAATTTCGATTGCACAAGAGTGCTTAGTAGGTGAAGCCAAGTATTGGGCTCGCATTAATAATGTGCGTTGGACAACTTTTGATGATTTTAAAGCTGACTTCCTAAGAGTGTTTTGGGGTGAAGAAGAACAAAATAAAGTAAAGAGATTCCTTGTGCAAAATAAATGGAATAGAAGTACACACCCCACCATGGTTAGTTATTTTCTTTATGTGGTTGAGAAGGCACAAACATTATCATATCCGATACCTGAAAAACAATTAGTAACTGATGTAATCAGACATTATCCTAAAGCTGTGCAGCAATTATGGAGAATAGCTAAAATTGAGACAATAATAGACACGACAGATTTCTTAAAAAACTTAGATGACATCGACAAACAAGATGAAGGTCGTGAACCTTACTATAATGAGAAAAGGAGGAAGTTTAATAATAATACGGAGCAAAAACATAAAGAAATAGAACAATCATACAAAACATGGCGTAAACCCGAAGAGGGAAAAAAGAAGGTTAATGAAGTACATGAAATACATTTCACTAATGACCAACCTGATGTTACGGCCCCTGAGCCAAATTTAGAGCTGTAGAGGTCGAACTAGTTCCCGATTCAACCCCTTACAATGTAAAAGGGAACAAAGCATTAAATATGTTATTAAAACTGGGTTGGCGACCTGGTCAAACATTGGGTAAAAACAATAGAGGGTTGCGAAAACCTATTACTTTAAAAGCAAATTTTAACAGAGAAGGCCTTAGTTATAACGACAATGTAAATAGCATATTAAACACCTTAAAAGCCAGGTCGGACTTGCCCATAACGGAGTTATTCGTGCAAACCGTCTTCGAGGAAGACGAAGATAAATATCAAAGGGAATTTATAGGGAATATGAGATCTGAAATTAAAGTTTCAATATTTGACAAAGAAATAGACGCGCTCCTCGACACTGGGAGCGATGTTACATGCATTTCAGAAAGTTTATATTTACAAATTAAAGAAAATAATCGTAAAATATCAATAATGCCAGTTAAAGCAATGCAAATAAAAGGTCCTGTTGGGCAGCGCAGCACAAAAATACAACAGATGATCATATTGCCTATAAAGATAGATGAAGTAGTCTTTGAAACACAAACTTTAATTGTAGGTAATTTAATAAGACCTTTAATATTAGGCTTTGACTGGCTCATGAGAAATAAAATATTGATTGATTTGAGAAATACTACTTTTGGAATAGAATTTAAAGTGAAAAACAAAGACTACTTTATACCTTTCAAATATAATAATAAATCTGTATTACATAATAACTGCACCAAACAATGTACCGATGATCCCTTAATAAATATAAAAATAGGTTCTACATTGGAGATCTCTGAAAGGGCAAAACTTAGTAAGGTTTTGGAAAAGCATAAGAATATGTTTTGGAGCAAATTGGGAAGAGCCAATTGCTATGAGCATAAAATTGAAATGATCGATGATGAACCTATAGTTACTAGGTTCTATCCCATTCCATATGCATATAGAGCGAAAATGGAAGAAAAGTTAAATGAAATGGAACAAGCTGGTATCATCACAAGGACATCAACGCCTTACAGTAGTCCATTGACATTCACTCTTAAAAAAGACGGCTCAATTAGAGTTTTGCTTGATGCCAGAAGCATAAATAAGAAAATGGTTGCAGAAACAGAGAAACCACCTATACAATTAGATGTTTTGAATTCATTTCACGGAGCGAGTTATATCACTACCATTGACTTAAATAATGCATATTTTCAAATTCCGATAAATAAAGATGGTAGAAAATATACTGGATTCACATTCAATGGAAAGTCATATGTATATAATGTTTTGCCGCAAGGATTAAAAACATCAGTAGGAAGCTTTAGCAGAGTCATGAATTTAATATTAGGACCAGAAGTCCAAGAATTTTGTGTGAACTATTTAGATGATCAAGCCATTATTACAACAGGAACGTTAGATAAACATTTGGAGCACATTGATATTGTTTTAAGTAAATTGAACAAAGCTGGCTTAACGTGTAACTTGCAGAAATGTGAATTTATTTGTAAAGAAATTAAAATGCTGGGTTTGATATTTTCAACAGAAGGCATAAAGACAGATCCCGATAAGATTCGAGCGATCCAAGAGTTTCCAGCACCTAAAAAGATTAAACAATTAAGGGCCTTTTTAGGTCTATGCAATTTTATAGAAGGTTTATACCAAATTACAGCGAGAGCATAATACCGCTCTGTGAATTACTTAAAAAGGGACGAAAGTTCCAATGGAGCGGTAAAGAACAGAAGGCATTTGATTTTATAAAACAACAATTTATTAATACAATACAATTGCATCATCCAGACTTTAATAAGCCGTATTATTTACAAACAGATTGTTCCGGTGTGGGTATGGCCGGAGTACTATATCAGATAGATGATAATAATGAAATGAGAATTTTAGGCTATTATAGTAAAGCCTTAAAAGGCCCCGAATTAAATTGGTCTGTTACTGAACAAGAGTTTTATGCTGTAATAAGCTGCCTAAAGAAATTTGAAACATATTTGCGGGGCAGTAAAGTAATAATACTAACTGATCATAAAGCATTATTGTTTATTAATAATATGAAGTTATTCAATGGTAGAGTAACCCGATGGATTTTGTATATAGAACAATTTAATTATGAAGTACAGCATATATCGGGTAGACGTAATATTGTTGCAGATGTGCTATCACGTTATCCTCCTGATGGCGATTTAATACAAGAGAGTAAAAATAATAGTTTAGAAATTGCTTACACAGAGAGCGAACCGAATATTGAGTTGATAGAAAAATTAAAATCCTTAACAGTATATCAATTACAAGATTCAGAGTCGTTGGCTATTATTGAAAAGTTAAAGACATTAAATACTTCCATAATAAAACAAAACAATAAATTTAAAAGATATAGTTTGAAAAATGATGTATTATATTACAAAACGAATTTACAAGAAGTAATATATTTACCTAAAGCATTGAGACAAGATATTATAAATCAAGTGCATGTCGAAATGGGTCATCAAGGACCCTATAAGGTAATTAAATATGTGAGAGACAGATTCTTTTGGAAAGGTTTAACAAAAGATATTAAAAACCAATTAAGGGCTTGTCATTTATGTCAGTTATCTAAGAAAAGCAATATAACATATGTGGGTCCCTGCAAATCTATAATAACAGAAAACATTGGCGATATAGTCATGGCAGACTTATATGGACCGCTTGTATCAGGTACCTTTGGGTACACTTTCATATTTGTCATTCAAGATTCATTCAGTAAATTTATCAAATTATATCCTTTAAAACAGTCAACAGCAAAGTCTGTTGTAACAAAAGTAAAGCATTTTGTTGAGATTATAAAGCCCAAGGCAATAATGACAGATAATGGAAAACAGTTCGTAAGTAATCACTGGAAACAATCAATGAGTGAATTAAATATAAAGCCAATATATACCACAGTTAGAAATCCTAGACCAAATACAACAGAGCGAGTAAATAAAGAGTTGAGCAGATTATTTAGGACGCTTTGTCATACTAACCACAAAGATTGGGCGTTAATATTGCCGAAATTAGAAGAATTGTATAATAATTCTTATCACAATAGTACAGGCTTCACGCCTTGTGAGATTCTTTATGGTGAGTCTAATGAGATGTCTTTTGACAAAGTAATTTCCAAAAGTAAAGACAAACATAATGTCGGACAAATTAGACAACAAGTGCGTAAAAATTTAAAAGAGGCAAGTCGAATAAGAAACACAAAATTTGATAAGCGAAATAGATTAATAAAATATAATATTGGTGACTTAGTAAAAATTTCAAGATCTAGTAGATCAGACGCTGATAATAAAGTTATGAGTAAGTTCAATTTGGCATATGAAGGACCTTATGTAATAGCAGCCGTACCATTTGACAATGTATATACCTTAGCAAATCCAGAGACAAACGAAATTAGAGGAATTTTCAATGCTATTCACTTATTAAAATATTTTAAATAATAATTTCTTTTTGTATAAATTAGAGTAATTAAATAAATATTGTAACATAAAAGGGTTTTGTGGGTGGCCCATGGAAATAATTGTTTAAGTTAAAGGTCTAAAATTATTAAAGTTATGAGCAAGAGATTTGTTATATGATAGTAGAACGTTATTAATATATAATGAAGAGTTGTAAATATAGATCGCAAGATAATTTTGTAATCATTTTTATTAAATAAATATGGGAGTTGGGTCAGGGTGAATGGCTCAATCACATTTATCCTATGTGGTATCGAACTGACCTCAACAAATATCCAACTGGATTGTATGCACATAGAGTGTGACACTATCGAAATTATGTTTCAAAGATTTAAAGATAAATTAATAAAATAAAATAAGAAATCGACAATTGACTGCAAACTTTATTAACAACACGATATACAATAACTTGAATTATGGTGTTATCACATTGTGATAATTGTGGTTGAAGGGGTGTTGGTGGCGGCCATTCTCTGGGGCAGGGGGATTTGATAACATATGCCGTATTGTAACAGATTAAAAGAGGAAAGAACTGATATATAAACAATTATTTGAGTGTAGTGTATATGCTGGATAGTGTATATGGGGGATGAGTCGCTCGCGTCCGTAGGCTTCGACCACCTAATCCTAGGCCCACCCTACACGTGTCCCCCGGGTGGTGCTAAACGAGCGACAAAGCCGAAAGAACTGACTCGGCTCCTCGCCGTGTGGTAGCGGCGTAAAAAAAAAATACCACAACTTACTTTCGCACCATGAGGCAAAATATTAAAGAAATGGCCCCGAGTTCCCGGCGCCCCTTTAATGGGGCAGGGGTGCGAAGAATCTCCGGGAGGAAAACCGGCGACGAGGTTCGCCACCCGTCACGTTCTGTCCCCCGGAGGGGCGAAAAGTGGATTGCGGAAGCCCGTCTGGCTACATTGAACGTATGTGGAGGAATGAATGATAAGATGGATGAAGTATGCGATATGATGTATGATAGAGGAATAGACGTGTTATGTGTGAATGAGACGAAACGGAAGGGAAAGGATGCCACTACACATGGCATGTATACCGCGTACTGGTCTGGTGTAGACGAGACCGAGCGGGCATGCCAGGGAGTCGGTATCATCCTTTCAGAAAGAATGGGTCAGTGTGTAAAAGAGTATGAATGTGTAAGCCCGAGACTGCTATGGATACGAATGAAAGTGGGCTTAAAGAAGTTGTTTGTTTTAGGGGTCTACGCCCCAGACATGTCTAAGCCCACTTATATCCGAGAGCAGTTTTGGGAGTTGGTAAGGATGGTGCTAATGAAATGCAAGGTTAATGAAAATATTGTGATATTAGGCGATTTTAATGGAAGGGTTGGGGTGAGGAGGCTTGGTTATGAAAGGATATTGGGAACGTTTGGTGATGAAAGTATAAATGAGAATGGTGAAAGCCTTCTCGCCGTATGCGTGGAAAAGAATCTTGTTGTGACGAACACTTTGTTTCGTCATAGGAAGATTCACACGTATACATGGGAAAGAGGTGATGATAGAAGTATGATAGATTTCATAATTGTTGATGAAAGAATGAGGAGCGCGGTGGTAGATACAAGGGTTTACCGGGGCTCTAACGTAGGGACGGATCATTACTTGGTCTTATGCCGAATTAATGGTCTTTTCAGACGTTGGAGGCATCGGACATCTGTGTCTACCACAGCGTTACAGCGTATAAAAACAGAGAGGCTACAAGATGAAGGTGTGAAAGAGAAGTTCAAATGTAGATTGAGAGAAAATATAAGTGGTATGGCTGAATTGTGTATGAATGATTTAGACTTGGAGACTGTGTGGTATAATGTCAAGAAAGGTTTAGTGGATGCAGCTACCGAAGTATGTGGTGTAAGCAAGAGAACAAATGAAAGGAAAAATAACACGTTATGGTGGGATGATGAGGTACGGATGGAAGTTGAAGCAAAGAAGAAAGCATGGCTAGATTTACTAGCAACCAAGGCTAGTAATTCTAGCAGTATGAATGATGATATTGAAAGGAAAAAGGCGGTTTTTAGACACCTAAATAAGAGAGTAAAAGAAATAGTTGAAAGGAAAAAGCAAGAAAGAACGGATAAGAATGATAGAAGAATATCGGATAACTTCCAGGAAAACATTAAAATGTTCTGGAAACTCGTAAGAACTACCAGGGGACATTCACAACAGCCTAGAATGAATGCTATACGAGACCAGAATGGCTGTATTCTGAATGACGAAGTTTTGAGTTTAAGGAGATGGAAGGAATACTTTGAAAGCGTGTTTATGAGTGATGAGACGTTTGAATTAAATGAAATAGAAATTCCGAAAGAAGAGGAAATAGATAGAGATATAAGTATAGATGAAATAATGAAAGCAATGAAAAGTATGAAAGTAGGTAAGGCAGCTGGTTATGATAGAGTATCTCTCGAAATGCTAAGGGCTGGAGAAGGAGTGGTGGCAGACCTGCTGTACACCTTGTTTAATTTATGTTGGGAACTTAAGCGGGTACCGGGAGACTGGTGCAAAGCCGTGATAGTCCCAATATATAAGGGAAAAGGATCACAGCAGGACTGTAAAAACTACCGTGGTATCAGCCTTCTTAGCATTGTGGGAAAACTGTATGCTAAGGTACTAATTGAAAGAGTTATGAAAGAAACTGACGGAAAAATTTGGGATGTGCAAGCGGGATTTAGAAAGGGAATGGGATGTACGGATCAGGTCTTTTCCATGCGCATGATCGCCGAGAAGTTTTTGGCCAAAAACCAAAAAGTTTTTTGTGCGTTCATGGACTTGGAGAAGGCTTATGACAGAGTGGACAGGGATGTGTTATGGCAAACACTGAACTCATTTGGGTTGAGCGCTGGTCTGATACAGGCATTGAAGTCTCTATATAGGGACTCTAGTGCTTGTGTCAGGATCAACGGGGCCTACTCGGACTGGTTTGACATCCATAAAGGTGTCAGACAGGGCTGTGTGGCTTCCCCGTGGTTGTTCAACCTGTTTATGGACAGTTGTTTGGAAAATTTGAAAGTAGAAGAATGCGGGTTAAGAATGGGTGAGATAACCGTCAAATGCCTTTTGTACGCCGATGATCAAGTCATACTTGCGTCGTCGGCAGCCGAGTTGCAAATGATGGTTACATTAATGAACAGGACATTAAAAGAAAAGGGAATGAAAGTGAACGCAAGTAAGACGAAAGTTATGGTTTTTGAAAGAGAAGAAAGTAAAACGATATGTGAAATAAGAATAGAAGGGGAGTTGGTAGAGCAAGTAGATGAGTTTGTATATTTGGGATGTGTGTTTAGCAGGGATGGTAGATATGATAAGGATATAGAACGACGAGTGAATGCAGGAAATAGAGTGAATGGGGCTCTACACTCTATTGTGAAAAGTCAGAATGTGTCCAAAAAGGCACGTATGGCAATTCACAATGCTGTGTTAGTACCTACTTTAATGTATGGTAGTGAAAGTTGGGTGTGGCAGAAGAAGCATGAGAGTAGAATAAATGCTGTAGAAATGCGGTCATTAAGGAGTATGTTAGGGATGAAGCTGAATGACAGAGTGAGAAATTGTTTAATAAGAGAAGAGTGTGGTTTGCAAGATGATGTTGTGACCAGGATTAAGAAAGGAATGCTTCGGTGGTTTGGCCATGTAGAAAGAATGAATGAGGAAAGAGTGACAAAGCAAATTTATGTTGCAGAGGTGAACGGCATAGTCGGGAAGGGTCGCCCTAGGCGAAAGTTTATCGACCAAATTGGCGATATATTAAAAATGGGCCAAATCAAGAGTACCTTTAACCGACGAGCGTGTATGCGTAGGTATATGGATGTGGAGGAAGCGAGAGAGGTGTGTCAGGATCGTGCCAAATGGAAGTCCATAATCTCTGCCTACCCCTCTGGGTGACAGGCGTGAGTGTTTATGTATATGCTCTCAAAATACTAAAATTTTATATTAACGACTCCACTATGTGGATCATTAACATAAAATTTGGGGGTGGATTGTGACGCCTCATAATTATTATTAATAAATAATAATTAAATTCATTATACAGACATTTAAAAATGTCATAGAAATTATAATTTAAACAATAAAATGCAAATAATAAGCATAGAGTTCAAAAATATCCATTTGGAATATTGAATATTATATATATTAGTAAACGCATAAAATGTCTCAAAAAATCTCTAAATTTATTAAAAACCTGCTTAAAATGTTCAAAATATATCAAATCATATAAATACAAGGCGGATTATATTGTAATAACAAAGATAAATAACATTTGTAATATAATAGAAAAAATGGATTAAAATTTTCTAAGTTGATGAAGGTGTTCGTGTAATAATTGGAAAATTTCTAAGTTAATGAACGTGTTCTTGTAATGTTCCCTTATATTGGGGCGTTGTCGGAGACACATACCCAAGGTTGTACATATATATGGGGTGGTCGGCTGACCGACTGCTAGTACTAAGGTTGCACAATGACTAGTCCTATATTAGGGACTTAACATAGTAAGGTCTGACGAACCAAAGCATTAATATAGAAGGTCTCTATGATGCATAAGCATTATGATAGCAGAGTTATGACTTGAAGTCCCATATGAATAAGACATACAGTAGTATGGTCTATGAAATAAAGCAAATATGTGGAAGGTCTCAAATATGTAAAAGCATTATATTGAAAGAAATGGGACTTGAAAAGGATTATTATAGTGGCGTGTAGGTTGCTTCGCAGCCTCTGAGACCGAGCTAAAATTTGGACTCACTAACCGATGTGTCCTAGACATATCATCTTAGTGCCGGTGGTAAGCGGGTTTGTTGTAGCAATACGACTTGCTCGTGGACATCGCACACCCCTACCGGTTGTGGGCGGCGTCTTAGCGCATAGCGTTATGATACGTCGGCTATCTTTCGGATTAGGGTGAGTGTGTTTGGTAGTACTTTTAAGTGCAGCAAGCATACTCAACTTCATGTCTTAGTGCAATAGCGCTATGATACGTGGAGTTTTGTCTACTGACGTCTTAGTACCGTACTACTATGATACGTTAGTGGTATTTTTAGTTAACAACATTATCAAATTTTGTTACCAAAGTCGATAGGGATCATGTGGGTGTGTTGTGAGGGGGCGCCATCCGTATGATAGTTGCATTGATGCTTACTGCTACTTGCAGTATTGTGTCTTGTGATGGATCTGCGGGTGTGCTGCACCTGATTCGATGCATCTTGTGGTTCTGGTCGATGGAGGTATGCGGGTGGTGATGTCTGCTGGGACTGTATGGGGGACCTTGGGATGGTGTAAGCCCGACGATAGTCGTATTGATGCTTGTTGCATTCTGTAGCATTGCGTCTCTACGATGGTTGTTTGGCGGGTCGCTATTCTCAATGGCGCTCTCTGCGTCTTGGTTTGACTAACAACCTAAGTAGCTTTGCCCAAGTCGGGTCCCTTCATTGCGGGGCTGCAGACTGTCTGCCCTCCATGATGTTTTATATAACAACTTAATAATATATCTCTATAAAGTTCCCACCTTTGAGAGATTGAAGGCAACTTGTTGGTGGGTGAGACAAACATGATCGAAAAATGCATATACTCAACGTCAGAAACACAAACCCTTTCTGATGGCGAATTATTAATATTATCTTATAACTGCCTATTGGCTATATCTGCCATTGTATTGGTTGGTGGAGCATATGTGTTGACCTCATGCGGGTGGTAGCTGGAGGGAGAATCTGAGGAGGCTCTCAAGGCTGCGGCCGAAAGCCGCGCAACGTGGGACCCCATTCCCTTGAGGTGAGCGGTAGACTCATGACACGCTCTGCGGCCAATTGGCCGTGCTGACCATGCAATTGGTGGTGATGCCTTACACTTACATCACGTCTGCAGAAACGGCGGTCTGGCAGGTGGTGGCGCTCACGGAGGGCGTTTTATGGTCAGTGTGCCGATTGTTGCCTAACCCGTGTGACGTACATTTCACTGTGGCTGGATTTGATCGTATTCTGTATGGCGTTTACACGCATTGACATGCGCGACTTCGGTCGATGTTTGTGCTTACGCACTGTCAAGGGGCCAAGTCCTCTTTTACTGGTTCGCCAGTTATTTTGCTGTGGACTACGGTCCAGTTCCCAACTTTGCGTACCCTTCGGGGGGAGCGCATTAAAATGGTTGGCGCTCACCGTGCGCGGCGTGTGTGGGGCCGTGTACCTCCTCCACATTTTTTTTTTAAAATGTGGGAGAGCGAAGCCCTTGTAACTGGTATTTGATATAAATATTGTGAGCCTTTTCCAAGCGGGAAGGGATTAATTAATAAGGAATTGACTGTTGTGAACCAGATACAAGTGGAATAGGGACAATTTATTGTTCTTAACCTTTTTGAGCTCTGTTTTCGTGAACGGGGTTCTCTAGCTTATAAGACTCTACCAACAGCTTTCGATTGCTCTCGTGAATATTCATTCTTCCAAGATACACCTAAAAGAACTAAGTTACTATACAAACACAACGTAAAAGAGGGTCCTAACTAAGACGATCACGCCATAAATTTATTAAACGGCCTATATTTAAACCTTTAGAAAGATCAAGTTATACTGGTCACGTAAATTAGATGTATTTATATATCTTACAGATATAGATTCTAAAGAAATACAAGTATAAGTGGGATATAGTAGAAAAGAAGAAAGATGGGGGGGGGGGGTTCGTTACACAATCAACAGTATCCAATTCATTTTTTCTATGCTTATAGTTAGCTATGTGGAAATTTGGCCAAGGTTGTTGGAATGGTTGTAAATGATTGATGGAATGGAAAGTAATTTCAAATACAAGAGGTGGATGAAAAAGATCAATAGCGGTTAATGCTTCGTCGGCTCAACCAACACATAAGTTACTTTCTGATGAGGATACTAAATCGAATTTTTGTTTTTAATGTAATTGGACTGCTTAGTATTATTTAAGGCCACAAACTCAGATATCATATAAACGTATTGGCATTGAGATTAATTTAAAATAGTAAATGGGTCATTATCATTTTTCAGTCCCTCCAAATTAGAAAGGTTAAAATCACCAATTACTAATTAGTAATCTAAATCGGAAAGATTATTATTGATTTTGTCTACAAATTGCTCATAGTAATAGTTTTAAATAATTAGTATATACATAGAAATATAAATTAACAGAAGGTATACCACCTTCTGTATATCTTCTCTATAGACCGCACATATGCACAGTTTTATAAGTTTCTTACCATTTCTACGATGAACTACAACCCAAAGATCTTCGATAAGTCCAGTGCCTTCATTTCTATTTAGCCTATGCGAGTCAAAATTTCTATTAACGGCACTCACCATAACACTTTCAGTCTTCTTTGAAAATGATTTAGTCAAGTCTCCGTCTCGTCTATATACAGCATAATTATTGTTAAATAACTCATAATCGGTAACATTATTTTATAGTCAAGTTTCCGTTATGACAAAAATATTGTATTCATTCATACACATTTTACTGTAAAATTCAATATTTTATATAGGCCTCTACAGTTTTGGTAGTAACAATTTAAGACAGTCGATTTTGTGGATGTATACATAAAAACAAAATATGAGTAAATGAGAAAAAATCTAATCAGTTAAGTATTGTAACAAGGATAAATTCTTAATAACAACAACAGGAGCTGACTCCGACTTTCTCACAAAAATTCGGACACCTTATCCAAACGAACTTGTAGTTATTTTCTTTGGTCTAAGTCTGGTAGCTAATGCAGATCCTTGTTACTTATAGAGAGATGCTCAGTCTCGAAACAGGTTTCTTGTCACCTCCAATACCCAAGTGGCTAGAATTAAGTTTTCCGATTTGTGGTTCTTGTTGAATTTTATGATGGCAGCTAAAAGTCCATCACAAATCAGAGGGCAGCGTAACTTGACAATAATTGATCTAGGTCTGGTGGTGGCCGGGTTAGCTTTAGCCATTCTAGTGCACATGTGAATGTCTTCTTCTTTAAGGTCAAAAGAGACCGTTCTTGCAAGCTAAATAGTCAGTAAAATCAGATTTTCTGATTTATGTTCAGGTACACATTGTAATTCTATGTTCGAAGCACAAGAGTGCTGTTCTATTTGTGCCACACGATCAGATAATTACCTATTTGTGATGGTCAATTCCGTATATTCCTGCTGCAAGCGATAACATCATTCCGACTTTTTGTTCAATTGATTCTTAATTTCTTAATATTGTGAGTTTATAAAATCCATAGAAGTTTTAAGTGAAAGCAATTCACTTTTCAAGCATGCAATATCAGATAGAGTTTCTCGAAGTTCAGACGCGATGGTTTTCTCAATCAAGACGGTCAACTTCTTCGTTCTCATCGAAAGTGGGGTAGAAAGAGAGGGTTTCATGCTCACATGCGACTGGAGAAGTAACGACCCTGTTGCCTTGTGATCGCTGCGATACCCAATAAGGTGATGATTGAGTGCTCTTAAGATTAAATATCAGCTTTACTGGTATTTTCGTATTGTCCCCTTGAGTTTATTGCTGATATAGCTTGGACAAGTTCAAACTAGAGCGGGCTCAATAGAAGATTTCCTGGGTGGTAAATTAGCACAAAGCTCACGACATACTTTTGCAGTAAGCACATTTGCAAAAGTCATCGATTTTTATATCAAGCTTGCAACCCAAGTAGATTTTCGGCATACAAATATATTTATACAGTACATAAATACAAAAAACAACCTGTTGATAGCTCGATTTGGCGAGTCAGTGACGTAGTAAGTACAGTGGTGGCTCACAGATGTATCGTAGCAGAGTGGGCGGAACTATTTGCGCCGTATTTTGGAAGCTCGTAGCACTTTCAAAAGTCGTAGACAACCAGCTCGGCAAAAATTGCGAATAATCTGGAAGTATCGGCTTCTTGCGTACACAGAACAGCTACGACAGGCACGAGTTGATCGTTTAAGCACGCTTATGCAAGGTAGCTCAAGTTTGCGACCAGTAACTAAATATGTTTTAAATGTTTTGCTTCACTGTACCGGAACGCGCGATTAAAAACGATTTTCACTATGTTAATAGTCGTTTCAATGGCTTTAAATTCGTACTTAATATGAAAGTAATGTTGAACTTTTAGTTGGCAATTGCAAAATTAAAAATGAAGAGAAATGACTAAAGGGTGAGTTGCAAATGAATTTAGTAACAGTATAATGCTGCTGTATTTCCTATGTCGAGCTGAAGGAACCGTAGACCCATTACAATAGTAAAGAGGCACAATATAATAGATATTGTGCAAATCGTGAACAATAGCAAATGGCATCTACTTATTATCGAATGGACTGTGTGGTAGTTTGTTACTCTTATTTATTTTGTATTATAATTACTTTCAAACTGGCCTTTGTTGAACATCAAAAATTACAAGGTCTTAGGACAATTCTTCTTCTAAGAAGTCCATCTGGGTAGGTACCAGTTTCTTACCTAGTTATGCGCTGCTGTGCTTGCACTTTGTGTTCTGGTCTTGAGGGTATAGAGCGCCAGTTTTATTACAAACTGTGAGGCATTCTATCTTAGAGGAATTTTCAGAGATGACAACGTATCGATATCCTTCGTTATTTGTAGTTGACTGCAGCTGAACACAGCAGCCACTTATTTTTTTACACTTCATTTAAAAAATATACATAATAAATATAAACATTTTATAAGTACAAAATAATAACTTATAAATTTTGTAAGTTTATTAGATAAATGAAAACAATTTTTATTATAAAGAAGACCAAAATTTAAAACACAATCTCATTATTTTTCAATCAAGTCATGCAATATTTATTAACTTATTGCCATAAAATATTTCATTTTACACCCCATCATCCAAACTACAGAATAGAGATAGGTGTTTTCACATTGCATGTTTTACGTAACTAGAGTATTTTAAAACTTTTACTATGGAAGTAGTAAGGCTACCACTTTAAAATTAAGTCTTTAAGTTTTTAAACTACTTCATGCCATGACATGAATTTATCTTTATAAAGTTGTTCTTTTTACAATTAAATTACTTTGTTTGCAAGCACATTTTCTAACAACTACTTATTCACTTGCACCGCTTAATTTTTACTCTGACAGTCTTAATTTTTAAACTTTTATTAAAGAATGACAGAAGTTATCACATCATATTAGTGTTCTTTTTCACTAGTAGTTAAACGAACATTCTCCTTGAGTGGCCCTGTTATTGATCTCTTGGTTTATATAAAGACAGAGACAGGTTTATAGAGAGTACATGTATTGACCGAACCCGAATCACCGCGCTAAGAAATATACATGCTACCTACTTTGCCACGACAGCCTACGAAAGGTTGAATTCGGAACTTATAAGTACAAGTAGTATCGGAAAACTTGCCAAAGATATTTCTCCCTTATATTTGACTTAAAATCTGCCACAATCTATTCAGTGAATTAAAACTAAGTTTTAGTTAATAATAAGCAATAAAACTGTCCTTATTAAAACATGTTGTAATATACGTAGGTTTTAAATTGATTAACTACATTCGTAGGAGTATTAAATTAACTTCAAATAAATTATTAATAACAAAATATTAACGGTTACAGTTTCAGAACAGCACAGCACTTAAGTAAATAAACTCGCGATCGATATTACAGGGACTAAATTAATCTCGTACTGTGAGACACTAATTGAATTCTCTGCATTCTATTTGTCGAGCCGTATCTACTTAACAAACAGATATACTGACTTATGTATTTGACGATACTGGTATATACGCCAAACTCTGTTTATTATTTATTATAATTATATTTATTATTTATTTATTAAAAAAGAAGATACTGCAGTTATCTATTCCATAAAGGTAACCTTCACCACCCCTGTTTCATATCAATTTATTTTATAACCAGACGAGTATACTAGGGCATAGAATATCCCTAAAATTTTAGGAATATTTTTTTTATTCAATATAATACTAAATAAACTTCTTATTGAAACTTGTTTATGTTTTTATCGCCAGTTAATTTATTCATAGTTAAAATGAAATTGAAGTGTCTAAATGTGTTATTGAAATAATTATCTTTTATTAAGTTAAGATATTCGCATGCTATTAGAATAGACTGAATTTTATTCAATATTGATTATTACATAATAATTATTGAAAGTAATTTTTTATTTACCAATGGTTCGGGAAATACCTCTGTCCTGGTATGAACCAGCAAGAAACCCAGCGGGACTTTTTATTAAACATAATTTTTTTTTGTTTATACATTATTTAGATACGAATAACCATTTTTTAAACTTTGTCAATAAAGAAGTGATAATATGAATGGTCTTTGATAACTATGTTAAATCTAAATAATATCACAAATCTATATTTGTCGTAGATCCCAACCAGACGAAACCGGGGCGGGTCGTTGGTGGATCATAAATTATAATTAGTAACTTTATAATATTAATAGCTTTTATTGCCAGTGTTGAATCAGCTAAACTAGTCTTTACTTTAGCTATTTTCATAGCATAATGTCGTATGGAATTTTGCTAAGGGGACATGCGACTGACACTGAAATTATATTTATTTTACAGGAGAGTTGAGTAAGAGTAATCTTTTATTTAAAACCTAAAATGTCACTCAGACAAAAATTTAAGGAAATTAATATATTAACTTTGGCCTCTCAACACTTTTATCAAAATGTAATGTACGTACACAAAAATAAAAGAAATTTTATAAAAATAACTGATATTCATTCTGTAAATACTAGCAACAGACGCAAGCTTACCATCAAAATCCCAAAAAATATACAAAAGTCAAAAGTCCAAAACTTTATTAAACTAAGTTTGTATAAAATATAACATTAAAAAATTTATGTATGATAATAAGGTGAGAATGAGGTAATCGCTACCAAGCTATTTCTAATTTGTTTTGTGTTGGTAATTGTGTAATATACATGATTGTATGTTGTTATTTATAAAAAAAATCCCGCTGGGTTTCTTGCTGGTTCTTCCCAAGACAGAAGTTTTTTGTTCCGAACCAGTGGTAATTAAACAATAGAGTGACTTTCAATAAGTATAATTTATAATACATACATACATAAACACTCACGCCTGTCACCCAGAGGGGTAGGCAGAGACTACGGACTTCCATTTGGCGCGATCCTGACACACCTCTCTCGCCTCTTTTACATCCATATATCTACGCATACACGCTCGTCGGTTAAGGGTACTCCTAATCTGGCCCATTTTTAATGTATCGCCGATTTAGTCGATAAACCTTCGTCTAGGGCATCCCTTCCCGACCCTGCCGTTCACTTCTGCAACATAAATTTGCTTTGTCACTCTTTCCTCGTTCATTCTTTCTACATGACAAAACCACCGAAGCATTCCTTTCTTAATCCTTGTCACAACGTCATCTTGCAAACCACACTTTTCTCTTATCACACTATTTCTCACCCTGTCATTCAGATTCAGCCCTAGAATACTCCTTAAGGAACGCATTTCTACAGCATTTATTCTACTCTCATGCTTCTTCTGCCAGACCCAACTTTCACTACCATACATTAAAGTAGGGACTAACACAGCATTATGAATTGCCATTCGTGCTTAGTTGACACATTCTGACTCCTCATAATAGCATGTAGAGCCCCATTCACTCTATGTCCTGCGTTCACTCGTCGTTCTATATCCTTATCATTTCTACCATCCCTGATACATAAACATCCTAAATATACAAACTCATCCACTTGCTCAATCAACTCCCCTTCTACTCTTATTTCACATAAAGTTTTACTTTCTTCTCTTTCAAAAACCATCACCTTCGTCTTACTTGCGTTCACTTTCATACCCCTTTCTTTCAATGACCAAATCATTAAAGTAACCATCATTTGCAACTCGGCCGCCGACGATGCAAATATGAAGTGATCATCGGCGTACAAAAGGCATTTGACGGTTGACTCACCCATTCTCAACCCACATTCTTCAACTTTCAAAGTTTGCAAACAACTGTCCATAAATAGGTTAAACAGCCACGGGGAAGCCACACATCCCTGTCTGACACCTTTATGAATGCCAAACCAGTCCGAGTAGACCCCGTTGATCCTGACACAAGCACTAGAGTCCCTATAAAGAGACCTTAATGCCTGTATCAAGCCAGCGCTCAACCCAAATGAGTTCAGTGTTTGCCATAACACATTCCTGTCCACTCTGTAATTATATATAATAATATAAATAATTATATAAATAATCTATAAGCAATAAAAAAAAGTTTATGTTTGTGTTTCTACTGCAGTCTAAAACAACAGCAATATGAGTACATTGCAGGTTTATTCTCTAACCATAATTATCCTCAAAAATTAGTCACATTTGCGTCACGCCTAAAAAGTGATTAAAATATGATCGCCGACTGTAAGTACTTTTCTAACTTTTTTAAACCACAAAGTGATATCAGTTCCATAGCTGCTATGATAAAATCATCCATACCGAATTTCAATCACGACGAGCAGTCTATAATAGTGTTCAAGTGTATGCGCAAATATAGGTGTAGTCTCTATTTTCTAACACTCATAGTCTGATGGGAGGGTAATCCGACGAGACCGGAAAGAGATCAGCCGCAAGACGAAGGGCTTTACGTGTTTTATAAGGCACAGGGGTTAAACACCCCCAACGTCTTGACTGCGACTCTGATGACGACTGACAGACCCCAATTTTAAAACCCAATAACCGACTTTTGGCTCGATCTGGCATTTGAACCCATGATCTTCTGATCAGCAGTCGATTTACTATATATACTACCAACTTTACACTAGACCAACGAGACAGTCAACTGTGATAATGCACAAACAATTCAGGCAACAATAAGGAAGTCGATGGATGCAGATGGCTTAAGACCGTGTTTTGTGACCTATGTTCAGCTGTAGACTGGTCTGTTTGAGTTAATAATTTATGTATTAGCTAAATTTTGTATATTTTACAACATGTCACGCTGTAAAGCAATAGACCTTTTCACCAGAATATTCCTAGAAGGTTCACATTTACTTTTATTAAGTAAATTTAAACTTTCGTGCGTAAAACTGTCTTTATACATTTCTCATTGCCGAAAGAGTTTTAAATTTTAAAAAAAATTGACGAGATATTTACTAAGCATATTTTTGAGTTGTGACTGTTGACAAGCTGACGATAGTAAAAGAACCTCCCACTAGTAAGCTTTAATAAATAAGGTAAGGTAATAAGGTTCTACAACAAAGAACAATTTGTTCCATTTCCCCATCCGACACTGAAATGTCGAAATGCAAATTCGTTGCATTCTTTGAAATTTTTAAACTGGTATACGCAAATGCTTTGTATTTCCTTTTTGCAAGCAATTATTTAAATTTTAAAAGAAAATTGGTTTTCTTTAAATGACAATAATGTTCAGTGAATTAACGACTCCGTGGCGCAGTAGCTTGGTAATGAGTTGCAGCGCTAACGGCCGCGGGTTCGAATCCCGCACTCTGTTACGCAAGGACAATTTGTATAGCCTACAAATAATTGATCCAGATCTTGATGTTTGCGAAATTTATGTGTTTTAACTGTTCCCAAAATACAGGAGAAAATACTATGGTGGAGGTTACGTTTTTATATATTAAAACATTAGAGATAATTGTCAGCGCTACGGACACCGCAGACTAAATTATCATTTGAAGCTGCCCTACATAAATAAACATAATGAACCTCTATACGAGTATAAGGGTATGGTTGTAATTGTCTAGTAACTAGTTACAGGTCAAGTATAAAAAGTGAAAAAAGTATGTTATGGTAACGCGGAAATAGAGATTCTCTGCAAATCTCATCAAGACATATCTTTTCCTTTTCATCCCATTTCCTTTCTGTTCTGTTTTATTCTGTGCTATCATTTTTTTTTTATATCAAAAACATGTTTTACTGTAATTAATTGAATCAGGCGTTACTTTTCGGAAATCCATTATATAAAAGTTTTTAAAAAGTTATGTCGCGTACATCCGCTCGATAAAATAAAATGATGTATCTAACCTAGTTTGAAGAGCACCTCCCGCTCACCCTTAATTGCGTGCACTATCCGCGTCACCACTAATCCCAGCACTACTAGTCCCAACACCAATACGCTAGGAAAGACACTACTGATGAAAATACGACACGTGTTTCGCCTCTACACGAGGCATCTTCAGGCTCGAAGGCTCCGTGGCGCAGTAGCTTAGCAATCAGTTGTTGCGCTGGGGGCCGCGGGTTCGAATCCCGCACGGAACAAGTATTTGTATGGCCTAAAAATAATTGTTCCGGGTCTGGATGTTTGTCCTTGTGCAATTTATGTTTGTAAACTGCCTCCACGACACAGGAGAAAATTCTAGAGTGGGGGTAACGTTTTTTTTTTTTCAAAAAATAGAAAAAGAAAGAAAGAAATGTGATGTACACTCTGCGGTGGCTAGCCGTAAGTGAGCGGCGAGCTAAAACAACTGATCAGTTCTGATTCTAGTGTAGTTGTGGTGGGAGTAGTGGTGTTGGGATTTGTGGTGACGGCGATTGTGCACGCAATTGAGGGAGGGCGGGAGGTGCTCTTCAAACTAAGTAAGACACATCATTTTATTTATCGAGCGGATGTACACGAAGTAACTTTTTAAAAACTTTAATCTTTTACTTTAACCCTTAGGGCGCGTTCCGACGACACACACCTTAGCCTTTATTATTTGTAGTTGACAGCAGTAGACCATAGCAGCCACTTAGGTTTTCACACTTTATTTAAGAAAAATATACATAATAAATATAATACTTATCTTATCTTCACGCACAATCCCTAACGGGGTAGCCAGAGAGAACAGATCGCCAAGTGTCACGATCCTTACAAACCTCTTTCGCATCTTTCAGATTCATTATCTTCTTCATGCATGCACGTCTAGGTATCCGAGTACTCCTGACCCTACCCTCTTCGAGCAATTTGCTCTCATGGTCTTCGAAAGTTAGTCTCGGTCTACCTCGACACCTTTTAATATTAACTTTCGCGCTATATATTTTCTTCACCATTCGGTCTTCACTCATTCGCTCAACGTGCCCAAACCACCGAAGCACGCCCTTATCAATTTTTGTAATAAGGTCATCTTTCAAACCTGCCATATTGCGAATCTCTTCGTTTCGCTTTCGGTCGGCCAAGGTAACGCCGCACATTTTACGAAGAGATCGCATCTCCACTGCATTCAACTTACTTTTATGCTTCTTCTGGCATACCCAGGTTTCGCTGCCATATAACAAAGTCGGTACCAACACTGCGTTATGTATTGCAAGGCGTGCACTCTTCGCTACGCCTTGCCTTTTGACTAACGCAGTCAGGGCACCATTGACTTTGTTCCCGGCAGCGACACGCCTGTCCACATCTAAATCACATCTTCCATCCCGGCTAAAAGCACTCCCCAAGTATACAATTTCATTTACCTGTTCTAGACATTCCTGATTTACCCATATTTCACACTTCGTTCTCTCTTCGTCCCTTTCAAATACCAGAACCTTAGTTTTATTAGCATTCAAACGGAGACCTTTAATTTCACATTCCTCTTTCATACACGTGACTAATGCCTGCAGTTCTGCCTCTGATGGTGCAATAAGCACTGCATCATCAGCATACAGCAGACAATTTACTTTTATGTCACCCAATTTCACACCCAAACAGCTATCTTTCAGCTTCTGTAAACAGCTGTCGAGATACAGTATGAACAGCCAGGAGGACATGACACAACCCTGCTTTACGCCGTTTGGACGTTAAACATGGGTGACAGGTCATGCCCTATCCGCACACAGGCTTTACAGTCACAGTAAAGAGACTGCACAGCCCTTAGCAATCGACCATCCACACCATACCCCGGCAACAGTTCCCACATTTTCTTCCTTACAACCTTATCAAATGCTTTCTCAAGATCCACAAAAGCACAAAAAATCTTCTGGTTAGCAGCCAGAAGCTTTTCCGTGATCATGCGGAGAGAAAACATTTGATCCGTGCATCCTCTTCCAGGTCTAAATCCGCATTGTGCCTCCCATAGAAATCTTTCCGATTTCTCTTGCATCCTACGTGTCAAAACCTTCGAGTAAACTTTACTTGCTAAACTGGTCAAGCTGATCGCCCGATAGCACCCGCAGTCAAAATGTGAACTTTTACCTTTATATAAAGGCACAATGACTGCGGATCGCCAATCATCCGGGACATCCCCCGTCCGCCAGCACAAATTGCACAGCAGATGAAAGCTGTCCCAGACGCGAGGCCCACCATACTTGACCATTTCAGCAGTAACTCTGTCTAGTCCCGCAGCCTTACCACATTTCAAACTTCGAATCGCACGTTCAATCTCTTTCATACTGATGATCTTAGTGTCATCGAGGTCCGGGTCTGGCGTACCAGTCACGGCGTCATCCCCGGATCCCTCACTAAGATCATCACACGCATACATTTCTCTATAAAATTCGCTCCATCGCTGCATGACGTCCGATTTTTCTGAGAGGACGTCATTAGTTCTCGAAAGCACTTTGTTCATTCTTAAGGCCGTCACACCACTTCGGGTCCTTCCAACCTCTTTCCAGAAGAGTTTGGAGTTCTCCTTAAAGTTGTGCGACAATATTTCGTCCGCTTCCATTCTACACCTTTCACGCACTTCCTCAATCAGTGCTTTCGTGTGAATTTACTGCAGCCTATAACTTTTTTTCATCTTCTCTCTCATATCCTTATCATTACTAGAGGCCAAGTAGTCTAACCATGATTTCTTCTTCTTCTTTACAGCTTCTTTCACTTCATCATTCCACCATGCATTTCTTCTTTTACTACTGCCTCTTTTTATTGTTCCACACACTTCTTCCGCTGCACTTACCATTCCATCCCTAAGGTTCTGCCAAGTTCTTTCTACACATTCTTTTCTGTCATCGATGGTGTCAAGCTTTTCGGCTACCCTCGCATGATATTTGTCCCTAGTATCCGCTTCCTGAAGCTTCCAGCTTCGGATGCGACAGACCGACTGTGGTTCTGTTACTGCCGTCCGGTAGCGCCAACCCGCGAACAGACCCCTAAATCTAGTAATCACTAGATAGTGATCCGTTCCCAGGTCAGCACCCCTGAACACTCGCGTATCCATCACCTGTTTTCGCAGTCGGTCATCCACCAGGAACAAATCGATCATACTTCTCTCATTCTTTCTTTCTCTAGTATACATATGGATTTTCTTGTGATTAAACATAGTGTTTGTCACAAGAAGACCCTTTTCCTTGCACACCGCCAGTATAAGCTTGCCAGCATCATTAACCCTTTTATCGCCAAACTTTCCAAGTACCGACTCGTACCCTGGTCGAGCGATACCAACCCATCCATTCAAATCACCACATACAACAATTCTTTCGTTTCCCCTAGCCAAATCTAGAACTTCTCTTACATTCTCCCAAAACTCCTCCAGCTCAGCC
Organism: Parnassius mnemosyne; assembly: GCA_963668995.1. Classification (NCBI taxonomy): domain Eukaryota; kingdom Metazoa; phylum Arthropoda; class Insecta; order Lepidoptera; family Papilionidae; genus Parnassius; species Parnassius mnemosyne. The sequence goes on along the minus strand of CAVLGL010000068.1, from coordinate 36,561,379 downwards.
CTGGACGACGAAGCTACCGGCGCATAAACAGCCAAAAGGAATAACTTCGTCAGTCCCAATTTAAAGCGAACCCAGAGAAGTCTTGAGTTCACAACCTTATATTCAGTCATAACATCGACCAACCGAGAAGACAGCAGCACCCCCACTCCCTGGCAGGCGTTCTCGCTCTCCGGGACTCCGGACCATAGAGCTAACGCCCCGCCAGGGAGCTCTTCAGTACCACTGCCCTTCCGTTTGGTCTCCGACATACACACGACATCTAATTCTCTTTCTTTCATTATTTCGATCAACTCATTCGTCTTATCTCTCATGCCTCCTCTAACATTCCACGTGCCAACTCTGCACTCTGTCCTCCACCTTCCGCCGTGTCGGGCTGTGCGTGACGGGTGGCGGTCCCCATCGCCACTTTGCGTGCTGCATTTCACACCAACGGGGACGAACTGGTGTGCGTCGCCTTGGGGGACGCCCTAACCCTCGTTGGCATGGGTGCGCAGCTGAGTAGAATTGCAGCCCTGAAAAGGGCTGGCAGGGGTCGCGACGAGCACGCTTCTACAATGACCCCCACTAAATATAATATAAGTACAAAATAATAATTTATATAATTTATAAGTTTTTACATAATTGAAAACAAAGAAGACAAAAATTTAAAACAGACTCATTATTTTTCACTCAAGTCATGTAATATTTATTCACTTACTGCTACAACACATTTCATTTTACACCCCATCATCCGAACTACAGAATAGAGATAGGTGTTTCCACACTGCATGTATTACGTGACTAGAGTATTTTCAAACTTTTACTTTGGAAGTAGTAAGTCTACCACTTTAAAATTAAGTCTTTAAGTTTTTAAACTACTTCATGCCATGACATGAATTTATCTTTATAAAGTTGTTCTTTGTTCTTTTAACAATTAAATTACTTTGTTTGCAAGCACATTTTGTAACAACTACTTATTCACTTGCACCGCTTAATTTTTACTCTGATAGTCTTTATTTTTAAACTTTTTTAAAGAATGACAGAAGTTAGAAATATAAAAGAAACATCAACCTTACTTACCACATATTCATGTTCTTCTTCGCTATCAGCCAGTAAAAGTTTACTTCTAGAAATGGCTTAGGTGAATTTACGACAATCGCCACGCTTGACAGTTACATTGGCGATTGTCGCTTTGGCGATTGCGATTTGATTATAAACGATGTGAAATAAAGTCATAAAATTCACAATTTTTTTCCTAAAACGATCATTCTCATTGAGTGGCCCTGTTATTAATTTTTTGGTTTATATAAAGACATAGACAGGTTTATAGAGAGTGCATATACGAGATTAACCGAACCAGAATCACCACGCTAAGAAATATACACGCTACCTACTTTGCAACGACAGCCTTCAAAATGTTGAATCTGGAACTTTTAAGTACAAGTAGTATCGGAAAACTTGCCAAAGATATTTCTCCCTTATATTTGACTTAAAATCTGCCACAATCTATTCAGTGAATTAAAACTAAGTTTTAGAATAAGAAGCAATAAAACTGTCCTTATTAAAACATGTTGTAATATACTTAGGTTTTAAATTGATTAACTACATTCGTACGACTATTAAGTTAACTTCAACTAAACTATTAATAACAAAATATTAACGGTTGCAGTTTCAGAACAGCACAGTACTAAAAGTAAATAAACTCGCGATCGATATTACTGGGACTAAATTAATCTCGTACTGTGAGACACTAATTGAATTCTCTGCATTCTATTTGTCGAGCCGTATCTGCTTAAGGGCCTATACTACCTCAAATGGCTTAGCATGATCCTCCCTTATGCCGAAAATACTGCAGCATTGATTTTGAAATAAATATATTGTAAAGTTGAGGATTAATGTTAAGTACTATCTTAGATGAAAACAGGATTCCATAAAATTTTCTCGCTAGAAAAAAAAATCCAAACTTACCTCCAAACCGAACAATAAACCGCTGGTTTTAAAAAAAATACTTCAAATTAGATCATGAAACTTTGCATACTAACTGAAATAACTATAAAGCAGTGCTTATATTTTTTACTTTTTTATATTATCATTATTTTACCGTAAAAAGAAATTACCTAACCTATCGTCAATTTAAAGCTTGTTCCCTGCCGCCTGACACCGCCGCTCACGCTCACTCTCGCTTCAGCTTTCGAACGGGAGAGCTGTGTCGCTTGCGTTCAGAACACACATTACGTAACAGGACGACGTAAAATTAAAATATTGAAATAGATACTTAGGTTTATAGTGTTGGCGCAATGGAAAATAAGCGTAATAAAAATAAGAAGCGACTGGGTTAGCGTAAAGAAACGGACAAACATATGATAAACGTAATGAAGTATCTACTTACAGTATTAGTGATTACGAAATGTAGAAGTTTAGCATATGACACGTTTGGAAAATATACAACAAAATATATCAATGTGTATATGATATTTATGTAGTAAATATTTTTTCATAACTTTGCCCCACTCCAGGATTTCTCCTAAATCGAAGACGGTGCGATTACAAACACAAATTTTCACAACTATCTTTAGGTCATAAAAATATTTGTTCCGTATGGGGATCGAACCCGCGACCCGAAGTGCAGAAGCCAAGCACTTAGTTAGTAATAAAAATATATGTTTGTTCGGTAAGTACCTATCCACCTAGGCCCTTAAGCAGATACGGCTCGACAAATAGAATGCAGAGAATTCAATTAGTGTCTCACAGTACGAGATTAATTTAGTCCCAGTAATATCGATCGTGAGTTTATTTACTTAAGTACTGTGCTGTTCTGAAACTGTAATCGTTATATTTTGTTATTAATAGTTTACTTGAAGTTGATTTAATAGTCCTACGCATGTAGTTAATCAATTTAAAAACTTAGTATATTACATGTTTTAATAAGGACAGTTTGATTGCTTCTTATTCTAAAATTTAGTTTTAATTCACGGAATGAATTGTGGCAGATATTAATTCAAATATAAGGGAAAAATATCTTTGGCAAGTTTTCCGATACTACTTGTACTTATAAGTTCCAAATTCTACGTGGTAGAGCCATGCTGAAGGTATATTATGGTTGTAGCACGAATGGGTCGGCTTGAACGGAGAAGGACCACGCTCTCACAGAAAACCAGCGTAAAATAGCAGCTTAACGCTGCTGTGTTTCGTATGGTGAGTATAGAGAACCGGAGACCCTTTTTACTGGCAAAGAGGCATTCCATCTTCGTCCTCACGGGTGACAACGAATCTGCATCTTGAGTCTTTATTGAGGATAGATGTAGATGTCTATGGGTCACAGTAACCACTTACCATCAGGTGGACTATGTGCTCGTTCGTCACCCGATCCTATAAAAAAATAAAACCTATCTAACTATAAAGAAATAAAACTGTAACTTACTTATCCGTCCTTACGTTATGGTTACTCGGTGGCGCGCAGGCTTAGCAATGAGTTGCTGCGCTGGAGTCCTTGTGTTCGAATCCCGCACGGAACAAATATTTGTATAGCCTACAAATAATTGTTCCGGATCTGGATGTTTGTAAACAACTTTAAATGTTTTATTAAAGAAAAATTGTACAAAAAGGGTAATTATAAAATAAATGAATATATAAATAAAAATATCCCCTGGGAATGAGATGATCGCTACCATGCTGGTTCTATAAAAATTCATTCAAATATTGTAACATAGTAAATTTATTGTAAATTTAAATATGTTTAAAAAAGGCCCGCTGGGTTTCTTGCTGGTTCTTCCCAGGACAGAGGTATTTTTTTATGCGAACCAGTGGTAAATTAAAAAATTACTTTCAATAAGTGTTCGCACCAAACGCTGTTGTCGGAATCAACGTCTAGGGGGCGCGCGGCTCTGGGCCATACCGGTTTTGACGTGGGCCGAGCGGTGGGCTGAGAACGCGTAAAGGCGAAAGAGTCGTCTGCTAGCTGTGCTTATGTCTGCACGCTGTCAATTTTTGTGCGGGAACCGCGGACTAGTTAGGGTGTCTAGTAAATATCCTGTCTAGGATTTATAACGCGCATTCCTTGTTGGGTAGCCTTTCCCGGGACTTATTGGGTCCGACTCAGAATCTGTATAAGTGCATTCGACAATACTAGCTAGTGCGGCCTTTGATAGTCACAAATAACTGTTGCTACGCGAAGCGGTGTCCTTTGATCCGGGCACTCCCTGTTAGTTTTGTGTGTTAGGCTTCATAACAAACGAGAGTTAGTGGCTTCTGTAAGTTAATTAATCGTACGATAGAGTTAATGGACTGTCATCGTGACGAACGAGGAAAGTGACTGTGGACCACACAGCGGAAGGTTCCCTCAATTTGGAGCGGTGTTGACGCCCGGGCTGCTGCCGACGACCAAGGTCTAGGGTCAATCACCATCAGTCACACCCAGATACACATCACATCACCTGATTTGCACTACACAACCACATGCGACCTGACCGACTCCGGAGGGACCAGTCGCCTTGGATATAGGTAAGTAAGCTCCGTCTAATACCCTCCCGGTCGACTGGCCGTAGTATAGAACGCTCCCCCTGGAAAATCTCTAATTACACTAAACTATATGTTTAGTGTAATTAGAGATTTTCCACTTTGGTCTGGAGAAGGCCCGACCTACGTCTGCTCGTCGAAACTCAGCTGAATGGGCCTCTGAGGATTTGACCTTTAAGGGAGCAGCCGTAAGCCGTAACAAACTGGTAGCAGAGCGTGGTTCCGGGTTCGATTCCCCGGTCGATCCCGACCATAGTGTTTGATAAAAATTAAACAATTCTGGTGGCAGGGTGCGTTGGTTTGATTGGTTTAATTTGTGTCTACAATCACGCCCGTCCGTAATACGTAAAAATATTTTTTTTTACGTAATAATAAAATCATTTTCCTTTGTTGCTTTGTTGCTTGCCTTTTTTTTTGGTTCGTGGGTAGTTTGAAAAGCCGCGCCCTAGGTTGCGCAAGCGGGAGTTTTTCTAGAGATATACGTCATGTAGGTAGATGGTTATTTTTACGTAATCGGTTAATTATCGTTGTCGGATAGTTGTAGTGGATTACTTATCGAAGGGTCGATTTCCGAGCTAGGCATTTTTTGTTGATCAGCCGTGATGTGTATCTTATTTGTATTGTAATTTGTATTTGAACTAAAGAGTAGTAATTGTATTTGCGCAATTTGAATTTAACTTGATCACACTAGTATTTGTTATTTGTTAATTGATTTGTGTCTTTTCTTTTGTGCTAATTTGTATTTGGTTGATACGTAGTAATTCGTATTTGTGTAATTTCTATTCAACGCGATTTGATATGAACTGCATTTATTAACTGTTAATTTTTTGTTGTATTTTTTATTTGTTATCTTTGTAATTTGTGCTCGAGCCACGTCGTAATTTGTATTTAGTAGTGATGTCATCGCCCAAGCTACTAATCCGTTGCCTGCGGACTGAGCTACGCTGGGCCACCAGCGCCCATGCTTTGTTAGGTCGACCGGATAGGGTCCATAACTTGATGAAGCGGTTCGAGCAGGTGGATGCTCGAAGGGCCGCAGTGGAGGAAGCTTACGCTGAGCTCGAGGATTCGGATGTGGAGAAGGGAGTCCTGGACTCCTGCTTCGCGGACTATGAGCAGTTCTTTTCGCTCACGGACGAGTTGATCGAGGCTGAAGGCAGGTATGCCGAGAAGGTGCGTGAAGCATGGATGAGTGGCCTGCCCGAGTCCTCTCGGAAGCAGCTTCAGCCGGAGCTGTTTGGACGACTCCCAACTCTAGACCTGCCAAAGTTCTCCGGGGTCATTTCCGAATGGCTGACCTTAGTTGGTCTTTTTGACAGCTTTTGACAGTGGACGCCCGGAGTGACTTGACCCCGAGCCAAAAGATGACGTACCTCCTGGCCTCACTGGAGGGGGAGGCCCTGGGCGTCGTCGGTCATTTGAGATTGTCAGACGACGCCTACCAGACTGCTTGGGACCTCCTAGCCAGAAGATACGCCAAAGTGCAGCGAATTGCGGACGAACATGTGAAGCAGCTTCTAAGCCTCCCGCTACTTAGTGACCAGGCCAGACTGCGTCCGGACCTGTTGGATCCAGTCCTGGTGGCCTGTAATACGTTGAGGCGGCTGGATTTACCAGTGGGCAAATGGGCTTTTTTGTTGCTCCGCATCGTGCTGTCCCGTCTACCTCTCGAAATTCGAATCCATTTTGAGGAGAGGTACGGCGGGGACGAGGCCTCCTATATTCCGCCCTTCTATGATCTGCTGCGGTTTTTGGAGGAGCAGTGCCGGCAGATCGAGAACGCGACGGGCACCGTTGACGACTTACGGGCCGTGCCCAGTGAGAGGCTGAATCCGCCAAGCAAGTCGTCGTCAACCCCCCCCCCTGCTCCTTTTGTCGAGCATCTGATCACCGGGTAACGTCGTGCCCGAAATTATTAGGTAAGCCGCTTCTGGCGAGGCGAACTATCGCCAAGGAGCGCCGCTGGTGCTGCTCATGTTTGGAAGGGCACCTCCAACGAGACTGTCCGCATCGGCGGCCCTGTCTGCATTGCCAGGGCAATCACCATGCAGTTTTGTGCCTGGGTGCGAACTGCGTCTGCCCTCGGCCCCCACGGGCGGGGGCGCTCAGCCACGTCCTCTGCCGGGCGACTCTCGGCGCCCGCCGGCCAGCCACCAAGGCCCTAGGTTTGAAAAGGGTCCCTCCCCGACCCGTCGGGGGGTAATTCCCCCAGGGGCGGGGTTGTCATCAACCCCCCTCAGCGTGTGGAGAGGAACTTCACGGCCACTCATCGGTCCGCTGGACCCTTCTCACTCCCGTTAGCTGAGTGGCCGCGACTGGTGTACCACTGTTCCCCATTTGATGGAGGCGGCCCTGGCTAGCTGCCGCCCTAGCTCCCAGCAAGGCCGCCTCCACTGAGCCTTAAGCCGTCAACAGTCCACTTGTCATAATGTTCTGTTGCCGACGGCCTCAGTGAACGTGTACAACCCGAGTGGCGACTGTTAGCGGTTCGCGCTCTATTGGTCTCGGGTCACGCCGTGTGGCCTCCCCTTGGTGGTGGGAAGATTAGGGCCCCCCTGGAGCGTTGAATCACGCTGTCAAGGGGTATTAGATTTGATTTGGTCGAGCACTTAGTTAAAATTTCCTTGAATTAAAATTAACGCGGTAACAATAAGTATTATACAATAATCTATATTGAATAAAAAATCATTCATTTCATTTCATTTATACCTATGTACCTATCCTGCCCTACCTACCTACCCTACCCAACCTACCTATCCTACTTACCTACGTATGTACCTACCTATCTACCTACCTATATACTTAGCTACCTATCCATCTTATATATTTAAACAAACCTTGTCCTAAAAATCACGATTCATTTATATATATATATACAAATAAATAAAATTGAAGTGTCTGTTTGTAATGTCAAAATAACAGTTTTTACTAAATGTATATGAAAGTAAATACGGTACTTATAACTAAAATACAATTTTTAAAAGTTTTGTCTGTCTGTGTGTTTGTTCCGGCTAATCTCCGAAATGGCTGGACTGATTTTTACGGGACTTTCACTGGCAGATAGCCGATTTCATAAGGAGTAACTTCGGCTACTTTTATTTTAGAAAAATAATTAGGGTTCCGCGCAAAAACATAAAAATCCTAACACGCGAGCGAAATCGCGGGGAACAGCTAGTATACATATACATATATATTCGGAGATTAGCCGGAACAAATAGACAGACAAAAATTTGAAAAATTGTAATATAGTTATAAGTACCGTACTTTACTTTCATATGCATTTAGTAAAAAACTGTTATTTTGACATATGAATCGTGATTACTAGCTGTTCCCCGTGACTTCGCCCGCGTGTTATTTGGGGTTTTAAAATTTTTGCGCGGAACCCTAATTCTTTTTTAAAATAAAAGTAGCCTAAGTTACTTCTTGCGTTACTAAGTTATATCAGCTATCTTCCAGTGAAAATCCCGTCAATATCGGTCCTGCCGTTTCGGAGATTAGCCGGATCAAACAGACAGACAGACGGACAGACAGACAGACAGACAAAAACGTAAAAAAAATTATTTTTGTTATTAGTGCCGTAAATACTTTCATATGCATTTAGTAAAAAGCTGTAATTTTAAAATTACAAACAGACACTTCAATTTTATTCATTTGTATAGATGTATAGACTAGCAGTTCCTTGCGACTTCGCCCGCTCGTAATTTATTACGATTGGATTTCATGGGTTTTAGTTTTTTTGCGCGGAACCCTAATTGTTTTTCTTAAACAAAAGTAGCCTATGTTACTTCTTATAACATTAGCGATCTGCCAGTGAAAATCCGGTCAATATCGGTCCAGCCGTTTCGGAGATTAGCCGGAACAAACAGACAAACTGACAAAAATTTTAAAATCGTGTTTTTGTTATAAGCACCATATAAACTTGCAAATGCATATATTAAAAATCTGTTATTTCACCATTAAAAATTTTATTAAATTATGACTGAAAATTATATTGTTTAATGCTCGTCCGATAATAGTTTGTACATAGAATTATTAATTCTATGAGTTTGTTTTACTCTAACAAAGTCGCTTTGACCTCGTGCAAAGTATAAATATATAGTTTCATATTTATACTCTGCCTCGTATTCCCTCGTGACCGCGAGCCATAGTGTGCGAACGAATGGCGCGGGGAAGTGGGGGCGAAATTAGAATTTGAGCTGATGTAATATAGGCCCTTAAGGACGCGTTTGTAAATCGGGCAAAATTTTTCTGTTTTTCGGTACATTTTGAAACAAAACTAAACCAAATTAAATATAACTAATAACTACCACGTGTAAAAACGATCTGTCCTAGCCATTTTCTACAAAATTAACAATACCGGCTCATGTTTAGGTACATTTTTGTTCTATTATCAACATAATTATGTTAAGACTTCTAAAAATACAATAAATAGGCGGACCACCACCAGGTCTCTCCTAGGCATTAAGCCTGGAGGTAAAGTCTCATCATAACTAGCAAATCGAGCCCAAACTCTGAACACCTAGTTCTACTCGTCGCGGAGTTACATAGTAGCAGTCACTGAAGTACACCATCAGGTCTCTCCATCAAGTCCAAAGGTAAGGTCTCATCATAACTAACACAACGAGCACAAACACGGCACACTTAGTTCTACTCGTCCAGGAGTTCCAGCAGCAGTCACTGAAGTACACCATCAGGTCTCTTTCGTCTACACTCTTTCAAAGTATCAAAATATTTTACTTGACTACGATTCCCGCAGCTAACCGTGCATACACTTGTTTTTGTGACCCGTGTCAATGTAATAGTTCGATTCTATACCTATCAGTTTTGCAAACGCGTCCTTAACAAACAGATACTGACTTATGTATTTGACGAAACTGATATATACGCAAAACTCTGATTATTATTTATTATAATTATATTCATTATTTAATTATTAAAAAAGAAGATATTGCAGTTATCTATTCCACAAAGGTAACCTTCACCACCCTTGTTTCATATCAATTTATTTTATAACCAGACGAGTATACTAGGGCATAGGATATCTCGAAAATTTTAGGAATATTTTTTTTTTATTTCAATATAATACTAAATAAACTTCTTATTGAAAGTTGTCTATGTATTTGTCGTCAGTTAATTTATCCACACTTAAAATGAAGTTGAAGTGTCTGACTGTGTTATCGAAATAATTATCTTTTATTAAGCTAAGAGGGATATTTGCATGCTATTAGAATAGACTAAAATAGACTGAATTTTATTCAATATAGATTATTACATAATTCTTATTGAAAGTCATTTTTTATTTACCACTGGTTCGGAAAATACCTCTGTCCTGGGAAGAACAAGCAAGAAACCCAGCGGGACTTTTCTTTAAACATAATTTCACTTAACAAAATTTTTTTTTGAATATACAATATTAAGACACAAATAACCATTTTTTAAACTTTGTCAATGAAAAAGTGATAATATGAATGGTCTTTGAGAACTATGTTAAATCTAAATAATGTCACATTACTAGATCCCACCCAGGCGAAAGCGGGGCTGGTCGTTAGTGAATCATAAATTATAATTAGTACTTTTATAATACTGGTATCTTTTATTGCCAGTGTTGAATCAACTAGACTAGTTTACTTTAGCTATTTCCATAGCATAATGCCGTATGGTATTTTGCTAAGGGGACACGCGACTGATACTAAAATTATATCCTTAAGAGCAATCTTTTATTTAAAACCTAAGGAGTCACTCAGTCAAAAATTTAAGGAAATTGATAAAATAACTTTGGCTTCTTAATACGTTTATCAAAATGTAATGTTCGTTCACAAAAATAAAAGAAGTCTTACGAAAATAAGTGATATTCATTCTGTAAATACTAGGAACAGACATAATCTCGTAGTACCAGTTACCAACAAAATCCCAGAAAATATACAAAAGTCAAAAGTCTAAACTTTATTAAACTAAGTTTTTTAAAATATAATATTAAAAAAAATATGGATGACAATAAGGTGAGAACGAGGTGATCGCTACCAAGCTATTTCTAATTTGTTTTGTGCTGGTAATTGTGTAACATACATGATTGTATGTTGTTATTTATAAAAAAAGTCCCGCTGGGTTTCTTGCTTGTTCTTCCCAAGACAGAGGTTTTTTGTTCCGAACCAGTGGTAATTTAACAAAAGAGTGACCTTCAATAAGTATTATTTTTAATCTATAAGGAATAAAAAAATTATGTTTGTGTTTCTACTGTAGTCTAAAACACCTGTAATATGAGTACATTGCAGGTATATTCTCTAACTATAATTATCCTCAAAAATTAGTCACAGTTGCGTCACGCCTAAAAACTGGTTAAAATATGATCGCCGACTGTAAGTAGTTTTCTAACTTTTTAAGCCACAAAATGATATCAGTTCCCAAGCTACAATGAAAATGTCGTCCAGGCCGAATTTCCGTTACGACGGGCAGTCTCAACGGAAACTAGCCATCTGCACAGGACATGATAATAGTGTTCAAGTGTATGCGCAAGTATAGGTGTACTCTCTATTTTCTTTTAGTCATAGTCCGATGTGACGGTAATCCGATGAGACCGGAAAAAGATCAGGCGCAAGACGAACGGCTTTAAGTGCTTTCTGAGGCACGGGGGTTAAACACCCCCAACGTTTTGACTCCGGGCGCTACTAAGAACTTCTTGACAGATCCAAATTTTAAAACCCAGTAACTGACTTTTGGCCTGACCTGGAATTTGAACCCACGATCTTCTGATTAGCAGTCGATTTGCAACCAACGAAGCAGTCAACTATGATAATACACAAACAATTCGGGCAACAATAAGGAAATCGATGGACGCAGATGGCTCAAGACTGTGCTTTGTTACCTATGTTCAGCTGTGGACTGGTCTGTTTGAGTTAATAATTTATGTATTAGCTAAATTTTGTATATTTTACAACATATCACGCTGTACAGTAATAGACCTTTTCACCAGAATATTCTCAGAAGATTCACATTTACTTTTATTAAGTAAATTTAAACTTTCGTGCGTAAAACTGTCTTTATACATTTCTCATTACTGAAAGAGTATTAAATTAAAAAAAAAATTGGCGAGATATTTACTAAGCATATTTGAGTTGTGACTCTGTTGGCAAGCTAACGTTAGTAAAAGAACCTCCCACTAGTAAGCTTGAACAAATAAGGTGTTCTACAACAAAGAACAATTTGTTCCATTTCCCCATCCGACTCTGAAATGTCGAAATGCAAATTCAATGTATTCTTTGAAATTTTTAAACAGGTATACGCAAATGCTTTGTATTTCATTTTTGCAAGCTATTATTTAAATTTTAAAATAAAATTGGTATTATTTAAATGACAATAATATTCAGTGAATTAACGACTCCGTAGCGCAGTAGCTTGGTAATGAGTTGCAGCGCTAACGGTCGCAGGTTCGAATCCCGCACACTGTTACGCAAGTATTTGTATAGCCTACAAACAATTGTTCCAGGTCTGGTGTTGGGAGTAGTGGTGCTGGGATTTGTGGTGACGGGGATAGTGCACGCAATTGAGGGAGGAAGGGAGGTGCTCTTCAAACTAAGTAAGACACATCATTTTATTTTATCGAGAGGATGTACGCGAGGTGACTTTTTAAAAATTTTAATCTTTTACTTTATTCCTTAGGGCGCGTTCCGACGACACGCATCCGCTATGCGCACGCCACGCGTACGCCACGCGTGTCAGCATTCGCGTCTAACTCGCTTTGAAATTTATTGCATATAATTTGAGTCTTAGGACAAATCAATAAATTTGAAATCTATCTATTTAATCTCTATCACGGCATGATATATATGATAGGGGATTCTCTTATCCACCGTCGGTCGCTATTACACGCCGTATTAGTCTGGTATAACTATTATATACCTATAGTAAACAAATACTATTATTTTATATAACAATATTTTATTAAAAATCACATTATAGTCAGCCATTCCTTTTGTAGGTATAAGGACGTGCCACTATCGACACGATCGGCAGGCGAATTCTCAAATGTAGTATCAGATGTATCGCTTCTTTGACGCTATTCTCGTCGTTAATTATTATTTTCTGATTTAAATAAATATTTTTTTAAACTAAAATCTGTCAATCACATTAGATGGTAATAGCACTTCATCTTAACTTATTAAATTTTTCTGGCATTTATCATACTCACCTTTCAAGAGACTTACGCGCATAAATAATGTAATAATAAGAAGGAGGAAAACAAAATTTGTTTCATATATTTTACGTAATATAATATGATGTAACGAATTTATAACATCACTACTCGGTTTTCTTTATATGGGTTGTATTTTATAATTAAACGAGATGTATATGAGTGTAACGTAATTTCAGACGTGCGATTTCGACGTTGAAAAAATGGGTGTTTAATTAGCGGAAAGCATTTTCAAATGGTTTTAACGCGTTAAAAACATCCGTAAATTGGCTTCCTATTAGTTATGTCTGAGTATTTCGAGTACTGCAGACAGTTTTCAGCACAACAGCTCATCTCGGCAGCGCAGTGGCTTATCATATAATACATATAACTCAGACCCCTATTTAGAGAGATTATATTTTTCTGCTCATTGATTTATTATGATGAGTATCTAAATAAAACTAGTTTTTTTTTAATGTTTGCACAGTGTTCGCGTAAACATAAGAAATATTATAATGATTATCTGTTATAGCTTAATTTTTTTCATTCGATTAATTAGGAAATCAATGTTATTGTTATCGCTCTATACTACGAGTAGTATTAAAATGCTACTACTGTCAGCAATATAAAGCAACTTGAAAGGTGCGCAACGTCTAATAATGCGATCTACGATCCGAACACAGGTTAATTTTGAATACAAAGTCGTTACCGTCAATTAGCTAAACCATTAGCAATTTTGTTTAGAACTTCCATCAAATTGGGTAAAATGCCTTTACAATGGAAAAAATCATTCATAACTCCCATATTTAAAAGTAGTAATAAGAATGATATTAAAATTATCGTCCTGTTTAAAAATTAAGCTCGATTCCAAAACTATTTGAGAAAATTATTTATGATACTCTCTCTCAAATAATTCGACAAATTATAATTCCTGAACAACATGGTTTTGTAAGTCGAAAGTCTTCAGAAAATAATCTTTGCAAATTCCTTGATCATCTTTATACTGCTATGGACAGTGAACTGCAGGTAGATGCAGTGTACACTGATTATACAAAACATTTGATAAAATTTCACATAATATACTGATACATGAATTAGATCAAATCCTTGTACAGGCTGATTTACTTCGATGGATATCCTCATATCTTAGAAATCGTAGTCAGGAGGTTAAAATAAAAGGATACTGTTCATCGTTTCTCCCAGTTTCTTCAAGCGTTCCTCAGGGTTCGTAACTCGGTCTACTAATGTTTATAATATTAATATATATATATATTCAGATCTCTTAAAACAATAGAGAACTACAATCTACTTCAAGACGATCTGTGTAGGCTTAGTAGGCTTAGCATATTGTCAATCAAATTATCTTTCCTTCTACATCAAGAAATATAACATTATCTTATTTACCAGGAAAATGAATCCCGTCCTCTTTGATTATAAGCTTGACGATAATTTACCAACGAGAGTAAATGAACTGCGTGATCTTGGCGTTGGATAGTAAGTTGTTACAGAGATCACATATTAATATCATAACTAAAAGAGCTTATGGAATGCTGGGTTTTGTTATACGTATCTCAATAGACTTTAAAAAGTCTTCAACAGTAATCACACTATTTTACACTCTGGTGCGGTCTGTTCTTGACTATTGTTCTTCATGGTGGAATCCTCAATACAAAGTTTTTATTAAAATGATTCAAGCAATGAACAATAAGTTTAAGCGATATAATTCTTCTCTAGACTCCATTATTGATAACTTAGGCTGTAATATCCTCGAGAAACGCCGTGATATAAGAGATCAATGCTGTTGTACAAATTGCTTCATACATAATATCATCGACTCTCCCCTACTTTTAAACCTCTTTTTGCATTACGTAAAGTTAAAACAAGTTATGTCTAAAATTGTTTTTTATCTCGTACATGCAAAAAATTATCTTAAAATATTGTAAATTAGATATGTTTCACCTTGAATATAATAGTTACAAAGAAAATATTGTAAAACTTAATATATCATTGGTAGTTTCACTTTAAGTTATATACATAAATATAATATAACTTTTCACTGCTTATATAGCTAATGCTTAATTTATAAATACCATTTTATTATTTTTAATCTTTTATATTTTTAAACAACATAATATTGTGGTGGCAAGTTTTAATTATATATTGTATATTATGTATTAGATATCTGTGGAAACGTCATTGGCTTTTAAGATTAATTTTATATTTTATAAAGTAATTTATTATTGTACTGTATTTCCCTTAAAGAGCAAATAACTAAAAAAAGATAGGTTTGCAATTCGATGCATTCTCCAAAGGGTCTAGTCAGCGGCGCAGCTTAGAAAGCTGCCGCATTTTTATAGAATAAGAGTGGCAAACGAGCACACAATCCACCTGATGATAAGTAAATAGTGGCTCGTCGACACTTTCATCGATCCTCGGTAAAGAATAAAATTGCGGATGTCACTTCAAAGTTGGAATGCCTAGGTTCCTATTAGAAGGGTCTCTGGTTCTCTTCAATCAACACACGATACACAGCAGCATTTACCTGCTTACGAGCTAGAGCGTCGTAGCCTTTACTGGAGGAGCCGACCCATTCGTGCTACAACCATAATATAGCTACAGCATGGCTCTACCACATAAAATCTCGATTGTCAGAATTTGTAATGTTTAAAATTATTTTTACTATAATTAAAAAAAATTGTATTCGTAGTATTTAAAATTATTTTAACTCCCATAAACCATATCCTTTTACGGGATATTAAAACCATCAACCTCATGTTATTTTTGGATGACAGCATTTAATAACTATGCCAATTTTCAATCATCTGTGTAAAAAACTTAGAGAAAAATCATCAAGTTTGCGAAATTTAACACGGATAACTTTAAAGTATGACTCTATTACCGTTTATATACGTATATTTATATATATATATATATATATATATATATATATAATTTTAGCTTTTATCATCTCATCATTATGTTTATCTTTGTTTAGCTTAACGATTGACTGGGAGGGAATGTTCTATAGCATTAAGTCCTCGATATGTACCACTTTGTGCATTTTAACATAAATAAATAAAATAAAGTTTAATAAAAGAAACCCTTAAAATTACCCATATATATTTTTACTTTGGATTTGAACCCTTAGTTCAGTATACAACATTAAAACTGACTAAAACATATTTCATTAATAATCAGATAAGCCGTTCCTGCCAGACCGGAAGTTTAATATGAATAATTCATATGATTGACGTTGTTTTTATAAAACCACGGCGATGTTCTGTCTTCACTCCGTTAGCCGTACCCGCTTCTTAATTCAAAAAGAAGAAATAAAACTACTAATAACTAGCTGCCGCATAAAATAAGTGAAAACTGCTCTTAAATTTAATCTCTTGTTGGAAATAAGGTGTGGTAGGATAATGTTTTATGTATATATAGATATGACTGACTTTATTAATTGCGTTTATTTACATAGGTACATTGACCGTGTAATGGCGGTGTAAGAAAATCTGATACTGTCCTGTGGGTGGGTTTCGTAAGAGGCCACAAAGGGAAACTGAAACGAGGTGGACAGAAGCGTTCTGATAACAACTCAAAATTATAGAAAAAGGTGATTGCCAATCCGTCTGCCAAGCGTGACAATTATGGAAAAATCCTCCCTATGATGTATGGTGAGCAATAGACTTTATAAGCTGTACTGAATGAATGGCAATATACGTAGAATATTTTAGTCGCTTAATTATGTTTATAAGAGTAAATTCTTTATGAATAATAACTTGTTTTTAATTTAAACCTTATTTTATTAAAAATTTAAATTATATTGTATTAAATCCATGTATAGCGTAAATTGCAACAATGCACATATCCGTTAAGAGTTCAATTTTATACTCAAGAGACTGTTTCTTTTGGAAATTGGAATTATCCTCGCGTATCGATTTATCGTTTCGTTTAATAGATAGCGAGTTTTTTTTTACTACAGTGTGTATTTTCTTTTATTATTAAAATCCTAACATAATAATGATTTCCTCCATAGATTGCCTCATAGGGGGATATTTGCAATAGTTGCCATGCTTGCAAGCGGTTTGGCAACCGCAGTTTTATTTATATTTTTAGTCGTTATTAGAAGGACGCTGCTGCTGCGTATCTCCTGATTTGTTTCCTTCTGTCACTTCTTACGACACCCACGAGATGATGTGACGTAGTGAATACTCTTACACCGCCGCTACACTGTAAGTTCAACGTTTAATATTTAATTAAATAAAAAGTAAATTTTATAGGAATTAAACATACGGGAACGTGGAGGAAAATTGAATAAAAAATCGTTAACTTTGAGAGAAACCGCTTTAGATGATACTTATTTTTTATAGGGTAGTGACAAACGAGCACACAGCCCATCTGATGGTAAGTGGTTGCTGTGGCCCATAGACATCTACATTTATCCTCGTTTGCGATTCAAAATTTGTCACCCGTGAGGACTGAGATGGAATACCTCTTTCCCAGTAAAGAAGGGTCACCGGTTCTCTACACTCACGTTACCAAACACAGCAGTGTTAGCTGCTATTTTACGCTTGTATTCTGTGAGAGCGTGGTCCTTCCCCAGTCTAGCTGACCCATTCATGCTACAACTATACTACTAATATAGCTGCAGCATAACTCTACCGCAAAATTTATCGCAAGGAACTTTCTTACTGTGCCTCAAAGAAGTTAAAATAACATATTACATGATACTTTTATATAATTTTTCAGTTCAAAAGCAATGGCAATTCTTATGAAACTGATAACCCGACAAGAGGCAATTTGTCACTATGGAAGTAACCGGTTTTCAATAACTCTTACTATATAACTTTTTTTTAAATAAGATAAATGCATAAGATTTTTAACATAATATTATCATCACACTCTTTAGTGCCTTAGTGAATGCATTTTTATGAGTACAAACATGAGGTTCAAAAATCAAATTATCAAATAATAAATTCTTTAGCTTTATATTAAAATGTATGATTAGTTTTTGGGGTTTCGTACTCGAAGGATAACCAACGAAACTCTATTACAAATCTACGCTGTCCGCCCGTCCGTAGTATCTTACTATCAGTAGTTTGAAGCCCGAATATAGATTTAATACTTTTTTCTGTGTTTTAAATGTAGCTTCTTTATACAAACAGTTGCTCCAAAATATTATACGTTTGTGAACATAGTATAAAAGGGTATACGGTTATAATTATTGATTGTAGGATTTTTAACTTATTTATAAATCGCTGACGAAGTAGATTTGTTCTCACGAAACCCATTTCGTTCTATAGTAAAAATGTTGTGTCTTTTCTATTACTTTTGAAAATAATACGAGGAGTGCTATCAGTCTACAGTTTTCTGGTAGGTATGTGTTTCTCACCTTTTTATAAAGAGGCTTTTAAACAGTTTTTTAAAGATTTTCAGAGGAATTACTTTTTTGTAATATATAAGATTAACAATAAATAGTAAAGGGATGTACTATTTCACATGAATTTATTACACCGGCTATGATTTGGGCCATATTGTGCCAAAAATATGACCGTTTGATATGGGCTAGGGTTTCTATAATACCACCATGTCAAGTTTTTCCGACGTGATATTTCTGAACTATGTCTCTTTATTCCTTTTCATTATCTACGTATACGACCCTTTTAGAGCATTCGAAAAATTGTACAAGTTCCTTTTTAAACAAGAAAATTACTAATTCCGAGAATTGTTTACGATGTTGTTCATTTTCGAAGTAAATGAAGTATTTAGTTTTATTCCTTGTGTATTTTTTCAGAAATTGCTTCACTAAATCTGGTCGGTTTAAAGGTAAGTGTACTTCTAAGATTCCTTGTTTTTCCCTAGACAAGTTTTTTACAGATAATTTGTCTATGTTCTAGCTGAACACTAAAATTTGATTGGGTTTGGCGTCAATCGCTTCCTGTAATATTGTTTTCCCTGTTATTGTGTGTCTTGCCTTAAATGTGCGGTTTCTATACTAGAGAGTTTTTCGGATGCTTTAAATGTGCTACTAGAAGCGTACGGTATGGAAAAATTGGGTTTAGTTGATAGGGTTTTATCTGAATCGGTATGCTCTATGACAAAAGCCTTCTCAGAGTCTGTGTCTGAAGTAGACATAGAATCTGGAGGTGGTGGTCTAAATATCCCTTTTTGCAATTCGTCTAATTTTTAATATAATTTTTTAAGTCCTGAATTTCCTTATTTTTATCTCCATGTTTGTCTACATTTGCATGAGTGAATGAAAGTTCATTTTTATTCAACGCATTAATTCTAATTATTTGTTCGTAACGCGGAGATATTTTAATTTCATTAGTTGAATTTAAAATTAAAGGTATGTTTGCGTAATTTGTCTTTAATATTTGATTTTTCATATCGATTTTGGAATCTAATTGTTTAAGAAGATCACTTCCAATAAGTTCGTCATAGCAGGCGTCGACATCGTATACATAAAACTTATGTACCTGATCACTATTGAAGGTCGGGAATAGGGGTATAATTATTACTTCATCATGTAAATTAGATGTGTGTGTACTGATATCTTCAAATGGTTCGTAACGTTTAAAGTTCGCATAATACTCGTTGGTTTTAGAAGGTCTTATGAAAGATTTAGAACTTCCGGTATCGATTATAAACTTAGTAATAATTTCGGGTATTTCTATATATGGTAATTTTAATTTAGGATTACAATTTACGTGTATGTGTGTTTGATTTGATTTGATTTGATCCGAGGCTTTTATTTGAAAATTTTTGCAATAAGTAATTTCGTCTTTCGTTTACGTGTGGTCTACGTCACAATACTGGCTGTCGCCATAAGTATCGTCACCGTTTTCTTTAAGCGCGTTAACTCGTCCCTACGAAAATATGAGGTTTCACAGGTGGGGCTGTACGCATGCTTACATCGGTCGATTG
This sequence comes from Parnassius mnemosyne, assembly GCA_963668995.1. NCBI lineage: Eukaryota > Metazoa > Arthropoda > Insecta > Lepidoptera > Papilionidae > Parnassius > Parnassius mnemosyne. The sequence continues at coordinate 36,541,794 of CAVLGL010000068.1, read as the reverse complement.
AAATTGTGGTCATTGTAAATAAGGTGGTGGTCTATAACCTGTGGGTTAGTGACTGTACACGCCCCTAGCTGCCCCAACCAAGGTGACGAGATTAGGGCCCATGAGTAATCCCATCGACGAGCAGCAGAGGGACGGGGCCAGAATATGGCCACGTGGAAAATCTCTAGTTACACTAAACAATAAGGGGGAGCGTTGGAATTCCCTATCACAATAAACTATATGGGAGGAAACTAGAAACACATAGTACTTACCATTATCCGGAGCTAACTTGGCACCAAGGCTTGGGCAGGCCGTGAGTGTGTGTAATAGTGGATGTCGAGTAGTGTACAGTGAGGTGTGAATGTGTAGAGCCTTGGCAAGCATAGGCGACCAGCAGCGGCCGAGTTCCAGGCTGATCCAAAATGCTGCACCGATTCAGACTTCTTCGGCGCCGGACCACTTCTTTCTTTACTGTCACTGATTCAGTCTCTTAGCTTCATTGTTAGGGTGGGGCGAAAATTTTTTTTCTATTTTCTTTCGTAATAGCGATAAAAAGGTGCCTTATGGGTTAGAACTAGTATTAATGAAGTATTTTCAAATTCTGTTTCAGGTAACAGCCTCCGGATTGACTTTCAAATTTTGGAAAAATATGATTTAAGACGTGTTTTCGCAACCCAGTAAAAAAACGTTCTAATTGAAGTTTTACCAAGTTTAAAGTGTTTTTCAATAGGAAATATAATCAAATTTTATTAGGGTAATACCAAACGTATCACTAATAATAACCAACGGCGTGAGGTGAGGGGGCGGGGAGTGGAGTTTGCATTTGGCGCGTTATTTTTTTCGCATCAGTGGCGCTGCGGCTTTTGAGGTTAGAGGTCGCGTTTTGCTCTGTGTCACAATGGAACGTACTCGAAAGTGTTATAAATGTCCACTGCTTGGTGAATTATATGATATTAAACTCAATATGCTACCAACATATGAAGATGTCATCAAATACTACGAGTGGACGAGAAGGCAAGTCAAGTTTAATAATAATTTCCAGGAAGAGCCATCATTTTTCGAAATCGCAGAGTTAGTGACTAAAAAAATTTAAGAGATTTGGCTGAAAGCGTCGCTACCAACTGTGACACATGTAAGAGTATGTCAAATGCTAAAATCTTATCACATCAAGTACAAAAACCTTCTCAAATCCCACCCCAAAATACCTAAGAAAAACATAGACACGTTTCAGCGCGACAACACAGCTCTCTTCGACATTTGTTCCTGCAAATGCAAGGACTTGAGCGCTTGCACCTGCTCTAAGGAACGAAAAGTACCTACTGCTGAACGTGATTTTCTGATTGATCAACGCACCTCTATAAAAATTATAATAGCAAATGTCGACGTTGCTACTACTAATCAACTCAGAAAGATATTGAAAAGAAAATTTTCTAAGCAGCAATCCGCACAGAAAAATCAATTGGAACGAGTCGAAGAATCCACAGACCTACAACTTATTTCTTCTTCGTCTTCAATCACCGACGAAACTGATTGTGATGACTTCTTAGTGTTCGAGGAGCCCGGTACGTCTCAGCAAGAGAAGACATACCAGGATATGGATTTTTCTGCGCTTTCGAAGACTGGAATATCCGACAGGGCAGGAGCTGCTATTGCTTCAGTAGTTTTGAAAACTACAGACACGGCTGCCCCAGTAATTGACAAAAACAAATTGCGCCGGGAGAGAAGAAAAACACGAAAAACCATAATATCTAAAGACAAACCCCAACAAATACCCGCATTATATTTTGATGGTCGAAAAGATAAAACTCTCATAATGACAAGAAAAGGAGAGAAATATTACAGAAGGACGATACGGGAGGAGCATATTTCACTTATTAAGGAACCAGGCTCTATTTACTTGGGTCACGTTACACCAAGCTCGGGAACTTCTAAAGATATAGTAAAGGCAATTACGGACTACTTTTTAAATGAAAACATATCTATGGGTGATTTACTGGCTATTCGATGCGATGGGACAAATGTAAATGTTGGAAACTATGGAGGTGTCATACGTTTAATAGAAAAACAATTAAAAAAGCCTCTGCAATGGATTGTTTGCTTGCTACATATGAACGAACTGCCACTGCGGCATTTATTCGAGCATATTGATGGCGCTACAACGGGACCGAATACTTTTGCGGGGAAAATCGGAAAACAGTTAGAAAACTGTGAAAAGAAACCCGTTCTAAAGTATCAGGCAATACCGTCGGAGTTATCACAATTGAAAGCCCAAGATCTCAGCACAGACCAGTCTTACCTGTACAGTATTACGTCTGCTGTCTCGACCGGCGTGCTTCCCGAAGATTTAGCAAACAAGTCACCTGGAAAGATGTCCCATGCTAGGTGGCTTACCCGTGCTAATCGGATTCTGCGGCTCTATATTTCGACAAAATCCCCGCCTAAAGAGTTGGTGATCTTAGCAACTTACGTTGTTAAGGTTTACGCTCCGACTTGGTTCTCTATCAAGACTCACCCCAGCTGTAAGGATGGAGCGCGACATCTGTATAAGCTCATTTCTGCTTCTAGATACCTCACAGCAGAGCTAAAAGCTGTAATAGATCCAGTAATTATACGGAATGGATATTTCGCTCATCCAGAGAACTTATTACTGGCAATGTTGACAGACTCGCAACAACATATTCGAGAGTTAGCCGCACGTCGTATTCTGAAAGCCCGTACCGTTCCTCAAACAAAATTAAGACTTTTTAAAGTTTCTGCCCTTAAATTAGATGCATCATTTTACGTCGACTTGATTGACTGGCAGAATAACATTACCCAGCCCCCCATTCTCGAGAGTTTGAATGATGAAGACCTGCAGTTATTCATTTCACAGAGAGGTGAAGGTGAACTGTCTCTTCTATGCCTGCCATGTCATATGCAAGCCGTGGAACGATCAGTCAAGACAGTAACCCAAGTAGCAAATACATTATGTAGCAAAATAGCAAGAGAAGGCTTTATTAGAGCACAAATAGAGTCTTGCAAAAATATGCCGAAATTCGAGAGCAAACAAGATTTTAGGGTTAACTAAAAAAATAAGTTAATGTGTATTTTACTTTTTTACGCATTTCTTTGTAATAATAAACAAATATGCAAAAGCGTGTGTTTTCAATTTTAAAAAAAAATTAACATAATTTACATTGTATTTAGTACTTAGCTTAAAGTCAAATTTTCTTAATTTTACTTAATTTCAAAATCAATCCGAAGGCTAAAGATGATATTCAATCATTCTGATTTTTTGCATGTGCAATAAGTACATAATAAGGCACCTTTTTTGTGCTATTACGTAAAAAGAAAAGAACTTTTTTTTTCTTCATACATTGGTGGCCCACCCTATTCATTGTACAATTAACTCACAGAAGCCACTAACTCTCGTTTGTTATAAGGTTAACGCACAAAACGAACACGGAGTGTCCGGATCAAAGGTCACTACCGTTTCGCGTAGCAACAGTTATTTCTAGAATATCAAAGGCCGCACTAGCTAATATTGTCGAATGCACTTAAACAAATTCTGACTCGGACCCAATAAGTCCCGGGAAAGGCTATCCAACAAGGAATTCGCGTTATTAATCCTAGACAGGATGTTTACTAGACGTCTAAACTATTCCGCGGTTCCCAAACAAAAATGACAGTGTGCTAGCGTTAGCACAGCTGGCAGACGACTAGCTTTCGCTTTTACGCTTTCTCAACACCCACCGCTCGACCGACGTCAAAACCGGTATGGTACCGAGCCGCGCGCCCTCTCGCGTTTGTTCCTGAAATTAGCGTTTGGCGCGAACAGTGACCTTGGATAAAGTTTGGTCTATATCCAAACTGTGATGTTGCACCTAATTGCGGCTTATACCCTATGTGTTGCTGAGGGGGTTGTGACCTAATTCCAAATTGTCGGGGTTGCTGTTGTGACGCTGCAGAATTATTACTAATAAATAATAATTAAATTCATTATAAAAACATTTAAAAATGTCATAGAAATTATATTTTAAACAATTAAAATGCAATATTAAGTATAAAAGTTCAAATATATTCATTTGCAATATTTAATATTATAGTATAGTAACCGCATAAAATTGTCTTTAAAAAATCTCGAAATTTATTAAAATTCTGTTTAAAATATTCAAAAAGTCGATTATATTGCAATAACAAAGATAAATAACATTTGTAATATGATTGCAAAAATGGATCAAAAATTTTCAAGTTGATGTAGGTGTTCATGTAATGTCCCCTTATAAGAAGGGCGTTTCTGAAGACATACCCAAGGTTGTACATATATATGGGGTGGTTGGCTGACCGACTGCTAGTAGTAAGGTTGCACAATGACTAGTCCTATATTAGGGACTTATGTTAGCTGAAATGATTGGGAATAAGAAAAACCACATGCACGGTATAGCTTAATTGTATTTTATTATTTTTCGAAGAATTCTCCGTTCAATTTAATGTGCTTTTCCATAAGTGCAAACCAATCATTAAAACAGTAATTCCAGTCCGAAGTTGATGTTCACAAAATGGCTGACTTGTACGCTTCTACAGCTGCTTCGGGGTCTTCGAACCGTTGACCGCGTAATAAATCTTTAATTCTAGGGAATATAAAAAAAACCGTTTGGGCTCAGGTCACAACTGTACGGAGAATGGCTCATCAGCTCAACCTTTTCCTGCTCAAAAAAATAATTTGTCTTATGAGGCATATGGAAGCTCGCATTATCGTGATATAAGATGATGCGACGTTTCGGGTTATTTTTTCGGAGTTCGGCTACCATTTCTGGCAAGCAAACCGTGATTTACCACTCAGCGGTAACCGTTCTGCGTTCCTGTAAAGGAATCGTAGCAACATGCCCCTATTTCGAAACAAACGTAGCAACTATTTTCTTTGACACGCTGCGGGAGCGAACCACTTTCGTTGGTTTGACCTCGTCTTCGAAGACCCAAACTGCTAACTGATGTTATCTTTCAGGTTCGTATGAATAAATCCATGATTAGTCACCTGACACGATATTATAAACGGCATTTGACTTCCCTCTGTTGAAGCGTTGCAGAGTATTCCGGCACCAATCTACACGAGCCGCCTTTTGCTTTTCGGACAAATTGTGGGGAACCCAGCGGGAAACTAGCTTTCTTACACACAGCTCATTATGTAATATCGACTGAATTGCAGTCATTCCGATACTGATAACAGACCGAATCTACTCGTATGTCACATGACGGTCATCTAATACAATAGTTTGCACAGCTGCGATGTTTTCAGGCGTGACCGCTGTTCTTGGTCGACCTGCAGATGAAACAGTGATGAGCGACACATGACCGCGTCGGAACTCGGCATACCAGCGGGATATTGTCGTTTAACTCGGTGCTCCAACATCATAAATCGAAACAAGTTCGCTGAGACATTTATCTTGAGATAAGCCGCGACGAAAATTGTGATAAATTATGGTACGGAAATGTTCACGCGTGAGCTCCATTTCTGTTAACGACGTATCAACTTTAAACCAACATAGTTTTTGTTTTAAATTTTTTTTGTTTGAGTGTCATTAAGATTCTAAGAGGCCAGTATTCAAATTCTAAAAAAGGTTTTATTGTAACTCAATCCGAAATATTCTATTCCCGATCATTTCGGTGTGCCCCTCCGTATATGATACAAAAGCATTAATATAGAAGCTACCTATGATGCATAAGCATTATGATAGCAGAGTTACGACTTCAAGTCCCATATGTATAAGACATATAATAGTATGGTCTATGAAATAAAGCAAATATGTGGAAGGTTTCTAATATGTAAAAGCGTTATATTGTAAGAAGTGGAACATATATGGGGTGGTCGGGTGACCGACTACTAATAATATTATTGCACAATGACTAGAACTATATTAGGGACTTATGATAGTAAGGTCTATGGAACCAAAATATTCATATAGAAGGTATCTATGATGCATAAGTCATATCATATATATCATATATTATTATTGTAGTTATTAGATATTAAATTATAGATTATTAGTAATATCATATGTTATTATTGTAATTATTAGAAGTATCACACAAAATCAAATTTTTACCAAGTCTAGTAACTCAATTTTCTTATCACCACGCACACCATGCGAACTATATGAAATTATAAAACCGTTACAAAATGCATCTAGCTCTGGATATGATGAAATAAATACTAAGATTATTACATTTTATGCAGAGGAAATAGTACATCCCTTTAATATTTATTGTTAATCTTGTATATTAGAAAAAAGTAATTTCTCTGAAAATCTTTAAAAAACTGTTTTAAAGCCTCTTTATAAAAAGGTGAGAAACACATACCAGAAAACTGTAGACCGATAGCACTCCTCGTATTATTTTCAAAAGTAATAGAAAAGCTATATAGAATAGGCTCTATTCTTTCTTACAGCGACACAACATTTTGACTATAGAACAAAATGGGTTTCGTAAGAACAAATCTACTTCGTCAGCGATTTATAAATAAGTTAAAAATCCTACATTCAATAATTATAACCGTATACCCTTTTATTCTATGTTCACAAAGGTATAATATTTTGGAGCAACTATTTGTATAAAGAAGCTACATTTAAAACACAGAAAAAAAGTATTAAATCTATATTCGGGCTTCAAACGACTGATAGTAAGATACTACGGACGGATGGACAACGTAGATTTGTAATAGAGTCCCGTTGGTTATCCTTCCCAAAAACGAATCAATCATTTTAATATTAAGCTAAAGAATTTATTATTTGATAATTATTATTTGATAATTTGATTTTTGAACCTCATGTTTGTACTCATAAAAATGCAGTCACTAAGGCACTAAAGAGTGTGATGTTAATATTATGTTAAACATCTTATGCATTTATCCTATTTAAAAAAAAGTTATATAGTAAGAGTTATTGAAAACCGGTTACTTCCGTAGTGACAAATTGCCTCTTGTTGGGTTATCAGTTTCATAAGAATGCCCATTGCTTTTGAACTGAAAAATTATATAAAAGTATCATGTAATATGTTATTTTAATTTCTTTGACGCACAGTAAGAAAGTTCCTTGCGGTAAATTTTGCGGTAGAGTCATGCTGCAGCTATATTAGTAGTATAATTGTATCATGAATGGGTCGGCTAGACTGGGGAAGGACCACGCTCTCACAGAATACCAGCGTAAAATAGCAGCTTAACACTGCTATGTTTGGTAACGTGAGTGTAGAGAACCGGTGACCCTTCTTTACTAGGAAAGAGGTATTCCATCTCAGTCCTCACGAGTGACAAATTTTGAATCGCAAACGAGGATAAATGTAGATGTCTATGGGCTACAGCAACCACTTACCATCAGATGGGCTGTGTGCTCGTTTGTCACTATCCTATAAAAAATAAGTATCATCTAAATCGGTTTCTCTCAAAGTTAACGATTTTTTATTCAATTATCCTCCACGTTCCCGTATGTTTAATTCCTATAAAATTTACTTTTTATTTAATTAAATATTAAACGTTGAACTTACAGTGTAGCGGCGGTGTAAGAGTATTCACTACGTCACATCATCTCGTGGGTGTCGTAAGAAGTGACAGAAGGAAACAATTCAGGAGATACGCAGCAGCAGCGTCCTTCTAATAACGACTAAAAATATAAATAAAACTGCGGTTGCCAAATCGCTTGCAAGCATGGCAACTATTGCAAATATCCCCCTATGAGGCAATCTATGGAGGAAATCATTATTAAGTTAGGATTTTAATAATAAAAGAAAATACACACTGTAGTAAAAAAAACTCGCTATCTATTAAACGAAACGATAAATCGATACGCGAGGATAATTCCAATTTCCAAAAGAAACAGTGTCTTGAGTATAAAATTGAACTCTTAACGGATACGTGCATTGTTGCAATTTACGCTATACATGGATTTAATACTATATAATTTAAATTTTTAATAAAATAAGGTTTAAATTAAAAACAAGTTATTATTCATAAAGAATTTATTCTTATAAACATAATTAAGCGACTAAAATATTCTACGTATATTGCCTTCCATTCAGTACAGCTTATAAAGTCCATTGCTGACCATAAATCATAGGGAGGATTTTTCCATAATTGTCACGCTTGGCAGGCGGATTGGCAATCACCTTTTTCTATAATTTTGAGTTGTTATCAGAACGCTCCTGTCCACCTCGTTTCAGTTTCCCTTTGTGGCCTCTTTCGGAACCCACCCACAGGACAGTATCAGATTTTCTTACACCGCCATTACACGGTCAATGTACCTATGTAAATATACGCAATTAATAAAGTTAGTCATATTTATATATACATAAAACATTATCCTACTACACCTTATATCCAACAATAAAAGCAATTTTATACGAGTAGAAGATAATATTCAAAACATTATTCAAGCATTAAACAACACGGATTTTCGACAAACGATTACCAAACTCATTCACGTTTATAATATCTTCTTTGATAATTTTCATAATTTATATTTCCATTTGAATGAAATCCAAACAGCCATTGCTTTTAGTAAAATTAATGTACTACACCAGTCAATAATTGATACAGAAGAACTTATAATATTATTAAAGGAAATAGAACAAATTGACAAATTAGTGTTTCCTGGCACTTATGAAAATATTGTAAAATTAGAAAGATGTGTCGAGATAAAAGTCTAAATTAAACAGAATCAGATAAAATTTATTATGAGTATTCCACTTATTAGAAATGAATTTTTAAACTATTATAAATTAGTTCCCTTACCTGTATTACATAATGGCTAGACGACTCTCATCCTACCTAAAAATCCGTACCTACTTGTGAAAGGATTGAAAGCAACACCGCTCTCTCTCAGTCATGTCGCGAGGTCGACGAACGTCGATATTCGTGTGTCATGAAAACGACATACAACTCTTCACCAATGACAACTGTGTCGTAGAAATCATGCAGTTTCACACAAAAGTCTCAAGTTGTCACAGTTTCAGTTGTCATGGTTTACTCAAATACTGAAACAGCTATGACTAAATTATGCGACTGTGAAGTAAGCCAAGAGATTCTACTAGGAACCTACCTCTTAACTATGGATGATAACTGCAAGGTGAAAATCAAAGGATACGAACTGAAAAGACATCAGACTCAAGGTAAAGAAATAACCTACCTAAGACAGCCATTAATAAACTTACCAAATATAATACTCAACACGTCAAGCACTCTGAAGCAGCTTATGAATCTTGATGGAATTAATATAGCAGACGTACAGTTCCTGAATCTATTACTGTAGAAAAGTATGGGAGAAATTAGTGACAGTGAGTTTAGTGAAAATGGAAAAAGTGAAATTACTAATAAAAGTGTTAGTTTAGTCAACATTATTATTTTAGTTATTATTTTAGGTATTATTTTTAAACATAAATTAATAGAAATCTGTAAAATCTGTAAAATTCGAAATAATCCCGAGGATAATCCCGAATTTGTGGAGGGAGGAGTTATATCGCCTCAATCCGTCCCTGGCTCAATATTTCAAACAGCATATGCGTGAGAGTCTCTCGAGTGATAATTCTAAAAGTAATTTAAGACGATATGATAATTGTATTAAACTTATTTTTTAACATTAATATTAATTTATTCTGTAACTAACCACCTTCGAAAGAACATGAAATCATTTTAAATTATAAATTGTGTTTTTAAAAAGACTGTCGAGGTTCGTCGCAATTTAAGTAGGTACTTAGTTAAAATCTTGTAAACAAATTTTAAATTCCAGTATTTTGTGTGAGGTATTATAACTCAAAATATTTTAATTACAAACGAAAACTTTAGGTATGTAAGTACTTAGATAGTGAAGTCACCATCCAAGTACCTACTTATATAAATTTCAAGTAAGTTTTATAATAAATTACTTAGCTTTTTTATTCTGTAGTTAAAATAGTACTCTATTCTTTTTTCGCTACAAGTGCCTATGTAAATGAATAAAATAATCACACTTCATTATCCTTCGGTAACTTAAAAAATTATATATCTTAAGCCTTTTGTTAGCTTATTTAGGCTTTAACAAGCCTGAATGACCTTGACGAAACGGCGATCGCAGAGATTTTAGCCGACGTCAATACCGTCTAGCAACTACGTTATGTATTACTTATAAAAGTGCAAAGATTAATAGACTGCAGAGATGACAATTATATAAGTGACATACTGCCTGTTATGCTTGCGCATCACTGAGAATTATGTCGCGGTTACGCATCTTTAATTACATTGTGCTGTAGCTTTGTCCGGTAGGCGTCACGAGCTATCAAATGTTCAAGTTTCAAGTACGTAAGAGTTTTTATTATATATGTTAAATCGTATTTATTTGTATCGTATTAGTAGATCTGAGTCAAAGCGTTCGCTGTAAATTTTTCCCGGGTTTGATCCCCGACAGCACGAATGAAATTTGTAATTGCAATTTTCGTCAACACGCATTGGGGCAGCGCGGCGGACATTTCCATGCCCTAAAACCCTCTCAGAAATAAAAAAAGAGTCCTGTGCCCAATAGAGAGACTTGTATACTCTATTACTTTACATTGTAGTAATATTCTTATTCGTTTCAGATACAGAAGGGTACCTTATGCTGACAAAATATCATGTGGAGGCGACGAAAACGTAAAACATCTTTGTATCTAGATAAAACGTTCGAGAGATTGTCAGTCATGTCATACGCCACATGTTCTATAGAGCGTAGAACATTGCAGATAGGACAAAATAAAAAATAATATAAAATATTATGGGAACTATTTATTAATAATATATACATTTATAGGTATTTATAATAAAAATAATGAACAAGCTGCAAGTTTCAACTAATAATGTTTCTTGTAAACACAATTGTAAAATTACTGTTTTAATTTTTACCAATGGTTAATTGATGAAATGTAGTCAAGATCACTTCATATAAAATATATTTAATTAAAATTGACACATGACCTATTTGGCCTTCTACTTACAACTCGGTGGAAATTTGAAAAGAAGATTTCGTCTGTTCTTAATTATCTTGTGTACACGATTTTTCACACAAGTATTGTTTACAACTGGCGTGGTTTCGAAAAGCGTGATTAAGTGTCAGCGGTATATAATCAATTAAATACTGAACTTTTTTGAAATTTATTTTTTTGTTTATTTTTGTTATATCTTCTTAAAAACTGACGCCATCTCACTATTTTATTTTTTGTTTTTTTTTGTAATGCATAAGGATAAGTTAGACTAAGTTAGATTAACTTGGATAAGTTTGTAATTGTTTTAATTTTATCACAAAATTTACGCAATAAATTATTTTTTTGACTTTTGATTGATTTTTTAAAACCTGGTAAAATTATTTTTTTCCATACCAATTGATGGGCCTGAGTATAATGTCAGTAATGCTCTTTGGCTGAAGTTATTTTTTATTTGATGCTCAATTGCAGACAAAAAAATGTTGATTGCGCATCTCTAAAACAAATTTCCACCTCTTCTCCTTCTAATAATAGCTCCTCCACCTAATACGGCGTAATAGTTATAATTATCTATAAGAACATTTGCAGAAATAGTTTTTTTAACAGTTATGAGTGTAACATTTTTATCACCTGCTTTGTTTATAGTGACTTGAGCAACACTTTTCCGGTTTCTGTACAGAAAATGATGCTGGCTTTGCAAATATGGATGGCCGCTACCATTGAATATATTTGAATATAATATACTTATAACATATTTGAATATATTATATTCAATGGTATATTATATTTGAATATAATATACCATTGAATATAATACCCGCTATGTTACACTTATTTACATAGAAACTTTAATTATCATTTGTATAAAATTCTAAATAGCACTTTTTACACAAGAAAGTAAACTTTTAGATCAGTCCATCTTGTTTTTCACTAATTAAGTGAAAAGTGAAACAAACCAATAGGTCCGTGATTTAAAATTTCTTGCAACTTTTTATAGAAAAGCATGACCTTATCATAATATAATAGTAATTTATTTAGCCATGTGATAAAACTTTTAAGTGTGCCAGTCAAACATTAATGATGATATTCAAATCATTATACTGGAAATAGTCTTTTAAATATTTTGTAGTATAATTGATAATCTTCAGTATGATTGACCGTGTATATGACTTTTATAAGTCTATGTTATTTTTGATGAAAATTATTATTGCATATAAAATCCCTTTCACATTTATTTTAGTATGGAATTTAATTAATCAAAATGAAAATAATAACTTTGGCTCCTTATAACTGATCTTTAAATGTAAAACACTGACTTGAAATTATAATATAATTATTGGCATTTTTTTAATTCATTGAAATTTTTTAAGATTGTGCTGAAACTCTACTGGATAAAAGAAACAAATATATATATTATATTTCTTGATGAAAATAAAGTATGCGCGTTACATCGCATCCCATCAAGAATTTCTAATGTAATTCTTGGTGTAAAGCTAAGACGTGATAATAACTGTAAACAAGAGAATAACCAAATAAAGAAAACATTTGTAAATATTTGCTTTATAACCTAATAAATATTATTTGACCGTAATAAAATAAAACAAGGTAGTCTTCGGCATGAAAGTAAAAATAAATATTTTCGATTATTTTTGCAATATCTAACAGCCGGATCAGCGTGCGATAGTGATCCATCTAAAGATGCTAAATATCAGCAAGCACTGTCAAATTCAATAGGAGTGACAGATAAAACGGTTCTTGATACAGAAGGGTAAATAAATTATTTAACCTATAAAGTAAAATCACTTTATTAAAAATCAATATAGCCTAATAGCTTCAATAACATGATTGAGACACATAATTGTACGAGTGCTTACAATATTAAACATTATTTTACTAAAATCTCAGAAAGTTTGTTTTTAATAGAATAAGGGTGACAAACGAGCACACAGTCCACCTGATGTTAAGTGGTTGCTACGGCCCATAGACATCTACATCTATTCTCGATTACGTATCAAAATTTAGATGCGTTGTCACCCGTGAGGACTAAGATGTAATGTCTCGTTTCCAGTAAAAAGGTTCTGCGGTTCTCTACACTCACCATACGAAACACAGCAGGGTTAAACTGCCACTGTACATGGTATTCTGTGAGAGCGTGGCTTTTCCCCGGTCGAGCCGACCCATTCGTGCTACAACTATACCTACTACTAATATAGCTGCAGAATGGCTCTACCACGTAAGAAAAAATTGACGGTGAAAATTTAAGTATTTTCAGAAGCAACTTTGCAATTATTTTCTATTGAGTAAATTTTTGTGGAATCGTGTTTTGCAAACCGGTACCTGAAATACGTACAATTTTTTTTCGATAACGACGTGAAATTACAATACGATCCCCATGCATATCAACGTGGCTCTATTCAGCCTCTTAACATGGACATACTCGGGATTCAGAGATTTTAAAAGTTTTCATGCGTAGATAATGGAAGATATAATATTATATTATTACTGTCCCGTGTGAAGTAACCTTTATACTTATATACATATTCTCATCATATTTTCATGGTTGAAAATTTTTCACTCTGTGTAACTAAGTTTATTATGGTATAGTCAAAGTCAATATTTAGTATTTGTTTTTTTTATAGGATAAGGGTGACAAACGAGCACACAGTCCACCTGATGGTAAGTGGTTGCTGCGGTCCATAGACATCTACATCTATCCTCTGTTACAAATCAAATTGTAGATGCGTTGTCACCCGTGAGGACTAAGATGGAATGCCTCATTTCCAGTAAAAAGGGCCTCCGGCCACCTGCACTCACCAAGCGAAACGCAGAGGTAAACCTCTACTTCACGCTGGTTTTCTGTGAGGTCGTGTTACTACCCCAATTCGAGCCGGCCCATCCTGTTATGTTATGTCATAGATCGACATTTTTTCTTATATTTTTTTTTCAATAACCTTAAAAAAACAATTGATATTTCTTTTGAAATTAATCATATTGATTTTTGTTTCAATTTTTCCCATAATATAATTTTCAGGGTTATTTTGTGCTTCTTAAACCGTTCGAAGAGAAAGAAGAAAAATCTGTGCTTAGTATCATCATTATTGTCATTATGCAACGCATCATCGTCATGCGTTGCTTCGATTCATTTAGCCAGGGGATTTCACACATCGAGTTTGCCTTAAAACGAACTGTACTTTATAGCACGTCCTACATTAACAATTTTCACTTCTATGACAGATGTACTCCATTTCAATTTGAAATAACATTTCGGTAGCACGGAAGTTGACGACTTTATCAACCTGAGAATTCGCCCAGTAGGGTAATCTGGATTTATGGAGTAGTAGTAACGTTAGAGTCTGTGCCTTGACCATTATGTGTCGAAACGCCAAAGACGCATTAGTTGAACTTTTTCGTCCGACGGTAAAATCTAACAAAGTTTCCTTAATAAAAAAAAACGTAAGGACGAGATTACTTTAGAAACAATCATTAATTAAGCAGATGGTAACCGCAATAAAGAACAAGTTTTAATAAAATTTGATATGACAAAGTTCAGTAATTATAATAATAGTAATGAAATTAATAAATACCTAAACAATGTAAATAACTAAATAATAAACTTTCTTCAAAACTATAATAGTAGTCAAGTCATAGTAAGTTCAGACAACAAACAAAACGTTAGTTCCTTTTTATACGTTAACAACGCGTCTGTATTTTTAGATCTGAATAAAAAATTAAAAAAATTCAGCAATATTCTCTGTAAATGCTGCGGACTGTACGTTGAAATATGCAATTTGTATGCCGGTAGGGAGCTGCGTGATGATTTAAAAAACGTGACGAGGTAAGGCAAACAGGAGGTTTGTAAAACTAGTTACTAGCAAAGGTTTATAACGCTAAGAGTGAATTTAAAAAGTAAATGCTGTCTTGTAAATCTTGAATATCTGTAACACACTAAAACATTTAGGTTAGTAATCTATTTTGTACAGCTTTTAATAAACAAAAATGTTTAATTATTAAAGAATTTGTAAAGAAATTTAACAAAATTTTGCATTTCATAAGATATGCTGCAAAATTTGTTTAAAAAATATAATTTATTTGTAGCTTTCATTATTTAATACAAATACCGTAAATAATTGTTAATTATAACACATTCGATATCTAATGCTTACTGCTATATAAATTTATTTTACCTTCAATATTGATTATTTGGTATTATATTTGTGGAGACCATTAGTATCTCAATCGTAATATTTAGTTGTAATCTGTAGCTGGCAGTTTGTTTTGAAAAATGAAAAAAGCTCTATATACTTTTCGGTTCGGTATATTATGTACAGAAAAAATAATAATTTTACTAAATAGTAAAAGCCGAGCTTTAATACTTCTATACACAATGTCTTTAAACCAGCTTCTGAAGCTTTTTATTTGTTTAAAGTCTGCTTTCACTTTTTATTAAAATTCTCATTTTTTGACCGTTTTATGTGGACAAGTCAAATGTTAGAAGTTCGTACAATTTTTTAATAAATGGTTACCTTTTTAACACATTTTTACCATATGATTTGGAATATTTTCCCCAAATTTATAAGGGATCACCCCTAAAATATATTTAATGAAAAATATACTTTTATATGATATGCTGTTATTTAAAAAAAGTTCCGCTGGGTTTCTTGCTGGTTCTTCCCAGGACAGAGGTTTTTTCCGAACCAGTGGTAATCAAACAAAAGAGTGACTTTCAATAAGTTTTATTTATAATCTATATTGAATAAAAAAGTTTCTGTTTCTGTTTCTGTTTCTATGCCTATTTAATAAATTTTAAAAATTAAGCGTGATTAAAATTTTCAATAAAATTTTGCTTATGCCTATTTAATAAAGGAATTAATAAAATCGGTCCACTGACAAAAAAGCAACAAAAACTCGAGTAAGAGACTTCCTCCTATTTTTAAGTCGACTAAAAAGACTTTCAAGTGTATAACGAGAATGGTGAAAATTAAATAATAATTATATAAATGTTAGATTTATATTTACACAACCATCTTTTTCCTTTTAATCAGCCTGCAATCATCACATCGGTTACGTTAATCGTTACGCTTTGTGGGTTGATTGACGTTCGCAGTTCCAAACGTCTTGCACCTTTAACGCTGATCGTTGTACCGCCATCTTTTGGAAGCGATTAAATCTTTTTGGCATTTCTTATATTCACCTGTTACGAAACCCACAATGAACTGATATAATGGTTTCTCTTACGCCGCCTCTACGTGGCAAATATAATTTATAAAACAATACGCTAGTATTGTTAATCCGTCTAATGACGACGTAGCCCTTGGTGGTAAAGTTTGTTTCCAATGCATATACAACATTTACAAAGTTGACTAAAAATAGTGGAGGGGTGGTGGAATTTCGTATTTAAAATTAAATAATGTGTGTGTGTGTTATCACCAAGCGGAGGCAAAAATATTGATAGTTAGTCCACCAAATTCTATATAGATAAGACTAAACATTTATTACAATTATTATAATCGACAGGACAGGGCAATAAATTTTGGTATTTCTTATTTTCATGTGCAAATTATATGCAAAATGTGTTAAATATTGTAAGGGTTAACCATTTTATTTAAAAATAAAATTTATAAGTGGCTGTTCTCTCTTAGGTACCGTTTATTTTGAAGAGAACACTTCACTCACGATGCTGTAAAAAAAAAAAACTTTAAAACGGTGAGTATTGACAATAATTTAAAATTATACCTTATTATTGTGTTTTAAAATTCTAACTGTCTCAAACGATTAAAACTATTCATATTATTTAGAAATATAAATACTTTTAAACTGAAACCATCTGAGAGGCATTTCCAAGTTATAATACATTTCAAGTACGATGTTAATTTCTATTGCTTGGTATTTTGTCTAGCAATTAAAGCGATGAAAAACTTTAACAAAATTTACATAAAATTCATGTTGCCTCAGTCTACTTTCCTTCAAAAAATCCTTTCGTAATTAAGTACCTATACGAACACATATATACACTTAGTACGAACAAGATAGCTCTTTAAGGGCTAGAATGATTAAAAAAATATTCTTCATCTTAATCGTCAGCCCGTTCAAGTCCACTGCTCACTGCTGTCATAATATCAAAAGTCACGCATCTTGTTACCTGTGTTTTGTTTTTACATTGTTACACTAGATGGCGATACCACCATTTACTTTTTTTATTCTTTTTTAATTAAGGGACTTTCTTTTTCTTAACATGTCAGTCCCATTGTACCTTATATAATATACCAACAAAATGACACACATTATGAGCAGCATTTGACAGTGTTTAAGTGATAATGTTTTGAATTTCACCTATGTTGCACATTTTAATGTTAGTTTTGGTAGCCAGTAGTTTCCGCTCGTGATGGTTTTTAGGAACATTCGCCGAGCAAATGTTATATATCTTCGAATGTGTTGCATTTTTCGAAATTTGGAGATTGTTTCTTTTTTATCATGAAAGCAAACTTGTTGCACGGAATGTGCCCGGAGCGAAGTCGTATTGTAAATGCAATAGATTTTTCATTCAGTAGAAACTGACTAAGGTGCTTTTGGAGGCTGAGTCTGGATAGTTTTGTACCATATCCCTTTTCATTGCGACCTTTCATCAAAATATTATTTCCAAAGTGCATAACATTTCTCTTTATATTTAATTAAAATTTCTGTATAATCTGGATTAATTTTACATTCTCTTCTTCATATAATTGTTAATTTTGCAAGTTTATCAACCTCCTCATTGCCATGTAAACCGCTTTGTTATGGTAGCCACACTAAATTACGGTTTTTACACTGAAGTTTAAATATGTCACTTAATATAGAGTATGATATCAATGCATCTCTTGTTCCAGAGTAATATGTTGAAGAGCACTCTTGCTATCAGTTAGTTTGTGAAAATCCGTTGTACCAGCAAGCATTGTTTATTGCAATTAATTCAGCTGACATTATCGTAAAATTATTAAGATTTTTAATTTTACATTTACTACTCACTAACGAATCTACATAAGTAGCACCTTCACAACATTTATCCTTGAATCCATCACAAAACAGCTTGTTACATCCGAAATATTTAACATTCAATTTATTGATCACATTTGATTTTAAAGATTTTACCTCCTGCACCATCTACTGAAGGCCATAAGAGTTTTATATCATATTATCAACGCCGTCACCACAACATCACAATACAATATTAAAATTTTATTTTATCAAACGATAGAGCCATGTTGCCACTTTATTATGGCTACAGCACGAATGGTTTGCAAGATCGGGATAGAAAATCATATATCATCTTGGAAATATCATCTTGGAATAGCCGCTTAACACTTATACTATCCGATTTTCAGACACTATAGTAAGACAATAGCAATAACCTATATGTAGTGCACGGGACATCGAAAGGGTTAATATTACTGTTTATGGTGTTTGGTGAGTCTAGAAAACCGTAAACCCTTTTTACTTGACTCGAGGCATTCTAGCTTAGTCCTCAGGACTAAAATGTAATGCCTCATAATAATAAAACTGAAACATCTGCATTACGGTTCTTAATCGAGAATTAATATAAGTGTCTATGGGCTACAGCAAGTAAGTAGTAGTTTAAGTAAGTAGTATATCCTTGTGTAACTATCGAAAGTGTTTCGTATAAAAAAGAACTTAATTTTTGATATACGAAACAAATTTTAAAACGGTCACTTATCGGGTTTTGTTTTTAAGGGGATTTTGACAAGTTTCTTCAACAAACATGTTTTTTCTTTTATAAGACAAGGATGACTAGCGAGCACGCAGTCCACCTGATTTTAAGTGGTTGCTGTGGCCCATATACATCTACACCTATCCAAGTTTGCGAATCAAAATGCAGATGCGTTTTCAGCCGTGAGGACTAACAATGCCTATATTCTAGTAAAAGGTGTGTCCGGTTCTCTACACTCACAATACGAAATACAGCACATTAATCTGTTATTTTACGCTGGTATTCTGTGAGTGTGTGGTCCTCTCCCGGTCAAGGCGACCCACTCGTGCTACAATTATACAATTAATATAGCTGCAGTATGGCTCTACCACGTACGTAACTCAGCGTAATGCTACAGCAACTTACCGCAGCGCTAATATTCTGTCGTAGCCACTTATTACATAAGACCATTCGCGGGCAATCCATGGACTTAATCGAGAGTGTTCTTAGATATGTTTAAAGAAGATCCGTTTAGTCGTTTGAAGATCATCTGCTCTTTTCGTATCGGCAAATTTTAGTACAAGTGTTTATTGTTATAAACTCAAACAGAATGGATTAATTTTTTTGCGCGGAACCCTAATTATTTTTCTAAAATAAAAGTAACTTAAGTTACTCCTTATAACATCAGCTATCTGCCAATGAAAGTCACGTCAAAATCGGTCCAGCCAGACAGACAGAGAACAATTTTAAAAATTGTGTTTTTGTTATAAGTACCATATATAATTTCATATGCATGTAGTAAAAAGCTGTTAATTTGACATAACAAACAGACACTTGATTTTTATTTATTTGTATAGTTTTTTTAATAAGTAGGTTAAATAATAGTATACTCAAGCAGGCCCAGCGGTGAAAATTTACAAGAAAACTTGATGTTATTTTTTTTATACCGTACTAAATTTCTCCTCTATATCGATAATAATAATAATGTAGCTCTTATTGATTTAACTATGTGGCGGCGTTGTCGTCGCGCCACAAGCGAAAACACGTCGAAGTCTAAATCGCTCTATCAAAGTTCCGAAATTAAAGCAGCATATATAGAATAGCTCCGAACTACCAATCGGAGCGTTGGCCGCTCCCCGGGCAGAACACCTTGCCCGGCAGGAGATCTCCCCTTTTCCTTCCACCCGCCACAACTATATCTAGTTTCTTTATTCATCAATACTTTAAGATTAAAATGTATCTTAAGATGTTCTGTTGGGTAAGGTAATTTTATTGTTTAACTGTATGGATCTCATCCGATCTGCCCTGATGTCCTCTTGTGGATATCTGTAACTGTCTAAATTACTACTGTCACTATATAATCAATTTATAATACATTATTTGTTTTGTTATTAATTCTAGTATAATGAAGTCCTCCTTTGGTTTCCTCCCTTGTCTCGTATTTTTCGTAGTTGTTATCACGAAGATGCTGTTACCCACCTCCAATTTCATTTCTCACTGTCAGGTTGTATGGGCTAGTAGATTCTCTTAATGCACCACGACATGGTGCATTTATTTTGTTACATCATATTGTTGTTATCATAATACTAATATTAAATAAATAAGAAGCGATAACAAACAACACATAATTATTTTATTTTTTCTTGCTTTCTCCTTACATATAAAGTGACTGCCAACCTCAGTGAATTATATCCTGAGATTAGAAAGCGTACGAAAATCATGAACTTATAATGGTACTTCGATATATTACCCGTCCTAAGTGAAGAGAAGTATCGTCTTTTTAGTAGAAAAGTGCTTGAAGTATTACTTTTATAACGAGAACGTATACTTTTCAACTAAAATTCACTATTCACTAGATGACAGGACACCTTTTCTGCATTAAGACTCCGTCTGGGTAGGTACTACCCTCTTACTTATTTCTGCCGCCAAATAGCAGTGCTAGCGATGCTGTGTTCCATTCTGAGAAGTATATAAAGCCAGTATAGTTATAAGCTTTGAGGAATTCTATATTTGTCCTCATGGGCAAGAACACATATGTAGCCATCTTTCTATTAAGTTGCTTCTTTCTATTTAGTTCTCCATGGGTTACAGTAGCCACTTACCCTCGTTATAGTTGCTGTGCCTGTACACACGTTGCTGTTGCACAAATTTCACCAAAATTTATATAAAAACAAACGCGTATTTAAATGCAAAGTTGTGTCAAAATTTTGAAGCAGTCGATGATGAGCTTACGGCGATATAAAATTTTGAACAAATGAATATTGTAGCGCGCCGATACTTACCTATGTCACCCGATTTCTCACTATCCCCTCTCGTACGATGCCCCGCCTGCGCCACGGGATCACGCCACTCGTCCGAACCTTTGACCGCCGCTATAAGCAGTATGCTAGCCGACTAGCTCCGAGCTATATATACGTGTATTATTGATTGTTTCCGCGCTCGCGCTGCGTTTCGCAAGACGCTGTTATGTACTTACGTATCAATAGATGCCTATACTGTTACTATTTAAGTGAATAAACTGTGCATTCGGATTATTTGTAACGTTTCATTTATCATGCTGTGACGCCTCATAATTATTATTAATAAATAATAGTTAAATTCATTATACAGACATTTAAAAATGTCTTAGAAATTATAATTTAAACAATAAAATGCAAATAATAAGCATAGAGTTCAAAAATATCCATTTGGAATATTGAATATTATATATATTAGTAAACGCATAAAATGTCTCTAAAAATCTCTAAATTTATTAAAAACCTGCTTAAAATGTTCAAAATGTATCAAATCATATAAATACAAGGCGATTATATTGCAATAACAAAGATAAATAACATTTGTAATATAATAGAAAAAATGGATTAAAATTTTCTAAGTTAATGAACGTGTTCTTGTAATGTTCCCTTATATTGGGGCGTTGTCGGAGACACATACCCAAGGTTGTACATATATATGGGGTGGTCGGCTGACCGACTGCTAGTACTAAGGTTGCACAATGACTAGTCCTATATTAGGGACTTAACATAGTAAGGTCTGACGAACCAAAGCATTAATATAGAAGGTCTCTATGATGCATAAGCATTATGATAGCAGAGTTATGACTTGAAGTCCCATATGAATAAGACATACAGTAGTATGGTCTATGAAATAAAGCAAATATGTGGAAGGTCTCAAATATGTAAAAGCATTATATTGAAAGAAATGGGACTTAAAAAGGATTATTATAGTGGCGTGTAGGTTGCTTCGCAGCCTCTGAGACCGAGGTAAACTTGGACTCACTAACCGATGTGTCCTAGACATATCATCTTAGTGCCGGTGGTAAGCGGGTTTGTTGTAGCAATACGACTTGCCCGTGGACATCGCACACCCCTACCGGTTGTGGGCGGCGTCTTAGCGCATAGCGTTATGATACGTCGGCTATCTTTCGGATTAGGGTGAGTGTGTTTGGTAGTACTTTTAAGTGCAGCAAGCATACTCAACTTCATGTCTTAGTGCAATAGCGCTATGATACGTGGAGTTTTGGCTACTGACGTCTTAGTACCGTACTACTATGATACGTCGGTGGTATTTTTAGTTAACAACATTATCAAATTTTGTTACCAAAGTCGATAGGGATCATGTGGGTGTGTTGTGAGGGGGCGCCATCCGTATGATAGTTGCATTGATGCTTACTGCTACTTGCAGTATTGCGTCTTGTGATGGATCTGCGGGTGTACTGCACCTGATTCGATGCATCTTGTGGTTCTGGTCGATGGAGGTATGCGGGTGGTGATGTCTGCTGGGACTGTATGGGGGACCTTGGGATGGTGTAAGCCCGACGATAGTCGTATTGATGCTTGTTGCATTCTGTAGCATTGTGTCTCTACGATGGTTGTTTGGCGGGTCGCTATTCTCAATGGCGCTCTCTGCGTCTTGGTTTGACTCACAACCTAAGTAGCTTTGCCCAAGTCGGGTCCCTTCATAGCGGGGCTGCAGACTGTCTGCCCTCCATGATGTTTTATATAACAACTTAATAATATATCTCTATAAAGTTCCCACCTTTGAGAGATTGAAGGCAACTTGTTGGTGGGTGAGACAAACATGATCGAAAAATGCATATACTCAACGTCAGTGACACAAACCCTTTCTGATGGCGAATTATTAATATTATCTTATAACTGCCTATTGGCTATATCTGCCATTGTATTGGTTGGTGGAGCATATGTGTTGACCTCATGCGGGTGGTAGCTGGAGGGAGAATCTGAGGAGGCTCTCAAGGCTGCGGCCGAAAGCCGCGCAACGTGGGACCCCATTCCCTTGAGGTGAGCGGTAGACTCATGACACGCTCTGCGGCCAATTGGCCGTGCTGACCATGCAATTGGTGGTGATGCCTTACACTTACATCACGTCTGCAGGAACGGCGGTCTGGCAGGTGGTGGCGCTCACGGAAGGCTTTTTATGGTCAGTGTGCCGATTGTTGCCTAACCCGTGTGACGTACATTTCACTGTGGCTGGATTTGATCGTATTCTGTATGGCGTTTACACGCATTGACATGCGCGACTTCGGTCGATGTTTGTGCTTACGCACTGTCAAGGGGCCAAGTCCTCTTTTACTGGTTCGCCAGTTATTTTGCTGTGGACTACGGTCCAGTTCCCAACTTTGCGTACCTTTCGGGGGGAGCGCATTAAAATGGTTGGCGCTCACCGTGCGCGGCGTGTGTGGGGCCGTGTACCTCCTCCACATTTTTTTTAAAATGTGGGAGAGCGAAGCCCTTGTAACTGGTATTTGATATAAATATTGTGAGCCTTTTCCAAGCGGGAAGGGATTAATTAATAAGGAATTGACTGTTGTGAACCAGATACAAGTGGAATAGGGACAATTTATTGTTCTTAACCTTTTTGAGCTCTGTCTTCGTGAACGGGGTTCTTTAGCTTATAAGACTCTACCAACAGCTTTCGATTGCTCTCGTGAATATTCATTCTTCCAAGATACACCTAAAAGAACTAAGTTACTATACAAACACAACGTAAAAAAGGGTCCTAACTAAGACGATCACGCCATAAATTTATTAAACGGCCTATATTTAAACCTTTAGAAAGATCAAGTTATACTGGTCACGTAAATTAGATGTATTTATATATCTTACAGATATAGATTCTAAAGAAATACAAGTATAAGTGGGATATAGTAGAAAAGAAAAAAGATGGGGGGGGGGATTCGTTACAATGCGTAACAAGTGAACGTTATATTGGGTCCCAACGGTGGGCCACGAACGAACCTACCGTGGCTCTCGAAGTTTCTAGTGCACAAGTACGTACGCGAGTGTGTGCCTAGTGTACCTACGCGTTCATCCCTTGATATTGAGACGCGAACTACAAGGACTCAGTCATAATGCCGCCGCGAAAACCGCGTAATAAGGACTCCAGTTCGGATGAGGAACCGGTGAATCCGACACCTGTGGCACCTGTAAACCCGACACCTGCAGCACCTGTGCTTATGTCCGAGAACCAGCTGTCGTTGCTTATGGCCGCTTTCTCTGCGTTTCAAGCCGAGGTAAACCAGAAGCTCGTCCAGTCTCTTCTGACATCGCACTTAGGGGCGCCGCCGAATGTCGATTCAAGCGCTGCCGGCGCGGCCACAGTCACGTCACCGCGGTCGTCATCTCTCCCAGAAACATTCGTAAAATGCACTGCACGGTTCGACGGTTCATCTCAACACCCGGACACAGTGGAAGCATTCATTGACGCGGTGGAAATGTATAAGGATTGTGCATCAGTTAGTGATGGGATGGCACTTCGCGGTCTCCCTGTTACTTCAAGGAGACGCAGCAGTGTGGTGGCGTGGAATCCGAAACGAAGTACACTCGTGGTTGGATGCTGTGAAACGCCTGCGCTCGATGTACGGAGTTCCACGACCAGCATATAAGTTGTATCGAGACGTTTTAGCCGCCAAACAAGGATCGGAGCGTGCCGATATTTTCGTCGTAAGGATAAGGGCTTTGTTAGCGAAACTACCCTATGAGTTACCAGAGGAAGCGAGATTAGATATGATTTATGGGCTTCTACATAAGAGAATCAGAAAACGGTTGTCGAGAGATACTGTGAATGACATCGAATCTCTCATTGAAAGATCTCGAGCTATAGAGGAGTCACTGTCGGAGAACGCTGCGCTGCCGCCGGTCACGCCGTCACAACCGTCGGCGTCGCCGCTGAGTGTACCCGCGAGACCCAGTCGCAAGCATGGCGACTGACTTCAGCATAGTACTTCGGGTTCGAGTTCGACGGCGCCGCAACTGCGCGCCCCCGACTCCGCTTCGCAATCATCACGTGACCGTGTGCCTGTGCCACGTAGTGATCAGTGAGTGAGCAAAAATAGTGATGGTAAGAGAAAGAAGCTATTCTGTGTTTACTGCAAAATGCGAGGATGCGTCCGTGATTCCTGTGATAAGTTATGTAAAAGATCTCATTCTTCTAACTCAGGTATTGTTTGTTATAATTGTGGCCATATAGTAATAAAGTCATATAATAATATGACCTTCATATTAGAGTAAATTGCCCTAAATGCTTACAAAGTATACCTTCTAATGATAACATTAAGGTTGAAAATGTATTTTCGTCCATCTTTGTTAATAATTGCATCTCGAATTCGAAATCGATTGTAAGGAGCAAGATCGGCCTATCGTACGAGTGAGTATAGAGGGATACTCGGGTACCGCGTTGTTAGATACCGCCGCGCGTCGTAGTGTTGCGAGTTGTTCACTTTAAGCGTTAATGAAACGTATCGGTTTAAACTTTCGTACCGAACTGATGTCGGTAAAGCTTGCGGACGGTACTATTAGGAATAGTGAGGAGCTACTCACGGAGGTAAATGTTCAACTTCCTTCATTAAATATACCTATCGAGTTCATTATTTTACCGAATTCCGTTAATAAAGATACTTTGTTAGGTATTGACCTTATAACAAAGGCTAGAATGATTATTGATTTTGATAAATGTAATTGGCGTACAGATCAGCCCCGAACATTTCACGCCTTGTCATGGGAAACTCGTCGCGAACCTGTTGAGTGCGCCGCCGCATTGAACGTGTTGCGAGAGGACGAGGCCACCGCGCTATCGGAGTCGAAGAGGTCTAGACTGGCGAATCTATTAGGTGAGTATTCTGACGTTTTTGATGTTGTCGGTGAACCGACACCATTCGCCGAACACCATATAGATACCGGTGACCACCCGCCGATTGCTGTGCCCCCGTATCGGGTTACGCCTGCGAAGAAGGAAATCTTGCGCGCCGAGTTACACAAGATGCTGGCTGATGGTGTGATTGAGGAGTGCGAATCCGCCTAGGCCGCATCATGCGTCCTGGTACCGAAGTCTAATGGTACCTATAGGTTTTGTGTAGACTATCGCAAGCTAAATGCGGTTACCAAGACAGATGCATACCCCATGCCGCGTATCGACGAGCTGTTACAGTCAACCAAGAAGGGCTGTGTGATGAGCTCGCTAGACCTCCGTAGTGGGTACTGGCAGGTTAGTACTGCGGACAGGGATCAAAACGGCCTTCGTAACACCTACCGCTACCTTGGGACCTACCGATTCACGCGTATGCCGTTTGGCCTGAAGGGGTCTCCGGCAACGTTCCAGCGACTCATAGATCGCTTCCAATCAGGACCTTCACTTGGTGGTAGGCATATTCTAGGTTATCTTGATGACCTATTAGTAATTTCAGAGAACTTTGAGTACCATTTGTCTGATTTACGTGCGGCATTTGAGCGTCTTCGGATGTTCAAGTTAAGAGCCAACCGCGAAAAGTGCGTGTTCGCCAGAGACCGACTCAAATACCTAGGTCACGTGATATCCAACGACGGTATATCTCCAGACGAAGATAAGGTGCGTTCAGTCCTAGATATGAAAGAACCGACTAATCTCCAGCAACTTCGTACCTTCCTGCAAACTTGCTCTTGGTTTAGAAAGTTCATACCGGAGTTTGCGAAGGTAGCTGAACCGCTTACGCGCTTTACCAAAAAGTCACAGATCTGGCAATGGGGAGATGATCAGCCCAAAGCCTTCGTACATCTTAAGTCCCTTCTGGCTTCACCACCCATTCTTGTTCAGCCAGACTACTCGAAGCCATTCATCCTTAGGACGGATGCCAGCGATTTTGCACTAGGTGCAGCTTTACTTCAGGGGTAGTCTCCTCAGGATGAACACCCAATCGCGTACGTGAGCCGTCTCCTCACATCAGCCGAGAAAAATTATACCACTACGGAGCGGGAGGCGCTAGCAGTGGTTTGGGCCGTGGAAAGATTCCGTGGGTATATTGATGGTCACCAGGTAGTGGTCAGAAGTGATCATCAACCCCTGAAGTGGCTGTTTTCTGTCAAATCGCATAGTGGTAGGCTTGTTCGTTGGGCTTTAAAGCTACAATCCATTGGTCTTCAAATGGAATACACTCCTGGGAAGGCTAATGTGCTAGCCAACACACTTAGTCATCCAGTCATCGATAGCACTCTGACGAAATGTGGTGTCTGCCCCGTGTATGTTCCACGTTGGGACGCTACTTCGACCCGTGAAGCCCAGCTGGCTGATCCAGAAGTAGCCAAAATACTTAAGGACTTGGAAAGTTCTGATGAGCTGTCAGTTCATCGGTGGTCGGAGAGGGTGTACCTGGTAAACCAAGGTGTTTTGTACCGGTACGTGGACGACACCGATACTGAGGAGCTTCAGCTGGTAGTACCCGAGAGTTTGCGGGGCAAAGTTATGTTTGAGTGTCATGACTTGCCAACTGCCGCTCATGGAGGTATTCAACGGACTTTGCATCGTATATCACTGCAGTTCTATTTCCCTGGTGTGAGACGCTATATCACCGATCACCTGAAGACCTGCACTGAGTGTCAGCGGTATAAGTCTTCCAACTTGAAACCGCCTAGCTTACTCCAGACTCCGGTACCGGCTCAACGATTCGAGGTCATTGCCGTCGATCTCTTTGGACCGTTACCCAAAGGACCTCAAGGTGAAAGGTTGATTTTGAAAGTGGAGGACACTGCTAGTAAGTGGGTCGAACTGTTTGCTCTAACCGAGGCCACAGCCGAAACCTGTGCGAAAACTCTTGTAAGTGAAATCTTTATGAGGTATGGACTTCCTAGGCGGATGATCTCCGATAACGGTGTCCAGTTTGTGGCTGATGTTATGCAGAAAGCCCTGTTTGTACTAGGTGTAAAACAAAACCTGGTGCCTTTGTATCACCCAGAAGCGAATCCGGTACAGCGGAAGAATCGGGGCCTTAAAGCTCACCTCGCCATTCTCGTTGAGGGTAATCATAAGCAATGGTCTGAGGTATTGCCTTTCGTCTGATTTGCTCTTAATAGCTCAGTCAATTAACTTTATATTAAGTTTCCTGTCTGGATATGAACAATAATTGGCATCCTTCGTTTGCATACGCTTGGCGATTTGCAAATCGTCGATGTCAAATTAATGATGCTTCTATTCCTATTCATTAACACTTCATGTTTTGGTTGATAGTTTGTTCACCACATTACTTTGTGTTAACCATTGCGTGATTGCAGTGATAACATTGTCCTTTAACTATACGGATTATTTGTTCCTCTTCCCATTGCTGTATGAGGAAGATTAAAGTTGCTCAGAATGCTTGCTCGGAGTTTCCTTACGTGATAGAATACGTAATAAAGATATCAACAGCAGAACGGTGGTAATTAATTTTGAAACGAGGTTCCTTATCGAACGGCACGAATTTGGTGAATGGGGGCTAGGCGAGAAAAAGTATAAGATTTTTCCGTCACAACCCCTTCTGACGTTGTGTAGACGGCCTTCGCGGCTATAAGGAAACGCGATGGAACTGTATCCATCTTCCTCGCAATTTTTCTTATCGTTTCATGAAAGAAATATTATTTTATTTTAAATGACGCTTCATGTTAATAGACGCTAGTAATTCATTTATTTGTATTTGTTGATCAATAATATAACAAGTTTATCAATAACAATGTACCACGAAAGAAGACACTCGCGCAAGTTTTCTATAAATACAATGGTTTCATTTGAGTAATTTCAACCACCAACCGTATGCAAACAAACAAAGCCGTTTCTATAACGAATCATACAAGCTGTAAACAATTGTCCATTATGCTTTATTTCCACTGTCTTGTTGGTCTCGTGGTAGTAAACACGATTGCTAGTCAATGGGTTTCGAATCCCAGGTTGGCCCAGAATCAGATATTGGGATTTTTTGGCAAGAAATTCTCAGTAGCAGATTGGACCCTGGCCAGTGAGGAAGTTGGCGCTGTTTTACTCCCTTGCCTCAGAAAGCACGTAAATCCGTTGGTTCTGTGCCTGACTTCTATACGGTCGTATCTGATTACCTTCCTAACAGAATTGAGAGAGAGAGTGCACCTATGCTTGCGTACTGTACACTCAAGCACTAAATCCTGTTCTGTGCAGATTGCTAGTCTTCGAAGAGACATGGGATGGAAATCGTAGATGCTATTTTTTAGTTGTTATTAGAAAGACAAGGCCGCACATTTCCTGGTTTGTTTCCATATGTCGCCTTGTACGACACCCGGCAAATAAAATGAAATTATAAAGTTATATGGGGCTCCTGAAATATCAACTTTTGCAGAAGAAATTGAAAAGGAAGGAAATCATTAATAGCAATAAAAATTCAAAGAAGAAAATCGATTACTTCAATTGTTGAACTCTTATAAAAGGCAAATACGAGCTTAATAATAAACTGCCGTGTCTTATTTCGTAACTTGACATTAAGCGCTTATAGGGAAAGTCGTTTCATGAATGATTTATCTGCGTCAAGTACACACTTTAAGCAATCCTGATTTTATTTCTTAATGTTTTAATTTTTTAAAAAATGTTATGCCCGCTCTGGTATTTTGCCGCGTATCATTATGGCATTAAAATGCACTTGTACAAACATTTAAAGCCATCACCTATCTGATCCTAGAATGACTATGAACCATCATTTCGACAAAAGAAAATCATTGTGTAAATATAAGCTCAATCGATCAAGTCGTTAAGAAATTCCACGATCACTAACAGACGCACCCGCGCTTACAATACTAACGATGTGCCTAGGCTTCGCCTCGGTAAGATCTATTAATATGGCGGCGATATTAAAACCAAATACCTTTTTTTTCATTCGGATTTCCTGTATATCTGTTGGTGAAGTTTCATTACAATCGATGCAGCCATACTGAAGATTAGCTCGGACAAATTTCTTAATGGCATGTAATTATTAGCTCTCACTGGAGCTTAATCAAAATCAGTTATATTGATATTACACACAGATACTTTAGATAGACAAAAATAAATATTTTTTTTAATATTTAGTTTGTACTTATTTTGTTTTTTATAAATGATTTGTTAAAATATCAATAACATTGTTCATTTATGTCGCTATTGGAACAGGCACATAAATGCTTCGGAGAGTAAAATAATGCTAAATAATCAAACGTTAAAATTAATTTTAGTTCAAGGCAAATTAAAAGCAAACTTTGTTGGTTTCTTAGTAAAACTAATATATTGCTCCAAATTATACAGCAATAATATTGATTCTTATTCTGAACTGAAATAATACTGTGAATAAAACTAATGTAGAACTGAACTGAAATAATACTATGAATAAAACAAAGTCAGAGCCACGCTGCAGCTATAGTATGATTGTAGCAAGAATGGGTCGGCCCGACCGGGTAAGGACTACGCTCTCACAGAATACATCCGTAAAACAACAGCTTAATATTGCTTTTTTTTGTATGGTGAGTGTAGAGAACTGGAGACCCTTGTTACTGAAAATGAGACATTATTCCGTTTTAGTCATCAAGGGTGCCAACGCATTCTACATTTTGATTCTAAAGGCCACAGCATCCACTTACCATCAGCTAGACTATATGCTCGGTTGTCACCCTTATTCTATATAAAAAATGTAGTTTGTTACGTTACATTTTATTTACCAGCCGGCTTCAAATAGGAGGAGGTTCACGATTCGACTAGTTGTTTTTTATAGGTATGTTACGCGATATCTTCGCCAATGGAGCCACGATTTTGACTATTTTTTTTCAGGGGTGATCCCATTAGTATTTAAAGATGGCAATAAAGAAGATGACGTTTTTAATTTAACTTTTTAGGTGATATTGAGATTATAATATTCCTAAGTCCACTTAAAAAAGGAAAAAAAAATATATTATAAAATGACTTTTTAAAAGTTTTTTTTCTTCTTTTCATTAAAGTCTTAAAATAAAACCCGTCACAAAGGAGTTTATGTTTTCAATATTCAATACCGGTGCCGTCTTCTTTGATGTCACAAAAGCGTTTGACAAAGGCTAGCTTTACAAGCTGTATAAAATCAAAATGTTTGATAGGCTCACACACATCATCAGAGCCTATCTTGGCAATAGCCACTTACGCTATGGAATAGAGATAATTCGGTCTTCGTAGTGCTACCTCAAGGCTGTAGCACCTCAGGGCGTCGTCTTCTCCCCATTAGTCTATATACTCTCCACGAGTGACATCCCAAAGGACCCAGTAGTATGCACAGCTCTCTGTTTTGACGACACGTCACTTTTCCTCGCCAACTACAACAACATAATTTTCACCAAGATTCTCTACCCACTTTTTATTTTCAACCGATAGAAACCGATGAATCTGTAAGAGTCAAAAGGCTAACAGCATTAATATCACAGAAACTAGACTGTATGTATTCTGTGCTTCTATAATAAAAAAAGGTGCTAGCTTCTTACATCATACTGTCTACACGCAACTACTTATGGTTAGATAAGTCGTGAACTCGAACATAATTTTTACTAGGTAAAGTCAAGCATTTTTTGCCAGATAGTGGCGGTCAAGAATATCCACTACCCCATATCCTCCCGTGGGTGTCGTAAAAGGCGACAAAGGGAAACGGGCAGGAGATGGGCAGCAGCATCTTCTTGATAACAACAAACTAACAATAAAAAAAAACTGCGTTTGCAAACCCGCTCGCCAAGCGTGGCAACTATGGCAAATACCCCCCTATGAATGACAATAACAAAGAAACGGCCCCCAATCCCCGGCGGCCCCGCTATTCCTGGCTACGGTGGCGACCATGGTAACGGCGGAGCAGGGGGTGCTAAGAATCTCCGGTGGAGGTTCGGTTGCCACCTTAGATGACTCGACCTGGCAACGTACAATGCACGCACCCTGAGGACTGACGAGAAGATCGTGGAGCTGGAAGAAGAGATGAACAAGTTGCGCTGGCATATTATAGGATTATCCGAAGTCCGAAGAGAGGTGGAGGACACGGTAATCCTCGAATCCGGCAACTTGCTCTATCACCGGGAGGGCGACCATCTGTCCCAAGGAGGTGTCGCATTTATCGTCCACAAGTCTCTCGTTAACAACGTCGTAAAGATCGGGAGTGTGTCGACTAGGGTTGCGTACCAGAATCACCAAACGGTATTCGCTGAAGGTCATACAGGTTTACGCACCAACCTCGGCACACCCCGATCAGGAGGTGGAGGAAATGTTTGAGGATATCTCTAGAGCCATGCATTCCTCCAAAACCCAATATACGCTGTTAATGGGAGACTTTAATGCAAAACTAGGCACAAGAGAGAACGGTGAGCTGAAAGTAGGGAAATTTGGAATAGGGCAACGGAACCCAAGGGGCCAGCACCTGGCCGATTTCATGGAGAAAGAGGGACTCTTTATGATGAACTCTTTCTTCCAGAAGCGGCCCCACAGGAAGTGGACCTGGTCGAGCCCCGACGGTTCGACAAAAAATGAGATTGACTTCATTATGACGACCAGACGACAACTGTTCAGTGATGTCTCCGTGATCGCGAGGGTGAAAACTGGTAGCGATCACCGAATGGTTAGAGGCACACTGAACCTAAACGTTAAGTTGGAGAGGTCTCGTCTAATGAAGTCAACGCTCCGTCCCCCTCGTGCTCTAATCCAAAGTCCCGAAACCTTTCAGCTCGAGTTACAAAACCGTTTTCAGTGCCTAAAAGACTGCAATGAAGTGGACGATATGAATGACAAGCTCGTGGAAACTGTACATGCGGTCGGATCTAAGTTCTGCAAGACCCGCCGCAGAAGAACACAAAAACTCTCCGATCACACTCTTAATCTCATGGCTGTTAGACGGGAGATGAAGCTACATTCTTCAACAGACTTGACAGCATACAGGCATCTAAACAGACAGATCTCCAAATGCATGCGGCGGGACTTACGCAACTTCAATACAGCTCGTATTGAAGAAGCGATCGAGCGGAACCAAGGCTCCAAAGTCTTTGCCAGAGATCTGTCTGCCAGAAAGAGCCAACTGTCAAAGCTGAAGACAGAATGTGGCAGCATCGTATCCGGGACACCTGAGATTTTGAGTGAGATTGAGAGGTTCTATGGGCAGTTGTACACGTCATCGTTGGAGCCACACGCAAGTGTGAGTAACGATCCAAGAGCGAGTCTCATCCGACACTATTCCGAAGATATCCCGGACGTCAGTCTGAGCGAGATTAGAATGGCTCTCCAGCACCTTAAAAAAGGTAAGGCCCCAGGCGAGGATGGAATTACAGCGGAGCTTCTGAAAGCGGGTGGAAAACCGGTACTTGAAGTCCTTCAGAGGCTCTTTAATTCCGTCCTCCATGGTGGCATTACACCGGAAAGTGGAGCAGAAGTGCGGTGGTCTTGTTCTTCAAGTAAGGTGACAACGCTCTCTTGAAGAACTACAGACCGATTTCCCTTCTGAGCCGCGTCTACGTGCTGTTTTCGAGAGTCATTACGAATCGTCTTGCGCGCAGACTTGACGACTTCCAGCCTCCCGAACAAGCCGGTTTCCGAAAGGGCTTTAGCACCATAGACCACATACATACCCATCGGCAAATTGTACAGAAGTCCGAAGAGTACAATTTGCCACTATGTCTGGCGTATGTGGACTATGAGAAAGCCTTTGATTCCGTCGAAATTTGGACGGTGCTGCAGTCCCTTCAGCGGTGCCAAGTTGACTGTCGGTATATCGAAGTGTTGAAGTGCTTGTACAGTAGGGCTACGATGGCTATCCGAGTACAGAACCAGAGTACGAAACCTATCCAATTGCAGAGAGGTGTAAGACAGGGTGACGTCATATCCCCGAAACTCTTCACCGCTGCATTGGAAGACGTTTTCAAGCTTCTGGACTGGAAAGGATACGGTATCAACATCAATAGCGAGTACATCACTCACCTTCGATTTGCCGACGATATAGTCCTTATGGCAGAATCGCTGGAGGACCTAAGCACTATGCTCAATGACCTCAATAGTGTTTCCCAACGGATAGGTATTAAGATGAACATGGACAAAACTAAGATCACGTTTAATGTCCATGTCACACCTATGCCGGTAGTTGTTGGGAACACTAAGCTCGAAGTTGTTGACGAGTATGTTTACCTGGGACAAATAGTCCGACTAGGTAAGTCCAACTTCGACCGAGAGGTCAATCGACGGATTCAACTCGGTTGGGCAGCGTTTGGGAAATTACGGCACATCTTCTCGTCAGGTATACCTCAAACCTTGAAAACGAGACTGTACACCCAGTGCGTGTTGTCAGTGATGATATACGGAACTGAGACGTGGTCCTTCACTGCTGGCCGGATGAGGAAGCTCATGGTCGCTCAGCGAGCTATGGAGAGGGCTATGCTCGGAGTTTCTCTGCGTGATAAACTTAGGAATGAGGATATCTGCAGTAGAACCAGAGTAACCGACATAGCCCAACGGATTAGTAAGCTGAAGTGGAAATGGGCCGGCCATATAGCTCGAAGAACCGACAACCGATGGGGAAGGAAGGTTCTCGAGTGGCAGCCTCGAACCGGTAGGCGAAGTGTAGGGCGTCCCCCCACGAGATGGAGTGACGACCTGGTAATTCATGCAGGAAGTCGATGGATGCAGGTGGCTCAGGACCGTGCTTTGTGGCATTCTTTGGGGGAGGCCTATGTTCAGCAGTGGACTTGTGAAGGGCTGTAATGATGAAAGTCAAGCATTGGGTATGTTATAACTTTAACCGGATGGAAGAAACTGAACGGTAGGAAATGTAGGATAGGTAGTATTTTTTCTGTAGATGCCAATAAAAGTTAATGTTAAAAACCTGACTCAGTCAGGGTTAAAAGAGACCTGAGCTTACGTTAAGATGAAACACACAATTTAGGTGTTACAAAATTACTATTATAACTTATATGTTTAATTCCATTACATTTTGCCAAATCTTGGCGTCCAAACTTACTATAAATATTTATTGGAAGTTTTATTAATTTTTCATTTACAATTTGATAAATAAGATAGATAATTCATTTTTTTTATTTAAAATTATAAACGATCGAACGTTAAAAAAATGACTCAAGGTAAGCCTTTTTATAAACAAAAAAGTACATATTGTACTGCTTTTTTTGCTATGAAGGTTCGTGAGCTTATTAAGTTCTCTAAAATAGCAACATTTTCATAGCTGGCCAGAAGTTTTGAAAGTGTGTTAAACTTTATAAAACAGGGCTCAAATTTCACGTTTAATACAATTGAATACAAAATAGAATAAAAAAGCGTCCTGTTTCTTTTTAACATGAGAAAATCGTATTCGAACTTGTTAAAAGTTGTATTTGACCCTTTGAATATACACTTACAGTTTCTCAAATTGGACGTAATTTGAGAAAAAATCAAGGAGATTCTGAAATCTCTGAGGAAATTGTGAATTCTCTGGAACTCACTATTCGTCATTCCAATATGTATATACATTAAATTACTATAAGATGTACTTATATGAGCTCAAAGACAAACACTTATTTTTATTTTATAGCATTCCAGCAGATGGTAAATGCTACATTCAAGACATACAAAGAAGGTTGTAGAGAAGGGGACCTTTGTTAAAATTTTTAAGTGTATATATATCCATCTTTTCGTACTATACGATGATAATTATTTTACAAAGAAAGACAGTTTTCTCTACAGTTGCTGTAATTGTCATGATATAAATGAATGAATTAATAGATTTTAGTCTTAGTCCTACAAATCGACATCAATAATTTAAGAACTGCTAAAGTTGCTTTAAAAATAGAAAGAGACAGGTCTATATCTGTGTGTGAAATAAATAATACTTAATTTAAATTTTTATCTTCATATATTTAAAAAAAATCAAATTCGTACCGAGGGCATCTCTTTTGCAATATTCTATAAATATCTTTCTTTTTTCCTTATTTCTTACCATCCTGAAACAGTCCACTGCTGGATGAGATATTCCCATAGGAAGGAAGATTTGCTATAATTGCCACACTAGGCAGGTGAGTTGGAGATACATTTAAGTTTATAATATTAGTCTCGCAAGCGACGCCGCGTCATCAACAAAGGCCATTCTTAAATCGGTACTTATGTAAATATCCCATAAATTAATCTATACATATAATAAAAATGTAAATAGCAGATGTCTGTACATTTTATATTTTTGTAATAAAAGTGATTGAGAGGTACTAAAAATAAGTAATTAAATACATTTCTACCATTTTTAGATTTTTCTGTCTGTCTGTCTGTCTGTCTGTTTGTTTGTTAACGTATCACGTATAAAGTACTAATTTATATCATAAGAATAGTTAAGAAAATTATTAAGTGTATATTCAGGTTACATTTAGTCTTTATTTCATTAAAATTGGTTAATTCCATCAAAAGTTATGACAAATATTCTGAAGTATGGGTACTAAGTATAGGTACGAATTTGTTCAATAGTGGCGTTGGATGAGTCATCAAGTACATTTTAAAATTAATATCATATTATAAATCATAATTAAATGATGTAAAATAATGTTCTATAATGATATAATTATATCTAAAACGCAGTAAACAAAAGTATTACATAAAGAACGTAATAAATATATACAAAATATATTAACCTTATTATCTAAACTAAATTAAAGTACAATAGTTAACCAATTTCATCGATAGATGGTGGTGTGGCATAAATGTGATACAAAAAGGCAGGTTATAATTTATTCCTGTAGTTGAGTTTCATATTTGCTTCTAACCTTTATATTAATGACACGCTGCCCTACTGCATGTTGACAATCTCATTTATTTTTTATTTTTTTACCGCCGAGTACTCTATGTGGTAAATCAAATTTTAAGAGCTATTAACAATTTCGTTTTTCGGCGAGGATCAAACTTTCTTTTTTGCTTACTATGCAGGCACTGATTTATAAGTTCTTTTATGTTTTTTATTGTATCAATCGTTTGAATTAATCTCTTATTTTTAGAATTGATGTTGACAGCGCCATCTCTCTTAAATCTATACATATAATAAAAATGGTAATAACATGTTATGTCTGTTTCTGAATATTGTATAGTATATTAATTTGCGACTAAAATCATTATGGGGACTGTAAATCATTAAATAAGTACATTTTTATAACTTTTAGAATTGTACTATCTGACGGTCTGTCTGTTTGTTTATGGACGCATGACGTTTTGAGTAAATATCTTTTTTTTTTCAATGAAATCCTTAAGAAAATCATAAAGCGTATTATCAAGTTCATTTAATCTTTGTTTTATTGAAATTGGTTAATTCTATCGAAAGTCATGATTATTATTTTGAAATGTAGGTTCGAATTTGTTTAATGGCGCCACAAAATCCTAGAAATAGTAATAAAAAGATTCGTGTGTAAAAAAAACGTTCTATTATAATATATTTAGTATCGTTCTATTATAGTACTTAAAACACAGTAAAAATATGTTTTCCTTAAATTAAAAAAAGGATGTTTTCTCACAAAGAACGTAATAGATGGCGTTGTACAAAATACAACCTTTTCTGAATTGCGGTGTTAAGATTTTTCGCAGGTGAATCGTATTGAGACTCACTGTAATAAATCAAAAAGTTGCAGCCTGTTTACGTCCCACTGCTGGGCACAGGCCTCCTCTCATTTCTGAGAGGGTTATAGGGCAAGGAAATGTCCACCGCGCTGCCCCAATACGTGTTGGCGAACTTCACATGTCATCGAATTATTTTTTTTTATTTCTCAAACATGCAGGTTTCCTCACGATGTTTTCCTTCACCGCCGAGCACGTGGTAAATCAGCACTTTAAATTGCAATTAACAATTTCATTGGTGCCGGCGGGGATCGAACCCGGGTTGCTCGAGTACTGTGAAGCTTACAGCGAGCGCTAACCATCTGAGCTACCACGGCTCAGGCTTCAGTTTTAAGATAGGGATAATAACATCGATGTTGGCATCGCTAGCTCAACATCGATGTTCGATGTTTAGGCTACTCAAAACATCGATGTTGACCATTATCCATGGTTTTTGTATATGTGTAGATACTTACACATTGTTTTAAAATTATGTGGGTATACACAGCAAGGGAAAAGTAACAATTAACTTGAATATCAATTTATGTAGAATAGTTATTATGCGACAACCGACAACGACACTACAAAATAAAGCGAAAGCAGTGACCATTGTGACATTACAGGAGACACTTGACAATTATGTTTGACTCACCATACTGACATGTTTTTAGATTAACGATGCGTTCAGACATTCTGAATTATTCAAAATTTTTAACCTTCAGAGCAGATCCAAGATTTAGTTGATATTGATTTCGCGAGTTTGCATTGTTTGCAAGTTCCCAATTATCGATTATGGGTTCATTGACGTCGATGTTTCGATGTTTGACATATGTCAACATCGATGTTAAAACATCGAAGTTTTAATTTTTAACATTGATGATCATCTAACATCCCTATTTTAAGTGTGTTTCCCACTCAGCGTGTGTTATGCGACGATCGTAAATAAAGCGCAAGGTCAAACTTTACGCGTCAGTACTGATTGTTTTGCACATGGCCAGCTCTATATTGCTTTTTCTCGCGTTAGCAGTCCCCGTAACCTTTTTCTGTACGCCCCGGCTAAGTCTGATTCTATCGTCGTTTACACAGAAGCTCTATCATAAACGACTTTGAACTTTGAGAATATCGATTTATTTTGTTACCACTTATTCATAGAGTAATGATATAAATCGGTTAATATTCTCTTACCCTAAACGTCAAATTCTTTAAGTAAAACCTATATTCGCGAGCTACGCCGCGGGCACAGCTAGTTACTAATAAAAGCTAATTGAAATGTTTTCAGATACGTACGATTATAAGGGGTCTATTTTATTTGACAACTATTCATATTATTATTAACAAAATGGTACATTATTAAAATCTTTAAATTACGATACACGTGATTTAGTGGTATATGACAAAAATATTTGTAATAACTCATCCATAAAATAGAGAAACATACTATAAATAAATTAAAGATTAGTCCGGAAAACTTAGTAACTAACAGCCTATATACATCTCAATTATGGACACGACTGAAAGGAGGACTTTTTATTCTAGTGGGTTTCATCCAATACTTGGTATTTTCTTCCCTTTATTCGTAAGTACATCAAAGGAAATTAAATCTTAAAAACATTTGTTTAGCTTTCACGTAGAAAGCAATGTTTTAAAGGAAAAGGAGGTAAATGAGCATACATCTTACCTGATGGTAAGTGATCACCGTCACCCATAAACAATTGCAACACCGTTGGAATTGTAAGTTGCTACAGAAAAAATGGCTTGACATGACAGACAGAAAGACTGAAGTAATTCTATAAGTGAATTCATTCTGCTAATTTATGGCATGAAACACCAAAATGTTAGGTAACCGGGAATGTAAGTTAGACCGGGAAGAAGTTATCAATGTAAACGCCTAAATGCACATGACATATAGCAGTCTCATTCAGATAAATAACCGAAAAATATAATATTCTTTTTATTTTTACTAATTAATATCTCTTGAAAAATTTAAATTCACCGTATTAGAATATAATTTTACATCACAATACATTACCGAAACGCCAATGATCGCATTAAGGTCAACCAAAAATCTCACAAAGCTCATATGGTAAATATAATTAATACTCCACTCCTAATAACTTAAATTTTCATGATAAATATTTTTCAACTGTTTGTATTGTTATTTGTAGCACGTATTCGCAAATTAGTTTGGGTTTTTAATAAATTACGACGGATTACAGATATAACTCTTTTAAAAACAGCATACTTTACCTTATGCCAGTCTATACTCACTTATTGCAATTCGGTCTGGGGAGGTGCCTCTAAAATATGATTATCCCATTAGAAAGAGCTCAAAGATCGATAATCAAGGTAATAACGCTCTATATACCTATAAATCATTTCAGTTCCCTACTAAACATTTCTAATCTGACTGTCAATTATTAACAGTTCGTCAACTTTTTGTATTAAGTAGTATTCTGAGGTAACATAAATCTACTTTATTTGATCCAAAACTATATAAAATAAAAAGAAGAGTTCAT
Source organism: Parnassius mnemosyne (assembly GCA_963668995.1). Classification (NCBI taxonomy): domain Eukaryota; kingdom Metazoa; phylum Arthropoda; class Insecta; order Lepidoptera; family Papilionidae; genus Parnassius; species Parnassius mnemosyne. The sequence continues at coordinate 36,501,840 of CAVLGL010000068.1, read as the reverse complement.
AATACATGTTCGGTTTTTAAATTTAACACTGCTTTCTCTCATGATTTTCAAGGCTTCCTTGGCCCACATCTGTACAACAAATTACACAGAAAACAGGACATTCTTGCACTGAATGATTACTTGTGTAAAAAAAAGGTACACGCCTGGTTATTGTCGCTAGATTAGGATCAGACAGAAAATTTGCTGACGACAGTAAAATAAGCAAACTAAGAAAATTGAAAACTGTAATTCTGATTTCTGTTACTAAATATATCCCATTAGACACAAAAAAGGGTTTGGCACAAAGCGCTTCTTTCGAAGCTGCCTTCCTATGGGCTTCCCAAGTAATTGTGCGACTGAATCATCAGTTTTCTTGCAAATCGGAGCATCAAGGTCGTAGTAGACGGTGCATGCTCCAATTACAAGCCCATTAACGCTGGTGTTCCATAAGACTGCGTGCTATCACCAACGCTGTTTCTTCTACATATCAATGATATGTTGCAAACCAGTAACATTCATTGCTATGCAGACGACAGCAGTGGTGATGCTTTATACACCGGCCGTGCCAATGTTTCTCGGGAAAACTTTGCCGTGTACCGGAACAAACTTGTGTCTGAAGTCGAGACTTTGTTGAACAAAGTCTTCAGACTGGAGGCTACTAAATCTAGTCGTTTAGCGCGTTTACCACTAAAAAGAACCCCTTTGTCGTATCTTCTCAGTTTCAAGGCACTCCCCTTGTTGCCTCAGCCAGTATCGGTATCCTCGTTGTCGACATATCGAGTGACGTGCAGTTTCGTGGTCACTTGGAAGGGAAGGCCAAATTGACTTCTAAAAAGCATGGCGTGCTCAGCAGAGCGGGACAGTATTTCATGCCAGCACACCGCTACAACTTTACAAGGCGCAGGTTCGGCCTCACATGGAATACTGTTCCCATCTCTGGGCAGGGGCTCCCCAGTGCCAGCTCCTTCTACTTGACGGCATCCAGCACAGAGCGGTTCGTATCGTCGACGACCGAGTTCTTTCCGATCGGCTTGACTCACTGGCAATGCGTAGAGATGTTGCATCTCTTTGCGTATTTTATCGCATCTATCAGGGGAGTGCTCTGAGGAATTGTTCAGACTAATTCCAGCCGCTCAATTTCACCATCGCACATCACGATAAAACTCGCGATACAATCCATATCATCTGGATGATTGGCGGTCCACCACTGTGCGATTTAGAAGAAGTTTTCTCCCTCGCTCAACTACCTTGTGGAATCGATTACCACCAGCGATTTTTCCGGACCAATACGACTTCAAGGACCTTCAAGAAAAGAGCCTACTCCTTTTTAAAAGGCCGGCAACACATATGCAATTCCCCAGGTGTTGCAGTTGTTCATGGGCGGACATAGTCACTTATCATCAGGTGAGCCGCATGCTCGTTTGCCCTCTCTTCTATAAAAAAAGACTTTCAAAACATGAAATAAATACTCCTAACCACCTGCCAATCTCTTTGTTCTTTATACATAACTCACGTCTAACAAATAAGTTTCAACAAATTTTATTAGTTACACATTGTTTTGTCATATTTTATGCTATATAAATTTAAGTGTATTTTTCCATATTCTATTTGTTTTTTACGGTGTAAATTATTCATGCTTAAGTTTGGTTGTAAATGTATTATGTACTAACTCTACTATTACAATATGGAAGGTCTGGAACCCTGTAAGACAGGTTTACCTAGTATAGGGTTCACAGAGCATAGATTGTACTATGTAATACCTACTCATTATAAAATAAATAAATAAATAACATTTATTTTACTCATTTTTGTAAATTAATTACAGCTTATTAAAAAGTCCACTTTTGAACACAGGCCTGTTCCAAACCTTGCCTCATAGGGGGGATATCTGTCATATTTGCCACTATTTTAAGGCAAATTGGCAACAGCATATTTTATTTACCCTGGTTCTACTACGGATATCCTCGTTTATGTTACTTGAACGATTTACCGATATTCTTCAAGCTGGATAGGTTGGTTTAGTAAACGCAGACTCTTACAATAGAAATGCTCCCACACAAACGTCAGCTAATTTTGAGTTCAGAATTTTTAGATGTTTTTTGGCATCAAGTGTTGTGCTACGAAAGGCAAAATATGTCTAAACAAGTATTGAATATATCCACCCATCTGAACCCATGTTTTAGCGAAATAATTATTCGCTAAAACATGATCGAAATAAACGATTTGATTTGACTAAAGTTTAGTGTAGTGTCAATCAAGAGGAGGACAGCATTTTTCCAGAGATTCTGACACTACGCAAACGTTAACGGAGGGAAATAATTAGCGGCAGCTTCTTTGTAATAACAACCGGAAATATAAAATCTGAGGTTGCTAACGCTTGCCATGCGTGGCAACTATGTCAAAAATATTCCCCATGAAAGGCATTCTTTGGGGAAACCTGTATTCAGGATGGGACTTTGATAGGCTGTAATGATGATGATAATGGCTAAATATGCTACAGGCATTACACAGTGATACACCTTTTTTTTAAATGTTCTTCCAGAACCTGACGGCTCCGTGGCGTAGTGGCTTAGTAATCAGTTGTTGCGCTGGGGGCCGCGGGTTCGAATCTCGCACGGAACAAGTATTTGTATGGCCTACAAATAATTGTTCCGGGTCTGGATGTTTGTCCTTGTGCAATTTATGTTTGTAAACTGCCTCCACGACACAGGAGAAAATCCTAGTGTGGGGGTAACGTTTTTAAAAAAAAAAAAATAACAGAGGTATTTTCCGAACCAGTGATAAATTAAATAATGACTTTCAATAAGTATTATTTGTAATCTATATTCAATAAAAAAAGTTTCTATTTTTATTTCTACAAATATTAAAATAATTTCTACATAACCACTTCCAAATGCTTTAGTTCTGCTATATCAGCGAACTTTAAACATTATTCTATATAAACTATATCTTAACACCGAATTCTGAAGGAGTTATATATAAATTATGTTATTACTTGTAGTTCTTTGATTCATCATTTACATTTTATTAATAGATTTTTTTTTCAATATTGTCTTCTTTTGCTTCTGACTATAGAGCGTTATTTTTTATTGCCAATTCCTAATTCACTTTAACTCATTTTAAAGAAATGCAGGTGTCTCAGAACTGTCTTTTGGTGGCAGTACAGATTGTCCGGGCCAGACCCGAGCGGTTGGTCGTAGGGGCATACTAGCTTACAGCTGTATGTGGTGGCTTGAGAGAAAGGTGCCGTTCGGTCCATGCCTGGTCAAAGGGACGCACGTTTTGATTATTGTATGATTGAAGATGTTAGTATATTTACAAGAGGCTATGTGTTGTTAAAGCGTATATCGATGCTAATAGTGCCGTGCAAGATGTACAAAGAGCTGTATGTCTGTGTGTGCTTAGTGGAAAGAGTCAGTTGTCCGGCCCATGCTGTCATATGAGATGATGGCTGGTCAAAAGGACACCTTAGCTAGTGTTACTTTGCATATAGTCAAACGTAATTGCCTTGCGTATGTGTGTGTAAATGTCAAAATATAGGGACAGTAAGCCTTTTCCTGTCAGGATAGACGAGCGGAAGTAGTGGTGATTAATACGAGTAGTGTTTGTTACAGGAATTCATAAAGATACACGACCGAGGACGGTCGTAAGTCAGGATTGGCTCTACACGAGGCATCCTCAGGTGAAGTAGACTCTGCGGAGTGCACGCGTAGTGGGCGCCGTCCCGGAGCGCGTGTATGCTATAGCGATGCCTCTGAAGTCGTACACTATATGTGCGCGGAAGTCGTAAACTATGTATGTGCGGAAGTCGTACACTATGTGTTCGCGGAAGTCGTACACTATGTGTGCGTGGAAGTCTTACACTATGTGTGCGCGGAAGTGTTATACTCTGTATGCGCGGAAGTCGTGTTCTCTGAACATGCATCAGGCTCTGTTCTTGCAGGCGCTGTCCTGGTTTACCTCGTTCAAGTAAGAGTATGATGTGTGCGATATGTTTTTTTTTTTCTTTTTCCTGTGGCAACCCCAGTGACAAGTTGTAAAATAATTGCTCCCAAATATTTTTAAAAATTAAATATTGTAAATTGATAATATCCACCTCAATTTTGAGTTACAGTTGTTAAATACGACTTTTTTGTATTTGTGAAATAAGTAAAACTCAGAAGTACCTATTTTAATTACATTGTGTTTAGTGTTGCAAGTTCCAACCAAAAGTAACAGCTGTAACGAACATCGTTTAAACTTATTGTAAGTGTAATTCTTGTTATCCCTTTAACATTTTAAGATTTACCTATTAAGTAAGTATTGTTCTGGATTTCATTTTGAATTATTTACATGATAAGTTAATTTGAGATCTGTAAATAAACCCATACATCTAGTCATTTGCTTACTCCGCTTCTTTGGTTTTCTTTCTTTGTTTTCTTTTGCTATTTACACTTAATAGTAAAATGAATACACGCAACGCCAAAACGCGCCAATTGGAGAACCAACTTCAAATGGCGCTTCAAGAACTTAAGGCGTCAAAAGAGCAGTGTGAGCTGTTATGTAAAGAAAGGGATGACAATGAAAAGGAAATAATGAATATAATAGCTAAAAATACCGAGCTAAAAAGTGATATGGTTAAGTTGCATACAGAATATACATTTGTTTCAAAAGAAAGGGATCAACTTCAGAGAACAGTCGATGAGTTTGACCAATGCAGCAAGGAATATGAGGAATCTCTCAGATTAATTGCTGCATTGCAGTTACAGTTATGAAAGGCTAATGAGCAGATTAAAACATTACATAGATGAACATTTCATATTGAAAGCGTCCCAAACTCAAAGTCTGTTCAACGAGCTCATAGAATGTGAATCTTCTAAAGCATTGCAACCCTCCACAACAATTGATTTGACTGGTGATGATGTCACATCAAGAACAGCAGCAAGGACTACCTGCAGTAGAAGGAAATTAAAGAAATATATAAAAATTAATAAATATATTAGAAAACTGCAAAAATTAATTAAAACCAAAATTAATGTTAAAAATTATATAAATGTATGCAAAGAAATGCAAGAATTAATTAATAAACTTAAAATATATTCAATTGAGGTGGAAAATATGAATCACTGTTATGAGACTGATATAGAGTGTCTAAATTCAACAATTTTATCCCTTAAAAACTCCCTACAAATTTTATCAAATAAATATGCATCGGCTCAAGATGAGATAAAAGAACACATATTGGCCATGAATGATCTAATTAATAGAATCAGGCTCTACTTTGCGGAAATCCATTATATAAAAGCTTTTACAAAAATTTACTTCGCAAATATCCGCGTTATAAAATAAAATGATGTGTCTTACCTAGTATGAAGAAGCACCTCCCGCCCTCCCTCAATTGCGTGCACTAACCCCGTCACCACTAATCCCAGCACCGCTACTCCCAACACCACTACACTAGGCAAGACACACCACTGACGATAATACGACACGTGTTTCGCCTCTACACGAGGCATCCTCAGGTGATATAGACTCTACGGTGGCTAACCGCTAAGTCACTTAGGGGTTAGTGCACGTAATTGAGGGAGGGCGGGAGGTGCTTCTTCATACTAGGTAAGACACATCATTTTATTTTATAACGCGGATATTTGCGAAGTAAATTTTTGTAAAAGCTTTTACATGAATGATCTGGTAAAATCATGTAAATATAATGAGGAGCGCTTTGACTCCTTAATAAAACATCAGAGTGAGTGTCAGCGCTCCATACCAGGTTCATCGGGGACAATATGTGTAAATAACAAAGTAAACAGTAAGGACTCATTATTTTCAACTACACTCTATGACAGTGCCATGACAAAGGATATAAACTTAAAAAGCAATGTATATATTAAAAAAAAATTAAGTTATTATGTATTGTGATGACATAGGCAAAAATTTGGGCATGATGTTAAATAACTGTTTAAAAGGACATATGATCACTAATTATTGCATGCCAGGAGCAACCTTTAGTCATATAATGAATAAAGTTTTAGCTAGTTAATTTTGCCCTAATAGCACATTAATAATTCTTGTTGGGAGAAGAGGCAATTTAAACAAAAATCAATTATTAAAATATATTGATAATCTAAATACTTTAAATGTACATAAAATTATCTTGCTTACATTGCCTTACATAGAGGGTTGGCCGCAGGAAAATAAAATAAGATATGATTTAAATTTATTAATGAATAACTTTTCATGTAATTATAATTTAAACTTGACATTTAATTGTTATAATTATAATAATAAATTTAATTTAATAGACATAAATAATTTAATTAAGAAATTTTTGATCATCTGCTCCTTTTGAGCAGTATAATGACTTAATATGTAATTTGGAATCAGTTCCAAGTAATTTGAATTATAAAATGAGACAATAGAGGTAATCTCTAGCAGTTGTAATAATTTAAATAATTAAGAATGTAGCTTACAAATCTTTAATTGTATGACTCCACAGAGTAATAATGAAAATTGTTTACACCTGGTGCATCAAAATATACAAGGCATGATAGGCAAAGAGCTAGAAATTGAGTTGTTCTTAAATAGCAACAATATTCATATTTTATGTATTACTGAACATTGGTTAAAAGCTTATAATTTAATGTTTAACTTTAGTAATCACCAGGTGGTCAGTTCTTTCAATAGAGAAACGGTTTTAAGAGGTGGTTCCTTAATATTAGCTAGTAAATTATTGTCATATAAAGAACGTAAAGATATTGTGAGCCTCTCTGTTGAGCGAACTGTAGAAATGGCATGTGTTGAGTTTGAGCACCTCATTGTTGTGAGCGTCTACAGACCTCCATGTTCTATATACGATACTTTTGAAAAAATTATGGAGGAAGTTTTTGCTAAGCTTAATAAACAGAATAAATCTGTTGTAATATGTGGAGACTTTAATATCAATCTCCTAGAAGTTTCCTCAATCAATATTAAATCATATGGTCTTTTTAATTTATTTTTAGAGCCAAGGCGTATTGCTCAATCTAGTGCAACATGTATAGATAACATTTTTACAAATGTGAAGCCGTTGCATAAATGTATAATTCAAAAATTAAGTTCTGATCACTGTGGACAGGTAGTTTCGTTACCTTATGTTCACAAAAAGCAAGTAGATGAGAAAGTTGTGTTTGTTCCAGTAAATGCACGTCGCTTGGAGAAATTTAGAAGTAACATAGTGAAAAAACTTCCATCACTTTCATACAAAAATGATCCAAATTTTTTGTATGGAACATAATTTAAGCTTACTTGCAATGAATTTAATAATACTTTTACTTCTAAAATATTCTCCTTGAACAGTCGGAAGTCATTTAATGAATGGGCGACAGTAGGAGTCCATAGGAGCAGACATAAGGTATATGATCTTTACCATGAAAGGTCATATAATCATAGCGTCGAATTTAGGGAATATGTGAAAAAATATTCAAAAATATTTAAAAGAGTGTGCTCCGCAGCCAAGTCTTTGCATTTGAGCAACAAAATTAAGACGGCTTCTAATAAAATGAAAATGACATGGAGTATAATTAATAGCGAAACTGGTAAGATCTACTCTCGCAATTCAAACTACCAGTTAAGTGTTAGTAACAAATTAATCGAATCAGATCAGGACGTTGCAATGGTTTCCGAGAAATATTTTACTGATATTATGATATTAACCACTAAGTCACTGAATTCTTCTCCTGCGGTCGCCGAATTATTACTTAAACAAAATGTAAATGCGTGTACAAAGAATTTTGCATTTCATAAAGTATCATCAAAAGATATTGTAAAATATTTTAAAACTATTAATGATAAGAAAACCGCGGATCTGTGGGGGATTTCCGTTAAAGTTATTGCGTCTATAATAGATACAATGGCGCCTCATTTCGCTATTATTTTTTAAAACTAGTATCGAATCTGGTGTGTTTCCTGATTTAATGAAGTATAGTAAAGTAATACCTTTATTTAAATCTGATAGTACATTAGACCCCGCCAATTTTAGACCTATTTCTGTAATACCAACACTTAGTAAGATTTTTGAAAAAATTATTCTTGATCAAATTTTTAATTTCTTTAATATAAATAATTTACTTCATAAAAATCAATTTGGTTTCACAAGGGGTCGCTCGACAACTGATGACGGTGTTGAGCTGATTAAATATATGTAGGAAATATAGTCGGTATGGTACAGAGACTAATTTTGTAGTTAGGAATAATAATTAATTCGTTTACACGAATTAATTATCCAATGAGTCGAGGATAAACTAGTAACGGAATACGACAAGTGTACCGTTCCACGTCAGAGCCAAGACTGTCCTAACGGCGGCCGCTCAGTCCGTTTTATACAAGCAGGACGGGCGGTAACGCAGGTGCGATGCCGCACGTGTGCGGTACACGTGTCGTTTACAAGAATTCTGTCTTGCTAGACCGACGCCACCGCATCTACAACGGTGCAGGTGCCGTCACGGCCATACTGACATGCGTGCGTCCTCGCACGCGCTCCATTACAATTTTAGTTATCTGTAACAACTGTAATCTGTAAAACATCGTTCGATTATCCTGACAAAACAGCGTCTGGTCCGGTCTATACTGACCTTTCAGACTCTAGTGATAATCAGTTTTGTTCCGGCACTAAGCCCTACAAAACTTTTATCAACTTTATGCTAGATCGGAATGGTTAGTCTGTAGCTTTTTCTATTTTCTCTTTTTTTTTTTTCAAGTACTGTTTTGCTAGTCCGGAATCACTATTCCCTATAGCTATATCACTGGACCGGCACAAAGCCCTGCAATGATTGTAAGAACTATTCTTTTTTCTTAATCTCTTTTTTTTTCAGTACTATTTATGCTAGTCCGGAATCACTATTCCCTGTAGCTTTATTATTGGACCGGCAAACGCCCTGCAATGATAGTAAGAACCACATTTTTTTTCTTACTCTCTTTTTTTTTTCAATTCAGTATAGAACAGTTACAGACCAATCATACCGCAAACATGTCCCCGTCACAATCACACAAAAGTGTATCGTGAGGGACATAGTGACACGATAACACCCAAGTATGTAAACCAATAGCAACACGACACATATCCCAGTGCAGCACAGACCAGCCTCCCTGCAACTTCATGTTCCTTTCCTGCACTAGAATAATTACTTCGCTAGAGTGTTGCAACGTCTCTAGTATTTTCTAGATGCACAGACACGGCTACCTCTGACTGTCGCACGTCCTCGTGCGGTTGACAGTGAACAGCATACGGTCTATCAGGTATCACCACCTGCTAACAGATATTAACTCTTGTTAAATATTACAACGGTCGACCATCCCAGACTTCATTTAAGTCATGGACGCGCTGATATGGCCACCTCCAGGCAAACGCACTCCAACTTTCCGTTCTGCTGCGTTCGTGCCACATTCGCGCTAGCAAGCCGTCGCGCCGTAATGGCGCTAGCGAATCGTCGCACTGCTTTGCAAAATTAAAAATTAAGAGAAATGGAGATAAATGTATTGCGAACCATGGAATTCCAAGATTCTCTTAAGAAACGGCAACTGTATGCCATTTGAAAACATTGCAAAAAAGGGAAACTATGTGTAGAGACAAATACCATCACATATTTCAAAGGGAAGGAGGCAACTGCGCATAATCTACGCATGCCGACCAAGCCTCAGACGTTCATTTACAGCACCAAAGGACCATGTGTTCGGCGGCCGCTTGAATCGTCTTGCCGTAAGATCTGCCGATAAGTTACAGACTGTAGCGGTGTAGGCTCAATCTTACTAGCGCTCGGCCGTACCTGATCATATTCGATTAGCCGTCACAACAACTTCCTCATTGATCATTGTTGTAGAGAGACTTCTACGAATCTGTCGACATCAAACCCCAATCTTGTCGACCACACAGTATTCGGAGCAAACTGCAATACTGATCAACACATTAGAACACAAAAATGTCACTTATTATTTTCAATCCATAGCGTGTTAAAGTTAATCCTTTATTGTAGTACAACCCTTAAACGTTTTGAATTTCAAAATATAACTGATGATAATCATGTTTCGCATGAACTATCAAATTACAACAAAACGAGAGCAGCAGGAGCACCTGAGGGTTTACAAGCATCGTCGGGGTTGTAGTCATCATGATCTGCGTGAAAAACAAATTGTTAACTATAAGGACAACATACACAGTTGCCTGTTCTCTCATCTATCACACATACGAGGCCCTAAAACAGAAATTCGTTCTCATACCTTGGACTATAATAAAGCACTTCGCTTTCACAAGTAAACATAGGTCTTCATACGAAGTATCTGACACATACTCTTACTTGAACTTGCGAGATCCCACGTTAACTACGTGAACCACATTAAAAACGTGAACCAGGACAGCGCCTGCCAGGACAGAGCCTAATACATGTTCAGAAAACATTACCGTGCACACAGCATACGACTTCCGCGCACACAGTGTGACTCCCACGCATACAGAGTACACGACTTCCGAGGCATCGCCATGTACAGCATACGCGCGCTCCGGGATGGCGCCTGCGTATACGCGCATACGCATCTGCTGAAACCAGGCCATGTTACAGCTGGACCTGGCAGTCCGTTACGACCAGCAAGGCACACACTCACGCACTTGTAATCACATCACATGTGCTACTGTAACACATAAAAGAAAACATTAAAAATACTCAGTCGGAACTTGATTTCAAGAAATGCAGCACTACTCTTGGTACACCATTCGCCTTTCTAGGGCACTAAATACTGAGATGCGGCTACACGACAACCTCTGGTATGGTCCGATCCTCATGTAAACTTAAATACTCTCTTCAATGTCAGAACCAATTGGCTCTACTTCACTTTCATCAGTTATACTTCGGTTTTCCGGCATTTTTCGCAACCAATTAAAAATGTAAACACTCATTCTTACAAAATAGTTTCTGAGCCAATGTTTAGGATAAATTTACTTTCCTCATATATCTAATGGTGATCAGTAGCAGCGACAAATAATAAGTCCGCGGCGTCATAAGCCGACAGCATACTCAAAAGCGAGCGCTACAGCTCCACGCTTTCCACTAAACCATTCCAAGTTTGTCGACTACGTAATGCTCGGAGTAAACTGTAACACTTATCATCACATTAGATCACAAAATACTACTTAGTGTTTTTAAGTCATAGCACGTTAAAGTAATCATGTTCTTTTTTTCGGTACATCGTTTAAACATTTTGAACTTTAAAACTAGGCCATGTAAATCACACCTCGTGTATCAAATTATAACATTACTTGAGCAAGTTAAACTTCCACTGAATGCAAACTATAACTCATTCAGAATATCTCCAACATTTCTTTCATTTGTTAACATATTTAGGTACGTCAGAAATAATGAAAATACTTGAGGGTACTTTTAATACAAATCGAACAAAAGATTTATCTTTTGGCTTAAATAATTTCACTTTATCTTTTCTCTACACTTTAATGATACGACAATATCGTAAGTAGGACAGCAAATTTTATTACGGTATTTAACATAAAAAGAGATCCATCAATGTGAAATGCATTATAGCCTTTACAAATGTAATAATTCTCATACTATTCAAAGATTGTACGTGGGCAAAAATGGGGACTTTATCCCACTTCTGATGTAGGAAATATAGTCGGTATGGTACAGAGACTAATTTTGTAGTTAGGAATAATAATTAATTCGTTTACACGAATTAATTATCCAATGAGTCGAGGATAAACTAGTAACGGAATACGACAAGTGTACCGTTCCACGTCAGAGCCAAGACTGTCCTAACGGCGGCCGCTCAGTCCGTTTTATACAAGCAGGACGGGCGGTAACGCAGGTGCGATGCCGCACGTGTGCGGTACACGTGTCGTTTACAAGAATTCTGTCTTGCTAGACCGACGCCACCGCATCTACAACGGTGCAGGTGCCGTCATATACATTTAATGCATGGGAGAATTCACAGGATGCTTTGGGTATATTTTGTGACCTATCTAAAGCCTTCGATTGCGTTCACCATGAAACATTAATCAGGAAACTTCAACACTACGGTGTAAGAAGTAATGCTCTTAAATTAATTATTTCATATTTAAGTAAGAAAAAGCAAAAAGTTGTCATTAACGGTATGAGTTCTTCCGGGTCGATAGTACAAATGGGCGTGCCTCAAGGCTCAATTCTCGGCCCCTTTCTGTTTCTTGTATATATTAATGACTTACCTTACATAGTAGGAGATAACCATGATATAGTATTATTTGCAGATGACACTTCTTTAATTTTGAAATTAAGTCGACAATTGCTAAAATATGACGAAGTAAATAATGCTATATCTAAATTAGTAAATTGGTTCAATGTTAATAATTTGCATTTAAATGGCACTAAAACACTAGACTCGAAGCTTCAATGGAGCCCCCATATATCAAAACTAGCAAGCAGACTTAGTTCTGCAGCATATGCCGTAAAAAAGATTAGAAGTCTAGCTAGTGTTGAAACAGTTAGACTAGCTTACTTTAGCTATTTCCATAGCATAATTTCGTATGGTATTTTGCTATGGGGACACGCAGCTGACACTGAATTTATATTTGTTTTACAGAAGAGGGCCATAATAGCAATTTATGATTTAAAGTCTAAAGAGTCGCTGCGACAAAAATTTAAGGAAATTAATAAATTAACTTTGGCCTCTCAATACATTTATGAAAATGTAATGTACGTACAAAAAAATAAAAGTAGTTTTACAAAAATAAGTGATATTCATTCTGTAAATACTAGGAACAGACACAAGCTAGTAGTACCAGTAACTCGACTCCATCGAGTCAGAAATTCATTCTTGGGGCGATGTATACGCCTTTACAACAAAATTCCAGAAAATATACAAAATTTGACCTGCTCAAAGTTCAAAAACTTTATTAAACTAAGTTTGTATAAAAAGGGTTATTATAATATTAATGAATTTATAGATGATAATAACCCCTGGAAATGAGGTGATCGCTACCAAGCTATTTCTAATTTGTTGTGTTGTTAATTTGTGTAACATACATGATTGTAAGCTGTTATTTAAAAAAAAGTCCCGCTGGGTTTATTGCTGGTTCTTCCCAGGACAGAGGTTTTTTTTTTCGAACCAGTGGTATTCATACAAAAGAGTGACTTTCAATAAGTATTATTTACAATCTATATTGAATAAAAAATTTCTGTTTCTGTTTCTGATACTTCGTATTGAGATGTATGCATACTTGTGAAATCGGATCATCTCGTATGCGTGAGGGATGAGAGGAGAGGATAGGCAACGGTGTTTGTTGTCTTGCTAACTAACAACTTGTTTTTTACACAGATCACGATAACGACAAACCCGACGACGCCTGTGAACCCTTAGGTGCTCCTGCTACTCCCATTGATACTTCGAGTGCGTGGTGCGGTGCAGCGTTTCGCTGACGCTGATGTGGCCCGACGGCTCGCTGAGCGAGTGCGATACGCCCTGTGCTGTTGTTTTGACCACGTGAGCTTGCTTCATGGCAGCCAACTGTGGCGTGTGCTCGTTTGTTTTAATAGCCACGTGCGCTTGCCTTATGCCTGCCGCAGAGGCAAGCAGTGAGCGACGTGTTGACATTTGCTATGTGAGCAATCCCAGCGGTGTGCTGATGAATACTGGTGAGTCGTACCTGTTTTATTATGATTCTGGGCCGAATGCCCACTCATCAAAGATTGTGTTGTGGCAAAAATGTAAGTAAATTTGTAAATTTAACCGGAAGTGGTCATATTAGTGTGCAAAGTACCCCATAAATACCCCCATGATCATGTGAGGAAAGTCCTCGATCACAAAATTCCTCGAGAGATGTCATAGTTGATGACAGAGGTAGTGAAACCAAATCAATGAAGAACGGCTTGTATAGTCATACTCGAAACCTTGGACGGCACTTCATGAGTAACATGTGGCGATGGGTCTGTAGGGAATCGTTGGTGCGATTCTTGTCTGCGTTGGTGCACAGAGCCTCTCATGTGTTGTAGCATATTTGAATTCAGATATGTAGAGAATCGTTGGTGCGATTCTGGCATATGTGAAAGCAGATATGTAAAGAATCGTTGGTGCAATTCTGACCTGTGTCGGTGCACAGATTTCAATGCAAGTTTCACGAGTTGAATATGCATTGCCTATGAATTATGGTAAACAGTAACAAAATTGTAAAAATTACTGTGTTCGAACTTGTTGATCGGAACTTTCACAGTCTTATAAATCATGTTGTACAGGAAGCACTGTGTACGAAGCCTTAATAACAAGGCATTGGCAATTATGACAGTTAGTTGACTTAGACTTAGGAGAAATAAAGTACCATTTGGAATCGACCTTGTTTCTATTGTCAGAATAGCCAAGCTAGATTACTCTGAGCATATTTTTGTCCACAGGCACTGCAACCGAGAACGGGTGTTAGTCAGGAGTGGCCGTGTCATGGATTGATGGCGCCATGGCGCAACAAGCAGCATCATCTAACAATTAGTTTTGCGAACAAATAATATATGCCTGCTCATGTCAGGACAAACAAGAGGACGAATTGGTGACTAATAGTGCTTGTTACAGGAATGTATGAAAATACACGCCCGAGGACGGTCGTAGGTCAGGATGGCCGTGTCGGAGCATCTATAAAATACAGTTTGGATCGAGGTGGAATTGAGGTATATCAAGAAACTCCCACTTGTTTGTGCAGTATAAAGTTCACTGTAGGCACCGTGCGCGGGAGATTACGCTTAAGTCATTCTACGAGTGTGGTCATTCGACTAGTGCTAAGATAGTGTCGCGGTTCTGTTCGTTGTTGTAATTCTGTTGTTTGTTACCAAACTCCTCCGAAACGGCTGAACCGATTTGTATGAAATTTTGTGTGCATATCGGGTAGGTCTGATAATCGGCCAACATCTATTTTTCATAACCCTAAATGATAAAGGTGACCTACCTCTTATTATTTTTTATATTTTTGATACAAAATTTTATTTTTATTTCATTATGATTTAGCATTAAAAATACATACAACTTCAAGTTTTGAGTCTTCTACAATCAACCCCTGTTTTTTAATCGCGATTTTTATATTATACTGTTCCATCCACAGATCCGCAACAGGATTGCAAGATGGCAATCGAATATAATAATTGTAGTACGATAAATTTTCAGCGCTAGATTCTCGAAGCGCAAACGATCACAGAACTTCGAATTGCAATTGTTTCAATCACACGTTCAATTTGTTCCCGTTCCAAGAATCATATACTTACTTTAACTTACTTCCGTTTAGAACAAGTGCATTGGATATGGTTTCGTCAGCAGTGCCTTCTAAATCTTCGTTTAATTTGTTTTTTGCTGATGCGAGTTTCCTCAGGCTTATATGATATGTAAATGTGGGCGGGGGGGGGGGGGGGGGGGGGAGCGTTACAATGTTATTATAAAACTTTTCTGAAACTTCTTCCTTAGGTGGTAGGTGGTATAGAACTCTATGTGGTCCATTACGCAGGAAATGAAGACTAGTAGGAGTTTGTCCTCTCCCGCGGGCTGGTTAAGACACGAATGTGTCATAAAGCGTTTCCTTAAGCACTACCATTCACCGAATTTCTGCATTACTTACATACGGCTAAGGTGAAATACAATGAAGTTTTAGTACGTACGAGTCTGATATAAGCCTTCCATGCTTCACGAGTAAATGTAAGCATTTGCCTAACGTTGGAATTTCGCATGCTGAATTCCCCACCATCCTTTAAAAAATATTTCAATTTATAAAATATCCAAACTTGTCACTAGCGAACTGACTTAATGCAATAAAAATTGTATTCTTCATTAGCCCGTTAAAGTACGCTTCTATATATGAAGCTCTCCCGTTGTAGATTCGCCGTTATCGCCACGCTTAGAAGGCGGTTTGGCTATGAGATAAAGTGTCTTATCTTATTTTATTTCTATAAGGAAATAAAATTGTACGTGGTAGAGCCATGCTTTTTTTTATAGAATTAGGGTGACAAACGAGCACACAGTCCACCTGATGGGTAAGTGGTTGCTATGGCCCATAGACATCTACATCTATCCTTGAGTCAAAAGGCAGATGCGTTGTCACCCGTGAGGACTAAGATGGAATGCCTCGTTTCCAGTAAAAAGGGTCTCCGGTTCTCTACACTCACCATACGAAACACAGCAGCGTTATGCTGTATTTTACGCTGGTATTCTGTGAGAGCGTGGTCCTTCCCCGGTCGAGCCGACCCATTCGTGCTACAATTATACCAGTAAAAAATGCTGCAGCTATATAAGTAGTATAGCTTTATTAATGTTTCCGAAAACCAATAAATTAAGGCTATGTCGGTCACACTGGTTCTACTGCAGATATCCTACATCTCTCATTTTATTTGCAAAGATTCATCGTTAAAAAATTAAAGTTTTAAAACAATAGGTTTGTTTCTGCCTAAAAATTGCAAACCATTTCAAACATACCATTAAAAGACTGCAATCTTTAGCGGCTTTACGATGTCAGTTCTAGAGTCTAAAACAAACGGCGTCGTTATTTTTAGGAACTAGAAAGTCTTTTCGATCAAAAAATGTCGCTACCTATCAGGGTTGTTAGTAATTTTTATCGTATAGTTCAGCCGATATATCCAATAATTTATTTCTTTTATTTAGGTTTTTTAATTATTATAAGAAATATTTAATCTGTATTTAAGAAACGCAATCGTAGGAGAGGATAATGTCCAACAGTGAACTGCCGCAGATTGTTGCCGCCGATGATGATAATTTACAAATGATTAACTAGCTTAAATCCGCTGGCAACCAAAAAAAATAAAATGGTTAGTCTTACTAACTTCGAAGAGGATTCGGTTCATCTCGGTGAACAAAAATAAAATACAGAAGTAATACAATTGCAAGTGAATTAAGCGCATAAT
Organism: Parnassius mnemosyne; assembly: GCA_963668995.1. NCBI lineage: Eukaryota > Metazoa > Arthropoda > Insecta > Lepidoptera > Papilionidae > Parnassius > Parnassius mnemosyne. The sequence goes on along the minus strand of CAVLGL010000068.1, from coordinate 36,484,981 downwards.
ATGGTACAATATGTCAAACAAACACACGAATGGAAACTGGATTGCTTACTAGCTAACAGTTTATTATATTTCATTACTTCTCAGGACGCACAGTCAAGTATGCTTTATTTTCTATGGTATTTGGTTTTAATTACCACATATCATATAGGTAAGTCGCTAACGGTGTTTATTATAGAGTGCAATGCAAGTTATAATTAATCAGTTTTATATCTTGTTTTTATTACTTTTCTTTCATTAATTTTGCGTGGTATTTTGAGGTACAAAAATAATGATTGTGTGACATTGTTCTTCCTACTTAATCCTTTGACATTTGTTTTAATATAGTTCTTATTTCTTTATTATATTAAAAAAACTAACATTTAGCAAACGTTAATAAAAAAACTGTATAATAAATATTTATTTAAAAAATGCACGCCTGGTTTACGCAGAATATAAATGAACTCATATGTTTTAATAACACTTTTGTAACGCCTATATTCTGTGCAAATAAATAATTATGACATGAATTTCTGAATGGCCCATGTACGAGTTGAGAGAAATATCATCTCGTGTTTAATATTTCTTTTACAACACATTTATAGCATTTCTCAATCCGAACTAACCGTCTTACAAAAGTTTCTTGTCTTAAAAAGTGTAAAAATGCGTTTCTCTGATAAAACATCTTAATATTAAAACGAATACAGTTGAGTGATAAAATTTTACTTTGTAAGAGACAAATGTGTCATGAACTGTTAGTTGCGAAATTATTTTTTGCTAGAGATAGCGTGTGAACAGCGACGGTGCTTGAACTTTAAAGTCACTTTGACAGTTAATTTATTAGTTTAATATATGTTACCAAGTTTGATGCCTTTATCATTTAATTTTATAATAACAAAAACTATATAAATACATGATACAACTTAACGTATATATAAGCATTTTCGTACACAAGTATCGGTGAATACCTTTAAGGCCGACAACGCACCTGCACTGGTGTTGCAGTTGTTCATGTGCGGCAGTCGATAATTACCACCAGAAGAGTCGCATGCTCGTTTGCCCCCTGATAAATGAATACTGTGGATCATGGAAAAACACATCCACCATTGACCACAGAGAGCACTGACCTCTATATATACATGTATGGTGGACTGGCTATACCCAACAAATGTTTGTGCCGATTTGAATCGCCGCCATTGTTCGTACCGGAAACTAAAGTTGACATAATTCGCCAAAATCTGTTGTCTCTGTATCTCTTTATTTTAAACTTTTAAACGAAAAATTAAAGTATTTTGTGTAGTTTGAATATTATGCTTGATTTTAGTTATATATTAAGAATTATTTTTAGTAATGACGAGTGTGTGCGTAATTTGTAAAACTCGATAACAAAAGGATAGTGGGATAACATTCAACAAGGAAGTTGATTTGCAGCTAAAATTTGAAAAAATTATACTACCTGATAATATAGGTACTTAAATTTTATCACTGACCTTAATATTGTAATTACTGACGTGTTTGGCTTTACATTACTGAGTTTGATAAATAATAAAATACAATAACCAAAGTCGCCGACAACAGATAATTATCCAATGTTATTGTTGTTATTGATTCACAAATCCTAGAGTAACTATATCCTGTATTGGCTACTCCACTTTTGTGTTGGAAAAACGCAAACGAAGTTATCTCGGAGTAAGACCAAAGAGTAAAATTATTCGAGGGTTAGTTACTCTGGTGTAACATGGTATTTGGTCGAATCCACCATTATTTTTTATCACACGGTTAAATAACCGATTAATAATAATATGGTATTCTCTAATGTAATGTTGTTCCATCACGCTTAAAGAAACGAGGTCATCTGAAGAGCTAGTATAAATTTTCCTTTGGTTTTACAGCTTTAGAGAATGTTTAGAGACGATAGCAGGAGACCCGACGGACCGACCGTACCCGACCTTGGATTCTTGGGAGAGATTATCTAGTGTAAGGTACTACTTGCGAAGACACTTTCCCAAACTCTCATCTCAGGGGTACATTAAGTAAGTACAACTGAACTAAGTAAGTAGCCCAAATATGAGTATCTGAAAGATGAGTACATATTTTTGGCATTTGCTGTAGATACTATCGATCCATGGGGTCCACGTGCGGTGAAGTTTCTAAGAAACTATCCGCGACTGACTTTGCTAAGAGGGCTGCTTATTTTCTCGCTCAAAGGCTAGTACAGCCATATAGAGAGGTTAGGCAGCAAGCGTTATTGGCACTGTATGATAATTTCAGTTTATAGTTTTTTTATTACAGTTTTTTTATATTGTAATTTGAATTTCCTGTTTTTTTTGTGTGGTCAATTACACTGGTTGAACATTTTGTAGTACTTATTGAATATTTAAGCCTCGCGAATAAACCTATGTTGACACGGGGAGCGAAATCCGTTCTGTAGTTACGAATAAAAATGTAGATAAACCAAAACAGCGTCGATCTTGGTTTTATATTAGATGTAAAGCTTGCCACTAAGGCCTAGGTATTAATTGGTACGTTTATCTTTTGTATGGCATTATAATAATATGATACATAAATAGAATGGACGTTACTGGTAGGCCTGGGTGTAGATTTTTTATCGATATATTTTATCACACTGTCTTATCTCTATTATTAGTTCCGTAGATGCTCACTTCTACTGTCAGTGCTAAAATGGCGAAAATCAAATTGCCTCATCATTTTATGGGTTACATAACGAGTCCATATATAGAAGTGAGTGATGGAGATACAATTATTTCTTATATTTATGCGAATACTACACGTTAGCACCTGAAACGTCGGGAATTTTCTGTAGGAATTTACGCGGTAGAGCCATGCTGCAGCTATATTAGTGGTATAGTTGTAGCACAAATGGGACGGCCCGACCGGGGCAGGAACACGCATTCACAGAATACCAGAGTAAAATAGCAGCTGAACGCCGCCATATTTCGTATGGTGAGTGCAGAGAACCGGAGAGCATTTTTACTGGAATTGATGCATTCTATCTTAGATCTCACGGGTGACAACGCATCTGCATTTTGATTCGTAATCGAGGATAGGTGTAGATATCAATGGGCTACAGCAAGCACTTAGTATTAGGTGGACCGTGTGCTCGTTTGTCACTTTTATCCTATAAACAAAAATAAAACGGTTTTATTGTGACTCTACCACGCCACATATAACAGGATATATTGAATCGGAAACTTTCAATAATATTGGACTTGGATTATAAATATTTATGACATATTTAAAATTTAGGAGGTGCTAGGACTGTTTTTGTACCTAAGTGTTCATCTGGATAAGTACTACGCTCTTACCTATTTCCGGTGCCAGCCTGAAAGCTAAACAGAGTTAGTATAATAACAGAATGTGAGGCATTATATCTTAGGCCTCAGAAGTAACTACGCATCTGTACGTTTTTTTGCTTGAAGTTGGCTACAGGTGCCTATGGACTGCAATAGCCACTTACCTTCAGATTAAGTCTAAATTGTCACTTCAGTTTTTACATTTTCTAGAAAACAAAAAACAATTGATAAATAACAAGTTTATACTTGGATACACTAAAAGCGTGAACAAATATATATTATTTAGAGATAAGTCAAAGTAAATAAAAATAATTTAATTTCACGAAGAACAAATACAGGATTATTTTGCAATAACCGGCCAAATTTGCAGGTAAGGTTTAGAATAAGTAATATAGGCAAATGGTGAAGAAAAATTAATTCAAAAAAAATCTCAAACTTTCTGTCCTTATTATAAAATTGAAATTATTATTTACTAGTATTTTAAAAAACTGCATTAACGGTATGTCATTATTTATATATTTGAACTTGAGTTCAAAATTTGGCTACTCTTTAAAAAACAACCCTGTATAATAAAGTTATAAAATTATTGTGATTGTTAGTTTTCTTTGAACACTTCAATTGATTTTGTCTCTAATAATGTGCCTATAAATACCTTTCAATAAAATAAAACGTATAGTCGTATAATTATTGTTATTTAATGTTGAATAAAAATTTAAAAATAATATTTTTTTAAATTGATGCAAATACATATGTTTATTTTTTATTTTTCAGGATATATTTCAGTAACAAAGGTAGCCACACACTTTTGAAAGCTACTGCTGAAAGTAATTTAACCCTTTTTCAGTTCTCAAAAGGGTATGTCGACATACGTCCCATCATTTATTTACGTACGTTGTTTCAACTTGATTATGTTGACACATTTCACAAGGACTGCGTCACGTAAACCTATGAATAAAGATATAATAAAAGATTACAGTTTGGTGGAAGTAAAAAAAATCGTAAATACGTATAGCTACTTAACACCAGTGTGAAATAGCAATTTGATACTTTTACTGGAAAAGTTTCATTTCATCTTAGTCCTCACGGGTGACACAGGTGACAAAAGTTGAATTGTGTGCTCTTTAGTAACCGTTATTTCGTAGAAAAGATAAAATCTGGAAAAGGTTAACATATCATATAACATATTATATAATAAGTTCAAAATCTGTGTTACAAATCTGAAAGGATATTTTTTATACTTGTAGCTCTTGGTAGGTTATATTTTATATATTCTTCGTGTCAAATTGTACAAAATGGCCAAAAACATAAAATCCGGCTTCAAAGAATTAAAAGTAATAAAATAGTTTCCAACTTAAAAGCACCAGAAGTCGGTAAGATATGGTAGTAGAGGTATTAAAGTCAAAAGCATGGATTGTATTCTCTTTAGTTATTTTATGTCGGCTTTTACTTTTTTTTACCTTTTGAATGAACTTACAAATATTACAAGCTCAAATATCGTCTAAACATTTACATACATACATTAACATTTTTTTATATCTACCGTTAGGGGTGGAAGAACGCGAAGGTTCTGTTAGGTCAGGGTTTTTGAAATGTTTTTTATGGAAGAACTTGAGGAATGGAACTCCGTTTATTAGATTATAAATTACAATAATGTTCATGAAAATGAGGGATGTCTGAACGCGACGGATGATGGATCTCGACCAACTGTGGTCCCGATAATGGAAACCTCTACTGTGTACACAAACAATGACTAGAAAACTGTGTTGGCATTCTAGGTACTAGACCACTCAGGTGGTGTTTACTACTAAGGAATATTTCTGATGTGGTCTACATTATTATATAGGAGGTAAGAGTATAACAGTTAGAATCCCGTATGGCACAACTTTTATGGTCTACAAATAATTGTTACGAGCTGCTTCCCCTTGTGCAAGGTACATTGATTTCACGACAAAGAAGAAATCCTAGTGCAACAGGGTAGTGTGTTTTTTAAAATTAAAAATATATTCTTTTATCACTAACTTTAAGGTCACACATCACTCTAACAACTAAGATATAAAACATACAACATTGCATTGTTATGTACATCATAAATATAAAAATTAGGAAATAATTTCCAAGGGGAACTGAACCTGCAGTTTCAGCTCTGCTTATGAACTATATCCCCTCTTAATTATTCAAACATAACGTTACATATATTACAGCCATTAAAGTTCACTACTGAAAATAGGCCTCCCAATAGATTGCTTCATAGGAGGATACCTGCCATAGTTGCCACGCTTGGCACGCGGGTTTACAACCACAGTTTAGTTTTTACTGTTAATCGTTATTAAGAAGACACTTCTGCCCATTTTCTGTTTCTTTTTTCCTTCTTTCGCCTCTTACAGTAATCACGAGATATTCTTAGACCGCCACCACACGGTAAATGCTTTTCATTTTAAAGGATAATACGAAAATGACTAATTTAAAATATTAATTTATGTAATATAAGAGAAATACACGTAATTAATTGAAAAGTAATTACATTATTCAACTCCTTAAAATACAGCGGTTTCTGCACTAAGCTCGAGGCTTGTATCGCATGTGCCAAGGACATTGTCTAACTCCATCTGGGGCATAATACAAGTATGTATATTTTAAGAAGGATAATGATGAAAATAAGGCAAAGAACAAACGTCTAAGAATAATTTAGAGAAAGTAATTAAAATACATCTCTACTCGTGATGTATTCTCTCACAATGTTTTCTTTCACAGCCAGCGTATGGTAAGCGAAAATTTGCCGGTAATAGCAATTCCACCAAAAAGTCATGCGATGCAGAAAGCTTCTAGTAATATAGTATATATATTAAAGGACTTCTCACTTCGAAACTTGACTTGACTGTTCAATCTTCAAAACTTTCCAATTAAAGACCGATTTTCGATTCGATTTCAAAGGAGCCCAATATAATCGGTTCACGATTAAATTCAGTATTTAATATCTATTTTTCCGATTTAACTAGAGAGATAAAAATATGTTCACACATAATATCTACAAAAGAATAATAAAAAATACAAAATATCAACATCCCAACAAATAACAGTAACAACAACAATTCAAGTAATAGATCTCAGATCGATATGCCTAATATTCACTTCAATTAGTTATTGTTGTTTTAACTTTCGTTAATCGCTTCACCATTTTGTTTCCTAAATAACCTCAGCTTTTCTTTGGTGATTTTATTCTGATCCTGCTTTTAAACTTAATAACAGTGAAAAATCGCCTGGTACAGTGTAGGTAACACATAAAATCACTTTTACTTATTCTATAATAACTCAGTTCCTAGATAGAAAAATCTTGTCAGATTTTCAGGTATGAATTAGTTATATATAAGCTTTAAAATGGTCCCACTTTCATCTTGTTAACATCTGGGCCCAAGAATGTATGGAGACGTCTCCTTTTTCTTTGCAACTAACAGTTGATTTGATCTAAATTACTAATAATAATTGATTGCAATTATCATTTGATCTAAATAATCCCATATATCTAATAGATAAAATCAAAGGAAAGAAACTGGCCAAGTGTGTGTCGGGCCACCCACAACAATGTAGAGGTAGGTTTCCGTAGTTGCCCGTTATAATACGTGGGCTTACTTGATAATGAGCATAATAAGTGAGGTCGCAGTTTGACCGCTATAATGAATAAAATGGGTCCAAATAGGAAGATAGTAACTGAAGGACTTATTTTCAATTCACTCTTATAGGGAGTAGTATTCCGAAAAGATTAAATATTATTTTTTCGATTTAATAATAATACCCTATCTATCCCACAAAAGAAAAAGTAAAGCTAATAGTAGTGATACATATAAGTCGTTTTCTTCTTTTTAAATATTTAAAATAACATAATAAAGTTATTTATGCAGCTAGTTATTGGTCATTTTCTATGGAGTTTTAACGAAATTTTTACTAGTCTAAGTGTATTTTATAAGTTGGTCAACTATTTTTCGTTAGTTTCTTAATTCTACTTAGCTGTGACAGTTTTTCTTTTAAATTCGTTATATACACTAATATCGTGAATTTTTTCACATTTCCAAAAACAACGGTTTAGTTGGTAGGAGGAGGGGGGGGGGGGGCACATTTTTAAGATTGGCAAATTACAGATCTGTAGCACCTAGAGTCACTGAATAAAACTGCGGGACGGACAGACATTGCGAAACTATAAGAGTTCCTTGTTGTTTAACTACGGAACCTTAAAAACCAAGCAAGTTCAAGTAATTTTAAAAAATTACTTTATTAAAGGTAAGCACTCAATTTCTTTTATTAATTTCTGCACACTTTCGAAAAATAACTTTCAAAAAATTTTTAAAAAGCCGCTAGCGCTATTTTTACTTTAAAACTGTATTCTCTTTAATTAAAAAAAAGATAAAATAAAAACAACATCAATTATAAATAGCGGCACGACAGACGGGAATAGCTTTGCTAGCATGTAATTTATTAAAGCTTTTTTATGAAGAGGTTTGAAATTTAAATAAGTTTCTTTCTTTGAAACCATAAAATAATAAAAATATTTATATATATAAAATTAAAAATGATAAAGGCAATAAACACAAAAACTTTATGGAATCACTTTTATATATTAAACAATTTAAAGCCGTGGTAGCTCAGGGGCCAAGCGTTCGCCGCAAATTTCGTATTACACGAGCAAACCGAGCTCAAGTCCCGCCGGCACCGGTGAAAATCCTACTTTATTTTCCAAGAGTTTGGCAGTAAACGAAAACCTCGTAAAATTTGAAGATATGTGAAGTCTAAAAACATGCAATGAGACAACCCGGTGGACTGTTGTATACTCCAGAACACATTCAGAATTTAAAAATGGCTGGTTCATATGATTCATCAGATTCATATAGTCTGCTATTTTACCTCTTAAAAAAAACTCGTATACGTGAATATTAGAGATTTCCTCCTCCTCCTCGGTTGTTTCCTCAGTGTTGGGATTCATGACTTTTTCTGTTTTCTGTTATCTGTTCCCTCAATCAGTGTTATATTTTCCGGGTCCTCTGCCTTTTCTATCGGATAGCCATCGTAGCTCTACTGTACAAACACTTCAGCACTTTGATATACCGATAGTTAACGTGGCACCGCTGAAGAGACTAGCACCACCCAAAATTCGACAAAATCAAAGGCTTTTTCATAGTCCACATACGCAAGGCAAAGTGGCAAATTGTACTCATCGGTATTCATTAAATTTTGCCGAAGGGTATGTATGTGGTCTAAAGTCTATTTGGAAACCTGCTTTTTCAGGTAGCTAGAACTGTGCAAGATGATTCGTAATGTCTCTCGAAAACAGCTCGTAGGCGTGACTCAGAAAATCGGTCTGTAGTTCTTCCACAAAGCGCTGTCGTGTTTTTTGATAAACAAAACCACCACACTTCTGCTCTACGCCTCCGTAGAAATGCCACCATGGAGGACGGAATTTGAGAGCTTCTGAAGAACTTCAAGGGCTGGTTATCCACCCGCTTTTGGAACCTCCGTTGTAAATCTATATTCTCACGGAGCCTTTCCAGTTCTAAGTTATTTCTAGTATCCATTGAGACTGGTTGCAGTGACCAAAATTTGGTCCGGAGGACATTATATATATGGCATGGTTATTATATTATTGTCTTTTAGAGGCCACAAAATCTTATGGGCTTTGACGACCTATATAACATCCACGGGTCACGGATTTTCTTATGCGGCAATCACATTTTAATGGTAAAATTAACAAACTTGACTTATTATTCCAGTTAAAATTACTTCAGGTAAGTTTAAAATGCTTGCGTTAGAATAAGTTCACGACAGTAATCGAAAGGCGGATTTGAAACCACGACTACTTGAGTTTGCGGTTCGCAACCTAAGATTAGACTTTTGTAGTTACCTGTAAACAACTCCAAACAGAGGACGCTGTAGACACGTGGCAACCTCTTTAATTATGAAATACCTTACAGTTACTGTTCGTAATCACACCCTTCAAATCGTAAAAGAATAGTGGGCGCACTTATTGGTAGCAAAGTTTGCCTACGTAGGCCTTTAGGTAGAAAAGGAGTCACCTGACCTAGAAAATAATAAATAATCTTCATTCAATAGCATTTTTCCTGCGCCAGTACCACTGGTATACAGTATTTCATGTATCTTTTGCCCGCGACTTCGTTCACGTGGAGTTCGGTTATATCGCGCCCATGTGTGACAAAAGTACTGGTAGAAGCCACAATTATAACTGGATGTCGCGGGTAAAAGCTATTAAACTACAAAACTTCTTTATACACCACATTTTTTGCTAATCTATTACTGTGTGCCAAAATTATCAAACTACTGGGCGAGCTTACGTGTGAGCAAGCCACGTATAATTGCCCGTGTGAAAAATAATTTTCTCTCAAGTCTATACCCACAAATTTTAATGTTTGCCCTTGTGATTTGTTTATTGTCAATGCAAAGCAGACTTTGAGGAGAAGCCGTATTCGTTTGAATTCAAAGGGAAGATCATTCGGGATCAAGGGAATTCTTGGTAAAAATACAGTTTCCCCTTGCGCACATCCAGTTATAATTGTGGCTTCCACTACATTGCGATGTAACGTTTTTACTTTTAGCCAGGTCCATTGCACAGTTGAGGTGGTTTTAAATTTTGCAACAACATAACAGGAGTGCCCACGCGCAGAATAAGCCTATGATGTGGAAGACCCGATGGTTTCAGTGAATTAAGAAATTCGACAGGGTAGTTAATTGCATCATCTATGTTGACCACAAAGTCTATTGACGTATAAACCATTTCTTCCTCCTCAAAAGATGTTATTTGCCGTTACTGGGTCGTTTTTCGGGATTAGTATGGCACGTTCTCACAACCATTCCATTAGCTTATCATGGATATAAGCAATATCTGATCTTCATCATCATTACAGCCCTTCACAAGTCCACTGCTGAACATAGGCCTCCCCCAAAGAATGCCACAAAGCACGGTCCTGAGCCACCTGCATCCATCGACTTCCTGCATATCTTACCAGGTCGTCACTCCATCTAGTGGGGGGACGCCCTACACTTCGCCTGCCGGTACGAGGCTGCCACTCGAGAACCTTTCTTCCCCATCGGTTGTCGGTTCTTCGAGCTATATGGCCGGCCCATTGCCACTTCAGCTTACTAATCCGTTGGGCTATGTCGGTCACTCTAGTTCTACTGCGGATATCCTCATTTCTGAGTTTATCACGCAGGGAAACTCCGAGCATAGCCCTCTCCATAGCTCGCTGAGCGACCTTGAGCTTCCTCATCCGGCCAGCAGTGAAGGACCACGTCTCAGTTCCGTATGTCATCACTGGCAACACGCACTGGGTGTACAGTCTCGTTTTAAAGTTTTGAGGTATACCTGACGAGAAGATGTGTCGTAGCTTCCCGAACGCTGCCCAGCCGAGTTGAATCCGTCGATTGACCTCTCGGTCGAAGTTGGACTTACCTAGTCGGACTATTTGTCCCAGGTAAACATACTCGTCAACAACTTCGAGCTTAGTGTTCCCAACAACTACCGGCATAGGTGTGACATGGACATTAAACATGATCTTTGTTTTGTCCATGTTCATCTTAAGACCTATCCGTTGGGAAACACTATTGAGGTCATTGAGCATAGTGCTTAGGTACTCCAGCGATTCTGCCATAAGGACTATATCGTCGGCAAATCGAAGGTGAGTGATGTACTCGCCATTGATGTTTATACCGTATCCTTTCCAGTCCAGAAGCTTGAAAACATCTTCCAATGCAGCGGTAAAGAGTTTCGGGGATATGACGTCACCCTGTCTTACACCTCTCTGCAATTGGATAGGTTTCGTACTCTGGTTCTGTACTCGGATAGCCATCGTAGCCCTACTGTACAAGCACTTCAACACTTCGATATACCGACAGTCAACTTGGCATCGCTGAAGGGACTGCAGCACCGTCCAAATTTCGACGGAATCAAAGGCTTTCTCATAGTCCACATACGCCAGACATAGTGGCAAATTGTACTCCTCGGACTTCTGTACAATTTGCCGAAGGGTATGTATGTGGTCTATGGTGCTAAAGCCTTTTCGGAAACCGGCTTGTTCGGGAGGCTGGAAGTCGTCAAGTCTGCGCGCGAGACGATTCGTAATGACTCTCGAAAACAGCACGTAGACGCGGCTCAGAAGGGATATCGGTCTGTAGTTCTTCAAGAGAGCGTTGTCGCCTTTCTTGAAGAACAAGACCACCGCACTTCTGCTCCACGCCTCCGGTGTAGTGCCACCATGGAGGACGGAATTAAAGAGCTTCTGAAGGACTTCAAGTACCGGTTTTCCACCCGCTTTCAGAAGCTCCGCTGTAATTCCATCCTCGCCTGGGGCCTTGCCGTTTTTAAGGTGCTGGAGAGCCATTCTAATCTCGCTCAGACTGACGTCCGGGATATCAACGGAATAATGTCGGATAAGACTCGCTCTTGGATCGTTACTCACACTTGCGTGCGGCTCCAACGATGACGTGTACAGCTGCCCATAGAACCTCTTAATCTCACTCAAAATCTCAGGTGCCCCGGAAACGATGCTGCCAAATTCTGTCTTCAGCTTTGACAGTTGGCGCTTTCTGGCAGACAGATCTCTGGCAAAGACTTTGGAGCCTTGGTTCCGCTCGATCGCTTCTTCAATACGAGCTGTATTGAAGTTGCGTAAGTCCCGCCGCATGCATTTGGAGATCTGTCTGTTCAGTTGCCTGTATGCTGTTAAATCTGTTGAAGAATGTAGCTTCATCTCCCGTCTAACAGCCATGAGATTAAGAGTGTGATCGGAGAGTTTTTGTGTTCTTCTGCGGCGGATCTTGCAGAACTTAGCTCCGACCGCATGGACAGTTTCCACGAGCTTGTCATTCAAATCGTCCACTTCATTGCAGTCTTCTAGGCACTGAAAACGGTTTTGTAACTCGAGCTGAAAGGTTTCGGGACTTTGGATTACAGCACGAGGGGGACGGAGCGTTGACTTCATTAGACGAGACCTCTCCAACTTAACGTTTAGGTTCAGTGTGCCTCTAACCATTCGGTGATCGCTGCCGGTTTTCACCCTCGCGATCACTGAGACATCACTGAACAGTTGTCGTCTGGTCGTCATAATGAAGTCAATCTCATTTTTTGTCGAACCGTCGGGGCTCGACCAGGTCCACTTTCTGTGGGGCCGCTTCTAAAAGAAAGAGTTCATCATAAAGAGTCCCTCTTTCTCCATGAAGTCAGCCAACTGCTGGCCCCTTGGGTTCCGTTGCCCTATTCCAAATTTCCCTACTTTCAGCTCACCGTTCTCTCTTGTGCCTAGTTTTGCATTGAAGTCTCCCATTAATACCGTATATTGGGTTTTGGAGGAATGCATGGCTTTAGAGATATCCTCATACATTTCCTCCACCTCCTGATCGGGGTGTGCCGAGGTTGGTGCGTAAACCTGTATGACCTTCAGCGAATACCGTTTGGTGATTCTGAGTATAAGGTACGCAACTCTCGTCGACACACTCTCAATCTTTACAACGTTGTTAACGAGAGACTTGTGGACGATAAATCCGACACCTCCTTGGGACAGATGGTCGCCCTCCTGGTAATAGAGCAAGTTGCCGGATTCGAGGATTACCCTGTCCTCCCCCTCTCTTCGGACTTCGGATAATCCTATAATATGCCAGCGTAACTTGTCTATCTCTTCTTCTAGCTCCACAATCTTCTCGTCAGTCCTCAGGGTGCGTGCGTTGTATGTTGCCAGGTCGAGTTGTCGTAGGTGGCAACCGAACCTCCACCGGAGATTCTTAGCACCCCCTGCCCCGCCGTTACCATGGTCGCCACCGTAGCCAGTAATAGCGGGGCCGCCGGGGACTGGGGGCCGTTTATTATTGTCATTGCTCATGGGGGGTATATTGCCATAGTTGCCACGCTTGGCGAGCGGGTTGGCAACCGCAGTTTTTTTATTGTTATTTTGGCTATTATCCGGAAGATGCTGTTGCCCATCTCCTGCCTGTTTCCCTTTGTCGCCTTTTACGACACCCACGGGAAGATATTTATTTATTTATTTATTTAGACTTACCAACTAAGTACATATGAAAACATTTCGGCTTCATTTTGTATAACATTATATATATGTACTTAAATTATAGGTGAGTACAACACTTAAACATTAACGCAATTACTTTATTTAAAACCATACTAAAAATTATGTGTGATATTTAAGTTAAGATTTAAGAAAAAACATATTTTTTAAGTAAAATATAGAATAAAGTTACATTAAGTATGGCTATTTAATTTAATTATAATTTAGGATAAATGTTTATATCGAGTTACTCGATGTGCTTTTCAACATTCACTAGAAATTGGCTAACACTGTCTGAAAAAATATCTATATCTATGCTTGCCTTTCTAAAAAGTCGATTATATCTGGATAATACAAGTGATATGGGGCTATTCTTTCCATAATTGTTCCTTCTTCTAGGCACAAATAATGGGGCATAGGTGTGCAGCCGAGTCGATGGTCTGGGGATTCTTATTCCAACTAGGGAAAGTAATTCAGGGCAGTCAATGGCACCATTAAGGAGCTTGTAAAGGAAAACCAGTCTGAGTTTGTCTGCATGCTGATGTAATGATTTTAGGGAGAAATAATCGAGCTTTTTCTCATAACCCCTTATAGTGCGATGCACTCCAGCAACGTATGAGAGTCTGCGAATGAACTTCTTTTGAACATTTTCCAATCGTTGAATATTGTTTTGATAAGTGGGATACCATACATTACAACAATATTCTATGTTACAGCGAACCAATGAAAAATAAAGAGTCTTTAATGCAATGACTGAATTAAATTCTCTGGTGTTTCGCAATATGAATGAAATCATCCTCAGGCTTTTATTTACAACTGCATCAATGTGTTCTCCGAAATTCATTTTTGAATCGATAAGGACGCCCAGATCACGAACCACGTCGACCTTTTTAAGTGGTTGTTTTGCAATGTTATAGCTAGTTTGGAATTTATGGTATTTTCGGGAGAATTTGATATGAAAACATTTTTTGATATTCAGCTCCATTCTATTATGTTGGCACCAATCGTAAAATTTGTCAATATCATCTTGTAAAGCTCTTTGCTCTTGCTCAGTTTTGACAATCTTTGATATTTTTAGGTCGTCTGCATAAAGTTCGAATTCAGAGTTTTTTATTATATATTTAATATCGTTTATAAAAATAATAAAGAGAACGGGGCCAAGGATAGATCCCTGTGGAACACCAGATGTCGGAGTGAAAGTGTTTGAAATAAAACCGTTTACTATTACTTTAATAGTCCTCTTTGAGAGGTATGAGTGAAACCATTTTAGAAGTGAGCCTTCTATGCCAAACTCTGTTTTTAACTTATGCTCGAGGATTAAATGGTCAACTTTGTCAAAGGCTTTACTAAAGTCACTGTATATTACATCAACTTCATCACCGTTGCTCATGCTTGTAATCGTTCTTTCAACAAATGCAGTTAGATTAGTTGCAGTTGAACGTTGTTTGAAAAAACCGTGTTGTCGATCAGTGATGTGTTGTTTTATATGCCAGTTTAAGGTAGGACATATGAGTGATTCAAAGACCTTAGCCAGTACTGGAAGAATGCTGATTGGTCGATAATTTTTAATATCGCATCGATCACCGGATTTAGGTATAGGCACAACAAGAGCTTCTTTCCATTGAGTTGGAAAATATCCTTCAGAAAGTGACTTATTGTATATGATATATAAGGGTCTAGAAAACTGATTTGCACAATTTTTGAAGAATATAGGAGGTATACTATCACTGCCTGCACTCTTTTTAACGTCCAGGTTTTTTAAGGTTGTCTTAATTTTTTCTTGTGATATATATATATTATTTAATGACTGAGTGCAAGATGGTATTGTGCTATTAAATTGATGTGAATTTGCAGGAAGAGTGTAGTCACTAGCAAATTTTTTAGCAAATAAGTTTGCAATACTGGCTCCATCACTTACTTGAATATTGTCGAGTTTCATGTTTTGTGGTATATTATTGGAGTTTTGACGTTTTTGTTTTAGGTAAGACCAGAACACTTTTGGATTCTTTATTAGATTATCCTGAACATCATTAATATATTTATTGTACAATTTTTTTATAAGCATATTAGTTCTTTTTTTTAATATATCATATTCAAATTTGTCTAGATGGTTTTTAAATTTTTTCCATTTTTGTCGACACTTTTCCTTTTCCTTTAAAATTTTTATAAGATTGATACTGAACCAAGGTGGGTACTTATGTTTTTGTGAGTGTTGTAACGGTATTTTGTCCTTTATTATTTTATTAGTAATTTCATATAGTTTATTAACTGATTCGTTCGTGGTAGAGCATATATTCAGTTCATCGTCCCAATTGATAGAATTCAAGCTTTTTCTAACATCATTATAATCTGCTTTGTAGAATTTATATACACGGTTGTCTTTATACTTGAGAGGAGAATGTTTCTTAAATGGAATATCGATCTCTAATGGTGGATGATACCCATCTACAACTGAGAGGGCGTCGTCCGACTCTGATACATGAATAGGCAACATGATGTTTGACAAGACTAAATCTAAAATCTTATGTTGTTTATTTTTGATGAGATTATATTGCTGTAAATCATTTAATGACATGAAGTCCACAAACATTTGACTTAATGTCCCCTTAAAATTATTCGGGATTATATTATCTGTGGATAGATCTTTTGCCCATTCTAAGTTACCAAAATTAAAGTCGCCGATTAAAAGTACTGGTTCTGTCACAATGTTAATGACATTGCTTACTTTCTCCGTGAACTGAAGAAGATAGTCTCTGCAAACGGGTGGAGGCATATAACAAACGCAAATATGTAATTTTCGAAAACGATTAACGTTTTTCTTATTCGGGGAATTCATATCTAATGTGATCCAGAGATCTTCGCAGCGGGTTTCAAAAGAATAATTTCTATACGAACATATTGATTTGTCTACTGCCGCAAGTACACCACCTCCATCTTTTCCGCTGTAAAAAGTGTTTGAGAATCTATCTCTTCTATATATTTGGTATCTACTGTCGAATAACTCCGTATCTAATATGTGATCATTAAGCCCCGTTTCAGTGAGTATAATCACTTGATAGTTACTAGAGAGAATGTTATTATTAATTTCATCTAGCTTTGTTCTCATTCCTCTAATATTCTGATAATAAATATTAAGGTTATTAAAACAGGTTAAAACACACATAACGAACTATAAATATACAATGTTAACAAAATATTAAAAATAGGAAAGAAATGAATTACACTTACAAATCCTTAAACAAAAAGAAAATATTATATTATATATCTATGTTATCTTATTCAGGTTATCTATATGTGCGATAACAATAGCTGGTGTGTCTACGTCCTTCCTCACAAATATTCTTCCATTACGGACCCAGACAAACTTATATTTCTTCTCTTTAGCCTTGAGTCTGACGGTGGCATGTAGTTGTTTATTCACTTTTGTAAGGTGCTCGCTGATATATACCGGTGACACATTGTCACCATAGCCAAGCAATTTAGTATTTAATTTTTCCTTTGGGTTCGACTTGTTGTATCTATATACGGCAGCAAGCAGGTTGTCTCTTTTAATTTTGTTTGATAATTTACAGATGACAGCTCTTGGTTTATTTGACGTAGGCTTCATCTTCTGAACTCTGGTGCAGGATAAAATATCATTTTCCGATAGAGGGCAGGATACAACTTTGCCTAACTGTATAACGGTTTTGAATAGATTCTCGCTTCTATGTTCGGGCAAACAGTTAATTTCAATGTTAGTTTGGCGACCTTCTTGCTCGAGTTGCGACAATCTTGTCTCCACGTCTTTAAGTTTGTCCTTAAGAAGAATATTATCACCTCGAAGTTGTTTATTTTCTTCTGCGTATGACTTTACGGTATTTGCCAGTTCTTCATATTGACCGCATGTAAATTTTATGGTTTCTTCAAATGATGCGAGTTGTTGTTTCAAGTGTGAAAAATCCTGGTCCATTTTCTCTTGAAAGGCTGCCCGAAGTTCACTGCGAATCAAATTCCGTAATTCTGACTGTTGAGCGTGGATTTCTTTACGTATAGCATTTTGCAATTCCGAACGAGGAATGTAATCCTCCCTTATAGACTCAGTAAGCTCCTCCGTAGATCGCGGGCGCCTGTGTGTAATGTTACAGCAATCCTCTGTGGTAGCTTCATTTGCTTGTGCTATGTTAGATTTAGCAGGCGTATTGTCGTTTGCCTTCTTTTTTTGGAGTGTTATGTATTGAACTACGCACTCAGGACATTTCCAATATTGTTGGTTTTTATGATTACTGGTATTTAAATTTACACACAAATAATGAAAATTTTTACGACAATTTGTCACTGAACATGTTATTTTGTCAGGAGATTTAAGATGTTTTTTACAACCACTGCAATTAACATTACTCATTTTTGTTATATTTTATGACAAGCAATATGGGGTAGTGGATATTCTTAACCGCCACTACACGGCAATTATCAGGGATGATTATCATTCCGTCATTTATCGGGTAATCACCGTTGCCAATTTCAAGTAGGAGATTCGCAAATCCACCAGCAGAATCTTTTTCTCCTAAGTGTACCCGCATATTTTTCGAGAGCTTGAGGATTTTAACTAGAGGCCATAAAGTGGATCTCTTAAGACACACCTTAACTTCATCTACTCTAGCTCCTTTTGGCACTACTGGTAGAGTCTGTCTAAAATCTCCAGCCAGCAAAACCGTTACACCACCCATTAAATTCTTATTTCCTCTTATATCTTGTAGAGTTCTGTTTAAAGCCTCTGCGCCACTCTACGAGCCATGGTTATTTCATCCCACACTATCATTTTCGTATGTTTTAATACTTTAGCAAAATTACTTTGTTTTGATATATTAAAAATGGGAGATCAGCTGTTGTTAAATTGAGTGGTAACTTGAAAGTAGCATGAGCAGTTCGTCCACCCTCAAGTAGTGTAGCTGCGATCCCAGAAGAAGCCATAGCCAAAGCAATTCCGCGAATACTTCTAACTTTTGCTAATAGCAAATTTATGAGGAATTTTTTGCCTGTTCCACCGGGAGCATCTGAAAAGAATAGTCCACCCTCATCTGATTAAAATTTCGTGTTAATTTGATTATAAACTACTTTTTATTCGTCATTCAGTGATCCTTCATTATTTTTGACTGTGTTTTCCACTGATGCTAAGTCGTAACTTGTCTTTTTAAGAAACTCTCTATTTTCACATTGTTGTTTTGCTTGACTGAGGTAACCCATACTCTTTTAGTAGCCGACCACCCAATACGGCATTTTCTATTAACAAAAGTCATTTGTTAAATGCCACATCTGTTATTTGCTTTACATATACATCTCCTTGTCTTTCTAATTGAATTTTAAAATATTCATATAGGTATTCTTTGAATTTCTTCCAAAATCTTAGAGGGTCGAGTACTTGGCAGAAAACTAAGGTAATTGTAAAAAGATCCCGGATCATTTTCGGTAATTGGCAAAGTACTGGCTTTTCAATTGCTGCGAACAAATGCTGATCATCTTCAAGCAAGCCAAGAGCTTTGCACGCTGATTGAAACGTGGAATATACATGACTATCTACAGTTTCAAACGGTTCAAACGAAATTGGGCCCTGAATCTCATGAAAAAGCATGCGAAGGTGATAGCATTCTGTATTGTTCGGATGCGCAGCATAAACCCTGCCCAGAATGTGCTCTTTTTTACCCCTGGTCAGGCTTCAACGTTTGCTCCTCTCTTTCTCCTTTGGAACTTTCTTTTATCCCAAACGTAGTATGCAGGCACTTCTAGGTGGAGCAATGTTTTTGCAAAGTTATCCATTTTACATAAATCGAAAAAGGATGAGAGTGTGGTTGTGAGAGATTCACTCTTTCACTAAGATTTTGCTCATTAAAATAAACTCTTTGCCCATTTTCCAAACGAACAGCGAGGTAGACTACGGGAGGGAAACGCTCATGAATGGTAAATTCAAGGTTCACAAAGTCCACGTAAGTTGAATTTTTTAACATATCGGCTGAATATTCATTTGCTGTTGAATCATTATCGCCATTTCTGTCGTGGGCCATAACTGAAAATCTAGGTCAATCATTTACCACAAATCTAACAATTTGTTTTTTAAACGTGGTAGAGCCATGCTGCAGCTATATTAGTAGTATAGTTGTAGTACGAATGGGTCGGCTCGACCGGGGAAAGACTACACTCTCACAGAATACCAGCGTAAAATAGCAGCTTAACACTGCTGTGTTTCGTGTGGTGAGTGTAGAGAATCAGAGAACCTTTTTACTTGAAACGAGGCATTCCATCTTAGTCCTCACGGGCGACAACGCATATGCATTTTGATTCGCAAACGAGGATACATGTAGATGTCTATGGACCACAGCAACCACTTAGCATCAGGTGGATTGTGTGCTCGTTTGTCACCCTATCGTATAAAAAAATTGTGAACGCACCACCATCGCATTTTCTTGGTTTCCGTTCATTAAAAATGAAAGAGCACGAAACAAACAGGCACCGTCACCTATAATGGGGACAACAGTATGTTCTTCCATTTTTACTTTAACCTTCGGCGTACAAGGTGAAAAAATATTCCTCACCTGTACCATGTGGGTGTATGTGTAACCCCATAAGACTTAGCCTCTTGTTTGTGTGTAAATGAAGTTTAATATATCTATGTGCCTTTTTTTTAGGTATTTATAATAATAAGTGAATAAAAAATAAACAAAGATGTATAAAAATAGACATTTATTAAGAAAAAGTTACAATCGAAGAACTTCTCCATAAAATCAACGAATTTCCAATTAGGTAGTATAAAAAATCAAAAAATATATTTTTGAATCAAAACCGTAATTATTATGCTTATTATTTAAAACAAGAGAACTGTTATAACATATATAACTAATAATTACAATCACGGTATGTTATTTGAGAGAGATCGCTCTTTACCTAAATCGGGACAATTTTGGCATATTAAATTTGCATGTTTTTTCCATATAGCATCACACATTTTGAGAAGCTGCCATTCAGTGTCCTTATTTCTTATACAGAACGAACATCTCTGATGCCTTCTTGGCTGCTTTGGTGATTGTCCTGGAACTTATTCATTTCGAATTTCATTCACGTGTTTTCTTGTATCGCGTGGTACATGTGGGTTATTTTTCTTTAGACTCATATTCCTCCAATAACAATGCCGCAATACGATCATCGTTCATCTTTGTAGGTGTAATGAATATCTGCACCTACAATAAATATAATATTGTATACATAATACACCTACTATAGGTGTAAATAACATAAAACCGAAGAAAGGTATACTTACTTTTCAGAGACATCCTATACAACGTGGGGTTAAAAATGCCCGGGAACCACTTTATGCACGTGCACTCACGACTGCGTTGCGCAGAGTAATGACACAGACATGTTAATCGACATGGCAGGTCTTAAGCTTCAGCTACTGAGAAAATCGAGTCATTTGGTTGTGTTTCAATATGAGTATCATGGCAATTTAAAAGTGTTGCGGTTAAAATAACCCCACGTGGTACGCCAAAGGTTAATATCAAGAGTTTATATAGTCATTTTTTCAGTGAGAAAATACTTCTATCAACAATACCTAATCAAAAAGCAAATCGAATTCCAAGTTTGAACAGTGGTTGTAAGAAAGACAAAATCAAGCATCTAATCCGAAACACGAAGCTAATCTTAAACCGTAAGTAAGCAAACAAAGTCGAAGTCTAGTCAAATATCCGTTAACAGTTAAAAGTTACCGTATGTGGTACAGGTTGAAGCGCTCGTTCACCATTCACTTTATATTACTTTCAAAATCACAACGTAACCGCGTTCTAAAACGATACCAACGCCGATAGGGATTTGAGCTTGAAAACAAACAAAACAAAATAGGTAGGTACCTAAATATTTCTTTTGATTTTGCCATTTTATTACTTTGTAAAAAAAATATATTTGGGTTGGCTGTTTATTTTCATTGTTTCTTTTTTTAATTTTTAAATCAGTATTTATTTGCAATTTTTTGTACAAATCTTCTTGTCTATTTTGTTTTATGTTTTTGTGCAATAAAACTCTATTCTATTCTATTCTAATAAATTAAGTTTAAAATATTTATCAATGTCATTTACGTTATTAACGCCCCTAAAACCTTAAAAATGACACCCAAGTCACCCAACCCAAGATGATTTTTACATAGAAACGTACATCCATCCATCCTTCCATCCTTGTTGGTTCAAACCATAATCGATGCCATTTTCGTAATTAACGTCCCAAAATAACCTTAAAACCACACCCATATTGACATTCCAACCACATCGCACCCCCACAGGGGATGATGGTAGGTATTTCCCGCCTGCAACGTTGGATTTTGAAATATTTGTTGTTTTCGTAATCAGCGACCCGATAAACCATAAAAACGATACCCATGTTGAATTTCAGAGTTTGTCACCCCTTATCCACTTTTTAGAGGTTGAATTCTGAAAGAGCCTGAAACATTTGTTTACTAATTTATTGATAAGAATACTCCTGTGAGGTTTCGAATAAAATAGTTTAACTAATCTTGTTTTCCCATACAAACTTTCAACCTCTTTTCCACCCCCTTAAAGGTTGAATTTTCAAAAACCCTAGGATGTGTAAGTGTTTATTTCTAACCGTTAACCTAAAGACAAAGTTTCAGGCTTCAAGCTCTAATACTAACGGACTTCAATACAAAATTTCAACCCCTTTTTCACACCTTTAGGGGGGAAAATTTGCAGCCATGCTGCAGCTATATTAGTAATATAGTTGCAGCACGAATGGGTCGGCTCGAACGGGGAAGGACCAAATATGTAAATGGTAAAATAGCAGCTTAACGCATCTGTTTTTCGTATGGTGAGTGTAGAGAACCGGAGACCCCTTTTACTGGATAAGAGGCATTCCATCTTAGTCCTCACGGGTGACAACACATCTGCATTTTGAGTCTTTATTAAGGATAGATATAGATGTCTATGGGTCACAGTAACCACTTACCATCACGTGGACTGTGTGCTCGTTTGTCACCCGATCCTATAAAAAAAAAACACTACACTGTTTCCTTTTCATACTACTGTCTACATTACGACCAGTTGCTAAGCAGATGCAGCAGTACAAATAAATTGAATAGAATTTAATTAGCCTCCCATGGCACGAGATGAATTTAGTCTTGGTAATATTGATCACAAGATAATTCAATTCTGTGTTACTTGCGTTCTTAAAGTACTTTAATTAAAATATATTGCTCCTGATTACATTCTTCTTGGTACAATATTCCGAAACTATTTAATTTAAAATTAGTTTAGTTTTATTTGCTTCACTATGAAAACAGTAGCATGATTATTTAAACTGAACATTATCAAAAATAAATTACAAGGTATTAACGTATAGAAAAATAAAAAACGTAAACGGGTGTCGATTTTGCGAGGCGTCTTTCTCTGCGGTCGAAAGTTGGTTGGCGGCGGAGTCACAGACCGGATCAACCGCTGAGTTCAGGAAAGCTGGTGATTCTGAGTTCTTACTTTTTCCTGGACTCATGGCCTCCATGTTCTGCGAGCTTGTGGGGAGGATCTTCTGACCATTGTCTGATCCCAAATGTGATTTTTTTTAACTTATTATAAGCCAGTGCTTGACCATAATCCCACCTGGTGGTAAGTGGTGATGCAGCCCTAGATGGTAAATCGCACTGTCTTAGCGTAATAAAAGCCTATTCACTCTTGCCTTGAAGACGCCCAGATTGTAATTGGATGGAAAGATAGACGCCGGCAAATTATTTCACTCTTTTGCTGTACGCATTACAAAAGACGAAGCAAATATTTTGGTTCTAATGCGTGGATTATCGAGAACAAATGGGTGAAAACTCGTCGACCAACTGGTTGTCCGATGGTGGAAAGGAGAGGGGGGAATTAAAGCGTGTAATTCCTGTGCACATTCACCGAAATATATCCTATAGAATACCGAGAGACAGGCTAATCTGCGCCTGTGCTCGAGGCTGACGAGATTGGTTTGACCAGTAACCAATCTCGTCAGCCTCGAGTCACCAATAAGCCTCTTAACACGTCTCTCCACTGAGTCCAACGCTCCCAGTTGGCATTTTGCAGCACCTGCGCATATGTGACAGCAGTACTCCATGCACGGCAAGACTTGCGCTTTATATAAGGTAAAAAGCTGGCCCGGCGTGAAGTACCGCCGCACCCTTGCAAGGGCACCAAGTTTCCTTGCCGCTGCTTTGGCTCTGGACTCAATGAGCCGTCCATAGTTTAGGTTCGGAGAGAATTCAATCCCTATCAAATGAAGGCGGTCAGTGTACTCCAAAGATACAATCCGGAATGTAGGAGCCGAGGTGAGCGGGCTCCTTTTAGCGGTTAAAAGACACGCTTGTGTTTCGGAGGCGTCAAATCTCAAGAGATTAGCATAGTCCCACTCAAAGACTGCCTGTAGTGTGAGATTCACAAGCACAACCATAGCCTCTCTTTCTGACTGGATTTGATCCCGACTGGCCCGGGAACTTGGTTGGTATCTCTCCACAACTGTATTGTCGTCTGCATACCCATAGATACCGGGAATTAGCAGATCATTTATATGCAGCAGGAAGAGAGTTGCGGAGAGAACGGACCCCTGAGGAACACCCGGGGTTAGTCACCGCAGTATCAAATGAGCAGCCATCGAAGATGACTCAGAGAGACCGTTCACTCAGAAAGTCCTTGACCCAGACAATCAGGCCAGGGGATAAGCCGTACGCTGAAAGCTTGCTCAATAGACTGGCGTACCAAACCCTGTCAATGGCCTTCGAAATATCGAAAGAAACAGCAAGTGCTTCACCACTGTTGTCGAGGGCTTCGCCACATATGTGAGTGACATACGCTAGAAGATCCTCAGTTGATCGATTTCGACGAAACCTGTTCTGGCGATCACTGAGGAGATCATTTTGCTCTAGGTATGCCATGAGGTGGGCGTTCAATATACGCTCCATAGTCTTGCAGAATATGGAGGTAATTGAAATTGGCCAATAGTTAGCAGGGTTGGTACGGCTACTTTTTTTAGGCACAGGCTGCACATTGGCCAGCTTCTAAGATTTGGGCACTATTTCAGTCCTGAATGAGAGGTGGAATAAGCGTGGTGCTACTCACGCTCCCTTAGCGGTTGCGTTCTGCAGGCTGTTGCCATGTTTGGCATTACATCCTACATTCTTTGCATCCTACCCATGAAGGTGCGTTTGCTTCTCGCTAGATGATCCCAGCGCATGGAATGGAACAATTTATTCCATCATCTGTGGTACCCATCGGGGGCAGATCTCAGCCATGGTTTGGTCGCTCTTGTAAGATTGAAGTAACGTAGTAAGCAGGAGTTTTATCAGAGCTGACGCTTTGGCGGCTCGGAATGCAAACACCAGCATGCTTAAAAAGAAGTATAACTTCCCCTCCAGTCCTTCAAAAGAGTTATTTCCTAGGCAACGTTGGCAGAATTGGCGAGAAATTCTGATCCTTAGAAAAACCCGTTAATTCTTGTCTATCGCCAAGGCTGTCCAAGGGAATTTCTGTTAGCTATCACTACCATCTCTGGACAAGGAGGAAAACTCTCTGGCCCCCGCCACAAAAGAAAAATCCGACCTTTTAGGCTCCCTTTTTGCGTGAAGTTCGACTTTCGATGACGGGAGGAACACACCGCATACCATCGCGCAGTGTGAGTGTTCTATATCTGATGTGCAATTCACACAGAGCTCAGTACGCACTCCTCTCCCTGGACATCCAAAAGTACGAGTGAGCCTGACGGAATCCCGCCAATTGTAATGAAGACGTTCGTTCCAGGGTTGGCACTGGTTCTAAGGCGTGTTTTCCGGTATTTGTACTCTCTTGGTGCTGTCCCGAATTCATGGAAGACAGTTTTCGTGCCACCCCATCTCTAAAAACGTAGCCGCTCTAATCCGTCCAACTACAGGTCTATCGCCGTCACCTCCTTGTTCTCTAAAATAATGGAGTCCATTATTAACTGCCAGCTCACGCGGTACCTTGATTAGCACCAGCTGATTAGTGAGCGCCAGTACGTTTGACGTTGAGGCCGCTTAGTTGGTGATCTTCTTGTTTACCTAACACACAGATTTTGGACATAGCGAAGGCCTTCAATCGGATCTGGTACAAAGCGCTTCTTTTGAAGCTTCCTTTTTATGGACGTCAAAATGTGCAATTGGATCACCAATTTTCTGGGTAATGGGAGAATTAAAGTCTTAGTAGATGATGCACGCGCGTGTTACAAGCCTATTAACGCTGGTATTCCACAAGGCTGCGTGCTATCACCAACGCTATTGTAAACCGGTAACATTAATTGCTATGCAGATAACAGCACTGGTGATGCTCTATACACCGACCGTGCTAATATTTATCGGGAAAACGTCGGGAAAACTTATATCTGAAGTCGAGTCTTTGCTAAACAATCTCGGATTGAAGGCGACTTACTTTTGTTTACCGCTTAGAAGAACCTTTTTGTCGCATCTCCTCAGTTTCAAGGCACTCCCCTTGTTGACTTAGCCAGTATCGTAATCCTCGTCGTCGACATATCGAGTGATGTGAAATTTCGTGATCACTTGGAATAGAAAGCCAAATTGGCCACTAAAAAGCTTGGCGTGCTCAGCAGAGCGGGACAGTATTTCATGCCGGAACACAGCCTGCAACTTTACAAGGCGCAGGTTCGACCTCACATGGAATGCTGTTTCCATCTCTGGGCTGGGTCTCCCCAGTGCCAGCTACTTCCACCTGACCGCATTCAGCGCAGAATTGAGTCGTCAAAGATCGAGAATTTTCCAATCGGCTTGATTCACTGGCGCTGCGACGAGATGTTGCATCTCTTTGCATTTTTATTCACCTTTACTACAGGGAGTGCTCTGAGGGATTGTTCGTGTTAATCCCAGCCGCCAAATTTCACTTACGCACATTGCAAGCAAAATTGCCGATACCATCCACACCATCTGGATACTTGGCGGTCCAACACTATACGTTTCACGAGGATTTTTCTTATAACAGCTTACCAGAGGCGATTTTTCCGGATCGGTACGACTTAGGGACCTTCAAGAAAAGAGCTTACTCCTTTCTAAATGGCCGGCAACACACCTGCAATTCCCCTGATGTTACAGTAGTTCGTGGTTGGCGGTAATCACTTACAATCAAGTGAGCCGTATGCTCGTTTGCCCCCTGTCCCATAAAAAATCTTGTAAATATTTTTTTCTCTTTTTAAATAATATTACACCTATACTACAATTTTGCCCTGTATGATGGAGGTGGTTTACATACATAAATTATACAAGGAAAAACATCGAGACCCGAAACAATTACCAATTACCAAAAAAATACTTAGCCACTGCGCCACAGAGCAGTCAATACTTCTCTATACCCTTCAAACCCAAACACAGTAGTGCAAGCACTGATAATTGGCGGTGCAAATAGTAAAAGTAGTCCTACCATCCTGCAATAGTAAATGTAAAGTCATTTTGAGACATGATAGCTTTTTTTTTATAGGATCGGGTGACAAACGAGCACACAGTCCACCTGATGGTAAGTGGTTACTGTGACCCATAGACATCTACATCTATCCTCAACAAAGACTCAAGATGCAGATGCGTTGTCACCCGTGAGGACTAAGATGGAATGCCTCCTTGCCAGTAAAAAGGGTCTCCGGTTCTCTACACTCACCATACGAAACACAGCAGCGTTAAGCTGCTATTTTATGCTGGTTTTCTATGAGAGCTTAAGGGTTAAGCGCTTGCCGTAAATTTCAAAGTAACTCAGCCAACCTAGTTTTAAACTTGCGGGCATCAATTAATTTATTGATTGTAAATGTAAGTGCTTGTTCATCACTTAATCCGCGTAGAAGGAAAACATCGTAAGGAAACTTACATGTTCAAAAATAAAATTTCGAGGACATTACAAATACGCCAACGAGCACTGGATCTGCTACTTTTTGTGCGTAGCTTCATAGTTCATACTTTTTTTCTTGAATTATAAACATCCTAATTGTTAAGTTCTTCATAGAGTTCATAGTGTTTCACACGTGAATAACTTTGAATTTTTTAAACCTATTATAATAATTTTTTTTATAGGATAAGGGTGACAAACGAGCACACAGTCCACCTGATGGTAAGTGGTTTCTGCGGCCCATAGACATCTACATCTATCCTCTATTCCAAATCAAAATGTAGTTGCGTTGTCAACCGTGAGGACTAAGATGGAATGCCTCATTCCCAGTAAAGAGGGCCTCCGGCCACCTGCACTCACCAAGCGAAACGCAGAGGTAAACCTCTACTTCACGCTGGTTTTCTGTGAGGTCATGGTACCACCCCGGTTCGAGCCGGCCCATCCGTGCGACAGCAAAAGCTGCCGCGTGGCTCTACCACTGTTAAGTTAAAATATGTAAGTCAGTGCTTGAATACTATCCCATCTGATGGCAAATGGCGATATAGTAGAAGATTGGACACACGCTAAATGTAGCGTGGTTTGCTTACCAGTATGAGTCGAAAACAAATTGAAAACATTACTTAACCTTAAGATATCTCAACATTCACATTTTAGTCACGTTCTTTTATCCATCTAGCCCAGCACTCGGATTCATGCAATACAACAGATTTGATAGCACTCGGATTCATGCAATACAACAGATTTGATTGTCTTGTAGATTTGAGCTTAAGGAAGCCGCGGATCGCAAACTATTTCTGTGAAATTTTATTCTATTTCTCACGTCTCTAGTAAAATTATAAAATCAAATTTACTGATTTTTTAATGAAGCTTATTTTTAAAACACGGACATTGGACGTGACCATGGATAATGTAAAGCACCCGAAGCGTTGAGAATTAAAAACTTAAAATTAAACGCGATAAAATCCGTAAAATTAATTTCATTTAATGCGTAGTGTTTGCGTTAACATAAAAAATCATTTTTTTTTGTAAAACCCATAAATATAAATGATAAGTGATTGAGCACAAAAGCTTATGAGGAATTTCAATGGTATACCTTGTAATCGGTGAGAGATTGACAATTAATATAACCTAACATAAATCAGGATTTAGCACGCTGATAAGTTGCTACGTGAGTATGCAATAGAATGTAATAGAACGAAATGGAACGGAATAGAATAGAAAAGGACGTAATTAAATGGAATAAAATGTACTAGAACGGAATAGAATGGAAAAGAACGAAATAGCACAGAATGGAACGGACTAGAACGGAACATAATTAAATAAAACGGAATAGAACAATATAAAATTTAATTTAACGGAATAGAATGGAAAATGATGAAATAAAACGGAATAGAACAGAATAACATATCAACGCATAGCATATCATAGCATGCATTACATTGCATTGCACTACATTTCATTATATTATATTTCATTTCATTACATAACCGAAGAAAATGTAAAATGAATTAAGTGAAATAATAGCCTTAAATATTCGATGTAAAAAAACTAAAAAAAATTAAAACTAAAGTGTCAAACGCCAACAAGTTTTTTCAAAATTAAAATTCACTATCAGGAACCAAGACACAAAACAAAACATTTTAGACGTGGTAGAGCCAACAACTTCTTAGACGTGGTAGAGCCATGCTGCAGCTATATTAGTTGTATCACGAATGGGTCGCCTCGACCGGGGAAGGACCACGCTCTCATAGAATACCAGCCTCAAATACCAGCTTCATGCTGCTGTGTTTCGTATGGTGAGTGTAGAGAACCGGAGACCCTTTTTACTGGAAAAGAGGCATTCTATCTTAGTCCTCACGGGTGACAACGCATCTGCATTTTGATTCGCAAATGAGGATAAATGTAGATGTTTATGGGCCACAGCAACCACTTACCATCAGGTGGACTGTGTGCTCGTTTTTCACCCTATCTTATAAAAAAAAACATAAGATGTATAATGAAAAATTAAAGTAATCGAATAAAGTAGAATGGAATAGAATAGAAGTGAATTTACGGATTTTATTCTCATATTTTCATAAATTTTATTTTATTTATACCCAGTATTATGTATACTGAATATAATGTTGTAATTATTATAGTAAACCAGATTTGTTTTAGCCTTTAGACAAATAAATCATGTACCAGACTACTAAAATTACTTTTATTAAATGAAAATTATCCTTGGATATAAATTTTCTGTAATAAACTTGTCAAAACCAAGGCTACATGGAATAAATAAAGCATTCAAAAACATAAGATTATTTTTGTAACAACTTTTGACAGAACTTTCATTTCACATGTCGTGCTGCTTTCTGCTTGTTGGTGAATTTTAACGTCCTTGAACCATTTTAAATGTTTGTCTATGTGTAACTTATATATGTATGTACAATGCTTCACGGTACAGGAGAAAATCTATATCCCTACACTAGGATATAGGTTAGGTCATAATTTATACTCCTGAAATATTTTACATCCTGTGAAAAACAAAAGCTACACGACTGGGTGATAAATAGTGGGTGTCCATCTGGGTGTCGCTCGGTATAAAGACCCAGATATCGCCGGATAGACCAGGTTGTGAAGGACTTAGAGGAGGAGCTTGATGTGGCCAGCTGGACTGAGGTGGCACAGAGGCGGGAAGAGTGGCATGTCCTGTTGTTGGAGGCCAAGTTCCACTTCGGGTCCCTGAGCTAATGTAGTAAGCAAGTAAAGGGTATGTAATTTCTAAATATTATTGTAAAAATAAAAGTTACTGCCTATATACACTGCGGGCACAGCCCTCTTCAAATTTCTAAAAGGGTCATGAAGCCATTTAAATTTCTTTTTTATTCCACAGACATGCATTTTTCCTCAAGCTGCTTTTCTTCGAATGCGTGGTAATCAGCACTTAAAATTGCAATTATCAATTTCTTTGGTGCATGCGCATATCGAACCCGGATTGCTGGCGTAATTTGAGATTTAATCGTAAGGCTACCGCCTATCCCCTTACCTACGGTTTTAATTTATAATTTTAGTAGGTGATAAACAATTAATTAATAATTAGTCGCTCAATTTCACCATCGCACATCGCGACAAAACTCGTGATACCATTCATACCATCTCGATGATTGGCGGTCCACCACTGTGCGATTTAGAAGAAGTTTTCTCCCTCGCAAAACTTCCTTGTGGAATCGATTACCACCAGCGATTTTTCCGGACCGATACGACTTAGGAACCTTCAAGAAAAGAGCTTACACCTCTCTAAAAGGCTGGCAACGCATCTGCAATTCCCCTGGTGTTGCGGTTGTTCATGGGCGGCGGTAGTCACTTACCATCAGGTGAGCCGCATGCTCGTTGCCCCCTCTTCTATAAAAAAATAGTTACTAGTGGGTAAAGTAATGACTTATTTTGATAATAACACATTTTGCCCGACGGCAAGTTATGAACTTTGACATTATTATCAGTAATTCAGAGATTCAAAGACACTCTACTATGCTCAATTTGAAATTCATGTTTCATTTAACATCTAATCACCTGATTGTGTCTGAAATTATTGTAACTGTACAAAATTTAGAGAAATTATAATTTTAAATAACTTTTATTGAAAATATATTATTTTTCTTATAATAAGCTAGCGTTCAACTAAAATTACACTTTGGAGTGAGTAGGGATGAATCCCTGGGCATAACCATTTTGTAAATTCCACTGTATTAGGACAACAAAAGCCTATATATGCATTCTTGTCTCGAAGACACTCAAATTGTAAGCGGACTAAAAACGAAGCAAGTTTGGAGTGAACTGTCGACAATAAAGGGCTGATTACTTGCCGCTTCTTTAGAGCCGTAGTAGCTCAGATAGTTAGTGCTCGCTGTAAGCTTCACAATACGCGAGCAACCCAGGTTCGATACCCGCCAGCACCAATGAAATTGTTCATTGCAATTTTAAGTGCTGATTTACCACGTACTTGGCGGTGAAGGAAAACATCGTGAGGAAAACTGCATGTCCGAGAAATAAGAGGAGGTCTGTGCCCAGCAAGTGGGACGTAAATAGGCTGCAACTTTACCTGCAGCTTCTGGTTATCTGGTGGTGGAGAGGGGAGCGAAGAATTAAATCATGTTATTCCTACGCACGCTCTCCGGAATTTATTTCAAAGAATAAGGCTTATTTTCGAGACTGACAAGGATTACTTCACCCAAATCAAGGTCACCAAAATCTTAGCATCCCTTTCCGCCGAGGACTATACTGATAAGTAGCATTTTGCAGTTTCAGTCCAAATGACCGGAGGGGAGTAGCCATAGGGTTTTTTTTCCGATATAGATCTGTCTGTCATTTTTTGCGGGGGGAAATCTTCGCACTCATAAACATTTGTCTGTCACTACGAAACTCACACATAACAATTAAAACAATGAAATAACCATTTCAAACACAGATACAGGTATAGTTGTAGCACGAATGGGTGGGCTCGACCGGGGAAGGACCGCACTCTCACAGAATACCAACGTAAAATAGCAGGTTAATACTGCTGTTTTGTATGATGAGTGTAGAAAACCCGAGACCCTTTTTAGTGGAAAAGAGGCCGTGATCTTATTCCTCACAGGTAACACCTCATCTGCCCTTTGATTCTATATTGAGGATAGATGTAGATGTCTATGGGTCACATCAACCACTTACCATCCGATGGACTGTGTGCTCGTTTGTCACCCAATCCTATAAAAAAACTACAACTACCGTGTAACGTAAAACTGGAATATATACATGGAATGCTTTACAGCCTGCAATTATACTGGCTCTCTATACACTGCTATTTGTTATCTCTTGTAATTTATACGTAAATATAAAAAATATTTTCTAAAAAGGCACTTACTTATTAATTGGTGCATCTCACTCGTTCACTGCGCTACGCGACCGTCACTGAAAAAAATATTTTAAATTTTATTCCGGGGTACAAGCCATAAGTGTGCCAAGTTTCATCAAAATTCATCCAGTATTTACAGAGCCTATTGCGCTCAAACGAATACAGACAGGTAGACTATAAATAAAAAAACAGTTTTGGCTTTTACACGATAAGTAATTACAGTACAGTACAGATTTGGCCTACAATAGTTTTATTATAGTTATAGAATAGATAGTTATTATATAATGAACAGTACGCTGTAACGTTCATATCTTACAGAACTATGTAATTACATACGTTGAAGAGGGTTTGACGTGAGATGTTTTGTGTTACCTTCTATATTGTATGTGATAACTGTGACTCGTGGAATAGATGTTTCAACATTAAATTTAGTTCGAACTGTAATTAATTTTCACTGGAATATTTTTGACCAATATTTAAATATATATTTTTAATGAACACTGCATAGTATTAGAAGTACACTGCTAATAATTGAAGCCCCGAAAAAAAAAAAACGAAAAAAAAAACGACCCAGAATACAGGTTAATTTATTTTTTTATATTCATAATTTAAAACATCAAAAACTTATAATAGGTCGAGAATAAAGTTTCATCGTATTTTATATACAAATTCAAGACATTTTTTTCAAAGTTTAACTAAATTATAATATATATGAGCCATTTTATTCGATACCTTGTTCCCATTTTGTAAATAGTGACATAATCCCGTTGCTGTGCAAATCATGGGATTTTTGATAAAAAACATGCAACAAATAGTTTTCACAGTCCTCTCTTGATGTTAAATGATGCCGTTTGGGTAGTTCCCAAAGAATTCTGAAGAGACCGAAACAGGTGAAAATCTGAGGTTGCAAAGTCATTAATATGTGGTGGATGCATTAACGCTTCCCAACCAAGCTTTCTAAATTTTTGCTGAATGGCCAATGATGTGTGTGGTCTGACGTTATCATCGTAAAAGACCACTCCTTTTCTGTTGATTAATCCCGATCGATGGTTTTACACGGCGGTAAAAGCTAAAGATTCCCTTTGTACCCCCACACCATACACACAGCATCACCTTATTGCGTGTTAATCTGGTTTTCGCTACTGTCTGTGGAGCTTGAAAACCCTTTGACCATGATCTTTTTCACACGTTCTTGTCGTAGGTGATCCACTTTTCATCACCAGTGATGAATCTTTTAATAAATCGGTCGATTTCATTACGTTTCAATAGATAATCGCAAATGAACACACGATTCATTAGGTTTCTTTCAGAGAGCTCGTGTGGTAGCCAAATATCAAGTTTTATTGTATAGCCAGACTTTTTGAAATGGATCAAAACTGTTTTGTGGTTAATTATCAATTCCTCGGCTATATCGTTACTGCCGATCTTGCTCCATTTTTTCAAAATGGCATCGACTATATCCGTATGAGGGCGACCAGAGCGAGCTGCAAAATTCCCGGACTGAAAACGCTTGACCAAACTTGGTGCTATTCTTACTGACACTGCATGAGGTCCATAAGTGTTACAAATTTTTTTCACGGCTTGTGTCGCTCGAATTTTTCCTTTTTTGTAATAAGACTTCAGAATGTATCACTAGTATATATCGAGTACGTATTACAATACTAGTTTAAAAGGTCAGTGTATCTATTCCATTTTTAAAAACGTTACCTCGTTTTCGTATCTGTGAAATGAATCAAAATTTTACTTGGATTCTTCTAAATTTATTCGTAATAGACTTAATTCGTGTCTGTCCAGTGCGAATAAGAATTAGAAGCATAAGAAATTGAATGGAAAGGAATTACGCGGACGCTAAGTGTTTTTGATGAAAATTAAAACCTGACAGTGTCTGTAAAGTCAGCTCTTTTTGAAGTTAACTATATTTTTGTTAATTAATAAAAGTTGGGCCCATATATATGACTGTTAAAAGTTTAAAAGTTAAAGTTACATCCTATATACATCAAACTGCTGGGCACAGGCCTCCTCTCATTTTCAGACAGGGAACATCACATTTCTTCGAAATATTTTTTATTATTCTCAGACATGCAGGTTTTCTCACGATGTTTTCCTTCACCGCCAAATACGTGTTAAATCAGCACTTAAAATTGCATTTAACAATTTAATTGGTGCCGGCGGGGATCGAACCCAGTTTGCTCGACTACTGTGAAATTTACCGCAAGCGCTTAGCCCCTGCGCTAAGAGATTTAATACTACCACGGCTATGCTTGTGGTAGTATTAAATATAAAACTTCAGCTTTTATTATACGTCCTACTAGCGATGGGTACAGGCCTCCTCTTTTTTCTGAGAGATTTATGGAACGATTTGTCTGATACGCTGCTCAAATTAGTTTTATTGAACATAGGTGACAAGCAGGTTTCCTCACGATATATTATTTATTACTTGAACTTCGAGTACGTTTTAAACCAGCATTTAAAATTATTATTAATAATTTCACTGGTGCCGACAGGATCGAACCCGGGTCTTGCGCGTACTGTTAAATTTGTGGCTAGCGCTTAGTCCCTGAGCGATGACTCAAATTTTGTTTAATATAGTTAAAAATAACTGTTAAAATTAATCTAGGGTGAACAAAAATACAAGGTACACTACACATTATATGTGTGTAATTTTATTATGAATTGAATCAACATAGTATGAAAAATCTAAAATAGACTATATCTAAAATAATAATTTAAGTACGTACTATGTCATAAACATTGTACATTGCTTCGAGCGATATGTTGTACAAGTATTTTGAGGGATTTCGCTAATTTAGTTATAATTCTAGATTCTTCTTCACTGATTATAGAATCAGCAATGCTTAATTTGCATATGAAAAATTTCAGCACACCTTAATGCAGAGTAAATATTCTATATAAATGCAGATTTTGTATATAATTTTATGTTTTATAACAAATTCAAATGCGTAGACAATATAATTTTCAAACTTAAAGTATTATTTTACGTCCGAGGTGGCGTAAAAGAATTCATCATCCAACTTTATCCCGTGGGTGCCGTAAGAGAAAAATAATTATGGGATTATATTATTCGTCATATTATGATATGATAGACATACATATTATGTAATCTAGGTCTATTACTATGGCACGCCTAAACGACTTGATAGATTTTAACATAATTCTTAAATATAACTTACAAAAATTCAACAAATACTTTTACAAAAAAATGGTAAATTTAATAATTTATGTCTTTTATTACGCTACTCTGCAAATATATCCGACATCAAAATTCCTCCACACTGGATCGGTCCGTTGTGGATCTTGGCCCAGAGTCAAGTTTACGTAGTTCTTAACGGAGTAAAACATTTGCTAGGTTAGATATTAGTACTTGTTCTTGATCCAAATAAGCTGTTAGATCGGATACTCGTTCAAAATTCTTTGAAACAGCTTCTACGTCTATGGGATATCAACTCTGCAAACTGGTGTATTGAATTAGCTTAAACTTGACATAGTAAAACTTACCAAAAATTTTATCTTGTTACATTCACTCCTTAGTTTATTTTAAATATCATTAATAAATATTCATATTTAGGCTGAAATTTGTACATATTCTTATTTTGTCATACAGGAAAGCCTCGAGCATAGTGGTTATAATAAGAAGTAGATCCAAGTACATCTCCGATGGTATTTTATATTCATGTCACTGTTCTTAGACTGAAGATTTGGTTTAAGAAATTGTTTGGATGTGCTAGAGACTGTACACTTACTCTGAAATTTTTCTAGGAAACCAAATTTTCTCTTTCCTAAGCTGACAATGCAAATCCTTGAATATATTGCGAAATTTCCAAGATGCGACATGATTTACCATCTATGGCTGTGTGAATATATACTTCACTTTACATTAGTATTTATTTATTACACATATGACAACAGATACAATTGCGCCTCAACTAGCTATTATTTTTAATACTAGTATGGAATCTGATGTGTTTCCTGATTTAATGAAGCATAGTAAAATTGTATTACTTAAATAACCTACCAACCTTTATTTAAATACCACACACTTTTTTTTAAAACGAAATCCTTAATTAAATAATATAGTGTAACAAAAAACTGAGGTGACTCAGTCCCAACTAGCGACATCTCGTGAGCGAAAGATTGAGGCCCTCATTCAGTCTAAAACGCCATACAACGAGAGAAACCCAAGTACAGAAGTCGACTTTTACGGATCGATATAAAATAATCAAGATCACAGTAGGGTTGTAGGCACTCATGTTTATTGAATTGAAGTACTCATTATAATAGAGAATTTGGAATGATTTTTTTCTATATAAGAAATATCTAGAAGATTATAGTAGTAAATGACTTTGGCGTCAAATGACTAGAGCCCTAAACAGGTGCTTATTGACCAAATTGGCGATATATTGAAGACAAGCCAAATTAAGAATACCCTTAACTGACGAGCATGTGTGGATGTGAAAGAAGCGGAAGAAGGTGTGTCATGATCATGCCAAATGAAAGTCTGTAGTCTCTGCCTAACCTTCTGGGTAACAGGCTTATATGTTATTTGGTAAATGACGTCATAGTTCTTGAAGTCAAATAAACATTTTTAAGCACCTGAAATGGAATTTAAGACATCTAATTGTTTATTATTTGGATTACAACTTACAATATAACAATAAAATTTACATATATCGCTGTCGTAGAAGCGAAATCGAATAACTAGCACTTTTTTCAAAATCAACTTTATTGCATTTTAATAAAGTTTAAAGTAGGCCGCATCTTTTGATCTTATCCTCGCTTTGATATCTCATTTCGTTCCAAAAATTTATTTAAAAATAAGGTTTTGTAACAGAAATGAACATATAATAATGGAAGTATAAATTGAGAAGAACAATTGAATAACAGACCAATAAATGATTAACTTTCTAGAAACACATTATGGTCTCAGATATAATGCATAATGAGCGTTAATCAGTTTCGCCCCAACGCAGCAATTATTAGACGACAACGCAAATATTAGAAAAGCGAAAAATATATTATGTGAAAAAAGGACAATGTACATAATCATTTTTTGTCTATTTCACAAATTTTATAATAAAATATTGAATTTCAATTATACATTTATACTTTAGTTGTTCATTTTTTCGGAATACTCAACTACATTATTTTCGTTTGTTTAATTTTGAAATTAATGAACGAATTGAATATATTATTTAATTAATAAATTTAAATATTCTTTAAGTTTTAGATATATTTTAAATATATAATTATAAATAAAAAACAATTGTTTTAAAATTGCCGTGAATCGCTATTACACCCACGATGCAAGGCCACCATTGAGGCGAACTTTTGGACTTCTTGTTCATCACGAGCGGCAGTGTACAAAACGCTCGCTGTAAAAACTCTTCTAGTGAGACTGATGATGAATCCCATATTAAAAGAATCACTAAAAATGCTAGAAGTAACGTTAACAATGAAAAAGACGTTAGACTCGATGGAAAAGAAAACACTATTTTTAATAATCGCAAGGTCGCTGAAACAACAGACAATAAAACAGGCTATGAGGAACTGAGGGACAAAACAGAACAGAGAGAGAATGGAGAACCGAGAGAAAATGAAAAAGCTACAGAAAATGAAAAAGCTAGGGAAAAGGAAGAAAATAAAGAAGCTAGAGAGAATAAAGAAGGTAGAGAAAATGAAGAAGCTAGAGAAAACGAAGACACTAGAGTGAAAAAAGAACCGAGACAGAAACAAAATACACAGGCGAAAAAAATTGTAAGATGGAAAAGCAGTAACAAATCGGAGTGGAAAAGGGTAAAAGAACAAAAAAGAAACGTCAATGTTTGCAATATGAAAATAGTAAAGGAAAAGTGTTAGCGCCCAAATTACCAAAATCTCCAAAATGTGGTGTTTTTTGCCGAAATAAATGCACAGAACTATTTTCAGAAACAGCACAGAACAATAAAAATAAGTTGCTTAAAGACCTATTTAGCCATGAAATACGGCATGAAAACCTTTTTTTTAAATTACCAAATAATATAGGTGGTTTTATTTTTTATAGGAGAGGGGGCAAACGAACATGCGGCTCACCTGATGGTAAGTGACTACCGCCGCCCATGAACAACTGCAACACCAGGGAGGGAATTGCAGATGCGTTGCCGGCCTTTTAAAAAGGAGTACGCTCTTTTCTTGAAGGTCCCTAAGTCGTATCAGTCCGGAAAAATCGCTGATAGTAATTGATTCCACAAGGAAGTCGTGCGAGGAAGAAAACATCTTCTAAATCGCACAGTGGTGGACCGCCAATCATCCAGATGGTGTAGATGGTTTCGGGAGTTCTGCCGCGATGTGCATTCGTGAAATTTGGCGGCTGGGATTAATCCGAACCATTCCTCAGAGCACTCCCCATGGCAGATGCGAAAGAAAATGCAAAGGAATGCAACATTTCTTCGCAGTGCCAATGAATCGAGCCGATCAGAAAGGGCTCGGTCGTCGACGATTCGAGCCGCTCTGCGTTGGATGCGGTTCAGTGGAAGGAGCTGGCACTGGGGAGCCCCTGCCCAGAGATGGGAACAGTATTCCATGTGAGGCCGAACCTGCGCCTTGTAAAGTTGCAGGCGTTGTGCCGGCATGAAATACTGTCCCGCTCTGCTGAACACGCCAAGCTTTTTAGAGGCCAATTTGGCCTTCTCTTCCAAGTGACCACGAAACTGCACGTCACTCGATATGTCGACTCCGAGGATACCGATACTGGCTGCGGCAAGGAGTTTACATTTATGTAAGGAGTATTGGGCTATCGATGACTTTCGCTTGCAAAAAGAGTACTTGTTGAAGCGTATCATAGTTAAACCAGTTGCTAGACCTATTAAGAACTTGCCGCTAGATAAGCAACGATCTTCAAGTAGAGAGTTTGGGTTTTACAAGGACAATAAACTTATGAAAGTTTGTAAAAGCTTTTTCACTACTACATTGTGTATTTCAAATGGTACAGTTGAAACGGCAATCAAAAATATCAATGAAAATGGATCATTTCAGGGCAATGACTCTCGAGGCAAAAGAAAACCTGCAAATAAGACTCCAGAAGCCAAAGTTAAAGAAATAAAAGAACGCATCGAAAGTTTTTCAAAAAAGGATTCTCATTACTGTCGAAAAGATACAACACGACAATACTTAAGTGAAAACCTATCTATAAGTAAAATGTATGAACTATATGAGAGCAAAATGAAAAATGAAAACAAAATACCAGTGAAATTTAACTTATATAAAAAAATTTTTGGAACAGAGTATAATTTAGCTTTTTTTCACCCAAAAAAAGACCAATGTTGTCTGTACAATCGATATTATCGCACACCGAATCCAGATAATGTGCTGAAGAAAGAATACGACGATCATATCATAAGAAAAGAAGCATCTTTTGTATCAAAAGGTATTGATAAACAAAGGTCTGAGCGTGATGAAACTTTTCGTTGTATTACAATGGACTTGCAGAGTTTGTTACAGATACCATCCACTTCAGATAGCCTTATGTACTATAATCGGAAGTTGAACTTATACATCTTTCGATTTATGGGTTTAAGCCCCCAGAAAATAATGCACACTGTATTACTTGGACCGAGCTTAACGGAAAAAGATGAAGCATCGAAATTGCCTCAGCCATTAGCACATGGATCAAATCAATACCAAAAAATGTAACTGAAGTAACGATTTATTCCGACACCTGTTCTGGAGAGAACAGAAATCAATATATGGCAGTATTTTTGTTACATTTAGTTCAAGTGAGCCCTAACTTACATGTAATTGAACAAAAATATCTAGAAAGTGGGCACACGTTTATGGAAGTTGATTCGATGCATAGTGCCATTGAAAAAGAAAAAAGATTTTCCGATGTCTATTCAGTGATTGACTGGAAAGGTATCATGCATAGAGCTCGCTCTAATCGACATAATAAAAATGCGCGTCCATATCAAATAAAAGAACTTTTTTTCAATGACATGATTGATGTAAAAGCATCCCAAATACTGGTAAACAAAACGGTTTGCTCCGACGGAAGCAAAGCCAAAGGGGCTAAAAATGCCTCCGATTCGAAAAGGCTCTACCTGGAGTAGTTTAATTCCGGTATGACTATGAGGGACCATATTTATTGATGGACACAAGTTCAAAGACATGTAAAACTAGGCAGACAAGAACCAGGGCAACTGCAGTATTAGATATTTCTAGATTAAGCTTAGAAAAGGCATACAAATAACTTCTACCTATTTCAGAAGCGACAAAAAGGATCTGATAAACTTGTGCAAAAAAAATTATACCAGTTGAGCTGCACCCATGGTATGAAAGCTTGCCATCAACAAGTCAATCAGTTATTAGCTCCGATTCAGAATAAGTGAAGAAATTGAGAATAAATAACTAAGTCCAAGGAGTTAACCAAAAGCTAAAGTGCTGTTGATATTAGTATATAGTTTATTCAGTTAGTAAGTTTATTATATAAGTGCTGTTGAAATTAGTAATAGTTTATTCAGTTATTTAAGGGTTTTACTTAAACGTTACAGCAGAATGTTTAGAAAATGATTATTTTTAATAAACATTCGGCTTCTTTAATTCCTTTTATTTGTTTAACAAAGAATTTGATGTTACTTTTTTTAAATTAAAACAAAATACACTGATTTCACTAACTTCCAAGTGTTTAATTTTATTTAAAGTAATAAGTAGTAATTCTCAATCATCTATAACCAAAGATTTTTTATTTTGGCATATCCGAAAAAAGTAGATAAAAGTTTTTAATAAATTATTA
Source organism: Parnassius mnemosyne (assembly GCA_963668995.1). NCBI lineage: Eukaryota > Metazoa > Arthropoda > Insecta > Lepidoptera > Papilionidae > Parnassius > Parnassius mnemosyne. The sequence goes on along the minus strand of CAVLGL010000068.1, from coordinate 36,444,101 downwards.
TTGCAGTGTAATAATTAAATAATGTTACTTATCTTGTCGATTTTCAACCTGATGTTCTTTCAACTAACGGGCAAAACTGAACAACTAACACAATAAAGCAGATAACTACATGTTAATTCCGAAAATTCAGTAAAACAAAATTAGATAACTTCTTAATGTTATTTGAAATATTTAGGTAACATGGTATGGGTTTTACAATAAACACAAAAGATACACAATGAACCATTTATTAACATAAAAAAAAACCGACAGTAAATATATTTACAGTAAAATATTTATATCGGTTTTTATTTTAAAAATACACTAAATCAGCTTTTTCTCGCAAAAATGGTTTTGTTAGTTGTCTAATTTCCCTTCTACGACAGCGATATTACGTCTACATAATATGGTTTTTTAATGTCAGTTTTAATAAAATAATATTAGTAGCCAGGGGAATTGCAAGTGCAGATTGAGAGTTATTTCCACACATCATCGTCCGTAATATGTTATATGATCATGTTTCAAACAAAATATCTTGTAAAGATTTTTGGATGTTTTATTCTATCGCAAGAGTAGACAGTTCGAAAGAAGACTTCACGTACAAGTTAGATTAACAGAAATAGTTGACATATTTAGCAATCTTTTGATCAGAATTTTTTTAATAAAAGTTTGACAAGCCAACACTTATAATAAAACTAATTTTACGGATTTTATCACGTATATTAACTTATTTTATATTTCCGACGATGCGAGCACTTAACAGCACCCATGGTGACGGGGGTTACTGAGGTGTTTGAACCACGGCTAACTTTTGTTCCAATTCACGCAGTACGAACTTACAGTATCTTGAAGTCTTGCAGTTTTATGCTTGGTTTGGGATTTAATTTTATTAATTATAGGATCCCAAGCAGATGGGAGCACCCAAACACATTTTGTATTGATGTTTTTTGATTTCAATAGCCTCTCGACTCGTCCTCACCTCTGAAGGCGAAGATAGAATGCCTCGTTTCCAGTAGAAAGGGTATCCGGTTCTCTACACTTACCATACAAATATAGAAGAATTAAGCTGCTATTTTACGTAGGTATCCTGTGAGATCATTCACTTCCCCGTCCGAGGCGATCCTTTCGTGCTACAACCATACACGTAAGCACAAGGCTGCAGCGTGGTTCTACCACGTAAAAAAGTAGCAACCTCCAATTCACAAAATGAATATTTCGATGCACAATATGTGTAATAAATACTAAACTCAGATTCTAAACACTATTACCGAAATATTATTTAAAAAGAAATCATATTGTTCACGGGCTGACACAAAAAATCATGTTTTTTTTTATTGGACAGGGTGACAAACGAGCACACAGTCCACCTGATGATAAGTGGTTGCTGTGGCCCATAGACATCTACCTACATCTATCCTCGGTTGCGAATCAAAATGCAGATGCGTTGTCAGCCCTGAGGACTAAGATGGAATGCCTCTTTGGTGTTGATTGAATGGTGTTCATGGGCTGCCAATTACCATCAGGTGAACTGTAAGCTCGCTTCATTTTCATAAAAAATACTACCAACGCTAATCCAACAAAGTGAAGTAAATATTAACATAGTCTAGATAAACTATGTCGCAGCTTGAAAATTTCGCAATATATTTAAGGATTTGTGTTGTCAGCTTAGAAAAGTCGGTTTCATAGAATATTTTTAGAGTTTGTGAGTACAGTCTCCAGCATATTTAAAACATATCTTAATACAAATATTGTGTCTCAGAATAGTGAAATAGATATTACATTGTACCATCGGATATGTACTTAATAATTATAGACTTAATAATTATATAATAATTATGTAATATAACAAGGGTATGCGTCAAAACATGAATTAAAGACAAACTAAGGAATTAATGTAACTTTATTAAAATGTCGGTAAGTTTTATTCTGTTAAGTTTGAACTAGCCTAATACATCAGCTAGTAGAATTTCGATCCAACAGCTGTATGGTAAAAATTTTATCGTCGGAAATCTTTGTAGAAATTAGAAGAGGGAGAAGATGTCATCATTATTAATAAAACCCTTCACAAGTTCACCTGCACATGCAATAAAACATGCAAAGGAATGCCACAAAGCACATAGAGGGGAAGATTTATAGTGTTTAAATTATGACCTTTTTATGTGCCCAATTATTTTTAGCCTGGTAGAGCCATGCTGTAGCTATATTATTAGTATAGTTGTAGCACGAATGGGTCGGCTCGACCGGGGAAGGAGCACGCTCTCACAGAATACCAGCGTAAAATAGCAGGTTAACACTGCTGTGTTTCGTATGGTGAGTGTAGAGAACCGGCGACCCTTTTTACTAGAAAAGAGGCATTCAATCTTAGAACTCACGGGTGACAACGCATCTGCATTTTGATTCTTTATTGAGGATAGATGTGTATGTCTACGGGTCACAGCAACCACTCCCATCAGGTGGACTGTGTTCTCGTTTGTCACCCTATCCTATAAAAAAATTGAAATAATATATTTTTTGTTATTAAGAATACTAAGACTAGTACAACGGTACCGCATATGTTAAAATACATCAAGCGTCCTGAAGAAATAGACATAATCGTACATACATACACTCGAGAAAGATTACACTCCTTCAAAAAAAGTCAGTCGTCAAAAAAGTAACTATATCTTGCAATTCAAGGAAACCATGAAAATGATTTTATTTATCTTTTTTTACACCTGTCTTATATGTTAACACATAAAAAATCTGATTATTAGCTTTGGCACACACGCCACTGTTATATGAAACGCGCTTGACGTAGCTTTGCCTACAAGTTTTAATTTGTATATTAACTCTCTCATGTTTTGTAGCCAAAATCCTAATTACTCGCACGATTTAAATTCAAAGCACATCAGTAAACAGTGTATCTAAAACTTTCATCTATTACCTGTCATGACTGAACAATGGAAATTACCATTTTCTTAACTTTATCTGTTGTAAATGTTCACTATTTAGAGCAAAACTCATACTACCAAAGAAAGATACACGGAGCGCTACGCGCATTTTAGGTTTCTATTTATAGGACAGGGGGCAAACGAGCATGCGGCTCATCTGATGGTAAGTGACTACCGCCACCCATGAACAACTGCAACACCAGGGGAATTGCAGATGCGTTGCCGACCTTTTAAAAAGGAGTAGGCTCTTTTATTGAAGGTCCCTAAGTCGTATTGGTCCGAAAAATTGCTGGTGGTAATCGATTCTACAAGGAAGTTGTCATCATCATCATCATCATTACAGCCCTTCACAAGTCCACTGCTGAACATAGACCTCCCCCAAAGAATGCCACAATGCACGGTCCTGAGCTACCTGCATCCATCGACTTCCTGCATATCTTACCAGGTCGTCACTCCATCGAGTGGGGGGACGCCCTACACTTCGCCTGCCGGTACGAGGATGCCACTCGAGAACCTTTCTTCCCCATCGGTTGTCGGTTCTTCGAGCTATATGGCCGGCCCATTGCCACTTCAGCTTACTAATCCGTTGGGCTATGTCGGTCACTCTGGTTCTACTGCGGATATCCTCATTTCTGAGTTTATCACGCAGAGAATCTCCGAGCATAGCCCTCTACATAGCTCGCTGAGCGACCTTGAGCTGCCTCATCCGGCCAGCAGTGAAGAACCACGTCTCAGTTCCGTATGTCATCACTGGCAACACGTACTGGGTGTACAGTCTCGTTTTCAAGTTTTGAGGTATACCTGACGAGAAGGTGTGCCGTAATTACCCGAACGCTGCCCAACCGAGTTGAATCCGTCGATTGACTTCTCGGTCGAAGTTGGACTTACCTAGTCGGACTATTTGTCCCAGGTAAACGTACACCTCAACAACTTCGAGCTTAGTGTTCCCAACAATTACCGGCATAGGTGTGACATGGACATTAAACATGATCTTTGTTTTGTCCATGTTCATCTTAAGACCTATCCGTTGGGAAACACTATTGAGGTCATTGAGCATAGTGCTTAGGTCCTCCAGCGATTCTGCCATATGGACTATATTGTCGGCAAATCGAAGGTGAGTAATGTACTGGCCATTGATGTTGATTCCGTATCCTTTCCAGTCCAGAAGCTTGAAAACATCTTCCAATGCAGCGGTAAAGAGTTTCGGGGATATGACGTCACCCTGTCTTACACCTCTCTGCAATTGGATAGGTTTCGTACTCTGGTTCTGTACACGGATAGCCATCGTAGCCCTACTGTACAAGCACTTCAACGCTTCGATATACCGACAGTCAACTTGGCATCGCTGAAGGGACTGCAGCACCGCCCAAATTTCGACGGAATCAAAGGCTTTCTCATAGTCCACATACGCCAGACATAGTGGCAAATTGTACTCCTCGGACTTCTGTACAATTTGCCGAAGTGTATGTATGTGGTCTATGGTGCTAAAGCCTTTTCGGAAACCGGCTTGTTCGGGAGGCTGGAAGTCGTCAAGTCTGCGCGCGAGACGATTCGTAATGACTCTTGAAAACAGCACGTAGACTCGGCTCAGAAGGGAAATCGGTCTGTAGTTCTTCATGAGAGCGTTGTCGCCTTTCTTGAAGAACAAGACCACCGCACTTCTGCTCCACGCCTCCGGTGTAATGCCACCATGGAGGACGGAATTAAAGAGCTTCTGAAGGACTTCAAGTACCAGTTTTCCACCCGCTTTCAGAAGCTCCGCTGTAATTCCATCCTCGCCTGGGGCCTTGCCGTTTTTAAGGTGCTGGAGAGCCATTCTAATCTCGCTCAGACTGACGTTCGGGATATCATCGGAATAATGTCGGATAAGACTCGATCTTGGATCGTTACTCACACTTGCGTGCGGCTCCAACGATGACGTGTACAGCTGCCCATAGAAACTCTCAATCTCACTCAAAATCTCAGGTGCCCCGGAAACGATGCTGCCACATTCGGTCTTCAGCTTTGACAGTTGGCTCTTTCTGACAGACAGATCTCTGGCAAAGACTTTGGAGCCTTGGTTCCGCTCGATCGCTTCTTCAATACGAGCTGTATTGAAGTTGCGTAAGTCCCGCCGCATGCACTTGGAGATCTGTCTGTTCAGTTGCCTGTATGCTGTCAAATCTATTGAAGAATGTAGCTTCATCTCCCGTCTAACAGCCATGAGATTAAGAGACTGATCGGAGAGTTTTTGTGTTCTTCTGCGGCGGGTCTTGCAGAACTTAGCTCCAACCGCATGGACAGTTTCCACGACCTTGTCATTCAAATCGTCTACTTCATTGCAATCTTCAAGGCACTGAAAACGGTTTTGTAACTAGAGCTGAAAGGTTTCGAGACTTTGGATTAGAGCACGATGGGGACGGAGCGTTGACTTCATTAGACGAGACCTCTCCAACTTAACGTTTAGGTTCAGTGTGTCTCTAACCATTCGGTGATCGCTGCCGATTTTCACCCTCGCGATCACTGAGACATTACTGAACAGTTGTCGTCTGGTCGTCATAATGAAGTCAATCTCATTTTTGTCGAACCGTCGGGGCTCGACCAGGTCCACTTCCTGTGGGGCCGCTTCTGGAAGAAAGAGGTCATCATAAAGAGTCCCTCTTTCTCCATGAAGTCGGCCAGCTGCTGGCCCCTTTGGTTCCGTTGCCCTATTCCAAATTTCCCTACTTTCAGCTCACCGTTCTCTCTTGTGCCTAGTTTTGCATTGAAGTCTCCCATTAACACCGTATATTGGGTTTTGGGGGAATTCATGGCTCTAGAGATATCCTTACACATTTCCTCCACCACCCTGATCGGGGTATGCCGAGGTTGGTGCGTAAACCTCTATGACCTTCAGCGAATACCGTTTGGTGATTTTGAGTATAAGGTATGTAACCCTCGTCGACACACTCTCAATCTTTACAACGTTGTTAACGAGAGACTTGTGGACGATAAATCCGACACCTCCTTGGGACAGGTGGTCGCCCTCCCGGTAATAGAGCAAGTTGCCGGATTCGAGGATTACCATGTCCTCCCCCTCTCTTTGGACTTCGGATAATCCTATAATATGCCAGCGTAACTTGTCTATCTCTTCTTCCAGCTCCACAATCTTCTCGTCAGTCCTCAGGGTGCGTGCGTTGTATGTTGCCAGGTCGAGTCGTCGTAGGTGGCAACCGAACCTCCACCGGAGATTCTTAGCACCCCCTGCCCCGCCGTTACCATGCTCGCCACCGTAGCCAGGAATAGCGGGGCCGCCGGGGACTGGGGGCCGTCTCTTCGTAACTTTCATCATGGGGGGATATATTGCCATAGTTGCCACGCTTGGCGAGCGGGTTTGCAACCGCAGTTTTTTATTGTATTTTGCCGTTACCAGAAAGATGCTGCTGCCCATCTCCTGTCTGTTTCCCTTTGTCGCCTTTTACTGTACACACGGGAAGATATGGGGTAGTGGATATTCTTAACCGCCACTACACGGCACATGGAAGTTGTGCGAGGAAGAAAACTTCTTCTAGATCCCACAGTGGTGGACCGCCAAACATCCAGGTGGTATAGATGGTACCGCGAGTTTTATCGCGATGTGCGATGGTGAAATTGAGCGGCTAGAATCAGTCCGAACAATTCCTCAGAGTACTCCCCGTGGTACATGCAATAAAATACGCAAAAAGATGTAACTTCTCCACGCAGTGCCAGTGAGTCAAGCTGATCGGAAAGAACTCGGTCGTCGACGATTCGAACCGGACCGCGCTGGATGCGGTCAAGTGGAAGGAACTGGCACAGCCCCTGCCTAGCGACGGGAACAGTATTCCATGTGGAACCGTACCTGCGCCTTGTAAAGTTGCAAGTGGTGTGCCGGCATGAAATACTGGCCCGCTCTGCTGAGCACGCCAAGCTTTTTAGAGGCCGATGTGCCCTTCTCTTCCAAATGATGACGAAACTGCACATCACTTGATATGTCGACAGATGACACTCAACTATGCTCTTTTTATAAAATTAGGTTAAAAAGCGAGCACATAGAACACTTGATGATAGAAACGAAAACAAAAACTTTTCTGTTCAATGTAGATTATAAATAATACTTATTGAAAGTGGTTAAAAAAAACCTCTGTCCTGGGCAGAATCAGCAAGAAACCGTGCCAGAATTATTTTTAAATATCAGTTTACAATCATGTATGTTACACACTTAACACCACAAAACAAATTAGAAATAGCCTGGCAGCGATGACTTCATTCCCAGGCGTTATTATCATCCATAAATTCCTTAATATTATAATAACCCTTTTTATACAAACTTAGTTTAATAAAGTTTTTGAACTTTGAGCAGGTCAAATTTTGTATGTGTCTGTCTGGGATTGTGTTGTGAAATCTTATACATCACACCAAGAATGAGTTTCTGAATCGGTGGAGTCGAGTAACTGGTAATGCTAACTTGTGTTTGTTCCTAGTATTTAAATTATGAACATCACTTATTTTAGTAAAACTACTTTTATTTTTGTGTATGTAAATAACATTTTTACAAATGTGTTGAGAATCCAAAGTTAATTTTTTTTATAGGATAAGGGTGACAAATGAGCACACAGTCCACCTGATTGTAAGTGGTTGCTGTGGGCCATAGACATCGACATCAAACAAAATGTAGATGCGTTGTCACCCGTGAGGACTAAAGATGGAATGCCTCAATAATATATTAATATTAATATATTATTAATATAATATATTAATAATAATATGTCGGAGCGTATATAAAATACCCGGTTGGATCGAGGTAGAATGGAGGGTATATCGAGAAACCCCCTCTTGTGTCTGTAGTATAAAGTTCACTGTAGGTGCCGTGCGTGAGAGATTCCGCTCAAGTCATTCAACGAGTGTGGTCACTCTACTAGTGCTAAGATAGTGTCGTGGTTCTGTTTGTTGTTGTAATTCTTCTAGTGAAGACAAGGAGGATTAGTGTTGCCGAGATGCTGTCCAGTGTTACATTGAGATAAGTAGTGTTGCTGTTGGTTTACATATTTTGGTGTTATCATGTAATTACGTACCTCACGTTACACTGGTGTGTGATTGTGGCGGAGACGTGTTACGGTGTGGTCGAACTGTAATTTCACTATACTGGATGTATAGTGCGTTACGCTGTCTTATTACTGATAATGATTAACTGCGTAAGCAAGAGAGCAAGTTGAACATCCGCTCTCACACTTTTATTATTTTTAACAATTAACGCTATCCTGATTTATCTCAGAGATCGAGATTGCGATCCTCTATTGTAATCTCCGACATCAGAAGTGGGATCTCCTGTTGTCGTTTCCGATAAATATATTAATTTTCTTAAATTTTTGCCAGAGCGACTCTTTAGGTTTTAAATCGTAGTTTGCTCTTATAGCCCTCTTCTGTAAAACAAATACAATTTCAGTGTCTAACGTTATCCCATAGTAAAATACCATACGACATTATGCTATTGAAAACAGCTAAAGTAAACAAATCTAGCTGTTTCAACACTGCTAAAATTTCTAATCTTGTTTACAGCATATGCTGCAGAACTAAGTCTGCTTGCTAATTTTGATATATGGGGGCTCTGTTTAAGCTTCGCATCTAGTGTGATTCCAAGAAAAATGCTTGTATCGAAAAAACTAAGTTCCTCCTCATCTAAAATTACATTAGTATTTTAATGTTTCATACATTTCGTTTTAGTGCTATTTAAATGCAAATTGTTAACATTAAACCAATATACTAATTTAGATATAGTGTTATAAACTTCGTCATATTTAATAACTATCATTCTAATTTTAAAATTAATAAATTATCATCAGCAAATAATACTATATTATAGTTATCCCCTACTATGTATACAAAAATTAAAAATATATACCAAAGGGGACGAAAATTGAGCCCTGAGGCATGCCCATTTGCACTATCGACCCGGAAGACCTCCAACTTTTAATGACAACTTTTTGTGTTCTGTTACTTAAATACGAAATAGTTAATCTATTTCGTCACTTCCTACACCATAGTGTTGAAATTTTCTGATTAATGTTTCATAGTGAACACAAGGAAGGTTTTGGATAGGTCATATAATTTACCCTTTGCATCCAGTGAATTCTCCCATACATTGGAAGATTTATTTAATGAGCTCAACACTAGCATTAGATATCCAACGACTTCTTGTGAAACCAAAATGATTTTTATGAAGTAAATTATTAAAAATAAAAAAAATAAAACATTTGATCATAAAATTGACATAATTTTTTCAAAATATATGCTAAGTGTTGGCAGTACAGAAATTGGTCTAAAATTGGTTAAGTCTAATATACTACCAGATTTAAATAAAGCTATTACTTTACTATGCTTCAATAAATCAGGAAACACACCATATTCGATACTAGTATTAAAAATAATAGCTAGTTGAGGTGCGATTATATTTATTATAAACGCAATAGCTTTAACGGAAATCCCCCACAGATCTGCAGTTTTCTTAATATGAATGTTTTAAAATATTTTGCAATATCTTTTGATTATATTTGATGAAATGGAAAATTCTTTGTACACGCATTTACATTTTGTTTAAGTAATAATACGGCGAAGGCAGGACAACTATTCAGTGAGTTGTATTCAGAACAGAATTCAGTGATAAGTAAATGCTGTGACCCATAGCATCTACATTTATCCTCAATTAAGAATCAAAATGCAGATGTGTTGTCACCCCTGAGGACCAACATGGAATTCAGTAAAAATGATCTCCAGTTTTTTACACTCGCCATACGAAATACAGCAGCATTAAGCTAATATTTTACGCTGGTATTCTGTAAAAGCATGGTTCTGGCTCGGTCAAACCGATCCAGTCATGCTACAACTATACTGCTAATATACCACGTATAATGATTATAATAATAATAATATATTTGTTTATTCACTCCACAAATTTTACATCGTGACTTACACTATTTAAATAAAAAGTACCATCAATTACATTGAGAGGTTAACGACTCGACGATTAGCTTGTTGAAACGCAATCATGCACACATCTTTCCTTTTTTATGTTAAAACAACTCGTAATGGTTAACTGCAAGACAGGCACATATTATGCGCTTAAATTTGTAAAACTCAGTACCTCATTCTATAACGGTACTACCTAATAGTTGTTCAGATTTCTACGTCTAATACAGACAAATTTGTACATTGCCAACTATCGAAAGCAAGGAGATCTTTTTTTGCGTACTTTCGATGAGACCTATGTTCAGCAGTAAAATTGTGATTGATCGTAATGATGATAAAGATGAGATCTTTCTGACTTTTCTACCATAGTTGCATTTTACGCCAACTAAATTAAATGGGATTTATCTCTTACGGTATAAAATTAAAATTACGCAATCGTCAAAATGGCATACGTAAGTTTATACTCCAATATACATACAAATTGTAAGTGATTGCGAAATATGACGTGTTAATGTGTTTGTAGGTGTGACGAATACTTCGATTGATTTAATGGGTAGTAGTGGACATTTTTAACAATTTTATTTTTAGGAAAAAGACAAGAAAGAGCGAGAAAATGGGACAGACGAACATGTAACTCAGCATAGTAAGGTATTCAACGCAAAGTTTAACAATTTCAATTAAACAACTTTTGTTACACGACGCAGCTGCATACAGTGATCTTTAAGCGAGCATGTCGTAGCCACAACTATCACACAGTATTTTCAACATTTCAGTAAACTTCTAACTTAATGAAATTATGCAAATATTGACTGGTACTGCAACAGCAGAATATTTAGCTATGTTAATGAACAAACGAACAGTAAGTTTGTCTTATATCAAGACAAATAGTTAAATTAAGCCCTCCGAGCACTTCAACAAGATAATGCAATAGCTTTCCAGAGACTAAGTAGATTGAATTATAATTAAAACATAATATTAATGTTATCAATTCGATTAATTCTAATGTGGTTTTTTAAAGCGCTTATGTAAATTTAGATAAAGAATTCTTAGTGTTTACTGTTCTTAGTTTTCTTGCTGTTTTGTAGTATAGTTTTCCATCATGGCTGCCTATGCATTTTACTGGTTTTCACTTTTACGCAATCTTATACACTTACACACCCTTTCAGTCACTTTACTAAATTGAACTCAAGATGCAAGTCGTAGGGATAAAAAGACGCATCATTCATAAATATTTACACTGATTGTATAATCTCAATAGTATTATTGTGCTCATTTCCGTCTCGTCATCTCGAGGGTAATTGCTGAAAATCAGTGTTTGCTCTCTAAGCAATATTAATCGCTGAGCTAGGACACAATTGTTAAACTGCAATTTGTTAAACTTCATTTAGATCTTAAGATTATGTAACTTTTTTGTAATATATTAATTTGTACGTAGTTAAGTAAATTCCGAATTGATCCGAAGTCCGAAGTGATTGGACAAATGAAAAATTGGTAAATCCAATTGGGCTTAAGGCATTTAAGCGCATTAAAAAATTACGTATAACATGATTATACGAAATGGTTTAAAGTAGTTTAAATAAATTTCGACAGCACTATTGGCTTCAACACCCTCGAAAACCATGAAAATGACACACATGATGAAAAAATTGGTACCTACTTCAGCCGCCAACTTGGATTTACATTTCGACAGCACTATCGTCTTCAACACCCTCGAAACCCATGAAAATGACACCTATGATGAAAAATTTGATACCTATTGCAGCCGCCACCTTGGATTTACATTTCGACAGCACTATCGGGTTCAACACCCGCGAAAACAATAAGAATGACACCCATGATGAAAAAATTGATATCTATTGCAGCCGCCATCTTGGATTGACATTTCGACAATCCTATCGGCTTCAACACCCGCGAAAACCATGAAAATGACACCTATGATGAAAAAATTGATACCTATTGCAGCCGCCATCTTGGATTTACATTTTGACAGCACTATCGGCTTCAAAACCCTCGAAAACCATGAAAATGACGTCCAAGATGAAAAAATTGGTAACCTACTTCAGCCGCTACCTTGGATTTACATTTCGACAGCACTATCGGCTTCAGCACCCTCGAAAACCATGAAAATGACACCCATGATGAAAAAATTGATATCTATTGCAGCCGCCATCTTAGATTTACATTTCGACCACACTATCGGCTTAAACACCCTCGAAAACCATAAAAATGACACCCATGATAAAAAATTGGTACCTACTTCAGCCGCCATATTGGATTTACATTTCTACAGCACTATCGGCTTCAACACCCTCGAAACCCATGAAAATGATACCCATGATGAAAAATTTGATACCTATTGCAGCCGCCACCTTGGATTTACATTTCGACAGCACTATCGGCTTCAACACCCGCGAAAACCATGAGAATGACACACATGATGAAAAAATTGATATCTATTGCAGCCGCCATCTTGGATTTACATTTAGACAATCCTATCGGATTCAAGTCTCTTGAAAACCATGAAAATGACACCTATGATGAAAAAGTTGATACCTATTGCAGCCGCAATCTTGGATTTACATTTCGACAGCACTATCGGCTTCAACACCCTCGGAAACCATGAAAATGACACCCAAGATGAAAAAATTTATACCTATTGCAGCCGCCATCTTGGATTTACATTTCGACAGCACAATCGGCTTTAGCACCCTCGAAAACCATGAAAATGACACTTATGATGAAAAAAGTGATATCTATTGCAGCCGCCATCTTGGGTTTACATTTCGACAGCACTATCGGCTTCAACACCCTCGAAAACCATGAAAATGACACCCATGATGAAAAAATTGATACCAATTGCAGCCGCCACCTCGGATTTACATTTCGACAGCACTATCGGCTTTAACACCCTCGAAACCCATGAAAATGACACCCATGACAAAAAAAAATAATATTACTTACTTTTAGTACGTACTATCATTCTTTATTCTGTGCTTTTAAAATATTGTAATAAAAAAAATCTCTTATTATTATTATTAAAAAGTCAATGATAATAAAGACCTACATCTGGCAGACAATGAAACTATGGTCAGATTTGATGTGCAATATCTGCTTACATGCTTACCTGTTGAAGACTGTATCTCGATTGTTACTAGAAGGCTGGAGTAAAACAACATTCCTCGTAGAATATGCAGTATTACTCAGACACTGCCTTACATCTGGCTACCTATTGTCGAAGGAAGAGTTCTATGTGTGTGTGTGTGGCGATGAGCTTACCTGTATCTCCCATTGTCACCGATATATTCATGGAAGACATTGAGGAGAAAGCCCTGCTTACATCTCCCATAAATTCAAGATTCTACAAGCGGTACGTAGACGACAAAAGTTTTAAACGTTTCAAACGTTCTCAAAAGTTTTCTAAAAAGCAATGTTCGAACGTGTGTATAATTTCTGCGAGAAATATAACATTTTTAGTGAATGTCAGAACGGCTTTCGTAAACATCGGTCCACCGTACTAGCAGTATATAAATATATTCAAGATATTTTAAAGATATTAAGCAATAAAGAATATGCAATAGGAATACTATTACGAGTAGATATGAGCAAAGCATACGATAAGGTACAATATAACATATTAATTAATAAATTAAATAGTATAGGTATTTGTGGGATTACTTTGGAATGATTCAAATCATACGTGCAAGATAGAGAACAATATGTAGAAATAGAATACTTTGGTTATAATAAAATAGTGAAATTCAGATCAAATAAAGTAATTATAAATGCTTCAATAACCCAAGGTAGTGTATTGGGATGTTTGTTATTTTTAATATATATATCAACAATCTCAGTGAAACTATGGTTAACACATGTGTTATGTTTGCGGATGATATCTCTATTTTAGCACCATGTCGTAACGTAAATAATATAAATGATATACTATATAAAATATTTAAAAATACTGACCAATGGATGAAAGAGCATAACCTAGAAATTAACTATAAAAAAACAAAAATTTTACCTTTTTACCCTTATCAAAAACTACCGATTAAAATTAATTTTTCTTATAAAAATACAAAAATCGAGTCAGTAAATAAACACACTCTACTCGGTTTAATTCTTGATAGCCACATTAACTGGAAATCTCAAATTCAGAAAATTCGTAACAAATTGTCTAGCTTTGTATATGCACTAAGTGAAATAAAAAAGATAACTGACCTCCAGACTGCGTTAATTACTTATAATGCCTATGCACAGGGGTGGCTAAGGTATAGTATTATCCTGTGGGGCAACAGTACAGATGCACCCACCATCTTCATCTTACAGAAAAAGCTAATTCGCATTATGTCTAACATAAAAAATACTGAAAGTTGTCGTCCTCATTTTAAGAAACTTAACCTTAAGTTGTATTTATATATTGGAATTATGCAAATTCGTGCGAAAATACCCTAATTTATATGTAAAAAGAGAAACTAAAAATACGGCTTATAGTTTTAGATATGAAAATAAATTATTGCTACCACCCTCTCAAATGAAGCTCTTCTCATCAGGCCCACACGCAATGTCCATAACTGTCTATAATAAACTACCAAACTCATTAAAAAACGAAACAAATGATAATATTTTTATAAGACAATTTTTATAAAACAATTTTATAATTAAATAAAAAGTGTTTTAATCAATAAATGTTATTATACTTTATATGAATACCTGAATGACAAATGCAATACTATAAATAAATGAATGATTAATATGAATAATTATGGACTAATAAATGATATAATAATAATGAATGATATGATAATAATAATAATGAATTATAAAACATCTATGCGTCCTCCTCTGTTCTAATTTTCTAATTTGCTATACCCAACAGGGTCCATATTGTGATAATTTAATTTATTAATTTGTACATTATGGAATGCAAATAAATATTGAGTATTGAGTATTGACACTTTCACAATTCTACCTTCGTGCATGCGTTATATGTTCCCAGGTCGAATCGTCTTAGGTGGCAATTGAACCTCAACCAGAGATTCTTAGCACCCCCTACCCCGCCGTTAGGATGGTTGCCACAGTAACCAGGAATGGTGGGGCCGCCGGCGACTGGAGGCCGTCTCTTTGTAACTTTCATAGGGGATATACACTGTGTATTTCCATAGATGCCACGCTTGGCGAGCGGGTTGGCAACCGCAGTTTTTTTATTGTTGTTTTGCTGTTATCAGGAAGATGCTGCTGCCAATCTTCTGTCTCATTTTCCTTCTGTTGCCTCTTACGACACCCACGGGAAGATATGCTAAAAACCATAAATAATGTTAAAATGAATAATAATAAATAATACCTAATACCCTAAAAACCATAAATAATGTTAAAATGAATAATAATAAATAATACCTAATACCCTAAAAACCATAAATAATGTTAAAATTTTTAAACAAAGGTTGAAATCTTTTTTATTGGATAAATGCTTCTATTCAGTGAATGACTATATTGAGTTTGGTAAAAATTAATATTGCATGCATTATTTAATTATTAATTAAGTTGTAGACATTTTTAGTAAACACGTTTAATATTTTATGTTACAATTAAGTTTTTCCACACAATGTATATTGTTTTTGGAATAAATGGCTATGACTATGACTATGACTATGGGGTAGTGGGTATTCTTACCCGCCACCACATGATTCCAGTAAAAATGGTCTCCGGATCTGTACATTCACCATATAAGAAACACAGTCGCACTAAGCTGCTATTTCACTCTGGTATTCTAAGCAATTATGGATCTTTCCCGCCGCTTCATTCGAGCTGCAGCCATAATGTAGTTGCAGCGTGACACTACCTATAAATAAGTTTAATCAAAGGGACCAGCCCTTTGATTAAACTTATCATTACTTCTTCTTGTCGTTGATATAATATGTATATCGCGCTTTCCTAAATCAACATTTCATTGAATTTAGACGCCTTTGTTTGAAGAAAATGATCAATCAGTGTGCAAAGACTAGCTTTAGTTTTAATTAAAATGCAAATTAAATTTAAAATTAGATACTTAATGAAGGTAAAATAAACATTTTTAGTCTTTATTTTTCTTATTATTGTTATATATTAATTTAGTTATTTTATATCATATTTATTAGAATTGATGAGAAATAAAGGCATTTTATTTATTTTATTCCTTTTAAAGTAACCGCCTTACAACAAATTATAGCAGGATATTAGTAGTATAGCTGTGGCACGAATGGGTTGGCTCGACCGGTACCACGCTCTAACAGAATACCAGCGTAAAATAGCAGCTTAAAACTGCTGTGTTTCGTATGGTGAGTGTAGAGAACCGGAGACCCTTTTTACTGAATAAGAGGCATTCCATCTTAGTCCTCACGGCTGACGACGCATCTGCATTTTGATTCTTTATTGAAGATAAATGTAGATTTCTACTGGACACAGGAACCACTGCCCATCAGGTGGACTGTGTGCTCGTTTCTCACCCTATACTATATTAAAAAATTGAATTAAGGTTTATTTGAGTTATGTACAAAATATTCTATACAGCTTTTTCTATAATAATTGTTAAGTAGAGGCTAAATCACCCCATGGGTGTCTTAAGAGGTAACAAATATGGGAAATTTCAGAAAAAATCACATTCCTGCTAAAAACTCTATAGTTGTCGGAGATGGGGCAGACGGATTGGCAAGCGTATTTTTATTAGATATAGTTGTCATCAGGAAGATGGTGCTGAGCTCCTACATTAGTTTCCCTCTCTAGGCTTTTTCGACAACGACGGTATTATATGGGGTAGTGAATTAATTTAATCTGCCAATACACGGCAGTTATTATTATGTTAAGAATATTTAGTACTTACATAGTGCAAATCTAATTTAATATTTTGTAAAGAGTTTAGTATAAAATAAATAAAATAAAATAAAAAGCCTTTATTCTTCATCACATTTAAAGTATAATAATAAAAAATGTCAAAATGAAAAAAATATTCATACAAAATATTAGGACAATAAGTTATTATTTTACCTTCATTAGGTATGTAATCTTTTTTAAAGATTCGAATTATTTGTTACGTTATGATAAAGCTCATAATAAATTACCTACTCGTATATTCAGAACTCTTAGATTTTTTGCATGCAAAGCAATTATCCTTTTGAAATCGATTTTGCAAAGTGAAATTAGAGATAGGACGGCTTTTCATTCAAAAACGATTGTTAACCTTAGTAATGTAATCGATTCCAGCACATCGGTTTCGACTTAATTAAAGTGACGGCGTTTCAGACGTAGAGCTTCATACTGGAGCAGTGTTTGTATTGGCACTTAAATCGAGATCTGTAACTATGTATTGCATCTATAAATTTTGTGAAATTTACTTTAACAAATGCATTTAATATTTTTCATTGAATAAATAATTTAACTTGTTGCTGAAATATTTTTTCAATTGTATATACAATTGCGTGCACTATCACCATACATAATGTATTATAATCGTGATGTGTCTTTCTTATTGTAGTTGTGTTGGTAGAAGTGGTGCTGGGATTAGTGATGACGAGGACAATGCACGCAATTGAAGGAGGGCAGGAGGTGCTCTTCAAACTAAGTAAGACACATCGTTTTATTTCATTAAGCGGAAATAGGTAAAGTAATTTTTACCAACTTTAATGTTTAAATATTGTTAACTGTTTGATTCATTTTATTTTCTAAGTGTCTTTAGGTATTACATTACATTTAATTTGATACGTATGGACACAAATCCATTAATGAGTCTATTTTCTGACAGTAGCGTCTCCCAAATTGAAGTATATTGTCACAGTCACTAACGTTAAGAACTGCGGTGCTGCGTATCTTATATTTATCTGGAGTGGAACGTATATGAGCTGTAATTTTATTGGACCCAGGCCTACTTTCACTGCTGAGAGGGTTTTAAAGCAAGGAAATGTCCACCGCGCTACCCTTCGTGTTGGCGGACTTTATATAATATCGTTGAATGAATTTTATTCCTCAGACATTCAGGTTTCTTCACTATTTCGGAAACCATTTCTGTCGTCACCAAGTAAAAACATAGAAGGCCACAAATGCGTTATCACTCCTGTAGTACTAAGGTGAAATGCCCCAAAGTCTAAAATAATACAGATTATGTATAGCGTTTAGCTGACTCATATGGTGATAACATAGCTGACTTATGCCCAATTTTTATATTCATAAACATTTTGTTCTATATTACGATTTATTTTATTTTATCCGACGTGTACTTTACAACAGTTTTTAATTAATATCTATGACGAAAAAAAAACAACTTAAGATGAAACTACTCAAAGGTATTCACGCGCATTTGCGAGTTAAAACTCAAAATCCACAATCTCAAAATTTTAGTCCAGACCATGTTGTTTCAATTTTTTTTACATTGTGGAGTATAAGATTGTCTCTGAATAACTTCATTATGGCCAAATACTTCAACTATACTCAGTTTAAAGATATGGTTAAATCTCGTGTTGTCACAGTCACTTTGACTTAAAGTGATAAAGACAGCACGAGACTGAACGGCATCTTAAAATTGAGCAGCATTTGAGTATATAGGCATTAGACTTTCGTGAATTATTTAGCCAGTATTTTGTTTCATAAATGTTTATTTTATTCGTGCACTTCCTCCACTGTAGAACGAATCGTGAAACGAAACGTTTTTTTAGCTATATAAACCAAGCATTACCCATCAAACGGAAATACAGTAGTGGGCATAGTATTGTTTAACGGCAAAATAATTATGAGGATGTTACTAACCAATCTATAATCCTCAATCAACCAATCAAACCATAATATCTTATCCTAAATCTCTCTAAAATTGTAATTATCAATTTCATTGGTGACGCCTGCCCATTCTAAGATTACGAGATGTGATCTTCACAGCTGGCTATGCTTGAGTTTCTTTAAATTTGTGTTAGAACCAACATAACACAACTGCGATTGCCAACCCACCTAGCAATCGTTACAGTATTTATGATAGTGCACTTGTTTAAAACCTTTTACTTCTATTTAAAAAAAAAACAGTTTGATCCCTCTATTTCTAGACGAAAATATTTTATACTAGCTGGCCAGGCAGACGTTGTTCTGCCCTTTCCGACGCCCCTTCCTATAAAAAATCCTTAAATTCGCAATAAAAAATATTGAAGGTCACCTATCGGAATAAAAAGTATCCTATCTCTTAGGTTGGACCAAACTGCACACAGTGTGCGAAATTTCATTGAAATCAGTTCTGCAGTTTAGTAGTCCATCGCGGACAATGTGACATGTAATTTTTATATATAAAGATTTATCACTCTTTCAAACTCATCATTTCATTAGATAGTTATAATCGGTACAATTATAAAACACTGACGTCTAACGGTGTTATTTATTTATAACTACATTTTTAAAACCTGTGGCAAATATCCAGCCTATGTGCCAATTTGTTGGGGAGAGCTATATTCAGCGGTAATTTTTTTGATAGGCTGTAATGTATAATGAATTAAGAAATTCTGTACTATTCTATTACAACACTTTCGAAATCCGATTTCAATATTGGTCAAGATATTTTTTTAAAACCGTTGAGTTCAAAAATTATAGAGGAACCTTTTATAAAAAAAATACCTCTTCCTGAAGCGGATAAAAATATCTCGAAAAGATATTTTCATGGATCCAGAAGAACGTTGGTGTACGTATTAAAGGTATAAAATCAGACATTTTAAATTAAATCATGAACTAGACATTTATCGCAAGCGTTCTGAAAATCCATCTAATGGAGATACCGAGGTAAGAATTTTAGTATTTTAGTGATGACATATTTAAATAACATATATTTGAAGAACTTAATGAATTCAATTACTACTTAAAAAAAAAAAGACGATATTTTGGTTTAGTTTTTCTATGATGCTTAAGAAAATCTAAGCGCTTTTTCAATCGTTCGACGAAAGTAATCTATAAACTTAATTATAGTATTGTTGTTGTTGATTATTTGGTGATTAAAAACTTAGCCCTATGTTTAAAACGGTTATGGCTTAGTTGGTTATGAATGACGTGGCAAATAATACTAAAGCTTGGTTGTGGTAACGAGTACTATTATTTTGTTGAACGAACCGTCATGTATTTTGTAACCTATAATACTAGTAGATATTCTTTTTACTTATTACTAATTAGTATCGTTATTTAAATTCAGGATAGTTAATGACTTATTTTTTAAATTTTAAATTTAAAAAAACGTCTATGTTGTCCAGTTAATACTCGTATATAACGTAGATCACCTATGGCATTACTTTCAATTTCTTCGTGTAGTTTCATTACAGTAGGTTCAGCCATTCTGTATGTCCGTCCTAATAGACAGTCAGACAGACATACAAAACGTTTAAGTTGATGTTTTGATGGCATTCAATTAACGCCCTCAGCGTTCTATAAGGAACTTAATTCGATATTAGAGACAGACACTTTGATTACTTAAAAACTGACTTCAATCCCATCTGAATCGGTGACGAAGCTCTAGATGGTAAATCACAATATCTTATCATTACAGATCCTAATCAATCTTGTCCTGAAGACGCCCAGATTTTAACCGTAAGGAAAAGCAGACGCTGACAGATTATTTCAATCCTTTGCTGTATACATTACAAAAGACGAATATACTATATCTCCCCTTTTGCTTCGAGTTAAGCCATAGAATCTAGGTTCTAAACAGCAAAAAAATTAATTTTTTAATTCATTTTATACGTATTAGTAGAATTTACACTGCAAATATACAATGATTGAAGTACAAATGGGTTGGCTCGACCGGAGAAGAAACACGTTCTCAGAGAATATCAGCGTAAAATGGCAGTTGCTATTTTATTAAAAACTATTGAAATTTGATGTTAATATATAATAAAATATATTTATTTTGCATCTTCCTTGACTTGAAATTAGGCATAGAGCCTCACCCAAATTACTGACGGCTCTATGTAAAAACACTCAATTCTAATAATGTATCGTATCAACATTTAATCAAATTCATTTTTACTCAAGTGCCTTAATGTACATTTCAACGAAAACACAGCAGTGTTAAGTTACGCTGCTGTATTTTGTATGATGACTATATAGAACTGGAAACCCTTATTACTGAAAACAATATCTCCCATACATCATATGCGCATGCCACAACTGCATCGTTAACAATATTATGAATAATATTAATTAATTTAACCATCGATATATATGTGTGATTTAACAATTCACTGATTCGGTACACTATTATAAGCATTTGAATATATAAAATTATGCATTAGGGTCTGCAAATGCATCAAGTTCTACGCACACAAACATACATGCACATACGCATGCGCGAACGCAAGCACACACACTTGACAAGGACAGGGATGAAAAAAAATATCAACTATATTATATTATTTACATGCACTGTAATAGTTTGTAAATCCAATGCAGGCTGGGCGTTAGTCTACTTACTCCTAATACTCACATTTTTACATTATCAGTAGGACTGGATTAACACCTATTCTGCTCTCCTATCCGGCGAGCAGGCGAATGGCTCTGGGGCAAGGTGCAGGTTGTGTTGATCTCCAGGGCAAGTCTAATGAGTTCTTCCTTCACGTGGTTGCCGCCTGTTATTTGGTCTGGTTCACCTAGCTCTGGAAAATCCTCCACTGTTAGGACGAGGAGAATGGGTTCCTAGTAACCATTTCTCTGGACGACCCATCGGTGGAGGCTCTCCTGGCGGCTGGCGGCAGAATCGTACTTGGCTTTAAAATAATAAATTTTAAGGTCAAGGAAGGCTCTGACGCGGCAAGGGAGCCTAAACCGCCCCAACTCCAATCCCCCCAGCCCTCCACCTCGAGGGGTGAGACTGGAATGACATCAGCGAGTGTGACTGTGACCCAACTGACTGTGACTCCGCTGGTGTCAGCCAGGGGTAAGGGGAAGGGAGTTGGGAGCGGTATACTAAAAGGCACGGCGGGGGTCAAGAGCGCCGGTAAAATCCTCGTCCTAAGCAGGCGAAAACGACCCCTGCCCTTCCCTCCCCCTCCCACCTATAAATGGCTAATCTCAAGGGTCACAAGGGTCCTCCAGGCAAATATTCACCATACAACAGCTGCTTCTGCCGTGGTGGAGGTTTGCTTCGCAGAGGACAACATAGACCTCGCCCTCATACAAGAGCCTTGGGTGGCCAATACGCAAATTCTGGGATTGTCGGCTGCCGGTAAGATCTTAGTCAATACTAAAGGCAGTAGACCCAGAGCCTGTATAATCTACAATTAAAATATTGAACTTTTAGCTGTTCCAGAGTATTGTAATGACGACCTGGTTACAGCCTTTATAAATTCTTAAGGGATGCACAGGGGCCACAGTAATAATTTTCTCAGCCTATCTTCCCGGAGATAACTCAGATCCTGCCATCGAGTTAGAGCGAGTGGCGTAGTTTTTAGCCACAATTTCGGCGTTATGCTTACGGGCGTAAGCATAACGCCGAAATTGTGGTAGGATGTTATGCTAATGCATAACATCCTACCACATCATTAGATCATTAGATCACCACACAGCATGGGGAAGCACAAACATCAACAAAAGAGGTGAGTTCCTTTTTGACATTCTCATATCCAATCGCCTGGTAAGCTTAAATTTAGGGTCTACACCAACCTCTCTAACCCGTGCTAGGCAAGAAGTGTTAGATATAAATTTTGCTACCAATAACATATCCAGGCGGATTACTGACTGGCATGTTAGTAGTGAAAACTCGATGTCTGATCACAGACACATTAAGTTTGTGATAAAGGCATCACCAACTTACGAAACTGTTGCTTTTAGGGATCCAAAAGCAACCTCCTGGGATGTCTATAGAGATAGCCTAAGGAGGAATTTGGAAACGTTTCCTAAAAGCATAAAAACGATTGAAGGTCTGGAGTTAGCAGCGGAGACGGTAATCGTAGGTACCCGTGAAGCCTTCGAAGAAAATTGTCCCGTCAAAACCAAGACCTCAATACGAAAATTTCCTTGGTGGAACACTAAGCTAAAGCAGCTTAGGGAAAAGGCCAGGAAACTATTCAATATGGCTAAAAAAACCAAGGAATGGGACATTTACAGTGCATCCCTAGCTGAGTATAATAAAGAAATTAGGAAAGCTAAGAGAGCATCGTGGAGGAAGCTATTCGAGAAAGTTAAATCTTTACCTCGCAGTGCAAGACTACACAAAATGCTATCAAAAGCTAAACCTAATCAAATCGGGCCTCTTAAACAGCCTGATGGTAACTTCACTAATAGTGAAACAGAAACACTGGAGCTACTTGCGTGAACCCATTTCCCAGGGTCACATATGACTCTGGGGCTCGAACTCTTTCAGAGCTCTACGGAGGCCTTGTAATGAGGACTGATGTAGGGCTACAAAGATAATAAGGCCAAACCTGGTGCAATGGGCTGTTGACTCCTTTAAACCATATAAGACAAGTGGAATAATGCCCATTCATCTACAGAGGTGTATCGATATCCTTCTTCATTATCTGGTAAAAATCTTCAGAGCAAGCTTTGCATGGGGATATATTCCAGAACGATGGACAATTTTCAAAGTTCTATTTATACCTAAGGCTGGTAGAAAGTACTACGCTTACCAAAGTCCTTTAGATCTATAAGCTTTTCTTCCTTCCTACTGGAAACGTTGGAAAAGGTTATAGATAGATATATAAGGGATGTTGCTCTAGCTACGAGACCTATACACCACAATCAGCATGCTTACCTCAGAGGCAAATCTACGGAAACAGCCCTAATCAGTATTATTTACAGGGTCGAAAAAGCGCTGGAGGATAAAGAAATAGCTCTTTGTGCCTTTCTAGACATTGAGGGCGCCTTCGACAGTAACCCTACATCACTTCTGGTTGGGGACTTGACATCTAAAAATGTTGATCCCACAACCATCAGGTGGGTGAAGTCGATGCTCTCAAACAGGAAGGCAAAAATAAAGCTGTTTCAAACCTCGATTGAGATTGCAGCTACAAGAGGCTGTCCACAAGGTGGTGTTTTGTCACCCTTCCTTTAGACTCTTGCGTTTGACCAATTACTGTACAAGATTGTAGACCTTCACATTGACACACTGGGTCCTTGATGACCTTGTGATCACTGTGAGGGGTTTACTATATCATCAATCATACAAAGAGCCCTAAACACCATAAACAACTGGTTTAGGGCTAACAGTGTATCGATTAATGCTAATAAAACTGTTATAATACCCTTTACCAAAAAGAGATGGTTGGACAATTTAGTCGCACCAAAACTTAATGGTAAAGGAGCACCATTTTCCACTGAAGTTAAGTACTTGGGCGTAACAATCAACAAAAAAAACTAACGTCAAACTATCACCTTAGCAATGTATGTCATAATGCAAAAATTGCTTTAGGTGCGTGCAGTCGCGTGGTCGGTAACAACGCTGGCTTGCATCCCAGTATGATCCTATGGCTGTACAGCAGTATGGTGAGGCCGACTCTTACCTATGCCTCCACTTTTTGGTGTAATAAGGCCAACCAAAAGGTGACTACGGACACACTAAATAGTCTACAAAGGACTGCTTGATTAATGGCAACTAGGGCGATGAAATCATCGCCTGGAGCGGTTCTTAATGCAATTCTAGGCCTAACGCTCCTTGATCTTTACTGAGACAAGGAGGTAAAGGCTAGCTTGTGTAGGATTAACGCTCAGGGCGGTTAGAGCTTGCTTTCCTATAGATTGAGATCCATGCTCGAATCAATCAAGGAAACACCGGTCTTATTCATGATCTCAGATATTACGCGTCCACTATATACTTTTAACAAAAAGTATACAGTAGAACTACCCTCCAGAGAAAACTGGCTGAATGGACAGGTCATCTGTGAGGTCGGTAGCCTTATATGGTATACAGTTGGGTCAAAAATGGGCCTCAACGTAGGCTTTGGAATTTATGGTGAGAGACCCAAATTCAAACTGAGTATGAATTTTGGTAGATTCACCTCTATCTTCCAGGCAGAAAATTTTGCCATACTTCAGTGTGCGGAAATCAATCAGCAAAAACACTACGTTAACCATACAATCTATATTAACTCTGATAGTTAAGCAGCACTGCTAGCGCTGAGATCAAACTTGGTAAACTCGAACCGACTAAATGCCTTGGGAGGAAATAACAAGGTAGTTTTAAGATGGGTTCCGGGTCATGCGGGTATTGTAGGCAATTAAGCTGCCGACAAGCTCGCACAGGAAGGCTCAAACAGTACACTATTTGGACCCGAACCATTTTGTGGGATCTCAAAAAGCCTCACTTGATTGACCCTGGAAACTCTTTACCACAATAAATCACTTAAGATCTGGTCTGATACACAAGGCTTAAAACATTCTAAAACCTTAATCCGGGCTTTCGATCGTAAACTCGCTTCGGAAGCCCTGGGATTAGGTAAAAATATATTGCGCATTCTGGTAAGAGCCCTGACTGGACACTGTTGTCTTAAAAATCACATGTCCATCCTGGGACTAAGCAACTTAAGGATGTGTCAGTTTTGCTCCCTAGAGGAGGAAATACCTTTACACATCCTCACAAATGGCGGACCCTTAATATGCAAACGCAGCACTTATCCGGGAAACAATATACTTCGCCTAGAAGAAATGAAATTACTCACAGCTAAGCATTTATTCATTGCTATTCATTGAGGTCGTAGGGCTTAGCAGTGAACTGTAGACATAGCAGCGATCACAATAAATCTTTTAGGTCGAAGTGAGTATCACTAAACCAGCTCAGGACAAACAGGTCTCTCTAGACCAGCACAGCTGCTCGTACTTTAAAAAAATCCATTGCAATTTACTGCTATGATCATGATATTTATTTAATAATAACATTTTCAAATCGTAAATGCAACAATATACTCCTACATAATCTAAACGTTACCACACATAAGTAACTGAGATTGACGCAAGACTACTCACACTCAAGTAAACTGTTTTGAATTGAATGATTGCAATGCATTTGAATACAAATGATCGCATACACGTTCCAAACACAATGTCTATGAAATATTGTTTTGTGTTATCGTGTGTAATTGCTTTATCTAAGTTGCAGCGCATTATATCCTATTGTATTTAATAATATTAATTTCAGAGATGTGAAAACAACAAATTGCCGCAATAGATTTCAATATACCAATTACATCACTTTTTTATAAGAAGTTTTCGAGCAAGAGACATCATCGTGCTGCTCTGTGTACAATGACAGATATTATTATGCCTATTTTTATATTTATTTTTCAAATGTATAGATTCTTTCACGATGTATTACCTCACTGCTGAGCATGTGGAAAATCAGCCTTTAAAAATTACAAGAGAGCAAAAACTCCATGTCTAAGAAGTAAAATAATGAATAGATACAATATGTGTGATTATACGTGGTTAAACCAAGCCGAAACTGAACTACTATCACCATGTTCGGAGCAAAAAATTCTGGGTATACTACGAGACCGGCAATTGAGAACAAAAACTGTGTCAAGCTGTGGATCGTAATATATAGAAGTCTTTTGTTCGGAATTTCTCTATGTGATAGAATTCGTAATGATGACTTTTTAGCAATCGAACCAGAGTTAACAATAAGGCAACCATATTATGTAAGTAGCACAAATTGGTTGACCTGGGAAGTAGGAAGATACTCCCAGAATCCCAGCGCAAAATAGTAGGTCATTGCTACTGTGTTTCGTAGTGAATGTAAAGAACTGAAGACCCTTTTTACTGGAAACGAGGCATTCTATCTTAATCCTCGGAGGTGGCAACAAATCTGCATTTTGATTCTTAATCGAGGATAGATGTAGAAGTGTATTGGGTTTGGGCACAATATCCACTTACTATCAGGTGGACTGTGTGTTCGTTTTCATATTCTATAATAAATATATATATATATATGTATATAAAAATTCATATTATTAATTATGTTCATTGCGTACTGAGTAGTTGCTTAGTAAACACGTATCCATTTAGTTTCGTCTATAATTCGTTAATACAAGTGCAAAATCTTCAATTTTCGATGTGTGGCAAACACCATTTTGTGCTTTTTTTACGTTTCATTTCGACCCATACCAACCAATATTTAAATGGTGAATCGCACCATCATCTATCACAGTTAGCTACCGTGGGAAAATATTTGTTTCACAGAGCACGAGGATCTGTGACAGTAAACATCTAACCACCAGCTTCAGCACGTCGAGAAAGTATTACAAGACAACAAGCTTCGGGTCCCGCGCTTACGTCACAGTGACCGAGTGAAGCCGACCACAGTCAAGCGTGTGGCTGCTGTACTACCCTATGTCAGAGGAGTCACAGACAAGGTTGGCTACATTTTGAAGCCAGCTTCTATCAAAACATACTTCAAGCCGCCGAAGAAGATTAGTCAATTTTTACCATCCGTCAAATGAAATATCCCTCTACAAGATGCAGGAGTGTACAAGCTTGATTGCGAATGTGGTCGCTCTTACATAAGATAAAGAAAAAGATCCATTAAAACCCGCGTGAAAGAACATATAGCTGACGTAAAGCACCGACGCTCTGGGAAGTCTGCAGTCTGTGAACATGTTCTACATCGTCCCCGCCATTACATCACATTTGATAGACCACAAATCCTCGCATAAGAACACAGATTCCTACCAAGGATGATACGCGAGGCTATTGAAATTTAAAAAAAACTTCCTAATTCCAATAGAGAAGATGGATGGGTGCTGCTATATGCTTGGGGTATCACTGCAAGACTTCAAGATATTCTAAGTTCATTGTGCGTAAATCGAACCAAAAATGAATATTAAAAAACTAAAGGTAGCTGGGCTAACTGTGACATCGCGACGTCTAACATCTCAGTCCCCCCCCCCCCCCCCCGTGACAATGGAATGCTGTGAAGCACCCATAACGTCCGGAATTAAAATAGTAAATTAAACGTGATAAAATCCGTAAAAAATAGTTTTATTCAATGTGTAGTGTTCGCGTAAATATAAGAAATTATTACCGTTTTGTGCGTTAAGTAAAGAGCTATTTCATTGTGAAAAATCATACAGTTCTAGTGCCGTGAATTAATCTTGTAAAAACTATCTCAACATTACCAAATCTGCGGGTAATTATAAAGAGTCGGTGATTTGTGTATAGAAATAAATGATTTATGTAAACAACAACGAGTTTGCGTCTTCTCGGGTCAATGCTTTTGCTACTATAAACGAATTGCTAAACTTAAGTTCAAACATCAGTGATATACTATTTTTGTGTTAGTTTTTGTTTTGCTTACTGACTTACAAATTTTTTAATTATTTTAATTCACCATGTTGGTAGTATCGGATTTTATATTATTATACAATGAATTATTAAAAAAAAATTATAGTGTAAGTACGATTAACGCCTACCAATTTGCATTCAGCAAATTTGCAATAAAGTGTATTTTGTAACAAACCTCAGTGATAAAGAATAGTATAATGTCTAGCGACAATAATGAGTGGGGATTCTGAGGTGATAACCCTGACATAAAAGAGTACATTCAGTGCCAGAAATGCTCAATAAAGTTTCATATGGCCTGTCTCAGCTCTTCCTCCATAATAAAACCTAGTGATTTCTTGACATAGGAATGTCCTCTGTTTACCAGCCTATAAACCAAAACTGGAAATAACGACAACACTCTGGTGCGCTTTAATCTTAATTTCACGGTACGGACTTCTAAAAGACAGGCACTGCAGTCACCTCCAATAATAGGAGCATCAGCTGATAAATTAGAGTCAACATGCAAGAGTATTGTTAGAGCATTACATCTAAAATCGATTCCCTAACTATTTCCATTAGTTCTGAACTAAAATCAGTTAAGGAGGAGATACTGGAAATTTGGAGCTACATGCTGATCAAAGACCACCAAGAAACTAAACAGGCGATGGTTGATCTCCAAAAAGAAAACATTGCCGTAAAGATCAATATTAAGTACCTCAATGCGCGAATTGAACAATGCGAATACCTTTGAACAGAACGCACGAGCTATGAATGTAGAAATTCAGTATGTCCCTGAGAAAAAAATTAAAATTTAATGCAAGTAGTGACTCAACTGGATACTGTACTAAAGTGTAATGTTGAAAGCGAAGACATTATCAACTTTACAGATATCGCCTAAATCAACTCTAATAGTACGGGACCAAAATCAATTGTAGCACAATTTGCGAATAAAAACATTCGTGAGGAGTTTTTGGCAGTATCCATTAATGTTAACCGAAAGGCAATGCAGGAAAGCTTAATTGTTCGCATCTGGGATTCAACGGAGAAAAGTCTTCAATATTAATTGTGCATCGTTTGTCCCCTAAAGAAAAATTGGTAAATAAAAAGGAAACGAGGTTATTTTTATGAGAAAAACTAATAATTTCGACTATATGCTCTTAAGATATATGGACTCATTGAATAAGTCAGTAGTTGTAATGATAACGAATATGTTAATTTAATACAAGCAATTGGATAAAATCTATAAAATTCACTTATATATATATAAATATATATTTATTGATAACTTTAACTATGTTTCCGAACTCTTTAGTTCACATGTCTGTGTACTTGTTGACTTTAATTTGCCGACCTTAGACTGGAATTTGGTCGGGAGTCCATCTTATAACTTATCATCACTGTACCAGTATTTCATAGATTTCGTCAATATAAATAATTTTACACAAAATAGCTCTATAACAAACAGTATGGGTAGAACTCTCGAATTGATCTTGGACAATGTGTCATGCTGCGTGGTTGTTGAGGTCGTAGATATTTTGTGTCCTATTGAACTACTTCATCCACCACTCTCTATAGTAATCTCTCCATTAGAGAGGCCAAAGCTACAGTCCAATGCTGTGAGTAGTTTTAAATTTCATAAAGCAGATTACGTTGCTATTAATGACTATTTAGCTGTTGTTGTTTGGAAGTCTCTTTTTTATGGGCACAGTGATGTAAATAAGAAACTTAAATTATTCTTGAAGGTTATTAACAAAGTCATTTATAAGATTGTACCAATTTTCAAACCAAAAACTAATAAATATCCTCCCTGGTTCAGTAAGGACTTGACTTTTAGTCGTTTAAGACTAAGGTACAAAAAATACAGCTACCCCTTAGACAGGATATCGTATCGTCTACTGACTGACCGCTGCAAGAAATAAGCTTCAGAATGCTACAATGCATACATTCGTAAAATTGAGGATGGAATATTACCGAACCCGAAATTGTTCTGGTATTATATTAAAATCAAACGTGCTGGTTCTAGAACATATCCAGCTATGATGACGGACAGTAATACGGTAATACAAAAAGGTAATGACATATGCAACAGCTTTGCATCTTACTTCTTCTCTACTACCTCCAATCTTGGTGTCCCATGTGACATAAATACTAAAGAGAACATTTTTAGTATATCAGTAGAGGGAGGAATCGATTGTTTTTAACTCTAAATATCTAACGCAAGCAAATTTATAAAAAAATAATCAATATTAATGTAACGAAAGGCCGCTGGGAGTAGTATTATTTCACCGTTATTCATTTTACGATGCGCATCCTGCCTGGTGGAGCACTTATTTATTATCTTTAAGAACTCATTTAGTTCTGGGGTTTTCCCCAAAACTAGGAAGATATATAAAGTGGTACATATTTATAAGGCAGGCGATGCTCAGCTTATTAGCAACTACAGGCCTATTTCCGTATTGTCCTCATTAGCTAAAGTATTCGAGTCACTAGTCTGCCTTATTCTTCAAGCCTAATTCGACAAGTATTTAAACGTCAACCGACATGGCTTCACAAAAGGTAGGTCTACTAAAACTAATCTGGTTACGTATGTGGAGGACATTGTAAGTCGCATTGGTGGCAATAAACAATCGCGTCTACGATAAATACAGACTTCAGCAAAGCTTTTGATAGAGTAGTCTATCAACGGCTTCTGGTAAAACTATATGCATACGCAATAGGCGGTTCTGTTCTAGCTTGGTTCAAGTCTTATCTATCTGGACGCTCTTTCTATTTAGTTGTTAATGGTTTTAGCTCAGAGTTACGAGATATCACCTCTGGTGTTCCGCAAAGTTCACACCTAGGCCCTATTCTCTTTAATATCTTTGTAAACAATATACCTAATTACATAAAATACTCATCCCCGTCGATATTCGCAGATGACCTAATACTGTGGAAAGTCATTGAAACTCAAGATGATGTTTTGCATTTACAAAAAGATCTTGACGCGCTAGTGAATGTGTCTTTATAAATATTTTAGGCACTGTTTTAAAATATCTAGAAGTTGTTTTCCCTTTTGGGTTGGGTTTCCTCGAAAGTATATCATTATATATAATTTAGTAAATGATAAGAGTTGTACATTTCAAAAAATATAATTTTAGCCTGAAATGTAAAAATTATACAAGAAATATATTTTATATAATTTTACATGTTGTTATAATATTTTACTTCTTTACGTCGTATCTTTATTTTTAATTGTCGTTGTCGTTGCTGACATCAGATTAAGCTGAAATTTCTCATTATTACGAAACTTCGATCACAATATTTACATATGGTAACATTAAGCTGATCTAATATATAATAATGATGGACTCGGACGCTGGCCCTTACAACGCATATAAAGGCTAATTTGAAATAGACTTTATACTTTTAATTTACTAATACAATATGTTAACTTAATATAATACGTCGAGTGTCTCATTAGTCTAATGGCTGTAAGCACAACTGCTGATTATGTGACGGCCGGGTTTGTATCCTGGATCGGATCAAAATAGGTTATTGGGTATTCATTATACTAAGTTCTAAGTAGCAACCCGAAGTAAGGAATTTGGCTGCTTTTACCCCTATGACTCAAAAAGCACGAAAACCCAATAGTCCTGTGCCAGATATTTCTCCGTTCGTATCTGATTGATGTTCCATCACAATATTAGAGTAAGGGAATAGGAATGCACCTGTAATCTGCACGACTAAGTTGAAACTACCATCTTAACTTTTTCTGCCGCCAGAAAGTCATCACCCATAACTTTTTTTCGGATGGAAGGGTTATCGTTATAGCCTATTATAGTCTACTGCTGAATATAGGCCTCCCCTTTTAATTGCCTCATAGAGGGGAGGGGGGATATTTGCCGCTTTTTTATTTTTAGTCTTTATTAGGTAGACGCTGCTGCCCATCTCATGATTTGTTTCCCTCTTTCTCTCTGTCACCTCTTACAACACCCACGGAATGATATGGGGCAGTGAATATTCTTACACCGCCACTACACAGTTGGAAGAGTAACAGAGTATTAGTTAATAGAAGCAGGCGTGATTTTTCGGAAATCCATTGTTAAAATTTAATTTGCTAATTATTTTGTTAAGCGGACCTTAGCAAATTAATTTATTAACAACCTTAACCTTAACCATAATGTAAGAGTTTATTTTTATTTTGTATGGAGTCCCATGTTGGTCTTCAGTGGTGACAACGAATCTATACCCTTCTTAATTTAAGTTGTTTGCAAATGTCCATGGACTGCAGTAGCTAATAAAAAACTATACTTTTCTTTTTCTTTTAAAGACATTTTTTAGACGTAGCTTTGTCATCATCATCACTACAACCTTTCAAAATCTACTTATGAGGCAATCCTAATTAGCTCATAAGGAGTATTCTTGCCATAGTTGCCAAGCATAGCATGTGAGTCAGCCACTGCAGTTTTTTCATTATTTTCAATTTATTTCTGTTTGTGTCTTTTGGCACGGATTGGATGATATTATAAGGTTGAGAGCATTTTCATAAGCCGCTACTATATGGCGAGTCCTTCGAAATTATTGTTTTCTTTTCATCCCATATATCACCCATTTCATTTGTTCATAATGTGTTGGCGCCAGATGACAATTTCACCCCATGTCATTTCATGGTCGTAAGACAAGCCGGAAAGAAAAATATGATGACAAAACAACAAGTGGCAAAAGTACAGCATATTTGGGGAAATGGGGATAATCCGGATGCCGAGTGGCTTAATTATGATAAATCCCCTTATTGTGGGAAAGACGCATGTCCATCAGTGGATTTTAAGAGCTGATAAAGAATATGATTTAAATTTAGCTCATTATGAAATTACATGGCATTTTACATAACCACTGACAATGTAGTTAAGAATAAAATTGTAACACATTTTTACATTCATAAAGATAAAAGAGACCATTCAATTTGCTAATACAGCAGATTTCGCAAGCGGCATCTGGCGGCTGGAAGGTTTTGTTTATGAATAATTTATCCTACAATTCATTTTTATGGTCCCTTGTCGGTGTTTGTCACCTGTGTTAATTTTTTTGGTAACTGTATCAGTTATTATTATTAGGTTGGTGTTAAATTTAAAATGTCGTGCAAACTAATTTATAGAATTAGGCGTTACTTTGCATAAATCATAACATTAAAGGTGTTAAAAACTAATTAGCTAAGAAAATAAACTAAATTTGTTAGTCTTGTGGTCGTTACCGCGATTGTTGTAAAAATTTTTGTGATTTGGATAAACAACTTATACTATTTTCACAATATTTATTCTAAAATTATTATAATTATAATAAAAACGGGTCGTGAGGCGAAACATTTTTTTATACTTATTACAATATTTTTTTAAGTTTAAAGAGTGTATCCAAATCACAAACATTAAGCCAGAGTTTCACCAAAAGATACCAGTCGCAAGTATATTTTTTTCTAAAGGTTTATCCCATATACATTATTAATGTAACTATTTAGACGACCTTGAAATTGAGATATTCTTTAGTCGATTCAACAAAGAAAAATTTAATTATAATAAAAAATAAAACTAGATATGTTGTATATTTGAATGTTTTATAAATAAATGCACCCCGACTTTGCACGGGTGATTTCCGGATCTTGACAACAGCGCCAGATACCGAGTCCAATTGCGAATCTAAACTATTTAGTCACACACAAAATTTCATCAAAATCGGTCCAGCCATTTAGGAGTTCAGTCACATACACACTGACATAAGAATTATATACACGCACACACACATATATATATATATATATATATATACATATATATATATATATATATATATATATATATGTATACATATACATATATATATATATATATATAAAAGCCGACTACATGTATTGTATATTTGAATATTATATATGTATATACCTAATGTTTATGCCTTTAAAAAAGCCAAAAGGGTGTGAAGTAACTCGATGAGTAAACAAGAACTCGTATTGCGAACAAAGAAGTTTATTGCGCTAACAAAGTGAGAAATACAAATCGACCGTTAGACTTTTCAAAAATGCGAGACAACGTAAACGCACATGTGTATATACACACAAGCGGCAATTGGGCAACTGCCTGCCATGATTACTGCTAGGGGCCGCTCACTCGCCTACTTCTCTACCTTAAATCAAAAACTCGACCTATCTTAAAATTATATTACAAAAATATCTACAAGTCTTACCAACCGAGGCAACTACCAAGTATACTACATCGAAAAGAACTGTATATTTTAATAAAATATGCTATCTAATTATTTTGATAAGACTAAAACATGTTTTAGAATCTAACCGTTAACATTATACTACTTACTATACATAACAAAAAAAATACATTAAAAACAATGCTTCGCAAAAAAGGTGGTTTAATTTTTTTATAAAATATTTCTTAGCGGTGACTTCACAAGGTGAAATTATTTTATACTTTTTATTTCTTTGAATTCAGTTTTTTTTTAGAATGACATGGTTTTAAGTTCTAATGGAGGATCGTATTGAACTTGACTTATTGGGTAAAAAGTCTTATCAAAATAATTAGATAGCATATTTTATTAAAATATACAGTTCTTTTCGGTGTAGTATACTTGGTAGTTGCCTCGGTTGGCAAGCGGGTAGGTAAGCGCAGTTATTAATTATAACGTTGTTATTAGTGAGATACTGACGCTCATCGTCTGCTTTGCGTTTATATTCTAACCGACATAGTCCAACGGATCAGTAAATTCGCAATAAAAGTGGCAAATTACCGACCATTTAACTCAAGGAATCGATAACCACTGCGAAAAAAATGTTTTGGACACGCCCACTAAATGGAATCACAACCTGGTAGAACTTGCAGTATCGATGGAATGGTTGCAGGTGGTTCGAGACTGTAATTTGTGGCGTCACTTGAGGGAGGCCTATATTCAGCAGTGGACTTGCGAAGGGCTGTAATGATGAGGATAATGATGATAACCATTATGGTACAGTTTCTTCTTTTGAGGTATAGCCACAACTATAATGTTCACAGACTAAATTAAAGATGATAGACCTTAATGTTTAAATAATACTTTTTATAATACTCTAATTATTTCAAATTATACCCATTTTAATAAGAAAGGAGTGCATTTTAGCTTTTTTGACTTATATGTGAAATTAAAATTAACATACCTAACAGTTTGTTTGTTACAGCCTATAAACGTTCTACAGCTGAAAAAAAATCTTACATTTATACCAGCATGTTGGCTTTTCAACACGAAAAGCATATAAGAATGCATCATATAGACAGATTAAAGACATTTAAAAAGGTTTCATTGTCAAAACGCCGGGACATTCTGGATTTGCTACTGTTATATAAAATATTCAGAAACAACTTAGATTACCCTTTATTACTTTCTTTTCGGCACAAAATTTATCAAAATATTAATATTTCTTTGTAATGATTTTTTTTGTATTAATTTTTTTTTAAATTTTGTATTGTATATTTTTAGCTATTTGGTAACTAGTTGTAAGAAATGCTGTGAGCACTAAGCATGCGGTGTTTACCTACTATTGAATGTGCACTTATAATTTGTAATACTTTCCTAGAATTAAGTATATGTATTAGTGTAACAATTGTTGGCGAACCAAATAAATAAAATACAGCTGAACACATGCCTCCTCTTATTTCTGCTCTCTGCTACTATGCGTGTTGGTGAACTTGACCTAAATAAATATTTTATTTCTTTGAGATGCAGGCTATCATAGAATAGAATAAAATATAATCATTTTTATTCAATATTGATTATAGTATATAATAATTATTGAACCTATTTTTTTACTTTTATCACTGTTTCGCAAAAAAATACCTCTGTCCTGTGAAAAACCAGCAAGAAACCCAGCGGGACTTTTTTTTTAAAAAGCTCAATTTACAATATAATATTTGATACAATTATTATGGAAACAATGAGAAACAGTATGGTAGTGATCACCTCATTCCTAGGGGTTATTATCAGTCATGTACTCTTTAGTAGAATTACCCTTACTAGATAATTTTTTTAGAATATTTTCAGGGAGTTCGTTCTAAAAGCGTATACATTACTAACTTGTGCTTGTTCCTAGTATTTACAGAATATACATGACTATTTTTAATAAAACTATTTTTTTTGTGTACATACAATAAGTTCTCGTAAATATATTAAGAGGCCAAAGTTAATATATTTATTTCCTTAAATGTTTTTAAGCGTTTCCTTCGAACCTAGGTTATTAAGTGCTCTTATGGCTCTCTTTTGCAAAACAAAGATAGTTTCAATGTCAGTCGCATTACCCCATAGTAAGATTCCTTATAACATTATGCTATGGAAATAACTAAAATAAACTAATCTAGCTGTTTCAACACATGTAAATCATCTAATCTTTTTTACAGTATATGTTGCAGCATTAAGTTTGCTAGCTAGTTTAGACATATGAGGGCCCCATTGAAGCTTCGCGTCAACTGTAAGGCCGTATACAGAAAGAAAGCTGGCAGCCTATCAGCGCTTATAGGGACCGGTCCACGCAGGTAACCGGCGCAGGCATTTATACGAACAGGCACCGATAAGCGCCGATAAGCGCTGAACGTCGCCGACAAGTTCCGACAATCTTCGACACGCGCCGGTCTGCGCTGGCGCCGCCTGCCATTTAAAATTAATGAACATCTATACGACAATACGTACAACTACGATACGCATATATTTTTGTTAAAGAAGAGAAATCAATAGTGACGTGTTGATTGTACGGATGACGACATATCAAGGGTAACACTTAGATACTTTTTAAAATCACTCTTATTACGTAATAATAAGGTCGGTACAAATCTCAAATGTTACGCTTGATCTGCTGTTGACTGTACAAGTGTACTACGTTTAAAAATTTTAAATTATTATTTATTACAGAGCTTTACAGTTCTAAGGCGAATATTTATAAAAATTAACTAATGGACAAATAAACATCTTTTCTTAAACATATTATCTTTTATTATAATCTTTTTATAAATCTAATAACTTTATCTTTTAATAACTAAGCGATAAAAATATTTTTTCCTACTTACCGAAGGGTGACAACAAGTCTTTCTTTTGGAAGGATTTTTTGTTTATGCCAATTACACCAATTTTCATCAAATATTTTTCCACTAAGTCCAAAATGTAATAAAATGTTTCTTGAGTCATTCTTGTATATCTATAGAATTTTTGATCAAATCATATTATAATCATATTACCAAATTAGATAATTTCAATTGTTTTACAAATAAATGATGGCATTCTCCGAAATGTTTCCTTTCTCTATTAATAGGATGTATAGCTTATTTTCGCATTTAAAAATACACATTTTCTAACAAAACTAATTCATCGTCCTATAAGCACAACATGTTGCTCGCTCTGCTTCAATCGGTTTGCTTTATGTAACTGTTACCAGAATAGACCAGCGCCGATAAGCGCTGGTAGATCGCCGATAAACGCTGGTAGATCGGCGCCGGCTACCAGCTTTCTTTCTGTATACGGCCTAATACCGAGTAAAACAATGGATTCAACAAGACCCAGCTCCTCCCCACTTAAAAGCACACTGGTATTCACCTTTTTAACATGAGGTGTAGTGAATTTAATACATTTCGTTTTATTACCGTTCAAAAGCAAATTAGTGACGTTAAACCAGTGTACTATTTTTGATATGGCATTATTCACTTCGTCATATTTCAATAATTTGGCCTTTTTTGTCGGAAAATCAACGAAGTATCATCAGCAAATAATACTATATCATGATTATTCCCCATCAAGTAAGGTAAGTCATTAATATAAATTAAAAACAGAAAGGGACCTAGAACTGAGCCCTGAGGAACACCCATAGATACTACCGATCCGGAAGAACTGCATCTATTAATAACAACTTTTTGCGTTCTATTATTTAGATATGACATAATAAGTTTAGGCGCTATGTCTTTTACACCATAATACGATGCTTTCTTTCACCGCCGAGCATGTGATAAATCAGCACTTAAATTGTGATTGACATTTTCATTGCTTCCGGCGGGTATCGAATCCGGGTTGCTCAAATACTGTGAAATTTACGCCCAACTCTTAGCCCCTGAGCTACCACGGATTGAATCGACGTCGATTGAACTGTTCCATTTTACAAAACAATACCTTTTAGGCTTTTATATAGAATAAAATTTGGAGAAAATATTCCTAATAAGTACGAGTAGCTCTAACGAGTTTATAATAATTGTAATCCCATATTAGGTAATAACATTTCCGGAAAAAATGTTTATAGCATTTTGTTTGCCGTCGAATTCACGAGTTAATTTTTCTCATACTTCTAGAATGTTCGTTACATTTAATGTGACTGTCTCGTAGA
Organism: Parnassius mnemosyne; assembly: GCA_963668995.1. Taxonomy (NCBI): domain Eukaryota; kingdom Metazoa; phylum Arthropoda; class Insecta; order Lepidoptera; family Papilionidae; genus Parnassius; species Parnassius mnemosyne. The sequence continues at coordinate 36,405,647 of CAVLGL010000068.1, read as the reverse complement.
ATTAGTGGTCGTAAGTACATCTGCTGATCATGAAGTCCCGGGTTCGTACCCTGGGTCGGGCTGGTTAATGGATTTTGTAGCAAGCCGGTGTTAAAAAGTTAGCGGTGCTGTGCCCCCGTGCTTCGAAAAGCTCTAAATTGTTAGTACTGCACCTGATCTCTAACCGAATCTACCGAATCTAACCGATCGTCTCTGATTGCAGACCCATCTGTCTATGAGATTGAGAGAAACGAGAGTACACCTATGTTTGCGCACACACACGTGCACTATAATCCTGTCTATGGCTAGTCTCTATTGAGACAGGGCGCTGCGTTCGAAATTCGGTATGTTTCGATACAGCCGATGAAATTCTACTGCTGAACATAGGTCTCCCCTATAGAGTGCTACATAGGGTGGATGTGTTTTTTTTTTTTGCCACGCTTGGAAAGCGAGCTGGCAACAGTATTTTATTTCCTCCTCTCTGCTACCCATTTTCTGAATTGTTTCCTTTTGTTGCCTCTTACGACATCCACGGGATGATATGGGGTAGTAGATATTCTTATACCGTCACTAAGCGGTGACAATATATTTAATGCGTAAACTATCGTAACGAATATTGTGCTTTGCACAGATACAATATAGAATAAAACGGATTAAGCGATCAGTGTCTGTCTGTATATTCACTTAAATCTTTTAAACTTAACGATGGCCTTTGATATGGTTTTGCCTGTCAGTGTAAGAATATTTTATTAAGAGTTTAGTGTATATCATATATATTTTGGTAGGAAATATAGTCCAGAAATCACGTTCCGTAATCTGGTCGGTAAAAGATTGGGATTTGGCAGCACATTAGTAAATCGCATCCGTACAAACCCTGAGCGGAGCGGGCTGTCAGTAAATAATGTTTATCCTCGCACAAAAGCATCGTTTATAACAACATTTGTAGTATTTTTACACAGTAAAGCCACGCTGCAGCTTTATTATGGTTACAATACAAATGAGTTGGCTCGGCTGGGGTAGATCCACGCTCTCACAAAATAGCGGAGTGACACAGTACAATAATACTGTTGTGTACGTGTGTTTTGTACGGTAAGTATGGAAAACCGGAGAACATTTTAACCGACAAAGAGATGTTCCATCTTAGTCCTTGGGGATAAGAACACATCTGCATTTTAATTCTAAATCGAGGATGACCACGAGGTAGGACTGTGTGCTAACGTTTCGTCCGTTTTCTATTAACACTTTCACGGGCGGTACGTGATTGTACGTCGTAATGTATGGTTTTGATATGACACAACGTACCACGACGTTCAAAAAAAAAAGAACATGTGCGGCGGAACGTTCATTTCCGATGAACTTTTAAATAAAAATTCTATGATTTGGAGCTTGTGTCACAACATATCAAATACTCTGAACTTTACTGCCATATAGAATAGGTTTTTGACCATTTCAAAATTGTGTTCTTGGCAGTGTGTGGTAACGCAACACACACACGCACAACGTGATTATACGTCCCGCACGCTTCCAGCGTCCCTACATTTAGTTCGACTGTGTCACGAGTGGGATGCACGCGCGTTTTAGCTTCGCAGGAGCGATTCGTAGTAAACTTTGTCGAGACACAAAAACATCGTAAGTATTATTTATGTAATTGTTTTCTTATTGTTTTATTGTGAACTGTATTATAAACAATATTGCTCTATGAAAATGGTATCTTACTGGTTATTTTGTTTGTTTTAGATGGAAAAACGCAAGACAAATCCGATGAGGATTTTTGAGGATTCGGATAGTTCGGCAGCAGTAGATCCGTTCCAGGACGATGATGGCGACTATGGATCGGATAAAAATTACGATCCGTGTGGAGATACGTCAGGTAGTAGTTTTCATATTATTAATTACCGTCCGAAGTCAACAAAAACTAAATTACAATCAAAGACTGTTGGCGACTCGTCTCAGAGACCTAATACTGATTCTAGTTCGGAATCTAGCAGTGATGAAGGCGATGCAGTAAGACATTTAAGACAATCGTCTTCTAGTTCAGAAACTAATTGGAGCCAAAGCTCTACGAATAAGTCATCAAATCAATCATCAATACTAAATAGGAATGTAGAAACCCCTTACCAATTACATACTCAAGAGGACGGTTCAGGTTATGACTCGAGCACCTCTGAAGAAATTTTTCCTCTGGCCAAACGTTTAAAACTGGCTGGCGCTCAAACTATGGCTCCACCTGTTGTGGCTGAAAGCTACAATGAAATAATTCAAGAATGTTCTGTACCTGAAATAAATGAGTTATCACCTTCACTAAACTTATCTCAAAATAGGCTATTGGGTTCGTCAAACCTATTACAAACATCACCTGACGAGATATTTCAGGAAGAACTACTACCTTCACCAAACGCCTCTCAAAATGGGATATTGGATTTGTCACCTTTATCACCAATCTCACATGTTGTGGCTGAAAGCTATCACCATGAGATAGTTCAGGAAGAACCAAGGTCTTCTGCTGAACTACCACCTTCATCCAACGCGTTGCACAATAGACCAGGAGGTTCGTCACGTCCCACTGAGACAACATCTACAGAGGAAGAATGGGTGCAAACTACAACTTCCATACCAGAATTTAATTTTGACGGCGATACTGTAGGAGTAACGTTTTCTATAAACGAAAACACAACTGTAACTGATGTATTCAACCGCTTGTTTCCACCTATGATTCTTGATTATCTAATTGATTGCACAAATGTATATGGCAAAAATATGTGTCAAACTAATAGGCCGAAAACTAGACACAGTCGATCATACTCATTCAAACCTACACATAGAAGTGAGATGCTGAAATTTTTAGGTTTATGCATGTTAGGTGGTCAAGTCAACGTACCCCAAAAGCGGAAGCTCTTTACATTATCAGATAGTTTATATTATCACCCCATTTTTGTATCTACAATGTCGGGACGTAGATTTGAGCAACTGTTAAGGTGTCTATATACTGGACCTTTAAGTGCTACAGGCAAAGGAAAAATAACAGAATTTATGGATGCTATTACCAGGAATTTTCGCGCATGTTACTCACCCGAAAAAGAACTTTCATTGGATGAATCGCTCCTTTTATTTAGGGGACGTCTATCATTTAGACAATATTTAAAATCAAAGAAAGCTAAATATGGAATAAAGTTCTATGAATTGACGGAGGCAAGTGGTTATGTTTTAAATATATTAATGTATACTGGAAAAGATGAATCTGTGGAAAAGGGTAAAAAAACAGAAAAGATTGTACTAAGATTAATGAGACCATATGTTCTGAAAGGTCATGAATTATTTATGGATAATTATTATAATTCTTTTGGCTTGTCTCATAAATTACTTGACCTTAGAACACATACAAACGGAACACTCAGAACAAACCGTAAAGGAAACCCGAAGGTGGTTATGATAAAAAAGTTAAAGAAAGGTGAACATGTATGGGCACGAAAAAACAATATCTATATTTCGAAATGGTTTGATAAGCGAACCGTAACAATGATCACTACAAGGAACCATCCAAAAATGATTAACATTACAAATAGACGAGGACAATTAAAAAGAAAACCAGCGGAAGTGGTAACTTACAATGAATTCATGTCCGGTATAGATCGAGCTGACCAGATGGTATCATATTACTCGTCTCCCCGGAAATGTTTGAGATGGTACAAAAAAGTATTTTTTCACCTACTGGATTTAGCCGTTTGGAACAGTTATTTTTTATATAGAAAATACAAAAAGAACAATAATACAAAATATGATTTTTTAAATTTTCGAGAGGAATTGATACGAGATTTGATTGGTATTAGCCCTGACCAAAAACCTGATCTTTTGATCAAGCATTCCAAGTATGACAATCGAAAAGTAAATAGGGTAGTAGATCCGGGACCTTCCTCGATACATCTCGATAATGGTAACATTGGACATTGGCCTGAAAAGATTCCACTTCCTCCTGGCTCCAAAAAGAAAACGAACTACCTCAAATGCAAAATGTGTGCAAAGAATAAACTTCGTAAGGAAACTGGTTTCAGATGTATGGGATGCAAAGAAAAACCAGCACTATGTGCACTGTGTTTTAAAGAATGGCATGAGACTGCTAATTTGATTTCAAGTTATTAAACTGAAGACTTTTTATATAAATTAGAAGATTTTTTTATTTTTTTTATATACAGAAGATATATTTTTGTTATAATTGTGTAATTAAAGTTTACGATTCCTAAGACTGATAAATAATTATGTTTTAATTAATAAAAATGTTGATTTACGAATTCTGATTTCTTTTATGAATTTAAATTCCTGTTACAAGCTCACCTTAAAGTATTTGTATATATTTATATCATTTTATGACTAAATTTAAATAACGCAGGGTGGTAAAATATACTACTACTATATGGTGGACAAATAAAGAGTGTTTTAAAACGTTATGTCAAGTATACACTATTATTACAATAAGATTCGTGACAAACATTAATTCATGTTCGACGTACAGTCGCGTTGTGCTACAGCCATTATTTATTTACCTATGGTATAAGACAAAACGTATAGATACGTTGGACGTAAAACGACGTTGTGATACAGGCACTATTTTTCAACACTGTATGTTATGACACAACGTCTAAACACGTTGGACGGTATTATACGTTGTGACCATATGACATTTTACCTTAACACCAAATGTGACAGAACGTTATTTCACGTTCGACGTATAATGACGTTGTGATATTACTACTATTCATCTACGTAATACAACATGACAGAACGTATATATACGTTGGACGTTATTGTACGTTGTGTCCATAACACATCTTATTAGTTGCACTATTTATGACAGAACGTATGTAAACGATGACGTGATAAAACGTTTCTGTCACAAAGTCTTCAAAACATCTAATATTATGGCAGCACTACGTATATAAACGTCAAGTATATTTATATGGAAATTTATTGTGTCATTCTAGAACACAGATTCAACTGTTACCGTCCGTGAATGGGTTAAAAATCTGTCTAGGTAGATACGACGCTTTCACCTATTTCTGTAGCCAAATAGCAGTGTTTGCAATGATGTATATCAGTCTGAAGGGACCGGAGCCAGTATAATTACAGGCTATGAGAAATTCCTAATAGCCTTCTTTGTTTGAAATTGGCTGCATGTGACCTTGGACTGCAGTAACCACTGTCTTATGACTTCACGCGACCAAACCAAGTTCGACTTCCGCCAGCAACAATGTCGTCGACAATTTCAATTTTA